>CM060564.1:36230142-37690142 GCA_030625065.1 Alectoris magna
CATTAAATACAAATCAGCAAATAGAATAGCACTTTGATGTTTTTGTTGAGCATCTGCTATATCACCTGCCCTATTAATACATCTAAATAGGCAAATCAGAAGTAGCAGCAGTCATTCTGAATAGGTATAGCATGTCATTCCCAGTGCTGAGAGTGAATATTTTTCTGAGCAATTTAGCTGCAGCTGCAGCTTTTTCAGCTGAATGCTGCAGCAGATGGAAGAAGCCTGTGTGTTCAGAAAGTGCGGTGGTTTTTCAATACGAGGTGATTGCGTGGATCAAGTTATGTGTGCCACCCACAACATACTTTCCTCTATGCACTTGTATGGTGCACTTATGTAGTTAATCGCACACCTGCTTACACTGCACAAGAGAGGAAACACAAAATATATTTAGGCCCACTTGAATTGAGTAAGTTGTTTTATTGAAATTGCCCACGATGTTTTCTTTGATTTTCAAGATGTTTGAAGGAATAGCTATTTTCATGCCAGAAATATTTGAAGTCAAGCTTTTCCACATTTCAAGGATTAAACATGAAAGTATTAGGAAGGCAAGAGAAAACAGCATGCTAGAATGATGGATCTCAGAAAGAATTAAAATGAACAATGCTCTCCAGTTACGCTTTCATCTCCTTTTATAGACAGTTATGATATTAAGTATCATTCACCACTCATCATGTTTCTTCGGCATTAAAATGAAGATGACTGTGATCATTTTTGCCATTTCCTCCTGCAGTACACTAAAGATACACGCTAATGTTGCTACCAATGGAAAAATAACCCATTTAGCTGAGTGCTGTTTAAGAGATTGTATTCACAACTTCTTTCATTTCAAACAAATTAAACAAGAAATGATTCCCGTTGTCTGATCAAGTGTCTGCCATCTTGTAGTGAGATGAACAGGCACATCTCAAAGTATTCTGTTGGTTATTTTCATTTTCTGTATAGGGAACTGATAAAAATGGTAGATAAATGGTATTATTCAAAGGTTGCACCAAAAGTAATGCCTGCTGTTTTATGATGATGGCCCATGATGTCAGAAGTGCATGTTGGTGGTATGGCAGTAGAGGCTGAGCTTTCTCAGCAGTATTCTGTTTAATTCTGTTGACATGTAACAGATGACAGCAGAGGTGCAGTCTGACAGGATGGCATCTGACGTACACATGAAGCAGAAGTGTGTTACCGAGTTCCTCCATCTGGAGAAAATTGCACCCATCGACATTCATCAACGCTTGCTGAACTTCTATAGGGGCCAGTCAGTGAATGCATGCACAGTGAGGTGGTGTGTGGTGTGTTTCAGCAGTGGATCACCTCTGCTGGTGCAGACGTTTATGGGTGTGGCATGCAGGCTCCTGTTCACTGCTGGTGAAAATGCATAGCTACTGGTGGCACCCACGCTGAAAGAGAATGCTTTGTAGCTGAGAATTTGCGCTATCAAGTATTGTTAGTGTGCTCTTTGTATTGTGTCATAGTTTGCATGGAAATAAATAGTAGGCATTACTTTTGTCTTGACCTATATGCCTAGCACTGAGGCTGAATTAATACAAATGTAAAACTGGGGAAAACACTCATAGTTCATGAGAGGCTATACATCACAAAAATCTTATACTAATTGGGATATTGGCTTCATAAATGCCACCTTCATATTCTAGTAACAAAGGAGGCAGTTTTAGCTACAGAGCATTTTTTCCTCTCCAACACGGACTAGTTTTGTTGTGGTTCAGCGCAGCTTAGTAAAACCTCACATAACACAGGGACTGTAAATGCAAAGGGTATTTTACTGTGTTCCTAGTCTTCCAGAAACAGCAGTAAAACATTTTAAATAGCGAACCAGACAGAAACAAAACTAACACAACAAACAGGCCTGTGGAAAACCAACCTGTGTGCCAAAATCTGACCCTAAGGTCATACAACTGCCAGTAAAAGAACACTTTTGTGATGACATCACTGGTCAAAATGTTCTTCTTTTAATGCTCTTTAATGGAGGAGCACAAAAATAAAACTCAGTATATTTGTGAAGGAAGTAGTCATGGCACGCTATTTGGTTTGTTCTTTGGCCTCCATCTTAATCATGAGCTCTTATTCTGCTTGGCAGTGGCTCTAGGAAATAGCTCCCAGGCATTCTGGTGGCTGCTGGTATTATTTGTACTTCAGGAAATGGAGTCACCTCTGCCATTCTGTGGAAATATATTTCAGTTACAATAAGATTAAATACTGCATTATGCTGACTTTGTCTTGGCCTTTTCTGTTTGTTTTGTGTTCCACAACACCTCAAATGTTCAGCTGCATTTCATAATATTAAATGAAGAAAATAATGGAATTTCATCCTATCACCTTTGAGCATACCACAATACCTAATAACAAAGAAGATGGTATTAGAGTAGTGAATTTATGTAACTGCAATAAGGCATAATATCTGAGGAAATAGGGGGAAAGGGAAATGAATTCAGTTGTAATATATGAATAGGGACTAGGGATACATAAAATGGAGCCAGATCACTCAGAAGAGATTCAAACCTCAGTGACACTACTGAAACCTACTTTATTATCTTCTGGTTGAGATTCACATATTCTCCAAAAAAGTGAGGGCTAAAACTCTTCTGTGCTTGTAAAAACAGCTGAGAATGAGATTCATGTCAGATAGGCAAGTGCTACTTTCATATTAAACTCTATCACTGAGATGTGCCTCTGTTTTGGTTCAGATCTCCACAACAGATTCAAATACCTGGAGGTGAGGAGTTCTGGAGTCTGCTTTGGAAGGGAATCTGTACCAGGGCCCCCAGTTTAGAGTTTTGGCACACACACAAAAAAAATGATCAAAACACATAGCCTGTGTCTATTTTGAATATTATGTGTATATTGTGGTGCCTCTTTTTTGTTTGTGTGCATGTTGTTACCAAACTCTACCAGAGTGCAGAGGAATCCCTCTGTTGTCCAGATGTGCAGGCTGGAGGCTGTCAGGTTAGTCAGGGAGTTGAGGGGAATCCAACATGGGGAAGGTTGTCTGCACAGCTCCAGAAGTGCCATGGTGAACCAATACTGAACAGTCTTTTTTCCTCTTTTACCTGAGTCTCCAAACCATCCTGCTCCTGCAATCCCTGTCAGTCCTTGTGGAGCGGCTCCCAGCAAAACTTGACAGGAGATGCATTTTTAAAGATGCCACACAATTTCAGAGCTATATATAGTGTAGCAGCTTGTGTGCAAAGAGCAGACTGGAAGGGAGGAAAAGCAGGCAAACAGAATGGAAATAGAAGAAAGATGACATGAAAGTCATTACTGAGTACTAATGTTTTTGGTATGAAAATTTGTATAGGGAACTACCTATCTATCTACCCATCTGCCTGTCACTGAGTATAAATGTACGCACACACACAGGTTTTGCCTAACAACAGTTAAATTTTTAGAAATTGACAATGAACTTGTAACATACCCTCTCCCTCCCTGCCCCAGTGACATGTGGGCCAGATTTGTTAAGTCTGAAAAAAAAGAAAAAAAGTCAAAATTAGGGATTTTTCAGAAGGCAATATTTTTCCTCATCCAGTTTAGCAGAGATCTGATTTACTGGGATACTGAAGAAGGATAAGTCTTCTTCTACTTGAAGATAATCTTGCCTCAAAATATGGTAGTTGCGCATGGAAATCGTTATGTATACTTCTGTGTAAACCACGATACTCTGTAAAAGATATGTAAAACATTGGAGTTTCTTCAGTGCAACTGTGTGGAATAATTTACTGAATGCCTGAAACTGGGTGAAAGTTTTGCCAAAGATACAACAGCAAAACTATTAATTTTCCTAGTGAGTTTTTTATTTCATGAATTTCATTGGGCCTAAGTTATATTAAAACATACTCAAAAGGGCTTTGAGGTTTACCCATGCCCTATAGTATTCTGAATAAATTTTAATATTGTCTGATATACCTGTCAAATAATGAAGAGCCATTTTCTTCTATTAGATTTAATTAATATATAAGTAGCATATCATGTCATTATATCACGATTGTCCAACAACTTTCCTGTAACTTTACTGCCTTTTCAAAAATGGCAGTAATTTTAGTTGCTTTCTTTAACTTTTTTTTGCATCATTCGTCTTTATGTATACTTGAGTCACGTTTACTCTGGTTGCCTTTGATAGAGAGCACAGTGACAGATTGTGGATTTTTTTTTTTTTTTTTTTTAATAATAACCCCTGATTGTTTTTATTTCTCTTTGTTTCTCAAGTAACAAATTTTTCAGCTTTGAAATAATTTTGGAAAATACCGTGCTTTATTATTTTGTTCACCTTCTGGCAGTCCATATCAAAAAGTTCTTTTGGGTCACTGTAGTAGAAATGCTTGAACCAGTGATCGAGCACTTAGTGGGGTGGCAGGGCCAACCCAGGGGAGCTCAGGTGCAAGCAATGCTCTTGAGTGACTAGAAGGGGTGAAGTCAGGATCTACCCTTCCCAGACTTTATTTAAGGGTTGGCAGTGGAGGTGAAGGCATCTCTTGCTGGAGAGCCCTGTTTACTTGAGGCCTTCTGAAGGTAAGAGTCTTCTTTCCATTTTTCTGTGCATACTGCTGTTGCATTTGAGCAAATCCTCACTTGCTGTAGGCTAGGGCCTTGTTGCTCTGCTGTCACTGCTGTGGTTTCCGTAGCATTACAGTATACATGGATATTCAAGTAAGTTAAAATTAAAGGAAGTGTTAGAAGAAATCCATATATGTAGAATAACTGTAGATGCATAGAGGATGGTTAAAATTCAGATGAAAACTCTGTGCGTTCTTTTTCATGGGCTTTTCTTTGCCCCCAAGGAACTTTTCTGCAAGGCTAATTGCTCCTATTTCTGTGCCTGTCTATCCAGACTGTAACGTTTTCCATAATCTTATCTCAGTTGCTCAGATACCACCCTATGTAGGTAACACTGAACAAAAAGAAAATATCAGCTTCTTATTTTCCTCTGGAAAGTTCAGTTCTTTTAGAAGTGTTCTTAACAACTTCATGAAGAAACCGAGAAGAAATACTGGAGTCATTTGCTTTGGGGAACTATAACTTAGTTGTTCCTCTTGGTCAAACATGAGCCTGCAATGCTTTGAGGTGGCCAAGAAGGCCAGCAGCAGCCTGACCTGCCAGCAGGGCTAGGGAAGTGATTGTTCCTTTGTAAGTAGCACTGGTGAGATCATACCTCAAGTACCATGTTCAGTTTTGGGTCTCTCACTACAAGGAGGATATTGGGTTGCTCAAGCTTGTACAGAGAAGAACAATAAGGGACAGAAGATAGAAGAGCAACAAAGAAATAGAAAACAGGACTTAAGAGGAGCAAGTAAAAGCATTGGGGCTGTTTAATATGGAGAAAGAAATATTGAAGAGAGACTTAATCAATCTCTACAACTACCTGAAAGGAGGCTGCAGGGTCCTGGTCTCTTTCCTAATGTGTATCACTCCTATGAGTGATAGGTTGGGAGACAATGGCCTCAAATTGTGCCAGGAGAGATTTCTGTAGGAATTTCCAGACTTTACAGTCTGTAAAGTCTTGTTGTTCTTATATTCAACCTAAATTTCTCCTCTTTTAGTTTGAACCCATTTCCCCTTGTCCTATCACAATAGACCCTCCTGAAGAGTCTGTCCCCTTCTTTCTTATAGCCCCCCCTTTATACACTGAAAGACCACTATCAGATCTCCCTTGAGCCTTCTCTTTTCTGGGCTGAACAGTCCCAGCTCTCTCATCCCTTGGACCTTGGAGGGGAGGCATTCCATCCCGTGCATAATTTTTGTGGCCCTCCTCTGGACATACTCCAACAGGTTCCGCATCTGGATGCAGTACTCCACGTGAAGTCTCACCAGCACAATGCTGCTTTTTTACACTGTTTTCTAGACAAAATGTAAGCCTCATATTTGTCAGTAGCATCCCTTGTTTCGTTAAGGGATATTCTGACTGAAAATCACAGCCGTTCCTATCCCTGTGAAGTAAAACTACTTCTCAACATCCTGTTTGCTCAACCAATAAAACACATGTGAATTGTTAGGGCATCACTACTAAATCACAAGGTCAAAAGTCTTTAGTAACATGCAATGCTCTCACACCAGGTAATGAGAAATTTTCTGATAGTCCCTGTTAAAAAAGTTTCTGGGAGACGTAGCTAAGTTTTAGTGCCAGTGAGATGATTTGTGTTCTCGTCAGTCATGAGAAAGACAGGATGCGCAACAGAAAATACAGCTGTTTTCCTTGTTCTCAACAGAGCAGGACAGGACTGGAACTTAGCTTTGGAGGTGCTATCTAATCCCCGGCATTTTTGGGGATTTTCATGTAAAGTTTTTTTTCCTCTTTTGCCTTAAATGAACATGAGCAAATTAACAAAATTTGTGTGGGAACTTGCATTTCAGCCAGGATATTCAGGCAGTGTTAATCTTGGCCCTCTTCTTCTGCAAGAGGCAGATGTTCTCCCTTTATTTCTAAACACTTGTCCTAGAAAATGCAAATGAGACCCCAAATCAGATGTCTTCTGGTTTTCTCCTCTGACTATTACTTTTCTAAATTAAACTTTGAGTCACAGGCTGGTATATGTCTCCTATGAGGATAGGCTAAAAGAACTGGTGCTGTTCAGCCCAGAGAAGAGAAGGCTCTGAGGTGAGTTAAGAGTGGCCTTCTGGTATTTAAGTGAGAGCTACAAGATAGAAAAGGATGGAGTCTTCAGCAGGGGCTGTAGTGACAGGACAAGGGGAAATAGCCTCAAACTAAGAGGGGTGTGATTTAGACTGGACATAAGGAAGAAACTTTTTACAATACGGGTGGTGAGGCACTGGAACATGTTGCCGAGAGATACGGTGAAAAGTATGTTCCTGTAGACATTCAAGGCTAGTCTAGACCAGGCTCTGAGCAGCCTGACCTAGCTGTGTACATCCTTGTTCGCTGCGGGAGAGTTGGAGTACATAACCATTAGGGGGGTCCCTTCCAACTCTGAGGATACTATGAGTCCCTTGGCAGAGATGTTCTTTTAAAGAAACACCAGTGACTCAGAATGGAGGGAGCAGAGAGAGCATCTGGGGCCCTCCTGGGACTGTGCTCCTTCCCCAGTATGGGGGTTGCTGGCTCTGACCCAGCTCAGGAGAGGGGCTGGCAAAAGGACAAGCCTGTCAACACACAACTGTTGCCCAGTAGCGAAAGCAAAAAGCAAAGTATATGGGAGACAGTTTGAAAAGGCCAGTTTGGGACCCTCTGGTAATGTTCAGCAAATTGAATTGTGCTCTTTAGAGCAGAGTATCGTTAGCGTCACTACCTTTACTAGAGCATCCTCACTGTCCAGAGAAAATTTCAGGTACAGTGGCATTTGCTAGCACAGAGCCTTTTGTGCTAGTTAATCTGTTTGTCACTTCACTCACTTTCCCAAACAGCATGGGAGAAATGCAAAGGCCCTTATTTCTTCATGTTGCAGAAGTAATCCTATTCACTCAGCCAACAATATACAAGCAAATTTCCAGGGCAATCACTATTAAATTACAAGGATTGTGATGCCCTAGTTAGGGCAATTTCTGGCTTTTCTCTGGTCCTCTGCCTCACCGGTGTTAAGTAGTATACACCTTGCATATCCAACCCATTACCCCCATCTGAGTTCTGACTGCATTATTTCTGTGGTTAACAAAAGATGCTAAACAGTGCCGCTGAAAGTTATCACTGATTTTTCTTTCTTCATAGACAACGCTTCTCTGGCCTGTCTAACACATCTTTATACGACTAAGGGGAAGTTGTAGAGAAAAACGGAAGCAGTTATGAAAGTTGCATGGTGATAGGTCAAGATGCAATAGACTCATGCTGGAAAACAAGAAGTTTTGATTTGACATAAGGAAAACCATTTTCATGATATGAGTAGCACAACACTGCATGAGGCACCCTAAGAGGCTGTGAAATCTCTGTCCTTGGAGCACAATCAAAACTAAAGTGGACGCAGCCAGGAGGAGCCTTCTCTGATTGAATCTGTTTCAAGCAGAAGGTTGGACTGGATGACCTCCAGAGGGTCTGTTCAGCTTTCATTATTTTACAACTCTGCCATTACATATTTCCTGTCTTTTGCAGTCTGTGTACACTTCAGCATGGATTTCAACCACGAGTTTCAGTAGATTTAGCTGTTAAACTATGGTAAAAAATGTGCACAGATAGTATTGTTTCCTTTTTAAGGGAGATTTATTTCAATGTAACTTTCCTTCATCAAGAAAATATTTGTGCTGAAATTGAATGAACTGCCTTTGAGCTGAAGTGTATGTCTACGCAAGGATTTGTTTGCATTTTCATCTTGTATATATGCAGCTGCGCATCCTCACTGCCATTGCTATTTTGATGTGTAATGCTGGGAAAGATTTGGTATCTCCTGCAGTCCTCTTGGGGTGTCCTGTATGTTTTGTATCTTTTGATCTTCCACCCTTTTTTTTTTTTTAATAGGTAAGTGTTTTAGAGCTTGTCATTTGGTGTTTATGTGAGTGACTCTTACTGTAGCCACAGAAAACAACCTCATACTCCATGTCTGTGGAGTGAATTGTATTTGCAGACCTGGGGTCTTCCAGGCCTGGGTTCCTATTCTGAAATAAAAACATCTGGCTTGAATACTGCTTATACCTGTTACAAACCGCAAACAAGTAACAGATTGACCTAGACTAAATCAGTGCAGGGCATTTTTGATTCACAGTTTGTCCATATTTTTATGGTCTATATTAAAGTAATTTCTTTTTCTGGATATGTTTGTGGAACTAGCTCTGCTTGGGTGAAAAAGGAATAAAATATTACACTTTTAGTGAGGTACTCATGTGATATAAGGAAGGTAGAAAAAGCCATGGAATTACAAGAAGACCTTTCCAAAACATGGCAGCCTGGATATCACAGAATCACAGGTGTTGGAAGGGATCTCAAGATCACCGAGCCCAACTCCCTGCTAAAACAAGTTCCCTACAATAGGTCACACAGGTAGGCATACAGATGGATCTTGAGTATCTCCATGGAAGGAGACTCCACAACCTCTCTGGGCAACCTGTTCCACTGCTCTGTCAGCCCTACCATAAAGAAGTTCTTCTGCATGTTAATATGGAACTTCCTGTGATCATGTTTGAGGCCATTACTTCTTGGTGGTGCATTGCTACAAATCACCACGAGCCTGGCCTCACCCTTTTGCCTCCCACCACTGTTTAGGTATTTATAAATATCCTCTTCAGTATTCTTTTCCCAGTGCTAAACAGACTCAGGTTACTCAGCCTTTCTTCAAAGGGAAGATGCTCAAGGCCCTTTATCATCTCTGTGGCCTTCTGCTGAACTCCTTTTAGAAGATCCCTGTCTTTTTTTTTTTTCTTTTGAACAGGAAAGCCCAGAATTGGACATAGTAATTCTAAACGTGGCCTGACCAGGGCAGAGTGGAGAGAGTGTATCAATTCCCTTGCCCTGCTGGCCACTCTCTTTTTAATGCATCCTAGGATACCATTGGCTTTCTTGGCCACAAGGACACACTGACGGCTCGTGGCCAGCCCATTGTCTGCCATGGCACCTAGGTCTGCCTCAGAACTCAGAAAAGGCAAACTCTCCTTTTGTAGCTCAGAAAAAACAAACTAAGATGTACTATGGCTAAAATACATTATTTTATGCTAGCATATCTAACATAGTTGAAGACTGCTTGATACAATTTCATATTACAGTAGTAATGTGAAGATAATAGTAGTTGTAGTTTTATAACTATTCGTGTACCAAGGGTTTTGTTGACCAATAACACTGATAAAAGATCATGCAATGTGGACAAAACTTCATGTTGAAATTGTAATGCTGATCTGGTATTTAAGAAGTTATAGTAATCAAGACAGTTTTTGTAAGAATTTACTGATATTTGGCAATAACATGCCTGTTTGGGTAAGAGAAGATCTTAGACAGTTGCTAGAGATTTCAGAGTAGCAGAGTCCAAACAGAATGCCACAAGAAATCTGTATCTGAGGACTTAAGTAGGGATGTTATTTTCAGAGGTGGTGTGTGTGGTGCCTGTGTTTCCTGGTGGAGAAGATTCTATTTCTCAGAGAAGTTGAAAATCTCCTGCAGGTGGTTAAGTATGCTTTGAGGTATTTAATTTGAATAATCCTAGTTGAAAGTGGATGTTGCAGTGCTGTAGTAAGGAAAGGCCCAGGATACTTGGAAGAAATTTATAAATATACTTTTCATGACTACATTTTAAGTCACTTTGTTATTCCTCTTAAATAATTTGTACTATTAGAAAATAATTTCTATTTGTACAGAGGTCTGTTGGAATGGCTTTTGTTGGCAAGACTATTCAGACAGCAATTGTTTTCTTTGTTTTCATAAATCCAGATGAAAATGTTCAAAATACTAATCAATTTATATATGTTGCCTTGCAAGGTAGTGAACACTTACAGTAAATTTGCCAATAGGTGTCTCACACAGAAAATCATGAGTCCTGTCCTGGGAGGGTCAAGTATAGTCCAGGACCAATATCAGCATTCAACTCATTTGTTAGTGGCCAGGAGTTAGGGCAGAGTTGTGGAAAAATGGCAAATTGCAGAGGAAATGCAACAGAATGTGGTTTTCATAAGAACTGCTGCTTCTGCTGACTTTTAAAAGATAGTAGAGATCTGTGCAGAGCAGCGTGTGCATTTTGAGGTATCACAAAAACCCTGATTCAACACCAGCATTCCTCCCTCTCCCTTCCACTATGTCCTTGTAGCCTTTCAGCTCTACCACTGTGTGGGCTTCAGGTGAGTGACTTTTGAAGGAAACAAGACACCCAGCTGGAAAGAAAAAGCCCACGGCAATGTGATGTGCTCTTGACCTTTTGCTAAGGCTTTTTAAATAAAGTGCCATAAATAAGTGAAGGGTTCAGGGCAAGGTTTTTGCAGTCAAGGGAGGTTTTGAAATGGATCTGCACGGAAAGGAACTGTTCCTTCTGTCTCCCTTGTCCTTGCTTCTCTCTTGTTCAGTTGTGTCATTTCCCTCCATCTGCTTTGGCACCAGTGCTCACTGACTGCCCAGCACTGCTATGGGACTGCTGGAAAGACTGTCCCATGGCCCCCCATGTCTGGGGGCTGCCCCACATTAGGGCTGTGATATACCAGGTATCCTCAGGTAGTCTTATGCTACATGGAGGCTGCACAAGGAGTGAATGTGAAAATGACAGGTTTGCTACTGGAAGGAGCCACATAGGATTTGCTTCCTCTTGCTGCTTCTCCCTCCTCTAAATTACATCTAACTGTACCAATAAGGGTTGCAATTTTTCCTTGGAATCCTTTCCCACTGTGCACATCACCTTCACTGGGAAGACTGAGGATTATCTTAAAGTTGGGGGGGGAAAAAAACATAAAACAAAAAACAACAAAAAGAGTGAATAGACTCTTAGGAGTGAATAGGAGTGAATAGGAATGTGTCTGCTGTCAACAGTGAATAAGGGTGTAAATATGATGTGGTTTTGAAATATCCTTCTCAAATATGAGACCCTTCAATGTGCTAATTATCAGCCTGCATTCATACGTCATACACAACTCCAGAGTTTCTGCCATTTTTTTCATTTCAAGAACCGCTCAGCATTTCAAGGGTAGTTTGTCCTTGTGGTAGAAAGACATAAACAATCTGATACATGATCAGCAATGCAAAGGGTGGTAACAATCCTCCTTCCTTTTTCAGAGCTGAGAATACAGCCTAAAAGCCAAATATCTGGTACTAATCTTCCTTGCTGAAGCAGCCCCTTGCAGAGTGCAGTTTTAGCAGGGCAGTGACTTCCAGCACTGGCTGTTCACTGTTCACCAGGGTCCTGCATGCAGATTTCCAGCTCTGGCCATCTGTCCCTGTGAGGGTTTGGGGTGGCTGCTGAGGATGAGGGCATGATGCTCATGCGTGTTCCAAAGTTTTGCTTATGTGCCCTTTATGGTTTTGCCAGTCCTCCTGATTTTACTGTGAATCACAGAATAACTTAATTCCTGGTGTTCAGAGATCCAGGAAATGAAGAAAATAGCAGGGTGTCCTTTTTTGCAAATTGCTTTGAGACCCAGCCAAGGTGTACAGAAAGGCCCAATGTTTATTTTTAAAATTTCACTGATTTTAAACAAATCTCATGATACTTGGAGGACTCCAGAGCTTCTTCATTTCTGAGTTCATGTGGGTTGGCTGGGCTCCTCCACTTTTTTTTTTTTCTTCTAGCTTGTTTTTTTCCCCTTCAATCTGTGACTGAAGTCATCCCACTCTAGGCTGTCTTTTGTTCTTTGTATAAGAAGCTATAATGGAAAATCCACATTTGTCAGCAGTGATCTTATTTTAGTTTTGGAGGAATATTCTGCAATGACTTAGTATATGCACTCTGCGCTTTGTGGTTAAGGAACAGCCCTGGTGGGAGGCAGATGCCTGGGAAACAAATAGGTTGTGGTGGAATGTAGGGCTGGCTGTGAATGAAACTGTTAAGAAGTCCTTGACCTTGACTTTTGCATCTTAATATAAAGGCTGACAAACGTGGATTTATTTTCCACTGGAATTTCTATGATTGCAGTCTACTGGAGAAGAATAACTTAATTGAATGCATTTAATTAAATGCAGGCTCATAGTAATCGTTTTCTCCTCCTGAACCTGATGCCAAACAGAGATGGCAGCCACAACCCCAGAGCTGTCAGGCATCAGGGCAATACCTATGTGCTGCCCCACATAGCTCCTTCTGCCCAGCAGCTCCCTGCCTGTGGCTGACTCGTGGTGAGGTGAATGGCATCACCGACTGGTCAGTGACTGGACTGGTCAGTGACTGGTCACCCTCTTTATTTTTAAACAAATGCTCTTCCCATACATGTCTGGGCAACACATCCAGGTTGACCAGGCCCCTCCTCTTCCTCCTTGTCCTTCCAAGTTGGGGCTTCTGATGTGCACATAGGCTTACAGAGGAAGCCAGTGAAATGAATCAAAAATTATTCTGCAGTCTCTGCAGTATCTTGTTCTTCATAGTAGAGTTATAATGTTACAATTTCTTGTTGTATGTAAACATTTCTCACATCTTTACTGTCACTGTTATTGAAGGTAGTTGTGTCAGTCTCATATGTTGGCATCACAGTACTAAGTGGAGTGCTACAAAATGAAATTAAACCGGTTTACACAGTCAGCAAGAATTTGTTTTTGCGAGACCTGCTAAAGTGCTCAGCTCAATATTTCTGAAGATCTGTAGATTACCTGAGTCCAGACAACGCTGCAGAGATCAAATAAGTTCTCAACCTTCTTGTTCTGTCTGATCTCTTCTACTTTCCTCACTGAAGGACTGACTTCAATGAACGAAAGAGCAGACCCAGACAGTTTTCTGTCTGGCATTACTTGAATTGCTCATGCAATTTTCCTATCTAAGTGGTTTATCCTCATGATAATGTGTTTCAACGTAGAGACTGAAATGAGAGGGCTTGAGGAGCATGCTATACATTAAATGCAAGAAAGGGCAAAGCTTTCTTTCTCTATGTGACAGAGTGCTCCTTGATTATGGGGAGTCTGTGTTAAAAATACATTAAAGAAATCATTCTGTCTTTCTGTTGAACATTACAGAATTGTTAAAGTTTTCTGCAGAGTTCTATTAGCTTTTTATTGGCAAAAAACATGAGAAAACAAAATTGTATTTCTTCCAAACTTGGATTCACACTGCTGGTTATTTTAGAGATTTTAAGAGCTAAACAAAATTAGAGCGTGAATTATGTCATGCTGTCAAAAACAGAGCATCTTTCCCTACTTTGAAACTGTACCTAGGAACCTGCCATGGCTCACAGATCTTTAAGGTGTCCTTGGGCTTACATACAAGAATTACAATATATAGAAAAGGTAAACATAACCACCATCTACCTGGGGGTTAAAGGTACATTTAACTACGTCTATCTATATTAACCAATAAAAATAGCAACAGTCACACATTTAATTAACTGTACTAAACAATTGCAACTTCAAAATTGGAATACTTTCTGGCTTGAACGTTATCAGATGGCTTATTCTGATATAGTTTTGAAAGATAGTTTTGTATTCTTTAATAGAGGCAGCCATATCTGAGAGCATGATCCTTGTTGAACAGAGTAACACAGAGCAAAGTGACTTCTGTCCTTCATGGAACAGCAAATAAAAGATTCACAGTGCTGAACCCTAGCCCTACCCACCTGGCTTTGCTTTTTCTTGAGATGTTCTTGAAAGAATGACATCACACATCTAGGTGCATTGTTCCAGGAAAGGCTGGCATTGCCTCATATAAGGGTAGGTCCAGGTTGTTTGTCTTTATATACAAGAATTCCAAGCGGAGTGCTAACTAGGCAGGGGGAGAGATGCTCGGCTCCATGGTCAGAAAAAGCAGGTGGAAACACCCCTTCTTTAAAAGCTGGTGTTTTCAATATCTCCATCTTTTTATATTCCATCCATCTAATAGAGATGGGTATTGAAGAATTTCTAATAAATTAGGGCTTCCCAAACTTCCTCCCTGTGACTTTCTCTATTCACATCTTTCAAGTACTAATTTGACTGCATGTTATTGCTGTTATTTATAAAATATGTAAACAACTAAAGCATTTCCAAACTAACATGCAGTCTGTTCACTGGTGACTGGTGTACTACAGGATGATGTGGAAAGGACACTGTTCTGATTTTTAAAAACCAGGCGTTTAAGCAAATATTTCATGGTAAGTCTCAGTCCTACACATCTAAAGAAGAAAAGATAAGGCTTCCAGTCTAGGAGGAGGTGCCACATCCTTTTTATCTGTTGCCTCTGTGGGATTGCTAATTTGTTCCTGAAACAATTTAGGAAGCTCTGTGAAGTTGCTCAATTTAAAACTGCCTTTTCTTTGCTGTCTGTAGGTGGCAATGCCATGCTGTTGACAGCGTTATCGCCAGTGATCAAGTCTTCAATACAAATAGGCTTGCAACTATTCAATTCAGTGAAACAGGGCTGAAATACAATATGTGACAGAGACCTTTTTTTTTCTGAAGCACTTGTCTCTCTTCTTAAGAGCAAGGGCACATCCTTGGCTGCCCTTCTGTAATGCAGCACTGCACAAGAAGCAGTAATATGCAAACCAGTCCTGCAAAAGTAGCTTGTGCAATCACCTTTCCTGCTAACACAGAGAAGGCATTTGTGCTGCCTATGTTTCAGCTTTCTGCATAAGGGCCATCTCTGGAGGATGCAGAGAGTAGCCAGTGTCAGTCATTTCTGCTGGGACAGCTCTTTGGAGCCACAGTACAGCAAGCACTGGGAGACCTGAAGAACTGATGAGAAAACATGTCTTATGTGTTGAAAAATGCTTTAGAGGTGAGCTTGGGAGTGACATATAGGCAGAGTTTGGTACCCTGTCCCTGCATTTGGTACTAATGCAGTTGCACAGAAACATTCCGCTATCCTTGCATGTTTATGTTTTCAAATATCCAACCTAGGCACAAGCTGGAGAGCAGCTTGAACAGCACATGGAGCACTTCCCATTGTCTGCAGCATCAAAACATAGCAAGGCATTACATCCACAGTATGCAAAGGGTCTCACTGTACACTGAAATGGAAGTGATATGGCACAACATGCAGACTACTTCTTTACAAGTGCTAAGGCAAAAACAGTACTAACTAAGAGTAGGTAAGCAGCCTCTTGAGTCCTTCCACCATCACTGCTGTGTTTTCAAGTTAGAATAAACTCCCCGTGGGTGGGTAACTTATAGCAACTCTGTTACAGCTCAAAAGTCAACTTGTTTTGCCCCATGCTTCCAGTGCTTTCAGATTGCATGGATGTTTTAGTCTGAGCTGTGAACAAATTGCAGACAAAATATCTGGTGAGTGATAGTAAAAAAAAAAAAAAAAATTTTTGACTAAAGTCAACAAAGTGGAAATGACTTTTGGGTTAAGATTACCAATTACCCAGCTCTTGCTAGCCTGTTAACTACATCAGGCTTGATCTTTCTGATGCCAACTTAAATTATAAAAGAACCAAACTAGTTTATACAAAGCATTCATAATGGGCTACCTGCTGAAATTGATTTTGAAACACTGACACAGTTTGGCGTGGTTGCAGATTTCTTTCTAATTTTCTCCCAGGCAGACCTGGCATGGTTTGAACATCCTATGGGTACATTCTGAAAATTTTTATTAGCAAAAGTACTGGTTTCATGTAGTACTGTATTTCCTGTGTGCTCTTCAGAGAGTACCCAACTTAATGAGTGACCTCTTTCACTTCAAAGATCTTAGAAGAACACTACGTAACTAAGATAAACCCATATTATTGTTATCATGGGCAGTAATAAACATTGGAGCATTTCTTTGTTTTCAGTTTGATATCTGTATACTAGAAGTAGTATATCTCATGGTTATCTCTCAAAGAAAAGGATGCTGTCCCTAAGAAAGCATATGAATTTCTCCAGGGTGTCACAATCAATTCAGCATTACAAGTCCTTCTCAAAATTCTTAATTTTGCAGTTCACAAGAAAGGGCCTTGCGCATAAACTTTTGAGCCACAAACATGCTTTGAGAAATTGTGATTGGTATGCCTTGAGCAGCAAAAGGAGCCATTAGAAATACACAGCTCTAAGATGAAAAAGTCTGACAGCACCAAAATTTTCTTAAAATTCTTTGTGCCCTTCACCAGCAGAGAAGATGAACTTCTAATCATATTTCAGTACTATCAGTTTTTGTAATTCCAATATGAATTACAAATTTGGGCCCCTCACTGCAAGAAAGACATTGAGGCCCTGGAACGTGTTCAGAGGAGGGCTACGAAGCTGGTGAGGGGTCTGGAGCACAGGCCTTATGAGGAGCGGTTGAGGGAGCTGGGATTGTTCAGCCTGGAGAAGAGGAGGCTCAGGGGAGACCTTATAGCTCTCTATAACTTCCTGAAGGGAGGTTGTAGTGAGCTGGGGGTCGGCCTCTTCTCTCGTGTAATCAGTGATAGAACTAGAGGGAATGGTTTCAAGCTGCGCCAGGGGAGGTTCAGGCTGGACATTAGGAAGTATTACTTCTCGGAAAGGGTAGTCAGGCATTGGAATGCACTGCCCAGGGAGGTGGTGGAGTCACTGACCGTGGGAGTGCTCAAGAAACGTTTGGATGTTGCATTGAGGGATATGATTTAGCTGGGAAGTATTGGTAATGGTTGGACTAGATGATCTTCTAGGTCTTTTCCAACCTTGATAATTCTGTGATGTACCTTGGGTGGTGGTAGTTCTCTTGTAAACAGAGCTCTCGGCTTTCCCTAGCCTAATAATGGTATCTGTTTTCTGAGGTGCATGGAGTACTTCTTGGAAGTGCAAGATCTCTAAATAACAGCAAAAAAACAGCAAGCTGAGGTGGCTGCGTCCAATCTAATGTGGAGTGAAAACAAGACAAAGGCATCAATTCTCCAAGAAACCTTAACCTGCAAAAAAAATGCTGGCTGGTCAACACAGTTTTTGACTCAGTTCTCTCTCTCTTTTTTTTTTCTTCCTGAAACATATACCAAAAAACAAAGTGGCCTGCTGTTTCTACAATTGCACTGCAGGCCTATGCCATCCCTTGGGATCATTCTCCAGAAATGCAGAGGGGATGCTCTAAGGAGGAAATGGGGTTCCTGGCAGACATGAAGGTGCCATCGTGCTCCCTGGCAGCAGCAGCCCGATGAGGAGCTCATCGTTTAGCTTGCTAAAAGGGGCCATTGAAACAGATCTGTTCAGTCAATCTGTGTCTCTGAATGTGACACCACTGGCTCCCCTGCGACTGAGAATTGCTGAGTCTATTATTTGTGCATTCATCTCCAATGAAAAACTGACAGAAAAGACAAGTGTAGTGTGAGCCTGCATCTGTGCTATTATGCCAGCTGTGTGTGCTTTCCCATTCATTTATGTACTGAAGTTCTTGCAAAAGGTGTAAATACAATGGAAGTCAAAATAATGAACTCTGATTCATCATGCTTTATCCTGAATGAAACAGAATGAGAATATGCACTTGCTGCTGCCCTCATTTTAAATTACATATTTTGATCTTAGATAACAACCTTTAGGAGTCTGAAACTGCCACTTATATTTTCACTGAAGAAATGTTAGGAAATAATGACAGTATCAGCAGCAATGATAACAAAACCAAAGGAAATCCAACCAGGGAGCCTGCCTAGAAGCTGTGCTTGGTCACAGCAGAGCAAGGCAAGACTTTGTGTTCTCATTCTGTTCTCTCTGTGTGGGTGAAGAGCTGCTTTTCTGCTGGAGGAAGAGTCAGGCTTTCCCCCCAGGCTTTCTGATCAGTAGAGTCCCTACACAATCCTGCAAGTCCAGTGCTGGTAGCACACTGGATATTGTACTTGTGAAGTCTCACCAAAGAGACTAGGCAAATCAATTATTTTTGTTTCCTCAGACAGAGGAGAGAAGGCTGTTCTAGCTAGTATTTACTAAGAGCAGATGCTAAACATTACCACTTGCATCTGTATTACAGAACAAGCAACACCTTTAAAAACTGTAGAAATCCTGTGTGTTTGAAATTTTGCTGTCATCTGAGAAACATTTAAGTATATATACGTTACCTCTATTAAAAAACAAACAAACAAACAATCAAAAGCACAAAACAAAAACTGTCTGTTTTGAGGAGACAAACCCTGAGAGGACTTAAAGCTGTGTTAAACTTACTCCAAGTACTCACAGGTCAAAGAAAACAGTCTAGTGATTTGATTTATTTAAATTGTAACTAATGTCTAATGATGGCCACAAATTATTTCCCCATTTCTTCTGCTTTTAAATCACAAACTTAAGAGTGGCATTCATAGAAGCAAACAATAAATTTTCTCCAGGATGAAGGTGATTGGGAGACAGGCAGCTGTTACTGGTGATTTATCTTTGGACTGGAGGATTGTATTGAGTGAAGTACCACAGAGAGTTTACCCTAGATGATGGATTTGCAGCTAATTACCAATGTGCTAGAGCAGAAAGTATGTCTGCAGAAAACACTCAACTGGACAGCAAACTGGGAGGCACTGCCACCAGCTGGGGGGACAGGATAGAAATTCAAAACAACCAGGAGAAATGGAAGAAGTAAATTCTGTGAAAAGAAAGAATAGAGTATATCTGCATGCAAGGTATTGTCACAAATTTGGGGTAGGATGGAACAGCTTGGCTGTAACAGAGGTGACATAGGAGTCATGAGGGATGGGAAGCCAAATGTGAGTCAGCACTGTTGTACTACAGTGAACAAGGCAGATGTCACAAAAAGAAGTTTTAATTGGCTTATACAACATGCGAAGCTATCATTTTACTCCACCGAGCCTTAATTGGGATACTGTGTCCCATTTGCACATGGCACTTCGAAAAATCTGTCAGCTAGTTAAAGAGAGGAAATAAAAGAACAGCAAAAACATTCAGAGCTTTCAAAAATGTGATTTGCAGGAACTAAAAAGAAATTAAGATTTTTAGTTTCAAATGAGATAAGATGAATGGAGGGGCATGGCAAGTCCCAAAATATATTAGATATTCCTGCAAAGTAGAACAGCTGTGTGAGGACAGTAATACATTGGAAGAACTGTGCTTCCTCTGTCTAGTGGCAGTTTTTAAGAATAGAGCAGATAATTTCCTCAAAGTGATGGGTTAAAGCATGGTGATCCTGTACTGGGGTGAGTGCAAGTACAAGACTGCACTCTTGAGAGTTTCTTCTTTCTTCTTCAAGTTTCTCACTGACAGAAAGGGAGATACGTCCATTATGTGCTCCATTCATTTGCAGTCAGAGATGGATGTCCAAACCTTCTGGATCCCTTTCGCACCCCAGAATCTTGATGTGTGATTATTTTGGTGATTGGTCTTACTGTGAGGCAATAAAGAATATACATATACTACAATTTGTCACATCAGGAGAGGATTAAAAATGCAACAAAGATCATAAAAACACTCAGTCTGCTGTGAACAAGAGTGTTTAAAGTTACCAGCACTCCCATTTAAGAGATGTTTGTGATATGTAATTAAAAACTAGATGTAGAAACTTTCCTTAGTTTACTTTACTGGCACTTTTGCCTTTACTTCTGTGAGGAGAGGGCTAGTTTATCAGGGAAAATCTCAACAAAATCAATGGTATTTATGATTTCCAGATTGTAAATGTAGTAACATCTCTCTATGTTCTGTCACAGTTTTCTAATGAAGGATGAGTTCTGGGTCCTCATCCATTATGTCACTGTTACTATTAATAGTGTTCTTGCCAACAGTGGGTTGGAAATTTTTATAGGCATTTAGGATATTTATAAGAATGGAGACATTTATATGTCCACTAGTGTATGTTGATGTCAGTATTCGTTATGTTTCATAGCCCACTGTTCTTGTCAATATCTTCCGAATCAATGCTTCCACCTCATACAAAAACATATGCTTTGTACTAGACTTGTTGTAACATAAATATGAAGATGTTACAATGAATATGTTTTTCAATAATGAAAAAATAACAGAGTTCTATGCTTTAGGTTTGTTAGCCTGTCTCCTTCAAGCTCTAGTGTGGCATTCATCCCACAGGGGATGCTCATAGCAGCATCCCAGACCACAGGAAGAAATATTTCATATGTATGAGAAGAGAGAAGATGCTGAGGTCCATAGGCTGTGGTGAGCAATACAACTCCTCAGGCTGAATACAGCTGCTCTCATGTGGGTGATGCAAATCTCTATCATTCAAAACTGTGTATCTTTGTAAAATTAATCAGAAATTCTTGCGGAGCCCAGCCTTCTTATCTGAGTCCTGCAGGTTCCCTATCACCAGCTAGACATCCTCAGAAAGTCCTACACAACTTCTTGTTTGACTATTTTCCTGAGTTTTTCTCCTGTTTTTTTGAGGGTACAAGCCAACTTCAGATTAGGGCTGTAGGGGGCATGTCTTGTCTGTTAAGGCAGTCACAAATTATCATTCCAATGCCTGTGGTAGATTTGTTCATCACAGCTTACAGTGCAAAGCCCATGCAACTAGAAATAAGTAATTGCTCAGATCCATTTTTTTTCAATCAGTGCTGCAAAAGCATAAAATCACAGGATGAACACAACAAGACGGTAGCATCAGAAGCTGATGATGTTCAGAAAGAAGTCATCACTTTGCTCTCCATACCAGCACAAAGAAAAGCTGTGCTCTGGATCCATAGCAGCTCTACCTTCACATGAGTAAGAAATGAAATGACCACGACCACAACCACATGACCACAACAGGAGATTCCTAAATCACCTAGAACACTCACTAGGAGCCTTTTTTTGGAGTGGAATGGGATTTCCTTCTATTGGTTCATCGACCAACCCCCTCTGGGGACACACATTTTTTGTGTCTCCTTTATTCTGCTCTGTGTTTCAGAAAGATGTGTTATTTCCTGTGAGTCCTTATGCCATCCATCCAACACTGCCTTTATGCATGGGCAAGGTAATTGTTAACAGAAGGCCACGTCTGTGATATGCAATACATTCACAAGGGCAGCACCTTGATTTCCATGCCCTTAATTTTCAGTGTTAGGTAAGTACAAAAATTAATGTTGCCATCCAAAGTGTACTCTTGGGATTGCTATCAGAAGACTGCCCTCAGCTCCGACCTCAGGGAAAGACCAGGGTGCAGGCTCCATCCCTTGCTCTCACTTGTTGAGCACTGTGGTGGAAACATCTGTGCTAGGAAGGGAAGCACTACAGCCTCACAGCTACGCTCTGTCTCATAAAACCCTATTATTTAGGATTTATGTGAGTGAAGAAAAATTCATCCCATGTGGAATGTTAGTCAAATCCTCATCATTTTCTGTCCAAGTTTTACCTAAATCCAGATGTTCCAGCGTACTGAGAAGGACAGATTCAACATGTCGTACATCACATATGTGTGCCCTTTGTTCCTACGAAACTTCAGAGGTAAGACTGAATTTCAGACTAGAATGGCATAGGACTATAGAGAGATAAGGACATGAAGAAATCCTACTTTCCTCTTATTTTAGTGTTCACTTACCCAAGCTACTTGCCTCACCTTGAAAGAGCTCCTAGCCTCCACCTGGGATGTCTGGACCCTCAGGATGTTCTGCAGGGATTGCAACTCATCTACTGGACAGCCTTGAAAACAGTGTACATTTTGGCTTAGGCTACTAGACATTGCAGTGGAGTGGGAAGCTAGTTTTGACTTTTAGGTAAGAATAAATCCTTGTGAGATGGCTTAGATGAAATGCCCTGGATGTCAGTGAGGACTCTTCCCTCTCTGTTGTTTCGTGGCCAAAAACAGGTTACACCATTTCTTCCTGAGCCCAAAGTAGAAGAGGGATAGTCTCAGCAATGTGGTTTTAGCAGACTCAGATGCAAAAGACGACGACAAAAGCCTCTGTGGGGATTCATCCTCCCCACTGTATCTTTTGCAATAATATCAGTCACTGTCAATCCTTCTGGTCCTGCTACATGCCTCAGACACTGTGATGTTGAGGTAACACAGTGACTTCCAGGCAGTCTCATAAGGCACCTGTACAACTGGGGATTACATGACAGCTCCTACTTAAAGCCTTCTGTCAATCCATATAGTCCAGGAATACAGGAAATTAAACATACTTTTAATGCTCTTCCTTTAGAACCTGATACTCAGAATTGGATTTAGATTGTAAAATATGAATTCTGTTGCCTGTTTTCTGTATGCCATATCAGGGCAAAATAGGGATGCTTTTGTACAGACGTGAATATATGGTCAGTGAAACATTTTGCCTTTTGTTATTTTGTGTCACAACTCTCCCTGAACGTTTTCAGAACTTTTTCCCGTTTCTTTTTGTCAGTGAAGTCAGGGTGCCAAAAGCATTACTCCTCAAGAAATAATAACAAAAACATCATCGAATGTCTATAGTTTTTAGTGTGTTTACCATGTAAACAATTCATATAGATGTTTAGCTACTCAGACCTTAAATGCAGACCACAGAATGAAGCAGCTCTGTGTTTTGAAAGGTCCTAAACCTTAAGAAGGATCCTGGAAACCTCTGTAACAAACCCAAGACCAGTGGATTCTTTGAATATATAGGAAATAGTATAGTTAGGATTTGAGGCCCGTAGTTTCAGAGCCTCTTTCACGGAGGTACCACATTTAGTGAAAAATTTTCAACTTAGGAGAGATCACTCTCTGTCAAAAGGAGACCATTAGTGAATTATTTCCATGGTTACTGAGGATTTATCCTAATGGGTCCTAAAACAGTTCGGGACACTTTAGCTCTTTAGCATATATGAATCCCATATCTTTTCATAACAATCTCCATGTAATGATTAAAAAACATATGGTGATCATTGCAGCGTAATTTTCCCTGACCTGCATTATTTTATTGTCTACTAAAATACAGACTGCTGCCCTGAGTTTTCACTTACCAAATTTCTCACTCCTCTCCCACTTCTGGGACTGCTGTCCCCTAGGATAGACGTTCTCTCCTATTGGTCACAGCTGATGGCTCCAGAGCCTGCTTCCAGGACCAACTCTTGAACACTCTCAGACAGGTTCAGGCATCCAAGAAGATACAGCGCAGGTTCATCACAAATATGTCTTTATCCAGGGTGCTGAGATAATTTCAGGCATGCACCAGTGACACGCACTCCCCAAAAAGCCTGAAGACAAAGGGTTCAGTCTGTGCTCTCTGCTGAAATGTAGTCAACTGTTTCCTCAGACATTATCTTGCACATTCTCCTATAACCTTTAAATTCACATTAGGAATCTTTCACAAACTTTTTAACTGATTAGTTACTTTATCCCCATCCTAAGCCCACATAAAAATGTCAGCTTGCATCAGCATCAGGTGTCTGGTCCATGCTGACACCTCTTAGTATATGCACCCTCCTACAATATCACAAAATACTTGCATGGTCCTGATTAACCCTTTGATGAATTGCAGACATCCTATTCCTTAGTTGATTCTTAGTTAAACTCTCAACATCCTCATTACTGCAGATGCCCAGTTGTAATCTAATTTTGTAATTAAATTTTGTATATTTCAGACTTCTGTACCACAGGTGTATCTTACAGTTCCAAAGAACTTTGTGGAGCAAGGGACAAGAGAGAAAGATAGAAAACGGGCCGTTTTGTCTGTAAGTGATGCTGCTAGCTGCTCTTCTGGTAGCTGGAAGAAGTAGAGATAAGTGCCCCAATGCTTTTAAAGCCTTAAATGTGCTGATCAGAATCTCATCTGCCTTTAGTGCTGTCAGAGGGCTTACTAGAAAGTTTTGCTTTTTGTGATCCATAAAACAAAATAGCGCATGTGTTTGAAAATTCTGCTGTGTTATCTGTGCTTTAGCCACATTTATATATGTATAATATAATAACAGGGAGGAAAAGTTACCGATTATGCAAGAGCAATGACAGCCTGTATCTGAGCAATTTCACATGCTGCTCATGAATTGTTATGAAATCCAAGAGGATGTGACAATGATAATTTAAATACTGAACTTTTTATACTCTATTCTGTCCCTTCAAAGTTAAATCAAAAGTAAACTATGAATTAATTTCAGAAATCAGCCACATAAAAGCTGATACTTCTCATCTCTTGGACTGACAGCTGATAGCCCATTGACCCCAGGCAGAAGATAAGAGATGCTGCTTGAGTGCATGTGAGGGAGCAAATATTTTGGTTTTAACATATTTTCATTTTCAGACACAGTTTTTAGAAATAAATCTCACAAACTCTCTTTGACCAGCTCTGTGGAGAGAGAATACAGCGCAAGGAGTCAAACCAAATCTTGTCTGCAAGCAGAAGCCAAGAAGATGATTACTTTGCAGCAAGTGCGTGATTGAGAGATCTCTTCAACATAGATGATGCAATTATATAAGTTTAATTTCACCTCACTTGGTAGCTTGAAGTCCTTAAGTGATAATTGCTTGTGAGAAGTCTTCTCATTATATTCTGCACAGTGATTAGCATTTCTGACCATGAAAGAATATCTGAGGATAAATCACTGCAAA
Organism: Alectoris magna; assembly: GCA_030625065.1. Classification (NCBI taxonomy): domain Eukaryota; kingdom Metazoa; phylum Chordata; class Aves; order Galliformes; family Phasianidae; genus Alectoris; species Alectoris magna. The sequence continues at coordinate 36,254,970 of CM060564.1, forward strand.
ATATCCCATTACTCTTTGGAATAGTATGAACAAGAGGCTGCTAACAGCGCACTAATACCATCAGTACAGATTTCTCACAGTCATATTATAATCAAGGGAGCAATTTTGAGACTATTTTCCTGATAAAAAGGAAAATTTTAAATTGTAAAAATATTATAACTTATTAAATAAGGATGTAAATGTCACTTCAATGTAACCAAACCAAGTTCAAATCTTTGAAATGGTAATGATACACAACAAGCGTTAGCTAAATATTTTGAAAACCCTTTTCCAATGTCCTTTGTTTCTCTGTCCTGCAAAAATAAAGCATTACAAGCACATTCCATAGTTGTGTATGTGCAAAGAATAAGGAGGGTATCAACTGATAAAAGCTGGCACCATTTGGGGTTTTTGTAAGACCAGTACATATAGCAGCTGTGCATGGCAAACAGCATCATCCAGCTGCTTTTTACATTAACATTTAACAGCATACTCCTTTTTTTTTACTCCCACAAATTGCCATATATACAAATTGTATGTGTGTGTATGTCTTTATTAGTATGTAGTTTTGCACGAGTTAATCATATGCAGACTGGAAGATATCTATCCAGTGCTATCAGATTTAGAAAGTGAACATATTTACACAGTCCTTACCTAAAACTGAAGCAGAGAAAGAACATAAACTTAATTCAAAGTATCACTACTGCTAGTAATGTTGTTTTACAGAATTTAATGCCCTTTTATTCAGATGATAAAAAAAATTGCTAATTAGATGCAGGAAGCCATGGTGCCTAGTGTACAAGGTAAAGACATATCAAGAGGAATTAAGTGATAGGAAGAGAACCTCAAAAACTGCATGCATGCAGAGTGATGATGATCTCAACAACTGTCTTATCAAACTTCATTTTGGTATAGATCTCAGTTTGCTAAGACAGAAAACTTATATCACCTCTTGAGGATTTTCCTGTCGTTTATTACCACTTCCCCCACTTTGTGCATGCCCATGGTTTGGGTAAACACTCTAAGTACTGCAGTTACAGAACATTCTGAGAGAAAACACCTAAACACTTTATGAGAAGATTTTATCCCTTAGCAGACTGCCTGACATGCCTGCCTAAGCTGGGTACCCTCCTTTCCTGAGTATAAGCCCAAGTGTTTCACTTGTGGGAAACAAAAACAGAAATATGCCTGTAGCTGTATCATCTACATCTATGATACACTGTCCCAGTATACTTATTTACCATAAATATTTCTATTTATCAAAAAAGAGTTTATTCTCTACAAGTTTATACTTATTCCTATTTTATAACGATCCTAAAAATATTTGTATTTACATTCAAGATTTTTCTTTCTTCCTATCCAGTTACACCTGCTCACCTTATTGTCACTTTGTATTGCCCCGCTTTTGACTACTGGTAGAGAGGATTACTGAAATTTGGTTGAAATATTAGCTAAAATAATAAAGGAGGATGCAGAAATGTTTCTTCTGAGGTACACCCTCTTTTCCATAGGTATTTTTAACTTCACCCTCTTCCCTTTCATTTTTCTCCCTTTAATCCTAACTTCTCCCCACTGCATGACTAGTAAACTGATGCCTGTGATTTTGTCACAGTTCCCATCCTATTGCATGCTTATCTTTCAGGAAGAGCAGATGTTCGCATATGTGCCCTATCTCCATCCTCTGATGCTTTTGCTTTTCAAACAGAAGATTGTATTTCAGTTGCCCTCTGTGTCTGGAAAAAAAAGATACAGCACTAAGGAGTTTTTCTGTGTTACTAATCAATAGGGTTTGTAGGTAAGCAGAACAGTCCCTAGCCTACTTGTTTACATTACTACTATCTCAGGTTATTTTGTCTTGGCATTTTGGCTCCTTTCTCCTCCTCAAATGTTCATTTTCCCTTGTTTTCCCTTTTAGCTTCTTAGTCTGATGAAGGAACAAGAACTGACTAGGTGCACAAAACATACAAACCCACTTTGGTTTCCCCCGTTTTCTCAGAATTGCCTCATACCAGCATGTTCTGCTGCAGGAAACCTCTGGGCCTGATGGCAAGCCACAGATACCTTGTAGGATTTACTCCTGCCTGAACTCTGCACAGACAAAGATGTAGCTGGGGAAGTGTTGGAGGACCAACTATAGTTGTTTGTAGGAGAATGCAAATACAGCTCCTTTAGGATGAACCTGAAATCAAGACGTGACTCTGTGCTCACTGCAGGCACTGTTTGGTGGCCCAATGCTCCCCTTTTCCAAAAGCAGTCCCTGTTTCTCTTTGTTTTTCCCAGAATAGTTCCCAGCTCTGCTCTACACTTATCCCTTGTCCACAAAAATCCAAACCATCTTGGACTAGGTGATCTTTAAAGGACTCTTCTTATTGAATAATTCTACTCTCCTAAGGAATCTCAGATAAAACACATTCACACCCAAAGCATGTCTTCTACCTAATCAGTAGGGATGAAGAATCAAAAGATCTCCTCATTTGGACTAGTCTCAGTGTTGACACATAGAATCATAGAATCTCCTGAGTTGGAAGGGGCCCACAGACTTCATGAGTAAGGCTGATCATAATTGAAAGTCATGGGCTGATTTTGGTCTTGGGCTCAGCTACTTCAAGGCTGAAGTGGCTGGTCAAAAGACTGGCAAAGAGTACAAGACAACAGGACTGTATTTATACAGAAACTCATGGGATGTCAATCACCTGAAGCCTACACTATATTAATTACAGAGGCTTTGTTACAGATTAGCTTCAGTCTGGAGCTATGGGCTGGACACCCATTTTCTTCTAACTCCGTTTCCTTGTGGAGAGTGGACATGAAAGCCAGACTGTGGTAAATAGAGACTAATAGGAAACGCATTTCAAAGCAAACATCCCAGCTGAACTATTACACTAGCACACTCATTTAGCAGCCTATAACAACCAAAGTTTTCTCTTGGACTATACAGGCATTCAAAATCTAAATATCCTTTCAGATCTACCGTCAGCTTCTATATTTCACTGTCATTATTTACTACAGAATTCTTTTGTTCTGGTATTTATTTGATAAAACATTTCCAGATAGAGCTGGCATCAAGAATGCTGCACAAAATAGAGTCAAATTGGAGATTTGGAGATTTTTTCCATAAATAAGAAATAAGAAACCCAATATTATTTCTGCCTAGGTTATAATGAAGAGTTAGGCCCTTTATGAAATTTTTATAACCTTAACAGTTTAAAATGACTTCTACTTTTTGTGTTAGGATAGGGAATATACATGGATGGCAGGGCCTCGTTCTGGCATATGACTACTTCACCTGGCACACACCACCCCACAAAGGATATTGCAAAATTAGGCAGGGGTCATAGTGGGCCACTGAAAATTATTAGGCACGTAAGAAAACTATTTTAGGAAGACAAATTCAAAAGACTAGGACTATTTATTTGTGGGAGGCTATGAATGAGGGGAGACATGAGAAGAGCATAGGAAATAATGAATGTTACCAAGATACCAAAGCAGGAGCCTATATCCTTCCTGCTTGATAACATGCATGACAATGAAGCATTCAAGGAAATAAAAGGTGGCAAATTCAAACCAGATAAAAGGAAATAGTATCCCATACAAAACCTAATTAAGCTGTGGAAGAAAATTACCAAAGGCTGTCCTGTTGGCCAAGAATGTAGTTCAAAGTTAAAGTTCAAAAAGAAAAGAGAATTTGTTCTTTGTATAGTAAGCTATATAATACTAATGCAAAAGGAAGAAAATGGTGTCAGAAAATCTTAAGTATTTCAGAGACACAAGCCACTCAGTAGGAGTGGTAGGAGTAGGAGATAGGCTATGCTGTTTCCTATCTGCTTTTCACTTGGTTTTGTTAACCTTTTCTGAAAACATGGATTAGGTTCTGTCACAATGCATCCATTTGACATCATATATGGAAATCTAAACTCAAAGTACCTGAAATTTATACATCAGGCTGTCAGCTTCAGTGCTTAGGAATCTATGGTTACTCCTATCTTTGTCCCCTTAACCACAGGGAGGGTAACTGCTAGCACACAGAGCATAGCATTTTAAATTGCCTTGGCTCAATTTACCACTGCTTATCTGGACATACATTATGGCAAAGTGAGGCAAAATGCTGTCACACTTAGCTGGTTGTCACTTCATGCACATTTCATAACCACAGAAGAGAGTTTTTTCACTCTCTTTTCCACTGCTGATGGAAGGGAAACGGGTTTCTTCTTTACAGCCTGAGATTCTTCAGTACAAGGATACTGTGACATCTCATCTCTAGAACTGAGTCTGCAGCATTCCATACCTCATAGAGAAAAGACAGAATTCCAAGTGAGAAAAGAAAGTCCTACTGCTATTGCAGACAATAAAGGTTGTAGTATTTTTTCATGATATTTAATATTATCAGCATCTTAAAGAAAGAATGTTTTAACTATCTCCAGTTTGCTTTACACAGACTAACTTGTTCCATTAACATCTCAACAAAACCTGATACTTACAACCAGGTAGTGACAGTGTTCTTTCAGTTCCTCTAACGTTTTCGAGGTTCCCTTACTTCACTTTTTGCCTGATTTCTATGTGGAGAAGCAGCCTTGGTGGAGATGTGGAAAGAGGCAAATATGCCTTGGGAGGAGAGAGGAAAACTTCCATGTTTTAGGGAAAAAAAACAGAAAGTGAACAAGAGACCTATGCACAGTTCAATTCCTTGGGAAGGTTCACTGAGATGAATGCTCCCTTTGGGCAGGATGAAGATGAACACATATGTGAACAGGAATCACTCATTTCTCTAAGGTGTGAAAAGATCACTTCATCGTCTGGATGATGAATTTTGAATGAGAGAGCAAGACAACAGTTCTCTCAATGCATGCTTTCAGGAAAGGAGGGAGGGAAGCAATAACTTCTGGCAGCACACGTACCTGAGAGAAAAACGCATTGTACCTTTTTAATGAGCAACCATCAAGCATCAGGCTAAAGTATAGGCTCTGTAACAATATGTGTCCATTGTCTGCAGTATTTCTCAGTGATATTTTTTTATAGAATTAAAGTGCCCCACCTGAAAAGTCCCAGGAAATAAGAAGAAGCCTAAGGATCACTTTTGCACATGCTAATAACAGAATCAAGGTCTACAATGCTCTGTAACAAACCCAGCTAAGCTCTTTTCATGGGTTTTATGCTCTTTCACATGTAATTTAATTCTTAAAAAAGAAGTGCTTCTGATCTGAAAGGCCAGAATAAGTGGCCAAATCTTGACATCATCTATGTACAGTTTTTCTGATCCCAGTGGTGCTGGGATCTGACCATGGATAAGAGGACAGTTCAACTATAAGCATGAAGTTACTAAAAGCAAAGACATCTGATGCCTCTGGAAGTCCCGAAGACAAAAGTGTCAGGTGGCCTTCTTCTATAATTCTGCCTTTTCTAATCTTAGTTGAATTACAGGAATATTTGGAGACCACCTACTCCGACTCCCCTTCTCCAAGCTCACTCACCCAGAGCAGGTTGTAGGGGCCCATGTCCAGCCTGCTCTTGAAGATTACCAAGAACGGCACTTCACAACTTTTTTGGCCAACCTGTGCCAGTGCTCCACCACCTACACTACTTGTAAATGAAAAATAATTTGTTAGCCTCTCTGTGGTGTAAGGTTTTTCTGCTGTGTGTTACTATAGAGAGTGTGTTCTAAAAACACAGTTTTAAAACAGCTCCAGCAAGACTACAAATATGATTATTTCAAGACAGTCTAAATCTCTATTCTGATCAGGGGGAAAAAAAAAAAAAAAAAAAAAGGAAAGAAAGAAAAAAAAAAGAAAAAAGAAGAAAATCATATGCACATAGAATATATCTTGAAAATAAGTAAGAGAAATTATGGGTTTGGCATTTCAGAAGATCCTACTCTAAAGAATTTTGGAAGTTTAAAATCAATATATTGTTGTTAGAGTGCCAGCTTGCAGAGGATATGCAGCACGTGTATACAAAGGATGAACTATGATGGATAAGATGGATAAGATAGGATTAAGTGCATCAACCTTACAAAATAACTTTCTGTAAATCTTCTTTTGGTGCAACACTGCAAATGCATGCCAAGAGCCTATATACTCTTCGCTAAGAACATTAACTTTGTCACTTCCATTTCCACCCTGAATTTCTAGGAGATATGCTGCATTAGATTTGTTATTGTGGAAAAACAACAAAAAAAAAAATTAAAATCAAACAAGCACACAAATAACGGAGTTTGAAGTCTCTCCAAAGTCTCATGTGAGAAGTTCAGACCCATGAAGGAAAATAATAACAGGGGAGTCAGTCAGACTCTGTATCAAGCAGCTTGTTAATATTAGAATGCTGACTGCCTGGTGGTCACAGTGTCATTAAGTAGGTACGCATCTGTAACGTGTCTGAGAACAGAGGAGTGAAATAACAAGTTCAATAATTATTTGTTTCTTCCAATGCACATGTATGAATTAGCTTGAGACATCTCAAACTACTTCATGGTACTGAGTCTTCCCCTCAGCTGCTAATGAGGGATTACTCAGTGCAGAAAAATACAGCGGAAGCTCTTAGCATTTTTTAGATTATTCCATATATTGCATTTATATTTGTACTATATGTATATTATGCATATGTATGTGTATGTATCTACATATTATATGTGTGTATATATATATATATATATATATATATATAAAATGTACTGAAGTGATGGCTTTGGTACAATCTGTTTTGATTTTCACCAGAATTACTACTGAACCGCTTTAAGTTTTTTTGATCTAAATATGTTTTTTTATTTTGTCCTGCTTCCTGCTTTGGAGCAAGTTTTAGTGATAGTAAGTAGTTGCTTTACAGACGTAATTAATGAAAAACTCCATAGAAGAAAGCATATATTATCAGCAAAATAAGTACTATTTGATTTAGGACAATTAAAATAGTTGTTTTGGACTCCAGCTTAGCTGGAATTTTCTTTTTCATGCCAGAAACAATAATATCACTTTAATCTTTTGTCTGGCTCTGAATGAGAGACAAGTAGAGACCAGGAAAAATTGGTTTAAATCAGCCATGTGGTATGGTTGAAATAATTTTCCAGATAGAGCCTAAAGATGTTGGCGTGAAATTCAAGAACTGTCTAAGCATGGGATCAAATGAGGATGAGAATTAGTGTGTTAGTGAAACACTTCTAAGAATCTCAAGTATTCTTTTTAATAACGGGAGTTTCTTTTTGGTTTTCTTTTGTTTGTTTGAAGTTTAAATAAACAAGAAGAGAACGCGTTTGCAGTCAGTCATTTGTAAGTAGGCACCAAGGATCATTTGCAAGAGTAGTGTTGACTTGTTCTCTTTCTAGTGAATGATAAGTAGCTCTGTAGGAATGGAGTCCATATAATCTCGCTGAACAAAAATAAATGACTGCTGCTTATTTTATATGAATCAAGGATAGTTCCTGCATGCTATATGCTGAGTGATCTTCTCCACTAGCTCCATGCAAGTTATAAGTACTTGTGATTAATGAGTATAAAAAACATATTTGGGGCTTTTTCTTCCCCTTTTTTTCAGAGAAAGTCTCATTTTCTTAGAATGTCATAGCTCAGATAAACTAACACAATGATATTCTGTTTTTCAGAGCCACTCGTTTATCCACTGTGTCTTGAAAGGACAGAAAGAAAGTGGGAGAATTCCCATTCATATCAGTTTTTCTTACACCCAGTCCTTTCTATAAACAAAATCAAATAGTTGACCTCAAGCCACCTGGTAGTATTCTTTAAAGAATCTTCCCAGTATATTTTCATACCCACCCAGAGGGACATATATTTCCTGGAACATTTTATCAGTTCAGTGAGAACTGGGAGGCTAACGAATATAAAAAACATAGTGTTCTTTTAGACAATTTCTTCCTGTTTTGATAACACCGTCCTCAAAGAAAACAAAAGGTCTTCAGTTTCTGCGGATCTAGGGTCTTGAGCTAGTTGTGTAATTCAGACCACTGTTGGAAAGAGATCTCCATCAGCTTACACAGACAGGGAAAACAAATGGGAAGGGGGATTGTTTCTCGTATATTGTGCCTTTGGGGAAAGTTAGTCTCAAGTAAGACAGGAAGTAACAGGAAAATGCAGCTCAGGCCCTGCTGTCTGCGTATGATCTATTTATAAATGTGGTTGCCAAAGCTATTAAAATAATGTCAAGCATGTAATGATAAGCTTTAAGAAGATATATTTGACAATGTAATAGTGACTAAGACAATGAAATGTCATGGTTAAGTGCATTACATGCTATAATGTACCATGCCATTATATGCCAGCCACACAGGGAAATGGATACTATGAACTACCAATGAAACATTTTCAAACAGAAAATTTGTAAAGCTCCGTCTCAGACTTCCACCAGTCAGCCATTTCAGGAACAACCAGGTGTTTTCATCAAACCAGATGATTACATCCTGAGGTTACAAATAAGGGATGTGAATAAACTATTGTTATGTGAGAATTTCACCTGGAAATGCAGAACTTTCCTTACAGATTTGGCCCCAGACTTTATTTGCATATTTCTTCTTAGACATAGGAAGCATTCAAGTTATCTGCAGCAGCTGGACACTTTTGCTTTTCTGAGCAGTAAGATTTCAATACTGCTGAAACAGCAGTGCATATACCTTTTCTGTTTATCTCATATGTGAGTTTACAATTTTATTTTTAATATATAAGATTTAACACATCATTGAAAAAAAGCATAAAGCCACTAGTCTCATTCTTATATGGCTATTTCTCCTATTTTCACCTTCCTGGTGAACTGCTTCAATCTATAGCAGATCTCGTCATTTCATTTATAAGATATGGATTATTCATGTCAGATCTCTTAGAAAAGAAAAAGAAAAAAAGAAAAAAGAACTCTTAAAAAAAAAGGTTTTTGAGTCCATGAGTGCTTTTGAAATTCCCTGAGACAGCCATAGGTGCTACAAGTATGAATATTACAGTTAGAACAGCATGTCTTCAGCTTAGCTCAGAGAGAATTCGAAGTGTCACTGAGGCAGTACACAACCTTAACTGATAACACATTTGGAAAACAAACAATGCTGGGTATCCCTCATGGCAAGACTCCTCCTACAACATCGCCCGTGCTGCCCCATCCACCTGTGAGGTGCTGTCCCTGCCTACTGCAGTGTCCAAATCCCTACCGTGTCACATGAACTTTCCCACAACCTGTCTGCTCTGGTCCCACCCAGAAATGCTCCATTGCCAGGGGTACCCCAGCTTCCTTCCTCCTGGCTGTCTTCTTCCTGCATCAGAGGAGAGACCCACTCATGAGGAAAGAATATTGCTGACCTCTGGCAGTGCCACAATTTTCCTTCATGCCTATTAGTACAGGCAGTCTGTACACTGCTGACACAGTTTTCCTTTCTCCTGTGGCAGCATTTATTTCCCACAGGTTTGCATAGTGCCTGGCACAGCAAGCTTCAACCTACACGGTGGCTGCATACAAAAAGGGAATGGGAAGGAGGTTCTCATAACAATTTAGCAGTGGTTTAACCACTCTATAACAAATGGTGAGGGTAAGCCCTACTACACACGCCTGTTTTCACTGTACTGCTGTGTTCAGCCCTGCATGACCTGCAGTGGATGCAGAGACCGTTCCCAGCCTGAGGAGCACTTTGTAGATTTACTCCACACCTCCTGAGCTCAGGGCCCTGCTTGCATTCACATGGGAATTTGAACAGGGCCGGCAGGGAAGTGCATGCCAGGAAGCTATTGGGACTCCTCTGTTACATGCTTTGAAAGATCATTTGGCTGATTGACCTTCAAGCGCTACAGAGATTTAATTTGCTTCACGTGCCATTCCAGTATTCCTATTTCCCGTACTCACTATGGTTCAAGAGCCAACTCAGTTAGTGCTACCTCCTAGAAGTCAATGATGGGCACGGGAGTAAGCAGATTAAATCCTTTGAGGGTGATAAATGCAGTCAGGACTTATAAGCAAAGCAAGTCTAGGGAGTTAGTTTATCCTTACGAAAGGAGAAGTCACATCCCAAAATTACGCCTTGGAAGAAGCTACAGTCCCTAATCAGGAAAGCCCAATTGTATGAAGACTGACAAAACTGAAAGAGTCAGAGAAAACTTGTCTAGCATCTGATCTCATTCTAGTCAGCTCTGTCAGTAGCAAACCCATACAGACGTCTAAATTGTGAACAAGTAGTATTTTGAAAGAGAAAATTTAAAAAGGCATTCAGCATATAGCAGCTATTCAGATCAACTGTGCAAGTAAATTTTCTTCAGACAAGGTCAAACAGCAACGCAGTGGTATTTCTTGATAGAAAATGACCCACTCTTTAAAACAGGTTCTGTCTACAAGGGCAAATTAGCCACAAATGATGTGCTACCATTGTATCATAATGACAGTTATGCTCTGCTTTGCAGAGCAGGATATTAATGCTCTGGTCTAAAAAAGCGTGCCCCAGATTTCCCTTGAAGGCAAGGTACGGGATATGTCATGTAATTTGTTTTTCTAAAACCTCCTTGATCTTATCAAATAGGAGACATTTTGCACTCTTAATCTCTTACAGTGTACTTCTGTGTTTCAGTAACCATCACGTGAAATATAAGAACACAGTTTTTAGAAAGCAGCCTGTATTGAATAAAGATCAAGGCAAGAACAGACAGTTAATCTGAAATCTTAATTTCACCCTACCTATGTAATCTGAAGAGCTCAAGCTCCATTTGTTGTTTTTTATTTGTTTGTTTGTTTCATTGTACTGCATTTGTGTATGATGCTATGTTGTTTCATTTATCAGGACATTACGCTAGCAATAATGGCAGCTAAAAAGGAAAACAAGTTGTCTTCTTCCTTTGTGGGAACAAAGTTGTTCACATTGAGAAAGAGGATAAAATATCTTGGCTGCAGACTTTCCTCTTTCTCAGGCAGGCCAGGTTTGCAAAAGGTCTTCCCAGTACTACTTAAAGTCTCATCACTATTTTTATGGATAGGCACTGGATCATCCCAGTGTAAAACAACAATGTCAGGAATCTGGCATAAGTCTTTTTGCAGTTCTCATCCTGCCTCCACACCTTTATGTTGCTGTCACAAAAGCTATCCAGGTTTCCCTGCAGCATTATCCTAAGGCAATGAAAGTTTCCCTAGTTGCATTCCTCTGTGCTTGACAGGGAAACAGCTGGCTGCCTGTTGCCTGCAGGAGTAACAACACCACGTAAATGAGTGATATTTTAAGAAAAAAGGATAGTGGATTGAACAGGGACTTTTGTTTGACCTGAAACAAAATGTTTAGCTCATTTCTGGGTACTTGAATGTTTTTCAAGTGTCATTGCATGGTAAGTTTTGAAACAAAATATTGTTCTAGAGTGAAAAATTGAAGCATCTCAGTCTGAAAATGTCAAAACACTGTGTTCCCAAAAAGGTATCATTTCTTTCAGTGTGAACTACTTGACAAACTAAATGCAATTTCAACTCTGATTTTGGACATTCCAAATCTTCATTTTTTTGGCAGACCTAATTTCAACCCTAATATTTCACACAACCAGAGACAGCACTATAAGCACAGCAATATTCAAGTTTACATGCTGTGAGGTCCCTAAGTTCCCTTCAAGCTTCAAGGCCAACTTTTCCAATGCCAGCAGACGTATCAAAATTATCTTTTTTTTTTTTTCTTTTTTTAAAATTTCTTATTGGACATGTGAAAGAATGTAAAGTGATGTAACTTGAATGTCAATTAATGTACTTTGGCTAGGAATTGCTGATGTCTACAACAATTAGTTTAAATAGCTATTGTCAATGCTATGAGGCAATAGCTTTCTTCTAATTACGACTCAGTAAAAACTGCTAGAAGTTCTCAGCCTCCATCTTTTGTTTCTCCTCACCAAGCACAATCGTGTTTCTCTAAAGTGGAACAAAAACCCCGAAGGAACAGTTCTGAACACTTGATTTCCTGGCAGTATCTTTTGATGCATTCAAAGCAGCATCTAACTGGCAGCTCTAGCACTCATGAGGGCAGCAGGAACTTTTCACACTCATTCACAGAACCGGCTATTTCCTCAGGATACCTCCAGCAGCATGAACTAATCATCCTTCCATATGCAAAGTGACTCAAAGATTCAGTGCTGATCCTGCACAGTCTAATCAATCTGCTTAAATTCTTTCAGGAGAAAAGTTCAATACTTTGTAATGTTTTGCAAACCACGAGGACCCCAAGGACATGCATTCTTAATGCCTATTTCAATGATTAATTTGCTAAAAATCATCCATGAAATGTAGAAGTTTTGGTTCTTGCAGGCATGAGTTCTGGTTAGTCACATGTCAAAATCTTACCTTCTGTAACTTGTGTTCTTCTTTAGAAATATTCCTTCTATAAACTGTCAGATGTGAAGATTTAAATGTGTACTTGACTTTGAACAGTTTCATCCTATGGAAACTGGGGGGCATGGATCAGGCAAATCATTGGAGGTTGAAGGCATGCAAAAATAAAATGCAATCCAAGATCTCCAGTCTTAGTTGAGATTGAGGAAAGACCAAACTTCTGCACCTTTGAGGACTTTCCATCTGATCTTGGAGAAGTTATTACAGCCTAGGCACTGAATGTATCATATTCTTTCTTTTTTCCAGTATCAGATACTTTGAATGAAATTATAGCCATAGTAGGTCTCTTTTCACAAAAGTGTTGTAGGTGGATAAATAAGTTATAAAATGCACCATCTCAAAGGGAGAATTGTACAAAAACCTAAGGTGGTCAGCTGTGTAGATCAAAATGATTTCTACCAGCTGCAACCTCCTACAGCAACTGCACCAACTCCTGTCTTTGTGTGAGTCTGGCAGGTGTGGAAATCATTATAGCCCCACCAGAACATGCAGCACATCTAAACAAGCATGATGTTTTCAGTGACCCTTGTGTATATACTTCCATCTGACATCAAGAATATATTTAATAAGCGTAAAATACATAAACTTCACTGATTCTAGTTTTCAGTTTTCCTAGTACCACAGAATCTCTTAAAGCTATTTCATGGGAATTTTATTCATGGATCAATTACTAGAATTTTGATTCCATTGGTTGGTAAATGCCTGCATGTCTTATGTCTGTCACTTTCTTGTAGCTGACATGACTTTATGAATAATGTCAAATAGGAAATGAAAAATACACTCACAGATGCTATTCCAGATATGAATATTGCAAATAGGAGACGTAGATTACACTTAGTCTTCATGCTTCACAAAGAATGAAGAAAATCTTTGTATTTCTTTGTCTTTTTGAACAGGAATTTTATTAATCTTCTAGCTATTACTTACGATGTGAGCAAGCTCTATATTTTCCTCTCAGAACATAACAGAGCTAGCCCTTGTGAAGCTGGTTGGGACTTCTAAGTTCACATGAAAGGGACATAAATTCACTAAGTTATATTACAGACAATTATCTGGAAAGAGTAGTAGCTTTCCATCAAAATATTTTGTGCTAGCAGTCAAAAGTACGTAGTTATAAATGTATAAGCAGTGCAATACATGTATAAGCTCACACCACACATAGACACTTGTGGTTTTGCATGTTCAAAACCATACTCAGCAGCACCGTTTGAACTGAACTGCTTCACTCAATTAATATGTTTATGATTACAGATCTAAAAGTCAAATTCTGAGAACGACTCTTGCAACGACTTTGCTTATCTTCAGAAGTGCATTTTTGCGTCTCCTTTGAAATAATTAGGACTTTGACATGTCTGTGTAGCCATCAGCTGAACCATGCAGTCTGGATGCCAAATAAGCTATAGTGAGAGACAATTACATTTTCTCTGAAGGTGGTTGGTTTCAACCAAAGATAAGCAAAGATATGAACCTTTCTAGAGACAGTCGCTTTGTTAATAAGCAAAGAGATTTTGTGATGGATGGACTGCCTGATCTGCTTCACTGTCTTGATCTGCTTCACTGTCTTGTTGCTTTTGATTTTAGTGGTATATTAGTAACTTCCATTATGGTAATCTTTGTCAGGACCAATATTCATATGGAAGCTGCAGTTTTAATTAGAACAGAAGACACATAGCTCCATCTACGCTATTCCACTTAACTGTAAAGAAAATGTTTTCCTAACATTCTCTGTGTGCCCTCCCCTCTTTCCCTCCCCCACACCACTCCTCTCTCTTCCTTTGATTATTTTTTTCCTTGTAACCATAGAATAAAAGTACAGGAGAGCCCTCTGTACTAAATATATATGATATATACATAGTGAAGTGGAAGCAAAATGGTTGATAAACCTTTTGCTGTTTTTTAACACGTGGATGAATTTTCATACTGTAGCTATTTGCTCAGTAGCCCTAAGACCAAACAAGAAATAGTCACCAAGGATATGTTTTGTCTCTGATATTTCCTCTGATCCTCTTATTCCTTGCACATCTCCTTCTTTCTGTTTCCACAAAACATGGAAATACCATTTTTTCTAGCATTATAGCTGAGTCCAGAGGTGAACATGGTGTAGAAATACAGTCGGTTCTGATTCAGCAAATATAGTTAATTAGTGGTCAGATGTTGAACATAAATAGCCTCCTGCATGTCAGTTGGACTGCTCATATACAACAGTGGGCATATAATGAAGCGTAATGCCTTGGGCCTCTGCAAGTATGTTTCACACCAGGCAACTAAATACCACTCCAAGAAAGTATGGTGCTAACAACCTCTGAAACCCAAGCTTCACATCAGGGTGTGAAAGCTGGCAGTTTCAGGACAGTCCTGTAATATTCAGGTAATATTTTCAAAATTTCTTTTCAAGCTTAAATTGACAGCTATTTCAAAAGAAAATGCAAAGAGCCTCTTCTCTGCCTCAAAACGCTACATTCCTTTAATCTTACAAATGCTGTTGACTAAAGAGAATAATATCAAGGCTGAAATTAACTTAACTTTTTGATACACTTCCTTAATATATCCCAGATACAGATTTGAATGTCAGTGAAAGACATGTTTTTTGAAGACAAAATGAGTTCCTTCCTGCAATTACTTGGAGTGCTTTTTGACTGAAGAAGTGGGAAGACAGGTCCCTTACCACAATGTCCTTGTTTTATTTAGGAACATTATTTACTGAGTACTCATCCACCTTTTTAGAGAGGTGATCTTCCTCCCATGCTTATTGTATAACATTGCTTTAGTACTGTAAAAGAGTGAGACATGCTAGATTGTTACTCTTTTCAACACAATCATCAGCTGTGTAACAGTAATATCAGGGTAACCTCACAAAACTGCATTCACTCTTATATTCAGGATATAACGTGAAGCCCATTTGTCTTCCTCAACAAAAAAAAAAAAAAAAAAAAGGAAAAATCTTCTCTCTTGATAAAATGGAGTCAGCTAAGTCAAAAAACGGTGCAGGAGGTGTGAGGGGTTCCACCTTAAACACTATCAGGCGGTGATGTCCTGCACAACAGCACTATGAGATGGTTGGTCTGTTTCAAAAGGACTTGGAGAACAATGAAAGTGGATGGAAAGGGACTACAGGAGGCTGTGAGGGCATCTTTCCCCATTCACCTGCCTCTCCCTGTTCTCCCAAAAAGGATAGTGTTTTTGGAAAATATTTTAACATTTTTGTATGTACCAACAGACAGACACATGCATGCATAGTTAAGACAAACTATTCCTCTGGGGTTCATAAGTTTGACATTAGACACACAGAAAAGAGCTATGAACTAGCTGAAGATTGTGAAGGAGAACAAAAACTATGCATGAAGTGCCAGCATATTACTCACCAAAATGATCTGAAAATAACCCTTCCTTCACTGGTAAGCTATAATATTTGTCTCAGGCAAACAACATGGAAAGCAGCACTTCTGGAAAACACAGCACATGGAGTACCACTCCTATAAGAGAGAGAGAGAGACAGCTGCAACTCTGGCAGTTCTCTGCAATACTCCCCTTTACGTTGAAAGAATTAACTGAGCATTAGTGTACCATCTGGGACACTTATTTGAAACCAGCTAACGATAAAATCAGAAAAATACATCTAATTTATTAGCAGAAGTGGGAAGCACAGTATTTAACAAATCTGAGTAATCATAATGTATCCCATCAGTTACTTTTTCAGATAAAATGAAAAGCAGTTAAGAAGCCTCTCAACAACTCACCAGGAGCTTCTTGCATAAAGAGGAATCAGTAAATGCAATGTTTGAGAGCAAATTCTACTCCATTTCCTCTGCTCAAAACCCCTGTATTTGGAAGGAAAGCCTGTCTTTTAAGAGATTTGGACAGCAAAGGAACCATTCAGGAGCCTAAGAATAGGTGCTGAATGTCATCTATTCCAGATATAGGATATCTAGCCTGGCTTACAGTTCCTGTCCCATAGTGAAGGAAATCTGCCATATCTGATATGTTGCTGTGTAGTCTGGAGCACAGGGAAGAACTGGAGTCTGTCATTCACCCAAGTGCCTCAAGATCCAAGTTCTTTATTTGAACATGTCCTATATTCATAGGCATCACCCAAGCTTAAGAGTGAAGTTAGCACCGAGTTAATTTTATTATTATTATTAATCTTTATTGCTAGTAAAGCAATCAAATTTCATAATTTTCTTTTAAATGTGGTCAGTAGCCAAAATGATACTTTCTTATTTGTTTTAGTCTCGGTCCTGTGTAATGTAAATCAGAGGACTTTCCTGAGTCAGATCTTGGACTACAATTTAACTTGTTGAGGCATATCTCAGCACTATTTTAACATTTTTGTTTAAGAGTACTCAAGATTCTACTACATTCTTTCATGAATCCTTTTGATGGTGTCGATTATAGTGCACTAATTTTCCATTTAATTTTTAACATTGCTTTAGCCAGTTCTAGATTCCAGGCATTGAATTATGTATTCTCCAAACTATCAGACACATCAGATGATTGATTCTTGTTTAGGAAGTCATGAAAGTTTTGTAGTATGCAATCTTTAGCTTCTTTTCAATCAGGTAAATGGGTGATGATCTCTGAGCTGTTTTTCTAATGCACGTTTTTGTTGTCTTTGATCACACCATCAGCTCATCTTTCAATCTTTCCAGAGCTGGATGTATTAATCCAGGAGTAATTTTAAAGGAGCTGAATACAAAGGTTGAATTATTTGTCTACTGTGTGTGCTAAGACTTCCAGATTCACAATGTTCCCTCAGTCAGTCCCCAGCTCTGTAGGCACAGGCTGAATCTTGGTTTTGTGACAATGAATTTGGCTCTGCTAAAATATATTAGTTTGGATGGACTAGTTTAAATATTGGTTTTTACCCACATTATTTAGTTCTCACCAATACTGGTGTCATTTACTGTCTCTGTTGGTAAAGATTTTCATTCCTCTTCCAAGTCATTAATAAATTGTATAGCCAGCTTTTAATCCACTTAATGTGGGCCATGTTGATTTTGTATTGTTCTAATTTCTTAATCAAAATGTAATGTGGTATCAGATCAAATGGTTTATATAAGTCTAAATACATTATATTAACATTATTACCTTTAGCAGTCAAACTTGTAACCCCAGTAGAAAAGATATTAAAATAGCTTTACATGTATCTTATAAAATAAGCTTATGTGGATTGTACCACAGACCACTACTTTCCTAGGCAGGCACACTAATGATTTTCACATAAATGATCCTGAAAAATGTAATTGATTTTTTGCTAGCATACAAAAGGAAAACTGAGAAAAATGTACTTCCTACAGATATCATTCCACTCAGCACATGTATCTCTTTCCTACATTAGGTGCTTTATTGCATAAGGTTTTAAGAAGCATATTTTTAATTGATTACAACACAGTCTATTGGGGACTGGACATAGGAACTAGAAGGGAGCTGAAAACAAGGTACTTATGGATAGAATAGCTGGAGATATATGTTCCACAAAAAAAGGAAAGTACTGCACTTCCAATTTCAGAGATCTTTTAAAAATAAATTACATCCATGATTCTTTTTTTTTTTTTTTTTTTTTCCCTTTTAACACAATACATATTGGATAGTTTTCCCGGCACCTGAACTGATTTGGAAGCTTATTTTTACATATTCACAAAGAAGTGTGGCAGGGTAACTTTGTCCCATTGTAGGACTACAGAACATTCTCACCATGAGAAGAAAGTATTTTCATAGCAACGTGATGTATAGTCTACTACAGACAAGGAACAACTGTCCATATATAATCAAAGAAAGTCAGGGTTTGTATTTTCCATACTGCCTTTCCTGAAGGTATCATATATGGAACGTAACACTTACTGACAGGGGCACAGTTAAGACATTCATTATAAGTTGTGAATAAGATTCATTTTAATGATAATTCCACTTGCCTACACAGTGTTCTTAGAAGTGAAAAAAAAAAAAAAAAAAAAGCCATGGGATTAGGCCAAATATTGTCATGGTAACAGAAAGAAAAGGAAATCATTCTGAAAGGGTTTCCAATAAGCAAGAGCAGCTAGCATTCAGTAAGTAGCCTTCAATAGAAGTTGACATCTGTTATTCATTTGTTGTTTCTAGGTTTGAAGAACAGCAGGATAATTGGAAATAGTACAGAGTTCTGGGTACATATTGAGTGAAAGGGCTCTTAGTGCTTTTTAAATATTGGTCTATTTATCCTTAAAAACATTTAGCATGTACCTTCTTTGTCCATTTATAAATTGGACAAGCTAGTTGGAAGGTTGTCTAGACTCCATTATGCTTAAACAGTGGAAGATCAAAGCAAGACTTTTGCTTTTAATAAAGGGAACTACCATTTCAGTTAAGCAGGGAACACTTATCTCTGGAAAATAAGGAGAAGATGAGTATGAATAAATTGTATAAAGTTATATATTTACCTCAAGCTGGGGACAGGCTGAGGACACATTAATATGCTCAAGAAGCAGGCACCAGTAGAATTGCTTTACACTTCTTTTTATCAAGCATTCCACTGAGCTTCATGTAATAGAGACTTTCTGACAACACTGGAGAGAAAAAAAGCAGATTAAATTCAGTTACAGAATTCAAAGAAAAACGTGCAAACCAAAAATCAGACATATTCTTAACACTGAAGGTGGTTGCCAGTGAAAAAAGGTAGCACTGTATTTTACCATACGTAGAACTTTAAAGATCCTCTTAGCAAAATTTCTACAAGCTTTGGTAAAAGGTTCATCATGCGCTGCTGAGCACGCTCCATCTAGTGTAATGAAAACCTTGTTTAATCACCTAGGATACACAATGCAGCAATTAAAACATTTTTGTACTACAAATTCATGTGGCATTTATGCACCTACTTTCTACAGAAGTGGTTGATCTGAGAAAAGTAAGTTTATGGTTAAAAGCCAGGACGTGGTAGAACAGAAAGAAAGACAAGTGACAATTATTTGTTTTATTTATCCTAAGTGTTATTTCATTATCTCTTCATAATAATGAAGAGGGAAAACAAAGGAGAGAATGAAACTACAAAGCTTACCTGATGCTAGCAAAATCAGAAGTCTGGAAGGATACTGCTGTACAAAATATTGCTGTATTTTTAGACAAATGCAAGCTACACAGATTTTGTACAATTCTGCCTGTACTCGAAATATTTTTGTGCTTTCAAGGAAAATAAAACTACTTCTGTCAAAAGAAGCAATTAACAAGTACTCAGTAACGGCTGTGCAATCTGATATTTTAATAATTTGATGTTAAGATTATCTTTTCCTACTTTAGGGTTAGATATTCTTCAAACACAAGAGAAGACAACAGGACAAATCTGCAAAATGTATGTAAGAGCTTATGGAAGCACTCTGTCAGCCAGTGAAGTGTCAGTAAGTCTTCTAGCACCCACCAGATTGGTTAATTTCTTAACGGTCTAGAAACTACAGCCAAATGTTCCTCCTGTAAAATAAACTAAACCTGTACTGATTGACTGAACTTCAGTTGTTTTGTTTCTTTTTATAGCTGGCAAACAATCATAAATTTGTCTGGCAAAATGAGAAAATTCCTTTCTGTCTCACAACTTAATGCCACTTGAATTAGTCCCGTGGACAAGAAATAAAAGTTGTCAATCTTTGTACATAACTATCTGACCAAACATCTATAATTCATCCTTGTTCATGATTCCTGCACAGCATATAGTGGTCTGAGATCGAAGCTCAGTGGATATTCCAATACACAAAAATCTTCTCTGCCTTCTCTGATGGAGTGACAGATCCGTATGAGAGATATAAAATTGAAGTTTATTTTTATTTGCCTGTCTGTTAGTAAAATCAACAAATGCATGGGGCAATGTGCTTGCAAAATAGCTCTGTCATCTCTTTATATATGAGAGCATACGTATACATGCACACACACACAGCTATACTCCCACGGACCCCTTGAAAAGTCCCAGATCAAGAAAGTAAACGTGTGGCATCCACATAAAATAAGAGGTAAGCACAGAAATGTCATGAAATCCTGCTTTAATGTCATAATTTTGGGGGATTTTTAACATGTTCAGAGGATACAGAGGACTCAGGGCCGCACCGTGTAGCTTGCCCTGAAGCTCTAATCATCTCTGCAACATTCTAAAAAGTCACACCACGCCCCACAGTAAACAGGCTTCGTTAGGAACCAGTACTGTTGATGTAGTAAAACGGCTGATATCTATAGATTATGTGCTAGATGCAATTTCCAAACGAACAGCAGAGCATTGGAACACTCTTCCAAAAAGTGCCCATGTTTTAAAGTGTTTTCATTTTGGTAAGCACTTTGTGTATCATCTGCAGTCATTGCCCTGTGGATGCAATAGTACACCCAGATATCTTTGTACTAGCTTCCAGCTGGATTGTGTGTGACGTAGGCCACATCTTTGCCATTCTTCATCCCAGAATTAGGTTGCCCAGTAAATTCATGCAGTTTCCAAATCCTCTCTGGCTAGTGGTGAGTGGGAAGATGCCTCCTGCTCAACCAAATTCACTGTCCTGCTGTCCTGCTACATATACTGTCTTTGCAACCACTGGGAAGTTCTTAACGTTAGCTCAGTCACAGTCAAATCTTATTTGTATACACAAGAGTGAAAACAACATCCAAAACATAACAACACTTGAGTGTGGGGGCTTTGTTTATAGTGACGTTTTGAAAATTCAGCTCCTACTTATTCTTGTGACTATTTGTCACAGCTTTGATTTTCTTTTTCTTTTCATTTTCTTATTCTTCTTTTTCTTATTCTTTTTCCTTTTCTTCTTCCTCTTCTTTTTCTTTTATTTTCTCTTCTTCTTCTTCTTTTTTTTCTTTTTTCTTGTCTTTTTTCTTTTATTGAATTTTACTTACATCTCTGCTAGTTTTAGGCCAGCTGTTGCCTGAATATGAATTTCACACACAGAAAAGACTGCAATTAAAACTGATTATACCTAATGAAGAGCCAGCCATACTCTGGGGTGCCCCAGGCCCAGCATTCTCAGTGTGTGAGGGGAGAGACTGTACCACTCTGCTCTGTGCTGTGTGGCCTCCTCTCCAGCACTGGAGGCAGCTTTGGGTGCCACAACAGATGAGGGACATAAAACCATAAAACTGTAGAGAGTCCAAAGAAGGCCGCAGAGATGGTAAAGGGTCTGAGGGCAAGGTATCTGAGGAGTAGCTGAGGTCCCCGGGTCTGTTCAGCCCAGAGCAGGGCAAGCGGAGGAGAGGCCTCATGGCAGCTGCAGCTCCTCACAGGGAGCGGAGGGGCAGCGCTGAGCTCTGCTCTCTGTGACAGCGACAGGGCCCGAGGGAACGGCATGGAGCTGTGTCAGGGGAGGGGCAGCTGGTGGTTAGGGACAGGGTCTGCACCAGAGGGCGGCGGGAATGGAACGGGCTGCCCAGGGCAGTGGGCACCCTAAGCTTTTGAAGTTAAGGAAGCATCTGGACAATGCTCTCAGACATTGGTTTACAGTTTTGAGTAGTTCTGTGTGGAGCCAGGGGTTGGACTCGATAGTCCTCATGGGTCCCTTCCAACTTGGCAAATACTGTGATTCTTTGAAATCCTAAGAAATTTTGTTATTTTGCTGTTTTTCACTGTATTTCACTGTCTGGGCTGTAATTGTTTTGCTGTCTCACACTAAGAGAGGACAGGAGTTACTTGGAATGGTGCTGTCTGCCCTGTGCCTGTGGGCCAGTGTCATCCCCAGGAAACCACCCTACTATCTAGGGTATCTATCCTACTAGTCTTCCTCGAGGAACCACTGCAACAAGAACACACTTCTTTCAGGTCCCGTAATTCCCCATAGGAGCAACCAAGTTATTTCCAGGAGTAAAAATTGTCATGGGAAATATAGCGAATCATTTTCAAGTAGTGTCCCTTCAGCTCCCATGACTGGACTTCGTGATGAAAGGCAGGGCAGGAGTTTAAGAGAGCAAGAGCAATTGGTGTTGTAATGGTCTTTACTGTTATATTGAAGAGATTGCCAACTTCAGTACATAGGTAAGAGGTAATCACCATATTCCGTCAGCTGTAGAAGCCACCCCAGATAGCTAAAGATTATATAATAGGGCTGGAAATGAAATAGGAAGCTGATTTATTCTCATTGTCCATTACTGCAATTCAGTGCAATTTATTTAAGGACACTATCTCTCACTCTAAGGGAAAATGCAAACATTAATCTTCATAGACTGTATCTTGGATACCAGTGGTCTGGATAATTAGTTTGTTATTCTGTGTTCATGCGCAGTCCTTTTGTGTTCAGCAAGAAAGATAGGAGTCTAATCAGCTGCACTGTATGTGTGGGCTTATGTACACATCAAAGTTTAAGCAAACAGGATATAGTTGTTATCTGAAAATCAGCGATACACTCAGTTTTCTCGTAGAGGCAGTTTTTATTTCTTTTAAACTGTACTTTAAACAGTTCTGACATTTTTAACCTCCATAATCCTACAGAAACCTCATTTCTCTTTCCGAAGTTGTCCAGAAATCTTTGTGTGTGGAGTAAGATGGAGATGAGCACAAGTGGTGGCACAAGAGATTACTTCAATTTTCAGATCGATTTTGTTGTCCCTGTTTATCAGTACACCTCTCTCACATGACACACTTCTGTTTTTCTTTCAGACACAGCTACATCTTGACTACAGTGTGCATGCCCCATTTTCAATGATCATAAAGTCCCTGCTTCATGACAACATACAGCATTCAGCAAGCAGGAGTCCATCCTTCTTCATCTTGATTTGAAAAAAAGACCACCAATGAGAAAGCACTCCAAGAAACTGACAAGCAAAAATCACTGGCTTTTGATTTTTTCTTTACAGAAACTATCTGTCCTCTTGGTGTAATACTGGTATGGGGTCGACCTCTGTAACAGGATACTACAGTATATATACTTCCCTCCTGTAGGATACTACAGGAGGGAGGGAGAGAAGGGGAGAGGAGGGGACGGGAGGGAAGGGGAGGGAAGAGGAGGGGAGAGGAGAGGAGATGAAGTCATCAACAACATCTTCAACATGTTGGATCATGAGATTTTATATCCTTTATGCTATTCATAGTGCCTTAAACCTAGGACTAGGTGAGGAGGTTTTGCTCTGCTGAAAATGGTGTAATGGGAAGGGGAAGACAAGCCACCCAATGACAGAGAGTTAGCTCAGGTCCTACCTGAGGATTCCAGTGGCTCAGTGAAGTTGCATGCTAATTCCTGCTTTCCCAAGCAGACATCAAATGACAACAGTGTCAAACAGCAACATTAAGATTTTTAAAATAATCCAAAGAGTAAAGCTGGTGTAGATAATAAATAGGTGAATCAGACGGTCGCATATTTACAGAACAGGTCCTCTTGTGCTCCCCATAAAGAGCCATACCCTGGAAAAATTGCTCTTACATGATGAATTTCACATCAAAAACTATTAGATAATTAGTGTACATCATATATACACTGAGTAAGCCCCCAACAGCCAAATTTAGGTTGACTCAACCTTGCATCCTCCACTGAAACTCACTGAAGGTTATTTTCTTGAACCTGGCAGGGCTGGGTCCTTTAACCCCTGCGGTTGAATGGGCTGGGGGCATTCATGACCATACAGATCATGTTTCATCTTCTGACCTTGGCCTGGCTTGAGCCAGGAGAGCACAGTGGTCACATCTCCTGTGCTGGTCAGCGGATCTCTCTACATGATTTCATAGCCCCTTTAGCTCTCATCACTCGCCTCTGGCTGCTACTGAGCTGTTGTAGTTTATTCTCTAAATCTCTATGAGAACATTAATAGCTTTCCTGCTATTAGGCTCCTGGTTATAACTGAAATTCAGCAAAGGTTCAGGGCCAGATTTTCTAACTTCCACTTATGCAGCGTAGAGGCATGGGAGAGTCTAGATGGGAGCAGGGGAAGGCAGTCCCCGCCCCATGCTGTGTGTATGCTCCCTGAACACAGGCGCACACACAAGTGCATGCATTGTGATAGCACCAGTCCTGCTCAGTGGCCCATCTGCCTACTTGCCCCAGATGCTCTGCACCTTGTGCAAAGGCATGTCTCATCATTCTGGTGGTGTCAGAGGAGGGACCCCATGGGCAGCCAATACTTGTAGAAGTGCAGAATTAACTACAGAAAGTCACTGTAAGCAATATCTTTACATATATGCCTTACACAAATGTTTATGGAGAGTTGAACTTTGAGCAACCCTTAGTAAGTGCAAGTGAAACTATCCTGTAGACAGCCCTCGCCCCACACTCATGTAGATTAGGGCTGCTGGAAAGTCCCAGGAGACCCTTACAGCTGCAACAAGATACGTGCAGCTTGGATCAATTTAAGATCTGTCTCTGTCCTCTCTTAACATTTAAGTACAGCCAGGAAAAAGAAAGAGCTCACACTTCAGTTTGGATGATAGAACTAAAAGTCTGTGCCTCGTCTGCCTTTACATTTTCCTGCAAAAAGCTACTACACGCAGAAAAGTAAAATCGGAGGAGTGTTTATTTTTCCTTGTGGTACCCACTTGGCATATGTGAATAACTCTAGGGAAAAAACAGGAACCAGTCCACAAAGTTGATGCCTACTCCCATTGGCTACTGACTTAGGGGGTCTGTGATTGATACCAACTGGAGATTTGGCTGCTGGTCTGCTTTACGTAGCATGGCACAGAGTAACTGTTAGGTTGGCCAAAGTGGCTCATGAAGTTCAGTCTGTTTTCTTGAGTAGTGTTGGCTGAAATCAAAGAAAATGGAGAAACTTTTGTGGAATCACAAAAATACTTCGTTTTGGGTTTGGATTTATAAATAACAAGAAGTCACAGACTGTATGCAGACTAAGAATTTTATAGGCTTTGCACTTGTCTCAAATCCAAGCTCTGAATGTCATCAAGGCAGGAATTGAGTCCAGGTCTCCCGTGTCCAAGTATGCTATTTAATCCCTGGCTCTGAAAGAGGAGACCACCAGTACTTTCTCCTCACATCTTTGTGAGTGGCAGCTGAAAATGCAAGAGAAATGTCAGCCAGTGCTAGTTGACAGTCCTTTTCTGGTTTTGTTTATTTGTTTTGTTTTGTTTTGTTGTTGTTTTGCAATGTAAGTGTAGTGTGTATGTTTTTGTTTTGGCTTGGTTTGGTTTGGATTGTTTGTTTGTTGTGGAGTTTTTTTTTTTATTAATAAAAGAAAAGGATTATCCAGACACAGAGTTCATTATTCCCTTGGAATTTCTCTTCACCAGGCCCCTGTTGGAAGGCACTGACAAGCACCAGGAGCGAACTGTCAAGCAACAAGCCCAGAAAAAGTCTTCAGGGAATCTGGATCACAACTGAAGGCAGCACTGCTCCCTTGCAGCCTGTTCTCCCCACCCAGTACCTCTCTTTGTCTGGAAATCAGATATCAGCTTCTAAATCTTCTACATCCTCCAGACACATCTACCTGTCAGAGCATCTTTTTTAAGCTGATCACCAAACATGTTATGTGTCCAATCATGACAAGATTTCATTCTTGTACACTTAAAAAAATATATATACTTTTTTTAGTGTGAGAAACCTTGAAAGAACAACCTGTTTCAAGACATGGGTGTAACCACAGGATATTCAGAGTTACGAGCACGGATAGCAGCATTTTCTAAGTACATCTAGCCAATTGACAGCAATCACTCCATCCATCCCTTGGTCTGGGATGGGGTGATTGCTGTCATTCCATCCATTGCTTACAGGACACATCTAGTGTCATCTAGTATCCTGTAAGCAATACACCGCAGAAAGAATCCATTGGAAACATAGCAAATTTGTTCTGCTGCTGCAGCTTCACCAAGGTCCTGCACAGTGGGACAGAAAGCAGGCTGGCCCTGCTTCACCTAGGGATGCAGAAGGGAAGTGCTGTGCAAGTGAGGAAAGGACATTTCTCTCCAGGAGTCCGGGATGTGGAAGCATTCAAGAAGTGCTGCCCTGCTGCTTGTTAGCTAAACATAAGGATTTATTGCCAAGTATGGTTTGTAACTAGCCCTAAGAGAGACACTGAGGGTTGTAAGAAGATGACAATTATTTGGGTGTGTTTCAGTTAATCTGTTGCTGTACAAAGTGACTGCTGGTGAGTCTACAACTGGGGAAAACACACAAGGCACAGGCTGATCTCTCCAGCACATTAGAAAGCAAAGAATAACCATGACCTCTGTGAAGTCAATGGGAGTTTTTCCAGTGCCTCCAGTGAAGCCAGTATTTCACCCTGAGTTTTCCATAATGAAGGCCAAATTGTCCCTTTGATTTATAAACCATAGGATCTTCCCCGCTTCAGTGCACATTATCTGTTATTTTCTTCCAGCAATACATTAAAAAGATGAAGAATGCCTCCATGAAGCAAAGGCAGATATACAAGTGCATTTCAGTAAAATAAGGTTTCTAACAGGGAGGCACAGTGTTGACTTAGATTGCTAATTCCACTTTGTTACTGGTATAAATGCAAGCCACAGCAACAGTTGTTTTCACAAGAGATTGCTGCAGCCTTACAAAAGGAGGATCATGGCACTGACCTTATGTTCAGGATGAACAAAATGACATGAACAAAGAAATGCCACAGTTCCTAGTTCCAGTTAACTGCTTGTTAACCACATTGGCCTTGCTATCTTTATTTGAACAAAATGGCAGCTTTTTAGGGAAAGCTTTTCAGTAACTTTTTGCATTCTGCTGAGTTTTGTGAGTCTGTTTGCTCACCATGGACAGGACTGAAGTGATTAAAGACGAATCACAGGATCACAGAACTGTAGAGGTTGAAAGGGACCCCCGAAGATCATCAGGGAGAAAGAGAAAAAATCTATATAGGAGGGCCCAGGGGCAATTAAACAAAATGTATGCTAAGTGCTAGATTGTGTGCTTGGGAGGAAAGAAGGCAAGCAGTCCTGAGTATGTGGAAATGTATCCTTTGACTAAATGGCCCTGAATGGACATTAGGGGACATAATGCATAAAGCAATTCAGCATGAGATATTCTGCTGATGTGATAACAAAGTTAATAAGAGCATTGAGTGTATGAACAAGGAAGAAGTGAATAGGAATGGAGATAAAGGTAATATTACCTCCCTGTACAGTACAAAGCTGACTACTAGGAGAATCTTGCACAATTGTAAAATGATGCTGAAAAAAAAAAAAAAAAAAAAACCCACAGAAGAAACACAAAGCTGGTAGTAAGTCTGAAACAAGCAGAGCATTTTTCAAACAGAAATGTAAGAAATTCAGTTTATCTTATCAAAAAACAACTAAAGAGAATAAACAGGAAATAATCTGGTCTTGGAAAGAAAATGGGTAATACTTGCAGAATCTTTAGTGCAGGAAGGCACAATAAAGCTGGCATCTGGAACAGTCCAGTGTATTTAGATGAAAACTGAGGGCACACATGTCCTTACTTGATCCAAGAGTGATCAGCCATTAGACACACTTGAAGGGGAAGCAATGTGTACCCACCCTGCCTCTTGCTGACCTGGCTTCAAGTCTAGCCACCTTACAGGAAAACGCATATAAATAAAACAAAGCTAATGGAGCACAATGTAGCCATAATTGGATGAAATATAATGATCTGTGTTGTGTGTGGGGGGGTAAACTACATGATCTAATGGTCCCTTCTGACCTTAAACTTTGTAAATTGTTTCTCTCAAGCTGCCTTAATGAGCTAGCTTCCTATTTAGATCAGAACCGGCACTGAGCTTCCCACTCTAGTTTTACTGCAAAGGTGGCACCCAAGACACTTTCAGGGCCAGAAGCAGAGCATGTGGCCAGAAAGGAGATTGTACGTGGTGTCCCACCACATCATTAGCAGCACAGTGCAGTGTTGTGCGTTGATTTTCATGCTCTTTTTTAGTTGATGGTAATGGTTTCTGGAGCTAGTCTTTGAGCTTGCCGTGCCCTGACTAGCTAATCTCCTAAGAATGCATCTGTCAAAGGATCATATTTTCCAAACTCATTTTTAGGAAACTCTGTGAGATGGTATCAACATCTATGGGGCCACACATGCACCTGAGCATGGAATTGCTTTGGCTGCGTACTGAACAGATAACATCAGGCTACAAGCACCTACTGAACAATATCTTAAAATCAGGCATGCTGTGTGTAGAGGGAATCTCTTCCTTGCAACTGTTTGTCTCATTTGGAAAGAAAGAGTCTCATCATTTTGTTCCTCTCCTTGCTGCAGGAGCTGTGTTGAGTGGAGAACACACTTTTCTTCCTGCTGCCAAGCTCTCCCATATATTAGTATTTCTATATGGAGCTAATTGATGTACTAAGAGATTCCATTTCTCTAGGCCTCACAATAAAGACAGATGTCCATGAATTTTGTTAAAAATTAGTGATCTCCTTCCATTCAAATTTAATCATCAGTGAAGTTTAACTTGCATTTGTGAAGGATGAGGCACTCTGAGATGGCTTTATGGTTACAAAAATACGTAATGACTTTGATTCTGGAGCCTAAAGAATATCACCAGACAGGAAGAAAACTCTCTTCTTGGTAGTATTTAGAATACTTTCAAAACCAAGTGCCTTGAATTGAAGCTTTCCCTGCTCTTGAAGGGCATAGAAAATTCTCTAATGTATTGGAAATTATATCTAAATATAATGAGCACTAGTATAGTATATTTCCAGATGAGACCTTGAAACTCTGCCCTATTGTTCAGATATCTTTGTTGCACTTATCCTGTTAATTAATTATTTAACAAAATTATCCTTTCTTGCTTTCCACATGAATGAGCAGGTGATTAGTGATATTTGAAATCAAAGTCTGATGTAGCTTGCTGACTACAAAAGTCACTGTCACATTGTCATGTTCATAGGCATAGAAATACATATGTGCAGATATATTTGCTCTTATAGTATAAATGAAAAATTACCTTTCACTTACAAATAAGCTAACCAACTATTTCATCCTTCAGATACTTTCACAATAAATACCACAGCTCCAAAACACTTATTCGTATAAAATTGAAATTCAAAATCCTTAAATACTGTTTTGAATTACCTTTACTATTCTTTCTTCCTCTGAACAAATGAAAATACTGTGCAGCAGAACTGAAGCAAGAAAACTTGTTTTCTTTTGAATTATACTTCTGGAAAAATTATACAGCTCCACAAATTTATTGTTGTTGTTGTAACTGAATGATACAAAACCAATGGGAAATCAGTTTTTTGGTGTTTTTTTTTTTTAATAGATTTTGTTACTGTTTTCAATACTTCTTCCCTTCTGTTTTAATAATTTGCAGTTCTAAAGAAGGAATTGTGTGCTTGGAATAATGTTGCTGTTCTTAAATCAGTACTTTCCATTAGCAGTGCTCCTTTCCCTCTGCTCTGTATAGAGACATTTCTGATAAGCATAAACCAGATGAACTCAGCATACCACTCCTACATACTCAGGAGCAAACAAAAACACAAAACAAAAACAGTGGGAAAAGAAAAAAGATGATTGAAAATTTTCTCAAAGTAAAATGAAGCTCCTGGCAAGAATTTTGGCAGGATGTCTGATGAAGAGCCTTCAGGATTACCAGTCAAACCTGTCTGCTTCTGCTAATCTAGCATTAACCTTTGTCATTTTTGTGATTTTATCTTGCAGATTATCTGAACAAAGCATTGAGGTATTAATGAGGGCCATCTTGAAGGTGATTTCACAGACCATTACAGCTCTGCTGTTAATTAGACAGAAGTAACAGACAACGACTAACATAGAGTTGCTGCTTTTGAAAATGCAATGTTTTCTCTGTTCACCATTTTTTTTTCAATACGAACATTGCATTTGCTGCTGCTACAAGTAATGTATTCTTTTCAGTTCAATTTCCATCGCATTTTCTTCTAAAGTGTTTCCTGTCATGTTCTAGGCTCATTTTGAAGGCAACTGAATGACACCTAAGAAAAATTAATTAGCAATGCAAAATTTTTAAATGTTCTCCCCATTTATTTGGGCAAAACAAAGTTTGAAACCCTAGGATCTTCTGGGCTGAGCAAAAGATCCAATCTGCTTGAAAGGTAGGAGATGGCTTTGTCATTACTTTGAGAAAGGATGCTCCCAATGATGCAGTGCAATTTGGGAGTTAGTGTGCTAACGGGTTCCAGATGTTTGCAGTGCATAGCCTTGTATGGAGAAGAGTGCAGCTGTGCATATCTCTTTTTCCCATCTCCTATTGATGTTATTCTTCCTTTACATCAATCTGTCCTTATTTTCTCACATAGCTGAGAGAGAGATTCAAATCAACACAGGTGCAGAACTGGTATCATGCAAAACACATGAATAAACATATAAGGAAGCCTTAAGTTCTGTATGTGTGTCAGCTGTGAACACACTGGTGAGATGCCCTGCTTACAGCTATATAGGAATGCCACCATTTTTCTGTTTTGGGTTCAATGGACACAGGCTTTTAGTTCCAGCTAGTAAGGAATTTCACTCTAACATGCTACTGTGCAGTAAAAAGGACTATTATGCACTTTGAATGACAGAGGAGTCTGGCCAGGCTTCAATTTGTAGTGGCTCTGCAGTCCTGAACTGTAGTGCCATTTCACTGTACTCAAAAAGCGTGGTACCTGTATCAAAGATTCTAGGGACAGCTTCTCAAATGCAAACTACTTATTAGTCATCATTATATCCTTCGTCCCATCCTGCAGCATTTCTGCCAGGGGCTGTACATACAGGAAGAGGAGTCAATGCTCATGCAGTTTGGATGGATTAAAGCCTCCAAAACTCATGTGGGAGTGAAGCTGTTGTCTGAAATACACAATGCAGTCTGCATGTAATGACTATGTAGTGCACAGCATAAGAAACTCTCAGCACAATTATCTCCCTACTGAAAATAATATTATTATATAAATAACAGGGTGAATAGTGGCCTTTTAAAACGGAGTACTTAACAGGCAGTTGTCTCCTGTGTTGGATTGTTTCTGTTATTCCTGAGCACAGATACTCGAGATCCCTTGCTACTGTGTACACAAGTGCCCTGCCCAGTGTCAGGCACCCCGCAGCTTCTTTCACTTCAGGCAGTCAAGTATCTCTCCACAGACACCTGCTTTCTGACAACACTGGTACCACTGGTAGTTTTTTCACAGTCTACTAAGGCTTCACCCCCTTTTCACCTGACTTGTTCTGAATATTGATGACAGGTGGACTACTCCATGTGCTGTGCTTTGAATCTACATTTTCGGATTTACCTTCCTGCCCCCCTCCTCCTCCCCCCCCCCCCCCCCCCCCGGCTTTCCTTTGCCAACACCTGAACTCAACACAAGCAAGCAGAGAAGCAAAAGAGGCAGTCTAGGACACACCATGTATTAACACATTTGCTTATTTATGTATTGTATTTCTCTGTTGCCCTAAGACAGAGAACATCATCCCTGCAGAGGAGGAGCTATCCTCAATGCAAACCTCTGAATGAAACTCTCACACAAAGAACATCTTCAGAAATGCTATTGAACTTACTGTCATTTATTACTTGGATTCTGTTTGGTTTCATTTTCCTTTGTAAAAGGTGTTCTGTTTACTCCCTATAGTTGGTACAGCATGGCAGAAACAGTCAATATAGAGATGCCTTAAAAAATAAATAAATTCACAGAATCAAAGAATATGAGTAATGTTATTCTGTTATTCTATGTTATTCTGATAGTCCATGATGTCAGAGGTAGATATTGGTGATAGAGAAGTTCAATGCTCCCACCAAGATCCTGTTACATGCTGCTGCTGTGAGACAGATGGCAGCAGAGTGATGGTGTAATAAATGCCATCTGACATGGAAGTGCATGTGAAGCAAAGAGTCTGAATTCCTGCATATGGAAAAAATGGCACCTACTGACATTCATTGATGCTTACTGAATGTTTCTGGTGACCAAAGTGGTTCATTTCAGCATTGGCAACAGCATATAGAAAGTGTTTTGTTTATTTCAGCGAGCATAAGAATACTCAGTGTCATACTAATCTCACGAATAAAGATGGCGTTCATACGAAGCCTTAGTTTTAATTAAAGTGTCAAAAGTGAAGGTACTGAAGACGGTCCTCCTCATAGCTACAGAGTAATGCCAACTTTTTCCCATTCTGCATACCGGGCCTACGGGTATTTATAAGGGCATATAGATTATATTAGTAAGCATGAAATGACAGCATCTCACACGTAATCCTGAGTTTTGAAAGCTTTGTGACATGATCCCCTCCTTCGCTCTGTAAGAGTTATGGTAGTCTACCAGCTGGGTCAGAGACCATTTCTTGATCCCTGTCATCTGGGAGGCTGAGGAACTGCGGTCTCACAGCATGGGGATCTGAAGGGACTCCATACAGTTTTTTATCTGAATTTTAATAGGAGATCTGTTCACTTAATGTCACTTCTTTCCATGGACTTCAGCCTGCCACTGTTAAATGAACACCTGGCTAAGGTTTTTTGAGTCACCGAGGATAGGAGCTGAGTGTGTGGATAATCTCAAGCAAAATTACTTGATTATGACTGAAAAATTTACAAGCAAAATTTTTTTTCTTTCATCACTTTGTTTCCTTTGTAGAGGCTTATTGGTAGTTTGCGTATTGCTACAGTTACTTTCACTACATTTTCCAGTTACTTGCAATCATCTTCTTTCACATGAGAAAAACAAGTAGAATGTAGGAGAACAGCTATATAAAAATCATTAAAATTGAAAAGAATGCTCATGAGCAAGAGAAAGAAGAAAAACACAGACTCCATTTTAATGAGGCTGTGTACTTGCTGTGTCTGAGGAGATTTCATTTAAGACTGAAATTAACTTGAATGCAGAGGCATGATTTCCTAATTATTCTACCTGAGACTTTGCTGAGCATTATCACATATTACTGATAGTTTAAAAAAGAATATTGTTAGTGTTGCAACTGATACCTCAAAATTTGTAGTAAAAAAATATGCTGCTGAAAGCCATAACTGCAGACATGCCGTCCACTGTTTCTGAGAAATAATTGGGTATGCATGGTGGTACTCCAACAGATGAAAGTTCACCCCATGCCAGGAGCTGCTTGTGTCTGGTGCCTGGATTTCTGCAGGGTTGCAAGGACAGAAAGAGCACACAGTAACAACCTGAATCTTTTTGCAGCCTCACAACTGAAAACCAGTTGCTAAGGGACCCCTCCACTCAAATGTGGTTTCACTTTTCAGAATTTTGATAGATTTTTCTTCACATTGATTTGTTCATCAGCTTTTGAAACCACCTTCATTCCTGGTGTTCACAAGAATCTTTGGCCATGTTAAACCTTTGGCAGCTAGACTGCAGATGTGTAGCAGTAACTTTTCTTGCTGCCTTCAGAACATCCTCTTGTTTCTATTCAGTGGCTCTCAACACTTTATTCTGAAAAAGGAGGGTGAATAGTCAGGCCATACTCATCTCCACAGGGCCACTCACCTCCTCTATAACCTGGACATTTCTACTTGCTGAAATGAACTCTCTGCCAGGCTGTAAGGCACAGCCTAGATACCACTTAACCATAAGAAAATCACAGTGGATACTTTGCTTATCTTGAGAACAAGCACACAGTACAAACTTTCACTGTTAGAATAAAGTCAGGTATCGCACAACTAAACTGCTATGCAGGCAGTTTTTCATCTCATTCTATCTAGTCCAGTTCTCTCTTAATAAAGTCTCTGATCAAAGCAGAGAGAAAAAGCCAATCACCACTTCATTTTTCTTCTTTTATGACTGAGGTAACTTGTACAATTGGTTTTTTTTTGTTTGGTTGGTTGTTGTTGGTTTTTGTTTTTGTTTTCCAATTTGAAAGTGCAAAGATTTCAGCCAGTTTTATTTTTGCATATTTTCTACTTTTCCATCTCCCTTCTCTCTACCATACTCCCTTGGCCTTTGTTGCTTTTCTTTTCTGTAGAACTTCTGTATGGCACCAGATGAAGATTCATTTGAACTCCCCTCAGTGTCCATCTGCCCCAAGTCTTGCAGTATGTAAATGACTTGGAGCTTTCTCCCATGCTTGTAAGTTTTCCACTATTGGAGTTCTTCCAGCATTCAGGAAAATTTGGAAAAGTACAGAAGATAATAGAAAGAGGTGAGTTCATAAGTATACATCTATGTATTTATGCGTGTTTTTTATATACACAGATTTATGTGGAAAATACACTTTTAAATTGAGATTTCTTGTAGACAGAGACATATTATCTCTTATGCTCTTAGCAATGCTAGTTCTGAAGAAAGTCTGCATCTCAGAGGAGGAGAATCTGTAATAAAGAACAAGGAAGAATCTGTCACAAAGAAGTTCAAATCATATTATAAAGGCAACATGGATTCTTCTATCT
This sequence comes from Alectoris magna, assembly GCA_030625065.1. Lineage (NCBI taxonomy): Eukaryota > Metazoa > Chordata > Aves > Galliformes > Phasianidae > Alectoris > Alectoris magna. Next base: position 36,289,467 of record CM060564.1, read on the forward strand.
TTAATTTTTCTTGTACTACTGTTAAAACAATTCTCCCATGCTTTTTAACCTTTTGCTTGCTGTTCTGAGGGAATAGATATATTTGATATGTTTAATGTAGTTTCTGGGTGTTTTTTTTATTTTTTATTTTTTATTAGTATTATTATTTTGCTATACTATGCAGAAGCATTTAAGTGTCTAATTTTTTTTTTCTCTGCAATAATGCATCTTTCAACACTAGCAAATAAAACTCATTTTCTTGATGCCAAGGTGCAAATTAACAGCATCACTGATAATTCTCACACACCAATTTACATAAAATCCTCTTTATAATCCGCCGTTTTTCTGTAGTGAATAGTATCACTATGATATAACACCTCAAAAATGTATGTACCAAACTTCAGTCATAACTGTGTGAACTGTCCTAATAATGCATGTGGGCTCATTAGCAGATAATCCTTTTCCCAGCAGTCTGCTGTGGCAGGTATCAGTGAAGAGGTAGCAGTCCCTATAGGACTTGGCTTTCAGAGCTCACGCAGTGATACCACGCATAACAGCAAATGATTTTCATTGTGAATATGGTGGAAGGGATTGAATTCGTAAGTACTGCCAGGAAAATCGCCTTGTCTACACAATTATAAGTTTATATGAATGTTTTAGTATCAGTCCAATGGTTATTTAAATGAGGAATAAGGAAAAGAATAGAGAATGTGTTGAACAAAACACTCATGGTCACTCTAGAAGATCATTCAGGCTACCATTGTATCATCTGATCTGCACCTAAATTCACCTCTTGAAAGTCTCACCCACTGCATCAAAGGAAGTTTTCCCATTTGTTACGCGTGGAGTAGAAAATCATTCACAATCAGCCAGAGCAGCAAGCCAGTGAACCAGAAAAAAACTAGTTTATCAGGATTTCTAAAAGTGCCAGGGCATGGTAAGGAGACACTTACTAAAACAAACAAACAAACAAACAAACAAAAACCAACAAACCACCCCAGTAACTATAACAGTCAGATATGGAAAACAATATAGCAACTTGATCTGGATTGTCTTAGGAAGAAGACACCCCTGAGGTGATAGCCTCAAAGTGTCAGATGCAATTGGGTGGGACACAACTGCTTTCCAACACAGAATATCAGGGCTGAAAGAGCCCTCACTGGGTCATGTAGCCCAACCTGAGGCACCTACATGGAGTGACTGCAGCTATATCTCTTGTAGCACTGATTTGGCCACCTTGCTCTAAGAGATATCCAAAGGCGGACACTGCACTCTCTCCCTGGGTTAAGTTATTCCTAACACGTAAACTGATATCTCTCTGCATGTTTTCTCATGTACTGATAATCCTCCTGATTCACCTGTGAGCTCTTGGTCACCTGGCACTACTGTGGCATGTGCAGCCTAAAAAACACACCTTGGCTGGAAATACACCATGTCTTAGCTGTGGTCCTGTATTTGCAGAAATTAGCTTGTCTTCATGTCACTTCTAAAGGATTCCCATCTTTGGGAAGGAAGCCTGGCCAATTTCCTCCTGCTTGGCCTAGGGCCATGTGTCCTGGCCTAGAGCTATGTGTTCTGGTCCAGTGAGATCTTTGGCCTGTTATGCAGAGTTGAGGAGTCCTACACGCAATACTAACCATGATCTGCTGCAGAATGAAACACAGCCTTGTTCAAACCCCTTGGAAGTCTGCACTTCTCTGAGAATATGGGTAAAATACAGCACCCAGTAAGGTTGGGGTAGATAGGCTGGCCTGTCAATGAAGAACAACCTTGTTAGTGGCTTTCATTTAGTGGTTGGATCTCTGCTTTTTTAATCACTCAGCAATTCTGTTCTGTTCCTTCCCAAGCACAGAGCATTTCCGATTTGAAGAATTGCTTTCCCATAATTAAATGCAAAAGAGTTAGTCTCAGTCCTCTGCACAAATTACTACCCAGTGAATGCAGAATAACTTATTACAAATAGTACTTTATTCCATTTATTGTACAGGTATTGATGTGTGTTGGATTTGTTCTATTTTGGAGGCACTTCCATGGTAACTAGTCTCCCCTGACAAAGACTATGTCAGAGAAGAAGTGGAATACACAGAAACTGAACTTCAGGCAGCCAGCACGATGAAGGCTGCCAGCATCAGCCTCACCAAAGCATCACCACAGAACGTGCTGTTTGTCCATGTCTGTATGAGCCTACTCCTCACTGGGGAATCCCAGCAGAGTGGATGCACAGCAGCAGCAACCAGCACTGTCTTTGTAAGGTAAAATATCACAAATTGGTGCTGCATTCATTTTTAAGGTGCTGGCTGCCTGCATGTATTATTTCATCACGTTCACACTTTAAAGAGGAAATAACAGCATGAAAGGGTTGCCTTTGGCTGACAGACCTATTCAGTGCCAGCAGAAATGCTTCAGGTAACAAAACAGCCAGAAGGATGAAAGAAACGCCAGTTGTGCTTTGCTGCCTCTTACTGCTGTTCTCACTTCATGTGTAATGGTTTTGCTGCCATTTTGAAGTGCTGCTGCTGACTGCCATTTTTAGCTTTTTTGGACCAGCCCTCATTTGCTTTCAGAGTATGGTGAGAGAGTACCTTATCCCCATCTTTTCCCGACACTCTTGCTACCCACACCTGCCAGAATTTCATCTCAGGAGGTAATAGAGCAGGACAAGGCCTGCACAGATTCCCATAGGTGTCCCCATCCCCCACATTACATCACACCCTCTTGGGTAGCTGTCCTCCACTGTCACAGGGGTTGTGTATGTGTGGATTCAGGTTTGACCCAGTCAGTGCTGCAGATTTGAAGCCAAGAAAAGTTATGCCTGTTGGTTGTATTTTGGGCTTTTTAAACAAAACTTTGACATTGTCCAGAACAAAGTGGTAGCCAGGTTTGCCTCTCATACCATTCTGGCTTGAACCCATCTCTGAACCCACTGCTGAGTCACATTCACAAGCAGACTAGAAAATCTTGTCTGAAAATAACTACTAAGCAACATGTTTTCTGTTATGGCACGGCTGTAGGATTTTGCACACTTTGGGAAGACAATGTGAACTGTGATTGATACTGCACACCTCCCTGATCTGTATGCAGTTGCCTAGCACTGAAACTGGGGATGCTGTATGACACAAGGCAAGCCAACGAGTGCTGGAACAGCTTGTGGAGTGCCATAATTTTGACCAAGTGATTATCCCCCACTGGCAATAAATAAATAAATAAATAAAAATCATTTTCTGCCAATAGGTGCTATTTGTTATTTGCGTGGTATTTGCTACCGCGCAAAGCATGTATTTATTTAGTAGCCTCTCTGTTATCAGAGGCAGCGTGTTTACTTCCTGTCTGCTTTCTCTCGCCCAAGCTCCTTTGGATTCTGGGTGGATATGGTGCTAATGATATTTGTTAGCATAATTCCCCAAATCATGAAGCTGTGAAAAAAAACAACAAAACCAACAAAAATCATGAATGGATAGAAGTGAGCTTGGTTTGCAATGGATTGTTTGCAGAGACTTTACTTCTTGTGTAACAGCTTGGAAGAACTGGAAGACAAACAGACTGCACTGAACCCTCCGTGCTCAGGGCTGATGGGGAGAGGGGAGCAGGGAATATGAGTTCCATATGTTCCTCTTATTTTGTCTCCAGAAGACTTGCTGTTCCTGGTCGTGATTTTTCTTGAAATGTTAATTATAGGCACTGGGGATATCAGCAGTGCTCTTAATAGATTAACTTAGGTACTGGTAAAAATAAATAAATAAATAAATAAATGCTTGATGAATAAAAAGCCAGTTTCAGAAAAAGCAATCAGCTACCACGAACACAAAATGTGCTTAGGGACAAAGGACTGCCCCACTGCCTCCCGTACTGTGCACAGTGCTGACTCTCACCAGCTCCCACACCACCCTGACATGAGCTGGGGGACTACCTGGGTGGAGATGGTAGTGGGGTCCTGTGGTACAAGGAGAACAGGTATCTTGGCAGAGCAGGCTCAAGATCTTTAAACGGACCAAGCTTTGTCGACAGACCTCACTGTGGCAGGAAGGGCCTAAGAGTGCCCAAGGGAGAGGACTGGCAGGGCCCAGGCAGACATTCCCCTTTCTGGAACAAGATGGAGACCCAACCAGTCCTCCGCTGTCCCCAGGCTGGGGACAAGGTGAGCAACTGTGCAAGGCACCCAAAAAATTACCAAGATCCAAGCCTAGCTGCCAATCCTCTCTGGAGAGCAAACAACACAGGTCTGCCCAGGCAAAGAGCAGTGTCCCCTGGTGAGCAGGTCCACCTTAAAAAAAGTGTTTCCTCTTGAGATGTCCCATGGTCAGGAGAACCCACCTGTTCCATGACAGGCGGCTCTGTGCCACCCTTCTTGCTGGCTGCTTGCTCTGATGGCCAAGTGACACGTAGTGAGGTGTGTGAGGGGTACTTACATCTGGGATGTCTGTGATAGACAGATGCCCCAGAGATCATAGGCGAGTTTTGAGGAGGGCCATCAACCACAGGCTAGCCAAGGCCTCTCTCACCCTGTCTATGCTAGAGAGGTAACCTAATGCCTTCATGAGCATCCCTTGGGACTGCACCAGTGAGCCATAAATGGACAGGAGGCCCATCATCTTTGCGGGATTTGACAGCTGGTGGATCTGCAAGGACAGGGACTTCTTGGTTGCCAGGACTCTTCCAAGGCCATATAAACCAGAGGGCTAAGGCAATCTGTGTTCTCTTGTACAGGGACAACTATGCTGTGCTTCTCTGTTCCTCATGGGAGGAGCCACTGCAGGCTTTGCAAAGACAGGGAAACATTTGTTTTCTTCGGGAAAATGTGCACAGTGAGAAGAGACCTTCCATTGCTCCTGCATAAGCACCACATCACTGACCTCTGCTTAGGATCAATCAGTGGTGACTTCAGCTTCTGCCAGCTTTGCAGGCTGGTTTAGCATCCCTTGGTATTACTTTTTTCCTCTTTGGGTCATGGATGGTATCTATTGTTTGCACCGCCTTGTGGGTATTGACAGCATGTGCTGTCTTCTCAGTATCAGCACACATAAATTAAAGAGCAGTTATAGGTATGAAGATCAAATGGAAAGGAACTAACTGTCCCTAGTCTGAAGCTGACCACCTCTGGCCAGTTTGAAGGCTCTGCCCAGGTAATGCATGCTGAAGGAGAAGAAACAAAAATGTTACCCAGATCTAGGGCAGGTGGCACTAGTCAGGAGAGCATAAAGATACTCTACAGAGGAGGCCTTTTCCTTTGATCAGCTATCACTAAAAAAGTAGTAAATTGCTTCTTGTGAATAAGAAGGTCCAAAACATCTTGTCATTGCTGTTGCAGCCCCAACCTTACGCAGGAGGATTTGGGTTACTTGGAGCAGGAACCCACACTGGGAGTGACCTGTGTCAGTGTTTCCCAACAATTTCCAACTGTGCTAGCTGAGAAACACAAATTATTGAACACCATAGTCTGCCCTGCACATGTTGTAATAAGCATAACAACACAATCAGTATTTATGTATTTAAACAATTTCTTCCAGGAAAAAGAAAAATAGAGGATAATAGCGCTAGACCTTCCATGATACTTGTAGTCATCACATCATGACAAAACACTGCCTAGAAACATCTTCTTCTGCATGAGAACTGACTAAAATATGCGTAAATAGTTGGTTGTGTCTGTTCTATTTGTCTTTAAGCTCAGCATGTGGGGCAGCAAAAACACACATTTCTAATTTACATCGTATTTTAAATATGGGATTTCTCATTTACTTTCTTATCTTTTCCCATCCAGATCCTCTTTTCCTTGTACACTACTTAATAGAGATCTCTTCCAGAAAGAGCACAAGCACTGAACCCTTCTGTTCTCAGCATCCTTATTTTCTTATTTTGCCTGAAGTTCTTCCAACCAGAACCTAAGGTTTATGACAAGCATTAATATCTTGCTTTGACAAGTAAGGCTGTGGGCTGGTTTGGTAGAGTCTGCCTGATCTCAGCCTAATGATATTTTTAAAAAATTTTAGTCTTTTTGCCTTTCTAGTGCCATCACCCTTCTTTGTAACATCAACTTTCTCACTGATTTCAGAATAAATTACTATAGCCATTAAAAATACTAATGGGAATAATCAATAGACAGTGAGAAACACTCTAAAATAATACAGTGATAAAGATGATAGATTTTCCAGTTACAGAACAATTTAGCACAAAGTCTTAATCGCAAAATCAGTTTTGGGATTTTGTTGAGCTTTGGCAGGAGCAGGAGCAGGACTTGTGTTAAATAGCCCCTCCTGGCCCTGTGATATTTCACAGCTCTCTTTATGTAGAAGGCACTTGAAGTGCTAATGGTTCCGGAACTCTGCAGCCAGCTGAGAAGGGTGCTCAGCTGCTGGTGCACATTGTGTCAGGGACCCTAAACATCGTGACCTTAAAAAAGCTACCTGGCATCTCTGACACATTTTGGACCATCAGCAAGCTCTTGTCATCCTCATTAAAGGGTCTTCTGCCAGTCCTTGTGCAGCCTGAACTAATATCTTTATCCTTACAACTGCAGTGATCTGTCACTATTTTTAAGTTGAGACTCTGGTGTCATGATGTTCTCATGCAGGCCAAAGAGGCAGAAACTCACGCACAACTCTTCTGCACCAAAAAAAGGTGAGAAAGTATCATCTCCTACTGTGTGCACAGCACTCTGTCTGGGGAGGACTGGATGAGGTGGTAAGGGGCTAAAAGATACCATGGCCACCAAGGATTGGCAGTATCTGGTTCTGCCACTGATGCACAGCTCTGGCCTTAAAAGCCCCAAAGAAAGGGGATGGTAGGCTGTCCTTAAGCAGCCAAGCTGGGACAGCAAGGTGATGCTCACATGGACCAGCCCTGAGAGTTTCTGCAGCTCTTGTTGCTCCCAAAAACAATTCTTTGCAACCAGAGGTGTTTCTTTTTAGTATGGCAACGCAACCCACTGAGTCTGGAAGACAACCACGTTTTGCTGAGAAGGCAGACAGGACATGTTTAAGCCCCTGGCTGAACACAAACTGCCAACAAAGATTTTCAGTGTGAACTGGGGTTATTTCATAGCTTTAGATGAAATTTGCACTGAGGCTTCTTCTCTGTGGATTATTTTGTTTTGACCTTCTGAGCGCTTATCACTTGCTCACCTCATCTCAAAGAGGTATCCTGGCAGAGGGAAGCAGACACATCAGAAAGTGGCTCTCACATTGCTTTACTCTAACCTTGAGGTTTTTGGCTTACATCTACAGCTGATGGGGAGCTCGTCAACCATCTTACTGAACTTTCCTCCAGATGCCAGGCACTCTGCATTCTGGATATTACTAATCATATTTTTTAAGGACTTGGGTTTAATGCTCTGTTTAGGCCAACATGTTAAAAAGAACAAACCTTCCTCTTCTGTATTTTTAATGGAACTTCAGTTTGAGAGATACATTTTGCAAAAAGCTGTAAATACTCGCAGACAGCATAGATGAATTTCTTGAAGGCCTGTTTCTGGTAAAATATAAACAGATATTTGCAAAGCCAGCTCCCTGGATGAATGAGTTAAAATATGATCTTTGGTGTGGAATACAACAACAACAACAACAACAACAAAAACAAGAAACAAAATGAAACAAAAAGACTACAATTACAGTCAGATTTAATATTTCTTTTTTTCTTATTAATAGGGGCCGCCTCTTTCGTCATTTAAGAATTCAGTGCCCTGGTTTTCATTCAGGGTCTTAGAATGCAAATATACCATGCTTCTAATCACATCAAATTCTTCCTTAATTTCATCCTTTTCAAAAAGAAAGGAGGTAAACGGAGGCATTCCAACAAAGAAAACACACAACACTTCATGAAAATTGTTGGTCTTTAAAGTAATCATGTTATCTTTCTTTTGGATGACATTGTTTATTGTAAGACATAGTTTTTATTAAATACACTGGAATACAAGAGACTTTCCATGTCATGTGGAGAGAAACTGGTCACATGATTCACAAACAAAACTTTTAACACTGATACCTAGGCATCGCTTCGAAATCAGCCAAGATGCAATGAAAGTTTTAAAGCAATGACTTGTTATAACAAACTGCAAAACAAGAACCACTAAATATTTGCACAGAGATATCACATTAAAAAGAAAGAAAAGGAAAAAAGAAAGAAGAAAGATAGTTCTACATACCAGGTCACAGTTTGGTGACAATATAGAGATTTATATGTAGGTATCTTCCTCTTTATCTTGAGTGACAAAGAGAGAGATATCTAGAAATATATATATACATAAAGTATAGGTGGAGAGCAGGGCTGGGGCAAATATTTCATAATTAACTGATTCTCTACTCAATTAAGCATCAGTGTTGAATTAAGTTGCTTTTATAAAAAACATTCTTAGCTGCTTTTCTTCGTTACAGAAAGATACATATAAGCTGCAATATGTAGGCCTCTAGAAAGATTTGATTTTATTACATATTCCAATCAAATGGCCTTACTACTAGCAGCTTCTATTATCCTTGCACAAAGTACTCAGTGTTTATAAAATACCAGCCAGTCATCACTCGGAACCTTCTACAAGCAAACAAAAAAGTTCCCACAGACCTGGTCTAGAATGCATAGACGGTAAAATAATACACCCATCATTTCCCATTTCTTCTCCTGAGACATATGTTTAAAAGATGGCAAAATAGTCACTTGGTTGCTATTGTGAAATTCACAGTGTTTTCCCTGCAACATGTAGACTTTTTTTTTCTTTTCTTTTTTTTTTTTTTGCTTCATATTTATGATGAACATAGCATCCCTCACCCACCCCCCACCCCAGCCCAAATAAAGGTCTTTTAACTAAGGCTCTTAAAGGACCTCTTGACTCACAACAGCAGTGGTTCATCCCAGCCCTGACAAGAAAATACAACTTCCTGTGCTATCAAAACCTTCATCTTTGATTAGAAACCCTGACCTATCCACCATCCCTTCCCCAGCTCCCTCCTTCACATTTTATAGCTGTATTTGAAATTCCCTTACAGGCTGCAACAACTCAGACATAGTCTAACACATGCACTGTATCTTAGTCATCCAGTGATCTGATCATTTGACTGGGTTGTTGTTTTATTTCTTTTTGAAGTGTTCTATGAAGTCTACATCAACCACAACAAAAACAGTATCTGGGAAAGGTGGGGAAGAGAAGACAGGAGGAAGGCAAGAGGAAAAGAGAATAAAAGAGAAAGGAGCTTAAAGAGAAGCAGATGAAAGAAATAGAAGAAGGAGAAAAGAGAAGGAGAAAGGGAATGAAAGAAAAAGTGAGCAAGAAAGAGAGGAAGAAAAAAAAGGAAAAGAGTAAAAGAATGAAAGAAAAATATAGGCATTTGCTTTTTAAACTGTAGACAATATAAAGATATACTAGTTTACAAATCAAAATGAATGAAGTAATTTTTAAAAGGGTACACTCCATCACGCGTCACAGGGTGCTGTTGCTTTACAAATACCTGTTCACCACCACCAGTTCTGGGATCAACTGAGAGTGAAGGACAGTGTGGCAGCTGCTGCAATTATTACTGCTGAATTGGCGTTCTCAATGTCCTACAAGTAGTGTTGCAGTCTGAATAGTCCAGATCATTCTTGGAATTATTTCGCTGCTGCAGACGAGTATAAAATGCTAATGGAGCTGCACTGTTATTCTAGGACAACAAAACAACAACAGCACAAACCCAGAAATGACAGTCAGTCAAACTCTGCTTTTGGAGCTTGGAAGCTTATCTGTTCATTTCCTTGTGACGAATCAACAAGTGAGATGGGAATGGAAGAAATGTTTTTATGCAATCATATCGGGGAAGAAAGTGCTTGTTATATCTCCGGCATTCTAACATTGCCTCTGCTGCACACCAGGTTAAAAAGTTGAATCTTACAAACATAGAAAAAGAAACATCAAAAGAAAATATGATTTTGGTTACTCAGCAGACTTAATCAATTTATTAATAGCACTCTAATTATCATTTGTTATAACGTAGGTGTATGTAAATTTATACATATACACACAATCCATACATAATGTGCATGCATGTCTGCACATATAAATAAAATACAACAGACATAGGCATACATGTATATGCTATGTGTGTATATATATATGCCATATGCAAGCACACATATATATTATATATATGATCAGTTCATAGCACAGTCCAGAAAGACTTTTTAAATGAGCCTGATTGTCATAGTTACTCAGTGTACACAATTTAGCGGACAGTGCAAGCATGATGAATATGCACATATACTCACCCTTTACTGGGATTTGAGAGTATTTCTTCCTTTTCTCTGCTCATTCTCCTAGACTTACCCACCTTTTCATGAACAAATGCAAAATATGTATAGCTTCAGTTTATAGCTTGTCTACTCTGATTACACATTTTATGCGCTATCAAGAACATTAATGATATAGGTCAAGGTTACCATACTGGTGGCTCTGTAGAACATTTGGTCCTTTAGAAGTTTAACATACTGCTATGTTATTGCACAATGCATTGTAACTATTCATTTTCTGAAATGACTATAGTAGTCTCACTAGTAAATCAAAAAGAAGATGCCACTAATTATAATTTCAAGGTTTTGTGGGTTTGGGTTTTTTTGTTTTGTTTTGTTTTATTGGTGGTGATTTTTTTGGTATTCATTCTTTCAGTGCTTGCAAAACCCACCTGTCTGCTTTCAGGCTGGAGCCTGCTTTTCAGTAGAAGAAGCATCTCACGTGCCTTTTCCTTAAGCTCATAAGACCCTAAGACAGAATACAGCAGACAGAAACTTGGTACCTCTCCCTCTGTCACCTGCAGCCTTCTCCCACCTCACAGTATCAGTGGACGATTTTCCCACCACTATTATTTCGAAAATCAGACTCAAATTCCTTTAAAAGATGAAACTCGAATTCTCAAGTGAATGGGTTTCAGTGAATGCTCAGTCTTTATCTAGCTTTCTATATGAACTTCCAGGACAGCCTAGATAAAATCTTACGGCCCACTTTATAGGAATCTTCCTCTGGCTTTTTGTGTGTTTCCAGTTCAGTAGCAATTATGAAATAACATCTTGTTTCTTAAAGAAATACTGAGTATGGCTTTATAGATACACTGTCATGTTTATTTGTAATGCTGCCCTTTCAATGACACTGAGAAGGGTAAAACTCGATCATTGTCCAGTGAACTGTTTTATTCTGAAAACATTCAAAATCTTTATATGCTAGCTCTAAAAGCTTCAGAAGAAAGAAAACTAAAGTACCTCAATAAATAATATATGCATGCAAATAATATATTAAATGTGTTATGAGAACATTTACAAAAATAAAATGCTTAATTTATTAAATAAAATATCCCCAACACAAAAATGAAGGACTATTTTGATCTGGCTCATATCAATTAGAAATAACAAAAAGAGAAAAACAAAGATGTGGGTTGTTGGTTTTTTTGTGTGTGTGTTTTTTTTTGTTGTTATTTTTGTTTTTTTGTTTTTTTTGTTTGTTTTGTTGTGTTGTTGTTTTTTTTTGTTTTTTTTTTGCAGTAACGCCCCCTCACAGAGGGAGGCAAAAGTATTGAGGAATAGATAAGGTAGGTTGTCTTTTGTAAGAATTCATATTAAAAATAATCCTAACTCTAAATTTGAAATCTTCAACTTCTGGTTTGAAAAATAACAGATATGCCCATGCACTTGTCGTCAACACAGTGGCCATGCAAAAGTACACACACAATGCCCATCCAACAAAAAAGAAATTATTTAAGAAAGACTGGATGTTGGTAATGACAGCACTAATACCAATACAAACATGGTGCTGAGCTCAAGGTCTTTGCACTCTGAGAAGTGAGCCATAACCTCAGAGTAATTTGTTTTCCCCAGGTATCTCACTTTATCCCCTGCCATGGCTCAAATATAACCAGTGATGTCCATGCTTTAGATTATTTGTGTAGTATCAGTCTATTGTATCTGTAACATTGTAAAGGCATTTTAACATAGCTAATGTCTTTGATTATCCCCTTTCAATGAAATATAAGTTATACCATTATGAGTTCGCTATGCCTACTAAGGTGTTTTACAAGATGAGTGACAGTTTCTGCACAAAGGGCATTAATTGACAGAGACCATGCACAGTTTTGCTTGCACGGTTTGAAAAAAAAAGAAAAAGGATTGAGGAACGAATATGCTGCTGGACAAGCAGAGTGTAAGATACATCTGCCCCAGCATCCATAGCTTGTCCTGCCTTATCAAAATCCTTAGTTTCGTTGCGTGATCCTGAAATTAGTACTGTACATTAATAAGCCTAGCTTCAGCCTTTATTAAAAAAGACTTGCTGGAGAACAGTTTTGTACCAGTGGCATGACAATATCTTAGCAGAAGACGAAGTAAGGGCATGTGTTTACTTATCACGTTGCAACATAATTGCGTGCAGCGCTGGCAGCATCTTTTTCCCTTTTAACATAAACTTGTGTCTGGCAATGAAAGGTACTGGCAAAGTACCTCCTAGAATCCCCTTACTCCTCAGAAAGACTCTCCAGGGAAAGTGCTAAACCTCCTCTTGCCTTCCATCAAATCATTTCAGTGTTTTTAGTGGAGCTTGATGCCATCTGATCCCACAGTTCCTCCAGATAGCGGATCACACAACACTGTCTTGTTTCCATCTGGCTTTTTCTCTGCAAGGAGTACTCTTCATGTAGAGAATACCAGTCTTCTTTTTCCACCCACATGCCGAAGCAAAAAAATTCAGGTGAATCCATAGAAACTCTCAGCATCTTTACAGCAGACATCACAAAATTCGAGTTAAATGTATTTTCCCTTTTTTTCATCCACATCAAAGGCATGAATACAAGGCATTGTTAGCTGTGATGGGCAAACTGGAGAGTCTGCTGATATAACAGATCAGGTTTTTAAGGCCTTTGTCTATGCAGAGTTACAATAATGCAGAAGCCAAATTGATTATAAAGACAGGAGAGAAGAAAAAGATGATAGAAACTGAAAGAGGGAGAGAGAGAAGAGAGATGTCTCAGTAATGTCTAAAAAGTCAATACTGTGTCTACAGATGGAGAAGTGTACACTGCTTGCCCTTTAAAAGCTTCTCCACAACTTTGTCATTAATACTGTCAAAGTTAAGAATACGTTTTAATGGAGTTCAGCGGCAGTTGAACACATTCATTCACACAGCCCAGAAAAGAAATGCTATGAGACTTTAGCCTAAAATATCCAGGTAGACTGGAGATGCCTTGGCCAAGTTCTGAAGAAGGGAATGGATTTCTTTGATGTTGAGCCTCATGTGAGGTTCCCGTTGCCAACATCCCAGCATCAAGTCATACACTTCCTTGGGGCACGTGCGAGGTCGCTGAAGGACTCTGCCCTGAGTGATGCACTCAATCACCTACAAGAAATTAGAAGGAAAGAATCAGCATGGCTGTGACAACTACATAGGTCTCATCTGCAGAAGAAATAGCTGCTGTTGACCACATCAACCTCACAGGTGGCAAAGGACTGTATTTCTGGGTAGATGCATAGGGAGCAGGATGTGTTCCTGAAAATCACTGTAAATGTATGTCAGTGCAAAGAGCAATAACTTCATGCATCTCCCCCTCTTTTTCCCTAAGGAAATGATGGTCAGGAAGCCGTCCCATACCTTCTCTTCCTACCCTTCTCTCTACCACACTTCATCTTAGAAGGAGGATACATTTCCACCTTGCTCACATAAAACATCAGCACCCCTTTGTCCATCCTTACACCTTTTGAATGTTGCTGTGGCTAATCTCTGGAAAGGCATTACTTTCTATTCCCAGTACATTAATTAAGAGAGCTCCTGATTCCTTAAATTTATTTAATAATGCTTTTGAACAACCACTTTTGCAACGGTATGTGTGATATTTAGCTGAAATCAGCCAAACGTAGTACAGGAATTAACTAAGATCCTTTTCATTACCTCATGGTCCTTCTCAAAACTATCATATACAAAGGAGGAAACTACATTCCAACCTAGTTCTGCTTGAACAAATTCCTTCCACCTTGGGAAGTAAAGGCTGAAAAGGAAGAAATTAAACCACAATATTTATGAAAATATAATAAATAATTGATATTAAACTTTTTGCCTTTACTAGATAAATTCACTGTTGTCCCTCTCCTATAAAAATCATATAATCAGTTAAGAAGCAAGCCTCCCCACAAGCAGTTTGGAAATGTATTGCACAAACCTCATTGTTTGAGAGCTGGTACCATGGCTGTTTGCCGTAGGTAAAGATTTCCCATAATACAACTCCCAGGCTCCAGACATCACTTTCAGTGGTGAACTTCCTGTACATGATACTTTCTGGAGGCATCCAGCGGATGGGGAGCATGGTGTGACCCCCAACCTGAGAAAAACAAATGAAAAAGTCAGAAATAATTCCTCCAGATCCAATCAAGGGAGAATATTAAGATACTAAACTGGGCACATAACATAGTTTCTACTTTTCCTGCCCTTTGCCATTTGCTTCAAGGAGATTTTAAGAGCTGGGGAGTTGTGATCCAAACTCCTCTCCTCAAATGACAGTCCCTACTGTGGTAGGTTTTTCAGCAGAATCTCCAAAGATACTGTTTCTGAAGTACAAACTGATCTTGAAGTACAAACATTTACTTGGCAGTTCCTGACCAAGGAACTATAAATTAATTAATTTAGCCAACTTATCCACTTCAAATTAGGTGAGATTTACTCTCTATTTTAAGACTGAGGAAACTATAAGGAATCCATACAATGAAACCTGCCCTGATGATTCTCCTCCAAAATCAGTGATATCAACTGAAATCCATAGTGAGCTGACTGCATTACGTAACAGGATCAAAATCCACATGGTTTAATCTCTTAATTTGGATTGAAAAAAATTGCCTGTTGGCAATTTCCGAAGTTAATCAATATATCTAATAACTTTTTCCCCATTAACTACCCAGTACCACGTAGCTTTACAAAATTAATAGTCCTTTGGTCATATTCTCTTATAATTAACATCTTGTAAGACATGGAACCCTGTCCCAAATCAACTTATGTTGAATTCTCCAGGAAATTTTACTGAATTATTGCCTTTCTGAAGATCTTTTAAAACACTTCTTTGTTTCCAAAAATGCTTCCATAAAATCTCATCACCTAACCTTAATTTAAATCAACAAAAACAATCCTTACTTCCAGTTTATAAAGAATCTGTTGTTCCAAATATTTCCATTCTGACAGGACCACATCATTATAGAAATCTACTCAAGTACTTTTAAAATAGTGCAATGGCCTCTGCTACTGTGATGTAGATATATAAACATTTTGATAACTTTTACACCAAGACAGTTGTGAATATTTCCAAGGAAGTAAGAAAAGAGGAAACATTTTTCAAGGACATCTAAACTTCGATTAATTATCCTTTTCCCGTGTGAAAAAATATTTACTTATGAAACCATATTTGCACTTTTAAGGTTCTGTCAATTCAATACATCATTTCTCCTTGTGACAGTTTTCATATGTTGTAATAAATAACGTTCTCCTTATTCTTATGTTAAAACAGCAAAAGGAAAGAAGACCCAACAGAAGTTCAGTCAGGGTTCATACTATATCTAAATCACTCAGAGCATCCATTTCCAGCTATTTGTCAGTGATTCAGTGTTAGTGCAGTATACGAAAAACACAGCTATGGCTTCTAGAACTCAGCTCTGCTGCGTACATTGCTGCAAGTCCATGCTTGCTACTGAAGCTGTAAAAACAGGAAGTTGTGCCAAAACTTTCACAGACTTTCACGCCTAGTGTATCATGAGGCACTTTTCCCTCCATCTGAGAAGCCACATGAGGAGGAGTATATTTTTTTCAGATGTCAAACAAAAGGCAAGTTTAATTTCTGATTATGTTGTGGATCTTCTTCTGACTCAGCACAAACTGCTGTATGCAGATTCTAGAGCCATTCAAAACAGACCCTACACCTACAGCTTCCAGTGTAACTTAAAAACATACGGGTGAGTAGTCTATTTACAGGGAATGGATATATGTTTTTAAAAGCTTTTTTCAATCAGACTGATTAGTCTTTGTGATACAGTTTATCTCTTTGACTGGCAGAATTCCTGTAAGACACTGGTCATCAGTATTTTTAATAGTCTTTGACCATTTCACTCAAAGATGTGGAGAGTTAAAAGTGATGCATGAAGATAGTTCCAGTTTTCCACCTTATCATAAACTAAACTGACATGGTAACCAAACAGCTTCAAATCACCACTTTTACTACTGCCTTGAGAGACATTTCATTAGCAAGTCAGAAAAGTTAGTCCCTTTGAAACATGCAGTCGCATATACCCGGCCAAAGGGCAAGTGCCATTAAAAGATGATTAGTGATGAGAGGCTTTTGGTCTCATTAAATATTAAAATGGCTCTTAGATCTGCTCTTCATATAGCCTCTGCAATTGGTTGTTTTCAGCAATTTCTTTGACTCACTCCTTAAAAATTAATGAAAGCTATAAACAATAAACCAAGTCTCTCTATTTTTTCTTATTTGTCACATCCTACATTAAGATATTTTTTAAAGAGCAATTAAAAATACCACTCTCCAAAACTTTCCCATCATTCCTTGCTACTGAACAACAATGTACTTCTGGTAGAGCTCTGAGCCTAGTTCCCAGTGTTGTTCAGTAACATGAATATCTCTAGAGTGATGATGACAAATGACCACCAAATGATGGCTTTGCTATAAGCTAATCTGTAACATAATAGACCTAGGTGTCTCTCTTGGTAGTCCTAGCAAGACTGGCTCATCAGTACCAGTCCTCACCAGGAATTCAATTTGCAGGTGAGCACAAACCATAGGGCTCTTTGGTGTCTTCCCACATAGCTTCACTTGGAGTTGTGTCCATTTCTGTTCCTGAAAGCAGAAGACTTAACTGAGAAGAACACTGTCTTAGGAACAAGAAGTTCTGAAATGTCTCCAACTCTATCCTGGCCAAGATCTACCACATTAAGCAAAGTTACCTCCCAAGCCTCAGAGTCTTTGTGACAACAATATTTGCAAAAGAACCAACACTAGTATTATATGGGGTCCTCTTTTTTTTTTTGCCAGATTTCACTGCAACAAAGACAGCAAACCTGTGCAACATTGAGCAACACCTGTGGCAGTCTGAGCACCTCCTACCTCTGGTCCAAGAACATCTTCAACTGTAATTAAGATTTCAGCTCAGCCACACCAAAAACTCGGATCAGGGTCTGATTGAAGACACTATTTCTAAATGCACATTTCTTCATTAGCGATCAGTGGTTACTGAGCCAACTATTGCTTGGTTGTATTAGGTACATGCTCAAAATGAAGCATGCGCTTCAGAACCTTCTTTAACTGTAGCCTAGGACTTGACATCACAGTTCTCAGGCTGCCTAAAACAATTTGCCAGTCAGTTGTGAGCTGCTTTTGATACCTGCTGAGTCCAAGCACCCACAGCTGTATCATTAATAGCAGTGAAGAGAGGCAGAGTGCCTTTTGGCTCTTGTTGCCGAACTCTCAGCACAGTTATGGGGTATTTCCCAAGAAGGATCAATGAAAGTAAGCATGAGTATACTGACTAAGCTTTAGGGTTCTGAGTTCTTAAAAGGGATGTTTTCTGTGTATATTTTAATAAAAAAATGCAAGTATCCTTCAGCATTCATTCCCGATGTGCACACGATAATTGCAGTGCTGCTTGATACATAAACAGCCATTCGCTAAGCAGACTACCACTGGAGATGAACAACACCTTTATATTCAATCTAGCTACGGTTATGATGGGTTTAAATACATTACAGTTTTAACTTAATATGGTATCACTTTAACATGTTTACTGTAGCTATAAAAATGCTGCAGAAATGACAATTTTCTGGAGACTAAGGGTAAGCTTTCTTGAAGCTCACCTGAAGGCAGCAGCATTTTTTGTTCATTTTTATTTAAAATGGAATGGATCCTTCCTGTGCCACGAGTATGTACTTGGAAACATCGGTTTATGCAAGCAAGCCTCTGCTGTAGCCTTCTATTAAGTCTACCAGCAATATCGGGACGGAATCTAAGCCAGAAAGCCCACTGAATTAACTTTTGCAATATGCAAAGTATCCACAGGGAGGAGTCTGCTATGCTACATCAGTGAGCTATGATGTTCTCCAAGGAGAAACTGCCACATTGTTCAATGCATGAGATACTTTACTTTCAACAAAACAATGTTATTGCACTTGTCACCACTTTCAGCTCTCATTTCTTTTTAACGAACTTATCACTTTGAAAGATGCCAAATGAACATAACTTGAACGTTATTTTGGCTTATTTGCAAACATCAAGCTTCAAGGATCACCATGTCTTCACCTTCAAGCTACCACCAGCTAGAGTTAGCTGAAGTTTGCTCACTTTTTGGCTTCATAAGTTCCATATCTTGCTTTGCAGGCACTGGGGATTGTGAGGTTTTTCTGATGTAGCAACCTCTGTTTTAAGAAGGAAACTTCCCTGTAGGAAGTGGAAGCTGATTTTTGTTGTCCAAGTTTGTACATGTCCATCCATCTGTCCATCCATCCATTTCATGTAACTATTAATTTTCAATGTAAAATTCAATGGCAACATTAAGGCACATTAATATTACTATTACAGACATGAGCCCTTATCTGTCTATCATTAAGATCAAGGTAATCAATCACTGCAACTTCTGTATGCCATGTGAAAATATATCTGTGAATATGCAGATCCAGTCACTGTTTTCACTGCCACTGCCCAACCACTGTGGGAACACAAAGACCTCTTGCCTGACATCTGCAGGGAAATGGATTTATTCTCTTACCAAGAACAAGCAAATGAAGCCTTGTGCTCCTGCTGGGAACAGGAGGATATGGGTGGCACTGGGAGAAAGCCATATTTTTGATGTGGAGGAAACAGACAGTTTCCAAATCCACAGACTGTGTTTGTGGATATGCAGATAAGAAAGAAGCTAAGAACCAGGAAAGGTGCAGGAAATGTGTAAAGATGGTGTCTCAATCAATTCACACCAGGTTCATCCCTCACTCAGAAGAGAGGGAAGGACAAGTGGATGCTGGCAATTGTCATTTCTGCAGCATGCCAGCTGCAGACCAGCCTTACCACACTAACAGTGGGAGCTGTGGTGCTGAGGTCACTACAGAGGGCTTCATGACTCCTAAGCTGTCCATCAGGGTGCTGCAGGACAATCAAAGATGAACGTCCAGCTGATGTAATCTCTCTTTCTGTTAAACAATGCTGGCCATATCTGTGAGGCTTCTGCTCTCCATGAGTGCACCAACTTCTGGCTTTTGCAAGCACTGTACAATACAATCCTTCTCCCCTTTTTTTCAATTTCCAGCTTCAAGTAGTTGATTATTCTGAATTCACGCAGTAAAAAATACAGCAATCAACTGCATAGATTTGGAAACCAGACTTCCTTATTTACATTTACCGTTTGCAGATTCCCATGATTCCCTCTTGTGACACTGCAGTAGTGTGTGACGGCGGCTTGTTTGTACATTCTCTGAAGACCAGTGCTACTTCTACCAACAGCAGAAACAGTGATACATTTACTTGCTCAGTCTTATGAAGCTGAGTGCCTAACCCTTGGGTTTCAGCCATGATCCTGCCCAATACATTGTTTAGCTGACTGCTGCATACATCTCTACAGTGTCCCTCTGGTTACAAGTGGATGGCAAGCTTTTTGCAAATCAGGGTGGTAGTCATGAAAGCAGAAACACTGCCCAGCATTTGTTTAAAATAGCTACATGTGACAAGTACATACCTAGTGTCCTTAATACAGCTTGATCTTAGTTTGTTAAACTGGAACCACTCTGCCTCATTTATTTGCTCCTAATAAAGCATCCTGAAAACTTGGGGTTACACAGCATTTCAAGGTAGTTTTCACAATTCATGTTTTGTTTTGAACAATCTTCTGAATTGTTTCCCCGTATCAGGGTGATATAACTGCAATGATATGTTCTCTGCAAAGATTAGCATCTCTTGCAGTTAAAATGGAAACCCTTTGCTCTCTTGCTCAATCTCTGCTCTTTCCTCCTAATAAAATCCAGGAATACGTTTCTCACAGCACAAGAAAAAAATCAATAATTGCTATTTTCATTTCTTCTGTGCCATGGCCTTGCAGACAGAGTCAATGTCTTCTCTTAAAATATCACCAGTCCTGCCATACCCACTTGCAGAAAAGCAATATATTATTTTCACGGTCTCAGTCTGGATAACAAGCCTCACCACTTCAGCACATGAGGTTATAAATTACGAAATAACTTATGAAGATTATATGCCAACTGCTGAATATGTTTTCATTTCCACTTTTAACACCACTTTAGCTCATTTTTATTCAAGAGGGTCTCATGTCTAAAGTTCTTAATTCTACCACTGGTATTGATTCAGAAAACCAAAATCATGTCCAGAATAACATTTATTACAATGTACATTCTCGCCAGTTGTGGAACTTGAATTCAATATTGTGTGTCAGCTTTGTGCCACTAGAGATAAAAATTCTACTTATTAGTCTTGGTGAAACTGCAAGTAGCATGGAGAAGATGGAGAAAGAATAATTGCTATCAGCCTTGTGTAACACAAGAGCCACAAAACAAGAACTTAAATTTGTAGGTGGCAGGGTTCATAACAGACAAAACCAAGCACTCAGTCATGTAACAAGCAGTTGTTTATGGAATTCATTGCCACAAGATACTGCAAACACCCAAGGTTTAGGTGGGATCAAAAAGTGATTAAACACACTCATGGACGATAAAATCCAACAAGGGCTATCTAACATGATGATAACATCTCTGGCCCAGAAAGTGCCTGAGCAGTGGAGTGCTGGAGGCTAACTGAGTACACGAGGGAAATGTTACTACATACTTAACTTTTCTTAACCTTTCTCAGGCACCTGTTACTCACACAATCCTAAAGAAGTGCCTTTTGAAAAGCTGTTGTTGTGTCCCTATATTTTCAAAATGAGGTTTCTAATCAAATGTCTCAGCAATGCTAAAGGAGGGCTAAAAACAATTGTGCCAAAAGGACAGAATGATGGAAATTAACCAGATGAAATTGTCTGTGAATGATCCATTGTATCTTATAATTCACCTTCTTCCAAAGTCCTTTCAAAATTCTAAGTTGAAAAGATATACAAAGTATGTCTTTGTGTTTTACACACCGCATTATCATAATGGGTCAGTCAACCATAATGCATAATTAACAATGTGTAGTAGTTAAATCATTACAGAGAACTTAACCTTCCAAGAAAGGAATATGAAGTACCCTTGAGGTAAGATCAGACAAGTACTGAAGAGGGTGACATGATTGATTCATATTTCTGATTAAAAGTTTCAAGTCAAAGGGACAGAAACAAAGTTAACCACGTGGAAATCTGCAGCACTCAGACATAGTAGATTACAGCTTTTCAGTGCCTCAGGATGAAGGGTCTATGAATGCAAAAAAAATTCTATTTCTTTAGAGTATCACTTCTTTTACTTTCAGATAAGAATAATTTCTAGACATAGACAATAAATTATAGTTCAAATGAAAACAAAAGAAGGTATACTGTGTTAAATTAACAGGAAAGGTAGCTGGTTCAGTGGACATCTGGATTCACTTCTGAAGATGGGAATACAGGACTCTGGAGAAAAAGCAGAGAGATAAGACTTGGAAAAGCTGGCCCATGGAAGCAGATTATCCATTTTTTCTAAAACAAACTTGTATTCTTTCACCTTGCCATATCAAATTATGCAACAGTATACTGTTACTGATCATTCTGATGTCACACATGACTGACAACTCAGAATATCAAGCTCATAGGAAGTCCTGTGTTTTGCTCTAAAAATGTGGTTGCTGTAACACTTGTACCTTATTACTATTCCCATCTGAACACCTGAGTGTCTGCTGCTCAGACCTCGGGATGAAGAGAGATATCAGGTACCTGTAGACAATCAGCTGAAACAGTGCATTAAAATCCCCTCATGCTCTGAGGTGATCATATAATGTGTCCGAGTCAACACTAAAACAACTTATAATGCAATATTAACGAACAACAGCTACAATCTTTCTGATTTTCAAAGCAAACAATTATAAATATAACATTTCACTTTTTCAATTAACCCCATGGAGTCTGGGATAGCAGGGCCGAAGACATTTTAAAACCAATCTAAATGTGCACTGGAAAATAACTCTACATGTCTCTACTATAGCCAAAGTTTGTGATGTGAAGAGATGCTAACTATCAATATCAGTGCACAGTCAACATCAACATGTAGCAGGTATACACTAGTGCAGACACTGAAAGTCAGTTTATATTCACTATGAAATCTCTACAGCTGAAATAGTCTGAAAACTATTTCTCAAAATCATAACCCTTTTTTATATTTTTTTTTCAGTTTTACTGTAGGTTAATGTAGCATGTCCGTCTCTATTGGTCATGTCAAGTTGCATCATGAGAGGTGAGGGGAGAAACAGAACTTGGTTTGTAGCTTTGCCTCTCCCTTGTGAGTCACAAAAGTACATCTATAATGTACATCACATCGGAACACCGTCATTCTTACTTGAAATGTCTCAGATAGTCAAGTTTTTACAGTGTTGATGAAACTATCTTCTTTTCCTGGATGGTTAATTTATTGTATGGCCTACAAACACCAAGGTTAGAAAATTATCACAGTATGTGAGGCAATAAAATGGGCAGAATCTTTAGATTCACGAATCCTAAAAATATGGGCATATTTACTGAGTTCCCATGTCTTTCCCATTGAATAAGGAAGTTGTTTTGAAGCATTAGTGCAAAAGGCAAGTCAGTCATTTCATGTCAGCTATTTTGGCTTGTACACAGACTATGTGTATGAAGCTATGCAAGACATGTCAGATCAAATCTGCCAAGTATTGACAACGTAGAGAGTTCAGAGATGCACTCCAGTGGGAAGTATGAAGAAGGCAGATTATGGCTTCATGAATTCAAAGGAAGAAAAAATAACCTTAATGTTTCAGAGAATTAGCAAATTCTTATTTTCTGTGCAGATCTCTGCATGCCTAAAGAATAAGTAAACATGACCTCCATTACAGTCCTGATCTGTTTTCAGTGCCCGCATTGAGAATGTCTACATGGATGCTGTCAACAAGGTAGTCTATGCAGCTAGTCATCTACATCACCAAGGATCTGAGAGAGTAAAAACTATGCTGCTGCGCAGCTAGGTGCCAATAAACAAACTAATGGCATGGTCTTCGCCATTTTCCTTTTCTTTTCAAGTCTTGCTGATGCCTTTTGATTCTTTATTGTTTTCTTTCCATGAATTCTAGTTTTTAACCCCTGACTGGTATTATGGCACCACTCCAAGACCTGAAACAGGGAGTCACTCTGGAATGAGGTGTCCATTACACAATATGTAATATGATCAAACAATACACAATATGGTCATTAAAATTACCAATAACTGCTACTGCAGAAAAGTACTTCTTATGGAATTTGAAAATTCTATACTTATCTTACCTAATTCATATTGTGAATTATTCCTCAAGACATGCTTGAAATATTGCACTAGTGTCGATGTGTAACTCAAGCAGCACTTAAAACTTCAAACTTCCAGACCTATTAGCAGTCGGACTTCTGTTTACACCTGCAAAAGGCTTGGATCCATGAATTTGATTAATCTCTCTGACATAAAGCTTGTTAAACTGGTTCATTACTAGAGGATCTTAGGACACAGAGGAAGATCACAGACACCCCTGAAAGGGTTTTGGACTCTGCACCAGTGCTGCTGCATCTCAGGTAAGTGCCATCTGGACTTTCGCACCACGTTACAGATTGTACAGCATACTCTTCACGTTCTTCACCAAATGCTGGTGGTATGTGGTCAAGGGAGAAGATAAGAGTGGGAAGGAAGTACCCAGCTACACCTTGCCTTTCCATCACATATTTTTCTGTACCCCATGAGAGCATTTTGAAAAACCTTCCCCCTCCAGATAAGATGATACTACTCTTTATTGTAAACACGCAGCACTGAGCTGGTTCCTTCCTTATACATGCTCAACTTCCTCATCGGTTAAATTAAGTCTTCTGCTTGATTCACTGCTACAATGCTGTAATACTACATAATTAAAAATCAGTGCACAAATGGAATTTTAAGCTTCGGTTTAAAAACTGTCCACATAAAAGTGGGAAGTGAGTAGCAATACTAGGGCTTCAAAGATCAGCCTCCTCATGCTTCTAAAGAGTGGCTCAGAGATGGCAACCGGTGATACTGCTGCAATTTTACACAAAAGAAGTGGGTCATTTTTTAGAAATCTCTATCAATAAAGTTGCAGGTCAAGTGTATAATTTTTCATACAGATCCCAGTCTTCAATTCACCTAGATTCAAGAAGGTCACTGAAAAATTCAAAATAAACGGAATGTGAAATCAATCAATCAATGAATACATTCCTTAAAATATGAATGTCTCAAGTTGCAAAGATAAAACACTTCTATTAGTTTGGATTCTTTTTTCTGAAATTGCCTACAACCGCAGTATTTTGCTCAGTGAAGGAATAGTTTGCACTAGGTCTCCCATATCAGACCGTTTGAAAATACATCACTGTAAGTCACATTTAAACAAGGCTGGCATTAGACCTACTCTTGTACAATGACTAGGTAAATGAAATCCTGATCTGTGCATTAAGCTCCTCCACACCTTTGTAACACACGTATTATAAAATAATGCACTCTTCTTAAGGCCACACGTTAAAAGTTATGAATGGGCTTACTTTAACTTGGTTATATGATAGCGGGTTACTGTACCCTTCTACTGTTTATGAGTCTTAGGTATTTCAAACTATTTTGCATATGCTTCACAGGAAAATTTTTGAAATATTATTGCATAAAAACAGACTTTCCTTTTAAAGTCATGCTACTTTCATAATATTATTTGGATATGTTTAGGGTGATCCATACAGAGTGTTATCAAGTGCACTCAATGATGTTCTTACTAAAATGTTATGCTCCATTGTAGTTTCCCTTGTCTTCTTGCCAGACAAATCCATTATTCTTTCTGTACATCAGACTGTCACCTTCACCCATCCCTCATTCCTGGTCTTTATGTTTATTTCCAGTGTAATCTTCAGTGGATCTTGTATCCATCAATATATTTTAATTTTTTGCTTCACCATGATCTACAGAAGGGAGCAATTCTGGGGTCCTCATTAGCCTTGTTCCTGTACCTACTATGTAATCACTTTTATTATTTTATTTTATTTTATTTTATTTTATTTTATTTTATTTTATTTTATTTTATTTTATTTTATCTGTTGGATAGGAGTTTCTTTTCAAAAACCATGAGTCATTGAGCAAACAAGAAGGCTTTCATTAAAAAAAGGAGATGCACCACTACATTCTCTCCTGATAGGATGTTCCTCGCATCAAAACAATTCTGAGTTTGGAAACCCAAACCATTTTGCAAGACCCACTCTATATGCATGCTCCAGCTTCCGAAACAAGTGTTATTACCCAAGTCTCATGTTCATTGGCTTAGTGCTAACTAGCTGATAAAACTGAGAAAACAGTGCCTTGCTGACATTATCACAGAATCACAGAATCACAGAATTATCAAGGTTGGAAAAGACCTAGAAGATCATCTAGTCCAACCATTACCAATACTTCCCAGCTAAATCATATCCCTCAACGCAACATCCAAACGTTTCTTGAACACCCCCAGGGTCGGTGACTCCACCACCTCCCTGGGCAGTGCATTCCAATGCCTGACTACCCTTTCCAAGAAGTAATAGTTCCTAATGTCCAGCCTGAACCTCCCCTGGTGCAGCTTAAAACCACTCCCTCTAGTTCTATCACTGATTACACGAGAGAAGAGGCCAACCCTCAGCTCACTACAACCTCCCTTCAGGAAGTTATAGAGAGCTATAAGGTCTCCCCTGAGCCTCCTCTTCTCCAGGCTGAACAATCCCAGCTCCCTCAACCGCTCCTCATAAGGCCTGTGCTCCAGACCCCTCACCAGCTTCATATCCCTCCTCTGAACACATTCCAGGGCCTCAAATGTCTTTCTTGCAGTGAGGGGCCCAAAACTGAACACAGTACTCGAGGTGCGGCTGCACCAATGCCGAGTACAGGGGGACAATTACCTCCCTGTTCCTGCTAGTAACACTGTTTCTGATGCAAGCCAGGATGCTGTTGGCCTTCTTGGCCACCTGGGCACACTGTCGGCTCATGTTCAGCCGAGCATCAATCAGTACCCCCAGGTCTGTTTCCTCAACACAGTCCTCCAGCCACTCTGCCCCAAGCCTGTAGCGCTGCTTGGGGCTGTTGTGGCCAAAGTGCAGGACCTGGCATTTGGTCTTGTTGAACCTCATCCCATTGGCTTCAGCCCAGCTCACCAGCCTATCCAGATCTCTCTGTAGGGCCTCGCTACCCTCAGGCAGATCCACACTCCCAGCCAATTTGGTGTCATCCGCGAACTTAATGAGGGCGCACTCAATACCCTCATCCAAGTCATCAATAAAGATGTAGAAGAGGACAGGCCCCAGCACTGACCCCTGGGGAACACCACTCATGACTGGTCTCCAACTGGATTTGACTCCATTTACCACCACTCTCTGGGCCCAGCCCTCCAGCCAGCTCCTTACCCAGCCAAGAGTGTACCCATCCAAGCCACGGGCTGCCTGCTTTTGCAGGAGAATACTGTGGGAGACAGTGTCGAAGGCTTTGCTGAAGTCTAAGTAGACCACATCAACCGCCTTTCCTTCATCCATCAGACAGGTCACAGGATCGTAGAAGGAGATCAGATTGGTCAAGCAGGACCTGCCCTTCATGAACCCATGCTGGCTAGGTCTGATCTCCTGGTCATCCCACACCTGCCGCATGATCTCCCTCAAGACAATCTGTTCCATTACCTTCCCTGGCACCGAGGTCAGGCTAACAGGCCTGTAGTTCCCCGGATCCTCCTTACAACCTTTCTTGTAAATGGGAGTCATGTTGGCAAGCCTCCAGTCTTCCGGGACCTCACCCATTAACAAGGAGCGCTGAAAGATAACGGAAAGCGGCTCAGCGATCACCTCTGCCAGTTCCTTCAGCACTCTCAGGTGAATCTCATCTGGACCCATGGACTTGTGGCAGTCCAGTTGGAGTAGTAATTCCCTGACCGCTTCTTCAAGAATCACAGGGGGTTCAGTCTGCTCCCCAGCCGAGACTACCAAGCCAGAGCGCGGGGTACCCTGAGGATAACTGAGATGACTTTTAAAGAGAGACGTAAAGAAGGCATTCAGAACTTCCGCCTTTTCCTTATCCTCTGTGATCACATTCCCAGCCTCATCCAGTAAAGAATGGAGATTCCCCTTTGTCCTCCTCTTACAGTTGATGTATTTGTAAAAGAGTTTCTTGTTTGTTTTTACCTCAGTGGCCAGCTTAGATTCAAGCTGGGAATCTAACTCCATTATAACTCCATGTAAATGTTGACATTTTAAATGAATGTCTTCCAAGTTACTGAATTGTGGATTTGATTTGTTTTCATTTAAATTTGTAAATCTTTTGAGAACTTTGCATAGTTTTCTGCAAGAGGGACTGGGTGGTCTGCTACTGAGAACAATGAACATAGTGAGGAAACGGAATTAGTACAAGTTTATGAAGATTCCATCATAAAATGTCATTAAATCTTGACACATTACTTACATCTGGTTATACAGCATGATTTTTTACAGTGTAATAGTAAGTGCACTGTAGTATATTTACTAAAGGTACTTAATGAGACCTTACCATCATTACAACTTCCTGAAGGTAGGTTGCGATGAGGAGGGGCGTGGCCTCTTCTCCCAGGCAACAAACAGGACCTGAGGAAATGGCCACAAGTTGTACCAGAGGAAGTTTAGATCAGACATAAGGAAAAACTTTTTCCCTCAGAGAGTGGTCAGGCACTGGGATGGCCTGCCCAGGGAGGTGGTGGAGTCGCTGTCCCTGGCAGCGTTCAAGTGGCAGCTGTACGAGGAGCTACGAGATCTGGTTTAGTGGCTTGTGGTAGCAATGGTGATGGGAGGATGGTTGGAGTAGATGATCTTGTAGGTCCTTTCCAACTTTGTGATTCTATGATTCTGTGATTCTATGATCGTGATCAAAATAATATCTTTGATGAAAAATTAGAGATGGGTTCCATTTGAGAACTATTGAGTTAGGGAAATAGTCAAGTGGGAGTTTACCATTTAAAACCATGTTTTATCTGACAAGAATTACATCGGACAATTCCTAAATGAAACTCAATCCAATTTCTTGCTTTTTAATGCCAGACAGCTTCCCAACATCCATGTCCTCCCTCCAGCAGTTTTAACACAAAAATAGCAGGAAGAAGTTATCTTCTTTAAGACTGTCTTATCTCCAAAGAAAGCAAGGGACACTTCCCTGTTGAATAAACCTAAGATGATGAGCACTTGCCCAAATGTGGTCATATTACTCTAATAGGGGCCTCTAAGCTCAGTAGGATCACTTTAACTAAGAGGCCTCTAGTAAAAAAAAGTAACAACAGCCTTGCCCTGGAGAGTGGGGAAAAGCAAACAAGAAGAGTACCAACAGAAAAGAGAATATCTAGACAAGAGGATAAGAGAAGATGAACAGCAATTTGGGAAACAAATGAACAAAAAACCAAGATGGTCGTGACAGAAGACCAGGCATGTGGGAATGATCTACTCCATCCTATTACAATCTATCTATTGCAGTGGGTTTCCACAACAAGCAATCACCAAAGCAATTAGCAGCAAGCACTGTCCCTGCTGTAACCGTCTTACTGCGCTTAGGTCTTTTATGGACAGGCTGAAGGTTGAAAAGCACTCTTTCAGACCTAGTTGTATATGTACCTTTCAATTCAGAATTACTACTCCAACTGTAACTAATCAGTAACATTAACAACCTCCTGCATTATGTGACTTACAGTCAAAACACTGCCAAGTTACGAGACGCCTCGACCTTTTTCTGCTTCAATGAAAGGAATGCAATATTCAGAATGATCACTGCTGAAAAGAATGCAACATTCAGAATAAGCACACATACCATTTCGCCTCTCCAGCATGTAGAACACAAAAAATGCATTGTCGTTGGTAATTTATTTTTCCTCTAGGACAGAGAGGTGGGGAATGAAAGAGAGTAAAGTAGAATTGGTACCTTCTCTAAGGTAACAGAGAGCTTTCCACTGCTCCGCAGGACCCCACAGGCCCTTACCAGCAGGAGACAATCCTGACTTTCATGGGCTCCTGAGGGACTTTACAGGTCTCTCTCCTACAGTGACTTTACAGTGACTGTCAGAAAGTCCTCATGGAATTGTGCTTTCCAGGTGTCACTGCCATAAGCAGGGCTTTCTCCTGTTTCAGGAGCACTGCCTCCCAGAGTAAGCCTCCAGGCTTTCCCCAGGTGAAACTCAGAGGTCTGGGAAAAGGATGCCAAAACTCTGATTGACCCTACATTTCTAGGACACTTGGGATTGCTTCTGTTACCACAGGGACCTGCTACCACCAAAACAGTTATTGTATTTGCATTCTATTTTGCAGCAAAATTACAACTTCCTGTAACAGGAATTTTATCTCCAAAGTCTAACACTGTGACAATGGTCTTTCATCACTGCTACCTATGAACTTACTCTCATTTTAAGTTGTAATACGCAACCAGGAACGTCTATATCTACTAATATCATTATTATTTCTGTCCGGGACTAGCATTTTGTGATTGTGTCACTGTGGATGAAACCATTCCTTTGTGGCCATGAAAAGCCAGGCCTTGGAAGTCACTCACAATGCTCTCAAAGGGCAGGGGAAGAAATAAATACTTGCTGCACTGGGATAGATACCAATCTCTGAATGGTATTTGTCAAAATTCATCTCCAGAACACTTCATTTTAGTATGTTAAAATCACAGAAACACCTTATCATTAGTATTGCCAAGACTGTTAATATTTTAAAAATTAAAAATATTGTTAATGGTAACGTTAGTGCTACAAAATACAATCACGGGTAATTTTGAGAAGAATAGGTATTATGTATACAGCAAAAGAGAAAAATGTACTTAGATGAAATATAGGGCTGTATCTCTGAGCGTAAGCTGAGATGTAGAATTCAACCCTTTTCTGCTTTTCCAAAGAAAATGAAAATATTTTTATATCATGCAATGCTATCCAGAAGTAATCCACGTGGAAATGGGTCCTAGACCTTTTAATTCTGTATTCCCATACCATGTCTCAGTACAGGACAGAAAAGGATCTGTTTGTTCATGTCCAGAGGACAGCCACAAAAGTGATCCACAGGATGGAACATCTCCCCTGTGAGTCCAGGCTGAGAGATCTGGGGCTGTTCAGCCTGGAGAAGAGAAGGCTCCAAGGCGACCTCATAGTGGCCTTTCAGTATCTAAGGAGGAGGCATAAAAAGGAAGGGGACAGACTCTTTAGCAGGGTCTGTTGTGACAGGACAAGGGAAACGGTTTCACACTAAAAGAGGGGAGATTCAGATTGGATATAAGGGAAAAGTTTTTTACAATGAGGTTGGTGAAGCACTGGAACAGGTTGTTTGGAGAGGTAGTGGATGCCTCATCCTTGGAGACACTGAAGGCCAGGCTGGGCTGGGTTCATCAGCCTGATCTCCTGTGACTGAATGTCCAACCTGTGGGATGGGTGGATGAGGGAAAGACTGTTGATGTGGTCTACCTAAACTTATGCCAAAGCCTTTGACACTGGACCCCACAGTATTCTCCTGGAGAAGCTGGAAGCCCATGGCTTGGACAGATACACTCTGCTGGGTAAAGAACTGGCTACATGGCTGAACCTGGAGAGTGGTGATGAATGAAGCCCAGCTAGAGATGAGTCTATGAGTGATGTTCCCCATGGGTCAGTACTGGAACCCATTCTGTTCAATATCTTTATTGATGAGAGGATTGAGTGCACCCTCAGTAAGTCTGCAGATTAGTCCAAGCACAGAAGAAATTTCAGTCTGCCTGGGGGTAGGAAGGCCCTACAGAGGGATCTGGACATGCTGGATTGCTGGGCTGAGGCCAATGGGATGAAGTTCAAGAAGTCCAAGCACCAAGGCCCTGTATTTTGGACACAACAACCTCAGGGAATGCTACATTCTAGGGGCAGAGTGGCTGGAAAACTGTGTGGAAGAAATGGACCTGGGGGTATTGGCAGATGCTCGACTGAACATGAGTCAGCAGTGTGTCCAGGTGGCCAAGAAAGTCAATGGCATCTTGGCTTCTATCAGAAATACTGTGGCCAGAAGGAGCATGAAGGTGATCATCCCTCTGTTCTCAGCTCTGGTGAGGCTGTACCTTGAGTGCTGTGTTTACTTTTGGGTCCCCCACTTCAAGAAAGACCTTGAGGCCCTGAAGCGTGTCCAGAGAAGGACAGCATAGGTGGTGAGTGCTCTGGAGCACAGATCTTCTGAGAAGCAGCTGAGGGAAGTGGGGTTGTATAATCTGGAGAAGAGGCTCAGGGGAGACCTTACACCTCTAGTAATAGGAATAGAGAGAACGGTCTCAAGTTGCACCAGGGAGATTCAGGTTGGATGTTAGGAAAAAATTATTTTCTGAAAGAGTGGTCAAGCTGTCTTGTCCTGTCTTGGATAGAGTGACCATGAAATGGTAGAGTTCTTGATTCTTGGTGGAGCCTGGAGGGGGAATAGCAAAACTGCTACCTTAGACTTCCGGAGGGCGGACTTTTAATTGTTCAAAAGACTAGTAGGGGGAGTCCCCTGGGATTCAGTCTTAGTGAGTAAAGGGGTCCAAGATAGCTGGTCACTCTTCAAGAAGGAAGTCTTAAGGGCGCAGGGGCAGGCGGTCCCTCTGAGCAGCAAAATGAGCTGGCGAGGAAGAAGACTAGCGTGGATGAATAGGGAGCTATTCTTGAGGCTCCAGGAGAAAAAGAGAATCTACCGCCTGTGGAAGGAGGGACGGGCAGCTCAGAATGAATACAAAGAAGTCGTTAAGATGTGTAAAGGGAAAATCAGAAAGGCAAAAGCCCAGCTTGAATTTAACCTGGCCGCTGGGGTAAAAACGAACAACAGACTCTTTTATAAATACATCAACAGTAAGAGGACAAAGGAGAATCCCCACTCTTTACTGGATGAGGCTGGGAATGTGACCACAGAGGATAAGGAAAAGGCGGAAGTTCTGAATGCCTTCTTTACGTCTCTCTTTAAAAGTCAGACCAGTTATCCTCAGGGTACCCCGCGCTCTGACCTGGTAGTCTCGGATGGGGAGCAGACTAAACCCCCTGTGATTCTGGAAGAAACGGTCAGGGGCCTACTACTCCAACTGGACTGCCACAAGTCCATGGGGCCAGATGAGATTCACCCGAGAGTGCTGAGGGAACTGGCAGAGGTGAGAGCCGAGCCGCTTTCCATCACCTACCAGCGCTCCTTGTTGACTGGTGAGGTCCCACAAGACTGGAGGCTTGCTAATGTGACTCCCATTTACAAGAAAGGTTGTAAGGAGGATCCAGGGAACTACAGGCCTGTTAGCCTGACCTTGGTGTCAGGGAAGGTTATGGAGCAGATTGTCTTGAGGGATATCACGCGGCATGTGCGGGATCGACCGGGGGATCAGGCCTAGCCAGCATGGGTTCACGAAGGGCAGGTCCTGTTTGACCAACCTGATCTCCTTCTATGATCTAGTGACCCATCTGGTGGATGAGAGGAAGGCTATTGATGTGGTCTACCTAGACTTCAGCAAAGCCTTTGACACTGTCTCCCACAGTATTCTCCTGCAGAAGCTGGCAGCCCGTGGCTTGGACGGGTACACTCTTGGCTGGGTAAGGAGCTGGCTGGAGGGCCGGGCTCAGAGAGTGGTGGTAAATGGAGCTAAATCCAGCTGGCGACTGGTCACGAATGGTGTTCCCCAGGGGTCAGTGCTGGGGCCTGTCCTTTTCAATATCTTTATTGATGACTTGGATGAGGGCATTGAGTGCACCCTCAGTAAGTTTACAGATGACACCAAATTGGCTGGGAGTGTGGATCTGCCTGAGGGTAGCGAGGCCCTACAGAGGGATCTGGACAGTCTGGAGAGCTGGGCTGAAGCCGATGGGATGAGGTTCAACAAGACCAAATGCCGGGTCCTGCACTTTGGCTACAACAACCCCAGGCGATGCTACAGGCTTGGGGCAGAGTGGCTGGAAGACTGTGGTGAGGAAACAGACCTGGGGGTATTGATTAATGCTCGGCTGAACATGAGCCGACAGTGTGCCCAGGTGGCCAAGAAGGCCAACAGCATCCTGGCTTGCATCAAAAACAGTCTTACCAGCAGGAGCAGAGAGGTGATTGTCCCCCTGTACCCAGCACTGGTGAGGCTGCACCTCAAGTACTGTGTCCAGTTTTGGGCCCCTCACTGCAAGAAAGACATTGAGGCCCTGGAATGTGTTCAAAGAAGGGCAACAAAGCTGGTGAGGGGTCTGGAGCACAGGCCTTACGAGGAGAGCCTGAAGGAGCTGGGAATGTTTTCAGCCTGGAGAAAAGGAGGCTCAGGGGAGACCTTATTGCTCTCTATAACTTCCTGAAGGGAGGTTGTAGTGAGCTGGGGGTCGGCCTCTTCTCTTGTGTCATTAGTGATAGGACTAGAGGCAGTGGTTTCAAGCTGCGGCAGGGGAGATTCAGGCTGGACATTAGGAAATATTATTTCTCAGAAAGGGTGGTCAGGCACTGGAATGGACTGCCCAGGGAGGTGGTGGAGTCACCGACCCTGGGGGTGTTCAAGGAACGATTGGCTGTTGTGCTGAGGGACATGGTTTAGTGGGAGCTATTGGTGATAGGTGAACAGTTGGACTGGATGATCTTGTAGATCTTTTCCAACCTTGGTGATTCTATGATTCTATGATTCTAAGCATTGGAATGGGCTGCCCAGGGAGGTGGTGGAGTCACCATCCCTTGAAGTGTTCAAGAAACGTTCAGACATTGTACTAATGAACGTGGTTTTATAGGAAGTATTGATGATAGGTGGACGGTTGGATTGGATGATCTTGGAGGTCTTTTCCAACCTTTGTGATTCTATAATTCTGTGATTTTATGGACAAAGCTCTGAGAAACCTGATCTAGATGTAGATGTCCCTATTCATTGCAGGGGAATTGTACTAGATGACATTTAAGGGTCCCTTTCAACTCAAAAGATTCAATGATTCTGTGATTCCAAGAAGTATAGTTTCAGCAAAGGTAGATATGATTGTTAAGAACTAACTGATCACATTAAATTTTTACTATTGCTCAAAGAATCATAGAATGGCTTGGCTTGGAAGGCACATTAGAGATCACCTGGTTCCAACTTCCTGCCATTGGCAGGGTTGCCAACCACTGTATTAGACTTCCCAAGGCCCCATCCAACCTGGTCTTGAACTCCTCCAAGAAAGGGACCTCCACAGTTTCTCTGGGCAGCCTGTGCCAATGCCTCAATACAGGAAGAATTTCTCATAATGCAGAATTTCTTCCTCATATTTAATCTAAACCTACCTCTGTTAGTTTAAAATAATTACACCTTGTCCTCCAACTATACTCCCTGAAAAAGAGTCCCTCTACAGCTTTACTGTAGGCCCTGTTTAAGTACTGAAAGGCTGCAAAGAGGTCTCCTCAGATCCTTCTCTTCTCCAGACTGATCAAGTCCAGCTCCCTCAGCCTGTCTTCATAGCAGAGGTGCTCCAGCCCCCTGATCATCTTTGCAGTCTGGAGCCACTTCAACAGCTTCACATCCTTCTTGTGCTGGGGTTCCAGACCTGGACACTATGCTCAAGATGGGGCCTCACAAGGGCATAGCAAAGCAGGACAATCACCTCCCTTGCCATGATGTTCACACTTCCTTTGATACATTCTGATTCAGAGGTATCATAAAAAGAGAGAGAGGAAGGAATAAACACATCAAGACTCAACAAGGCAGCCCATTGAAATTCTCCTTTCCAGGAAATCCAAACTGGTTTATACAAAATCTTCTTTAGGCTATTTACAATCATCTTATTAATCTATTGAAAAGAACAAGAGTGGTAAAAAAAAAAAAAAAAAAATGTTCTGTGGTTCTGTTCTTTGTGAGAACCACTGATGTACTGAAAAGCCTTCCATCAGGTACTGGGCATTTTCACAAAATGGAACTGCTTTGAGGGAGAAAAATTGAAGTGAAAAATTTTACTCTTTTCCAAAAAAACAAACCAGCCAGATGCTCCCAAAAGATTTCAGTGTTAATGGAAATTTAAAACTAAATGCACCCAAGACAATTAAACATAAAATGTAATTGACATTCTACACATTCTATGGCACTTTTTTTGATACCATGCATTTTGAAAACGGCTGTGAAGATCTAGAAAGGCCTGCTGGAAAAAATACAGCAGGGTCCACAGCCAGAGGCCCCAAGAAGTAGAAGAAAGCATTGCGCTTTTGTAGGGCAGCTTCCTGCAAACAGGGGCACCTCCTTGAGTATGAGGGAGCCCATCCAGGGAACTTCCATTGTATTTCAAGCGTTGGCCAGTGTGGCACAATAAGTGGCTGGAAAGGGCATAAGAAGCAGCTTGTATGTCCCAGCACTACTGTGAATTATTTCCAGTGTCACCTCCAGAAAGAATGCAATCCTGGAGGAATTGTTCTCCTGCCTAAAACTGCTCCGTGTACAGATAGAATACTGAAGATCTGTGCTGAGAAAAGCCTTGTTTTACAGAGATTCATAGGAAAACACACCAACAAACAATGCTTCAAACAAAATCAATAAACAATGACTTAAAACAATTGGATACCATATAAAGCACCAGAACACTAAAGAGAACAAACATATATTGGTAAGGGGATGGATTATCTGACACACATAACAAAAATAAGTAACAACAAAATGAGTAATTAAGAGGCAAATATTTCTGAAAATTACCTGGAGAGTGACATGCTGAGTAAGAGTCATCAGCACTTAATAAAAGAAATCAAAATCTGAAATAGCACCAATATCTTACTAAGATACCTAGATTGTTTTCCTTTTAGAAATTAAGTATGTGAGCATGCATACATCACAACAGAATTGATCCATCTAAAATTTTCCTGCTGTCACATTGCACTGTTTATTCAGAAACATTACAAAACATATATAGGTCCTGTACAGCTGCAAAACAAAACAAAACAAAACAGAAAAAAACGCAGCTCTGAGTGATGGGTTGTCAACCTAGCAGAGAAATCTAAAGCAACAACAAAAACACACATGCCAAAAAACCAAACCAAACCAAAAAAAAAACAACCACCAAAAACACCCACCAAAAAACAGATTTGGCCAAGAAATTAATAAAAACACGACTCCAACAGAAACTTGATGCTCTACAGGAGGGGAGAGCATGTCTCTTGTCTCTTGGTATTGCAACTAGAGTCTACTAGCGCTCTGTCTTCTGTTGCGGTGGCCTCCTAGCTGCATCTTTTCTAAAAGACATGTTCTGCCATGTGCTGCAAGCTAAGTGGAAGCAGAAAAAAATCTCTTTCTCCTCATCTGATTTAATTTCCCCATCTGTTTCCCTCCTCCTTTTTTTCTACTTGAATGTTACCATGATATCTGACCCATTATCAGATGCAAAAAAAACTGAGAGGGTCTTCATAATTTTCGTCCCTGCTCTTGGCCTACAGAAAATTAGGGACTTCCCAATTTTTGCAGTATTTGGCTTGCAGGGTGTCAGAACTCATGTGTAAGAGCAGGTGCATGCCCACTGTGGTACCCTCCCTTGGTAGTCATGCCACCACTCAAGCAAGGGGCAGTTGCCCTTCAGCTCCTTCCAGCTGCAGCCAAATGCCTGCCACTCCATCTTCCCGAGGTCTGCAGCGCAGCCAGGACACCCCTACCACTGTTCATCTTTGCAAGCACTGCCTGTCACAGCAGCCCTGGCCCTGCATACTAATTGGTGCATTTAATGACTTTCTCTTGCTTTCCCTCATGTCTGCTCCTGAGCTGCCGGCTGGGAACAGAAGAGCCTAGCTGCCATGGAAACCGAGCATCCAAACGCCAAGAACCTTCCTACCAACCTTTTGAGAAAATTCCAGTGGTGAAGCTCAGAAATTGGATGCTTGAGGTGGTATAAAGGCAGAGGAGTGGGTAGGAGTGATGCTGACCTTGGTGGGAGTAAGTCTGGGCTGTTCTGCAAAAGGAGTATATAAAATGAACGTATAGTGGGCATAAGTAGGCAGTCGTTTAGGTCAACAGATTAATCTTCTATCACAAATATTCTTCATCAAACCTTTCAAATCCACTTACAGTCTGTATCAAATAACCCAAATTTGTGCAGAGGCCACATCATCAGAAGGGTTTTGAAAAATTGCATACATGACTTTCACATTTGAAAGACTGTTTGTAGCCAGCAAAATGCTGATTGTGGTGAGCAAAAACTTAAGGAAGTCCTAGGCCTTTCAAAGCACAAGTTGACAGAGGACAAATCCCTGTCTAGGCAGTATGGCTGCAATCCCACGTGCAACCTTGCAGTCTTGACTTTCCCAGGCTCTCAACAAAACTGCAGATGCACAGAAATGCAGTGTTTGTGGCATTATGTGTGCACTGATGCTTTTCTCTAGGCAGGCACTTATGCCGTCAGTAAGAACTAACCTTTGTACAAATCTTTGTAAGTGTAGATAGATACCAAATATGTACTTCTATCTCAGACGGGGTGATCATCCTTGGAACTGCTAAAGTGATGAAGTAGAGGAACTTTTAGTCGCAGTATGACAACTATACCTATATTTGAAGATAGAAGCATCATGAAAAAAGATGTAGGTAATCAGCATGTCTAGCTAGCCTGCAGGCAGCCCTATCTTTAACTAAACAGTTGTAGACCGGAGTAGTGGTCAAGTGACAAAAGTATGTATAAAAAAGTGTCATGAACATCCTGGTGTGTATTAGCTTTGTGGGAGACACCTGGCACCCAAAACTTCCACAGCTTGGCAATAATTCAACATCTTGTCTGTGTGTTTGAGATCGGCTTACCGCACACTGGGTAATGAATCCACCTTTCGGACAACACCTAATTCAACTCCAGTACTGTGCTCAAAAATATTCTGGATCCTAATTTCTGGCTGTGCAACAAAGGAAACTATGCTTTTGTTCTCAGTTCTGCCTCTTGAGGATTCCTGGACATATAAGGGGGATAAGATGAATGCACACTAAAATTTGATTTAGTGCCCAAATCTCAGACTTTGAAGACCTTCACCTACTCCTAGATTACTCTTAAGCTTTAAAGCCAGCAACAGAGTATCTCCTTGGAAATCAGTTTGTTCTGAGCAAAGTTCACCTTGATGCACATACAATTTATTCATGCATGGAGCCCTTGGAGGTCAGTAAAACTGGAGTGCTTCCAGAAATACACAAACAAACAAAGCAAGGGAGAAAAAAGAACAAAAGACAACACAAAACACTGTTCTTTTAGTGGAACACTGAGATAATTTTAGACTGGCTCAGTGCTTTTCTATGGACTAGATGGAGCTGACTATGTCCAAGGCAGACCTTCTCACATGCAAAGGACATTATAGTGTCACTCTCTATTTCAGCAAATTCAACAACCAGCTTAATGCTGGGTATTTAGTTCAGGTCCAAGTCAGAATGCACCAGCCGTGAAAATGAGGTACGCAGACAGCTAACAAAGACCCTGGGAGTCAGGGAGATCTGCTGCAATGCAGGCTGGGGTGTACAATGAAACAGGTGTTGAGCTTGACAACTAAGGACAGTCCAACCTGCTTCCCATAAGACCTTGTTAGCAAAAGGAGACTTCTGCTTGGATTTTCACTCTCTAGATACTGTGTTTATGTTGTCTTGTACCTGATCTTGCAGTTATGGAGCAAACATTCCCTGTGTCTTAAAAAGAGGACCAGCCAAATATAAATTTTGATACATAAGATCTGTCACATATGAATTGGTTCTACAGCACAAATTGGTACATAAAAGATCAGGAAGTGCAGAAATGGTGCTTGTGAGCCACTTTAATGAATGCAATGCAACCTAAGAGGGAAAACTGTTTTACAGAGTTTGCACCTTATGTGTAAGTCTTCTCTCTCAATAAATCACGTGAAAGTGATTGTACTAAAAATGAAATAACATTTGAAACAGAAAGCGCTAGAGGATTACAGAAAGGGAAAAACATTTTTTTTTTTTTTTAAGGAAAAAGGAAAAGTTGTTGGCTAATATTATCAGGACCAGACAGCATCCACCAAAATCTGAAAGTATGTAGGTGGGAAACTGCAGGTGTATGACTATCATTAAAAACAGCAACTGTACAGGAGAACTGATGCAATGCACATGGTTAAAAACAGTCTGTTGAAGATTCTTTGAGTGGAGTGGAAAACAAACCTTTTTTTGAAAAGGTTCCTACTCTCCCAGCCTAGGAGTAGCCTATAGGGGAGTGAGGATGCATTTTGACAAAGATTATCCAACATACACAATACAGGTAGGTTGTCAAAAAAAGTGTTGATTAGGCTTTACACCATAGATTATTAAAGAAATGAAGCTACTGAAGGGTTTAGGAAATACCTTTTTATAGACTGAAGGCTAGTTAAAGGATAAGAAGTGAGTAGGACTTGACTATCATTTCTCAGTGTAGAGAGGATGTACCACTAATTCTCCTCCAGAGGTCAGCATTATGACCAGTCACATTCAACAGCTTGATCAGTAGGCTGGATATGGGAGGATACTTCTAATTAATCTGTGTTTGTGGATGATACTAAGCTCTCGAGCAAG
Source organism: Alectoris magna (assembly GCA_030625065.1). Taxonomy (NCBI): domain Eukaryota; kingdom Metazoa; phylum Chordata; class Aves; order Galliformes; family Phasianidae; genus Alectoris; species Alectoris magna. Next base: position 36,329,017 of record CM060564.1, read on the forward strand.
CTTTTTTTGGGAATGATCTCACAGAACAGAGAAAGTAGGAAGCAGATGAGCTTCAATGCAGATAACTACCTTTGTGGTAAATAGGTACGATAACCTAGTAACACGTTTGTTCTCAGAACTAGAAGCTACAATGCAGGCTGGAGATCTTGGAGCCATCTCTGACACCAACAGTTTAGTAAGCAGCAGATATTCGATCATTATTAACACAGGTATAAGATATAAGTCTGCTGTGAGCAGTTCTGGTCTCTACTGCTTAGAAAGGATGCAATGTAGTTGGAGAGGCACAGAAAAGGGGAGCAAAAATGCTAAAGTTGTGGCTCATAAAATTATGAAAGTAATGGATAAGGCAACAACCGCAGAACTGCTATTACCAAGGTATGAAACATGTCACAAGAGGTATTCTACTAAATGAGTAGATAAAAAAAAGTATTTTTTTTACATTATGGATAATAAATTTCTGGAACTTGTTGCCATGGTTGTGAAGACTGACAGTATCAGCAGGCTCAGAAAAGACAAATTCATGAACAATTAGTTCATAAACAGATAGGAACTGGCAGGAATGTACCCTGACATCCCAAATCCTAATCTCTGCTGGCCACACTTCTTTTGATGTAGCCCACGATACGTCTGGCTTTCTGGGCTGTGAGTGCACACTGTGGGATCTGGATTCTGAAACAGTGTAAGGAAATGCTCACAAAAATTGTTTAGACTAACATGCTTTCTCTAAATAACATATCCTACAATGATGTCATAGACAGAGTTACTAGTGTGGACTAGTATTTTTGTCCTGTAGGACAGACTTTGTCCTGTATTCCCATGATTCCCACAACATCTTTCTTATATTAAACAATATATAGTTTTAACAGTATAAACTGATAGAAAACAATCAGTTAAGGGTTTAGGATTTTTGAGTTCAGAAAAGGAAATACTTTCATGGCTTAGTACCTAGGAAAAAACAAAACAAACAAAACTCAAATTTTTATAGTCAATCAGTGAAGCACCTGTAAGAAATAAATGCATGCTTAAGGCATTGCTTGGTATTTTCATTCTGCGAGAGTTCAGACTGGAAAACATCTTGGAGCTTTTTTTGTAGTTGACCCAGAAGCCACATCTTGACACCTCATTTCCATGAGCTAAACTTGGGTTCTAAGACGAAGAGAATGCATGGAAAGCTACTCTTCAGAACCTTCCCTTTCCAGTATCACTTTGGAAGAGGGAACAGATAGCTTACAAGCAGATGCAATTTACAGGTAAGAACAGGTCCAGTCACTTTTTTGAAAGGCTGAATCATTTTAATTACATGACTATATAATATTGTTCCACAGGATCTCTATTTAATTCTGCACATTTGCTAGACTGTGCTCAGGAAATGAGGGAACTTTTTAATATTTCTACTTATCTCATCACTCAGTGTGTGTCCACCTTCTTAACTTCTTCCACATCTAATTTTATGCAAACACAACAGTTCAGCAATAGGATATGACCCTGGATAATTCAGATCAGCAGGAGAGCTAGCTGGTTTCTCAGCTGTCATAGTGACCATGCTATCTCCAAACTGCCATATGTAGAATGGATCAGCACTGAGAGGAAGTGTTAGTATAGTGGTTACAGTAAACCTAATCACATTGTCTCTTTCTTTTGCGACTTTTGTTAGAAAGAAGGCATACATCTCATTTTGCTGCATGTGGGATCCTCAGGAGGAGGATAAGCTGCTTTGGTAGGAATACAACAGGAGAGCTGTGGTGGACAGGAAGATAGTTGTGCCCAACCCTAAGCAGTGCGCTGGAGAAGCATAGGGGGACACTTAATAATCAGCAAGTGTTTCACAGCCCACTGCCATGAAAAGAATGATGTACAGATCTAGATGTCTACACCATACCCATGCACATGAAGGAACCAATTTTAGTGTTTCCAAATCAAAATCTACTCAAAACAAATGTGCATCTCTGTCTTTTATTTCCAAGACCTCAGCATGAGAGACTGGAAACTGCACTGATGAACATTTTTTTTATGCAGCAAGAGAGAATTTTGAGGTGAAGGCTAGAAACTGCAAGTTACAGGTTGAATGCTGGAAAAATTCTAGAAGGACAAGCAAATTTTTTTGTTTTGTTTGTGTTTCATGGAGGTGGGAGATTTGCTATTCAGAGGGTAGTAATCTTTAAATAACTGCCTGGTAATAACTATAATTTAACCTGCCTGTCCCCAGAAGTCTCCAGACTCCTTTTAAATTCTGAGTAGTTGCTCTGTAAAAGGCAAGGGATCATCCTATATAATTAAAATTACAGCTGCAGAGAGATATTCTCTGGGATTCAAATGTGAAACAAAAGTACCACTGCCACTTCGGTACTTGTTCTTCCTGCCACCTGGGGTTCCCACTTCTTGTAATGAAGAGTAAGACTAGACCAACACACCCAGATACCTACTGGAAATCAAATAATTGATCTCAGTGCTGTCCAACCCTGTCCCATATTCAGCAACAGAAGAAAGAATGAAAACATTAAGAGAACCCTAAGGCAACACCCACCTGACCCTTTTTAATGTAATACATTTTATTCTAGGTCATGCAGGGAAACATGGAGTGAAACAAAAATACTATTATCTGAAACTGGTATATACCAGAACCTGGTATATAATCTGGTGTGGAAGCCCCTACACTACATAAAAGTCCCTCTTTGCATGCAGGACTGTAGCTTTCTGATCTAAGAGGTCTTTTCCTCCATAGCTCCCAAAGTATCTGAGAGATCATTTCTTCAATGGTTACTAACTATCCTTAATGCTAATCTCCTGCTTACATTCTCTCATAACCAGTTTATGCTCATTTTTTTTTTTCCTTTGTAAACATTGTCCTTCAAATACTTTTTTTTGTTGTTGTTGTTGCTATTGTTGCCTGATGTTTATCTACCTCCTGATGCAGTTATAAAGCATGGTTGTCCTAGACACCCCTCCAAAAAACACATTCAGTGGGAGAGTCTTGACACTTCAGTTTGGGGAAATATTCTGTCCTCCTGACAACTAGGAAAAAATGACTGTTTTTCAGTTGGAATATATCATTAACACAGTTTGGCTGTAGAAACACTTGTACTGCTGCAGAATAGAGAATGATGCAGGAATTATTTGTTGAGACAAGCAAAAGAGCAGGACCATCTCTCTGGGCAGAAGTGCTAGATTATGCTGCTTAAATTGTTTCCCAAACTCTTAGTTTACTGTTATAAAACAGATTCTCCATTTCCATCATTTTTGTAGGATCTTTTCTCTACACTTGCTCCAGGTTTAGCTTTCATATTCCAAGTCCATTAAACACTTTGCCTATATCTCTGCATTCATCTCTGTCTTTTCAAGACCTGAAGTTAAAAATCAAATCTGCTTCCAAGCCAAATTAACTCTCACTTCTGCATCATCATGTCTGTAGCAGTTTCACTTTCCCTCATTCTCTTCACATTTAAACAGCCAGGGATCTTCTCTTACTTATTTTAATATCATTCTCAAATTCACTACCAAATGCTTTTTGGCATTTTTCACTGTATCCCAGTAGGACCTAGCTTGCTTTCCCTAATAGTCTTTCCTGCCTGAATGTTGTTCCTTACTCCCAACGTCCTTTAGGAGGTGAATTCACAAATAGTTCTGCAACCTACTGCTTCCCAACAACTTTTCTGGTTTAAGGACACAAATTCCAACTACTTTTTGCACTTTTTTTAAAGCAAATCTCCATTTCACCACTACAAAAGCTGCCCCTAAAAATCAGTTCCCTCCACTTTTCAGAGTTGAACCTCTGAAGCTGTAGTAGACCAGTAAGAAAACAAACTTCCCAAAATCTGAGATTACAATTATTTCATGGCTAGGAGTTCTGAAAATCTCCTCGCTACCCCTTTAAGGTTCACTTAAGATAAAAAAAAAAAGATAATAATAAACTACAGATGCAAAGTAATTGCCTACTTTATCTAAGCAGAAGGCTAAACAGATTTGGATTGCCTCCTTTTTCATTATCTTGCTTTGGTCCTTTTTGTCCTGAAAAGTAACTATAAAGGTGTTGAAAAATATTGGCAGATTAGAAAGAATAACTAGGAAATAATAATTCATCTTTTGATCGTGTTGATTAACGTAATGCTGTCCTCCATGTTCCTAATGACAAGACAGCATACATAAACACATGCCAACTTTAAAGCAGCTTTGTCCGTCGGTGTGAAAGTGTACATCCCAGGAAAGGAGCATTCACTCCGCTTTTGGCTGATCTTGCAGTCTGTATCAAGCACGCCACAATTACAGAGCTAGTGGTACCTGCAGAGGAGGCATACCTTCAGTCTCAGGCTGTACAGTGGAGCTGTACAAACCTTTCTGTAAATCTCCGTTTTATTTCCCAGCTTATGCAATTTTACATATACTTAAAGCCATATTTGAAAGGCTTCTTACTGCATGCAATACAGCTTTATTTGCTGTGCAGCCTTCATATTCTTCCTCTTCTATTTTGTGTTTTATTTTACTAATCATGCTGATCAAGACAGAAAACATGAGGGTTAATATTGCATAACAGGGAAGCATATACAAGTTGGCTTAGCTCCAAAACCACCATTTAGCCCCTCTCCAAACTGCCATGGAAACATTTGTTGTTCAAAACTGTATGTTCCTCCAGGCACGATTGATGTAAAAAATCACTACAGTGTGTCTATGCAAACAGGAAGGAGTTATGCAAGGTAGGTCTTACAATCACTTTCAACAGAATCCCCCTCTGCAAAAAATTACAATGTTAGGACTGTATATCTCAACTTGTAAGCTTCATGTAGCAGATTCAAGTAGTATCTGTTGGCTTCCCACTGAGGGGCAAATTCCACTCACTGTGCATTGGCACTGAACTTTATTTTAACATACTTGTTTTTCCCACGCAATTACTCAACTCTAGGTTCTTTTATCTAAAAAAGTTTGATATGCCACGAAACACCAGACCTAGAATATCAGAGGATACTCAAGAAGCATGGAAAAATCATTCAACTGAAAACTGCAAAATCTCATTTTTCATCAGTGTGTTCAGTGCAGAAGACAAGATCCACTGCCAAAATTATGACATGAAATATTCAGCTCTATATTTTGATCTCTTTTTTTTCTCCATGCCTTGTTTCCCTGAAGATGATTTAAAACTCTGCTTGCTGAATCCAAAAAACAAACAGCTCATGCATACGACAGAGTGCCAAGAATGCAGGACCCTGCCCTTCACTTAGCTGATGCTAAGTAAAATCTCCAACAAGGATTCTGCCAGTCAGCTATGCTGCACTAAATCTCACCATCAGAAAATAACATTGGCAGCATGATCAGCTGTAAAGGAACTACATGCAAAGCAGTAACTTGCAAAAATCCTGGCCCATCAGTTATCCTTTCAAAGTGACTTGGAGGTGACAGGCATCTGGTAAATCAACTGGGGAAGAATATTTTTTCTCCAGGTAACATCATATTCTTATTTTGTGGGATTTGGCTGAGACAGTATAAGAAATACAGATGACAAAAACAATACGGCAAATGATTTGTATTCGTCATGTCTGTCATTCAAGTTGCCTTTTTTTTTTTTCTTTTTCTTTGGTTGTATATTTATACTGGCAGTGAAACAACTGTAAGATTGATGTGTTATCAAGGAATATCTGGCAATATTTTTAATGAACAATTCTTTCTTTATCTTCCTAACATTCTATCACCATGAAAAAAGAAAAGAAAAGAAGAGAAGAGAAGAGAAGAGAAGAGAAGAGAAGAGAAGAGAAGAGAAGAGAAGAGAAGAGAAGAAAAGAAAAGAAAAGAAAAGAAAAGAAAAGAAAAGAAAAGAAAAGAAAAGAAAAGAAAAGAAAAGAAAAGAAAAGAAAAAGGAAATGAAAACAAGAGCAAGTTCTCTGCCACAGCAGGATTTCACCCTTTTGGAATGTAACTTTAAATCCCATTGAACCCAGACTTGCAGGAACATAATCTTGCAGGTCATAAAATAATTTGAAAGAGTCCCTTTGCACAGCTACTTTGGAGTGGACTAAATGATGTTGTAAAAATATCTTCTAGGGGAGAATAAGACTCAATCATATTTTATATATCAGCTGGGGGGAACAAAAACAAAAACAACAACCAGAGAAAGAAGTAATAATCCCTACATTTCCAGCAAAACACTGGTTTGCTTCACACTGTGGCATGCATGGGCTGGATCATGGGATGATGTGATTATTTTTTTTTCTCCCCCTTTTTCAATATTGCTCTGAACAAACAAATGAAAACAGATATAATGTCATTAAAAATTTACAATTAATAATCACACACATAAAAGTCCTGTTCCTCATGATTTTACTTTCAGTTTTTCCACTGAAATGGAGCTGGACAAGCTTCCATTTTCTAAATATGCATTGTAGTCTTTCTGTCCTCTATAAAATTGCATGCATTACAAAACCAGCAGCTTAGATCATATTCATTTTCAATAGCAACTGAAAAAAAAAAGTATTTTGTGGCTAAAACCACTGCATTATTAAGGTTCCTTTATCTCTAACTGTTTTTTTATACATTTTATTTTCACAATATACTTTTTATTAGAGAAAGTCATTATTTTTTTGCAGGTGTAAATTTCCAGTCTTCTACTCTATTATTAAAAGCCTTGCACGATAGCTTTTCCTTCAAGTCTTGACTTCCAATTGTGTGATTATGTGAATAACTTAACTGACATTTGTTTAAAAGCACACTCACCCAGGACTCACAGTTGTGGAGAAAAACTTGAATACAGCTACCTAATAGAGGAAACTGAAGAAGAGTTTCATGAAACATGAGGACCTCTTCCCAGGTGTGACAGGTGACTACCTGTTAAGTTTTTCCCAAAGCATAACCACTTCAACCTTGAGATAGTCTTGTTTGTGCTGGGTGTTGTTTCTGCTTAAAGGGAACTTTCAAACATTCGCAGCCTGTAATATTGGGTAGGAGGTTTCAGCCTCTGCTGCTGTACCACCAACATCAACCTCTGATGTTCTGGGCCAACACAACAAAATAGGAGCAACCCTCATACAAACAAGAACTACTAAAAGTAAACTCCTAAGTACTAAAGTAGACATGTTTCTTGAAAGCATTGCTCTGCACTGGGAGGAAAAAAGTTACTTCCCACAGATGCAGCTTTTCTTCTGTAGATTTATTTACCCATCTGATGGAGACAGAAGCATTTGAGACACCATGAGCATCACTGATTTCTTTCTTATTCAGCCCTTGATATCAGATGCATTTTCCCTCACTCACCTTAGATCAGACATTCATTTCTGCCACAGCTAGAAACTTGACTGTGTTCTGTAAGTTTTGGCTCCATATATAAGACTACATTAATGCAAAGACAAGTTATTGCTTATGTTTGAGTACAAGTTCCTGAGACTGACAGATGCAAAATCATCTCAGTTCTGAGGTTCTCACCTTTTGGCAAGCCTGGAAGCAGTCCTGACAACTTGTTAGAAACTTCAGTACTCTTCATGATCTCTGATATAAAGCAGGCTTCAGAAAGGCATATGGGTTACAACTATGTAAGTGACCTAGGTAGGTCACTCTGAAAGTAATATTTCCTATTTATTTCCAAGCAAATGGGCATGAAACAAATGAAATACTGTTTACAAGCTGTTGTCACTGTTGTAATGCACCATCCACTCCCTCACTGTGCTCACATCCACTGTTTGGTCTCTCAAAACATTCAGCAAGTGTTGATGAATGTCAATGGGTGCCACTTTTTCCGCATGGAGGAATTCAGTGACACACCTTTGCTTCATACACACTTCCAGTCAGACACCACTCTGTCAGATTGCTCCTCTGCTGCCATCTGTCACACGGCAACAATGCGTAATGTAATACTGGTGGAAAGGTTCAAACTTACCACCACACCATCAAAACAACATAGGCATTACTTGCAGAGCAGCCCCTGTACAATAAGCTCACACTGTGCTCTGTCACTAACACCAACAGGCTGAGATTGACCCAAGTTACTGAAAATGATTTCTCTTCAACCCCGTGTTGGAGTGGACACACACAGGTGCTCCATCAGATGGCAGAAGGAGTCAGAACGTCAGACCTCAGCAACCTGCAGTGCTGCAGCTGCTTCCTTTCTTCACCATGTCCACTCACCATCAGCTGCTCTTTCCTGTGCATGCACCAATCTGAGAGCCGTATTTGCAGACTCCACTTTATTATCAGTTGATGCTGTTCTCTCATCTTCTTAGTCCCTCCTGTTACACACAGCATTTCAGAATAATTATCTAAGTCTTCCTTTCTGTGCTTCCTGAGTTTCGTGAGCCAAAAGAGTGCCAATTGTCCTCTGGTCTCAGGCAAAAAATGCACGTTTAGGAAAACTGCCTAGCAACTTCTCCCCTTACTGCAAGGAGAGAGTCTATTAGCATAAGAAAACCTTCCAGCTGGAAGCCTGCAAAGACTCTGCTGGGAGCTGGATCTGGGAGCAGCCGTCAAAAGAGGACCCGGCTGAGCGCTGCACCCCCTGGGTGGCCTTTCCGTGCCTCCCCACGGCCGGCGGGGCAGCCGCGCTAAGAGCACTGCGCTCTGCTCAGCCGGGAGCTGCCGCTCCAGTTTCTGACTATGCTCACAGTGTTCCCAGAGATCTTTTTCTCATTTTGTTCCCACATCTTCTTTTGCTCACACTGTGTGCATCACGCATCAAAGTCAACAGCTTCAGCTGCTAACCTTTGGAGTTCTGTCATTTGCTTTGCAGATTTTCTGCCAAAAGTGATGGTCTACAGTACAGTATTTGCCTTTCCAGATATTTACCATTGCTTCCTCACCACAATAGCAAAATGTCATTAGTAGTCTGCATGAGGACCTGGTCCACAAAGCAAAACTACAGAACTCATTTTATCATTTCTCTTCTTGTTCTGCACCCATTCTCTCGAAAATGCTGCCTGCAAACTCACTTTCAAAAATCCTGGACTAAACACTGGCTCTAGTGAAACCATAGGAAAAAGCTCCCAGCAGTCACTGAACTGCAATCCAGCAAATTATGAACAGGATTGAGATTAAGGACATGGCCCTCTGATGCGCTAAATGTCTCAGCAGTAGCCAAATCATTCCAGCACCTGCAAAGACAGCTTTATGGGGCTGTGCTGCTACTTAGTGAAATGAGCCGACTTTCGATCAGAGTTCTGTAAAGCTTTCCAAATTGCAGTTTGGAAAGCTAATTTCAATACGTGAATCACTGCTTTCCTGCAATTTATATCCATATGTGTGGTTATTTTTAAGAATGATTCAGTTTTGTATATATAATTTTAAAAGGACTTTTAAAGTTAATGAGCATCTGCGCTAAGAGCTCCTTAACAGAAAAGCTTGTGTCAGCCACCAGTGCTGCTGACTGTGTAAACTTCCTGCTATTCTATAGGCATGCATATGGATCCTAACGCTCTTACCTCCTGTATACACCAGGAGTAATCCTCCTGAAATCCACAGAATTAAAATGCTTTAAAAACAGTGTTGAATTTCCATCCCTTTGAAAACCGCAAAATCTACATTACAATCAAAGTGGGGCCAAAGAGTAAGTTCTCCAAGTTTTTAAAAGAAGCAAAAGGAGGGAAATTTTCCACTGAAATTTTCCAAACACTTCAATTCAGTTTTTGACTGACACAACTCTCAAAAAGTTTTGCCATAGTGTTGGCCAACAGAATTTCTGAGTCTTCTGAGGAATATTTCTAGGTACTGCTTCCTTCCTGAATATCTCTTCAGAAGATGAACCGATTTTTAGTGATTTATTATTTCTTGATATCCTGCAAGAGAACCATGCCGGCGTAAATCTGTCAGGGGCAGATTGCCAAAGGAACAAGTGAAAACAAAATTCAATGGCTAATCAAGTAACTGGTCACAGAAGTGAGTGCACTGCTTTTCTTTCAATCATTTTTCAGCTTTCTCATTATTTTTTTCTGGTTTTGTGATCTCCACATGCTTTGAACTCACAGTGCAAAGGATAGCATGCCCCCAGAGCAATGGAAATGGTTTCCCAATTGTGCATTTCATGTTAAAGGGGTCTTAAACATGGTAAAATAAAAATATGCTACAGCTTCCTAGTTAAAACCTCACTTTCCATATTAATATCTTGCCATTAATGCTGCAAGATGAAGCTTAGTAAGAACTTGCTGTTAAACACACCAAGCTACAAGTGCTGGATATCTAATGCCCTTTCTCCTAGCACTGGTGTGGAAAATTTCCCTAGACTCTCCTGTAGTGTCAGTGAAAATAGACAGAAACAGGACTATAAGCAAGATCAGTGAATCTTGTGTGAAGAGAGAAAACACTACTGGGAAGTGACTGCATCTATTAAAATGGGGAACAAAACAAAAAACAAAATAAATAAAAAAATCCCACAAACAACAACAAAGGAATGACTCTTGCTTGGAACAAAGCTGAATTTGTCCTGTCTGTAGAACTCAATAGGTCAGGAAACTCCAGCTCAAGGAAGAGCACCAACAGTCAGGGATGTGTAAAAGCAAGCTCAGTAAAGAGCATGGTTCCTGCATGCAACAAAATAATACTTTGGTAAGAGCAGGGAGAAACAGGCCCTGTCATCATGCTAATCCCTTAGCATTGAGACATCCTGATGCACACAAACTTCTAAATGCAGACATAGTGGTGACCTTCATGCTCAAATCTGCTCGCAGTTATTTTAGTCTAAATTAAAGTTATTGCACTGACTTGAAGGGAACTAGCTCAGATTTACATCTATGTAGCTGGCCCATTATTTTCTTTATTGTTTCTAGTTGCATGAAATCATCTGTGCACGTCTTCCAGGGCTGCTGGATCCCTCTGTCCTCCCCAGCACTACACATGATGCAATGAGCCTCTGACGGAGGAGGAGAGCTGAAAAGTCCATGTAGGGAAGCAGATAATTTCCTTTTGAGCAATGGATGCAAAAATAGCAGCTAATAAAAAGCCTTCAAACTGTGCCTTCAAACATTGACAATTCAATACACACACCTACGAGGATGCCTTGACAAGCTGCTTGACTTCTCAGTAACTCTTTCTTGTTTTCCTTAGTGCAGCCTCCTTCAAACTCCCACACACAGGTATTCAGCTCTGTAGTGACAGCTGAGACCTGCAGGTGTTTGCTGTTGCTGCCCTTTCAGAGTAGACAAACACTTGTTCCTCACTGTAAACATTTGTATGCTGGTGCTTGCCTGGCTAGTTATAGCCCAAATAATGATGAACCAGCCTTTTCCTTTTTTAGTTTCTTGCTGTCATGCATTACTTCTCTTTGTAAACAGGCATTTGGTACTGGAAATAGTTTAAGTGAAATCACTCCGGTGATTATTTTACTAGCATTATCTTTTAGCAAATGTTTCATATAGAGAGTCACCAGAAAGCTCTATTATGCAGTTGCCAGAAATACAGCATTTCACAATATTAAGCATTAAGATCACATGCGAAGGAAGGACTGTGCCTAGCAGGCAAGATGCTCCTCACCATTTCAGTACTCTAATATTAATGTTACTTCACTGGCTCCAAGACCACTACTCTTGCTCTGCTGAGTGACAGTGGAGATCAGAATTGTGCTTACTTGCCAGGGGCTGTAATACCCCCAGGGTCAAGATGGTATCTAAAAAGAGTTTTTGACCTTTTGCACAGATAGAAGGTCTGGAAGCTGTGTATTTTTAAAGTCAATTTAGAATACCAAACTGTGTAATTTTTTAGTTTTTCTGGAAGTATTCCTGGGAGGCTAAGAAACACAGTAACTACTCACATCTTAACTAAAAGTGGATATGATCTCTATGTTTAGAACAGATATCCTTTTCATTTAACATTAAATAGAGGTGATCAAGAAATAAAACATTAAGAAATAGAGCCACAATCACCTAGAAAATTTACTTACAAATCTTTCTCAGTCCCTCAGCAGTTTATTTTTTGGTCCCATGACTCTGTTTCTCTAGTTCTTTACTCAACACGAAATCAGAAAAGACCTGAATTTTAATTTTGAAAGAATTAAATAAAAAGCAGCCCCCAAAGAATCTAAAAATAAATGAGAGACAGCAGTCTTTCTTAACCACCAGAGGAACAAAATGTGCCAGCATGAACTGTAAAGTCACTCACTTAGGGACTGAAACCAAAAACCTCAGAAAAGAGGATGTTCTTCATTTGGAACCATAGAACATGAGAGTGGCCCAGAGCGCTGTTTGACAATACAGTGACTGTGTGCCAATAAGACACAGGCTATGAGAGTGTAGGATGTACCATACAGTGCATTTTCATTAGAGACAGGGAAGTATCTCTGATCCAAGAACAGGCAAAACCTCATTTGGAAAATAACACTCACAGTTCTATGATGTCTGAACCAGAAAGACACATTTAATTCTTCTTTCACATGCTGAAAGATGCAGGAGGAGGCTTCTAGAGGAAATAAAATGAAGAACCTTTTCTCCTGACAGTGTGCATTGTTTAACCTTCCAAGACAGTCTGGGAGGAAACAGGATTACTTAATCTAAATGCAATTGAGATGTTGAAGCTAGGAAAGGAGAAGAATTTTCTCTATTGGAGAATTATGTGATCAAGTTGGTGTACAGTGATCATGAGTTTATTTAGGCTATTGATGATTAAGAAGAAAATCTGCCAACATTAGGAGGATGAGGTTGTGGAACAGCCTTCTAGGGAAGGCCTCAGCAGCAGTATCCTGCTTATTTTCAACATCAACCTTTAAAAAAGTAATGGGAAATGATGTATAACAGGACAAGAGTATTCCAGGAGTTAGAAGTTCAAACTTCAGAGACACAAGACTGTTGCTGGTGATAAATCTGAGAGCCATCTAAAAAGAAACTTATCACTGTTCTGCAGGCTGCATCAGATTTACGTATTTAATTAAATTATTCAGGATTTGCATTGGTCTTCTACATTTTTGTTTCACCCCTTTTTGCATTTTTTGTCTCTGTTAAACTCTATTCCCACACTGCCCTGAGGCACTGAGGACAGATGATGTTCAAAAGCAGCATATTGGGCCAGATGTACTCCAAGGGACATCACACAATGCCAGTAAAGCCAGGCGGGTGCAGCTGGCTTAAGCACGCACACCATCATACAGCTTACTTGAGAGAAGGTAATTCTCGCTGAGGCAGACAAACAGATTGGTGTCACCATCTGTTATGCATCAGGTATGAACTACTTTGTAAGACCTCAGAAATTTTTGTCAAACAAATTGTATTTCGAGGCCTAATCTTTTCCCTTGGCAGATCGGAATTTTCATGAGATTTGGTGCTAAAAGCATTAATGAGTTTTGGGATTCTCCGCATGGTTTGGGGAAGTCTGACATTCCTGAGGTTCTCTCGCCCTTAACACCTAATGTCTAGCTTTCTGCAAGAGTGGAAGGCTTTGACTCAGTAACTTATGCTGACTCTTACAAATCTATATGCTTCCCTCTTTTTAAATAGAAAAGGGGCAACAACAATCATGGTATGAGATATGCTGAAGATATTAAACAGATAGCAGGTCACTGGAATTCATACTGAAACACGGTCCCTTGGGTTCTTCTGCCTCATCTGTGCTAGAAGTAGAAGAAACTAAAATGTGATGCCTAATCCTCACCCGTACCTTTTAGATGTTAGACCTAAAAGAAGATGGAAACCTTGCTAATTGTCCCTGGCTTCCAATAGATCCTCCTTGTGTGGTTTGAAAAGTGGAGGCATGGAGTCCTTATTTTCTCAGCTGCTCCTTGGACTGTCGCATAAAGACAAGTTAGTTATACAATAGCTAGATAGGGATTACACAACTTAGCTCCATAAATCTAAATCAGAATCAGAGTTTCTATTCTGCACTGGACAGACAAAGCAATGTGGAGGGGCAAAATTCTGATCCTAACAAAGTTAATGGCAAAAATCTTGCTTACTTCAGTGAGACCACAGTTTCATGCAAAATCTTGACTCAACCTTGTAGCTGGCTGACCAGACTGGGTATTTAAAGCACATCTCTGTTAAGTTTTTCCAAGTACTTAAGTGAGATGACTTTCCTTTTTTTGCTTTCTTTAGAAAACAAACAAACAAACAAACAATAAGCTTACAATAAGAAAAAATAGAAAAATATTTTGAGACTAAATACTGAGCAGTGCCTGCAAACTTGGCCTGTAAGCCTGGAAAAGTTCTGAAGTACTCTCTCAGAGCTCCAGAAAATATACTAGCAAAATGTCCATTCCCATGTTTCTGTGTCGGCACTTTAAGCCACAAAGGCTGCTGATGAGTCACATTATTTGGGTGTCAGAGAGAAAGAAGGGAAACTGACTTGTGGTGGTGAAGTGTCCAAACAACAAAAAACAGACATCAACAATACAAGTCAAAGCCCCAGATGATCTTAAGACCCAAAATCAACAAGTAAACAATGCCATGAAATGGTGCACTGTGATACAAGGACTGCAGTGTAGCTGTGTCACTGGAGCTGTTTGGCACACAGATGAAACTAATTATTTGTCAGTTGGATTAGTTTGACCTGGCGTGGATGGCACTATGGGAGAGGAAAAGGTTACTGCAATTTCTTCAAGTCCCTGTGCTCATCTGGTCTGACTTCTGACTACTGCTGTTTCATTGAATGTTAGCACATCTATCAGGGCTCCCTTCACCCTCAAGATTCCTATCTGATGAAAAATAAAAGGGAAAAAAAGGAAGAGAGAAGGTAAAAGAAAGCTTGTGCAACTAGCACTGCACATCACATGCATTCCCAGCCCAAGGCTACTTCTCTCACTCTTGTCCCTGAAGTGTCTCTTAACAACTGAGTTGATTCAGCACAGAGTGTCATTATCAATCTGATAGCGAACAAGTACTGGTGACCATCCCTATCTTACAAAGGCAAACTATAAATAAGCATCTTGAGAAAATCCAGCATCCTGACAAGGTTGGTAGGATCCCAGTAAACTGATTCCAGTGCATTTATACACACAAACACCAAAACATTTCTTATGGAGCTTTTGGAGCTGTATTAAACCTTCCAGTAAGCATTAGATGGAGCACTCAAGGTCGGCGAAGAATTGGTTCTCTGCATATGATTAAGTATGAACAGTTAAAACAGACCTGGTATAAACAATTAAGTATGCTCGGTCAGTGCAAACCCAGTATAATCCTTGATGGTTTCATTTCCTAGGCCTGTCACAGATTAATTCACCAGGCAACAATGTGGAAAGTCATCATTTAGCTTCTGACTAGACCGCATATGGCTGGCTCAAGGAGGGCCGTTCAGAACCTCAAAGGCTCAGCTGTGTCTTCCAGCTTTTATCAGTGCAAAATAAAGCTGCAAAGTAGGCTGTGGGTCTGCCTCTCCTCCACACTAACTAATAGTGAGGTGGTGAGGAAATGGTCCTTCTTGGTTTTCTTACTGTGCCAAACATGCGACTACACAAATTTATAGTTTCATTCATCCTCTCTGACATTTGTCTACCTCATCCTTCAGCCACATTTGTGTATTTTTACTAACAGCTCTTTCCAATTTTGTTTCCTTTCCTTAATGAACTGACTTACTTAGAACATTTCACATCCATTACAGCACCCTCATCACACAACATCCTGTTTCTTTCTTTCTTTCTTCCTGGACAACAAGGGTCCTCCCTTGGCCTCAGAAGACAGACAAAGTAAGGACGGAGGGAGAATAAAGAGTGCGACACTGACAATGAAGCAATGGAAAAAATACAACGTATCACTTGAATGAGGTGCTTTGAAAGACACTCAGTGACCATCCAGGTTACCTAGAACTTCAACAGGTCATGGCTCAGGCAGGACAAAATCCTGCCCTTGTTGTAAACTTCCACTCCATTGGGTAGAAGCTTTGTTTGAGTGCTCATGTGTAGGACTCAAGGATTAACAGAAGTATGAGCAGGTTAGAAGACACCGCTCAGTACACTATCACATGCTTATGCCAAACCTCAGCTGCTCCTAGGAAGCACAGATGATTACCTATCTTCCATCCTTTTCTTCGTGTAGTTTTTCTGTAGCAAGAGCTATTTTCTCTCTCTCTCTTTTTTTTTTTTTTTAAATTCTTCTTTTTATTTTTTTTTCTAAAATTCAAGACAAAGCAAAACATTTATCACTCAAAAAATGCTGCCTTTATCTGTCAAGGCTTTTGCAAACTGTTACTGTTAAGCTTGAACATTCATTCTTAAGTGTAATGAAGAAGATGGCAAGTGAATCCAGTCTTGATCAAATACACAACAGAGACATGTCCTCAGTCACAGCAAGTACAGCTCACTCTTCAAATGCAAATCAAGAAAGCCTAGCCTTTGGTGCTCACTGGTGTCCTTGAAAAAACAAACAGAGCCAGTGGTTACAATTCTGTATATTTTTCCAAGTCCTGAAATGAAATCATGCTTGTTTTACGTACACCAAGTAGCTTGAGGTGCCAAGTTTCCAAAATAACAAAATATAAGAGAAATCTGGTTTTTATGTTTACTAATTACTATGTTTGCATTTTGAAAGAAGAAATAAAGAACAGAGAAGACATTTCTCGGCTGTCAGGTAAAACAACACTCAACAAACAAATCTTGTGTCTACCTCCCTCTGCCCTGTCAAGCATCATCTGGACATCAAGGCAACCTCCTTTCAAGCATCCCACAAACAATGGCACAGAGGTGGCACTGTCCTTTTATGCACACCAGCACAATTAGAGTGGATAAGGAAGAGACCTTCGTTTTGTCTAAGAAGAATTCACTGATAACAAGTGATGTGAGAAGCAGATACAGAGAATGTGCTTAAAGATGCATAGTAGCTTATCTTACAGGATACAAGTCCAGCGTTCACAAACTAACAGCTTGGCCATAGATAGCCTTCTGTAAGCCATGAAAACCTGATAGCCTCTGTTCCATTCATGAAGTAACACATGTGGGAGCAAACGCTGCCAACTCCACAACTTGCAATATAGTAAGTACATCACTGCAGTAAGGTGACTGAACAGGACTTCAGTTGCTAGCACCCACAGCAGTTCACTTACCCTGTAGTAGTCTGTGCTGTACACATCTCTAGACATCCCAAAATCCCCAATCTTCACAAGCAGGTTCTCACCAACCAGGCAATTCCGGGTAGCAAGGTCCCGATGCACAAAGTGCTGTGATGCCAGGTAAACCATACCAGCTGCAATCTGTTGGGCAATATGAAGCATCTGGGACTGTGTCAGCTCAGCTGGTCGGTTGCCTTCTGCCATCAGTACCGCATCTGGTCCGTGCGCCCTGCACCAAAATACAAGCTGATTTAGCAACAGGCCACTTCTGAGATACAGAGGTGAAAGGCATTAGTGATCCAAAAGCCAGAGAAGTGACTTACTCAAGCATAAGAATAAAAAGTGTTACAGATTCATTGGTAAAATAACAAGAATTTGTCTCCTGGCTTTCTTCATTTACTGTTTTCCATCACTGTGTGAAAGATAGGTGATTTGAAGAGAATTATACAACAGGTATATATATTGTTCATAAGACAGACTGGTTCAGAGCAACAACCCTCTGTCTCAAACCACCACCTCTTTAATGTTACAACCTCATAACTTTAAGAAATGGTTATCAGCATTCCTATACACACTGTAAACATCACCCAATCCCTAGCCAGTTAATGAGGCAAACATTCCTCATTTAATGTAATTTTATAATATTCTGAATAACACTTTCTATCCATTCTTCCCTTCTGGGTTTTCAGAAGTCTTTTTAATACTATTCCTGCAGATTACTCTTTCCAAGAGATCACCTCTGTCATTTTCTCCCCAGCTATTTTGGAAAAATATTCTACAACCAGTTTTAACCTTCTCTCAGAAGTCCTTCCTTCCTCCAAAGACGAGATTCAGAGAATCACCTTTCTAATCAATAAAGGTGAGGCCTTAATTCATCCCTAAGGGAAGGGCACGGGAGTTTGGAAAAGAGTGGCAAATTAATCAAAATCTATGAGATCAAATCTGACATTACCTATTAGAAATATGTTATTAAAATTGCCCCAAGGGAAGAACTTTAAGAGCGGAGTGACAGATGTGAGAAAGAAATGAAAGAAGGTATGTAGCAGTGCTGGCATTGCATCTGCTACCAGGTAAAGAGCTCAACAGCACTTTCTTTGCCACAGGGTGCAGCCAGCCACTGAATTGGTTTGAGTAAGAGAAATAAACAGGAAGACATGAAGGCTCCTACAAATACCCAGAGAAAATTTTTTACCAAAAAGCATTGTACTTTTAAATTGAGCTGATTTTTCCTAATGGCTGCTCTCAGATATGAAGCTCCAAATCTTGGATTATTTTTAACACTGCCTATTTTGCTTTTACTTGCGATATGGTCTGTAAATGAGGTGTTCATCAGTGTCTGCAGCAGTCAATAACATTCCTTGGATCCACATTACCATCCACTGCCCAGAACAAGCACTACGCAGGAATGACTACGAGGCAGTGGACCTAGATCTGAAACAGCCTTTGGCCGCTCACAGACAGCAAGGCTCATTTGGGTTACATTTCAGATACATTTTTCCCATCAGCCTTTGGTGGCGCTGCAGGGTAAGAAATGCAGGCTGCTACAGCCCGCGTACCGCTCACCTCTCATCTGCAGCACAAGCTGCATCAGATGTGAGACGAATGACAAATTGCAGCTTAGGTTAAACAGCTTGTCCCAGCATAATCATTTTATGTTCTAAGGACCAGGGCTGATTAATAATTAAAAAAAAAAAAAAAAATGGAGAGAAGACCCAGTGGAGGAAATATATTGACTGTTAAACTACCTTTCTGTACAACAATTCAAAGAGTGTTAGGAGGTAAGAAAAGACCAATAGGAAAAAAAAAAAAGAAAAGAAAAGAAAAGAAAAGAATAAGTATTTCTTCTAATGACAACAAATCAGCAGCAAATCTGGCTTGCTCTAATGGAAACTCAGTGCTATGAAAAGGTACTGGGCTGGCATCTTTCGAAACTGCAGTCTTCTGATCCACGGCAGAGGTCCAAGCAGTCAAATGTAAATGCACCAACATTGCTCTCACAATACACTTAAATCCTTTGCCAAAGAGACAATCAGTCTGGGAAAAGTAGTATTTGCTCTGCATCCCCAGTTCAAGATCTGGTCTCTCTGCCAGCCTCAGCAGCCCTTCCAGTAAGGGAGGATGCTAGTTGATGTCATTTGCTTTTATACACTGTGGCTATTCGTTCACTGAAGATTAGAAGGACAGCAAACTCAATTCACAAATAAAAAGATGGTGACATGAGCAGTCACTAGCAATTTCAGTAAGACAGAAAACCTGAACCCATTTAAAGGGGCATTTGTTTGATTGTTCTACAGCTTTGTCAGTAGCATGCATTAAAGGGACGTTTTTCCAAAATGGTGGTGCCCCTACCACAAGAGATCTCAGTGAAATGTTTTTAATGTGCTTTGATAGAAATGACATAGAAAACCTTGAAAGAACAATCCCTTATGCAAATGTTTTTATGTAGGAGCAGAAGATGTCTCTTAACTACTTATTTTTGTGTCAATGAATACACACTGGTGGAAATGGCACATACACATGGCCAGTGTTCAAAGCTTGCTGATTCATGAGTTAGCTATTATTCTGAACCTCAGGTATCATCTACATATCCATGACTTTTTTACTGTTGAATTTCAATCTATGATGTACACTCTTCAACAGCTTTATGAAACAAAGCTCTACTCCAGAGCCCAAGACATAGCATTTTACACTGCACTGAAGTTTTCATGGCTCACAGTTTTCTTGCCACAGACTAAAGGCACTCATACCAAAAGACTGGGAGGAGGGAAGAGAAAAGTGGATATGTTTCTCAAGCTTTTAGATGCCTACAGTTAGTGACGGGTGTTAAGTGGGATCTTTCAAAGTGCTACCAGAAAACAATTCCTACTACAAGCTTTATAACCAAACATTTTAGAATATGCTGAAATACACTGGAAACAATCTTGCTTGGTTTCAGTTCCTTTGGTGGAAAGTGTTAGGCTTAGCATTAAGCTACGGCATTTCCAAATGTGCCAGGAAATAACGAGCTCCATATCACAGTACACAAAACGACTGCTGCACAGATTTGCACTTTTTGGTGTCTGAATTTTTTACAGCAGTTAAATTAGCATCAAATACCAGTAGCTTCTTTCACTGTGCACTTTTGGCTCTCTAGCACAACATGTGATGAATTTACCTGAGGAATTTGTTCAGATCTCCATGCTTCATGTACTCAAAGACCATGATGAGTGGATCACCCTCGACACAGACACCATAGAACTTGACGATGTGCTCATGTTGCAGGTTAGTCAGCAGCTCTGCCTCACGGTGGAAGTCCTTGCGGGCATTGTCACTGGCATCCTTCAATGTCTAGCAGAGAAAACGAGAATGTAAGGAAGGAGAGATGCTCACAGAAAGTACTGAACATGTGGGACGGCACTGTAAGGGTAAGATAAGGACCCTGCTGAGTGAAGGATGGAGGAATTATATTCTTAGTAACATTTTAGAAATGCAGATGTGATGTCTACATGCATGTAAATAAAAGCAGTACAATTTCGTTCCTCTGCCCCATGTCATCCCAAACAACACTGTTTGTAAGAAGATGTAGGAATACTCACAGTCTTCCTTTTCCAAACACAGAAAAATCAGCCTTATCAAAAAAATACACCAGTACCCAGCTGATTCATATCCTTTCGCATTTAGTCAGGCAAAATCTCAGTATCTTGTTGGTATTTACCTCTGGTTTAAAATACTCCCAATAAAGCATAAAATACTTAGTAGGAATGTAGATGCATTTCTTATGTATCAATGGCATTGTTGTTGTTGATATTGTTCCCTGTGTGTGCTACATATCAGGCAGATTTGTAGAGGGGAGATCAGATCATATATGTACTTGCATGTACTTGCATGACTAAAATTAACCATATCTATAAGTAACTGAAGAATTAATCTCAAACTGATAGACAGAGAGTAAGTAGGAGCAAAAAAGAATCCTGCAGTGTCAATTTTTACTTTTCCCCCTTTTATTTATAGAGCTCCAAAATCCTGTGTTTTTCCTTTTGAATGACATATATCAATGCTGGATTAAATAGTACCTTAAACTTTGTACAATGAAATAATGATAATTTACCTGCTCTACATAAGCAGTTTCAGATCTCTTCTGGCAAGGAAACACTTTCATGCATGAAAATAAAAGGAAATTCTGGCACCAATTAAGTTAGGAATAATCATAGTTGACAATAAACCACTACTGTGCTCTACCTTCAGTGATTGTACTATATTAATTCAAACAATATTTTTAAAACAGTATGTGAACACTAGCAGGTTACCAATGTTCACAATTTATTATTCACAAAAACTAAAGGCCAGGCTCCAAACCTCTGCATTTTAACTACTTGCATACTTTAAACAAAGGAAGGTAAGACAAAATTAACAACATTACCTTAACTTACCATGGTTTTCACTGGTTATCCAGCCACTGTTTTCTACTCTGAATTCATAAAGAGAACGTGATCCGAACCATGCTCGTCAGAACAGATATAGAGCAAGTTGATACTTTGCAGTCATTATGCCAACAATCCCCACGTCTTGCTACTTATATTCATGTTTCTTTTTTTTTTTTTTCCACAGTTTTTCTTCAGCAGGGACAATTTAGTCTACTCTTCTAGGGTTAAACATATGCATGTATGCATATGAGGGACTAGGGACTGAAACATGACTGTCAGAAAACACTTGCTTTACTTATGAAATGGCAACCATTGGTTTCAAAATAGAACAGCTAAGGTCATAAGGTGCAAGGGACACTGACTGGACATTTGTCAGATTCAGGGACTATTCCCTGTGAATTTCAGGCTCTGGGGATCCCAGGGGCAACAGAAGCCTGCTGTGCCGCAAATGACACTTCCCTGAGGGACTCATTTATCAATTTCATGTGTCTTCAGGCATCGAACCCTTCTTCCACAAATTTTACTAATAATGATGCAAGGATTTGGATCACCATACCTTCACAAGCTGTGACATATTAGCATAAACAGCTGTATCATCTAAGATGGACATCAAGTTTGCTCCTCAAATATAATCACCACAAAATCACATGCAGATCAAATGAGGAACGAAACTGAAATGTCTTTCAATTGTTCCAGGCTCTGGGATGATGCCTTAACATGATGCAGGCACCAACTCACAGTCCAACTTATGCCATATGATGAAATCACTGAGAATAATTCTGTTGTCATTTGAGTCCCCTATGGTGGTTTCATGTATAACACAGTTGGACTATAACTCTTCTCAGCAAGAGAAACAGACAAACAATTCATATTAAAAACATTTTTAAATAATAGCAATGTAGGAAAAAAAATTATATAGAGAAGCACAGGCTCATACTGTTTCCAGCATGCTCTTTCTGTGGAAAGACAGTAAAAATGCCAACAGCTCTGCCCTGTGAGGATGGCATATCGTATATTTCAGGAGACTCTTTTTATCTCACAGAAACAGCAAAATTATCATATGACAGAGCAGTTGCCATGGCAATTACACATTTTCTGTCAAACAGAAAAATACAGAAAGGTCTAAAGCCCTGGTAAAACTCAGGCAGGGTTTCTACTACCAAGGGGCAACCTGATGTTCTGTTACCTTCCACTGAAAGGTCCTCTCATTACCTTTTAATTATCTTATGCAGCACACACAACAGACACAGTGCATGAGAGACAGATGATATAGGCTAGGAGGAGACTGGAAAGTGAAACAATTAATAA
Source organism: Alectoris magna (assembly GCA_030625065.1). NCBI lineage: Eukaryota > Metazoa > Chordata > Aves > Galliformes > Phasianidae > Alectoris > Alectoris magna. The sequence continues at coordinate 36,351,648 of CM060564.1, forward strand.
GCAAGGAACATATACACAGAAATTACACTGTGGAATGCGTTTAGCTTTTTCACAGTGTAAGGGAAAAAATCAAACCAAAATAAAACCCTAAGAGCACAAGGCAGAAACAGAGACATATTCATTAGTACCATTAGTGACAAGTAAACCAAAGCTCTGCATGCAAACCACTCTTAGCAGTCAATAGGAGTTTATCCTGAGCAGGGACAGAGATACAATCACAAGTACTTTTCCAATCATCAGGCTGCTGGACCAGCAGCTAAAGAAGAGTAGCATGCTCTCTTGGGCAACAGAGGCCTTCCCTGGCTAGTGCAGGAGTTCTGAGTTCAGCCCTATGGCAGATGAACTGCACCCCTTGTTTATTTTTCTCCACCAAGTCCTTGCCCAGATATCCATGTAGAAAATGATTCCTGCAGATCTATTCCGTGCAGCAAGCACAAACCACCAGCTCCTCAATCCACCCCGACACCACAGAGCTGCATCCATGCAAAGGTCGGGGGAGAAGTGTAGACATCTGTTTCACACCGACACCATGACGACCTGCTAACAAACTTCTCATGACAGCCTTCCTTTTCACTGTTTCAGCCTTCCATTGTGAAACACTTATTGCTCCCTACAGCATAGAATACCTGAGAGATTTGGAGAAGAGTTGGAAATCTTTGGTTATCCACTGCAGTGTCACAGAAATGTCCTTCACCTCCTAAACTCATCAGTCTGCTAGACAACCACAGCTCTACATAAGCATAGAGCAAATCCTATGTCTCCAATTCCTAGGGCATCAAGAGGCAGCTGAAAAATGTGCCCTGCAGGTCACCCTTAACTTCAGCCCCAGTCAGCTTAAACAAGGGCAAAACCATGCCTGGTAAACCAACCCTAGGAGTAGACAGCACCCAGAGCTTGAACAACTGTGGCATAGTAAAATTGGCCAACAGTGAAATGATAACTTTTCTGGATGGACTGGATCAATGGACCAAGGTAAACTGCACGCATTTCTATAGGGCCAAGTGTCGGGTCCTGCATTTTGGTCACAATCTACAGGCTTGGGGATGAGTGGCTGGAAAGCTGCCTGATGGAAAGGGACCCTGGTGTACTGAGGGACAGTTGGCTGAATATGAGCCAGCAGTGTGCCCAGGTGGCCAAGAAGGCCAATGGCATCCTGGCTTGTATCAGGAATGGTGTGGTGAGCAGGACTAGGGAAGTCATCCTGCCCCTGTACTCAACACTGGTGAGGCCTCACCTCGAGTACTGTGTTCAGTTCTGGGCACCTCAATACAGAAAGGACATTGAGATGCTGGAGCAGATTCAAAGAAGGGCAACAAGGCTTGTGAAGGGCTTGGAGAATATGCCCTATGAGGAGCGACTGGAGGAACGGGGGCTGTTTAGTCTGGGGAAGAGGAGGCTGAGGGGAGACCTTATTGCTCTCTTCAAATACCTGAAAGCTGATTGCAGTGAGAGTGGGGCTGGTCTCTTCTCACTGGTGAGAGGTGACAGGACAAGGGGAAATAGCCTCAACTGCACCAAGGGAGGTTTAGGTTGGATATCAGGAAAAACTTCTTTATAGAAAGGGTGGTTAAGCACTGGAATGGGCTCCCCAGGGAGGTGGTTGAGTCACAATCCCTGAATGTGTTTAAAAACTGTAGGGATGTGGTGCTCAGGGACATGATTTAGCTGAGGGTTGTTAGAGTTAGGCTAGTATGATCAGGTTGCAGTTGGACTTGATGATCTTTACGGTCTTTTCCAACCTGAGCAATTCTATGATTCTGTGATTCTATGTGTCATGGTTTTATGGTCATTGGTATTCCACATCATAACATCATGTAGTGCACTGGGAATTAAAGTGTTAATGTCCCAGTTCCGCACACCAAAGAGAAGAAACTACATTCCCCATCAGATTGTTTGCTGTGCTGATATCATTCCTGCACAGGGGGGTATGCATACAAGGCGTTGGCAGGTCATCTGATGCTCTCTCTTTCTCGCTTTCCTTCGGCTATCCTCCCTGCTGCTCGACTTGACAGTTGTGTCTACATCTCAGCATTAGCATAAGGCCTTTTTTTTCAGACAATCTCTTTTTTTTCAATCCCAATTCTAATTATGTTGTATTATACTGTCTTTTCTTGCTTTTTTCGATACTCGATTTAGTAAATTATTTCATTTCTCATCACATTGTTGCCATTTTTTTTTCAAATAATTTGGGGTCCCCTGTTTTCCTATCTCTGGAGGAGTGGATTCTGAAAAATCCCTCTGCCCCACTTGTCATGGAACTGGACTGAACCAGCCCATAAACCATTGACACTACGATTCTATGAGGTTTTTTTTGCATCCTCAGTTCTCTAAAAACGTGTGCAGTAAATGATATGCTGATTTGATCTGAAAGCACACCTGGGGAGTGAGCCCAGCTTGTCCTGTGATGAAGCTCTGTGTTCACAGATTTTCTTCTCAAGTAAGCACCTAACAGAATGACAGAATCATATAATCTTTTGAGTTGGAAGTGACCTTAAAGCCCATCTAGTTCAACTCCTTTGCAATGAATAGGGACATCTACAGCTAGCTCAGGTTGGTTAGAGCCCTGTCCAGCCTGTCCTTGAATGTCTCCAAGGATGGAGCACTTACCACATCTCTGTGCATCCTGTTCTAGTGCCTCACCACCCTTACTGTAAAGAATTTCTTCCTTATATCCAATCTAAATCTCCTCTCTTTTATATGGAAACCATTTCCCCTTGTCCTGTCACATCACACCCTGCTAAGGAGTCTTTTCTTTCTTATACACCCCCTTTAGATACTGAAAGGCACCTATCAGGTCTCCCCAGACCCTTCTCTTCTCCAGGCTGAACAGCCCCAGCTCTCTCAGCCTGTCCTCCTAGGGTAGGTGATCCATCATAGAATGGCTTAGGTTGGAAGGGATATGAAAGCCCATTCAGTTCCAATACCCTGCCATGGGCAGGGTTGCCACACACTAGATCAGGCTGCCCAGGAGCCCAACCAACCTGGTTTTAAACATCTCAATGGATGGGGCATTCACAGCTTCTCTAGGTAGCCTGTGCCAGTGCCTCACCACCTTCTGAGTAAAAACTTTCCTCTCAACGTCTAACTTGAATCTCTCCTCTTTTAATTTAAAATTGTTCCCCAGGCTATCTTACTCCTTTTCCAAATAGCAGAAGCACAAGCACTTGGGGTTACTTATGCTAAGCCTGCTTCTGCCTCTTCCCATACAACTCTGGAACTCTCAACTCCTAAGCAATTTGGTACTGCACCATCAACATCTCCAATACCAGCTGGCTGATGAGGAAAAGGATGCAGATTGGCTCTGATGTGAAGACATTCAGGCCAATGTTTTAGTGTACTTGCATAAAGCTATACAGTTGCATGGCAGTCAGCAGTCAAGAACAGCAGTGCTGGCAGGGACCAACCACACATAGGTGAGAATCGGCTTCCTATCTGCCTGAGTCCCCTGGCTCCTCCTCCCTTATCATCAAACATGTGCCCCTACACGGTTCATGGAATCTACTTCATGGAGACAATTTTGCTGTAGTTTTGTTAAGGGGGCTGAAGCTCTCTAAAGCCTTACTCTTTGCCAGGAGAAGCTACCCTTGGCTGCTCCTCTGAGGTAAAAAATTACACATTTACAATACCAAATCCTGCATCAAATGGTGGAGCCTGGACATAGTCCTCTGCCTATCTCTCTACACGCAACAACATTCCATCTCTATCAGTTCAGGAAGCACCAGAAGAGCAAATTCTAAGTTATGTGGGGATGAATACAATCAGAGTTTGCAAAAAAAATTTCCTCTTAAGACAGTGACCAGAGTCTCATATTAAGGGCTAATGTAAGAAACATTAAGTGAGCGTAATCTGTACACAAAAGTTATTCTCTGCATGGTTACCTGTGCAATCCTTTTTGATACTAGAAGGAATGGATTTAGCCAAAAAAAAAAAAAAAAAAAAACAAACCAAACCAACCAAACAAAAAAACCCCAATAATAATAGTAAAAATAGTAATGCAGAAGACTGATAGGTTTGTCATCTAAACCTGTGGGGATACTTCCCGTTTAAAGGCTGAACGCTCTTACTTGCAAATTATACTGAGAAAGTGCGGAACAGCATATAACAGTAGAAGTGCTAGGCTCCATTTGTTCATGACTTTCAAAGGGAGCAAGTGAATGGAAAGACTATTATTTTGCTATCAAGAACTTCCCCAGAGTGATAGAGAAGAGGAAATTTCCACTCTAGTTTCACCAAAAATACAACAGAAAATTCATCCAGTTCCAGATTTGCCTCCTGTCTCATACTTTCTCCCCTCAGGACCCCACTTCTCACATGACTCACATTTCTCCTCAACATGACTGAACTATCAAAAACCATGTAAATTTGGCAAAGCCAGAAAAACCTGCTATTTTTGATGGAGCAAGAAAATGGTCTACAAATCCATCCTCTTCATGTTCTCTCACTGCCAGATCCTGTACTATTGCCTATTCATGGTTGTTCAGGCAAGATTGTCTTCTGATTCCTTAGTGCAGTCCAAATTCTAAATACGTATTCACCCTGCATTTAACAAGACACCTCAAAATGTGGAACACCTCATTGAGCTTTCAACAGAACAACAGATGGAGATAGGAGATTGTTGCCAGGGAGACTGAAAACTCTGAGTGTAGTTTCACTGGTACTGTTTGCTAGTGTAGCTGAGGATGATGACTGACTCTTAGTCTTTCCATTTTGGGGTACTAAAAGGTTTTGGTACAGTAAAGCCAGTCTGGTGTCCAAGCCCTGAGACTATCTGGAAATCTTTCACCTTTGGACCACATTTTGGAACGGCTGACTGAAGATATAAAATTAAGAATTATTCCTCCAGGTCTGAAATATCATAATTTCTGGATTTCCATACAGACAGTTTTTAACAGTACATGAAAATACTACCAACAATTTTGTAATAACATCCCTGGTAGTTATATTAATGGCAATTGCCCACAGATAATTTCAGTGGCTGATTAAAAGAATCACATAATCATGAAAAAATGCCACCTTTGACTGGCAGTTGTACACCTAACCTATCCACTCAGATGGTTACAGATTATTTCGTTAGACACACAAATGTAACTCATGTATTTTTAATAGCCCAGGCATTATTTTTCACTAATCATAATTTAAATAAATCATAAAAGATTTTGCCCTTTTGTGACACCATCTGTTATTCCCTTTTTCTTAGGAAATTCAGCTTTTATTTTAAAATCCACAGCAAGATCAAGTATCACATTCTCTTAACACTCCATTAGCCTTGTGAACCCTCCCACATATATCAGAGGAGTTATACTGGGCTACAGAAAAGGCAAATACGATCATTTACAAATAAAACATGCAACCATGAATTAATGATGGAAATCCTATACTCTACCTTCACTGCTACCAAGATCTTGTCCTGTTCGGGACAGAGGTTGTAACATTCTGCCAGAAACACCTTTCCAAAGGCTCCTTCTCCCAGTTCTCTTTTAAGAACAATATTGTGGCGCTTGATGTGCTGAACAACTGCAAAGAGAAGACAAAACAGAGAACAAAATGAGCTGCAAGGCTAAGGTCCCATGCTTACAGATAGTTGGAGAAAGGTCTGCCTGTAGAACACACTGCATGCAGTGGAAAGATTCAGCGCGCCCATGCATGATTTATTAACACCTTACCAAAAAAGGCTGATTTAAATAAATTTATATTTGGAGAGTAGTACATTTCCTGGGTAAGAAGATGTTGAGAATCACCTGGGAAAAGCTTACATGTCACTGTGTTTTGAAGACTGATGTAGAGCATACTTAACAGTCAATGCTGTTGTAATATTTTCTTGTTTGTTTTTTAAAAAACGTGAAGGAACCAGGAAACTTAAGAAACCTTTCTCATATCTCTTCTAGTGCTGTACCTCTAACAATAGCTGAACTGTCTCATCCAGAGTCAAAAATGTTTGAAAGAAAAAGTTTTAAAATTAACCTAACTCGGGGAAACAAAATGTGCCCCCTTTCCACTAAATCCAACTTACTCTCTGCGTGCACATTTTAATCTGCCTTCTCTCTGTGTGCTATACCATAGTTACTTTAAGATATACATTTCATTCTCACAAACATGAAATACAATATTGCTCTGGAGAAAGAGAAACAGAAGATGGACAAAGGTTTTAGTCAGTGTCATGGACAGAGCCTTAGCAGAATGCTGCCCAGAAGCAATTGATTCAGACATTAAAGTCCTTGAGCACTTTTGTTCATCTTATTTCACGTTCTCCTTCCAATGCAGGCTTCCATTAAGAGATTTAATATTTAAAAGATTACCAAATTATGTACAATGCACTATCAATTCACAATGTTTCACCTAAATAACGCATCCGCAAGGTCAATTTAACTGGCCTACTAAACAAAATGGATAGCTTTTGTTGCTGAAATCTTACAAAACAGACAGTATCTACTGACACGTTTAACCTAAGCACACTTTGCTGCTTTTGCAAAAAATGAAATTCAACCCTGCTTGGATAGAGCCTATTTGCAACTTAAATCCTAAATACAGCGGAGTAAATAGCACTGCACAGGCATCAGGCCACTCTCCGTCAAGGCACAAATCTCCCATTAACCTCTGCAGAGACCAGGTTGACCTTGTCAACAATGTGGGATATATTTGTATGTAGCCAACCTCCTGACCCTCTGCGTGGCCACATGCTTGTTCCAAACCAGGTGACCATTAACTCAGAAACTACCCTGCCCCATCACTAGAGGATGGAAAATGGAATGCCACTAATACTAGAAGCAAGAAGAAATCCTGTTCCCACCAATGCTGACAGCATTTGGAGAGTGGGTCCAGAGTCCCACAGAGAGAAACTCCTAAATCCTGCACCCTGAGCTGTGAGGGACACCCAAGAGCTTGTAAAATGCACATGAAGGGAGCCTGGTGCCAGAGCAGCAAACACTGCTTGGCTCTCCCGTGATACCCCTATGCTGGCCTGGGGAGCACAAGGTGCTTGGGCAGCCATGCCAGTTCCTGGCTGCTGTGAGAGGGCCCTGATGTCATCAAACTAAGCCCATTCAGCTGAAGTTGGTGGCAGCTGGGAGGCTGTGCAAGGCCATGCAGCCAAGACATTCATTTCCGTACTACCACTGTCATTGCCTCAGAATGTCCACAAAGCCCATCAGCTTTGATAGCAGAGCAGAGCTGAAATTCTGCCCTACTGACATCAACAGCAAAGATCTGTGTCTGCCGAGGGGAGGAGGGTCCTCCATTTCATTTTCTTTGCAGCTACCAGAAACTTGGTAATGACCACATCTGACTTTCTAGGTAACGCTCAGGTCCTCCCCACTTTGAACACCAAACACCACTCACTACTGCTCTAGCAGTAAGAAGACTTTTGTCAAGTTCCTGGAAGACTCCACAAACGGTAGTGTAAAAATAAATAAGCATGTCAAAAATCCCCCTATAGTATATTTACAGCTGCTAAATGCTCCGACGTAAACAAAGCATTTGAATGAACAACCTGTCCCATACCAAACTATCAAAAGCAAAACACTGCAAGCCACAAAAGAGCATTGCTCAGAGTATATTCAACAACTTGTTGCACTCTATCAATCCCTGTTACCTTTCTGAGCTGAACCAAGTCACTGAACAAATGAAGAATGACAGTAAATGTGACTAAATGGGCACAGATTAAATACAAGAACAATGTAAGTAAATCAAACACATGTGATAAAAATATAAACTAAGGAAAAAATCCATTTAGCACACTCAGAGCTGCAGCCATTATGACACTTTATTCAGTAAGAAAAGATTCCGGAAGAAGATGCACTGAAAAATGCAAGTCAAAATCTGCTTTCAGTCAATATCAGGATAAAGCCAATAATTTCCACTGAAGTCCAAGAGATTGCCCTGGATTTATATTGAAGAAACAGCATAGAATTTGGCCAAAGAGTTGGCGTAACCATATTACCAAAGAAGTGGTTTCAGAACATTTTCTCACAGATACACAAATACTCAAAGGGTGGTTATATATTTTCCCCTTTTTCACTATGAATGGTGATTGCACTTGAGCCGCCATTTGTGCTTTTAGAACCATGTCATCCCTCATTTAAAAGATCTTGTTTGATCACAGTGAAAAATATTTTACATTACACTAGAAGCTAAGTCAAGTTGAAACACTTAAGAGAAAATGAAACCTAAAATATGAGGTGAGACCACACAAACTAAACAAGGGTAAATGCTGAAAAGAAGCTACAGAGTTACATAATATCTATAAACCCTTGCCCAAAGAAGCAGCGGGCTTTCCTGGATGACTGTGGAGAACGGGCTGGCAAGAAAGAAAACTACAGAATAGAGCTTTCTTCTCAGGGTCCCAGAGGCCTTCCACAAGGAGAACCGGACTTACGGTATCTCAGACACTAACAAACTGCATGTTACATTGTAAATGATGCATTGAGGCCTTATCATGCAAACACTACCTTCAGGCATGGGATTTCAGTCCCCAGGCAACCAACCTTTGATGGTGAGGCTAAACAGAGAGGATCACAGCACATTCTGGAGTATGTCCAAGCAATATGGGCAGCCCAGAAATCACCTCACCACACCGAATTCACTGAGCTGGATGTGGCTGATTTCAGCCACAGATGGGAGGACACTCAACAGCACTAATTCTTTAAAAGATTCTGCACGTAATTAAACAGCAAAACGCTGTGACAGAGTAAAAATGCTTTTCCCTTGGTTACAATGCATAGGTCTGAACACTTTGCGACTGCATGTGACCATTACACGACCTAAGCTGACCTTCTGCACAGCGTGGAACATACCACTGATTTAAATGACTTGTTCTTGGCAGGAAAATGCCTTCTGAAAGGAGATGTGCCAGTCTTTATTAGGATGTCTGAGCTATTCACTTGCCCTAATGTGCAATCATTTTCATTGCTAATAAAAATTCAGACCTTCTTTTTTTCCCTCTTAATTTTTAGCTAGTCTGGTATGTATCTACCTCCCTTGAGTTTCAGGAGACTTTACAAAATATTGGTACTATTCTTGCTATTGGTAAGGCAAACAAATTGAAGCCCCTCCCAGATAAGCATTTTTTTCTAGTTTGCCAGTCATTTTTATGGCTCTTATGTGGAATAATTTTCAATAGCCTTTAAAAATATAGATGATTCCAATTTTTTTTTTTTTCTTTTTATCTGTACTGGAAGACACATTCTTGTATCACTTTCTACTGAGTTATGATACAAGCTTAAAATCAGCTTCTTTTGTACATCAAAAATCACACTAGTTCTTTTAAGTATATGTTTCCTAAAAAGGGCAAAAATTACAACCTTATGTGACATACATGAATGAACATGTTTCACAGTGTGAACACCTTGCTCAGCTGCAGTATCACAAGTGCCAGTTTCAGATACAGTTTTACATACCTTATGAAAAGAACTGAGCAGAAGAGAGATCTCTATACTTATGGAGGGGCTGCATCAGGAGCTCATTGCATGATGGACAGTAAGAGCCATAGCAATCAGGCTCCATCCTTACTGCTCACTGAATTACCAACACTAGAAGATTCCATAGTGTTGCACACCCACCCGAGTCACCTGCTAAGACTCTTCTCCAGGATACTGTTAAAAATTTCACTAGTGGTACTTACATAGAACATACTGATCATGTCTGTTGTACAAGACGTCTAGAGAAGAGAAAAAGGATCTTCAAGATGTCAGATAACCAGACAAGGTAATATTATAGACATATTTAAAATTGCATGAGAAAAAGGCAGTAGCAGATAAGATTTGTGATGTGACATGAGTTGTCATAGAAAGGCATTTTACAAAGTTTCTTCATTATCTACTCCTATCATTTTTCTTGCAATCACTACAACTCAGGTCTTTCTAAGATACTGCTAGAAAAAAAAAAAAAAAAGAAAAGAAAAAAAAAGGTGTAAATGGCTGAGTAATTGCTCAGATTGTATACCAAATTTGTACAGCATTTGTCATTCACATAAAAGGCAGGGTGGAATTTCAGAGAGAATCATATAGCAGGAAGATACAAAATCACTACAGACAGCAGACAGCAAGTCTAGCCCAATGACCTTCTGATTCTGCAGTAGCAGCATCACTACAGCCCTGTGTGCTATTGGCAGAGTAGAAATTTTGGCACACTGAGATATCTACTCTCCAACATGATAATGACACAGCAGTAATAACCACCAACTTCATAAAATAAAATAAAATAAAATAAAATAAAATAAAATAAAATAAAATAAAAATAACAACTTGCCTGTCAGAACTGCTTGTATGTAGAAATAATCTCAGTACTGAAAATATATTTCTGATTATTTGATGTGCTTAACCCATACCACACTTATTACTTATCATTTAATATACATTTTTGTGTGGTGCTGCTGGTTAGTTACTACCATACAGCAGCAACAAATCCTCATGCAAGATCAATATCCAGTTCTCAAAAGTGCAAATAGGCAAGCAGTCAGTTTACATGTATATAGTCTATTTTTGAGATACAAATCATCTATTTAATGAGCCAAAAATAAGCCAACAGAAAACCTGCTTCTTATGTACTCTAATGCAAATCAGAGATGCCAGTATAGGACATAGAAAACAGAACATGAACTATCCACAGAGGAACTACTAGGTCAGAGGGACACTCAGATCTTTTCTGTTTTTTACCACTACTAACATGGTTTCTGAAACAGTCTGCATAGCTATCAGTGACTTTCCCAGTCTTTCAGTTATTTAACGGGCAAGCTGAAGGAGGCAATTCCATAGGCTGTGATCTTCCTTGGAAGAGCCGGAGACACTTATGAAAAAAACTATAAGCACTCATTAGAATGGCATAATCCCCAGGAATTTCCTAACTGTCAGGAGATACATCTAAGTCCAATAAATCCATGACTGCTGTAGCTTAACCCTTCAGTGGCTTTGTTTACAACTTAAATCCTCATAGGCTTTCTACTTTGTATCCCAGGGTTTCTCCTTGTGACACAACACTGCAGCTCCTGGGGTGGTTCCCAGGTAGCAGTCCTTCCCAAGGGCCTGAGGCACCTCAGCTATTGTGCACTATAAAATCATTTTGCTGTAGCTATCATGGCACTTCACTGGCTGAAATTCATGTATCTGCTGACTTGTGGGTTTCTCTTTGACTTCCAAGCCAACAGAAACTTTTTATTTAGCCAAAATCTTCTCAGTATCATACAGAGAGATAGATTGCCATATTCAATTTCATCCTTATAACCAAATAAAAACTACTTACTAGTAAGTTATAATAACAATGCTATCATGGTTTTAAACACATGAGCCTTATGAGCTAAATTCACCCTTCAGAAAAACAAGAATAATGAAATTGACAGCTTTTCCAGGCATGAGTTTTACCTTACAAGAACTAAGGTATGCAAGGCTCTCAAGCCTCAGTACCCAGGCATTGTTTTTTTATTTCAATGTTAAAATATGTATTAAATATGGATTCGACAAGTTATGTGCTGAAAAATTGGGATATGTCAGAATAACTGAATTTGTCGGAGTACACTCAAAATAGACAGTAGGTATTATTCACTTTTTTTTCTCTTTATGCTGCTTCCTGCTTATTAACAGCTTTTCAGCACAGTACTGCAAATCACCTCTAAGCAGAAAACTGTGCAGCATTTCCGACCAAACCCTGCCTTTGCATATGCACATGCACTTAATTTGTAAATGCCAATCTCAATGCACTTCTCCCAAAAAGTTACTGATAACAAAATTTAAGGACTACTATGCAGGAGTTGCAATATAAAATGTCTGCTAGTATTATTTCATTGTGGCAATTCTTGTCTGCCTTCTACATTTAAATTACCTGGAGAGAATGATCTCACCACCACCACCCTTCTCTTAGCTCAGACCAGGAAATCCTTTCCCTCAGTGCGACACTAATCTTTATGGATCTTTTGAGCCACAGGAAGAGAAGCACTCAGCAAAGGATAGGAAAGTACCATGGAACATATCTCATACAATAGATGCTTGCATGGGAGAAGTGCTAATAAAAATACCGTCTTCAAAGCACTAACTCTTTTCTACCTCTTTTTTTCAGAAACCAGAATAATCTGAAAAGCATCCCAAGATGCCAGTCTGGGAAGCAGGACCTGAAAGAAACATCACACATTCAAGGACTGAGCCACATTCAAGCTCTGACTAAGTGGGCTTAAAGGTGCAATTCAAAGGAGATTGCCTCATTTTTGATGTATGCTTCACTGCTTTACTTTTCTCTTATTTTAAAAGGAAAAGAAAATGATTAAGTATCTTAATATGAGGGAGAACAGAAGGGTTTTACTTTTGGCCTCTGAAAAAGAAATGCAAAAACCAAATCCAGATTTCAGTCCAATGCGAGAGTAAACTATGTGTTCGGCTCAAAGTTCCAAATTCTGTTCCCTGAAAGGGGACAGAAAAGTTAATTATTAATACAGATTTAATTATCACCTTTTGCTGAATTGTTTTACTGGAAGATATCATAGCACCTGTTCTTGCCATCTTAGATGGGTAAGACTGCTCTGTTGCAGCTAATTGTGCAAGGAAGGAAATGAAAACAATAGAGAAGATATCGCAGGAGCACAACAAAATTCAGTCTTTTATATATCACTTTTAAACAATACAATTTATACTATTTCTAGTAATTTCTGTCCAGCTTCAGAGCTCCTATCAGAGTTCTATCAGGCTTCATGATATTGTATGACTTTCCGTCAGGAAAGTTGAATCTTAGGCATACCCATTTTTTTATTTCTTTGGACTTGCTGAGGTAAACTCTTGCCTCAGTGGAAGGTTCGCTCATCAACTGAATTGCACATAGTCAAGGCTTTGAGGCCACTTGACTACTCATTCTTATAGTTCTATATACGCCACCCCTTTTCCTATGTTTCACTCCAAGTGGCTATCAAACACAGAGTAATTGCATTTTAAAATAAGAATTTGGGTTATTCCTGAAGAGGACCTGCAAAAGACACAATGACATCAAGAAAGGTAAACAAGTAAGAGAAGGAACCATCCTGCCCTTTGATCAGATTTCCCCGTTATTTATTAAGAAAAAAAAAATCAGCAGGAAAAAGAGAAAAATCTAGACTTTTTTCCTAGACACTGAAAAGAAAAGAACTTCATTTTGCCCTTCTCCTCCTCCTCCATCTGGGGTCACAGACAGGTTAGCACTGACCATTATCTTGTCTGGAAAACCCACACAATGGGAGAGACAAGAAGAACCATCCTAAAAGGTGGATGGACATGGAAAGCAGGTTATTGTCTCTTACAGATATACTGTCCTTCAGTTCTTCAGTTCAGCATTTAGTCCTTCCTTGGCAAGGCTACTGTTGTTCTGCTTTCCTTTCATTGACAGGCTGGTACACCTCTTTGCTAGGGTGTGCCACCTACAGCGGCTTACATCTCCAGATGGCTTTTCCTCGTTGGCCTCTGTCACAGAGACAGAACTTCCGTCCTTACTGATAAAAAAGGCAGTTATAACTTGAAGCATAAGCATGCAAAGTACACCCAGAAAACTCATTTTTACTCCTGGGTTAGAGAGCTCAACTACAGCCACAGAACAGACTGAAGATTACTACATTGTAATAGTTTCAAAAAAAAGGCTCCACAAGTACTCACTTACAGGTCTTTCAAATGAAGTCACAGAGGATTTGCAAGACAGAACATGATTACGCTTTTTCAGGATTAGGACTGCAAAGAAAATATCAGTTTTGTTTCATCTTGTTGTATGTTCTCTGGGGGGGGGGGGGGGGGGAATCTTCCTTTGTATCAACACAAATACAGTACATACTTAGATTTTCAAACTTATCCCAGACCACTCATCATCTCCTCTGCTGACCTGACCCTTCCCTTCTGCCCTCCAAAGGACCGAGGCCGTAAAATGTGTGTAAAAATCATGACATTTCTGCAGCCTGTGTAACGTCTCGTCCTTCTCTGGGGTGTGAAAATCTCCCCAGATCCTAGGATGGATGGGAACGAGACCGTGGCAGGCCTCTTGTATTATGCTTTGCTTAAATAAACAGTGATGCTGCTACCTGGAACTACTCTGCAAATTACACTAAACCATAGCCCAGTAGGATTTGAGAACACTTCAAAACATCTTTCAACAGCAGTAGGATAGGTGCCTGCTCCAATTGTCTCGGTAGGATAAACGATCTGTCTCATGGTTACAATTAGAAAAGATGTGACCTGACACTGGGAGCAACAGGACTTCCCAGATTAAAAAAAAAAAAAAAAAAAGTGTTGTATTCTCTTTTCTCCCCTCTTGGATCTGCATGTTATTTTCATGTAACATGAGAACTAACAGATCTATATAACAGGCCTAGCAAAGAGTCTCCTTCCACTTACTTGAGCTCTGGATATTGTTATCTGTCAGCTAAAATTACATTTTCCTACATTTCAGACCAATAAAAAAGACTCCTTCTTTGTCAAAACAAGTTTGTTGAGGGAGATGAAGTCTGCTGTACACACACTTCCTTGCAAACAGTCTGCACAGCATAGAACCCGTTGTCCTCTTAGCAGATCAGAGGTAATCTCATGCTCTGTATGCCCATGTGGCTGCTGACAGCAGGTATCAGTCATCTTGTTGACACGTAGCCCCTCTGTCCAGCCAGAAATCGAAGAGAGGGAGACAGGAGACATAAAGTAGGAGCAGAGAGCGCTCAGTTTAACTACATCCAGCAGGTTAACAGGTCTGCTTCTCAGCCAGGTTCCTTCTGTTTAAATAAGGACTTCGAAAAGTTTCACAAACATGTACAAAATTCCCTCCCATATATCAAAAAAACTTTATTTTAGAGAAAGTGAACACAGATGCATTAACCAAACAGCAACTGCATGATACATCAGCAGCTAATGAAAAACAAAGACCTATACTTCTTTAGGGTAACAGTTTCCTAAAGGGTCTAGTGTGTTAATGAACTGTCAGAGCCTACTATCAAATGCAACTACACAAACAAGCACACACTAAATGGGATCTTTTAAAGCTGTGGCCCACGAGGAGGCTGAGGACAAGTTCAGTCTCTGCCATCATGATTTCAGCACCTAAAAGCATCTTGTTTTTGAGCTGATAATTACAGTGTGCTGAGCCAAGCAGCTGTCACTAAGGAACAGGAGCTGCCCAAATACAGCAAAATGCATGGAAGTTTACTGGTTAATTTATAGCACAATAACAAACTCAGCTACAGCATTTTTCTGTTTTTGTTTTCATTTTTTCCCCCCCTTACTTCCATGCCTCAAAAGGGGGGGAAAAAAGAATCATGTTTGAACATTTTGTTCCTGTCAGTTTTCAAGAAGGAGGAAAAGACCAGACGAGGTTCAATCAAAGGCTGCCCTCCCACAGCCCACTGATGCTGGAGAAGAGACCACTGGGCAGATACCTGAGATACGTATTTCCCAAAGCACACAGACTCAGTCTTTGCAGAGATGTGAACTCACGCTGATGGCAGCACACACACATAGCAGAGCAACAAGAAGAATAACATCATAAATAGCTGAATGAACTTTATTCAGGGTCTGACATACTATGTCAGTATAACGAACGTGACCTAAAAAAGAGTGTTACACTCATAAGCAGGCTGAGTTGGCAGCTTTGACCAATTAGTATCAGTTAATTTTGTGGTGATAGCTAGTACACATGTGTGATCTTCTATAAAGGCTTAATAGATGTCAGCATAAATCACAATCACCTTTCCCCTTGTGCTCTTTATTCTTGGAAAGTACTTACAATTGAATCTTCTGTAATACATGCATCCTGAAGTGAATGCAAATGTTAGTCCTGGGAGCCTCTGCGAGAAATCAAAATGCATTGGCCAGAAAGGTTCTTTTCTCACTTAGCTTCTCTGTGACTGTTGCTTTTAAAAAAAGCAAGTCTGTTATGTTGCAGCTACTGAACACCAAGACATTACAGAACAGTATAAAGAAACCGTAGTCTGCACAGCAAGAGGACAGACATAATGTTAGTTTTTTTCTCCTGTTCTTTCTGAAGTTCAAGTTCTCTCACAGAGCAGATAAATACCAGTTGCTTATATACTCATGAACACAGTAAACACTTTGAGCAGCAGTAACCAACGCAAATGGCTGCTATACTTAATCATTTGTAATGGAGAATGCCCTACATGCTTATCAGTAGAGAAAGTATTAAAAATTACTGTCATTTTCATTGTCAGCAGTGAATTTTTCTGTCTCAAAGTCACAGCTGGATTTTTCTCTCTAGTTGCTCAGAACTGGCACTTGCAGCTAAGGAAATGGGCGTTGACTGTCGCTATGTGTGTCGCCTCTACTGAACTAAAACTGAGATACACAAAGTGTAAGTTACTGTTCAGCCCCACAGTCAGGATGTCACCAGAGTAGATTAGTATACTGCTTCACAACCAGTATCAACTAATCATTGCCTCCTACAAGACCACCACCAGCAGGAGGGTGAGGTGTTGCTCTTGAGAAGGACTTGGTGTTAAGCCAGTTAGGCAGTTGTGATGCTTGGCTTTTGGTAGTTCAGCAACAATAAAATGGTCATCCAGCAGTTTCCAGGTCACAGTTTTTCTAATCTGCTCTTCTAGACAGAATTTTAAAGAGAAAAGAAAGAGTCAGAAACCAACATAATCAACTACAGATCACTTCCAAGATTTATTGGCTACTTTATCCAACATCTTCCCGAATATAGGATCACAGAACTGTAGGGACTGGGAGGGAGCTCTGGAGATCATCTAGTCCAACCCACCTCCTGCAGCAGGTTCCCTACAGCAAACAGCACAGGAAAATATCTAGGTGAGTTTTGAATATATCTAGAGAAGGAAACTCTACAACCTCTCTGGTCAGCTTGCTCCAGTGCTCTGTCACCCTCACGGTAAAGTTTTTCCTCGTGTTTGTACGCAACTACCTATGTTCCAGTTTATACCTGTTGCCCCTTGTTCTGTGGTTGTACACCACTGAGAAGAGCCGGGCTGGCCCCACCCACTTGTTAAGATTCCCCATGTCTTTTCTTTTGCAGGTTGAACAGTTCCAGGTCTCTCAGCCTTTCTTCATAAGGGAGATGATCCAGGCCTCTAATCATCTTTGTGACCCTCCTTTGCTACAAGTTCCCCATCTTTCTTGAACCGGGGAGCCCAGAACTACCTCACTAGGACAATGTAGAGGAGGAGGATCACCTGCCTTGCCCAGATGGCCATGCGTTTTTTAATGCACCTCAGGATACCACTGACCTTCTTGGCCACAGGGGCACACTGCTGGCTCATGGCCAACCTGTTGTCCACCAGGACACTGAGGTCCTTCTTTGTAGAGTTCCTTTCCAGCAGGTCAGCCCCTACTCTGTGCTGGTGCATATGATTATTCCCCTCTACGTGTAGAACTCTGCACTTGCTCTCTTGCTGAACCTCCTCTATGCCCAGCTCTCCAGTTTATCCAGGTCTTTCTGAATGACCTTCTAGTGTGTTAGCCCCTCCAGCTTCGTATCATCAGCAAACTTGCTGAGGGTGCATTCTGTACCTTCATCTAGCTCACTGATAAAGATATTGAACAAAACCACAGCCAGTACTGACACTTTAGGAGAACTGCTAAATACAGGCCTCCAACTAGACTCTGCTGCTGATATAATCCTCTGAGTTCTGCCAGGAAGTCAGTTCTCAGTCCACCTCAGCAGTTCTTTCATCTATCCCACACTTCCTAAGCTTACGTACAAGGATGTTACGGGAAACAGTGTCAAAAGCCTTGCAGAAGTCAAGGTATACAGCATCCACTGCTCTCCCTTCATCTACCCACCCAGTTTTGACACCATAGAAGGCTACCAAATCAGTGAAGTATGATTTCCCCTTGGTGAATTCAAGTTGAATACCTGATCTTCTCTTCTACTTGCTTGGAGATGATATTCAGAATAAACTATTCCATCAGTTTCCCAGGGATGGAGATGAGGCTGACTGGCCTGTAGTTTACCAAGCCCTCCTACTTGTCCTTTCTGAAGACCACAGTGACACTGGCTTTCCTCCAGTCCTCAGGCACCTTTCCTGTTCTCCATTATCACCTTTCAAAGATGATTGAGAGTGGCTTGGCAATCATTTCTGCCAGCTCCCTCAGCACTCATGGATGCACCCCAAGGGGGCCCATGGATTTGTATGCACTGAATTTGCCTAGACAATCTCTGGCCAAATCCTCCTCAGCCAAAAGGAAGAAGTCCTCCCTTCCTCATAATCTCTTATTTCCAGGGTCTGGGATTCTTCAGGGGCAGTCTTAGTAGTAAGTACTGAAGTAAAGAAGGTATTCAGTAACTCTGTCTTCTCAGTATCCTGTTACCGGGGCACCCACCTCATTCAGCATCAGGCCCACATTTTCACTAGTTCCTTTTGCTACTGACATACAGAAGCCTTTCTTGTCCTCCTTGACCACCCTCATCCAATTTAATTCTAAGTGGGCCTTAGCTTTCCTTGTTGCATCCCTACATGCCCTGGCAGTTTTCCTATATTCTTCCCAAATGGCCAGAACCCTTTTCTAAATAAAAATCACAATCAACTTAAAGGAAAGTGTGTTGTTTTCACCACTACTTCTGTCACATTTGTTCTTCCCTTTTAACATTTTCTTCTTTATGAGAATGGTAATTCAGCCACACATTCTAAAAATATAACAGGCCCTAACTGCAAAAATAATCATACTGATTTGCATTTTTCCTCACAAAGAAACTACAGAGAGGCAACACTGTTTACTCCTGAAACCTCAACAGACACACATAGAAAAGGAAAGGTACTTGTCATGAGGGCTTCAGCAAACAACTTTAAGACACTTCTTCTGAGTGAATCCCTTCATCACTGCTTTCCCAACCTACAAAATAAGACCAAAAGTGCTTACCTAGCTGCCTCATAGTATTTTCTTCTGAAGATGAATTTCTTTCTATTTGGACAGTGTCACAAAGCTATAAAGTGCGTGTGTTTTACACTGGTGTTTTGAGAACAATGTTAAAAACTCCTCGCAGCTGTCTTATTTTAAAATCTAGAGAAGAATGCAATGAATACTTTCCTTTATTTTTACAGACATCTGATTCTGACCTCCTCAAAGTTTAACTGCATTAAAACACACTCAAAAATGAAAGCAACTAGAATGAAAAAAATACATTCAGAAAAAGGATTTTACAACAGCTCTGTTTCCCTTCCACCATCTTCAGTGTTACCTTGTAAGCCATGAAACCAACTCTACTCTCACTCACAAAATGTGAACTGGGAAACTCAGTGGATCATTCTAGATTAACAGTCACAAAGAGAAGCTACTGAAGAAAGCAATTAAGAAACCCAGAGCATTGTCTAATTAAAACAAGACAAAACAAACAAACAAATACAATAACAACAACACAAATGGAAGAAAATATGTGATGTCTGCTGCTCTTCTGACTGCCCTAATTCTCTTCTTACTCCAGTCTGTATGTTGTTAGTCGTTGAAGTACTATTCCAGATAAAAATAAACAGGCCTTCAGGGATTAACATACCACAGCCACACTTAAAACCACTTGCTCTTGGTTTCTTTCCACACCTTCATAAGTGTAAACCAATTAAGATTTCTGAACAGGAGCTACTGGAATGATTTTACTTCATATTACGCCAAACATTCATCAGAAATGCCAGTTTTGTAAGTTGGGGAAAATGGTAAGCTGCATCTCTATGAGGTCTATTTTAGCTTAGCATCCAGACCACATCGCTGAGAAAAATCTCTTCTTAAATTCAGAGTATTTTAAAAAGTCTTTTTGCTTATAATTAACCCAGTTGTAAGTTAGTTACAGCATGTATAGTGGTTAGAGGCCCTTCGTTATTCCTGCTGCTGCCCAGAGTATGATGTTTTCACACACAAAGCATGCTAAAAGTCATAGCTATAAACAGCTGTAATGACACTTGTTCCAGTAAACAGTTTTTAGCTCAAGGCTAGGTCTACAGGAGTCCCACACAACTTCTCCAAATCACTGATAGGCTTGCCACTGCCATCAAGGGGAACATGCAGCATGAAGTCTCACAGAAAAGAAGTACATTTTACCTCAGGAATACAGTCCTTCTAATCAGACAAGCAATGAATGTGTATGAAAATAGGGCACATGGGTAACAGATGTGCTGCACAATGTAGCTTCCATCTGGTAATTCACGTCTGCAGATACAGTGGAGAGGAGGATCATGGAGTTTACTGTTTTCCGTGAGAAGCACAAGCCTGAACTGCCCATGGGCTTGAAAAGGGACACAAGGGAGAGAGTAAGTAAGTGTAGGTAGGGTGAAGTATAAACTCAGGAAAGAAAGGGAAGATGACTGAACTGCTCCAGCTCAACAGACGGGGAATCTCCAGACCTCAGCTGATTAGTAGTGCTAATCACATTTCTTCCTGTTTTCACACTTAAGCATTTTAGGCCCTGTTAATTTAGATTTGTTCATCTTGAACAGCTTGTTACAGCTGCTACAGAACAAGCCAAACATCTGCCCTTCAAAGACTTCCCTTTGAGATTTCATACAACATTTTGATTAAATGATGTTCCTAGTACAGCAGAAATTTGGCTGTATCCAAATCAATGCCACAGTCACCAGCTTCTGCACAGTGATTCTTTTCTGATACATTAGACAACCTCATTTTGGGTGTGCTCAGTAGAAACAGACAGCAACTTTTGCTGGCTTATTTATCACTACTTCTTAGTGACTCAGCTTTATTTTAACGCCACATATTACACAGCTGCTATCCTGTTGGAAATATTTCTGCATCCTATTTGGTTAGTGATCCTACAGTTTCAAAAGCTTGTGATCTCATGGAAGTTTGCAGATGTAGCTCCCTCACCCTCCACAGCTATAGCATGGCAGTGCATGCCAGAACACAGGCTCTGGCACAGACCTTGGAGATGGATATGTAAAGGTTACACAATTTTGCAATAAATTCTTTATGATCAAGCAGCACCAGTTAAAGCAATCACTATCCTGGCCAAAGAAATAAGTAAGCAAAAGAAAAGCAAAACGAAACAAAAACACAAATCTTCGCTTTTCTGATGTCCTGTTGCATCAAAGCACAGGTTGCAACAAGCAGAGAAAGTGTAATGTGCTTCAACGTCTTTGTCAGTTGCTATGGTACAGTTTCTTATGGAAAATTCCTTGTTTTGCGTGATGTTTTTCCTGCCTCATTTGGGATGGCAGAACCGTTCCTTGTGTCACCTGAGAAACCGGGCTGTCAGTTTCCACCTATTGGTGAGAAAGAAACTCATCAACAGCAGAACTCAATGGAAAATTCCTCGGGCAGACTTGTCTGCACTGGAGGCCAACAATATAGTAGAGAGGAGGACAGATGGGTCAGGAGCTGAGGGAGCCATACCACCAGGCAGGAGATCTGGCTTCCTCTCCAGGGCAGGCCACAGATTTCCTGCATGAGCAGGGGCAAGGCATTAAATCTCCAGAATTTAATGAACATGGCCCAGGCTTATAATCTGCCCACAGAACAACCGCCATGATGCAGGGTATGGGAACCTCAGCCCAAAAGCTCTTCAGGCAGCGATTATCTGCAGAATTCCACAGTGCTTTGCATAGAGAGGTGTTGTTTGGGTCTCAGGACTCCAAAATAACGAACACAAATAATAATAAAAGGAATTGTATTGTTCTCTGCTCTTAGGGAAAAAAATATCAACATAGGCAAGGTGGGAAACCCCAGCATTGCGGAATAGTCAAACAAGAAAAAAACATTCAGCTATTAGAGAAGATATGCAACCTGCTTATTGCATGTATTACACACACCAAAAAATTGCCAGAAACAGAGTATAAAAACAGTAGTATAGCATCACACTGGTGATACAAAGCAATTGGGTTTATGGGTTTTTCAGAAGGGGAATGTCTTTTATAGATCAGTTGGAAGTAATCTGATTTTAATGTGACATTTTTCCTGCTGGAATTTTTTTCCTTCCAATCAAAAAATAATTAAATTCCACTACTTTTGATTCATGACAAAACCACAGCATGGTTAAAAAAACAGCATTAACATTTTAATGCAGTTGGATACCTGCTGTACTCTAGAATGCCAACATTCCCATGGGCTCCCTATGGAGATGAGAAGAGCTTTTGACCTCTTCGAGGAAATGGATTTTTAAAATAATAAATGCATAAGTGCTTGAAAACAGTCTCCTTCACTAACTTCTATCATGAGAATGAAAAGCATTCAAGATGTAACAATGCAATTGCACTTTACAGGACAAATTTTCTGTTGGTGCCAATATTTAAAGCTCCATTGACTTCAGTGGAGTTTCACCCGTTATTCCATAATGTTTGGAATAGTTGGACATCTCTTTCAGTAACACACAACCACCCTTCTCTTTTGGAGTCTCTCTCCCAGATGATTTCGATAAGAAAGTTAATGGAAAGAAGTGAAAGAATGAAGAAAAACATAAATGATATCAATTGCATACAAGGAAAGACACGCAGAATTTTGATTTTGACAGCATAAAGTCAAACAAAAAATGTGACTGAAAAGAGCTAATGATGTAAAAAATTCTGCAGAAAGATAATGTTTTAAGTTATCATTGTGGCTTTCAGAAATAATCAAATTCAATGTTTGAAATTTAAAAAAAAAATTTCCCCACAAAATATGATCCAAAGAAGTTTACAAACAATTTTGAAATATTTACCAAATTGTTTTTTTTTCCATTTAAATATAGCAAATTATTTCAATTTTGTTAATGATGGGCAGCTTTCCCATTTCAGTGTTTCAGCTTGAAACAAAACTGAATTAAGTGTTCTCATCTTAAACTTAGATTCTGATTTTAAAGCAGAAAGTAATTTTAAAATGCTGAAATCTCCCTGGAAGATTTTTTTCACATGGGAGGACAATTCTGCTTTTAACAGCTTTACTTCTGTACATTTTAAATCCCAGCTATTACCCTGCTTCAGTATGGAGAATTTTAGCAGAAGGAGTTATACCAGAGATGTAATGATTCTATAAAGGTTGGGTTATTTAGGTAATGTGATGTAGAAAAGGCACTAGGATCTTCCTCCTCTGACTTTACGTCGTGGTGGATAAATGGAGATGATTCATCTATCATCTGTATGCCACTCCCATACAGAACTCCACACAGGATGCTAGCACATCAGCACATTACTCAATTAATCACTTTTTAAAATCATTCTTATCTAGGGGCTACCAACCTTCTCTCCTGAGAAACTTATCCAGTAAAAGTCATGGGCAAATGGAAACAACATGGAGAATCGAAATCAAAACTAAGCTTTAAGCAGAGCAAAGTTATGACCAAGTTCTAATGAAGTTAGAAAAGTTCAAACCAGAACCCTAGAATTGAACATGGCTGACTTCTGATAAACTTTACATCCTGATCTAAATGCTATGAGTTAAAAGTAATTGCTCAGAAAATCTCTCTAAGACTGAAGAAAATTATAATTATTAGATAAAAACTCAGCAAATTAATTCCTGTGGTACTCCAAATACTTGTCAATGTACAAATACTTCAGAAAAGCAGTTGTTTTACATGAAGAAGTCAATTTTGTGCTAGAACTCTCCATCTGGATTATGATGGGCAACCTCATCTTTAGTGAGGTTGGTGCTTTTACATTACTACTTCTAACATAAAATTGGCAAACCTTCACTTTTAAAAAGTTTTCAGCAACCAATGCAAGTCATGCTACCTTTTAAATATACAGATCATTTGATAGTCACGAGCACCACTGCTACACTTATTTTTCAACATCCCAACAATTTTTCCCCTCATATCTCCAATAGCAGGAAGAGCAGCAGTTGGCTGAGGGGCAGGAAGGGTGGGAAACAGGGATAGAAATAACCAATGACCCAGAAGAGCTTTCTGTTCTTCATCTGTCTCATACTCTATTGATCCTTTCATGCTCCCTAGAGATCAGAGACATTTTATAATTACAATCATAATTAAATGCTGTCAGGGATTCAAGAGGACTTCCCTCCTGAACATCTATAAATTCAATAAACATCAGTTCAAAAGCTATGAAACTAAATCAACAAACAGTTAAAGCTGCAGATACAAGGCTGATCTCCACTTCTCTTGATTGAGGCCAGAGCTGAGCCTCCACAAAAGTAAGGATAAAATTCCATTCCCAACATGATGTTCAATTACTTTGCTATCATGATGAAACACAAAAAAAGAGGAAAAGCTTGAAGAACACACCTGCCTAGTGAATTGCAATTAAAAAGATCCTTAACCAAGTGCATCTGCTTTTAACAAGTTAGGCAATGTATCAAAAGCCCAAATCCTTTGGTTCCCTGAATCCAAATCCTGTAGTCAAGGAGGGCAAAACCTACCTAGTGACCTTAATTGCTTGAACTTTGGAACAGTGCAGCTGAAAAAGTCTGCCTTAATTGTAGCATAACACCAACAGGTCTCCCCTTTTGTCCTTCTTATCTTTTATTTCCTTCTCTTAATTCCACCCTCTCCTTCCTTCTCTTTGCCTCAAAGAGGGAGATTTGTACACATCATTGTCTCACAGTGTGCTTCTTCTTACTAAAGCTGTTTCTGGCTATTGCTTGGATACGTGAGAGTCGTGGGCTTTTGTACTTTCCCAGCAGTTTCCCCATTGTCTGAGCATGAATTATCCGCTTCATCTTTGTGATGTTGGTTCAGTTTTGTCCAAAATAAATGAGTTTTATTAGTAATTGTGTCTAGGAGTTTATATTTATGATGACAACTGCCATCAGCAGAAGAGTGGTCACCCGTAACAACATGCTTGCTGGCTTAAACAACATCTACATTTTCTCCACGTCTGCAAGAGTTATATTTGCTGCAGCAAAGCCAGGGCTCATACAAGAAATTCTGTGTCTATGGAGCAGCTGTCTTTTAAATGTAACAAGTAAAATGTTAAACAGTTTACAACACACCTCCTTTGTTCTGTAATCTCGCTGTAAGAGTATGCCATTAAGAGACTGCACATATTTATATTCTTTATATTTTTCAATTGGTGAGTATGAGGTACAGCATTGAAGTTTTTGCACTACATTCTCCTGACAGTTTGCTCCATCATGTTTCATTGGGTTGCAGATAAGGGGAGAAGAGTTCATTGTTTCCTATGAATTAAGCCATCTTTTGTGGATTGTATTCAGAGCTGGCTGTTCAAATGACTGTGATTTTACTTTCAGTCATTACAAGGATTGCACAACTTAAACAGCAATGCACATCAAGAACTTCAATAATTCAAGTGTATCAGGATGCAGAACTGCTTAGCTCACGCAATAATGAAATGCTCTTTAATTTTTTAAAAAGCAACAACCCAAAATCTAACTCCAAATATACTTGTCAGAGACAAGGAGGTTTTCTGCAGATTTGGTCAGATAAAGCCTGTTGCATTGCAGACTCTGAGATACAAAGAAAACTGTGCTCGTTGGTTTTGATTCGAATGTGCTCTAATAGGCTTTGATCCCTGGCTTTCTTAGCCTGATTACCCAGAGAGCAAACCTGCCATGCAAAGATTCAAGTTCAGCTTGCCACTGACACAGCTTCTGAGAATCTGCCTGCACAAAGCAGAGCAGGGAATGAGGGACAATTTGTGACTAGCAGCCATAGAGGGTTTATACCAGAGTTTGTAAATTAGCATTCCCTTTTCTTATTATAAAGCCTGAAGATGTACAAAAGATTTAAACCCATGATTGTTATCTCTTCTCAGACTGCATTTCCATTTAAATAATTGCCTCTTTTTCTTTAAAATGAAAACTCCCAGCATCAAGATATGTTTCTGCATGCAGCTCTGTTCTTATCATTTCCCTGAATTTTTCTTCTCTTTCTGAGAGGGCCATCTGAAAAAGACTTCAGTCAGTAAGATATGAGAAATTCAGGGGACTGTTTTGACACATTTTCTGCAGTCTGCTGAAGTACTCTTTTACCACAGGGCACACACTAGTCTCTCAGCTTTCCAAATGTCTCCCAGCACAGCCTTTGGCTGCAGTCATGGAATAATCCAAGTTCTGAGAAGACAGCTCTTGAGATGGTTTACCTAACATGTGCTGTGGATTTTAACATGTATGTCTGTATATAATATACCCATAGGAAAAGATCAGATAGAGCATAACAAAGTGTTTCTTGGATTGCATGGGATGACTGATCTGATGAGACCAGACATTCATCGTGAGTGGGTTCAGACTGACAAAAAATAAATTCTGTATACTCAGGCATAGTCTGTCATAGAACCACAGAATGGCTTGTGCTGGAAAGGACTTTAAAGACCATCCAGTTCCAATCCCCTGCTGTGGGCAGGGTAGCCACCTATCAGGTCAGGCTGCCCAGGGCCCTATCCAGCCCAGCCCTGAATGCTTCCAGGCATGGACAAAATAAGTAAAATTCAAAAGTTTTCTCATTGCTCTTTCAATTATTAAGGAAAATACCTGGTGCTTTTTTGTGGTTTTTTTGTTGTTTGTTTTTTTTTTCAAAGAAAGTGTTGTACATATTTCTGTGTATTGTATACTGTCAACAAACCCCAGCTGCAAAGTGAAGACAGAAAAGCTATCTTCTGCGGGAGCAATGAATACCTGTGTGCTTTGTTCTCTCTTGAAACCATCCAATCTTGCAGAAAATTTACCAGAATGTTTATTTCACAGAAACATACAGATTCTCATTTGAAAAATATTTTTTTCACTGGCGCAAAAAAGTCTGTGGAGACTTGTTTCATGATGTTGAGGCCAGACTCCAAATACACAGGGCTACAAAGACACCCACTGACTTCCGTGGCGAATCTATTCTGGACTGGGCCTGTAGAGGAAAGCTATCACTGCAAAGAAAAGCTGAAACTTCTTTCTCAGCATTTCTGAAGGAGATCCTTTCTTTTGCACTCTTTACCTTTCAGCACGAGCCCTTTCAGGGTTCTCCAAAGTGCTGCCATCAAGAGGCAAAAGAATTGTAGCCTTAAAATGCAATGCAACATTGTGACAAAAATGCAATACCACAACTCAAACCCACAGAGGAAACACGCCAAATCGGAGAGTGTAATGCAAATGGTTTTCATGAGTTTCAGAAGAGCCACCTGGTAGCAAGATAAAGATTCTTGGCAATAGCTGGATTCAGGCCAACTTTCAGAAGATTCCCCTGTACCTGCAATGAAAGCACAGCCCTCCTCTCTAGAAGCAAAAGCTAATAGGAAAAGTAAATACTTTCTTCAAGCAGGCATGCATGGATTTGAGGCTTCAGAATGGGTACCTACACCACATCTCCAAGATGAGGACTATGATTTACTGTGCCTGAAGCCATACCTCAATGAAAAAGCAGACCCAATGTCTCCTCCCAGCGCAAGGTACAAGCCTGAAAGCACTCTGCCACACTGCTGAGCTCAGCACAGAGCATTTGGGCTTCACTGCTTGTCCTTGTAGGGGATGCCTGTGGCAGCCAAAGGGGTGCAGCCTGTGAACCCAGCATCTCCTGGGAGTGCTGGAGAATTCAAGTCAAAGTCCACTTACAGGCTGGATGAAGGCACTGAGGGATGGTGAACTTGCTTCCCCAGCTGCAGAGCGGGGGCAGCAGAAAGCAGTCACCTCTCCAGCACCCTCGTTATTTCTGGTGAACTGTGAGCACACTGAGGGAGTCAGAGCCTGGCATGACCACTGTCACCAGTGCCTACTCCACATTAATGGCCACCAATATCTTTTAACTGCTTCTGACCCCTCTTCTCTGCTCACGTTATCCAGAAAGCTTTGGCCAAGGGAATACATTAGTATATTCAGGGAATTACTACTCCAACTTCAGGGAATTACTACTCCAACTCAGGGAATTACTACTCCAACTGGACTGCCACAAGTCCATGGGTCCGGATGAGATTCACCCGAGAGTGCTGAGGGAACTGGCAGAGGTGATCGCTGAGCCGCTTTCCATTATCTTTCAGCACTCCTTGTTAATGGGTGAGGTCCCGGAAGACTGGAGGCTTGCCAACGTGACTCCCATTTACAAGAAAGGTTGTAAGGAGGATCCGGGGAACTACAGGCCTGTTAGCCTGACCTCGGTGCCAGGGAAGGTAATGGAACAGATTGTCTTGAAGGAGATCATGCGGCAGGTGTGGGATAACCAGGAGATCGGACCTAGCCAGCATGGGTTCACGAAGGGCAGGTCCTGCTTGACCAATCTGATCTCCTTCTATGATCCTGTGACCCGTCTGATGGATGAAGGAAAGGCGGTTGATGTGGTCTACTTAGACTTCAGCAAAGCCTTTGACACTGTCTCCCATGCTATTCTCCTGCAAAAGCTGGCAGCCCATGGCTTGGATGGGTACACTCTCGACTGGGTAAGGAGCTGGCTGGAGGGCCGGGCCCAGAGAGTGGTGGTAAATGGAGTCAAATCCAGTTGGAGACCAGTCATGAGTGGTGTTCCCCAGGGGTCGGTGCTGGGGCCTGTCCTCTTCTACATCTTTATTGATGGCTTGGATGAGGGTATTGAGTGCACCCTCAGTAAGTTCGCGGATGACACCAAATTGGCAGGGAGTGTCGATCTGCCTGAGGGTAGCGAGGCCCTACAGAGGGATCTGGATAGGCTGGTGAGCTGGGCCGAAGCCAACGGGATGAGGTTCAACAAGACCGAATGCCGGGTCCTGCACTTTGGCCACAACAACCCCAGGCAGCGCTATAGGCTTGGGGCAGAGTGGCTGGAGGACTGTGTTGAGGAAACAGACCTGGGGGTACTGATTGATGCTCGGCTGAACATGAGCCAACAGTGTGCCCGGGTGGCCAAAAAGGCCAACGGCATCCTGGCTTGCATCAAAAACAGTGTTACTAGCAGGAACAGGGAGGTAATTGTCCCCCTGTACTCGGCACTGGTGCGGCCGCACCTCGAGTACTGTGTTCAGTTTTGGGCCCCTCACTGCAAGAAAGACATTGAGTCTCTGGAACGTGTTCAGAGGAGGGCTACAAAGCTGGTGAGGGGTCTGGAGCACAGGCCTTATGAGGAGTGGTTGAGGGAGCTAGGATTGTTCAGCCTGGAGAAGAGGAGGCTCAGGGGAGACCTTATAGCTCTCTATAACTTCCTGAAGGGAGGTTGTAGTGAGCTGGGGGTCGGCCTCTTCTCTCATGTAATCAGTGATAGAACTAGAGGGAATGGTTTCAAGCTGCACCAGGGGAGGTTCAGGCTGGACATTAGGAAGTATTACTTCTCGGAAAGGGTAGTCAGGCATTGGAATGCATTGCCCAGGGAGGTGGTGGGGTCACCGACCATGGGAGTGTTCAAGAAACGTTTGGATGTTGCGTTGAGGGGTATGATTTAGCTGGGAAGTATTGGTAATGGTTGGACTAGATGATCTTCTAAGTCTTTTCCAACCTTGATAATTCTGTGACTCTGTGATTCTATATGCTCATCTTAATGTCCAGGAACCTGGCTAACACTGCTTTGTATCACACAGAGAATATCTACTGATTTATTACACAGGGCTGGCATTTGAAAAAGGACATCAATTTTTATGTCCTAGACTACAAGCCAACTTCCATGTGTTGGAAGATTTGGAAGAAATGTACTGCATAACAATTATTAGATACTTCTTTAGTGAAGAGTTTCTAACCCATACAGTACCAGCTGTGTCGGAAAAATTACTACTGATATGTGCTGCAGAAATTTGTCCATTACCAAACTGCGCAGACACAGGAGGCAAAATAAGGTGAGAGTTTGCAATCCACATGACAGTACAACTACTTTGACTCCTACCTAAATGTACAGCACTACTGTGCATTTCTGGCAGCACAAGCAAGATTCACAGGTCAAAGCACCACACAGTTTAAAACACTGTCAGTCCTGGAAGGAGAAACCCTCTCTAATGGGGAACTTCCATTTGTAAATGAGAGGATGAAAAACTAAGCTCATAAGCTCTTGCCTGGTTCTTTAACACCCAAGAAGGAGTTCTTCAAGCTTTCCCACCCAGTGCTGGTCAATGAATTTCTGTTTGTAGGCAATCCTATTGCTATTCCAGTCTCAACAGCCACTTGAGTGGAGACTGCAAATACAGCAAAGCAGTTGCTTTTCTTCTGATGAGAATAAAACAGGGACAAGACAAATCACGTCCTCCTGCATGAGCAGTCAGAGCAAATCAGTCATTTATTGTTCTTTCTTTGCCAAAAGCTAAGTTTCTTTTATTTCTTTTCCATTTGTTTCTTCCTCTTCCGTTCCTCCCTTCTTTGTGTGGGACACATTCCCCTCAATGGGTATTGTTTTCAGCTATTTCTTTCTTTTTCTTTTTTTTTTTAAAGGCAGCCACATGCCTTCAAGCTGTGGGCTACAAAAAATGAGAGCACATCCTTGAAAGGCAGACTGAGAAACCAAATCTAAACAAATCCTAAGCAACACTCAGAAATGCAAGAAGCTGTGGGGGGATGGTTTAATTGCTGAAAGATTCTAACAGGCATTGTTGCTGGTAAAAGTACTTGTAATGGCTGTCCAAAATCATGTCAAATCTGCATCTGAAGTTACATTTGGCTTCTCACTATCCAAACATGGGCACAAATAAGTGCATGAAAAAACCATTCCATTCTTTCTCTCCAGGGAAACAAAGCAAGGTGGGAGGAAGGAGGAGAGGAAGGAAGTGCATTCATGAAGACAGCTTCGTACCTCCTTCAAAACTTAGTTCAAAGGATCATCTTGGAGACGGAAAGCCCTTTCCTATTCCATGACATATACAATCATTGTCATTCTATTAAATAGAGTTTCAACAAACATATTTCAAAAGCACTTAGGTATTCCAGCAATCATTTACTGGAATTGTCCAATGTACTAAGCTGTTCAAGGGCTTTTCAGAAAAGAAGTTGTTGAACTGAATACTTTAGCATCTGAATACCTTTGAGATTTACCTTTCATATGCCAAGCTAACATTTGAGAATGGAATCTGGATTACCATAATGCATAAATTAAAAATAAATAAATAAATAAAAACAACAAGCAATCCCTAGAGAGATAATTGGTTTCATAGAGATACACTGCAATTTAGAGAAATAGTCAATAATTGATGCATATATTCCACACATTATTTTCTAAATACAAACAATACCCCCATGCAATATGTTTTTCATTTAATTGTTTCTGTT
The DNA here is from genome assembly GCA_030625065.1 of Alectoris magna. NCBI lineage: Eukaryota > Metazoa > Chordata > Aves > Galliformes > Phasianidae > Alectoris > Alectoris magna. The sequence goes on from CM060564.1 coordinate 36,382,610, forward strand.
TAATTGCCCCCAGAAGCTAATGGGTAAGTTGCTAGCTAGAGTACTGCATAACTTCTCATCAATAGAACTTCAGCGATTTCAGACCTTATTGCAGGGTCTTGACTTCAGTCATTTGACACTATTTCCCCTGCAGGGGTTTTATACTTCAATCACAGTGATTCCGTAGCAATTTGCAAATAATAGTCTTCAATTATTATAGGTATTGATGGGCTAGAGATAAGACCAAGTAAGTGTTTACCTCACACCAGATCTGTATGCCTCGTGCCTTAATCGATGTACTGGCCTTTGAAGAGTGATAACCTGTCCTCTGTGGAATGTTCTGCTCAACCACCTCATCAACTGCTAAGAAATTCATACCAACCCTCACAGCCTGGGAACTTCCATGATCACTGACTGCCTGTCTCTCCTTGCATCCTTCAGCCATAGCCCCAGTAAGTCTGCACTTCCGGCAGAGAGAACAGCTGCTCCCAAGAGGCCTTTGCTTCTGTTCAACAAACCCAAATAAAACTAGCTTAAAGGAGAATGTGGAAGGGAGGACTCAAAAAGATGACCATAAAGATACGCTTTAGCGGTTAACGATGGAAACGTGTTGCTGGACTTCAAATGTACCAAAAAATGTTAGCTCAGGCATTCTACTATACAGAATATATGTCCAAACTAAACCAATTATATTAACTTAACACTTCTTGGTGAGAAAAAAACAAATCAGCCTTATCACTTCCTCTGACTACTGTTCGGAAAAGCAAGGAGCCTGCTGAAAGATTTAATTAACAACTTAATGCTGAAAGACTGATTTGAAGAATATTACAGAATATTTCAGAGTATTACTGACTGCATTACTTTAATCTCTGACAGCACTTAAAAAAGCTGCTACATTTCCTTTGCTTCTGACCCATCCTGTACCAACAACACGCATGCAGCAAAGTCTGAGACAATGAGGAGCTCCCCAGCAAACCAAACAAATGTCAAAATGAAACCAAACATACTCAGATCCTACAAACTTTGATGCCTCTTTTTTACAAACAAACAAGCTGCACAGAGCTCAGACTAAGATAGTCTGGGGGATCAGACACCCCAGAGTAGTTGGAGATCCCTTTTCTTTGCAGGGAAATGGGACAGAGGTAGGAGCATAGGCTTTCCACTTTCCAGCTGCATGGATCCCCTCTCTAAAAGGATACTGTGGAGAAAGCACCTCTCTTGCTGAATCTAATAACCCTGATGAAGGAAAGGGAGGGACAGAGAAGGTGAGCTAATCCTGAGCGCATGAGCTGCTATGCAAGCCAGCAGACCCTCACGCATACACAGAAACATGTAAATAGGGGAGCACATGCATATTCAGAGCAGGCAGCAGACCTTTCAGCAGATCTGGTGTGTACAAAAGATTAATCTGTGAGTGAGTTTGTGCTCAGGGCTAACTGCATTTTACACATTCACATTTTTTAATAATGAGGCAACTGCCTGGTGATGAAACTTGAGAAAATAAAAGTAGGATTTATGATATTGTTTTGGCTGTAAAGTTATTTGATTTAGTTCTGATTTTCTCTTACTTCAGTATTCATTAAACCTAATATCTAGAAATATTTATATATTTGTATTTCTTATTTTATTGTATTTATTCTGATTGTATTCTTATTTACATTATCTGGCTTCTCTTGCATCTGTATTTCTTATTTAGCCAAAGCTCTCACTGACACAAGGAATAAATCAGACGCCTAATCCTGCTCCCATTCCCAAGTTCATGATCAATAGGTTTTCACAATGGATTACGGTTTTCCCATTCACCTTAATTATAAGTACTACCCATTTAAGCTCTGTCATGTTACTTCCCATTATACTTCTATATACACACACAGGTTTTTATATATAAAAACAACATTCCTAGAACTTACTATGCAGCACAGAGTCTGAAAGGCATAATTTAATCATTACAACATAAACGGAGCTATTTGTCATCTACATATTACTGATTTAGCTACATATTTTGGTGCCAAAACAGTGTATGCATTTCTGACACAGCTGCATTGTCAAATGACAAACTGAAGGTAGTGATGCTACAGAGATTACACCTACTAAAAAAGTGCTATGTTGGTTTTTTTCATCTTGACTAATACCTCAATTGCAAAGAATGTTTATGTAAGTGTTGAATTGCATTTCAAATTCCATAAGGTCCATAAGTAGGCATTTCACATGAAGCTTCCAGTAGTGCCTGATGCTGAAAGTGCCTTTCAACACTCTGCTGTGCTGTGGTTAACTGAAGTTAACCAGGCAAATTTACGCAAGAAGGTGCGCGCTCTTCCTGAATGGTGGCACTGAGCACTTAAATGAGAGTGAGCATCTCATGCTCTCGTTTCATTTTCTGTCTTTGTACGCATTGAGTTGAAATGTATTCAGCAGTGTACTCTTGCAGCTCAGAAGGCCAATGGCAAAGGCCAATGGCATCCTGGGCTCCATCAGAAGACGGGTGGCCAGCAGGGACAGGGAGGTGATTGTCCCGCTCTACTCTGCCCTCCTGAGGCCCCAGTTGGAGTACTGAGTCCAGGTCTGGGGCCCCCAATACAAGAAAGACAGGGAGCTGTTGGAGAGGGTCCAGAGGAGGGCCATGAAGATGATCAGAGGGCTGGAGCACTTCCCCTGCAAAGACAGGCTGAGGGAGGTGGGCTTGTTCAGCCTGGAGAAGAGAAGGCTGCAAGGAGACCTCTCTGCACCCTTCCAGTATTTAAAACAGGATTATAAAAAGGATCAACTTGTTACTTGGGTAGATAGTGATAGGACAAGGAGGAATGGTTTAAACTCAAGAAGGAAATGTTTAGATTGGATGTCAGGGTAAGTTCTTTACAAAGAGAGTGGTGAGGTGCTGGAATAGGCTGCCCAGGGAGGCTGTGGGTGTTCGTCCCTGGAGGTGTTCAAGATCAGGTTGGATGGGGTCCTGGGCAACCTGGTCTAGTACCAGATCTGGAGGTTGGTAGTCCTTCCTACGGCAGGGAGGTTAGAACTTGATGACCCTCAGGGTCCCTTCCAGTCTAAGTCATTCTATGAGTCTATGATTCTTTGGATTTTATTTTCTCAGATCTCCTTCTCATAGCATCTGCTGTTTAGACAGAAATGTGTTTCTTGCACTGTATTTCCAGGTGATAAAATACATTGTTCATAAATTACAGGTCAAAGTTCAGGCTGCTGTTCCTGTGGTTGCATTTCCAGCAGCATGACTCCCAGTGGAAAATGGGAGTCTCTGAAAATGGAACTGCTTGCCTTTTTTACAAGATATAAATGGATTTCATGGACAAATCAAAACAGCAAAACAAGTAACTTCTGGGGACAAAAATTACTCAGTATGTTCACTTCTACATTAAATGAGAAAATAGGAAAATAGCCCTTTCCTCACAATGCTGAATTTTTATAGAGGTGAACATCCACACTGCTCAGGTCAGAGATTCAGCCTTTGGGAGAATGTTTTCTATTTGCTTAAAAGAGAGAAGAGAAAGCATGTTTACTGAGACTCAGAATTGGGTGTTAAAAAGTCTAGTTTCTCACAACTTTACTTATTCCCTGTTACATTTCATTTGTTGGGCATAGGAGCAATGTGACAAAACTATTCGGAAAAATAGCTTCAGGCTTCAGGGGGACCTCATTGTGGCCTTCCAGTACTTGAAGGGAGCATATAAACAGGAGGGGGAATGGCTGTTTACAAGGGTGGATAGTGATAGGACAAGGGGGAATGGTTTTAAATTGAGACAGGGGAGGTTTAGGTTAGATATTAGGAGGCTGTTTTTCATACAGAGGGTGGTGACACACTGGAACAGGTTGCCCAAGGAGGTTGTGGATGCCCCATCCCCTGGAGGCATAAAAGGCCTGCCTGGATGTGGCTCTGGGCAGCCTGGTTTAGTGGTTGGTGACCCTGCACATAGCAGGGGGGTTGAAACTAGATGATCTTTGAGGTCCTTTTCAACCCAGGCCATTCTATGATTCTATATGAGTCTATATATATACGAAAATATGTGAGAATCAAAGTGGTAAGGTTGGGGGGGGAGAATCTACTACCAGCTCAAGAAAAGGCAAATATAGCTAATGGAATACACCACTCCTGTAAGCAGATAGTATCTCTGGCATATGCATCTCATGCTGAATAATAGCAAAGATACAAAATTTAAATGGTGTCTGCAATTAGGGATTAAAACATAAAATCAAAGTACAAAAATCTTCAGTCAAACCAAGAAAATATATCGTCATATATCTTTATGTCTTTATCTAGCCAATATCTCTCTTATACATTTGTCTAGCCAAGAGTAAGGCACACAATGGGATTAGGACAAGCAGTAAATATATGTATCCCTCCTCTTAATCTCAACCCTATTCACAGTTTTTTTGGCACCTAAAGCTCATCAGCTTTCAGCATCTAAAGATTGTGATCTTAGTGAAGTGCATGCCCTTGTAAACCTCCCATCCTCTGAACCCGAGCCATTGAATGTCACGTTGGGCAAGTTCAGTCTGGGTAGCAAGGTGTTTCCTCTCAGTATGGATTTCATGAAGATTGATCGGTTTTGCTCCTCTGCATTCTGGCTGCTGAGGTCAGACTGTTCTTCATAGGAAAATGAGCTGCTTATAAATTTTCAGCTCTCTGAACTTTGGGAGTTAATGGAAAATCCCCAGGCTTACAGCTTCGCTGGCTAAGAAACCACAACAGCCTTTCTTTTGCGGTCACTGAGATGTAAAAGCCTTTCAAAAGAGATGAAAATGCTGACATTCTTTCTCTTGGGAGACCCTGCTTGTGCAAAGGGACAGAGCCTATTTTTCACCCTCTCATACACATCAAAAAATGGCCCTTCTTCCTCAAAACTTTTAAGGTTTACAACCTTTACAACTAAGGTTGTAAGGTTATAGATACAGCTTGGAACTTGACGCATTTGTTACACAGCAGACAAAATCAAAGAGATTTTCCAATACAGGCAGTTAGCTCACTTCGCATTTTTTGTGTTTTTCCTTTTCGTTTTGTTTTGGTTTTGTTTTTTTTTAAAGGGTGTGCAGTAGAAAGAAATGAACAAACCTGCTGCTCTGAGTTAGATACTGGTCAGATCCCTGCAGCCCACAGGCTCTCCCCTGGTGAGCTGTCCCTTTGCTGGCAGCTTTCCAGTCACTAGAGTCTCATGCCCGGCTCTGCAGTGAGAGGCCACACACTGAGACAGATGGAAGAGAGCCATGCCACCATAGCAGGAACCTGTGCAGGGAACCCTCCTGGGGCAGGATGCCTGAGAAACACACCTCAAATGACCAAACCCTCCTTCTGTTAACCTGCCCTGGAAACAGCCAGTTCTTTTTTCAGAACAAATGGCTAGTGATCCAAGGGCTGGGCAGAAGGTTGTCAGCTGATACTGAAATGAAGGGAAACCAGCCCTGCTGCAGAGGTGTGGACAACCCTTAGGAAGGGCTGAGCACAAAGGTACAAGCAGCTGTACCCTTCCACTGAGCTCCTGGGAGAGGCCACGCAGCTCTGTGGGGCTGGAACCTGCTAAGGCTGAGCCAGGGCTGTGACACCCAGCTGACAGGGAAGGCAGCTCTGCACCACACTGTGCTGCCACCGTGCTCAGTGTAACTCCATCGTGAAAGAAGCTTGGAAAGAATCACAACATCATGAATGACGCAAACAAAGGGAACACAAATCCAGATCTCTTTCCGAGGCTTCTGGGGTCTGCCTCACACTCTCAAGCTCTTCTTCACAATTTTTCCCCTTTAAAATTAAATTTGAAATCATTAGCAGATTCAAAAACTTGTGGATTTGATGTGAAAAGTCCAATACTGTAGAAGTCACAGTAAACTGACAAGAATAACACTCCTACTTCTTTCCTCCCATAGAAGTCATGCAAGAAGGTGGTGGACTGGAGAACAGAACTGTTAATTGCCTGACAGGGATAACCAGAGTCTGTACCTGTATACCTTAGAAGAAATCTATACTCACAGAGTACAGCAAGTTAGAAAAAGATTGAGATCACTACTAACTACATAGTATGTCAATCCCTGGGATGTAAATGAAAATGCTTGAGAGTAAAATAAGTGGGAGAGTATGGGATACAAGAGGTGTAAAGAGGTCAACTGGAAGGGCAATAATTATTCACAGTGGGCATGTGAACTGCGTCTCATCCACCAACTGAAATGATTCACACGCATTTTTTCCATGTATGTTCACCAGACTCTGAACTAAGACACACAGCAGGCAAAATTATATTACTAGAAGCCACTAAGCTAAGTACAATAATTGTTACCGCTTTTCAACATAGTATTGTAATAATGGGGCTGCTACTTTTGTGCTAATAGAAGTCCACGTGATGCACAAATATTATAGTGCGTAAACCAAACCCTACATTTTTATAAAAGTAATAAAAGTAAATTTGAAGATTGCACTATACTTTTTTATTCAGTACACACAACTAAAGGCAACACTCACACTCCGGTACTTGAAGGAGCATCCAAGACTGCAGAAATACAGATCAAATGCTAAGACTACCTGATGAATACACACTCATCTCCCGCTTGAAAGTCACAGCTCACACCACATCATCTGAAACACATAGGCTGTAGGTATAGCCACTCATCTTGCCACTAAACCATGTACTAACTAGGCTGTTATTTTCCATTATTGATGACATCTTAAAGGACAAACTGAAGTGAGCTGAAAGCACGGATTCACTGGAAGTGCAAACTGACATTAGTGTAGTTGGCATTCATTTACCCTCAGGGACCTGAAATCTAGAGCTTACAAACAAACCTCTTCATGAAAGGGCAAAGTTCCACCTTCCTCTTAGCTTCATCAAGTGGCCATGGTAATTTCTTGGAGTGGGGGTGCAGGATGACTTGTACTGGAGTGAGATTCAGAGCGCAATTTGATTCTTCAGATCCCAAAACCATCTGCAAGGAAATCCTTATCCAGCGTCTGCACTCGGAGTCTAAACTTGGCCATAGCCACTGATGTCTTTCATGTGCCCACTTCTTAGATTTTGCTTTTCACATTACTCTCCAACTCAGCAATGTTATCTACTGACTGCATTTCCACCATTAAGCACTGAAGTGTAATAGTAATGGGCTGATACATTCTAAGACCTATGCTGCAAGCTACGTGATGAGCGAAAAATGTCCATAGCTGTTCACAGGGAAAATAGCATGGCTCCTTTCAGCCTGTTTCAGCAGGTCTGGCGAATTCAGCTGATAACTTTAGCAACTACAACGTCAAAGCAGGGATGTAAAAAACTAATTTTTGACATATCATGGTATTAATGAAGAGACCGATTAACTTAGGCAATGTGACATCTCAAAGGATTAGTGAAGCCAACCTTTTAGCAATGGTCAGTCACTATGCCCACAAGATATTAGATCATCTACTTGATTTCAGGGGAGACAAATTGTCTCAAGGTTTGCCATCCATGCAGGATTTCTGCACGTGACAGTATTTCTTCACTACAAAGTTATGGCTTGATTTTCAGCAGCAGCTACTGATCACTGTTGGTAATTCCCAGGCAGAAGGTTTGCAGGCTAACATTAAAGTAACACAGTGTGGTTAATAGAGAATTAAGTGCAAAGAGCATTTCACCATCTCCAGGTGGTAGACTCTCTCACACATCTAAATAAGAGTTGTCACTGTTAGCCAAGTACTGACAAAATGAATGATCTTTTAATTTCACATAGAAAGAAACAATTCTGGTACATGTCTGAAAAGTGACAGTGTACCACAGACCACAACTTTCCAAGGCAGAAAGGTTCATGATACTGGAGTGGCAGATGAGACGCAATAACCAGCAGCAAACAGTGGTCCATGGCAGAGGAAGGAAGAGCCTGAAGTGCTGGGATGGGCTGGCAGATAGGCAAGTGCCCAAGAAACACCAGTGCATTTGCTGCCAAGGAAGAAACAGTGGGCAGTTGGAGTTGTAAGTATCAGATAGTCCTACTTAGAAGATGAAAGGCAATTTTCAATTGTTAAGTAAATTAAAAGTTCATATGAGCATTTGGGCTGAAACCTGGGACAAAAATTCAACCCTAAGTGATGACTGTGACCCAGACCCTGAAGTCACTGGGGCTTTGGTCTTCATGAGTGTGCATTTCCCACCTCAAAGGCTGTCCCACAGGAGAAGGGAAGTACTACAATTTTTAGTCCAAGATTGATTCTTTAGGAGACAGCACCTTTTAGTTTTTAGTTATTCAGCCACTAAAGTACCAATATACTGAAACAGCATCAGAATTTCAAATTAAATTCCCTGCAGTCAATTTTTAAATTTTCTTTTAACCATGCACATTTTGAATACTATGCAGTAAAGCGTGATAAAATTTACTTGAAAATGGTCATCTGTACAGAAGTCAAGATGCTTCTAAAGTTGGTAATGAAACTCCACTTGATAATCACAGCAGGTATACCTCTTCAGCTTCTGTGAAAACCACAACTCAATCTGCATACACTTTCACCTAGCTTGAAGTCCCACCCCTTTCTGCAGACCAGCATGCACTAAATTTATTGCCAGCAGGACTGTCAGTGATTGCTGTGTTAAATGCTAGAGCACAATGGAACTTAGATGAGATAGGAAATAATACAAATGTTAATTATCTTGCTGCAGATGAGAAACCAGATGATATCTGGTTATTGTAATCAGGAAAAAAGTATGAGAGCTACTTAGCTTAGAGCTTTATAAACACCAGATATATACATCAGGAGGAAGCTGACAGGTTAGGAAAAGACAAGTGCAGCTCTGTACTAACAAGGGAGTGAGAGAGATAGATAGAAAGAGAGTACGTGAAATCATTCACAGAAGGGCCACTTTTCTATCAGATAATTTGTATTTCCCTCTGTTTCAGACAGATTATGGAATTACAGAATGGTTGAGAGGCCGAGGTTGGTAGGGCCTTCTGAGTCCATCAGCTCCAGTCCCTGACCAAGCAGGAACAGCCAGAGCAGGGTGCCCAGGATCACATCCAGACAGTTGTTGAAGATCTCCAAGAAGACTCCACAATTTCTAGACAGCTTGTGCCAGTGCTCTGTCACTCACACAGCACTGAAGTGCTGCCTGGTGTTCAGAGGAATCCTCCTGTGTTTCATTTTGTGCTCACTGCCTCTTGTCCTGATACTGGGCACCACCAGAAAGAGCCTGGCTCTGTTCTCTGCACTGTTACATCAGGTGTTTGTACACTTGGACCAAGATCCTCCTGAGAATGCCCTTCTCCAGGCTGAACAGACCTGGCTCTCTCAGCTTCTCCTCCCAGGATAGATGCTCCAAGCCCTTCACCATCTTGGTGGCCCTGCATTGTACTCTTTCCAGTACGTCCATGTCTCTCCTGTAGAGGGGGTTACCAGATCTGGACACAGTGCTCCAGGTATGACCACTGCTGTGCATGGGTAAAGATCACACCCCTGGACAGCTGGTGATTAAGGGGTATGCACAATGTGATATGGGGTCATATGAGCAGCATCCAAAAAAATCATGGAGTCAAGGCAAAACTGATATGTACAACAGACTAGAAGCTCTCTAACAAACAGTGTTAAAGCATGTTTGTGTGTGATTCAAGTGTATACAAGCATGTTCGTGTCTGTTCAAGTCTGTGGTGTGCTCACATGACTGCATGTGTGTAGCATGTACATGTGTGTTCAAGTATGTTCAGATGTGCAGTGTTTAAATGTGCATTCACATGTGTCAGGCATGTATGTGTTCACAAATACGTGTGTTCACACTTGTTCGCACATGTGTTCATGAGTGCTGTCTGAACATGTCCGCACACAAATCCACACAAGTTCAGATGTATGGTGCGCACACGCATGTTCACATGTGCTTGGGTGTGTGGCATGAGCATATGTGTTCACATATATTCACACGTGTCTGCCTTTGTTTATACACTGACACAGTTTTCTGGATTTTCTTTGCTACAATAAAAACACCAAGAGTGGGACCACCATGACAATGTGGCAAAATGCAGAGCATCAGCCCCACATATTTCCCCAGAGCACCATAGAAAAGCCTTGAGCTGTATCCTGCAAACATTTATGCACAAGCTGAACTTCATGTACAATGATTAATTTCCCTGACACCATGTGGGTTTCATTGCAGCACACAAAACCAAACACAGACTTACGTATTTTTAGGATCAGGACCTACTTAGTGCTACTCAGCTGTGATTTAATGTGTCTGTACTTAATGTGCAGCTTGCTAAATGTGAGATAATTCTGTGTCTTTGTACAGTTTTTGTCTATTTTTCTCCAGAACAGCATGTATGTTGTTTCAACATTAATGTTGAAAGTGAAATACCCCATAGTCACTAATGTTTATTTAAACAATTATAATGCTGTCTAGTGCAGCTGGGAACGGAGATACGGTAGCCTCATATTTAAAAGCATGGCCTTTTATATAACATTAGGGAGCTCAAGTGGGCAGGTTGCCCATTTCTAATTCCCTAGTGGCTTCTATTTTTCACAGGAATTAATGTTCTAATCACAATGCATCTTTATAATATTTTCCTTGTGCTGATCAAGTATCAGCAAATCAGTGGTTATTTAATGCATCCTACCACGTATGCTAGGCCAAATTATTCAAATATCCTCCCGTACAAGAGATGATGGGGCACTTCTAATCACAAAAAAAAGTGCAAAACACGTAAAAATAGTAATAAAGGAGATCATCAGATATGTATAATAAAAACAGAAAAATCCCTTCTCTTGCATGCAGAAGCATTTTTGTGTGGATTGTTCTTAGTTTGTGGGTATCACAGTTTAGAAGATAAGTAGGTAGTCCAGTAACAGTCTTTACAACCTTAGATGTCGTGCACATACATATGCATGCATGCACACATGCACAGGTCAAGGAAGATTACTATTACAGCATTGACGCTTTGCAAAGTCGGAGACAAAGGTCGATGACCTTTGCTTAGGACCTTATGGCCCAGGCAGGCAAGCCCTAAACAACTTGTGCTTTGAAGCAGTGTCATTCCAGGTAGGACAAAGGCAGGTGGTAGCACCCCCTAGTTTCACACTCAGTGCTCATTAGCAGCACAAGGTATATCTGGAGTGTATTCTCAGAGAAACAAATTGGACTTCTAGGGAAACTGTACAAACACTCCCACCAAAAAAAAACAAAAAAAAACAAGCAAACAAACAAACCAAAAACTGAGGCAAAAAGATGGCTGAAACACTTAAAGACCTAAATGTACTGATGAAAAATATTAAGTACTACAGCTGCTATTAATCACAATACCAACAATATCATCCAGGTATTTTTTCAGTTACCTACTACACCACTAATAGCTGATTAAAAAAACAACATTTTACATGTCCAATTCTACAACTTGTCATAGGTTTGAATAGCAGTAGCTGAAGTTCTGGATACTCTCTTTTAACTATGTGATGTTAACTATTTTTACCTCTCCATAGTGTTTTACATTTCATCTTCTAACTGAGCATGAAATAATTTGTATGTCACATTTATTGTCCACTAAGGAACTTCATGCTCTTTTTACAAATATTTAGCATCTTTTCCAGATACTATACAGCTATATTAAAATAATGGAATTTTTAACCCACATTGATTCTTAAAACTTTACAAATTCTTAGATTTCAAAATCAGGTTATGTTCCTTACCAAAACAAAATCAGTGAGAATGCAACAATACTGACTGCTGTTTCTGACCCAGCATTTGTTTTCTCCCAAGAAAGCACTTAGTGCAGAGGACTGGCCAAAGACCACTGAAATCAATGGAAAGGCTACCAGTGACTTTGATGGAATATGGACTGGGTTTTGAGTGTAACACTAATGAATTAATCTACTCATTACAAAGTCTGAATTTGGCTTTGACAGATATAAAGCAGTTCGTCCCACGTACATTAAACAAATTGCAGACATTTTAACCCCACCCTTTCACTCCCATGAATTCAGACTTTTTTTTCTGTTAGCTCTGTTAAGGAGCCCCAGCACTTGCACAAGAAAAATGAATGACCGAAGTACATACAAGTTTGTACTTACAAGTATCTGGCTTGAGCTGACTGTTGGTGATTCCAAAGTACTGGGGATTTTCAATGACCGGAATCTTTGTCATCCCAATGATGACCGCATCAGGACCTCCCTCAGAAGAGGATGGAGTGTTACTGCCATTTGAGATGTGATGGAGAGGACTGGCTGAATCATCATCATTGCTGATAACTGAAGAAGGACCTAGAGTTAGAAACAAAGATTAGCTTTAACTCAGCACGTTTCCTTTTCCTCAGACCATTTTTTTCTTCCTTTTTTTCAAAACCTCCATCCTTATAGTCAAACACTCTCTTTATGTGCTTTGGTGATCTTACCTCACAAATTTTATACGCCCAGGTGGAGACATACAAATGATAGGCCATTAGGAGTTGGAATGTGAAGTAAATTTTTGCACTGGTAGATCACCTAGACTAGATATGTCAGGATTCAGCATAGCATATCACTGGGAAAGTTCTCCAAATTTGATGAACTCCTTCTATCATTCTCTGAAATAAGCTGTGAAATACACATATCAACTTTTTCCACTCAAGCTCTTCTCAGACCACCCAGCAATAATGCCTTTTTCACTAACTTGGGGAAATTCCTGTCTTCTCTTTGATGTGGAATTAAAGCGAGAAAAAAAACAAACAACAAAAAAACAAAAAACAAACAAACAAACAAAAAAAAAAAAACAAAAACAGAGAGGAGATGGGCTCATCCTGATAGGGAAGTTTTGTCATTTCTGAATAACAAAACGGCCAAGGGCCAAAACTGAGTGGACAATGCTGTCAGTTACAGAAAGTGCAGGTCACATGCTCTAAGTAGTAGAAAAGACATATCACATCCCACTGTGAAATATGGAGTCACTGCACTCAGGTTCCTCCTGATCAGAACATTCTTCTGGCTCCTCCAACTCCATCCACACCTGAGACTAGTCACCTCCCAGGAAGAGGCTTATTTTGGTCAGTAATTTATTAACAGTTTTTGTTTTATCTTCACTTTGTGATTTATACTTCTATCCAAAGTGCCATGGAGATAAAACCTTATAACTAGTTGAAAAAAATGCCTAGCAGTTTTTCCACTCGTGTGAGCCACTGGGGCTTCTGATCTAACAGCAAGATCAGTGCAGATACTATTTGAATTCTTGTGATCTAATCCTGCTATCTAAATTCTCCATTAAACTTCAATTTACTGCCAGTATTCAAAGAAAACCAGTCACCAACTAGCAGTAACAATATTTTGCCTAAATAGACAACTGAAGAGCCAGTAGAGATCAAGAACATTGCATTTCAGATAATTCTCCATCCAAATGAACTGGCGATTTTGAGGAGGCATTCACGTCATCTAATGTTAACAATCAATAGATGATGTTAGAAACAGAATGATTCACTCTCTTGATGCACCTATCCTGGAAGGGCATCCTCAGAAGACACCTTCGTTTGCTTCCACCTTCCCTGCTAAAGAAGGGAGTAACAGAGAGGAGCATAGGGAAGACTAACAGTTGTGTTTACCCTACAAAATGAATAACCCCTTTGCAAAGTGTCCCAAACTGGGTTTTAGGTTAAACAGAACAATGCAGAGGCACAACAAATACAAGCACTCCAGCACAAAGATGGCATCTGTGTCAGTGGGAGAGATGAAGGATACAGAAACAGAGAGACTGGGAACCAACAGCAGGTCCTGCAGACCCATCACAGAGGATCTGAGGGAAGATGAGGAGGATTTACCACTGCACAGACACAAGTAAGAGCAAGGGCAGGCCCAGGCACATCAGCCGGGAAAGATGAGCTTTGAAGGAAGGAAATTTAGACTCTTTTAGTGTTTTGTGGTGTACTACATGATAACAAAAACACTTTATCATTTCATGGTGTGGCTCACAGGAATAAAATAATTTGGCATGTGGCTATTCAACCCTAGCTTTAGAGACTCAAGCATTTCCCACCCCAGCCCTGCTTTCCTTTCTCCCTAGTTGGTTTAATGGTTCATGTGGGAAATGTTCTCATAATTTGAAAAAGTACTTCCCTCCCTCTAGCCTGAAACATTAGAGGTAATTTTTCAAATGCCTTGTACTTCACTGGAAAGTCATTGTTGACAAATGTAAGTGAAGCCTAGATCTCTGCAATTTATCAAGTGAAATACTAATACCAAGGCTGTTTTTGTCATTACTGATCACTGAGATTGATTCTACTAGGAAAGCTGCCAGGATTAAGAGTTTTTGGTGAAGATTTCTCTAACAAACTGCAGAGCCTAGCAAACTGTGGGAAATGGTCCCTCAAATGGCACACAAGATACTTACATAAAGTCACAACGTATTTTTCAGGTGTTTGAGTTGTGCGTTGTGGAATTAGAGTGCAAATACATTAAAAATTGTACGCAATTTTTTGGCTGAGATTGTCCTAAGGTCTCTCAAATATCTGAATGACAAGCTAATGGCACCAAAAAGCAAGCAGGCAAATACAAGTTTTCTCGGGAAAATGCAGTCCTTTTATACTATTAGAGATCCTGTATGAGAGTCAAATCCCTTCTCTTACAGCAAATGGACAAATACTCCAGCCTCCGTAATTTAATAGAGGTGATGGCAAGGAAAACTGTCCATTACATATTTCTAGATGTTAGAGCAGTATAATGAATAGAATCCCATTCTGTTTGTCATATTATTTCTTCGCTACTCTAAGACCCTATTTTGCACAGTGAACTATCCTTTTTCCAGTCAGTGTAAACTGCAAAGTGCTGCAGGTGAAAAGTAGCCAATTGTTCTATAAATCTATTTACTCAATTAAGATAACTGGCATAAAATTGTCATCCTTGTGGCATGAAGGAGGTTCCAACTGTATTAGACTCTCTGATGTAGATGAGGAAAACCTGGAAAACTAGATGATTCCTCCACAGTAGGAAACAGTTTAAGAAAAAGTAAAATGTAGGAAATTTGTGCTGCGTCATTCGTCGTCCAGTCATTTATTAGTAACAAATCAGCTCATGCAATTGTCTTTGGATACAGTTGTTTGGATTTTAAAATCTTATTTCCTTTTACTGTATATTTCTTCCAGTTAAGCCAAATGCAACACAGCAGATAGAAATTTTTGTCTACCAGAGGCAGTTGAGCTCATATGCTTTCAAAGAGGCTTTTTTTGCTGGGATCTTTTAGAGATTATGAGCAAACTGACAAACTGTGTCAATATTTGCATATCTACCAGACTGACCACTTGCTGTGAAAATGCATTTCATTTTTTGAATGCATTAAGTCACATTACAATTATAGACCAGAACTGCAACTCACTTCTCACAGCAGCAGCCTATGACTGATATTCCAGTAATGCAAAGCCATTTTCCTGGATGCAAGATGAGCCCATCATCTGTGCTGACAAGAAACCAGAACTGCCCTTTTCTGAATTTGCACTGAGCTCAAATCAAAAGGTAATTTTTTAAAGTACCTTAAAGTATGGTTTCATGAAGATTAAATGGGGAAACTTCATTATTTGTCAAAGGCAGAATGAGTACAATTATCTGCAGTCTCCTATTATTGATTCTGGTGTGTTTTTTTGTTTGTTTGTTTGTTTGTTTTATCAAATCTGCTGTTGGTTTCACATCCAAAACCTGAAAATTTTAGACAAAATGTTTTTGGTGGAAGTTAAAATTATGGGTCATGAGTAGTCATTAGTTACTGCCAATAGCAGCCTAATAGTCAGCTTGAGCTTTTAGGAAAACTGCAGAGGCTTTCTCTGTCTTCACTGTGCTGCCCAACATCTTCCTTGTTACCAGTTTTTGATTGCATTTCTTGCTTTAAGAAGACAGAAGCTGGAGCCAGATGGGAAATGGTAGGCTGCCCTAGAGAAGAAAGATGAGAGCTGCACATTGCAGAGCTGAATTTCTCCACTCTCTGATGCTAAGAAACTGTCCATTCTGCACAGCCTAGGCTCAAGAAAAATCCCTCTGTATAGATGAAAAAGCAGCTATCAGAAAAAGTGTTGACATATAAGAAAACCAATTATATTCTAAACTGACAAGCTATAGAAAATCCAAAACACTCTTCATATCCCTGGGCTGTGAATGATCCTAAGACGTGGCATGGGGATAAGCAGGAACAGCAGGCGACACTTGCTGCTTGCCCTGCATAAAACTGGAGGCAATCACATGCTACGGGGGAAGGGGGAGTCTCGGCTTATCAGCACCAGTGACAGTACAGGGCACCCCTCCCTGAACACAACTCATCTCTGCATCTCTGTGCTGCCTCTTCAACACAGCATCTCTGCACCGTCCTTGACTTACCTCACGCCAACAAATATCAATATTCTTAGATTTAGAAACAAAATTTAATACTAATATTTTTCAAAGCATGGCCAGAAGTTTCATTATCATAAAATACATCACTTCATTCCTCTCCTGTGCCGTTGAGAGGTAATGCAGTTCTAGCATGTATGCTCCCAACACATATCTACACTATTACTTGCTGGGACTGGGTTTTGCTTCACACTGTTCCAGACTTCAGCACATCCTTAAGAAGTTTGCTGTGGCAACATATGTGACTACTGGCTGCCACTGGAATAATCCACATGACCTTCCTGCGTGTGAAAGTATGGAAAGAGCCCTAAAGTGAATAATAGCATGACTCAGCCGAGCAGGCTCAAAAAATAAAAATGAGAGGTTCTCAAAGGCAGAATTGGAAAGAGCACATGCTTTTGGTCTGCATCTAGCATGGCCTTGTAAATATGTATTCTCAGACTTCAGTTTAGATGGTCAAAAAGTGATCACTGCGTCCATCTACTTCTCCTTTCACCTACTGTGTCAAAGACATAAGCAATTTACTTCATGCATATTTGCTCCCTAAACTCTAACTAGATCTCTTGAAGACTGCAATATCCTGCACCCCCCTCACAACACACTTCTTTGAGTTGCACATCACTCAAATCACCCCTGAAGTCACTACTAATATCTCAGCCATGCTGAGAGTCATAATTACAAAAAAAAAATCAGCCTGTTTTACCATTGTGACAGGAGCTGTTTAGTTATGGGCACACATACACTTAATCAAGTACGAAGGCAGCTCAGTTAAAGACTATTATTTATAGAGCTGATTTTTGTGCCATGATGTCTTATTAACCATAGCTCCTTTCATGAAAAAGGACACTGATGGCCAGAAAGATTTCCCAGTTGATCTTGCACTAGAATAAGCTCTTCTCACTTTGAGTCCACACATGGACATATGGTAAAGACACATTGCAAGTCAAAAGCAGGACAGAAAATACATGTCACTTCAGTCAGCATCACCTCTGCTAGATTCTAAGGCCACAATTAATTTTCTCTCTTCTATCCCTTTGGGAGAGGTGTAGTTAAATATCTTGCTCTAACACGGTTTACCTGAGACTTCACTCCCCATAAGCTTCCATATAGATTCTACTTTCTTCTTTTTTTTTCTCTTTTTTTTTTTTTTTGCATGATTAACACATAAGTTTTGTGCTTCAACAAAGGCATTGATTCAGATTCTTTTATTATAGAGTTAAGATTCAAGCTTCCTACCAGAACAGACATCCTTTTAGCTCAATCGCTGAATCTCTAATTTATCTTTCATTCCCTTTAGAAGACAACTTGTGAGTCACGGCTTGGCACACTTTTTTTTTTTTTTTTTTTTTTTTTTTGACCCAGGTGCTACAAACATTACTTTGAATACTCATTGGCATTCCCAAATTCAACTGCTATAGGTAACTGTGATGTCGAATAATGTTTATGCAATTCTATTAGACTGAATAAGAGAGCCCAGCCTAATAGAGGGTAATGCAATTATAACAACATTATTTTATATTATTGGTCTATTAAAATGCTCCATGCTGAATACAAGGAATTGAATTAAGAGCCAAAAATAGAACACAAGGAGAAAAATCAAAGCCAGCTGAATAAGCTTCCCAAAGAGAAACCAACTTAGACTCACTTCAGTTAGTGGAGCTGTTCGAAGTAAACTGGGATTCTTCTGCAAATCCTGAGTGGACTTGTTAAAATGATGTTCTTTGCTTTGCAACTCCTGCTGCTTTTCATGAGGGAAGGAGCACAACACAGTGCTCCTGTGCTTTTTCAGCAGATCAGCTGTGCAATAGCTACTCTTGCTTCTCCACACCTCTTTGTCTCTTATCTCTAACAGCTTTCCAGAACAGAGCCATCGGTGTTAGCCACAGTGCTAACTTAAAAGTCCTTGCCACAGTCAGTTGCCAATGAATGTTATGGGATTAATACTGCTTTGTTTATGGTGAAGAAGACAGAAGAAGATTACCTCAAGCAGTCTTATACCCAAGCCTCTCCTGATGGAGCACAGTGCTTTTCAGAGCTCAAACAAATGCATGCCCTTCCATCCTGGTACAGCACATCAAGCCAAAAACTACGTTGTAGACATTGAGTCTGTGACTCAGAAAACTGAGACTTGTCAGGCTTGGGTGTTTAGAGGATAAACAATCTCACATCTTCTGACAGGTATCATTAATCTGTTTAACAGATTTGCATGCAGCAGTGCTTGTTTAAGCTTGCACACCATTGTTTCCAGACACACAAGGTAAGAAAATCTTTCTGATGCTGCCCAAAGTGTTCATTTCCCATCCAGGAGCATGCCTCCAGGAAGACAGAGGAACCAGAATGGATGTTGATCCAGAGAGCCAGAGAACTTCCCCACACCCAGCAGACGAATGCCTCTGATCAGCACATGCTTCAGAGACTCCCTCTCCAACAATCTCTAAATTACAGAGGAAAGGGGACTCCTTGGAGAGTTCTTGCAGGAGAAACTGGCTGGAAATAGAGGCTTAAAATCAAGAAACAGACTATAGGAGTCTATTCACCTGCAACTACTGTGAAACAATGGACAGGCATTTCTTCGAAGATCATAATGGAGACAGATAATTTTGATAAAGTTTAACACAAGTGATAAAGTCTCTGCTTTTGCTTTCACATGAAAATCAATGATTTATATTTCCATATTTGTTGCAACTTCACAAGAGGACCAAATTGTGCTGGTAACACGGTATCACTTTCAAGCAGAGAAAGTAAGTGACAGATTATTTTCTTCCCTACACAGAATAGCTTAAGCAATAGGTACCCACAACCATAATTAAATAAAAAGTATGTTTGCCAGCTTCACAGTAATAGATCTTCAGTGTTGCCAGGTATCAAAGGTCAACTGCAGTGATCAAAATGCCTTTCCCCTAAAATGCATGTTCTTCTTGCTGGAAAACTTGTTTCAAATGCCTGACTCCTCTAGAAAGAAATGAATGTGCAATCTGTGTAATTTCCACTGAAATGGCTCTGCACAGATTTTAGCCACACAGATATATCATCAGGCCTTTTTGTTGTTGCTTTTCATCTACGAACCACAGCTGCTTATGTGTCGATTCAGCTTTATTCTGGAGCACAATTGTGAAAGAGCCCCAGTCAGAGCCAACCTAACTGCTTTTTTTTTTTTTTTTTTTTTTTTTACTCACAGCCTCATCTATATTTCCATGTATGCAAGCATTCACACACTCCTTATCAAGCCTAGTGCATTCCAGAGGTCATAATATTTGCAGGGAAAGTTTCCAATTAAGGAAAACACCCTAGAATCCCCTAGAGGGTTGCTTCGTAAAGCAAGTGATTCCCCCAAAACCATGGAACCTACAGGATGCAGGAGTAGACCAGATGCACAGATGTCTAGGTCTGGGACAGGCTGACAAGGCAGTTCACCTAAGAAACCTCTTTTCCAGTACTGCAAGAAATAAGAGGTCTCTAACTGCCCTTGTTTTGGCTGAGATTCTTTTTTTTTTTTTTTTTTTTAATCTCAGAGGCTTGCATTATGCCATGTTTGGGATTTTTGATGAAAGCTGTGCTGTTACAACAGGGCTGTTTTCATTGTTGCAGAGCAGTGCTTACACAGAGCCAAGGACTTTGCATTGTTTCGTACTGCCCTGCTAGGAAGGAAG
Source organism: Alectoris magna (assembly GCA_030625065.1). NCBI lineage: Eukaryota > Metazoa > Chordata > Aves > Galliformes > Phasianidae > Alectoris > Alectoris magna. The sequence continues at coordinate 36,402,500 of CM060564.1, forward strand.
CTAGGCAGGGAAAGAAGAGGGTCAGAGGCAGGACAACAGACCCAGACTGACCAAAGAGATTACACACTGTGACATCGTGCTCAGTGATAAAAGCTGAAGCTAAGAATGAGGAATGGGAGTAAGTTTAGAGTGGAGGCATTTATCTTTCCAGTACACTGTTACGCATGATGGGCCCAGATTTCCTTGGATGTGACTGAACACCGCTTGGAAGCAGTGAACAAATCCCTTGTTTTGCTTTGCTTGTACATGCAGATTTTGCTTTAACTACTAAACTGTCTTTATCTGCCAGCTTGTGAATTCTAACACTTTTCTGATTCTCTCCCCCATCCCATTTCAGGAAATGGGTGAGAAGCAATGTGCTGCCGAGCTGCCTGCTAGGTTAAAACGTAACAGTAATGCATAGTGTTTTTCAAATGCTGTCCATAAAGAAGGAAGGATGGGTAATCCCCTCTGTCTTACTCCACAACTGACTCTCACCCAGACTGCCACCAGCAAAGCCTTGTCCTGCAACAGAGGCATAAATCCTCACGGTTTGTCTTCTGTGAGGCACATGCTACTATTATTACTGTTTTGGAGGCAGCAGGAGGAGCTTTGTGTGGCTCACTGATTTGCCCTGCACTGCAGGTGGGATCTTAGTCAAAGCCACAGGCAGAACAAGGAAGAATGGCCAGCTTCTGCTGCCAAACCAGGCAGTCCCTGGAGAGTTACAGCCCTAGTTCAGCTGAAGGATAAATGGTGGCCATACAGCTGCCTGCTGTCTCACAGACACATCTGCAGTATCTGTAGCTCAGATGATGTGCCCTATCATAAAGCATGAGGAATTTATGGCCTCTAGTAATTGGTTGTCAAATGAAACACAGATTGGAGACAAAAATGTAGCCGGGATGGGGTGTGTTAATCAACAGAAATATGTGAGTCAGAGAAGTAAGGATACAGGGCAGCAGAAAACCTGAAAGAAGGAAGGGAATAATGCTTTATCTTTTTTAATATAGATCACCAAGACCACTATAAATAGCCACCTGCAGGTTTGGTACGTAGGAAATGTGGTAAAATTGCAATCCTTCAAAAACTCTACAGTGAAAAATCACCGCAATAAGAAAAAAGATCAGCTGGAATGTACTTGTTGGTATCAAGTGAGAAAGAATAATTCACCTCACATGAGACCCTTGTTGACTTTAATTTAATTAAGAAACTATTTAATTAACAATAAATTACCTCAACACTTCTCATAAATAATATAGGGATTAACATTCCTATTCCAAGGACTAGAAATGTTTCTCTGTTGTCTAGAATATTAATACAAAGCATACAGAAGCAAGGCTAAGGTTCTCCATGCTGCTTTGACAGTTAAGTCTTTATCTGAGAGAATAGCAAAGGTATCTGGGATTATCAACCAGAAAAATTTTGCAAACTCTTTTCAGATAGACATAGCTAGAAGATACAGTAGATATGATAGATAGTGGAGAAATATTCCCCAATACCTCATTGTTATGTATTTTTTAAACAAGCTGTATCAAACTATTTCCCTTCTATAAACTCTCCCTGATGGTTTCATGCAGTACAGAACTGCAAAGAACAGACCTTTTCTATCCAAGCAAATCACTTGAAAACACTACATAGAAATCTCTAAAAGTACTCAGGCCTGATTAAAAAATAAAAATAAAAAATAAAATAAATAAAGCAAAACAAAAACTGAAGAATTGTGGGTTTTTTGTTTTGTTTTGTTTTTTAATTCTACAGAGATGTCTGAGAAGGTGCATAAGGACAGCCTTCAAGACTTGCATAGGAAGGAAACAATATATAACGCTAGATGGGAATGAGGAGTTACATCTCAAAATTCAGCCAAGAAAGACTGTGGTAAAATGTTATGAAATCTTCCTCAGTCAGTGGAAATTCTCATAAAGAAGTTAAGAAATCTCCACTTCAGGACATTTTAAAGCTATGTCAGGCAAATATCTGTTTGGAAAACTACAGGTATGTTTGTTAGTGGCTTGGGAAGGGAATTACGGTTCCTTTTCAGCCTTATTCTTCCACAGTACCAAAATGTAGACCTAGAATGGTCTTATGGATAATGTTTTAACTCTTCAAGTAGTGACTTATTTCCACTCAAAATGGAATGAGGTCTGCAGCTCAACAAATACAGAGCTTATATACATAAAATATGCATATTTCACTGCATAAGCAGTTTACTTTTCCAGGCTGCAGAGTCAAGATAGGTCCAGTCAGGTGGGAAACACATCAGTAATGTATGAATCCAAAGACTAGAGTGGATCCACCAGAATACAACTTATTTCATTTAATTCTTTACTTACAATTTCTTTTTCTTTTTTTTCTCCTTTATTGTTTCTGAAGATTCCATTAGTGGAAATACTAGTTACATGATGCTGTAAAATGAAGTCTTGTATTGATTCACATTTTTTTTTTTTAGGAATACAAGACTCATACAGGCTCCAAAACCTCCATGAATTATAAAGTCAACACAATATTTCATTGAAATATATCTTTCAATTTGTTCCTCAACAAATGTCCCAGAATAATTGTTTCCAATTCTCTTTTCATTTACATTCACACTAGCTAACCTTAAACATGGCAATCTTTACAGAAGCAAAACTAAATGATTTACCTGCAAAAAAACCAAACATCAAGCTCAAATAATAAACAGTCTCTGCAGAAATGCAGTATTGCTGTCTACTCGGCTTCTACTGAGACTATTCTAAAGCCCAACTAAATATTTCTTGGACTTGAACTGTGTCCCAGTACAGCACCTTCTCATCTCCCGACACTCCCCATCCTTGGAAACGGGCTTTGGAAGCAACATTCAGGGATCCATCTACACCCTACATGGAGGAAATGGAAAGCTGTTGAACTAACAGTCAAACAACTACAACTTGTCAAGTACTCCACTGTGAACAGACTTAGAGTGCCAGTGGCCCAAACATCACATGGGTCGGGCAGGGATAGGGTTAGCGTTAGGGTTAGGGACTGCTGAAAGAACAGAAGAAACTTCAGCACAGAAGAAAGGCTCCCCAAAACTGACCCTCACTGAGCACAAAGCAGGTGGTATCTTACTTGTCAATGCTGAATGATTCCTTTTTTTGTGTTTCTGTCACAATACTCTAATTCACCTTCTCTGAAGCCTCTGTTCCTAGAGCACTAAGCAACTATACACTTCTTTGGCCTTCCAACAGAGATCCTACCCCTGCCATGAAAACTTTGCTGGCTTCTGTGGGCAAGTTAGTCTTTTGGGAAGATTTTTGGTACACAGCGATCATGTGTCTCTAGGAAATCTGGTAATAGCTAGGTGAAGCATCTACCAAGTTTTTCAACATGGAAGTGATCCTCTGCACCTCTAAGAAATCACACAGAAAACATATATATATATATGTATATGTATATATGTCTTTATTTTATTTGCTTTCCACTTCCATAGTTACAGCTTTCTATAATTTGCTCAACTGGATATTTTGGGACATGGTCTAAAAAGCAATTCGTCTTTGGAGCTGAGAGGGAGTTGAATGGATCATTCGGAGGAATTCCTCTCTCTGCCACTACAACAGATCAAAGATGCAGAATTTAGTTCAGAATAACACTCTTCCTTCCTTAAGTGCTATTCCTGAAGCTGTGAAGCCTTGCATCTTCCAAACCCTCTTCAATTATAGATCTAAAACTTACTGCAGCAGAGAAAGTGACACCCATGGACAGAGAGGCATAACCTCAAGTTTCAGCCTGCCCCAGTACCATCAGGCAGAAGCTGTGAGATCAGATGCACAAGTTGACTGACTTGACTCTAAACGTTGGCCCTGTAGTGCCATTCACATCCATATCCTCCTCCTTTTCAAGGAGCATGCCTCAACCCCCATAAACTTTCTCTCCCTTGCCTATTTCTTTGCAACTATTGCTGTAGTAAGCAGGGAACTGCCCTATGCAGAAAACCATTTGCAACATACTAGCTAGCTCAGCCATCCTGGAGCTGGTCACAATACAAACCAAGCTCTATCAGCTTTGCTAATGCAGATTTCAAAATGAATACATTAACTGTGAAATTCATCATGAAAATACAATGAGGTTTTGGCAAACTATTAGAAGGATCATTGTCAATATTTTGCAGAGCTCTAAATAAAGCAGTTTCTCTCTCCTTTTTTTTTCCCCCCCAAGATGTTGCACAGAGTATTTTCACAAACGTGGAATCATAGAATCATAGAATTGGTCAGGTTGGAAAAGACCTTCAATATCATCAAGTTGAACCACAAAACATCTTCTGCAAAGCCAGAGAACTTTACCAAATATTTTAATCTAATTTTTTCTGATGGTCCTTCTATGTTTCTTTACTGACTTCCCTCTTTTTGAAGAGTTTTGTCTTTCTCCTTATAACCATTTTTCTCTTGACCACTTGGCTTATCAGCCTTTTTTTTTTTCTTTTTTTTTTTTTTTTTTTTTGGTCATACTGGATTGCTTATCTCCTTGCAGCTTCCCACCACCTTGTTAAACACTTCAGCTTGTGAATACCCACTTATGGCTTCCTGTGTTGTAATTTTGATATAAACATTAAATAGTATTAGTATCTATTATTCTCTATCTTTTGGGTAACATTCATTTGTTCTCAGACTTCCCCTTTTACAAAAAATTCAGTCATGGCTGTTCCTTAGCAACATATTGATCAGAACAGATTTACATGGAAATCAAATACTCTCAGAAAGGACTGGCTAAAGGAAGCTGACAATATAACCTTATTTCTGACCATTAAAAGCAAATACTATTATGCAGAATACAATGTTTTTTTCTCTGTAAACCTAATGAACATATGCAGAACAAAAGCACCAAATGAAGTAGAAGACTATATAAACTGTCCTAATTGGTGTATCTCTGAGTTGATCTGCAAAAATAATCTGCTTGCCTTCAGAGACTGCAAAACAAAACAAACTGCACACAGCCACAGTCTTCCCTTGCACTGGACAAGAATCAAAACTGGAATCTCAATGGTCCTATACAAACAGGTCCAAATGCCTAGATCACAAAAGGCATACACATCCACTTCCCACATGCAAAAAAAACTACACACTCTTACTTTATGTGCAACAGTTCTAAGCAAGGACAAGCATCAGACTTCACTGTATGAACACAGTCACTTAGTACTTCATTCTCTGGGGTGCCCAAATTTACACAATTTCAGCAAACTGGAAGATTTTCATTTTCAGTCTACAGAAAGGACCTATTTTCCCTGAAGATTTTTCTACAGCTTACTTATTTTGCCAGACTGGAAGGGGGGGTGGGGGCTGAGGTTCACTGTTGTGGTATGGGCTTTTTGGTTTTTGTGTGTGTGTGGTTTTTTTGTTTTTTTGCAGTTTTGTTTTTGTGTGTGTGTGTGTGTGCGTGTGTATTTTTGTTTCTAAACCAAAATAATGCACTGAACTCTAACTAGCTAGTTCTTTAGAAGTACAGACAAAAACACTTCTGATGACAGCAAGATAACTTGAAATCAAATGCTAAGCATGAAATCCTACAAACAGAAAAAGTGAGATAGTAATACAATAAGTCTAATTCTCTTCATTCTAATATTAACAGAGAGTAGTTTATTGGAGTGACAGTGGTACAAAATCCCTATGAATGTCAGTAGAATCAAGACTGCTGTTATTTATATGAATAATAATGGTATCCTCTTTGGCTAATGAAGTCTTATGCTGCAGTGGCACTTCGTTCTGTCACTGAAAGCAGTGTCTACAATATATGTCCACATATGAATTATGTTAGGAATGGGTTAAGGTAATAGATCTGTATTCTTCCCAAGAGGCAATGCCAAAAAGGTAATTGCCCATATTTGTACCACTAGGTTACAAAGGATGACAGTTTCATGTCTTCCTAATGGTTAACTGAAAATCTATAAAATCCATTTCTCTTTCTTGCTGAGAAATTTATACAGGACCAAAACCTGAAATTCCAACTCCTGTTATGCTCACACAGAACTCCCAGGGAGAAGATTAAAAATGCTATGACTTGTTGCATGCTATCAAAAATGCAAAGCTTCTGTACACAAGGCTGCTGTTTTGATTATTAAAATTAGCAAGACGTAGATCTTTCACCTTTAATTCACGCAGTCACAGGGACTGAGGGAGGAGAACAAATCAGCCTGCTGGAAAGCGCTTATCCCTGGGCTGGGCACCAGCAGAAGCAAACTCCTCCTGCTACTTCTCACTTCCAATCTCCTCTTTAGGGCCCAAACAGAAACAGGAAATGGGCAAAGAAGAAAGCCCAAGTCCTAGGCAAATTTAAATACAGTGCAGCATGCTTATCCTGACAAACATGCAGAACCCGTGCAGGTGTTTTGTGCCTAGGTGCATGCCTTGGGAAGCTTTCAACTGGGCCTTGTGCCACAGAAATAAGACCTCATAAGTGACAGTCCAGCAAGTGGCCTACACCTATCAGCTTTGTTGGGCTTCTGCTGAGGTGGCCGAGGTGTCCTACAACAGAGCCCTCTATCCCTGGCAAGACACTGGCTCTGTGGATGTGATGCCACACAGCCTGGGGCCTAGGGCCTGGCTACCAGCTCTCACCACTGAGTTGTCTTATGCTTGGTGGTGCACAAACTCATTTAAAAGAGTAAGCAGTTCATCAGCTGAGTGGTTCGGATGTCTTTGTGCTCCAATGCGACTTCAGAGAGTACAGACTTACTTAGACTTATATTTCTTCACCAGCCAACTTCTTCACGTGGGAGCAAAATCCATGGAACAAAGACACAGCAACTTACAACAGCTATCTAACCAGTCTGCAAATAAAGAAAATCTTAAGTACTGAGCTACAAGCAGTTTGTAAAATGTTAACTGACTCTTCTAAGTTTTTATAAGAAAGTAAGAAGAACATAATTTCCATTTTTAAAATGAAACTTAATTTTCAAAAGTAATATTACAGAAGATTTCACATATTTTCTATCACTTGCAATGCCTTCCTTCCCAAATTTCATTTTAAATTGCCAAGAAATTATTGCCAAGAAGTTGATTAATATTTATACTCAGGGATATTCATTACAGTGCATTAGTAAAAAACACGTGTATAGGGATCACCATCACTTAGAAAATAGTGATTCAGGTACCAGCATAAATATATCAGGGTCCCAGATTAGAAATAAGACTTGTTGAATTAAAGTCACTCATCTGCACTCAAAGTTTCTAAGTACATATCACACACAAACTCATTCAGCCCTAACAGTAAAAATTCAATTTCTTCTGTTGGTAACACACAACCAAAATTGTAAGATAGCACTATTTCACATCTTCATAATCTTCTAAATGATCATTTTGTAGGGGAAAAAAGGTGAAACTGTGGATAAATACAGCTTTTACAAAAAATCTGGCTAAAACTGATTAAACACACAAAAATCTTACTGTTTTGGAATTAAAATTGCTTCTTTTTTTGGCATTTCCTAGGGTATTTACTCCTACAAATGTTCACAGACAGTGATTTTAAGCCCTAAAATTTATCATTCCCATATAGTAGGGAGTGATTGTACTTATGAATGGCAAACATTTAAGTTGTTCTCTTGGCTGATTTTATGTATTAAATGACCTGATTCATTCCTTTCTCAAGTCTTATTTTGAGTTCCTCATAGTTTTGCATTCCCTGCAGATATACTCAGTGCTGAACAGACAGATGCTAGCATGTTAGCCACGTGGCACAAACATACATACAGTGCAAGGAAGGGCACAAGAATAAGGCTGCACAAGTTATGCACTTGCAATTCCAATGTATAGGTAGCAATGACAAAGAGTTTTAGATTGTTAATTAAGCATCTAGATATTATTCAGGTACAATTTAATGAGGCGCACTAACAGTCCTCCCTAGAATCCTGAAGCAGGCAGGACCACACACACAGGCACAATTTCTTCTGTCTGTAACAGCACTAATGACACAAAATCTCAGATGAATAAACACACCCCATTTATTTTATAGGGGAATACAGTGCTGCACTGCATCTAAGGTCAGAATCTGGGCTTTGGTGCAATTGAATGAAGCAGGCAAGCATCTGCATAGACTCTTTGCATCCTGTGACATGCGGGTGGGATTCCTTGTGAATGCAGTGAGTTAAATTTACATTTATATTCTGTATCAAACAAATAAATCTTACAGTCGTCTGATTTACAACACCTGAACCAAGACCCACAATGCTCTGAATGGGAAAAAAAAATTCAGAAGCTTTTCTGAATTTACCTCTCCTCTTAGAGACAATCAAACCCTTTCTAAATAGACTGATGACAGGATAACTCAGTCTCTGTGCCATCAATCTTTAGTTTCTCTGCATAGTCTGCCAAAAGCTGCCTTTTCCTGGCATGAGTATCTGTCCCCTGGCAATCACCGATCAAACCACTATCATGCGAGCTATCTACAAATCACCAGTGGTTACAACTGCTCACAGCTTGTGCAAAATTCAGACCAGATGTCAGAAGGAAAAGCGTTAATACTCCATGGTTAGGAACACCAGGTCTCAGAGGCCAGACCACCAGCTCACTGTGACAGGTGACAGCAGGTGACAGGACTCTGGGTAGGCTGCTCTAGCAGAAGCAGGCCTGCATTCAGACTCCAACAAAGACTGAAGCCACTGCAGGGAATGGAAACATGGCACCCCTTTGAGAAAGGAAAAGCAGGAACAAATTTTTCCCTCCCTCTTGAAGAGGAAGTGTGGCTCTTTCTTCACCCAGGAAGAGATTATATGAGCTCCCAAGGGAGAGCCAATGCTGACACATGGGAAAAGTTAACCTTACATCCCATGTAATGAGCAAAAAGCTGGTCTGTGAGCACTCTGCTTCAGAAGCTGTACCTCAAATGCTTGGTGGTTACTCCAGAAAGGACACATTTGGGTAATTCACAGTCAACTTACCTGATTTTAGCTCATATTCTCACAAGTCAAGAAATGTAGTTTCAATGACATGGGTCATATTTAAAAAGCATTTCATGCACTGAAAAATAATGGGAAAGCTGAGCAATCAGTAATAACAAAGGAGATAAAGCCTGTGTGGCATAATCCTTCCCAAGACTAGGGACTGAAACATCACTGGGCTATTTGCTAACCAGAAAAAGAGCCCTTACCAACCTTACCTTACCAACACAGGCAGCCAGCTGTGTTACAACGCATATTGTACCTCATTTTGCCATAAAACTACTTTCAGCTTATGGAAGATAAAACTAAAACTTCCTAGGGCTACCATCTCAACAGCTGATATTAACAGAAAAATCAGTGAGCAGGGCCTACCATGAGGAAAGCAATACTGTTATTTCTTTCAACTTTAAATGTTCCTCATACTTAAGGTAATGCACACTGCTTTTTTATGTTTTGTACAGAAGCAAGTGTCTTGTGTGTTTTCTTTTGCAAATTACAGGCATGCCAAGACTTCACTCTTTGTTCTAACTACACTACTTGATTTGTGGCAGAATAAGGGAAAAAAAAATGCTATTTTTTCAAGAGTCCTAAAATATTTCACAGTGGTGACATAACTTATGACTTTATGGATTAATTACATACAATTGAACCAGAATCACAGAATTGTAGGGATTGGAAGGGACCTACAGAGATCATCGAGTCCAACCCCCCTGCCAAAGCAGGTTCCCTACAGCAGGTCGCACAGGTAGGTGTCCAGGTGGGTCTTGAATATCTCCAGAGAAGGAGACTCCACAACCCCCCTGGGCAGCCTGTTCCAGTGCTCCGTCACCCTCACCGTAAAGAAGTTCTTGCACACATTCGTGCGGAACTTCCTATGCCCTAGCTTCATCCCATTTCCCCTTGTCCTGTCCCCACGCACTACTGAAAAGAGTCTGGCCTCACCACTATGGTCCCCACACCTCAGGTATTTATAAACCTGGATCAAATCCCCTCTCAGCCTTCTTTTCTCAAGGCTAAACAGAGCCAGTTCACTTAATCGTTCCTCATAGGGGAGATGCTCCAGGCCCTTCACCATCTTTGTGGCCTTCTGCTGGACACTTTCCATGAGATCCCTGTCTTTTTTGTAGCGGGGAGCCCAGAACTGGACACAGTACTCCAGATGAAGCCTTACCAGGGCAGAGTAGAGGGGGACAATCACCTCCCTTGACCTGCTGGCAATGCTCTTTTTTATACGCCCCAGTATGCCATTGGCCTTTTTGGCCATGAGGGCACACTGCTGGCTCATGGCCAACCTGTCATCCACCAGGACGCCCAGGTCCCTCTCTGCAGAGCTCCTCTCCAGCAGGTCATCCCCAAGCCTGTACTGGTGCATGCAATTATTCCTCCCTAGGTGCAAGACTCTACACTTGCTTCTGTTAAACCTCATCCTGTTTCTTACTGCCCAGCTCTCCAGCCTGTCCAGGTCTTGCTGAATGGCAGCACAGCAAGCCAATGGCAGCCTTCAGGCATGTCAGCCAATCCACCCAACTTCGTATCACCAACAAACTTGCCAAGGGTGGCCACTATACCCTCATCAAGGTCACTGATGAAGATGTTGAACAAGACCAGATCCAGCACAGACCCCTGGGGGATGCCACTAGTTACAGGCCTCCAGCTGGACACTGCACCGCCAACGACAACCCTCTGCACTCCGCCAGTCAGCCAGTTCTCAACTCACCTCACTGTCCACTCATCTATCCTGTACTTCCTCAGCTTTGTTATAAGGAGGTCATGGGGGACAGTATCAAAAGCCTTACTGAAATCAAGGTAGACTATGTCTACCGCTCTCCCCCCATCCACCCAGCCAGTGACAACTTCATAGAAGGCCACCAGGTTGGTCGAGCACGACCTCCCCTTGGTGAACCCATGCTGGGTACTCCTGATAACCTCCTTTTCTCCCAATTGTCTGGAGATGGCATCCAGCACAAGCTGTTCCATCACCTTCCCTGGGACAGAGGTGAGGCTGACTGGCCTATAATTACCTGGGTCTTCCTTCTTGCCCTTTTTGAAGAACCAGGAATCCACGATGCTAATTAGTCCTATTGACTTTCACTCTGGGACAACGTGGGGCAGATATGTTTCAGATAACAGACCTCAGCACCATGCAAAACCTCTTGAGGAAGCATTACAGTTGGCCTCATGGCATGTATCTTTAGAACACTCGCTTAGGAAGCAAGGTCTGCGTGAGGATGCCTACGGGAATGAAGGCATGACGAAAACTCAGCATGGAGTGACAATGAACTAAAAGAAACATTACCTAGCTTGGACAAATGCTTGTATAGGACTAGTTGTTTTCCTCAAACATGTTCCCTGAGGCAGAGATGAAGTGTTCATTACTGAGGCATTACTTACTTCAATATTGTACACACTGAGATTCTGCTAAAACTATTCCAGGATATCTTCAGTAGGATAACACTAGTCACCAAGAAACTGCATAAAGAATTGCCCATCTGGCTTCAAAGACTTTCATCATTTTCTTTTCTTTTACTTCTCATATCCAATATTAATTACTAAGTCATTAAGGAAGTATTACCTGCATTGTCATCAAAATCTAGCTCCCAGCACACTTGCGTATTTCCCTTTTGTTGATCAGCCCTGTTGGGAAAATGCCATGAGTAGAGCAGCTGGTTGAATACTCCATTTCTTTTGAATGTATAAATAGGAGAGCGCATCTGCATGGCAAAAGCCATGTGCTGTAACACATACCATGAAGGTATGAAATATACTACCACATTCTTATTCTAACCCACTCCACCACACTGTTTGGGATCTTATTTTGTGATTATTATTGTGATTATGGTATGCCAGACATCAATACAGACTAGGAGATGAGTGGCTGGACAGCAGCTCAGCAGGAAGGGACCAGGGGGTGCTGGTGATAGCAGCTCAGTGTGAGCCAGAAGTGAGTTCTGGCAGCCAAGGGTGCAAACTGCAATTAGGGTGTATTAAACACAGTACAGCCAGCTGTCCAAAAGAGGTGATTCTCCTGCTAAATTTAGTGTTGGTGTGATCTCATCTTGAAAATTGCTTGCATTTCTAGTCTTCACAATATAAAAAGGATATTACAGTCCTTGCAAGGATCCAGAGAAGGGGAACACAGCTGGTAACAGGGCTGGGAGACATGTCCTGTGAGGAGAGGATTAGGGCATATGGGCTGTCCAGTCCAGAGCAGACATGGCTGAGAGTTGACTGCACTGGTCTCCCTATCTCCCTGAGGAGGGGAAGCAGAAGGAGGTGCCAGGCTCTGCTCCTGGGAACCGATGGCAGGATGTGGGAACAACACACAGTGCTGGCAAGGGAGGATCAGACTGGACATTAGGAAACATTTCTGTACCATGAAGACAGTCATATGCTGGCAAAAGCTTCCAAGAGAAGTGGTAGATGCCCCATGCTTGTCAGTTTTCCACTGAATTATTCTATTCTGTTCTATTCTATTCTAGGAACTATATTTGAAGTTTGCTGTGATGAAAAAACCCAATAATAGCATCATAAGGGTTATGAGAATAAACCACAAATTTTCAAAATACAGTAGGGAAACAAACTGTATAAACAAAGCAAACAAATGCTTTTAAGTTACTGTTTTCCAACTACCAGAACAAGCTATTCATTTTAAATACTGTATTAACTTGTGCACCAAAGAAGAACTGTAACCCAAATTCATTTTCAGCTCAATTTCACATACACCTTTCTGTTCTCTTTACCCACTTTCTCCTGTTCCCATACACTCTGAATTGCAATTTTATGTTGTGAAGGGACCATTTGGTTGCAATTCCATTTTCTGTTTACAGACTGTGACAGTCCATCTCCTTTATTGTGAACTCTGATCTATGACGAAAGTACTAGAGCTCTGGATAGCAACTTGGATACCAAACAAAACACTATCATTTAAACACGGAGTGTCTTTCAGCTTCAGCGAAGTAGCCACGGAACACTTAGCTTAGAATATGATAAGATATTTGCTTTTCATATGTATAACACACTGCCCAAAAAGTATTTCTGTAGGATTATCTGAGTACCAGAAATCAGGTTTTTGTGAATTTACAATCATCTTCATAAAAGTGCAAAATACGAAGACTTGCTTATGTGCAGCTATTGCATTTATTTTTGTTTTAGGGCCTGAATACTATTAAACTATTGAAAGATGCATCAGCTGATCACTCTGAAAACAGATTTTAAATTTACATTATACTTAATATAGTAACAACTAGAAAGTAATATTTGAAAACTACTTTTATATGTAAATGAAGAAAGTGTACTGATAAAACAATTTAAGATACAAGCTGTTTATATTCTTTTTCCTCATTAAAAGGAGAAAAAAGAAAGGCAAGTATTTACAATAAGACTGCTAAGTTACAGTTTGTACTTATTAAAAAAAAAAAAAAATCCTTGTTTGCATTTTTAAACTAATTTGGATTGTTAAACTCAGGAACATTAAGTATCTATGTTACTACTTATCCTGTGTACTTCCTAATCTGCAGGTCTGCATAAATAGCTATTTTCACTTTTGCTTCTACTTTGCCCCCTTTTTAACTGTTCTCTTTAGATGGTAACCTTGTTTTATCGAGGATGCAAATTTTGTATTACAATGTTTCACTGTTAAGCTCTGTTACCATTCAAAAAATATCCAATAAATGTTTTTAAATTTAGACAGATTTGGCATGTAGCTAATACTTTGCTTTATCTGAATACTTTCTTTAAATAATCGTATCTTCCAGCGCTATCAATATAATAATAATCTACCTTTAGTAGCAAGTCCTACTGAAAGTATCTCCAAAGGAATGGGCATCAAGCCTGCCTGTCTTATAAGGTGACAATACATCGTAATTGTTTAAAAAAACACATTTTTCATATATGATGACACTATGTGATATCACAGTTGCATCAAACAGATGAAAAAGTTGTGCCAATGGATGAAAAAGTCCACATGGGTATACACAGCGGGTTTGGTAAAATACTCAAAATATCGTGATCTCATTGAGAAAAATGTGATCAAACACTTCACTGACAAGAAAAGGAACATGTAATACAATATCGGCATCTGCGACAAAAGAAGAAAAAAAAGAGAGAGAGAGAGAGAATAAAACTTAAGATGAAACCGTGATGTAACAGTTCTGAAGCTGTGTACTCTGTTTCAATAGGTCTATCAAGAGACCCAAACAGTCCAGCCTGACAAACAGAAGACTCAAATCAAAACACATCCTTCAAATCACAGCACTGAAGTTTCCTGAAAACAGTTTTTAAAATCAACATGGCATGCTTGAGCATTCAACCATACCACTTTTTTCTATGTTCTGAGTAGAAGAATGTGGTCTGAAATGTAAAACTTACTGTCTTATGTCCAACAGCTGAATATGTAGTCATTTAATCTGAATAAATGCATGTCTTATTAAAGGTACATATTAAACACATGAGCATTTACATTAAATGAAATAGAAATACAATTATCATTCAAAGGTTGCTTTGTTGCCTTTTTTTTTTTTTCTGAAGAGGGGAGTTTTTTAAATATAGTAATCATTCATGATGCTATAAAAATAAAGAGTTGAGTCTTACGATATATCAGAAAACAAAAGCAAGAATAAGCACATACATAACAACAGACATCAGCTGAGGAACTCCACAATTCAGGTATTTTCCAATACAATACAAAATTTCTAATGAAACAGTAGACATAAGCACTTTACAGAGAGTGAAAGACACGATGATAATGAATTATAAAACTTTATTGGGCTGTTAAAAATAAGTTTGTCAAATACACTTCTTTAAAGTATGGATTGTCTAAAGTGTTATAGTAGCACTCGGCAATAAAAACAATCATTGTCTGTTACTTACAGGACATATAAAACAGTTTCAATGTGAAGAATTAGAGAGGAGAGAGGGAGCAAAAATTCACAGCCTGCTGACGGATTACAGCAAACCGTTTTCTAGGATGTTGTTAAGGTAGAAAACTTTTTTGTTCTATCATTTGGAACATTAATTTTTTCAGCATCTGAAAGATAGATTTGAGTAGAGAATGTTTAACTTCTACACCTTGATACGAACTGAATCAATTTCTTCCTATTTTTAAATTGAACCTAAACCTAAGAAATACTCAAAGGATGTATGGCTCCAAATGGCAGCAGAATATATTTTAAATGTGTTTACCAAAGCCCTTGATCTCAAGCTTAGACTGTGGCATAGGAGCTCCTTTCTGCTCCAGAACTATCAAGGAAATAGTTATGTTAAAAATATATATATATATAAAAAATTAAAGAAAAAGTCAGGATTTCTTTTCCTATTTTACGGACATGCCTAGGGAGTGCACCAGACTCTTCCTACGACAAGGAAAAATCAAAACCATTGGAAGAAAGTCGCCACTTCCACCTCTTTCTTGATCAGATAATTCCCTGATTAACTACCTAATGGTAGTTCTTGTCATTCCAGATAATGAAGGAGGTTACACTGAAAACAAACACAAGGAGGGAAATCTCCTTCTAAGTTAATATTAGTCTACTCAGAAAGACTGCTGTGCATTGCTACCTCTAGGGACTACTGGCCCTCTTCAAAATAAAAACATTTTGACTCTGTACTGCCTTCAAATCTGCTCCAGACCACAGCACATGTGCTTATTGATCACATTCCTTGCAGCTGAAAAAATACAGCTAGTCACAGAAGGATGATAGCAAAATTACAAGGATACAGCATGCCTGTATCAAAACAATACATAACATAATATGGACTTTTTCAATTCATCTTTTTTCATGAATGGCTAAATTTCTGAAACTGATTCCTAATGTAAAATATGAATAAATTCCAGGTTTGATAAAAGGACAGCAACCTCTTCTACAGGTACAATCAAACAACCTGCATGCCTGTGGAATTCAATACCTATACTTATTTCCAATTAATCATTTCCTATTTTAATACCAAATTTAATTTTTTTAACAAAAGAAAAACAAGTAAAAATGAAAGCCAGATTCAAAAGGTTGGGCATATGCACTTGCATGTAAGTAGGGGAATGGAATGGACAGTGAAACGTTGTGAAATACATGGTATCAGTATTCTCTGTGCTACTTACAATGGCGTAGTTATAGTTCTCAGTACTTCCAACCATCAATAAGCACTATGGAGACTGGATGACAAAATCTCAATATGGCTCAGTGCAGGCTTAATATGGGCCTGCCTTATCATCTGGACTACTTTACACCATTGCATGATGATGGGAAAGCCCATCCAAAGGGTATTCAAAGACACTGGACATCAGGAGAGATGTAAGAGTTTACAGCACACAAAGAAGGAGGATGATTAAGTAAGTCTAACAAGAATGGAACAAAAGGAATGAGAGAACCACTGAAAACCATAAAGAAGAAACAGAGAGTATAGCGAGAAAGAAGAATAAGACAGTAAGTACAAAAAATGTTCAGGTAAGCTTTGGGAGTTTTCTTCTGAAAGGAACATCAAATATTTACCTCCCTCATTTATGAATAGATTTTGAATGATTGAAAATGTTAACTATGCAACAGGAGAAGGAGTGCTGAATTGGAAAGATGTCAAAAAGGACACCCTTACTATTTGTTTGGTAATTTTACAAACTTTACAAACCGCTTGAACACTTATAAACATTCAAACAGTTGCATATAAAGTTTGATCCTTAATGCCTGCCATTAACAGACAGCATGTCAGGCACAGCCAGGTGAAGGGTCTCAGAAATGGGACCTTTGTATGAATGCTGTTGTGGAGAGAGTTGGTAGGAAGTGTATTGGTCACTCCTATGTGGCAGACTTCCATAATGCTTTTAGTCTTTGAAAAATAGTGTTTAAGGAGTGTCTGCACCATAGGGAAGAAATGGATTTTTAGTGCTTCAGCCCAGTGTCAAAGAAGAGTGAGCAATTTCTGTGAAAGCTATTTGAAACAGAATCAAAATTACTTCCAACTAGTTGTCCACAGGTTTTCTTGGCACTGTCTGCTGCCACCAAGGATCTTGTTCCCGCTGAAATTAATGGCATTCTAGAATCACTCCTATGTGGGAGAGACCCAGCTGCTAGTCAAAGGCAGTGGAAAGGACAGGGAGTGCCTTGCTACCCAGCCACACTGCAAATGTGTCACAGCAGCCTCCCTGACAGTGAGTTCTGTGACTTGTGCCAAAAGAGGACATGGTCCCCAAGCACCTTTCTGCAGGAAGAGCCTTCCTGTGGGCACCCACCTCACTTGATGTGGCAGACAACAGCAGCAAGGATAATGCAAACCTGGGACTCTGCCTGGGAGCAATGTACTCCTTTCCAACATAGACCTGACCACTTCCACGAAGTTCAGCTGGAATGGGTTTATTTAACAGTCTTGGTTACATGCCCTGCCTCACACCAAAACTCACCCCCAGGACTCCTTCCAGTCCCACAGGAAATCTGCCCATTAAGCTGTTCAAAAGTTTATCTCAGTACTTTTCTGAATGCATTAAATGCCAATTTAAAGCAAATTCGAGCATAAATCCCTTCTAGCAGAACACTAGGAATATGCTTTTATTTTAGGTTTTATGTCTGGCATATTGGAAAAAAAAAATAGCAACTCTGCCTTTAAACATTTCATAGCTTTTTTTATTGCTTAGAGAAACAATATAAAAGCTTTTTAGTATCAAATCCTTGATGTTCAGCAACTTTTACCATGTTAATGGTTCTTGCATAATTCTTAGTTTGAGTGTCAGTTTGTTTTAAGGAGGTCAGGAATTTATAATTAACTGAGACCTTTCTGAACTAACACCATCTGAGCAGATCAGAATCTGAACAGTTAAAAGCAATGTCACTTACAACCCTGCTAAAAACCAGGAGCTAGTAAGTAAGTACTATAATTTCCACATTAGAAGTTTAGCTCCCTTAGCTTTAAGAGGCTCTGGCCACATACTGAAACCATTTTAGGATCACATTATCTTTTTCCATTAAGCATTAAACATCTGCATTAAGACATAATTAGTAACAAATCATGTGCTGTAATCCATAAGGTTCTGTGAATATCTGCATCAAATAACAGTGCACTGAGAAGCTAATATAAAAGATAATACAAAATATTTAAGAAGGAAATTCTACAATATATATATAAATATATATTTTGCTTGTGCATAAATCAGTTCTGGTTTATTGAAGTTACCTCCATGATTACATTAAATCCAAAATACTGTAAGTACATGCTGAAATACTTGAAGGTCCAACCTATTCCTATATGATAAAGATGAACTGCAAAGTGCTACAAAATAAATTAAAAAAAAAAGTATGTAAAGTCCCCAATCAGTATCTGTGCACATTTCTGCATATAAATGTAATAAATCATAAAGAACTACCATTTAAAATGCAATATTTCAAAAAATCATCTGTCAAATTCCAATTCAGCAAGTCTGTGTTTTCCTTGACAAAAGAAAAGGGATCAGACTCTCACCTCATTTATTTGGCAATGAATTATGAATATATAACTGAAATAAGCTGGCTTTGTTCCAGCATAATTTAAGACCAGAATCTGGGCTACTGGGTCAAGCTCTGCTCATGATCCAACTTACATCTGATGTAACTCCACTGACTTTTCTTCAAATACTAATTATCTAAATGATTTTCTATTAGTTTAGAATCACCTCAGTGGCTTTGGATGTTATTTCAAAATGGGAAAAGTAAGCAATAAATGTGAGAATAAAATAATCAAAAGAAAGCTAAAGAAGAATCAGTAGCAGAATAGAAAGTATCACCCTAAACTAAGATCATTTCCACATAGACTTAGGGAGGAAAAAAGGCAGATATTTTTCTGAGGAATGGCAGAACACTTGCTGACATCTAACTTCAAACAGGGAGTATGACTGATGTCTTCAATTGCTGCCATCCCTCCCAAAATCACCAGAGAATCTGCAGGGTGACAAAGACACCACGATTCCTAGATCATCATTAGTTTCCCAGCTCTGCCCTCTTCTTTAATGTTATGTGTTAAAAAACACGTATTTGGAACAGATTTTGGAGAAGGCAAGAAAGCACTCTAGCAGTTGCAGCTCCCATTCCCCAGCCAGTTACATGAGAAAGGAAACGTCTCACTACACAGATCCTGAAGAATTCAAATGTGGATATACTTATTGACTAATAAGGACATTTACAAAACTCGACCACAGCAAGAAGAAAGAACTTGGATGTCAGAGACTGAAGAGAATATAAGAAAAAAACTCAAACAACTAAGAGTCTTTAAAGGCAAAAAGATACAAACTATTTGGAAAAAGAAAAAAAAAAGGCCAAGACGAGAAAAAAGAAGACAGAATATATACTCTTGTAGAAAGAGAAGGATATAGTTTAAAACACCATTGGCACTGACAACAGTTTTTCAATGGAAGAGTGAAAACATCTGAAATTTAAAACCAAACGAACAACAACAACAACAACAAAAGAAGAAGCAAAAAAAATAAAACTGAATGTAGAAGAGGAAAAATAATACAATCTTTTGCTTGCTTCTCAAGCAACTAAAATCAAAAGCTCAGAAATTCAATCAAAATTCATAGAAATATATTCACCTATCTCAGTCTTCTGCTGCTAATCTTCCTAGCTAACTTCCAGCTGAAAAAACAGAAATTTCACCTTTCCTAAGATTATTCCTTAAACAGAAAAGATCAAATTTTAAGCTCAGGACTTCATAAGCATGCAGCATGAAAATGAATGTCTAACAATATGCCCGAATGCATCCCTGTTCTTGCAAAATGCTTGTGCCTTTGCAAACCTTCCTTGCTACTGTGAAGATTCCTGGGGACAGTACACTTTTCTTTGAACAGCTGAATATTCCTGTAAATATACAGTCTGAAGGACCAACAGTATAGTGTTGCTACTCTTGCTCTTGGTTCAGAATCAGCATTCTAGACTACTAAAACTTTGTGCTCTTATGGACAATACTGAATAAGCATGGTTGACTGAATGGTTAAATTATGGTAGTAGTTCAAAACCCAAAACAGTGATGAACAATATTGCTCTCGTTATCCATACAGCTCAGACTCAGCATCTACCTGGCAAAGTCAGTGGAACCACATGTATAAATATGATTTACAGGGCCAACTCTGCAATTTACAGCTTCAGTATTTAAGGCTATATCCTCAAAATATACACAAACTTAGCTTTAAGTATGTCAGTACTCCCACTGAAATCAATGGGTTTAGATGCATACTTAAATAAAGTGTTTGTGGAAGAGTTTTATGAGCCATTTATGCAAAAAATACAAGTGCAACTTTGCAGTTCACCTTTGGTAAGTATTATTTATAGAAACAACATCTTTCTAGTTAAGTTCAAACAGAAAAAAAAAATTGACATAGGAAAACAATAGAATGTAATTTCATCTCAAACTCATTTTGAAGACACAGTGAGGACAAGGCAATAGGAAAGAGTGTGGTAGCTTATTTCTGGACTTTCTTGAATTTTATAGCTGCCTCGGGGCTTAGCTTTGCCCCGTTCTTGAAAAACAGCTACTGGCTTGAAAGTACTTCTAGAGTTCTCCAAACACAACCAATGTCTAAAAGAGAAGTCCAAGGGAGGTGGCACTTCACTGGGCAAGAACACTGTCCACTCCCTAGTGTGCAGCATACAGCTTCCATAACAAGCTCAACATCCCCTCTCTCATCTTTTTCATATTTCATTCACCCATCCAGTGGGATCTTATGAAATAAAACAAAACCTAAAAGAAACAAAATAAAATATGAGAAATCATGCTATAAGAAAAAGTCAAAAGAAAATCAATAAGAAAGTCCAAACACAAATGGATACTTGACAACCAAACACATAAACATAAAATGCATTTAAAGCATGCACAAAATGTTAAATAAAAATGGTACACGATTTTATGAAAATGACAAAATTAGCTCTATCTTGAGGCCAGAACTTTATTCATCAATTAAAAATGTATAACGTGTGTTACTCATCTGTCTTTAATGCGTCTAAATATACACAACGAGTTGTAGTGCAATCAATCTGGAAATCTTCAGCCAAGGCCTGCACTTTGTACAGGCAGATAAACTTCAGCCACATGTCCTGCCTTGTCCAAAAGACTACAGTGAGTAAAATCACAGTCTGGTTTAGGTGTTCTATATCTTTGGATTGGTCCATTCATTAATTGGAGAATCCAGCTATCCCACAGTTATAGTTACACAACAATGAGGTCCTCTGTAATCTTTGTTTCCTGCCTTAGGTCATGCAGATAATCCTCTCTGTTCCAAACAGGTTTCTGCCCTTAGTGTTATCAAATAACTTTGCAATGGCAGAAAAAAAACAAACAAACTAAACTGGGGAAAATGTTATTTAACTATCGTATAACTTATTGTCCCTGAATATCAAAAGAAATTTGAAAATCAAAACCTATATGTGATGAAACAGTGAAACACAACTAAAACCCCCTAGGTCATGTTCTGTTCTTAGATGAAGGAGAAATCAGAAATTTAGAATGTGCACCTAATGTTGAAACATTAACTGATCATCTAAGGCTAAGAATTTTAAAACTACATTCAGCCCTATTTGACCCTACAGGATAAATACTTCCTAGAACAGCATTGTCTTACCCAGTCTGTTGTTATCTGATGCAGTTGAGTTATTATGTACATCACTGTTCATAGTCACCATTACTTGTTCTAATGACATTTGAAAACAAACAAACAAAAAAAAAAAAACACAAACCAACATGTGAGAATTGTACTATTATCCTGTAAATGTAAACTTCCTAAGTAGTTTTTTTAAATTATTTATTGGCAGTGTTTTCTTTTTTCAACCCACTTTAGTAAATTATGAATATTTATGAAAAGCGAAGACTGAAAATGTAAACATATTCCACAGCACTTTAAACAACAATTCAGGGCCAAATCTTGGTTTGCTTGAAATCAATGGAACTTACACTATCAGTTTCAAAAGAAGTTGAATTTGACTGCTAGTAATTAAGTAGCAGTTAGTAACTCATTTACATTGCGCTTTCTTGTGTGTTTTAACCCTGAGGCACTGTTACTTCCACCCTGGATGCAGGTGATGTCACACTCACAAGCCATCAAAACTCAGAAGTTCTGAGCCACTGCCCATTCCCAAAACTGTGTGTAAAAATTATTTCACCTGGAACAACTGACATGATTCAAGGCATCAACAAACCAAACTATATTAAACCAAACAAAAAACAACTAAAGAAAAAAAAAATCCAAAGAGATGTGACTAATTTTCAAATTAAAATATAATGTAAAAGTCCACTGCAGAGTCAAGAAAAATGCACAGTTGCAAAGTACATTAATCTTCATGATGGCATATACAAGTGGTAAACTAAAATGGTAAACTAGTCTAACAGAGTTTAAGGAAGATTGAGGATCTGTTTCTAGAGGCTGTACAAAGTTGTCAGGCTTTTCTGGTCCTCTTGTCAGGATTTTTAATAAGTCATTGCAGTTAATCATTATTTCCATGCTAATCTTCTAAAAGATGCGGGGAAGTTCAGGGTTAGAGGGGAAAAAAGAAGCATCAACATGGTTTTGTCAGCCTAGCACTGAAAGCTACTGTATGGTTACTACGTTCCCTTCAAAGTTCCCAAGATATGCAGAGCTCCAACGTGGAATCTTGGTTTCTTATAGTTCTGATACTACATACATTCATTCAGATTAAACCGAAGGACAGATACATGTATTTACATAAATACATGTATCTATAACACTGAAACAAATCACTGCAAGTGAAAGCAGCCTAGTCTTCTAGTTTGTTTCTTACTTAGTCTCTTGCAACCACAGTGAAATCAAACTGCTGTGTTTAAAGTAACTTTTTAATATTCATTTGAGAAGTTCTTAATTGATGAACTACCCTGAAGTGTTCAGCATTGTGCACAACATAGGTAGATAATATCTGCTTATACTCTTAATTGCAACTCCAAACATGTTAGCAACCTTAGTAGTAGTTTTAAATGGTTTCAGAAAAAAAAAAAAAAAAAGAAAAGAAAGAAAGAAAGAAAGAAAGAAAGGAAAAAAAAAACACATATTCCACATTATGGAAAGCAAGATCTAAGGACCTGAGCATTCTACAAGAGTCAACAAGGCCACGGTGGAGTCCTACAAGTCCTGTTGAAAGCACAAGTTAATGACAATAAATAGATTTTGAAAGGGAAAAACAGGGGTAATATCTCAGTCTACAAAGCTTACTCACACTGAAGTGTTCATGAGCACAAATATCTATTATCTATTCTATTGTAAAACAGAGCCAAAATTACATTACACATAGCAGTAACTTATTTTTTTCCCAGACAGAATAAGTATAACTAGAACAATTTTTTACAGGGACTTATTATTTTACATAAACATAGTCAAACTCTACTTCAGAATGCCAGTTTCAGATCAAATGCAATGCACTTTTTACAGTAGAAACCAAACCTCCAAAGCTAAATTTACAAACACTAAGAGGAGTTCCCACACCGTAATAAATGTCTAGAAGTTAGGACATGTGCTCAACATGCAGAAGACCAGATGATTTCTTTCTCTGTGCTCCAACTACAACTCTCTAAGAACAGAAGTATTTCTCTAATTCTGTGCATCTGGCTCTTATTTCTTTCACTTTTCTTATGTGTTCCCTGACAACAACAAAACAAACAAACAAACAAGGTCTTATTTTGTGTGTAATGAAGCAATTTGAGGAAACTGAAAAAAGTTTCAGGTTTTCATTCTGTCGAGAAAAAAAAGAGGAAGGAAGAAGAAAAAGAGAGGGATTGAAAAGGGAGAGGAAAGGCGAAGGACAGGTGTGACAGCTGTGACAAGCCACAGGTGAAAAGGAAAAAAAGGACTGAAATATAAAGATACAGAAATTGCACAGGAGTGCTTTAAAAATAGTTTCAGGGAAAGTAAAGAAATCTACAAATGAAAGAGAAATCTACATTGAGCAGCAAGCAATCTGGATTTAATTTGTACACTTACTCTCCGACTATTTGGAGTAGCAGCAAAATATTTTGGGCAGTTGGTTTTCAGAAGATTATTTGTCATGTCCCAACTGCTTCTTGGAGTTCAAAGGTCTGTAGAACAGGTTGAGGCAAAGCGTGATTTTGGCCCCCTTTGCTGCCAGGGTGCTGGATTCTAAATTTAATGGTAGTGTTATAAAAACATGGCAATTACATAAGCTGCCACTCAGACTTGTAGAGGAAAGTACACAAAAGAATACAAATTAAAATAAAAACTCGATAAAAATGGAAGAGAGAAAAAAAGCTATCCATCTTCCCTGTATAAAGAATTACAGAAATTCATTCATCATTTAAGTGAACATTGTGTCTATCTCTCCCAGATGCAAATGCCTTGAATGTAATGAAAAAAAGCACAAACTGGTTCAAAACATAACCCACCAGTACTTTTTTTCCAGTATCAGTTTGTTATTCAGACAATTCAGAATTCATTATTAGTCTTAATACAAACCTATATCCGTTACAGTATGAATTATGCTGCTAATACAGATCCAGTTGAGCCAAGAGTGAGGATTTTATTATTATTTTTTAATCATACAGTTTACTTTCTGTAAACTGGAAGTACTGCAACCAACTATCTCAGGAGTTTTGTAAATCCGTCATTCAGATGCTAAATAATCTGTGACCTCCTAAGACTTTACTTTCATTTAGAGCTTGATAAAATCTCTTTAAGACTGACTGCTTTTAGCTTTTCTATTCATTATATTAACAGCCCCATGGTTTAAAAAATAAAAATAAAAATAAAATTAAAAAAGCATATATTTTTATGTACTGAATGCATTCTGAAAAAGAAAAAGAAAAAAGAAAAAAAAGCCAATCATAGACTTCATTCTTTGCCTTCAGAGAGGATTATTTTCCTCTTTTAACCAGCACACAATATAGATTTGAGTAGTGAAGAGCATCATTCTGGCATCATAATATCTAATGCATTTCAACACTGTATTTGGGAACGCTACTGTTAATGGGATTGCAGCACATCAATTTAATCACAGAATCCCTGGAGTTGGAAGAGACCTGTAATCATCTAGTCCAACTGTCCTGCAATGAACATCCACAGCTAAATCTAGTTGCCCCAAGCCAGATCCAGTCTGGCCTTTCTAGCCGTCCCAAAAAATCTTGATCACATTCCATCTCACAGGAAGGAAAATGTTATAATGGTCTTCCAAACATTTTCACAAAGAAAGAAATACAAAATTTTAGTTGTCTGAGATCCTTGTTGTCTAAAAGGATGTGAAGAAATACATTCTGATGAGTTGGAGGTCTGCAGGCGAACTTCTTTGGTCATTACAAACTTGACCTCAATTCTGCCAGAGTAAATAAAAGTTTCCTGCAATGATGACTAAGTTTCATACGCTTACATCCCACTCTCCCGAATATGTCTCTAAATATTTGGAGTTGTATAAATTATGAGATCCTGTATGTAAACTCAGGTGTTCAAGGGGAAGCACAAGCAAAAGAAGTGTTGTTCAACTGAAAGTTCCTAAATCTTAATGAGCTTTCTCTCTTCACCAAGTACATGTGGTTTATCCTAAGCAGAATGTTATTTAGGGCTTTGATCCAAACAGTATTTTGAAACAAATAATCAAATTTATACTTTCATTTCTCGTAACTTAGAGGCAAGCAAGCATAACATGGCATGTATCTCTGGTCTTTTTAAATGAACAGTGATTTATACGGAGAAAACTCAAACTGCTGAGTGGAAGGAAGAAAGTAAAGAGACATAGTTGGATTATCTAAAAAGGTATTCTTATCAAATTTGTTAGTTTCTGATTTCAAGTAGAAAATTAAATGAAATAATTCATTCCTAGTTCTATTTGCTTCCTGGATCTCAGCCACTGTTTCAAAGAGCAGTGCTGGCTGGTGCAGTGGCAAAATGAGGACAAAATGTCACTGCATTTTTATTGGAAAGAAAAGAAAGCCTCCTGGAGAGGTTTCTGCAGAATGTTTATTGCACAAAGATGTCTTGCCTCACTAGAGCAATGCCTATACAACAGCAGAACACAAAAGATATTTGAACAAATCCATACTTCTCCTTCCAGATTTTGTACACATCAGGCTCAATAATGCCTTGTGTTTCAGAGCACAACTGTAACATAAACATTTAACTTAACTTTTTCTTTATTTCTAAACACGTATTTTACACTGTGAGATATAGATAGGATAGTACTTTTCATTTACAATACTGAGAACTGATGATGTGATTATATATTATTTTTCACACAGAGGGTGGCATCACACTGGAACAGGCTGCCCAAGGAGGTTGTGGATGCCCCATCCCTGGAGGCATTCAAGGCCAGGCTGCATGTGGCTCTGGGCAGCCCGGTCTAGTGGCTGGCGACCCTGCACACAGCAGGGGGGTCAAAACTAGATGACCTTTATCAACCTGTTCAACCCAGGCCATTCGACAATTCTATGATTCTATGATTCTATGATTATTCTTTTTACCTATGAATTTGGATAGAAAAAAACCAAATTGAAATCTAAGAGCTAAACATACAGATTTGAATACACTCTAACTCATTAGAGGCCAGGAATTCTCAGAAAATTGTAGATTTCAATTTCACGTTAGTCCTTCTTTCCAGATCAGATCTTCCCATGACTAACTTAGTAATTGAAAAATTAGGACCAGAAGAGATTAAGCAGACTACCCCGTAAAGTTGTACATCAAGATTAAGAGTCTTGACTCCCACACTCACTCTCTGTTTACAGAAAAAAAAAATAAGAAGGCAGCATGCTATGCAGCATCACATTAACCTCAGTACTATTTATAGTAAAATAAAAAAGAGGCATTGCTCTGCTTTGTAACTCTTCAAAACACTGCAATGTTATAAAAAGATTTATTTTCCGCTACAAGTAGCTTTTCTCTAATGTATAAACTTTTGCTCCACAGATAAGGATACACAGTTTGTCATTTTATGGATGTTGCCACCTGTGTGAGATTTCAAAATGGGCTTAACACAATGGGAACCATTCACATATTTGTGTTTCAGACAGCATTCAATCTACTTAATGGTTTGTTATGTTGATCTACAAGTTCATAAAATGGGGGGGGAGGTCAACATAATTATACATACTTTAGTAAAGAACCCTACAGAGCTGTTCTCAGTGTGAAATGAGATAGGACCAAGAGATAATAAAACTTGTCCTGTTCACCCAAAAATATTTGGGGATAACAGTCCCTTACATTGCCAATGAGGTTAATATTTTAATCTGTTTTTAACTTGTCTGGAGTTTTTGTTTTATTTCTTTAAACAATATGTTGGAAGACATGCTCATTTTCCAAGCAGTCAGTAGAAAATGAAACATTTGCACTCTTAAGAAGAAAACACTGCATCTTTCTCAAAGACAAGTCTTCCAGCACAATATCCAATAGACGTTTCTTTTTGCAGAACTGCTCCTGATGCTGTAGTTGCTTTGCTTGTTATTGATTAGTGACAGTCAAGGATGTTAAAACCCGAGGCTCAAAACACCAGTGCTTAGAGCTAGTCAGTGCATTTATTTTATTCAGCTTCTAATTCAGGAGCAGATCAAAGTAAAAAGAGAGAGTATGAATAAGCAACTGTTCGAACTCAAAAAATTGCAGAAACAGAAGCTTTCCATAGAACCACAGAAAAAATGCATGTTAATAGAAACCCACTTTGCAGGAGAGGGCTTTACAATTAACTATCATCTGCACAAACACTTTAAAATATAGATGTCTGCAGGTTATTTTACACTTCATTTGCATGTATGCCTGAGAGATCAATCAATATATCAAGGACTCCTTTCTTAAAGCTTTCTGCAAGTACTTGAAAAGGCAAAGCTGTTAATAAAAAAGGCTGTTTACCTTATGACATCCATAGCATTTCTGTTTAATATACTCATTGGTATGCATGTAAAATACAGAAATGCTACCACAGATGCACTTTTGACAAGTGTCAGTTTACAGACACTAAAAAGAAGATCACCGCACATGAAGGACACAGAATAATTACGCCTCACCCCTTTGAAAAACAGAATCACTTTCAACTCAGAAACCTTTCTGCCTAACTCTACCTGAATATTGAAGCCAACTCTACCACTGTTTTAGTTTGCATAATTCCAAGAATCAACAGATAGTCCACATTTTCAATACTTGTCCTTCTGACTTGAACTGGCAAGTCAGGTTACATATATGGAAATAAGGGAAAAAATGTTGCTCATTCTATTATAGTAAGAGTTATTAAACTATATTATACATATTAAGTGGCATTATTTTGCTTACTTTTGCCTTACAATAATTTCAATACCTTTGATTATTATAGGTCTCTTTCTCCAGCTTCCTTCCTATGATATTTTATCTTGAGACCATGAAGTCCGAATTATTCTTAGAAGATGCAGACACTGATCACTGACAACATCAAGCAAAACAGTTCTTTCTTTTACTCCATTAATTTCAATGATCTCCACTAGAAGTCAGTGCCATTCAACCACCTTCACATGGCAATTAGTGAAGGATAAATGATCTGTGAAGGACAAATGCTGTTGAGAAGTAGCATGGTCAGTGATGAGAATAATGGGCTGAGAGAAAACAACTAAAAGGCACATCCCAGCTATCCCAGTCACAGTTTTGCTCCACAATTTTTTGGTGCATCTTTTCCTCCTTCATTTTGTGTAGACCTTAAGGCCGTACAGTAAGAGATCACTGCAACACTTTGATACTACTTTGATTCAAGTATTCCTCTCCTGTTAGAAAGATTAAGATACAGGTCCCCAAATACCCTCACAAATCCTAATGTCACAGGCTAAAGAACAGACAAACTTATGATCACCTTTTACTGAACCTTATGCACACTGTGATCCTCCAAGTATCACTTGTGACTTGAGGGTAGAGAAAAAAAAGATACACAGAATTATTCCTCATGAACATCATGATCTGGATTTGTAGCCAAGGAAGGCCATTCCAGTGTTTGGCACATGTTTCTCAGGTAGGCTGAAGTATGTAAACTAAGGTCTTGCCCCTCCTAAAGCTACAGGAACACTTCTCTCTGCCCAGATGCTTCACTAAGTTGGAATCACACTGAAGACACTGCCTGTCTGTGAATGTCTCTGTGATTCTACGCAAACACAGTAGATGGAGAATAACTGCTCAAGTCAGAACTACATAAAACAGTCTGAATCTCCTGAAGCACAGCTCTTTGAGCCAAAAACAATGTGCACTTCAAATTTATCCTTGCTTTGCTTTCTTCTTTTCTCCACTTTATGTGAGCACAAAATGGACCTCCCCTTCAGAGGAGCACTCTTCACAGGACGCAGCAAGGAACAGAGGAGGAGAATGGTACTCTGGGTTGGTCTTGAGGAAAAAGGTACATTCCCACTCGTTATATTTAAGAATACTACCTTTTATGGCACGTTTTTGACAGAACTAAATATGTACTACACTTAATAGTCTAATTATATGTCTCCATCTGAAGACTCAGACACTTTTGTATGGGCAAAAGTAAACAGTTTTACTGAATGATACGATGTAATTATAAACTGAATTAACATGAAATAAATTAGACATGAGTATATAATGGATACTATTTACTGGCTTATTGCCTTAACTGCTAGGAGAGGCTATTACCAAGTGAATAAGACTATTATCTTTTTTGAAGCTCTGTTCCTGCAACAGGTACTGGTTTTCCTATCCACATCTAACACACAGTATGCTACATACACTCTAGATCCTTTCTAGATCCTATTTGTCTGCTTTCGCAGATGTACAACAAACGTACCTTTCCAGGCTGTGGCAACAGCAATAGAATTAGTCTTTCCTTCCTTGTACATCTGGATCAATATCCTGTCCTGCTATCCAACCAAAGAAATGCACTCCCAAAGATATTTCCATCATAAATTTTGAAGGGAACAGGATAGTGTAAATTAGAACTCAGCTGACTACACCAAGACAGAGAAATCATGCTGAAGACTTGAAAAACAAATAGGCTCATAGTACGTCTGTGTCAGTAAAAAAGGAAAGGTCAAAGCCCATGCTTTGGAACGTGTACATCTTATTTTTTAGCCACAATTATTTCATCTATATTTAATTACAGCACCCTTTTGACCTAAGATAAATAACACTCTCCCACACAATGTTCCAGTATGGTTCCAAGGACAGCACTGGTCAAGAATTATTCACATTACAGAGCATGGATGAGGACACCTTTTTTGAGGGATGAGGGAGAAAAGATTTTTAAATATATGAGCATGACATATGGCTTTCCCTCAGGGCCAAAGAAAATATGCTACACCCTTTTGCTATGATGCCCTCAAATGCTGATATATGCTTTGCCCCAGAAGTGGTGAAATGATACAGTACATGCAAACCACACACTGTATCTTCTCCCCAGTGAAACTACTCTACAGATAATACAGAATTGAATTATTTCTGATTATCTGATGTACAATGGAGTGGAGAGGGTGAGTCAGTTAATGTGAAATGCATGCTAGTATTGTAACTGGTTAAGTAATTTTCAAAATAATTGTAACAATTTTGTTAATGTAGGACACAAAAGCCTGATATTTGGCCTGTTCTAATTATTTAGGCTTAGTGCCATGAATCAATACTGATGGAATAGAAAGTAATTTTTTCACATTCTCTCTGAAAAATATATTAACAGGTACTTGAGAAGCTCTTGTAATTTTATTCTTGTCTGGACTGGGAAAGAACATGATAATTGAAAATATTAGCAAACTCAAAAACAAACAAACAAAAAAACCCTACTCATCTAATGACACTAGTCTAAACATGATTACTTGGAACTTCTCCACAGATATAGTGCTGGGTTTGCTTACACCAAATTAATTCTTACCAAGTCCTACTTCACAATATACTTCTAATGAATGAAACAAGACAGCAAGTTATACTCTTATACTCTTATTCAGTCCATTTAGCCCAAGACTCCATTTATTAAATATTTCAATGGAATAAAATCTTTTTCAAGGCTTGTTCAAAGTCCTGAACAAGAAACAGAATTTCCCAAATTAATACATGAACCAAACATATAACCACAATTATTCGTAATTTTGACTTATTAACAGTTTTACACCAAAACTGTATGAACTGAATATATACATACAGGATATATGTATCCTGGAAAGAAAAAAAAAATCCTCTAAACAACCACAGTATTTTATAATTACATGTATTCTAAGAAGAAATAATTATGTAAATTCAGCAGGTATATGTAGAAACAATATAGTCTTCATTCTTTATGGGTTAGGAGTCTGAATAGCTTTATCATCTCACCTTCATTGTCGCAGTCTTGCAATGAAAGCCATATTTGATCTACCAGACCAACTCCTTTTACTTCACCATGAACTGGAATGGAACGCATTACCATTAATGCAATTTTCAGGGCTCAGTTTGCAACTGCCAATTCTACTCTTTTTTATATTTACATTTCTTCACCAATTGTATTATTTTCTGTCCTGATCTGCAGGAGAGAAAGTCCATTGTGATACTTCCGGATTCTTCTCAGTTCACACTTTTCAGTTAATGATCTATACCATGAGGAAGAGCTGTCATATTAACTTACATATCTCTTTTTTACTTCATTCTACTAAACTTGTACTTGTTTGTACATATTTTTTTACTTGTTTACTTGTAAACTTGTACTAGCTTGTACATATGTTTTAGAGCTATAGAAAATTGCATGGCTTTAAAATATTCACAGAACTGGATGCAATACTCCAGGTGGGGTCTCACAAGAGCAGAGTAGAGGAAAGGAATCACCTCCCTTGACCTAATGGTCATCCTTCAAACTTAATGTCTTGATAGTCCTTCTGAAGTCAAGGGCCAATCCTTAGTCATACCTTATGGAGCAAATTTTTGTTTACAGTTTTCTGCTGGGGCGTTTGCTTCTGTTGAGGATAATATATAGACCCAAATCTGGTTCATTAATAGCCAAATCAGTAGCTCACTGCATTAGTGAATCCTTAGGACCTACTAGGAAAACAGCTTGTTCAGTACCTGGCACTACTCTTCACTCCCAGTACTGAAATTAACCTCTAACCAACTTGCATTGCCTGAAGTTTCTCCCAGCTGCCATCTGTTGTGCCAAAGGCCTAGTGTTCTTTCACTGTTCCTGTAATGCAGGAGGCAATGTAATGTTCTCCTCTTCTAATCTGCGGTAGCTCAGCAAGAGCCATAACAATGAATACAAAGAAACACTTTCAAATTAAAGAGTTCTGTCCCAAGTTTTTAGATATTGACTCTAAGTACTCTTTGAAACATGAAACTATGACTTTCATATGCAAAGGCAATGAAACTGTGGCCAGTAGATCCAGACATGTTATGAATTCAATGTATGGACAAATGTATAAAAACAAAAAACAAATAAAAGCAATCACCAACCATACGGCAATTTTAACAATCTGCACCAGTTATATTGCTTGAAAATCTGTGCAGTTATACGTTTGTATACATATGTATATACAAATACCTTCCAACACACTTCACAAGTCACCAAACAGTTTTCTCCTTAGAAATTATATTAAAGCACTGGCCCTCCACAAAACAAACAAACAAACAAACAAACAAACAAAACAGAAAAAAAACCCACAATAGAAGTAGATTTTCTATTATCGGCATGTTATGAACAGCATAAAATCAATAGGGTATATATAAAACCAATTTGAACCACGTTAAATACTACATCAGTAGAAAGAGTAAAGTGAACTGCAGGTATTCTTTGACTGGTTAAGGATTATAATCAACAGCAAATCCGGACCCACTGTGCTCAGCAAGCATGATTAATTGTATTCTTGGTGTTCTACAATACATCTGACCTCCAGGATCCTGAAAATATTATGATAACTCCCTCTTGACCTTAACCTGTTCAAATTTTCCTAAAAAGCAGGAGAGTGAAGAGATAATGCCATAAATTTTATTTGCTATTTTTCAGCCAACATAAAAATTACACTGGACTAACATTTTTGGTATAGTATGTTAGACTGCTAGTAGTATGTTCAGCTCATTCTCATCAAGTGAACAGATCTCAAATATCACTTTGAAACTACAGAATTTATATTTTTAAATGTAGATAAATAATATTTAGCAATTTCTTATGTATGTATTTTAGCAGCCTATTCAGAAAGCAAATGCTTGGCTGAAAGAATACTCTAGTGAGATTCCAAACAAAAGTATAATTAAGATATTCTGTATTTGTGGGTGACTGCTTATATTTCCTAAAACAGGAAAGCTATTTCACCATGATAAAACTTTCCTTCTTCATCAGAGGATCATTGTGGCCCTTCCTGCAATTAAAATACTGAATCTGGGACTTTTCTTAGGATTTGGAATATCACTCTAGGAAGTGAGGTTAGTTATTGAGTATACAAGAAGTTTATTCATCTGCACTGAACCAATTTCCAAAGAAGGAAAAAAATAATTAACTATTATTTTTTAAAACTATATATTTTTAAAATCCACTTCTTTTCTTTTCTTTTTTCTTTTCTTTTCATTTCTTTTCTTTTCCTTTTTTTTTTTTTTTTTTTTTGGTGCTGTTCCAGGAAACAAATTTCCAAAATACATTGTAATGGATCATAACCTGTACAATGAAAATATCCTTCACATAAAGACATAAAGAGAAACTATTTTCTCAAATTCAACTCAATTTTACAAACCTTGCAGAATCAAATATCTGAAATCGAATACCATTCCTTCACAGCTGAACATACTTTCCCGGTCATAACACAACCATAGAATTACTGGGGACAGGAAGGGAGGGAAAAAGCTCCTTTCATGACTGCCAAACAGTGTGACCTGAAGCTATTCATCAGCACAGCTCCCCTGTACTTGGATCAGAGCTGTACCCTCTCCTGTAATAATACGGCTTTATGTCCGAGCCTGATGATGTTATTGATGACAACCTTGATTAAACTAGTAATTAAATCCTCCAGAACATTCATATGGTTGGGAAAGGGTTATAAGAAGGACAGAGACCAAGCAGCAGTTGTGACCTTGAAAGGAAAGTATTGATTGGATTTTGCCTTGTGAAAGGAAGGAGGGAAAACTGAAACCAACCACCCTGAATCATTAATGAACTCCCACTGCATGCTCCTAATTCCAATTTTTTATATGTATGTCCAAGTGGATCTTTCTTCAAGGTTCCCCAAAAACAGCATTTACAAACTATTCATTAAAAGAAATTTCAAATTCACCCTAGACAACATGATCTCCACTTAGGCAACAACTGAAAAGATGTCCCTTTTCCTAAATTTTAGACTATGTATGATATATAATGTGTTATATATGTTTTTATATGCACACACATACGTCTGTGTTTATATACATTATGTTTATTACAGTAAGCAAGCAAAAAATGCAATTGATTGTCCATACCACCACTTAGGCTTTCATATTACCCACTGATGCAGAATAGGATTTTTCAGTCTCCGGATCTTTCCTAGGGTTGAAAGGCATTTGAGCACACTTTTTATGAAGAATAACCACTTAGCTCTAAAAAAGAAATGTTTTCTTTTTTTTCTTTTTTTTTCTCCACAGAAAGGAATGATGAAATACATTTAGAAGAAAAGTAGTGATTTACATGGCAGGAAAAGACCAAGAAACTGCCTCTTTGTGTTGTTTAAGCACTATAGCAATTTTGAAGGGTAAAATGGGAAGAAGAAAGCCAATAATTAGATAAGATGTTGGAAGGTGTGCAATAATTTTCTCCAAATACATCTTACATTTCACTACATCCTCATTCTGAGTGAGTTTTTTCTCCTCAATGATTTTTTTTTCATTTTTCTTGTAAAGTTTCCATTCCTACAAGTGATTTCAAACAGCTTTCAATTGGATATATCTAGTTACTGTGCTACTTGCAACAACACAGAGAAAGCTTCATCTTTCCATCTTGGCTCACCTAACAGTCCCACTGCAAATCACTCTCTAGATACTATTATTAATTATTAGTTATTCCTCAGGTAAACAATAACTTCTGTTATTAAGCTTACAGAACTGCTCTTCTGATTTCAAAAAGCTTTTATTTAACAAATCAACCATGCTAGGAGACTGGATAAACATCAAGCCAAGAATTTTTTTAAAACATGATCAGCCCAAGAGAACATGAAGAAAACTATCAAACAGCCAAATGACCACTGACTGTAGACATACTCTTGGAAATATGCTGGTCAGCAGAGATAGGTACACCAACAAGGTGCAAGGATGAAAAGACTTTTTATTTATCATTCACTGCATGAAGCAACAAATACAACAACTTCTTTTCTCACTGCTACATGGCAATGCATTGGCAAAAGTCTACAGGTTGTATCTGCACAGAGGAGTGCTCAGTGCTGTCAAAGACAGTAAGCTCATGAATGTAAGAAATGGGTTATTTTTAAAGAGTCTTCTAGTTTCCATTTCAGCAGCCTACTTAATTACCAGCATTTCCACTTTCTAGAGATTAGAAATCTTCCTTAAAAACCGCTGCTTTAGAAACTGATACTTACGCTACCCTCTTTTTCAAGGACAAAACCTTAGCGCTGCCAAAGTCTGAGAATAACTACTAGCAGTACTAAAGTTAGGTAATTTGTATACAAATAGGACAGCAAAACCCACTGCAGTAATACTGATATTAGTGTTGTAAAATAAAATGGTAACTATTATCTTACTAACAATATATAGGCCATTAAAAATTCTGAATTTCAAAATCACAGTCAAAAGGAGATTATACCTTTTGCCCTACATTCTGAAACACAACAGCTGTGCTCACCAGGGAAATTTACATTTTTTGTATGCTAGTGAAAAAAATTCCAAAAAAGAGTTAAAGGATTATCAGTAAAGAGTAAGCATGTCTGGGAATAAAAAGGACATTTACTTAAGTAGGAGTGAAACAGATGAGCTGTGGATTACAGTGACAGGCTACAGATGAAAGAAAGTGTCAAAACCTACATTATAACAAAACCAGAAACCAATAGTCTTACTTAAAAATTGCAGTGTGACCACACAGTAAATTGAGTAAGAATTTGGCAGTTGGCAGACCAAGGGCAAAATTCTCCTCTTTCATTCATGCCACAAGTGCCCTACCTGTAAAGTCATTCACAGTGCTTATCCTGCACCAATCTGGAGCTCCTGTTTCCACCAGTGGTGTTTCCATGCTCAAAAAGCAATAGGATGTAGAAACCAGGCTAGAACAAACAGGTTTGCTCTCGTTACTGGCCAAGTTCTGCAGCACTCATCACCACAACTGTCTGCTGTTCTGATTTAAGAAGGCTAATCAGGTACTTCTATGCAAACAAATACTTGCACACTGTGGGTGGGAGAGGACTTCTTCTGTTTCAATTGTAATTTTAGTTGCACACACTGAACATCACCATATTCCTTGAAATACCCCAAGGAAGCCTATCCACTGCCCACTCACTGTATTCTTCTTTGAAGTGTTCACATCCAATCTTGCAACCACATGTGAGCAGCACAGGTAAGATTAAGAAAACCTCTGCCAACAGAGGTGTCCTGGCTAGTGGCCAGGCTGACTGTCACCATGCTCTTTACAGAGCTTTGCAGAAAAAACTTCTGTATCTTACCTGCAACAGCTGCGGTACAAAAAACTTATTTCTTGTCCCTGCCAGTTCAATTTTCAGTATTCATCTTGAACTGAGGTTTAATCTTTTTATTTGCTTTGTTTTCTTTAAAATGTGTACAGGAACTCATGACCACATGGATGCACCATGAAACACAACAAAAGACAGCTGACTGCAAGACACTTAGGAGAAGGACATCTTATCCCAACAGAAGTACAGTTCTTTTCTTCTGGTCCCATGATACTTTTCTAAAGTGTACATACCTTCTGGTACCACATTTCACACTAACAAAGAAACTCTAGTCACACAATTCCATTGATTACAAGATCTTGACTTCAGGATGACAGCAGTTTAAGAGAAGATCCAGCTTCCCAGGCTTTTACTCTGCTGCTCCTAGTATCAGATAGACAACTACTATGACTGGACTAAGTTTGAGAACCTTTGCAAGACATCTCTGAGGGATGCATTCCCAATACTCACCTGATCTAGAACAAATTCAGGTTATTGAGCTGGGACTCATTATCTGCTCTTTTTCTGACTGACAGCTCATCAGAGTTGATACTCTCCAAAGGTCTGCATCATCCCCCTTTTACTGTCTTGCTTTCATTGGCAAGGATTAGCAATCATTTCCTTTCCTCATTCACTTTCCTGCCATTTTTTGACCACCTTTTCAAAGCCAGGCTGAGGCCACCCATACCCTTCCAGACAGACAGAACTCACAGTAACTACCTGTCATCCCTCCAGCTGATGGAAGTTAGTCCCACTTCTACCATCATAATTAAATATTGTATCTTAAATCCTAGCAACTACTCCACAATTTCTTGCTCCTGTCTTAATCCTCTCCCCAGTTTCTTTCTACTCAGAATACATTCAATCCTAGTATGAAAATGAAGAAGGGTGTGATTTTTCACTTCTTTAGTATGCTTTCCATTAACTATATCACAATCTTCTCCTTAACTATACTAAAACCTTTTCCTTTCTTCTTCTATCACAGCTTAAGAAACTTCCTGCTTTCTCACTTCTTCTAGTCTTCTCACTTGCTGCACAGACTTCCCTTCCCAGTTTTCCTTAACCCAGTTTTCAAATCCTTCCTTACACTTTTCTATCATTTCTCAATTTGCCTAACTTTTTCCCATAACCAAGACAGACTTTTTCCCTTTTAGAAAAAAAGAAAAAACAAATGTCATCTGTCTCTCAAACTATTACTTCTATTTCTCATTGACCTCACCGAAGGCGGTTCACCTGGTGTTACTGTTGGTCTACTAGCCTTCTGGCAATGATCATCCTGGTCTGGACTGAGGACATTACTTTACTCCATGTAGTTCTGACTTTTGACAACACTTCCTACTTGCCCTAGCTAACGTCATTCACTTTCTGTGCTAGAAGTTTTGCATGAACTGTGGTTTAGACCTTTTTTTCCAATCCAAACCGCCACACACTGTACTTCTTTATAAAACAATTACTGAATTCCTTACAGTAAGTCTCACAAAAAAGAAAATGAAATTATTTTCACAAACTAATGGTCAAGGTGACGTTAGTACAAGGAATCTACAATGACATTTAGTTCTGCGGAAGACAGACTAAAATCTACACAGAGAACTACAAAACATTATTTGTTAGAAAAGGAAAAACAAATCTGTTTAATTTGGCTGCAGGAATCATGCAAACCCATGCAAAATTAATTACAACTCACTTTGCTTGTCTTTCCATCTTTAACATATTAAACATGTTTTTCATGATTAACAGCCTTTTTCAATAAAATGAAAAAACAGAAATGTGTCAGATGTACAGTTGTATTTTAAGATGTGAATCATAGGCAGTGAAGCCATGAAGCATGTATTTAAAAAATGGATGGATTAGCGTGTGGGGTTTTTTTTTTGTTGTTTTGTTGTTGTTGTTGTTTTGTTTTGTTTTTATAAGTGACTAAACTATGAGTATACTGCACACATAAAAATATTGAAACACCAAAAAGTTCTGTTAAGGAAAGCAGAAAACTACCTTCAGCCACATTTAAGAAGGTAATTATCTGCAGACTGCTGACAGGTTACACACCAAACCAAGAATGTCTGGCATATATAAACATGAATATGAACAAGGACATGAGCATGATTGTTCATGAACACCTCTGTCTGAATGAAAAGGATTCGGTCTACTGCCTGTGTTCACAACTACCACTAAACACACAAAGTTTTCTCACCAGCATCAGCAAAGTATCTTTTACTATACCATGTATGTTTCCACAGTGCTGACGGGTTTATCTATACTGCAGCTAAGGGTACCCTCTAAAATTTCAGTTCCACTTCTCCATAAACATTTTGTAGACAAGGTTCACCTAGGAGAGCTGTCCTGATCTACATCCTGTCCCGCGCAGGTTCAGGAGAGGCCTTATTAGCTGAGGCTCCGTCGTGTTATCTCCTTTGTGGAGTTCTGCTGCAGAAGCAATGTTCCAGCAAAACACTGATATTTCATCCCTGATTTAAGAAGCTATTTAAGAATCACTCTAATGTGCCTCCCTCAGCCACAGTCCAGTGTGTTACAGTGCCAAGGTTAATTGAGGAGCTAAAGTCCAAGATTAAGTTTCACCTATTCTCTGTGAGGATTTAGTTTCCCATGTTTCTATAAAGATACTTTCTGAGATGCTCAGAGAAGCTGACACAACCAACCACAAGAACTCTGCCTGCTGCACTTCTCTCCCTAAAGAAATACTCACCCCCATCAACAAAAATGAGTCCAATTCCCATCTACACTCCCTTACTGGTGGACTAGTATAAAGGGGTCATTGTGGAAAAAAAAGTCAAGCTTACTGACCCTTTTTTTTTTTTAAACGAAGGATGCCATCAGCATACCAACATCTTTAGATCTCAAGCGTGCATTCTGTGCAGCCCATTTCCACCTCCCCTCTCTATTGAACAAGGACAGGACTTCAGTTTAAACACTAACAAGATGGCACTTTGACCAGGTAACAGTAATAAACACTGAATTCTGAACTCTCCACTGTAACTGAGGGTTTTGATGTTTTTTTTTCCCTGAAAAGAAGACAAACCAGTGGCCAAGTTGTTAAACTGAAATTCCGAACTGATTTAAAATGAAATATTTCCACAACATTGCTACATGTCCTGAATACTTTTCCAGGACTGTTACAGAGAAGAAAGGTTAGCAGTACTAAGCTGCAATTGAGTAAACTGGAAAAACACAGGATATCTAACTAGCTGACTCTGAAGTATCTAATTAAGGTTGAACTTGAAGGGTAGGAAAGCTGGAAACCTAGAAAACTTCCAGAAGCTGTATGGCTTGTAGTTAAAAGGCAAATAATAAATAACAAGATTAAATGTAATGTGCACAAAATAGGGGAGCTCAGTGGCAAAATGTGCACTGTTCCAACACCAGCTGATGAATGCAACAGAGCTCGCAAACTTCATTTTTCACTTGCAGTGGTTAGTGATAATAGTACTCAGACTTACGCTTTATGCAATCAAGTGACAATAGTACTCAGACAAGCTTTATGCAATCAAAACACCTGTTTGTAGAAGCATAGCTTGTATTAAGCATAGTTAAATGCATTTAGCATAGTTAAATAGAATATTCTGCATTTATACAAGAGAGAATTTTTGTCCTGGATTCTGGGAGCAAATCAAGATTTGCAAAACTTACCACCAGTGCAGTATCTAAGTACTTAGATGCCAGGCAATGATTATATTGTGATTAATAATGGAAGTATTATGACACGTGCATTTTTCAGAGTACACATATGGGTCACAGCCAGTCACATAAATGACTGCAAATATGGTTGGAATTCCTCTCCCTTAGGTGCCAGAGAGTAAGGCTGTGCGAGCCCAGAGCTACCACAGAACACCAGCATGTTCTGGATTGCTCCTAGAGGAAGAAGGTACAGGAAGGTAGAATAAGGCAGTCCTACCCTACTCTTTAGAATACCAGCTCCTCACAATACACATTCTGCATCTTTGGGCCTGAAGTATGCTACCTGACAGCTACTTCGAGACTCTGCAGGTCCTGCAGGAATACACAGACCTGAGCTCAGGAGCTGTTTAAACACACTGGAGGGAGAAGCAGGGGACACAGACTATCTCAAGTCTCTCGGTGGACAGCATGCTCTCAGGACAGCATAGTATAACAGCCTAAAAGCATGTTATTCCTCATTTTCTCTTTTCATTAGCTATGGTGCTCCTCTTGCGCATACCACATGTACTGTGGCATGCATCATGCTGAAGATCCAGGTATAGGCTGCTTTTCCAAGGACTGAAAGGAAAAACACTTCCTCTGGATCCTCTGCACTTATGCTAAATCATCTGGTGAATTACGGAGATTTTACAGTAAATCAAGTCCAAGCAATTCCAAAGCACAACTTTGCTAAAATAAAGCCAGGTATACTTATTTTATACTCTTCTTCATAAGAGCAATAGAACACTTAAGGAACAGAGAGAAGGGAGGTTTCTTTCCTTGCCCACCTGTCTGTGCATGATAAGCACAAGAATGTCAGAACAGCCACGTCAACCCAACCAAATAAACAGCTCATTCCCTGCCTCTGACAGGAGCCAGAAGTGTCTGCCTAAGGGATCACAAAAGCACAAAGCCAAGTGCACAGTCGCATTTATCCTAAATACCTTTGCAGCCCAAAGCCTTCATGTGCCAGTGGTAATGTCTTTGTGCTTAATAGCTGTATCACTCAGACTCAGACCCTCTGTGCCATTTGCCTGGGGTTTACCATATCACTGGCAGGTTGCATGAATACTTCTGATGGCAGGAGTTTGCCTGGAGCATGCAGGCAGACTACAGTGCAAGAGCAGCTGCAAAGCACGAGATTCAGACATCAAGAGGAGTTACACTACCTGCCTAGCCAGGAAGCTGGCACTCAGAAGCACAGAAAAAGGGAAACAGCAGTGCAGAATATCTACTGGTCTGCAAGATGAGTGAGGGCTCTGAAAGCTCATAGGAATACCCTAAGAGAATGACACCAATCAGAAATCTTCACTGGTATACCCACAAACACAGAAGCTGGCTGCCTGTTTCAATTCGACTCTTGAGTAGCTACAGTGTGGGAGACATTCAACAAAAGAACAACTGCATCAGAGCCAGCTGAGTACAGGCTGCTTTTAGTCATGGGAAAAGGACAGA
Organism: Alectoris magna; assembly: GCA_030625065.1. NCBI lineage: Eukaryota > Metazoa > Chordata > Aves > Galliformes > Phasianidae > Alectoris > Alectoris magna. Next base: position 36,443,988 of record CM060564.1, read on the forward strand.
TAATAGTGCAGAGAATACAGGGGGTACATTACAGAGTTCCTTTCCAAAAAAATTTAAGGAAGCTAAGAAATTCTGGTTCGGGTATCAAATCTGAAACAAGTGTTTCTATGAGGTGCGTTCCTGCTGCTGCCTACTGATGAAAATCATAGCAATGCAACTTCTTGAAACTGCACAAACATACAGAGACTAGGCCACAGAATGTTCCTGGAAGACTTTGGGCATCGCTGATTTCATCTGTGGCCACCAACTCATTTTTATGGGTGCTCCCAGGTAAAATGAAAGGCTCATTGAACTCACTGATTTTAAAAGAGTGTTTCTGTGCTTTCACTGTTCACCCTTTCTTCTGTCCAGAACCAACTTCAGCTTGAAAATGTCATGCGGTCTCCATGGTGGGGCTGGAGACAACTTTAATGGCACAAGCGTTCCTCACCAGGCTGATGATGGAGAAACTCCTCCAGCAGCAGAAGCCTCCCTGCACTAAAGATGCTGGGATCCATCCTTCCTGTTACTCTATGAGTGTGTGTGTTTAAAACACAAAATGAACCTGAGGGAAAAATCCCAGTTCTAACTTTTCAGGCACAGCTAACATTCAGAGAAGAAAAGAAACAGAGGGGCGGTCAGAAGCAGGAGGACCACAGTCAGACTAGCTGGCCAAACTGCCAGGAGTAAGTGAAATACTCTGCAACTTGTCATGGGCATCAGAAGAATTTTGTAGAAATAATATTTCTTAGATGTTTGCATTATTCCACTCAAAATTCAGCTGAGTGTGTTCAGGGTGTTTGGCTATACTGGGAAGCTGAGTAACTGTGGCATTAACCTTTAAAACTAAGAATGAAACACATCTAGAATCTGGAACTAGTAATAGCTCCTGAACTGCTACTTCTGTCCATTTCACTTTATATTAAAGGATACTTTTCCTAGCGATCACTCCCCCCTGCCCCCACCCCCGCCACACATGCACCCACTTCTTTAGGAAGCTCCACAAATCAAACATAACAAAACAAAATGTAAGATTTCCATCTCCTCCATCTCCTGTTTTTAAAAATAAAAAATAAAAAATCTCAGAGAAATAAAGCTGATCTTATTTTGTTAGATCTGGTTTCTCATTTCCACTCATGTAGTGCCAGTTCTTCCTGGTTTCTGACACTAGCAAAGTGAACAGTCTTCAAAAGGACAGTACAGGGCAGAGGACAAATTGAAGAACAAATGAATAGTATTAGAGGCACTGAGAGAGAGATAGGTTATATAATAATCACACTCTAGTAGTGGACAACACTGAGAAGGAGGCACCTTAGTCCCTGGTGACCTGCAAAAGCAGTCCCCACCTCCAATTCCCACCCTCCAGCTTTATTACCAATAACAGATAAAAACCTTTGACAGCTATAGATACCTGTGACATTCGTGACCAAGATCCACAAGAAGAAACTGTACTGTCAGCCTACAGTGGATATCATACATAGAAAGGATGAGTGCTTGTAGTGGATGAATCCCTGTTAAAAGGCAATGAGGCTCCCCTCTGCCAACCTGACAGGGAGTCTCAAGACATATGCTGCCTCCCAGGTGCCAAGATCCAGGACGTTGCCAAGACGTTGCCAGAGCTTGTCAGGAGAACAGTCTTCTATCCATTGTTGGTCTTTCTTGCAGGCACTGCATGCCGAAACATGGGAAGAATCAAGGAAGACTATAAAGCCCTGGGAGCCCAAGAGAATAACACAGATGCACAAGCCGCCTTTTCTTCAATTTTGCAATCTGGAGGAAAGGGGACAGCCAGAAAGGGACACATGATGCATATCAACTACAGGCTATGTGGCTGATGCTAATGCAAGTGTTTTAGTTTTTATGACAGTAAGAATTTTTGCGAAGATTATAACCTGTTAGGGAGGGATGGGGTTCACTGTCTAGTTGAGGCAAGGTAATCTCTGGCAGCAGGCTGGCCAACCTACTGAGATGAGCTTTAAACAAAAGGACTTATGAGCAGGGTCCAAAATGGCAATGCTCACACTATTGCAACTGACTAGAGAATACGCCAGGACAACCAGAATAATGTAAAATATTATTCAGCTGCCTCTTACAAAATAAGTCAGAAGACCAGCTACCAAAAGCGTGTGTACAGTTATGTAGGTCCTCTTGTGTCCCTCTAGGGAAAGCTGTGTCCTCTGCTCACTTTTCTTCTCTGAAGTGCCTGTACACATGCAGCACAGGAAATAAATAGAAAGAACTAATGATCTGTGACTACAATGCTGTCATGGATGTCTATGTACCTTTTTATGAAAGACAGGCCAGAAAGTCAAGGTAGTGGAGTTGCTCTATGGGTGTGAACAGAGGGGCAGACTAATATGGGTGACACCACTGTGGGTGCTTACTAGACACCGCCTCATTAGGAAGAGAAAGTTGATGAGGCATTCTCTGGACAGCTGAAAGTAGCTTCACAGTCACAGACACTAGTTCTCATGGAGGACTTCAATCACTCCAATGTTTGCTGCAGAAGCAACACCACCAGGCACACACACAGACCGAGATGTTCCTGTAGTATGAGAAAGATAACTTAATGATGTAGGTGGTGGAGGAGCCAATGAGGAGAGGGCCTTGTTCTTATAAACTACAAAGGACAGGCTGGGAATGTGAAGGCTGGGAGCAGCCTTCGATGTACTGACAGTGAGACAATGGAGTTCAGGATCTTGTGTGAAAGAAACAGGGCAATATGCAGGATTGCAACCCTGGACTTCATGAGAGCCTACTTTGACTTTGTTAAGGACCTATTTGGAGGTATACCATGTGTAAAGAAGAATGGAAGACAAGGGAGCCCAAGAGAGTTGGTCAGCATTCAAGGACCACTTCCTTTGAGTTCAAGATCAGTACAACCTTAAGAGTAAGAAATTAGGCAAAGGTGGTAGGAGAACAGCATGGATTTTGTGGAAAAACTTGAATAGAAGGAGAAAGGTTCCCACCTAGAAAAGGTGGGAAAGGGGTCTCTCTACATGAGAAGAATACAGGAGCATTGTCAGAGCATGCAGGAATGCAACAAGGAAGGCTAAGACGCACATTGAATTAAATCCTGCAATGGAATTCAAGGACAAAAAGAATTGCTTCTTTAGGTGAATCAACAAGAAAGGATGACTAGGTAAAATATGTGTCCACTGCTGAAAAAGGAAGCTGTACTGGAGGACACTGAGGAGGTGGAGTTACTGAATGCCTTCTTTGCTTCAGTCTTTACTGCTAAGATGGCCCCTAAGGAAATAAGAGTCTGGGAAAAGGATGACCTCCCCTTACCGGAGAAGGATCTGGCCAGAGATTGTCTAGGCAGAGTCAATGCACATGGGCCCCAATGGGATGCACCCATGAATGCTGAGGGAGCTGGCAGTAGTGACTGCCAAGCCATTCTCAATCATCTTGAAGGGACATGGGGAATGGGAGAGGTACTTGAGGACTGAAGGAAAGCCAATGTCACTCCAGTCTTCAGGAAGGAGAAAAAGCAAGACCTGAGAAACTTCAGTCCATCTTTATTGATGACTTGGATGAGGACATTGAGTGCACCCTCAGTAAGTTCGTGGATGACACCAAATTGGCAGGGAGTGTCGATCTGCCTGAGGGTAGCGAGGCCCTACAGAGGGATCTGGATAGGCTGGTGAGCTGGGCCGAAGCCAACGGGATGAAGTTCAACAAGATCAAATGCCGGGTCCTGCACTTTGGCCACAACAACCCCAGGCAGCGCTATAGGCTTGGGGCAGAGTGGCTGGAGGACTGTGTTGAGGAAACAGACCTGGGGGTACTGATTGATGCTCGGCTGAACATGAGCCAACAGTGTGCCCGGGTGGCCAAGAAGGCCAACGGCATCCTGGCTTGCATCAAAAACAGTGTTACTAGCAGGAACAGGGAGGTAACTGTCCCCCTGTACTCGGCATTGGTGCAGCCGCACCTCGAGTACTGTGTTCAGTTTTGGGCCCCTCACTGCAAGAAAGACATTGAGGCCCTGGAACGTGTTCAGAGGAGGGCTACAAAGCTGGTGAGGGGTCTGGAGCACAGGCCATATGAGGAGCAGCTGAGGGAGCTGGGATTGTTCAGCCTGGAGAAGAGGAGGCTCAGGGGAGACCTAATAGCTCCCTATAACTTCCTGAAGGGAGGTTGTAGTGAGCTGGGGGTAGGCCTCTTCTCTCATGTAATCAGTGATAGAACTAGAGGGAATGGTTTCAAGCTGCGCCAGGGGAGGTTCAGGCTGGACATTAGGAACTATTACTTCTCGGAAAGGGTAGTCAGGCATTGGAATGCACTGGCCAGGAAAATGGTGGAGTCATCGACCATGGGAGTGTTCAAGAAACGTTTGGATGTTGCGTTGAGGGATATGATTTAGCTGGGAAGTATTGGTAATGGTTGGACTAGATGATCTTCTAGGTCTTTTCCAACCTTGATAATTCTGTGATTCTGTGACTCTGTGATTCTGTGATTCTGTCCTGTCAGCCTTGCCTCTGTCCCTGGGATGGTGATGGAACAATTTATTCTGGATGTCATCTCCAAGCAAGTAAAAGAAAAGTTATTGGGATTAGTCGACACAAATTTGCCAACAGGAATTCATGCTTAACCAATCAGGCAACCTTCTATGGTGCCACAAGCGGCTGGATAGATGAGGGCTGGGCAATGGATGTAATGAGCCTTGACTCCAACAACGATTCTGATGCTGTCTTCTATAACATCCTTGTAGGTAACCTTAGGAAGTGTGGAATATATGAGCAGACAGTGAGGTGGACTGAGAACTGCCTTACTGGCAGAGTTCAGAGGACTATGATCAGCAGCACAGAGTCTATTTGGAGGCCTGTAGACAACAGTGTCCCCGGCTGCAGTCTTGTTCATCAGTCTTCATCAGTGAGTTGGGTAAAAGTATAGAACACACCCTCAGCAAGTTTGCAGATGATGCGAAGCTGGGAGGAGTGGCTGACACACCAGAAGGCCATTCAGTGAGACCTGGAAAGACTGGAGGACGAGGCACAGAGGAACCTTAAGAGGTTCAACAAGAGCAAGTGCAGAGTCCCACACCTGGAGGGGAATAACCACATGCACCAATACAGGTTAGGGGCTGACTTGCTGGAAAGAACTCTGCTAAGAAGGACCTGAGTGTCCTGGTGGACAACAGGTTGGCCATGAGCCAGCAGTATCCTCTTGTGGCCAAGAAAGCCAGTGGTATCCTGAGGTGCATTAAAAAGTGTGGCCAACAGGGTGAGGGAGGTAATCCCTCTCCTCTGCCCTGCCACGGTGAGGTCACATCTGGAGTACCGTGTCAAATTCTGGGCTCCCCAGTTCAAGAAAGTCAGGAAACTGCTGGAGACAGTCCAGTGGAGGACCACAAAGAAGACGAGGGGGACGGAGCATTCCCCTTATCATGAACGGTTGAGAGAGCTGGGACTGTTCAGCCTGGAGAAGACTGAAGCGGGATCTTACAAGTGTTTATAAATATCTAAAGGGTGGGTGTCAAGAGGATAGGGCTAGACTGTTGGGGGTGCCCAGTGACAGGCCAAGAAGCAATGGACACAAACCAGAATGCAGGACATTCTTCATGAACATGAGGAAGAACTTCTTTACCGTGAGGGTGACAGAGCACTGGAACAAGCTTCCCAGAGAGGCTGTGGAGAATCCTTAAAGTACTCTAAACTTGCCTGGATGTTTTCTTGTGCAACCTACTGCACGGAACCTGCTTTAGCAGCAGGTTGGACTAGTTGATCTCCAGAAGTCCCCTTCCAGCCCCTACAATTCCACAATTCTATGAGACACTTCTGTTTAAAAAGGCAATTCCGACTTGTATTTACGGCTTTTGGAGCAGCCTAGAAATCTACATAAAAACAGGCAATACTGTTTCTACTTGATTTTTTCACTCATTTATGGAGAGAAAAGGCGTTACGTATTTTTCGATCCTTAAAGTGGAACATAATCCATGCAGCTGCCTGAATATAGCCACAGTCTCAGAAATAAATAGATGGAAAAGGTTAAAACAGTGCCCATGTGAAGCAGGGAGGCATACTTACGTCACACAAGTGAGGAAGCACAGGAGAAGTACCATATCTTCTGTAAGAGAACTGCGAACAACTATGAGTCATTTGGAGAATGTGTGTTCAGCTACCCATAAAGAAAACACCTTGGGGAATTCACAGGTTGCAGTGCTGAGGCTGTGTCAAGAACTAAAAGACAAAGCTGCTCCTAGCCTGTAGATAGCCTTGGAAATGACAAATGTATACGGGTTTATGTTGGTGGGTGGGCATATCTGCATGAAAAAGAGATACAAAATAGACCCATTCATTCAAATAAAACACTCTTATTTGAACTTTTGCCCAGAAGTGAAACAAAAATAAAGCGTTCTTTTTGCTAGGTATTCAAGTAGCTTGGCTACCTTCTGTCTATATTTTTCTCTTGAATTTTATGCTTCTTAATTTCTTCCTAAGCAACAACAGCATTGCTACAACACTTCTACAGCATTTCTTGTTCATTCTGGAAAAAAAAAAAAAAAAGCATTATGAATCTTGCAAAAAGAGAAAAATCTATTTTTTATGCTTTTTCCAAATACTCATGTTCAAAGAGTATAGTGCTATGAGAATATACAAACCAAAGGCACTATCAGACACATTAAGGAAAGCTATTGATAGAAAGCTACTCTTGTGTGCTCTTGCAAGATCAGACAAGAAAGAACAAGTAGTTTTCCCAGTTTGGGGAAAGTTCAAATAATTAAAAGAAAACTTGAAAAATCGTATGCATACTCTGAGCAGTTTTTGCTTGTGTGGCTATTCTAGACACACATTTACCTGGAATAATTTACCTGGATACTTAAACGAGACTGATTTTTTTCTAATTTTATCCATGCTACTTTAAAGGACACAGCTCTACTGCAGGAAGCAGAACAATAGCAGCTGTAGAGAGAGCTACAGCACAGTGCTCTGTGCAAAACAGTCTCTGAGCTCATGGTGAATCTTTCCCTGTGGTGTGAAACTCAATACCAAAAGCTTTTACAGGAATGAAACAAAAAAAGGCACTCAACTGCACTTGGCATTTGCCAACAGAATTCATAAGCAGCTAATGTCGACAGGCATTTAAAAACACAACATTATGAACCAGGTAATTAGAACATTATCTACTATTCAGGACAAGTGCAGGGATTCCCAACTTCAGGAAAGAAAAAAAAGAAAAAAAAAAGAAAAAGAAAAAAAAATAGTTCTTAGATTCTGAAACAAAAATCAATGCAATTTGACCATAGCAGGAATCCTCCATCAATCTTTGAAAGCTGAGGAATGCAAACACGTGGAAACTCACATAAAATCTCCCAGGTATTGTAAAAGCAGTAGAGCAAAGTCCTAAGCAACATATACTTGTAATCCCCAGTGATGTTACTCAGCTGAAATTCACATACCTGAATCACATAATTCTCACAAAAAAGATGTCACTTTACTGTAAGTAGCATACATTCTACTTTAAACATGAGGAAAAAAAATATTGTACTGTAAGGGTAATTGAACACTGATACAGTTTGCCCGGAGACACTGTGGAGTCTCCATACTTGAAGATCTCTAATCCTGGCTGTACACAGCCCAGAGCACCCTGCTGCAGCTCACTCTGCTTTGAGCATGGAGGTGTTGGACCAGGCTCTGAGAGTGACTGTCAATGCCAGCTGTGCTGAGTGTCAATAGGAGGCGGACCAGACCACAGGAGCAACAGAACTGTTCTAACAGTACCTCTGCCAGCAGCCCCTTCCAAATTAACCAGTTTGCTAGCTGGAGGTGGAGATACAAAGGATATAATTTCTATCTAAACAGAAGGAGTACCTTCTATTTACCTACTATTCACATTCCCAACTATGTTGTTTTACAACTGTTGTTTTTTAGCACCTAATTTCCTAGCATCATCTAGTTTCAGCATTTGTCAAATGGTAATCTCCATGACTTTGTAGTAAATGGTACTTAAAGCATTGGAGAACTGGGGCCTCTTCAAATAAAAATAAAAATAAAAATAAAAACAATAAATAAAGTAAAATAAAATAAAATAAAATAAAATAAGCTGGCTCTGCTATTCTTTGTTCCTTCTCTTTCTTCCTCTTCCTTCACTAAATCTGAATACTTCCTTCAACCTATTTTCGTACTTGCTCTCACTCTAGCTACAGACAAACAACTATTATTACCCACATTCTCTCCTACTCCCCACTGCACTCATCTTCATATTTTTTTCCTACATGTAGCCTCATTTCTTCCTAAAATTCTTCTAAGGCTAGACCACTATTTGCTCTCACAAACTGAGCATTCTCAAAACAGCATTATCTGTGTATGGAAAAAGTTCATAAAAAAGCATGTAAGTGTTCAGGCATTGCGCTTAAGAAACTGAAAGAGGAACTCTAGGCTCTGTAAAGGAAGGAGTTTTGACGCAGCATGGACATAGGCTAAATGTAGGCCAGCTCTCTGCAATTTACACGTTTAGGTCTGACTCTTCTCTTTTGATACTACCTTGATCAAGACTTGTTTTAGGAGCTGTGATATTACTATAAGCTTCAATCAATAACACGGTAGAGCCCTGGAAACTGTGATTATTCTCTTTCCATCTTTCTTCTAACCTGTCTCTTCTACATTCACTTCACTCATATTGCGCCCATGTGCAGTTCTTCATCCCACCTCCTATTTATCTGCTTCTCTTTGAGAAAGAGAGAGGGAAATACAATATGCACTTGTTTACTCTTTCTTTACATATACTTTCATTACGAACAGACAGACCTCTGATTATTTTACTGTGTTAACAATAGTCACCAATGTAGCAAATTCATGAAGAGCTGTTGACAAGCTAATAACTCATTTTCTACATCAATTAATACAACTAACTTTGAATATTGCAGTGAAATGAAATCATAGTTAAATGGTCCATTTAATAATAAAAATTCCCCGTGACTTCTTAAATATTTATTTATTTATTTATTTGGCATGTCACCCACTGGCTTGCTGCTGCTTCAGAACTGGAGCTATGTTCCTCTTTTATATCCTGCATTTTAAGATGAGACTCAGGGAAACTAATCGCAGACTGAAATGGAAATCTGAGATCCAGAGACCAAATTTTATATAAATAAACAGCGGAAAGCTAGAAACGCCTAACAATATGTTCTGGTAAGGTAACATGGCCCCAAAGAAATGTTTTAAGAGGCTCCTCTTTTCTTTACCAAAATAGAGGAGAGAGGTGGCTTAAATGTTTTAAGGTCTTTGTAAAATCCTTTATCCAGAATGACTTTCATGGATCAGTTCAAAAGAACTCTCAGTCTTTGAAGTACTTACAGTAATTTGCTTCTTGTAAGGTAATTTGCTTTTTGTATGGTACCTATAAGCATTAACAAATCTGTCTTCCAAATGTCCATGTGATACATAAATATTACTGTCTCCATTACGCAATGGAGATGGACAATTCATGTGATTTGCCCACGACTACATGCATTAGAATGCCAATGTTAAAACACAATAAGTAGCTTTTTGTGCCATCTTCAGATAAACAATATCATCATTGACTTTACTGGTCTACACACTGTAAACACTGCGTATTTGAGCACATTCATTTTTTCTACATCTTATCATACTACACTCACTAACATGAGTTAATCCCTCCTTTATATTCTGCTCATTAACTAAATAATTAAATGTTCTGAAGACATTAAAAGACTGACACCCACTGAAATACCTTTAGGGTGGGGTATAATATTCTCAGGGCCTGCAGGGATGCGATGAGGAAGGCTAAAGCCCACCTGGAATTGAATCTGGCAAAAGTGATATTTTTTTTTATAAAGGATAATAAAAAAGGCTTTTTAAAGTATGTTAACAGTAAAAGGAAGACTAGGGAGAATGTGGGTCCCCTACTAAGTGAGGGGGGTGTTCTGGTAACCGGGGATGCTGAGAAGGCGGAGATGCTGAACGCCTTCTTTGCTTCTGTCTTCAGTGAAAAAGCTCTCCCTCGGGAATCCCAGACCCTGGAGATTGATGAGAGGGTCTGGGGAATGGAAGACTTCCCTTTATTCAGGGAAGAGGTGCTCTGTGAGCCCCTAGGCAACACCAATGTTCATAAACCCATGGGACCCGATGGGGTGCATCCACAGGTGCTGAGGGAACTGGTGGTGATTGCCACGGTGATCACTGGAGGTGATTGCTGAACTGCTCTCTGTCATCTCTGTGAGGTCTTAGAGAATGGGGAGGTGCCTGAAGACTGAAGGATAGCCAGTGTCACTCTGGTCTTCAAAAAGGGCAAGAAGGAAGATCTGGGTAATTACAGGCCAGTCAGCCTCACTTCTGTCCCTGCAAAGGTGATGGAACAGCTTGTGCTGGATGCCATCTCCAGACAATTGGAAGAAAAGGAGGTTATCAGGAGTAGTCAGCATGGGTTCACCAAGGGGAGGTCGTGCTCAACCAACCTGGTAGCCTTCTATGATGTTGTCACTGGCTGGGTGGATGGGGGGAGAGCAGTGGATGTAGTCTACCTTGATTTCAGCAAGGCATTTGATACTGTCTCCCACAACATCCTTATAACAAAGCTTAAGAAGTACGGGATAGATGAGTGGACAGTGAAGTGGGTTGAGGACTGGCTGACTGGCAGAGCACAGAGGGTCGTCATTGGTGGTGCAGAGTCTGGTTGGAGACCTGTAACTAGCGGTGTTCCCCAGGGGTCGGTGCTGGGTCTGGTCTTGTTCAACATCTTCATCAATGACCTTGATGAGGGGATAGTGGCCACCCTCAGCAAGTTTGCTGATGATACGAAGTTGGGAGGATTGGCTGACACGCCTGAAGGCTGTGCTGCCATTCAGGCAGGCTGGAGAGCTGGGCAGTAAGAAACCAGATGAGGTCTAAAAAAAGAAGTGTAGAGTCTTGCACCTAGGGAGGAATAATTGCATGCACCAGTACAGGTTGGGGGATGACCTGCTGGAGAGGAGCTCTGCAGAGAGGGACCTGAGTGTTCTGGTGGACACCAGGTTGGCCATGAGCCAGCAGTGTGCCCTCATGGCCAAAAAGGCCAATGGCATTCTGGGGTGCATTAAAAGAGCGTGGCCAGCAGGTTGAGGGAGGTGACTGTCCCCCTCTACTCTGCCCTGGTAAGGCCTCATCTGGAGTACTGCGTCCAGTTCTGGGCTCCCCACTACAAAAAAGACAGGGATCTCTTGGCAAGAGTCCAACAGAGGGCCACAAAGATGATGAAGGGCCTGGAGCATCTCCCCTGTGAAGAAAGGCTAAAGGGTCTGCTTAGCCTTGGAAAAGAAGACTGAGAGGGGATTTATAAATATCTAAGGTGTGGGGGGCAAAGTGGCAAGGTCGGATTCTTTTCAGCAGTGTGTGGAGACAGGTCAAGGGGAAACGGCCAGAAACTGGAGCATAGGAAGTTCTGCACGAATGTGTGCAAGAACTTCTTTACGGTGAGGGTGACGGAGCACTGGAACAGGCTGCCCAGGGGGGTTGTGGAGTCTCCTTCTCTGGATATATTCAAGACCCGCCTGGACACCTACCTGTGCGACCTGCTGTAGGGAACCTGTTTTGGCAGGGGGGGTTGGACTCAATGATCTCTGGAGGTCCCTTCCAACCCCTACGATTCTGTGATTCTGTGATTCTGTGATAACACACTATAGATCCTTCTATAGATGCAGATTGAAAAGTTCAGTATTTCAGTAACTTGATGAAGGTCAAGCAATAAGTATGTTCCCAAGCTACAAACTCATCCTACGTTTTGAGCTCCTCCAAATTATCTCTCAAAGATAATTTTGTTATTACAGTCATATAACCAACTTGATCATGTCTGCCATACTGCAGGTCTCTGCTGAAGATACAAAGCTTTTATTTGCATTTGGTTTAGAATTATATAATTATATAAGGCATAAAGGGGCTTCTATTCTATTCTTGTATTTCATTGCTTGGCCCTTAAGCAACCAACTGCTTAAGTAACACATGCAAAAATTCATGAATTAAATATCTCTTCCTTTTCCCATACCAGTACTTAAGCCACTTGCTGGGACTGACTTCGCATTCTAGTCTGGATGAGACAGGATTTGCTTTGAAATCTCTTGCAATCATCACCTTTGACATAGAAACACGAAGTGAAATAAAATAATAATTAAAAAAAAAGAAGTGAAAATAATGATCATTTGCTGTATGCCAACTGACGAGTAAGGGAGAAAAATAAAAAAGAAATTCCTCACTGCCAGAAAATTTGCATCCAAAAGTACATGCAAAAGTTTCAACAAATTATCTTGTTAAGAATGAACAAGAAACTATTCCACTCTAACCTGGACAGTGTTATACCTGAAGTCACATAAATATAATTACTTGGGTAAATGAGGATTCAAGACTTGAAAGCATGATTGAGGCAGTCTGTCAGAAGTGGTTATCACAAGTGCAGAAAGACAATGTTATTCAGTAAGGAGGTTACATACTCTAAGCTCTAAGCTTCTTACCTAAACTGAAATACTGTAAGACAATTGAGAAATCTGCTGCATTTGAAGATGAGTTTCAGTCTGCCTTCTCCTACATTGTCTTTTGTACCAGTGCTCAAAATTCAGAAATTTTACAAGGCAAAGCAATACAGTAAATGATACACATAAAAAGAAAAAGAAATCCATCATTATGAATGTGCTGGTATTGGAATAACTAACATTTTTTAAGAAAGAAGTTTTCAAGGAACTTTGTGGGCTAGAACAAAAGATACTGAAATCACTTTAGAGATAAAGCTATCTAAAAGTAGGGTAAAATTCAGTTTTGACCTTGCTAGGAAAAAATCTGTGTTTCTTCCCAACTTTTAATCAGCTTGGTGAAAAAGCATGGCATTCCAACTGATACTCCAAGCTATCCACACAGAAGTCATAATAAGCAGCTAGCAAGGTCTTGAAGGAAAGGTACTATTTTGGGGTTGTTTGTCCCCAAAGGAATATTGCTTTATTCTTTAAATCAACCCACTTGATGTCTGGTCGAGGAAAGCCAAATTTCTGTACCCTGAGCTGTACAGCCTGTAAAGATCACAAAAGGGGCAAATCATTCACAGACAGCAGTTCCATTTAGGACACAGTAGGCAGTTCAGAAAGAGACTGAGGAAGAAGAAACATCATTCGAAGTGTGACCTTCAAGCTCACAGACATGAGAAGACAGCTAGCACAGGCTAAGTGTGACAGGAATTTCAGACTCTGTTCCCTTCCTTTGCACTACTGCACAAGGCTCAAAGCATGGACAGAAGCTTCATACAAACATTCAGAAAACCCTCCAGCCCCAGTGGGATTAAGTACGCATATGTTTCCCTCTACTTCTGTCAGATTCTATTTGTTACTTTCTTATGAAAGAAGGGGCAGCTTTAGTGAGAGGTGAGTTCTTCCTCCTTTCTGGCTTTGGTAAAACATACAGAAACTCAGTCTATCACAACAATAAAGCAGCTACAGTAACACTGGTCTGCAGCCATCCACCTCCAGTGCATCTAGCAAGTAAAAGAAGAGCTATGTATATTGTCCTCTTGCTGGGATATAGACACCCTGTGCTAAAATTTACTATGGTTAAATCAGTAAAAAAGTTTTCATCATTTTAATTATGCTGTTTCAAACTATCCACTGATCTATCTCACATCAATTTCCTTCGTGCTTACATCCATGCTGTATTAACATTTGCAAAACATAAAGTTGGTTGTTTTGCAACTAGCTGTTTATTTAGAACCATTTTTTCAACAGGAGAAGTAGAATAAAACAGGACCAGAATTTTTCTTCCACTAATTCCCTCAGGGAGATCACAAACCTTCTCCTGCCCTCTTCACTTTGTTTCCCTTGTTATTTTTCAGTTTTATAAGCTGATTAGATGGAGTCAGACAGACAAAAAATATACAGATATCCTGGCAGACTTCACTGAATTCCCACTGTAAGAACTTTCACATCCTCCAGCAGCCAAGGTGTTTCATAAGTGTAACTCACAAATCCCAATGAATACATTTAAGAAATTAATTGAAGCATTCAAAATTTATGCTGCAGCATCTTGCAAAAGCCTAAAAGCCTCCTAACCTCCAAACTGAAGCAACCAAAAAGAGCTTTTCACACAACGCTGTTTTCAACAGACTCCATATAAAAAGGTGCTTGAAATGTACACAAGCAGAGAACAAAAAGAGATATCTAGGTTTCGCCGATTACCTTGATGTATTTTTCAGTGCTATCTGGAAGTCTAGCCCACCATTCACAGAACAGTATCTTTTTTCATACTAATCATATTTTAAATCTGCTCTTGCACAGATCGCAGACCAGCCCTAAACTAATACAGTTCCTGAAATCAGTCATCAGAACCTGCCATTTCCCCAGGTTCTAGAAGACGAGTGAAAAGAAGCAACACAAGTATTAGAAAAACTGCCTCATGTGGTGCAACCCAACTCCAGCTAGAATCCAGAACAAACACATACAACAAATGAACATACTCCAAGCTGTCCTCTCATCTTAGATATACAACATGAAGAGAAAAGCCAAAGAGAAGTTATTTTTACACAGCTCTTCCATTCGTCTTGTTAAGAGGTTGGTCAGCACAGGCAAGGACAGGAAGCCTCCAGAGACATGGGGCTCCTTATCACATAAACTAGATTCTTTTCTGCTCAGGTACACTTACAGGAAGAAGGCAAAGGGAGGCATGTTGGCTCTACGGCACTCTGTGGCTGCTCAGCACAGACCTTCTGCATTGTAGTTCAGACAATAACCACTCATGTCACATCTCCTTCTGGAGAGACTAGATACCATCAGTCCCAGACTCCAACCATTTTCAAGTTCTGTAAGCACAGAACTATTTAGCAAGGACACAGTGCAAGTAGGGGATAGATGATGCCTGTGCAAAAGATGGGATAAACAAGCACTAAAAAATATGATGCATAAAACAAAGTATTCAACACGATGCAAATGCCTGCCATGAACCCAAACGGGATGAAAATGTTATCTCTTACATAAAGGTATTTTCTGCAGGACATAAAGTAATGGCACCTATTTGCATACTTCTGTCTAATCTTCAGCAGAACATTTTTTCCCCCTTTCTGTGTATATGGCTAAATTAAAAACACCACTAAATACCAGTCCGACTGCTCTAGTTACCGAGTGATTAGGTTGTTTTTTTTCCTCAACTACTTCATAAGGACGAGTGGAGAGATCTTTAACGATGAAGTGTCTGAGGTAACAGTATTGCATGTTCATAAAATATGAATTCATATTTTGGGAAATATTTGATGAGATTTTAATATTTTTTAAATAAATATTTTCCAAGGCAATCTGGATATTTTATTTTCCCCATTTCCCCACAGCACCGAATATGAAACAATGTCTGCATGCAAAGTTGGAAATAATTTTGCTGTCACTGAATTTAAAGGCATGTGACTCAAGGAGTTCACAGATCTGATCTTTGTTTTTTTTCCCCCGAACTTCACATTATACTGATCAATACTTAACGCAAAAAAATTCTCTTCACCTTTGCATTATTTTACTCATAGTCAAATACCTCAGGTTATATTAATTATCAAAATATATTTATGCAGCACACTTTTCAAACCAGGTAATACTACTATTCTGGGTCTGACATATCAATAGCTGGTGTTATGAACTCAGGCCATTAAGCATTGCCTTAATATACTCAATAATACTGATTATATTAATTAAGAGAGTGTATCTAGGATGCAGTGTCATGGATAGAGCCATACTTGGAAGTTCAGGTGTGAATGCAAACTGGAGGAGTTTCAGGTTCACATCACAGACAACTGAAGGTCATTCTTTTCTAATGAAACATTTATCAGTTATTCGTAGCTCATAGTGACATTTCACAATTGCCACACATACCATGCCTGTGATTAGTTTCTGAAGGAATGTAAGTGAACTGTGAACTTGTATCACTACTCTTGGTAACCACTGGTTATATTTAGAGGATAAAATAAACTCCACACATGAGGTTGCTGCATCTTGATAATTTCATACAGTCATGCAGAAAGTGTAGCCTTACTAAAATATGACCTACATAATCAAATTGCAAAAAAAAAAAAGAGCCACCAAAGTCAAATTTACTGATTACGTAAGATGGTTATTTCTGTGCAAAAAGTGCGACTTGAAGATACCGAAACACAACTGCCATATTAAGCGCTCCCAAAAAGGTAATCAAATTTCTTATCAGACAAAATAAATCTCTGTGCATTCTCCCTCAGGGTACAGTTTACTTCCTAATTTCTGCAATGTGTTGAAATATGCGTGCAAATTTTGGAAAATGTAATAAACACTCAGCTTTAAATAGCTAACATTAGACACTGCCAATCACTGCTCTCATTCAGCTTCCACTAACATGCCTTCTATTTGCATTTCAGAAAGCTCTGTACACAAATAAAATTTACACTTAACATTTGTTCAGTTGTTGGAAGTTTTTTATAGTATCTGGCAAAGACCATGAGCTGCATGCTCAATGTTGTTTTATAGGATACTTTACAGCGACTATTCTCTTTTAATGTTACCCAAAGACCACAACAAAAGGAGGCGAGAGGAAAGGTTACCATGCCCAGACCATCTAAAATTCTGCTCTGCTCAAATCTCGTGTGCTCCAGGAACTCTCTTCTAAGCAGAATATACGATATAGAAAAGAGTAGTGCGAAGGATAAGCCAGAGTCACCAAAGTTTGCATCCAGGTGGTACTATATATTAAGTAGTACTGAGAGGAAAAACATATAGTTAACAGGAGCCCAACAAAAGTCTAGTTACCCCTCTCTACAGAGAACCTCAACTACATATCCTAAGAACAAAAGTTAATCACTTTTGTGTGCAGAAAAGAAACATTTAGTCCTCATTTTTCTTTTATTTTTCTTGTATTTCTTGTATTTCTTTCTTTTTTCTTTTTTCTTTTTTTTTTTTGGATTACAGTTCTACTGATATCTCCAAATTTTGATTGATGAGATTAGTAAAATAATACAGTAATGGAGTTATAGCCCTTTGTACACCTGTGTTACATGTCTGTCCATCAAGGTGTAAAATTAAAAAAATAAGTGAGTGGAAGAGCTGAGATGTCTCCCTCCCAGAGGGACATGACCACTTGCCATCCTCTCCAGCTGCCACTTACCAAGATATACACAGAAGTTCACAAAAATGCATCCATCAGACAGCCCTGTAAGACAGCAGGCACTGCAAATGTACCTTCTACTCTTGCCAATGTTTTTCTCTGCATCTATTACCTTAAGGCAACATTTGCTGTATGCTCTTATGTGCAGCAGAGATTCTCATCAAATACTCATAATCTAAGTCATATCAAAATAAATTTAATTTCCTACATTCTTCCTCCGTACACTGACTCAATATTTTACTCCAGGAAGTGTTGTACGGAGCTATTCAGTAGAATGGAATGAAATTATATTTGTCATAAGAAAAACAAAGTAGAACAGCTTGATCCAAAATTCTGTATTTCCACCTGCATCTGTTTCTGCCTTTACTTACCCAATGAAGGAATGAAACACTAATTGTGATGGCCATTCATTTGGTTATCACAACTGTTCTTGGTGCAGAAGCCTAATGTGTAAGCTTATAAAATCCACAGCTATTATGAAAGACATAAAAAGCAACACTGCTTACCTTTCATCCCAAACTTAGAGTGTCTTCCAAACTTCAGAATAATGAGCATTATTACCAAGCCAGTGCATACCAGTGCTGCAATTCCCACCACAACATACACCTATAAAAAGAGGACACAAACAGATCTATTTGTTTTGCTCTCATGAACTATCTTCAAAGACATTCATCCTTATTAACCCAGTTATGTAAAGAGATTCATTTCAACCAGGAGACATTTGCACTCAGATAAAAGAGGACAGAAAACAGCTACTTGTTGAGCTTTCTTCCACCTTAAGGAGACTAGAGATTCAGAGAACCTCTCAGAAACACATTTTCAACATCCTACATGTTCACGGTCAGGAGGGGACACAGAGTGGCATGTTACGGGAAAGAAAGTAAGCAAAACATGTCAGAAAAAAGCTGCATCCGTTCTGAAGCCCCAACACAAGAAGGACAAGGAATTGCTGGAAGAAGAGGAAGAACAAAGACGGTCAGAGGGCTGGAGCACCTCCCCTACAAGGACAGGCTGAGAGACCTGCAGCTGTTCAGCCTGGAGAAGAGAAAGCTCCAAGGAGACCTTACAGTGGCCTTCCAGTACCTGAAGGAGATCTACAGAAAAGCTGGGGAAGGACTTTTTATAAAAGCAGGTAGTGGCAGGATGAGGAGAAAAGGTTTTAAACTGGAGAAGTTAGAATAGATATCAAGAAGAAATTTGTTACTGTGAGGGTGGTGAGACACTGGAACAGGTTGCCCAGTGAGGTTATGGATGCTCCCTCCCTGAAGGCATTCAAGGCCAGGCTGGATGGAGCCTTGAGCAACTTGGTCCAGACAGAGGTGTCCCTGCCTATAGAAATGGGGTTGGAACTAGACAATCATAAATGTTGCTTCAAACCCAAACCTCTCTATGATTCTATGATTTACTGTGAGAGTGGTTGAACACTGCCACAGATCGCCCAGATTGGCTGTGGAGCCTCCATTCCCGGAAATATTAAAAACATAGACCTGCAACTGCTGTTGTCAGCCCCAGTTTGAGCCTGGGGGTAAGGAAACCAGACAATTTCCAGAAGTCCCTTCCAATCTCAGCCACTCAGTGGTTCTATTATCAGAGGGGATAAGAGTGCCTGAGATCCTCCCAGTATTTCAGCACAGTCTATCACCATG
This sequence comes from Alectoris magna, assembly GCA_030625065.1. Taxonomy (NCBI): domain Eukaryota; kingdom Metazoa; phylum Chordata; class Aves; order Galliformes; family Phasianidae; genus Alectoris; species Alectoris magna. Next base: position 36,462,694 of record CM060564.1, read on the forward strand.
AAGCATCCACTGTCTAGCTGCCCTGAGACAACACCAGCTGGCAGTCCTTCCTTTCCTGTCTCTCCCCAGATCACAGCTGGCTCCCTGAGCCACAGTGCACAGGCTTTCCCTGCCTCCAACTGTGAAGGGTGACTGGTGCTGGGGGCAGCAATGCTAACTGCTCACCAGCTGATGTTCTCCAGCAGCTCAGTAGGACAGCATGAAATGCAAGGATACAAGAGATACCCATCAACACACCTACATGTGCTGAAGTCAAACACAAGTGATCTTATGAAAAAAAAAAAAAAATAGACAAAATCACATTTTAAAGATGAAGTTAAGAGTCTGCAAGTTAATTGCAGCATGACCTCTCTGTGAGGAGAAGCTTATTTCAGGACTGGTATTCAAACAACAATTTTTAAATCACCTTGGATGTCTTTATTTTGTAAATAAAGACTTGCTCTCTTTGGTTTAAATTAGAAGCAGACTCTTGGCCTAAAAATTTACACTAAGTTGCACAGATGAGCATGAAACAAACTAAATAGCAATTTTACTTGGGAAGTAATTCACTCTTTCAAAAGTGGGGGTGAGAGTCAGAGTGGGGGGCACTGTTCTAACATCTTCTTTTTTTCCGAGTTTGGGTCATCATGCAGTGATAGCTCTGGTTTCTAGTAGCTTAGGGTCCCATGACAATCTCCACAGTTTCATAGGTTGCAGTCAGAAAGTCTGCCAAGATTAGCGATCAGGAAACAATGTATATACTTACAGTGATGCTATCTTCATTCTCTTTGTTGGAAACATCCGGAGAAGTGATTTGATTACTGTTATTTGTGGTGTCTCCAAGATCATTAGGTGTGGTTTCATACTCTTAAGAAAGGGGGAAAAAAGGTTGCTTTTATTATTTCTTAATTTCAGAGGGGAAAGTGTTGTCTTTATTACTTCAGCTCTGCAACAAGGTCAACAGAACCTCTCAATACATACTTGCTTTTATATCTGGTACGCTTTGGGGGAGATCCCTGTCACAGGCAATTTTAAACAAATGTGTTGTGACCGACAGACTTGAAAACAGAAGCTTGCTCTCACTGCAGCTTTACAGAGGAGCAATCTATGCCATCACCTCTCTATTGGAAAACCCAGAGTTAAATAAGAACTCCATCCATAAAGCTATTTTTATGTGTTTCTGACTTCCCATTAAAAATGAAAGACTGCCCTCTACACTGAACTTCTCCAGCCTTGTATTCAGCCAAATATAGGGCTGTCTTAGAAATTAGCTTGGGAACGTTTATTTAGCTGAGGTGAACTCAGTTGATGACTTTTTAGCTCGTTTATAACTATCAAATGTGAAACAGCAGTTTTTCTTAGTTTAAAAAATAATTAAAAAATACTATTGAGTGCATAAGGGTTACAGTCTAGCATGACAAACCATCATACAGATAAGCCTTTAAAGAATTACATGCCCAAGACAGTACGAAGAAATTTAATTTCTGTCAGAATACTGACAGATCTACAGGGGTGCATCTGAATCTATTCCATCAAAAGAATGAACAGGCTTCAATTATTTATAATTATTTAAAAATGAAACAAAGATATTTACAGTCCATGATTTTCTGTCAAATTTATTCCAATTATATAAAAATAATTAAATGCTATTCATATTAGCTTAGAGATACATACATTAAAATACAAAACAGAATATATTTTAAGATTACATCTGGAAATATACATAATGTTTCAATTTTACGACTGCAGTGTGTGCAGATAAAAGAAACAAGGGCAATAACTGCATCTATTACTAATACACCTCCAGCATTGTAATTTAAATTAGCAATTAATTGTGTATTTCTTTGCACATTTTGATTAAAAACAGTTCCACAAGCCTACAGATGAAATCGCAGCTGTGAATATGAAAAATGCAAAGTGCAGAGGCACAGCTTTCACTAACCACAGAGGCACTAACCCTTGCTACTTAGCATGGGGAGGAAGGGAGGGCTGCGCCTTGGTAGAATTTGTCTTCTTTAGCTCCCAAGGCCATTTTGGAGAGCTCAGCTGGCACTGCTAGCAACAAGCTGCACCAGGTTTTTGATCTTCATGCATGCACAAACACATTTTCTATCTGCAAAGCACTCAGCAGTCTGCAGATTTTTTTGGATGTGAACCCACACAGCTACCTCTGCCACCAGTGCTACAGTCAGTACAGTCAGGTTGTCTAATCAGCTCACGTAGTCTGCTCTGGCTCTACACCACACATGCCGAAGGATAGGATTTTTTCAAGCCAAAATACATATTAAGTCCACAGAGCTTTCATGGGAAACAAAATTTAATTTCCTGGTCCTTTACCATCTGAACTCTCCAACTCAGCTTTGTATCTATGTCTATAGCTTCCCCGGCAGTGAGGTCAAAATACTAATGAAAGGCAAACAAACAGCATTCCTAACTCTAGGCAGCATAAACCCTATCCAAACAGCTCACCTGCACAAGCAGCCCAGCCTCTGAGACAAAGGGCTGTGCAGACCAGCCTCTTACTACAGGTTTTGCCACAGCAAAGGAGCAGACTTCTGTTTTATTCATTTGTAGGCAGTGCACAGGCTCTTCACCAGGGCAGAATCCTGTTTGTAACAAGCACCTCAGCTTATGAGACATGGCCTCCTCTACAATTAGCTGTTCCATGTCTTCACTAAGATAGTTTTGACCAAGCCTGTACTTACAGTAGCTTTACAACAAGACCAATAAATAAAACAAATATTTAGAGCCTTCATTAGTCTCTATAACACAAATTTTCAAGAGAGTTTTGGTTCGCTTTTTTTTGTTGTTGTTGTGTTTTTGGTGTTTTTTTACTCTTAATCTTACCTGTAAATCATGGAAGGTAAAATCTGATGCTCTTTGCCATTCTGTTTATGTTCAAATTTGTCCTAAGCTACTGGGAAGCATATCCTGAAGGACTAATGAGAACTATGCAAAGCATTTAAAGTCTGGCCCGTGAATCCTCTGAATGCAGTTTTATGTTAAAATGGGCAAGAGAAAATGTAGGCCATTTCAGTACACTGGTGCTGCATAGCCATTTCCCACTGTCTAAGTGTGAAGCATTTACACGTGAATTATTGCCAGATTTTCAAGGCCTACTGAAATGGGTGAGCCAGGCAAGGAAAACACAAATAACAGCCATCCAGCCAAAACCAGGCAATTCTGACTTTAAAAAATTCTTTTTCACTTTATTATGAAATCCTCCTATAGACACATAGCATTCTGATAGAGACAGGGTCACGCCTCTCAACTCATACTCTCTGGGACTTGTATAGCTCCAGGGTCAGATTCCCTGGTGCCTAGCACCTTATGCATCACCTGTAACCACGCCAACTGAGCTAAGCCACATCTTGAGCTGGCAGTATCCTGCCACTATTCTACAAGCAAGGTGCAAAGCAGCTGGGACACAGACAAGATCACCACAGTAAACACCAGGGAGTCATTCTGCACAGCCCCTTGGGGCTGAGTGCTTCCAGGCACACTGTCCCTCACATGACCATGTTAGAAGCAGCACGTCGTGGAGACATGAGCCAAAGAAGCTGGCTTGATATCAGTTTCCTGCTCAGCCCCAGGCAGGCAGCACTGCTTCCACCGCCTCTTACCATGCAGCATCACAACTGCTCTCCTCTTCAACTTCTGCAGGAGGCCCACACTAGCCACAGGCCCGAGACAAGAACCCCAAGAAAACACATCATGGCACAGGCTGCTGCTGCCTCACTGGATCTGTTTCCCACAGTATTTTTAAAACACTTAATGGGAAGTCTTTGGAAACCATCTCATAGGGAGTGCAGGACACAGAAGGTCAGGTCCTGAGGGACAGCCGGGGAGGGAGTGGGCCATAAACCTTCCTTTTAGCACCATCCAAGCTGTGAGTAAACATCAGCGCAGGGATCAAGCCATCTGAACGAAAGTCATGGAAAAGGCTCTGTCTCCAGGGGGAGCCAATCCCAGCGGGTCCCTGTCTACCACGCAGGCCCTGGTTCTCCGCGGAAGTGAAGGAGTTTCTCGTCTTTCCAGCCTGCTTTATATATTAATCTCATCAACTGGGCTTGTGAATTTGGAATAATTAGGGAAACACTCTAGACTGCAAAGTGTTTCTCACAGCAAGCTCTGAGTCACTGAAGCAAAGATCAAAGACAGCTATTTCAAAAAGCAGAGAGAAAAGCCAGAAATAAAAAGGAATACTGCTTTCATCAGGACAAGATCTTGCTGGCTCAGATTCACTTGCACAACTCAGAGCACACATTTCAACAGAGCCTACCAAAGTCATTTGAAGCACAGTGCTCACATGGTGAGACCCAGACACATGCACTAGGACCCAGGCAAAGAACTCAGAATCACAATCTTGATGTATGTAGCTTATGTAATAGAACAAAAGTCAGAAACTGTGCCAACTGCCACCACCATATGCACCCCTCCAAAAAAAAATAATACTTTGCAAAGAGAAGGAGGGGAAGTGTTTAGTATTTCTGAGCACTTAAAGCCAAAATGATGCTTCAATTGCACATTTGCTAAAGTTTAATGACATGGAATGGAATCAAAGCAATAACATTTAAATCAGCTTAAAGAAACTTGAGCTATGGGCCATTTCATCCAAATAAAAGTACTCCAAATAGGATGAAGCTCCCACTGGAAGCTAAAGGGTGTTTGGGTATGTTAGTTAGGATGGACTTTCATGATCACCAGAACCATTATGTAAAACTAGCTGGTTGTTCTTCTGTTGGTAGCTTCTATCCCAATGCCTGGTGACTTTCACTAGGTACAGCCTAAAACATTTTGCCTAACTAAAAAGCTAATGTGAACACCATGTCATCGAATCTTCTGGCACTCACTAAGATATCACTGAGCTGATGCTCTGCTTACGCAAGAGAGATTAAAGGAAGGTACAAATGAGAGGGCAGAGAAAAATAAATTGCCTACAGGAAAACTTACTTGTGCCAACTTCATTTTTAAGTGGGATTTGGGGGTACATTTTTGGAGGCTAAACAAGTATGGAAACATTCCTGAAAAATAAATTAAGTTATATAACGAGAAATGATAAACTTCCTTTCCTCCGCAAAATGCCTCACCAAATCTCATGCCTGTGAGCTACATCAGACAGCTGTCACTTTACAAGACCAATTGCAAACATTTATAGAGGTGGATTTATGCTTTTCCTAATGTGAATCAAACGCAGCAGGTCAAGTAAAACGTCACATTGCCCTCACTCATTTTAAATAATATAAAGCAGGAGAAGAATGAACAACACAAAGTACCTTTTAGAATTCTATTGTAATATGTGCCATTTCAGTTTAACTGAGCCTGACATTCAATCTTTTAGTAGTTTGAGTTTCTTCATTTCTACCATTAAAAGAAAAGAAAAAGAAAATCAAATATATACCATAAACGTCTGGATCCACAATTGGGCCACTACCTGTACATGGAGAAGAGAAAAAAAAAAAGAAAGAAAAAGCCTTCGTAAATAGATTGCAAATGTTGGAATAACAAGAGTTTCTTTAGTGTTTTTTAAGGGCTGACAAGTTATTTGCAGTAGCAATTACCAGTACCTACACAAATACAAAGCAGCATCAACATATTGTGCTACCTGTTTATCAGATTACATTTAAAATATTTTATAGCTATCCCCAGTGTTAATGCTTAGCTTCATGTGAAACAGCTAACACACAGAGTATTGGCTCTGCTAAAGGCAGAAATATTTCCCAACTGGGCAAAATGCTGTCAATGCATACCTGGAATAAGTGAAACAGTAACTATTTCCTGTTGGAAATCAATGACAAAAATCTCCCTGATCTTAAGTGGAAGCAAATTTCAGTGGCAATTACAATCACTGGCTCTTACCTGGTCAAAAAAATTCGCAGTATAAGCACTGTGAGAGCCTTACAGTTGCAGCACTGTGAGTTGTCAAGGTAAGGACTAGAGTCAGCAACGACCTAAGCATCGCCATCTCATTCACTCTATGAACTGCAGGCAGAACTCATTACCAAAAGGGTCAGGTCTCCCACAGGCTAACTTTTACAGATGCAAATGAACCCATGTAATCTACTCTTCTCTAAATTTTACCAGTTCCAGTTCTCAGTTTTTTTCTAATTACCACACATATGTAAGGCTAAGCACATATGTGAGCACAATGCACAGAACGCCCACTGAAATTATAATAGTATTAGACGGTTCACACTTTGAAAGATATTTGTCTTATATTTCAACATATCCATTCATCGTGGTCTATAAAGATTATGTAGTAGGCTCCTAATCATCTCTTCTGTGTACTCACTCTTTGTTGTTTTGGAAATAAAATTAGCAGATGGTTAAAACCTCTAAAGATGAATCAAACTTCAAAAGGCGTAATTCTTATAATGCGCAGTAATTCCACACCAGTGGCATTACACTGGCATAAAGCCACTGTCAAGTATGACTAGAACATTTTGTTTATGACAAACATTGTTGTTTATGCTTATGTCAGCACAATGTGAGAATCTGTGCTGAAAATACAAAACAAAGAGTTGCAAACTATTAGCAGAATGGCAGCAAATAATTAGGTTTCCCTTTAAATGCATTTGAAAATATTCTACATAGATCACTCTGAAAGTAATGCCACCTATTTATTTCCATGGAAACTACAACATACAAAGACCACAATAACACTATCTGATAGAGCTACAAAACACTATCCTTCAACACAGACACCACTATTAGTTACTCATTAGTCTGCATGCCACACTCATCAAAATCTGCACCAGTGGAGGTGATCCACTATTGCTGCTGCTGAAACACAACACCCATCGCCTCACTGTGCTCACATCCACTTGCTCTCCACAAACATTCAGCAAGCACCAATGAATGTCAGTCGGTGCCATTCTTTCTGGATGGAGGAATTCAGTAACACACCTTTGCTTCATACGCACATCTATGTCACACATCATTCTGTCAGACTGCACCACTGCTGCCATCCATTGCACAGCAACAAAATACTGATGGGAAGGTTCAACCTCTACTGCCATACCATCAACATCCGCCTCTGACATCACGGGCCAGCAAAATAAAATAGGAGGCATTACTTTCAGAGCAGCCCTTGTAGTATCCAGATACACAGCCTAATAGACCCCATGAGAACTGCTGTGAAAATAAGCAGAAATAAGTAACAAGTGAAAACAGCCTGTACTACTGTTTGTGCTCAAGCAACTTCTGACCAGGGTTTTCCTTCCACAGTTAATGGATTCACTTTTTCCACTGTAAAACATCTGATAAAAGATGGTATTCCTAATTTACTTCAGTAATCTGAAGAAAAAATAACAACAATGACAAAACTCCCAGGCCTTTATTTCCTGAGTTACATGGCAACATTTTTGTTACTATTTACAGGAACTGGGCTGAAGCCGTCAGACTAGTTTAACCCTTAATTCCTGCCAGGAGCATACAAGCTAGGAAGTCATTGACTCCATTCAATACCTTTTATATAACTGAATACTTCACTTCAAATAAAGTTTCAAAAATCAAGATGCTGGACCAAACCCAAGATTCTCTTTAGTATTGCCTACATAAAAACACATCTCCTCAATCATCAAAACATCAGTTGAAGCTAACTTAATTTTAACATTAAACTTCACCACAGTAATTTTGCACGTTTACATGCAATTAATTATTTTTAAGGCAAACAGAGAACAGCATAGTTGTTTTGGTCTCTGTTAGAACAGGTTGTTGCAAATAAACTATTAGAGATCTATGCTATTCACTTGTCTCCATGAAGTACAGCAACTGTATTTTGTTTACGTGCTTCTTTCTTTACAAAACTGACATTTTGAAAATAAAGCAGCAGCAAGAGACTCAAACCAAAAACATACTTTTGCAAAGCAGACCCATGTTGTTATGCCACACAAGCAAGATGCTACTTCTAAGGCATATTTAACATATTCTTTGACTTTGACAAGATACTACGTGACTTGAATTCCTCCAGCTGAATTTTATTGTATAGGGTTGGTAGATGAATAAGTTTTCTTAAAAACAATTATTCTTGGTAAAAGTCTCTCCAGCACTCACTAGATGTTTTGGATCAACTTTGGCAACAGCTCTCAGAATAAAACATGAATGTTTCCTGCCTACTGTTTGCCATAACGTGCTCTCAAATAAGCAAGTTATCCACAGCAAATACAGCTACTCTAGAGTTCAAGAATTCTAGCAGATTAAAATTAGTTAAAAATCTAGCTAGCAAAGCCTGAAATTTCTTCTTCCAGACTTTAGCATCTAAAGCAAAATTGTAATTTACAGCACTAACTGTAATGTCATTAACACAAACAAGCTTCACAACAGTATTTGCTTCCCTCTCCTTTATGTGCACTGTTGATGCTAGGAATAAGCTTTAGACTTACTTATGTTCATTTTAAGTAGATGTATAACTTACACATTATTGGTGAGGGTTTTTTTTTTTAATATTTTTGTTTTTTTACCCGCAGTGCATTTGTCTGTAAGTGATGTTAATAACCAGAGAATCAGTTCAAAGCTCAGTGAGGATGCCCCACCCCATGAAACATCAGGGCTGGTATTTAATTCAGTCATGAAGGCATGGAATTGAACATAATATCAGGGTGTGGGCCTTAATCTTCATGCTTCGTTGTACAACATGTGGGCCAAAAGAAGAAACTACACAGTAACGACAGCACTAAAAAAGACTTTAAGGGTTTTGAAAAATCCTGACAGAGCTTAAAATAGTAATAGTAAATAATAATGACAATATTATGCATGGAGGATTCTGGTTTTTTAACCTTTTTTTTTTTATGCCAGCTTCAGTAGACGAGACAACAGTGTAGCGAAATATTAGAAAGCTCAATGTCATTATTCATAGAAAAAATCTCCTCTAACAAGACCAATATTGAGAAAGCTAACTAGATAAGCAATTTCCCCTGTTGTTAATTTTTAAGACTGGTTTGGAGCAATCCACCATGCATTAACTGGTTTCCAATGCAGGTACGTCCTGTCGGTAAGTAGTCTAGTTTCCTCCATATGGTTTCTGTGAAGCTTAATCCATCACAGAGCTTGGAAACATTGAAAAACACAGCACAGGCTATCCTGGAGACCTAAATTCCCTAAGAGTGTAAAAACAATGGAGCAAATAATAATACTATCTTTCTAATTGGGAGGATGTCTCCTGCTCTGTTTAGTGATTTTAAAGGCTGGAAAATCTTCACTGTACAGGAGAGAAGCATAAAAGCAAAACAGAACAGCAAGAGGGATGTGGATCGAAGTAAAAAAAATGATAAATTATTACAAGTGTATTAGAGGAACTGTTATTCTATTAAGAAAATGAAGCCAGTTCATAATAAATAGTCAGAGTGTGACAGAGCTTCCACTGCACAGAGAACATGGAGAAGGTGAACTGTGTTACTGAGCTGTTATAGCACAGTATCAGAGGATGCCAGTAGCTGGAATCATGGCATGTTCTTGTAATGAGTCTATTTAAGGAAGATCTGCAGAGAAGAAAGAAGAGAGGACTGCTAAGGACAGCAGGAGTAAAGAGGCCCTGGCTGTATCTGCTCTTCACCTTCTCTTTCTAAAGGTGGGAAAGGGAAGGACCTGCTATCTTTTGCCCTGTAGCAGATTGAGCAGTTAGGAGCAAATGCTAAGTACAGACCATATTTTTACTGTCTCTAGCCTGCTTGAAATGCTGGAGAGAGAATTTAAATATTCACATCTTCTGTCAGATAACATTGGCACTGCACATAGCTGTTTCAGAAAAGGCTTTTTATATTCTGTGATTAAAAAGCCAAAGGTACACATATGCTCATATTTTCAGATATGACTGTGCAATTATTTGCACTAAAACATGCCTGTATTTCCACTCCTGCTGTGCATGGTCCACTCAGAGGTTCTTACAGACAGAATAATAAATTTGCATGTATGTCTTCATTCTCTTACAGTCACTTCACATATGGTTTTGAACATGTGGGGAAATATCACACCACACAGAACATCAATCACTGGCAGCAGTCCCTGCAGTTCATTGAGTCAGACCACCTTGAGCCTGATTATGCACAGCTCAGGAGGGCTGAGGCAGAGCCTCTGGAGCAGAAGATGCACATAATTATCACAAACCATTTTGAGCACAGACATTCATAGGCATACAGGTTTCCAACCTCAGCTGAAACGAATGAGAATTTGACACCTAAATGCCTGTGAAGACCTGAGACTTCCACCATCCCACCTCGAGGTTACTTGTTTTCTCTCCAGCTCCCTCTGGTGTCCTAAACAATCAGTTATTATCAACTCAGAGGACTGCAATACTGATTTTGCCACAAGACACTAGATGCTATGTGGGCGCCCCATGACCTTGGATACACTGCCTAGCTGAATTCAAACACAGTGTAGAACGCTTGTGGAATGCCTGAACTGGCAGTCCGTGCTTTCCAGGATCCGAACTGAGGCTTGAGAAAACACTTGAGAAGCAGCCACCTTTCTCAAGACTCAGCTGGCACTGAGGAGGTTACCCAAAGGAAGACTTTAGACTTTTTAGAGAGCAGTAGCACAGACTCCACAGTTAAAGAAAAACATTATTTCACAATGGATTCTAAAGACATTCATCCACAGAAAATAAATAAATAAATAAACAAAACAAAACAAAAAAAAAAACCTTGCTAGAAGCACATTCCCATCAATTTGCAATGGCTAACATTGAAAGAAATCATACTCACCATCTCCAGGCACCGACATGAAATGTGCATCAACCCGCTTTTCATCCTCTCCATACTCATTCTTGGCCAGTAAGGTATAAGCACCATTGTTCAGGTGGGTAGGGTTGTCCAGCTGAAGGCAGCCATGGTATTCACTTTGATTGATAACATGTATTTTAGTACAGATGTATTCAGACTCATTCAGTATAGCTCCTTCATAGAACCACTGCAGTGTGGGCTTAGGGTTCCCTTTCACAGTGAATGGAATGCACCAGTGGTGGTCCGGGGTTGGAGATTCAATAAATGTAATATTTGGTGCAACTACATCGGAAAAAAAAGAGTGAACAACATCAGAATATCTGGAACACGTCTTTTCCCCATTCCCTTAAGTCATATTTTTCATTCGCAAGTATCACAGGAAGTAACTAGCAGGAATTATACCTATTCACAGCACACTCAAACAGGAAGCTCATCAGCTTTGTGTACATTACTGTACTCACAACTGAAACAAAGCCATTCCTCAGAAAAGAAAAACTAACTGTTTTATCTAAAGGCTGAATACCAGTTAGAACCCATACCTGCCAGGTGTGGGAAATTCAGTTTCTGGAGAAGGAGAAAAGAGCAATTCTAGCTTTATTCTGCAGAAGAAAATGGTACAGAGCAGTGCTGACAGAACAGAACACCATTGAAAATATGTAAAAGTTGGCCCAAAGCAAGCAGTACTGGAAATATCCTCTGCCAGGAATCCAAACTTTCAGATGATTTTCCTCACAGAATCAAAGCCAGTACAGATGACTTCATTCCCTGGATTACTCTGTCAGGGAATGACCATTTTCTACTACACATTTTCTTGTTCTTTATTCAAACCTGCTAAATGTCTCAAGTTTACAGACTTGTTCTGTTTCCCTCAGGAGACTATTCCAACACCTTGCTCTTTATTTCACTATTGGGAAATTTTCCTTGATATTTATTCTTAACTGCATCCAATTTCATCTAGTTACATTCCTTTTTATCACTCATAACAGTGCCAAGCTCAGAATCTCATTTACACTGTTGAAACATTTCTAGTTTATGTTCCTTCCCATAGCTATTACATATCCAATTTCAACCTACAAGCCATTTGAAGTAGATCTATAGCGATTTTTTTCCTAATTTTTTCTGTCATGAACACATACTGAGCAAAGTTTGCCATCTACAGAGAGTTCTGTTCTCATCTTCAATTAAACAGAGGGATGCAACTTGTGAAAAAAATGCTGTCTAGTTCACACAAAATAAAATCAGGCTGGGATCTTAGATCTAAGTAGCCAGTTTCTCTATATCACATGCTCCTTACCCCCTCCTTGGCCCCGATAAAAAGCACATTATTCAAGCCATGACAAATAAATTTACATCTGACAGTACAAACGTTTCAAGTGTATTATTTTCTGAACAAAGCAGTTGTTGCTCTAGATAATACAAACTGTAACATTTGTAGTCTCTCACAGTTAATTCTATGCATTCACACTTCTTCATTCCTAAGATAGTGTGTATGTACATGCACACCACTACAATCCTTCCCACACTTTGGTAAGTTCCCACACGCTTTGGCTTTCAGACCATTGTTTACAGGTTGTCCTAACAGAAGATAAAGCATTTAGAAACGTATTTTTTGCAGAACTCAGAGCTGAAGACGACAAACTCAGCAACTTCTGGCTGGGCTGTTCCCATTATTAACAGCAGTAGGTTGTTCACATGCTTAAATGCTGCTCCTGTTTTAGCAGTGTGTGCACCCCAAAAATGTTTATACCCAAGAGAGCTGTTGCTAATGGAGTTTGGCCTGCTGCATAGAGGCCTGGGTACGTACAGAATACCGTCAGTTCGGCAGAGGTTTGGACCTCTCCCACAATGTTCTCCGCCACACACGAAATCCACAGTCCGCTGTCCATGGATGAAACATTCTTTATGGTTAACGAGGCAGGATTCTTACTTGTGTCACTCTACAAATGATCAGAAAAACATGCATGTATCAACTGCAGCCTAAAGAAACAAGGGAAAGGCAGGGAATTGCTGGCCACAACTCAACAGCATTTTTTTGCTTTCCTTTCTCCTTAGTTCTATCAATCTGTAATTAATCAAAATGCAACTTTGGCATCCTATCCAGCAGACATAAAACACAGAACCAATTGTAACTATCAGGGGCTGAAGTTTGAAAAGTGCAATCTTGCAGTAAACACTGCACTCATTCACTTCTCTGTCCTGTCCCTGCCAGTTTCTGCCTTTTCTGACCTCTTCTTCCCCTCTAGACAAATGTTTTCTTCTTCACTCACAGCCTTGTTCATCCCTCTCTTCCACTTCATGACTGATTTCTATGGTATGTCCCTTCCCTTGAAATTCTTCTTCCCCCTTCCTTCTCTATCCTTGCTTTACTCTTTGGTCTCCTCGCACTTGCGTGATATTTCTTCTACTGCTGCGTTCTGAGCTCTGGTGAACCATGGCGTGCCTTTTCCCTCATCCCTTCCCTTGCCAAATTTCTCTTAAAAGCTTCTTCCTCTCATAAAACAATTCATGAGAAATGACATACTTTCTAACTCTTACACTACTGCCCAAGTACTGTTTTATGTGTTTACATACTTAGGGTAATTAAAGTAAGAATTATAATTCTTAGAACTCTTGATTATTGTGATTCTTAGAAAGTTCACAGCATGTTTATAGCCTGAATCCCATATTAAATATGCAGCTATGCTACACTTCACAAAGTGAACAGGACTGTGTTATAAAAAAATAGTAGCTAGAAAAACTAGTTGTCAAAGACAAGGTTTTCTTAAACAAGGTCATTCACATGATCTCCAAATAATTACTATTTCCACACTTGAATATTTCATAAAATGCAAAGCTACTTTCTAAAAAATGAATAGAATCAAAACATATTTAGAGAATAAGCAATAATTGGTATTCTTTTTAAAAACCCCTTTTGAGGTACTTTTCTCAGTGTACACGTACACGTCAGAGCTGCACAAACAGATAATGCACCTGCAAAAGCAGTGATTTTCAGCAGCAGTCAATGGGGATGCACATGAATAGTTCTGCATACAGAACTGGAACTTTGAACCTTGAGGTGACACCTTAACCCAGTATGAGTTAAATGCTCCACTGATATCAGTGTGACACTGTGGGAGGAAGAGTGGAAAAGCCAACAGCTCACTGTACATTTCTCCATGTGCAGCCCACAAAGATGAGCAGCACTATAAGGAGGATTCAGAGAAGGGGCTCCAAACACGGATTCATGGCTGAAATCTATAGGAAAAAAAAAATCAGCATAGAAGCTGAGTGTGTGGTTAACTCTGCAAGAATAAGGTACAATTTTAACACAAAAGAGAGAAAAAGCAGGTGAAAACAGCATCGGAGGTGAAGAAAAGGGAGGCAGAAACACAGATATGAAAGTGAGAAGAATGAAACAAAAACACTCACAGAAAAGGGAAGGATAGTTGCAAATGAGAAATGAGGTTTAAAAGGCACTCATTCTTCCGCTACTGAAAAGACTACTGTGTTCCACAGCTAAAGTTGCAGCTAGGCTATGCCATGAGCCCCTCTGAAATCTCACACATGAAGTTATGCCAGGACAGAGTATTTCTGGAAACCTTGAAGCAAACTGAACAAGGCATTTCAAAGATAGAAGGGTTAAAAAATGAAGTGATCTCACTTCTTGAACAGTATCCCACATTTGTTTTGGCTCATAACTAAAAAAAAAGAAAAGTAGACGAAGAAAAAGCACAGCTTGGCATAGGTTCCCCGAACGGTTCTAATTTCTTGTTCTTTATGACGACTGGTGCCTTTGGGTAGTTTAACAGATTAGAGGAAAATTTAAAAATAAAACTAGAACTCTGCAGAATTCTTACTCATGAAAGCTGAAAGACACACTGATCAAACCCTACGCAGACCAAATATAATGACATAAAAGCAGAAAGTGCAAAGATTAAGAGTTCCCAGAGATCCTGGCACTTCTACACTACAGAAGCAGTTTTAGAAGTACACACCTCACACTTTGCACACACCAGAAATCTTCAGGCAGTCTGCATACTCATAAACACTAGGAAGCCAATGCCATAGAAGTGAAAATAACAGAAGGCCTTACACCATGAAAATTATTGCAATTTAAGGGGTCAGCAAATGTATATGGACAACATTGTTCCTCATCAGCTTCTCCATTAAGAACAAATTGTCTGTCTCCACTGTGCACACAGTCCAAAGCAAGGACACAGAACACAAAGATCATAGAAAACAAAATTCCTGCTGCCTGGATGACTTTGCTGAGGGAATGTCTTCACACTTTGTAAGAGAACACCATTTTGTTAGTAACCTTTCAGTTAACTTTTAGTCACCTTGACTTCCAAGACTTCATTGTTGCTTTGTTTTGTTGAAGAAAAATGAAACAAAACACAAAATAATATCAACAATCAAAACTGTCAAATCAACAGGTAATATGGTCACCAGGGTTTTGGCTTGAAAATACAATACAGTTAGCAACACAAAGCCTTTTTCACAATTAGGATATGTAAGATTTATTCTCTCTGTTTAGGTGCTGAGAAAGCACTTTTATTTCAGTATCCTTATTCACTGTATAATCTCCAAGAAATTACAGTACTCTCATTTACAAATCTCAAGGAGCAAACGTTTGACATTTTCCAGAACCACCGCAGCAGTTAGCCTGGGTGGAAAGTGACTGGAAAATAAATGTTATCCCAACATTAATCTTCATCTTTTTGATAAGAAGTTAACTGAAGCTGGACATGAGCCTTCATTCCATCCACAAGCAGATATCTCTTCTCTCTGAATTGTCACCTCTTTGAATATGAAACTTACCTCATGGTTTGAAACAAGATTAGTGAGCACCCAGGACACATTAGGGGTTGGCCCTCCGGTTGTATCACAGTACAGTGTGATGCTCTTTCCTTCCACCACAGTGATGTTGTAATTGCTTAAGTTTGCTGAGGGTAAGTCTATGGCAGAAACAACAACAAAAAAACGCATGCATTTGCTTCTGACAGAAATAGATGCTGTTCATTTCTATACAAACTGTATAAGTGCAGGCAAAAACACCTCACTAAACTAGATATTCACTGTGGTCAATTGCCCACAATTCAGTCGGGGAGTACAAATAGTGTCTCTGGAAACATATAACAACAATCTTTAAACTGCTACGTAACATTTTTCCGCACTGCCTCCACTTTGCATCTTAAGAAAATGTTATTGCATGTGGAAAACCATTCAGCTGATTTTAAGGTAAAATGCTTCAGGTGGGGAAACAAAATTTACCTTCAGTTTTTAACTTCAAAATGACCACTCTCCCATTCATTTGTTAAAACCAGAAATCTAATCTATCTCTCTATTACAGTTGCAAAGGAATCTTTGTTTTCCAGGATCTAACTGGCACTGTGGTGCTCTTGCTATTTTCCACAGCACCAAAAGGAAAATCCCACCAGCCCCCAGTATCACACAAGAGACTGCAGCCTTCCCTCTCATACAAAGTTCACAGAAAGCACAACAAAACCCAAGTATGAAGTGAGGGAAACAAAACACTGTACAGATCAAACTAGAGAGAAAGGTCAGAAATGTGGGTTGGCTATTGTACAGAGCTGCTGTACGAGGCACTCCAGCAGACTTAGCTGGTGCCCTCAGGAAAGCAGAAAAGCAGTATGATGGTACCACGGAAACAGCCTAGACTTTGCAAGATCCAGGATTTCCCCTCCATCTCATAGCTATAAACCACTTCACACCTCCATCTTTAGCACCCGAAGCAATGGAAATTTCCAGAAGAATAATACATGTGATATGTGATGAGTGTATCCAGAAGAATAATAGCGTATTCCAATAATACCGTATTACAGAAGAATAATATATGTAATATGTCATGAGCGTATCCAAATACACAAGGAATAATAGATCAACCATCTTCAAAAATAATGCCAGCAGTATCTGGCATTCTAGCACACAGGATTGACTTCTAGCACATAGAAACTCACTTGTCACACATTTCTTTACAAGGCAAATAATCATTCCTCACGCTAGAAACACCAGATCCTTTTTAGGTCATTCTACGCCTTTCCATGGAGCTGCTATGCACTGTCCAAAGCCTTGCCCTCATTTATGAGGCATCACCCATCAGCCATTCCAGGCAAGTTTAACCCAGAGTTTATGATCTCAAATAACCTAACTTATCTTCTGTGCTCAATGTGTATGCATGATCTTGCAACAACTTTTCCTAAAACAATGGTCCTCTTTGTTTTATTTTATTTTCCTTCCCTCTATTTTAAATTAGAGCACTGTAGTTTCATCACAGACTTGCAGGTATAAAAGTTTAAAGAGGAACTGCTTCACTTATGTAAAAAGTCCCAAACAAACAATCAACAATCTTATTACTGTGAACTGTTACATTTTAATACGTTTGCTTAAACTTCAATAGAACTTATATGTATTGGAAATCTCAAGTTTAATTAGTTCATTAAAAATGAAATGAGAAGAGCTAATAGCAAAGAGAAGACTAATCGTTTTCTAAGCAGTTTCCTTGCCTATTAAGATCAGCACAAGTGTGCAATAACTGCTTAGACAATTCTACTTCTTTAAGCAGTAATATGATTTTCATTATAGGTGACGCAAATTTCTTCTGTTATGTTCACTTTACAAATCATATGTTGAAGTTTACTGGACAGTCTGTATGCCTTGATGCAGTAATCTGTTAGCGAAGGTAGCCATCTGCTCTCGCCTGCTGTGAATTCAAATCTCAGCAGTGTCTGTCAACTAGTACAGCAGGAAATAAAACTAATCTTAGGGAACATTTGGATATTAATTACACTGGTTGAGGAACAAGGAGAGAAGTAATGAGATCATCTACCACATAATGTTATCCCTCCACACTACTTTGAAAAACATTCCACTTGCTTTTGCCAGACCTGGAAGCACGAAGCCTGTCAGGCTCCCTTCTTCTTCCATTACCAGGGACAAAGTATACATAATAGATTGATGTTTCATAGTGCAAACCTGCATGGTTACTACCAGCGCATGATTTTACATGAAACCTCTCATATAAGCAAAAAAGCAACTTTGGTCCCTTAAAACTCTCCTTCAATAGCTGTTAAATTCTGAAACAACCTCTTCCTACTGTGTGTTTACTTATAGGACAGACAACAGAAATTGAACTCCTCTGGTACTGGCTCTGGTTCTCACTAAGAATTAGATCAAGTTCTGTTCACTTGTGAAAGTCTGCATGTGCCATCCTGGCGTTACATCTCTGAGTAAAACAGCTACATCATGCTTGTAACTAGCCAGGAGGTTATAAAATAACAGTGCTTTTTATTCTGTAGAGTCCTTAAATTATATTAAAAACCAGTTGCTAGATCTTACAGAAAACATCACAGTAAAAAGTGTTTAACAGTTATATGAATAATATTATAGTACAGAATCAAAGAATCATAGAATCACCAATGTTGGAAAAGACCTCCAAGATCACCCAGTCCAACAGTCCACCTACCACCAATATTTCTCCACTAAACCATGTCCCTTAGTACAATGTCTAAACATTTCTTGAGCACCTCCAGGGATGGTGACTCAACAGCCGGTTCCTGGGGATGGCCACCAGCAACAGGCACGACTCTCCAGTTGCTCCATGTCATGTCCCCCCGGCATTATCACCTAAAAAGTCCCCTCCCTGGACCACAAGCAAGGTCACTCTGCCTATGTCACTTCTGACAGATTTGTTTAATCTAGAATTAGACTTCTGTATCAGAATTATTTCAATTATTTCTGAGTAATTATCTGTGTCAAATTTAATCAAATGTTAAGAGTGTATCACAGTTGAATGTTGCCAAATATTTTCAATGAAACTATTCTCACATATAGTACAGTATAGCACAGTATAGCATAATTACATAGTTGTGTGTGTTTCCTTTTATAGACAAAATAAGTGGGTGGGAAATAAGGAAGAACTGCTTTGAGATACACTTTTCTTTGTTAGATATCTTGAGCTGCTGAACTTCAATGGAAGGTCAGTTTATCCCTTGTTTCAGGTGTCATCCAGACTGCCACACAAGCAAATACACATTAGTTGAGAGGTGGCTCTTTTTGGAAAAAGCAGATAGTAGAATAAGACCTCATACCTCGAAAAGGTGATATATTGGTCATGTCAGCAAAGCTGTGAGACCAAGCCACAAAACCTGAACCAACAAATAAATGCATATAAAAAACACACTGCACCCTAACAGACACATGCTCAGTATGTGTGCTCAGTGTAGTGTGAGACCATTTATAAGAGTCAGTATCATTTTGACACCTACACAATCACAAACATATCCAACCATGCTGCAGTTCTTCTTGACTTAATCTGACTAAATACAGTGTTTTAGATTACTATCACTTATGTTGATATGGACGTACACTTTAAAGGACTTTGCATATAGTAATTAATACAAGCAATCAAACAAGTTCAAATAGTTTTGTATATTGCCAGCACAGTTTTTAGGCAGTACCACAAGGGCCCACGCAAGGTAGACATGACATCATCTTCCCACAAGTCTCATCCTGATATCTGTCAGACAGAGATTAACCTATGCCCCAAAGCCTGAAACATAATATCTCTTTCAAACTTTGATAGCATTAATTATTATAATTCTGGATATCAGTAATAACCCTGCTAGTATATAATTTATTTTTCTAAGTTTGTTCTAGTCATAGCTTTCTGCAGCAATGAGATGTACCTTCCAGGCTGTAAGCAAGATCATTCCATTTAACAAGTTCCGTAATTTGTCTCTGAAGTTCAGATTTATTGAACTCCTGCACAGCTGTGAGAGAAGTTTCTCAATCATCTTTTTAAGACCACTTTATTTTATTTGTTATTCTCATGTCCCTTTTCTTAATAATTATGTATCCAAAGCTTTTCAATCTCAAAAAATGGGAGGACAGAACTTGCTACTGAATATTCTAAATTGTAACCTTCAGTTTAACAGCTGGTAGCAACCACACACTAAAATTGATGTCTTTGACTTTATATCGGAACAAGCTGTATTATTTATAGGCTACATTATTTCACCACATAGAGAAAATCTGCTTTCATATTCAAATTGGTAATACTACTATCCAAGGAACAGGTGGTTCTGGGTTAGGACAAGCACAACTCACTCAAGCAGAACAAGGCACAACACAGGCAAGCAGAAGGGACTCATTTCTGTCCAGTGAGTCCCTACTTACCATGTTAAGCCTTCAGAAGGAACAAACCCTCACTTAACAGAGCACCTATTTACCTTTACAGACGACTGTTAGTGCAAGTCAGTGGCCTGAAGGCTGTATTACAGTGGAACAGTGAAGCATCACTAAGGAATGTCTTGTATCTTTCTTCAGAGTGCACAGCTGGGACTTCAACAATCATTTTCAGCCAAACACTTGGGCTGAAATTTTCAAAGGTTACTACAGCATTTGGCTAAATAATTGTCAAAGGGAATTAACAAAAAGAATATGTCAAAACTCCTAGAGGGCTTTCACAGTCCTCATGCTGCTTCTTACTACCTTCTATAGAAAATGTACACTGGCCTTGGTTGAGCCAAGTGGGTAATATATCTACCGAAGGAAGTATATAATCTATGAGAACTAAGACAAACTCTGTGGTCTGCAACCAACTCTCAGAACCAAGCTCAGGTTCTACCAGTATATTACAGCAACTTCTAGAAGAGAGTCATAAGAAAGGAGAAAAATGAGTTCACCATTACACGCAAGATGTTGCTTCATTGGTTAACTATCTTCACAGTTCCAAAAATTTTTACAAAGTTATCTCCAGACTGAGTTTTTCAGCTTCATCTTCCATCTATTCAGTTCTGAGATTTTTTCAGCTGCTTGAAAGCCTTCATCAAAAAGTTCTCTCAATAGTGTCAATTACCCTCACTAACACCTCAGGAATGACAAGATGAAGAAATGAGTACCTGAAAGAACATTGTAAATTGAATATTGCATTCATTTATGATTTCCTCTGCATGCTAAAACCCTGATTCTCATCAGCTGTCTTCAAACTCCCACGAGTCTAGCCATGATGCACTGCCACTAAATGGTTTTTAATTTGGCCCATGACATCTCTTTTTAGCTTGGCACATTTTTGCAGGTCAACCTGTTCCATGGAAAGAACAAACAGTTTTCAGGAAAAAAAACTGACATTTTTTCTCATTACAAGTCAACCACATCTGAATTTCAATCAAGTCATTATAATCCCTATCTGAAATCCTTAATCATCTTTTTAATAAGCATATCAGACCCAGAATGATTAAATTGATACTAAGGCCACCAACCACCTATCAAACTGAACCAGATGAAGACAGAACCACTGATTTATCAAATATCCTCTATGATTCATAAGATACAGTATCCCAGATCTAGCCTGCTTGACTCACATAAGGTTTACACACAATCCAAGCTTCTTGGTTTCTCTGTTCTTGCTTTTTCTCTCTAGGGAAGAAGTATTCAACTAATTTAAGCACTCGCTTGGAAACGTCCACTACTTGTATTATCTGGAGCCTGAAAGAAGAGTATTTCACAACACCATTTGTTTAAGAACTGTGCAAATGGATCTGCAAGTTTCAGAGGTCTTACTGGCTCTGACCACACTTTTCTCAATGCAAGATGTAAGAAAAATAATTTATTTGTATCACTCCATTAACATTCTGCCTTGTTTGAAAATACAGGAATGTTTACAGATTCCTGAAGTCTTTTCCTATGGGCTTTTATGGGTTTAAAACAGCAAATCAAAAAAACCTTTCTAGTAATTCAAGCTATAAGTCTAAAAGCTGTTGGATATGTGATTCATCTCCTGTGTTTCACTTAGCAACTAGCTGCAGCCAACAAGCTCCAAGCCAAATTTTATCCATGGGGTAAGTGGGCATGTTTCCACTGAAGTCTGCAGAACTACAGCGTCAGAACTCGGGCTGACTGCATCTTCAAAGCACTTCAAAACAGACAGTCCAAAAGGTTACATGCAAAACATGAAAAAATACATAATCAGTTTCTATTTACTGCTGCATCACAACCATGGAATCAAAACGCTCAACACATAGAGACAATTGCAGAATCTCACAGAAGTATTCCAAGGTGACAACCACAAGCATCTTCAGTGAAAATTAAAACATTAAACAAATAAAATACTGAATCAGCAGAAGTAAGAAACACACACAAAAAAATTACCACCTTTCATACATCTTCATTTTTTCATAACTCCTCTTTTGCTTCATTGACTGCTCTAACCACTAGGCACTACTCCACTGTAACTTAGCTACCATGCAAAGCCTAACTTGGAATGTCCATCAGATTAAAATGATGAGTAACAGCACAAATCTAAAAGGCAAGAGAAAAGGAGGAAAAGGAATCCTGTCTTATGACCTTTTTTCCTTTTTACTTCCACTCTTTGTGAATTGAATGTTCATGTAAATTAGAGAAACTGTACCGGACCAAAATCTCTTCAGCTCCCATAGAGGATATAAAACCACTGAACAAAGCACTGAATAACCACTGAATAGAGGTACAATCTCCACGAGGCACAGCAAATCTTGGAAGGTATTTTCCATAATTATCACGGTATTTTTCACAAGCCTGACAGGTTTCAGATAGAATATTCCCAAATCCTGTATAGGTTAGTGGCAAGGACATTTCCCCTGAATCTGTAGGCTAGATCCCTTTGAACCAAGAGAAGGATGACATATCATCTCCTCCCATTGACAGTACCCTTCTTTTTTTTATTATTATTATTTTTTAATAACATAAAAGACCTTGTGTCATGCCTTTTTCAAAGGAAAAGTACAGATTGCTACCATAAGGAGAGACTGTCCAAACGTAGAGCCTCTGACATAGTATCGAGGAGAGTTTATGACTTGTCCACACCTTCACCATTTCCTAATAGGCAGCTAGAAGGCATCTGCACACTGAACAACATCATTTCAGAATAACCTCTTCAGACCACCCAGATATGCATGCTGCCTCAGCACACCCTCTTAAAAGTCCAGCTTTCGCTTTTGTACATGCTAGATCTGATACTCACAACACTCACCTCGTCAGTTTATGGAGAACGTCTTTCTGCAGGGAAGCAGACTGCGTGATGTGGCAGCTCATTGAGCCACCCAAGTATGCTAAAATATTAAAACAAATCTGCCTCCAATCATGACATGCCTGACTGTAACATTCGGCTGGGAACTTTTACAGAAAATAATTAAACAAGTACAGCCTCTACCGGAAGATGATGATTCTTTAAAGTATGCTTTTCCAGGGCCAACACACCCTTACTTTGCATTCGTACTTATCCATCACTCCCTGCTTAATTGACATTATCACCAGAAACAAACTTATTCAAGTAAAGCCCATGTACGCCACCAAAAACACAAGACTTTCTAATCCATCTTCACAACCACAGCAACAAACACAACCCCCGCAGAACAGTCAGGGTGCACAGCTGCACGATCCGTACAACCTAGACAGTGCTTTGAGCACCATCGTGTAAGCTAGGAAGGTAAGAACCACCACCTGGAGTGCACTATAACAAATTCACCCATAGAGAGATCTCGCTCCTGCACAGAAAGATGCTGACTTTTCAAACCAGCTGAAGGCTCATGTCTCCATGGTGTCTTTCCCCCATTAAGTCAGTTCCCAAACTTCTGCCCAGACCCTTCCAGGTCACTAGGGCTGGTGTGGGTTCTAACAGAAAGGTACTCATTCAGAAAGGATCTTGCAGAACTTGAATCCTCTAATTTATCCCATCCTCAGTATTAATATCAACAGTTTTCCCACAAGAATTTTCAGATTTTCATATTTCTGTGGAGGCTGCTAACCCTATTACCCCCCTTCCTTGACAACAGTCTTCTGAAGGTACATGGTGACCACATTTTCTTTCAACTTCCCTGAAAGATTAAGGTGGAGATCTTCCCTGAAAAAATCTTCCCTGAAAAATTACAGGTGGAGAAATTGTTCTCAACTATATGTAAGCTTCAGTCTAACCACATCAACTTTCAAAAGAAAACCAAATACATTCAGTGTGGCTGGGGTGAATACAGCAGCCACAAGCTCAACAGATGAACTAAGCTGAACAGTCTGTAATGCACGATGATGAGGCCTGAATTAGCTTATGTGAACCTCTAACAAATGGTTTCTTACTCACTTAGTGTATGTAATGTGGTTACGATTCCTGCAGCTTTATCTGGAGAATTCTATGTGTGTCTGGAAAATAACGAAAACAGTGCCAACTTGTCATGACCCTGAAACAGAAAGATTTTCAGAGAACCACATAAATGAGAAAAACGATGGGTTTTGCCCTTGATACCTTGTTTGCATATGGCTGAAAAGACACCTTCATGACTTGTCTCCAATTCTTAAGTGAAAAAAAAGGACTTTAGAACACAGTTATCCAGTTGTTAGTCTTCATCGCAGAAATTACACCTTAAAAGCAAAGTAGGAATACCTATATCTAACAGCCATATTGCCATTCTCTCTCATTAGAATAGTATTCAATATCTACAAAGACAGATCAAGTCAGGCACAGAGAGTACCCTGGCAAAACTGCTCAATTCACTGAATTCAAGAACAACTCTTCAGTGGTCAAGTTACATTTATTTTCCTTAGGTAGCATCTTTCCGCTTTATATTTTTAATCAGTTTTGTATTTTAAACCTACTTCATTCTGCAACTTCATGCAGAAATCAAGTCAGAATTATAAAATGAAATTCTATTTTTTTAAATTTTTTTTTTTACTGTGGTGTTCACCTACACTACAAGTATTCAGCTAACATCATTCACAAGTCTGGTTTTACACAGCATATGTCTATGACAGTTACTGGATGCTTCATGAATAGATCAAAGCATGCACACTCACAAATAAGTTATATCTCTGATTACTGTTGCCTTTTCAAATTATTGGTTATTTTCACTCAAAAATTGAGACAATGAATTTTTTTCAACTCAGTTCAGAAAACCCTAACAACATCTGAGCAGAAAAATCCAATTATTATCAAAACTCTCAAGAAAAAAAAAAAAAAAAAACCCATTTTTCACGCAGCCCATGATCGCAGATAAGAATTAAAACTAACAGAAAATACAAACGGTTTGCCACCACACATCATACATAACATCTGATTCTCAAGCCAAAATAAACAACACAGGCTTGAGAGTCCATAAATACTGTGAAAGGTAAACTCAGAGAATGTTTAAGAGTTTTTTAAAAATCACTGTAAAAGTCTCTTTCTGATAGTCTTATCTGTGAAGTCTGGCTGATAATGGAAAAAGATGTCAACACTCACTGGATTATGCCTTTGCTTGTGGTTTTAGACTGCTTTCTACTGTGTCTGCCTAAGAACTAATGTTTATTTTATTGACTCACTAATACTACAAATCTTTTCTGTAAATTTAAAGAAATAAACCTGTCAATCCTTCAGCTTGCCTTTTTCCCTCCATAGAATTTATAACTGCATGACTCCAATCTGGTATTTCCTTTACTTGCTTACCTCTAGAATAAAAGTCTACCACCAGAATGTAGCTAAAATGAAGACAAACCCATCCCAGTCCCATATATGTAAATATGTCATGTCTTTCCCAATCAAGCAAGAAACGGGCCACCCATCTCTTCAGGTTGCAACTCTACATTACAGCAATGACTTCTAAAGAGTAGTTAGCTGACACAAGAAGCATCAGTAAGAGTAAAACCCACACTCTACGGTGCCTTGTGCACAAGGGAAGAGACAGAAAAATGTTAAGGGTCATAAAAGCTTGCCTGAGGTTGGACAAAATTTCTGCATATCTAAACAAATAACTAGCCCACATATACGTTTGCTGTATGTTCAACAAATTAGTATATGAGAAGAATTTACCACTTCGTTCAATACACTTTAACTGGCATATATGACCAATGAATACACATTATAATTGAGCACAGAATGCTGGTAGGATAAACAAAACGGAAAGCCAGATCAAGCACCACACCAGAATATATATAAAACAGTTTGTCTAACAAAACTTGCCAGATGGACAAGGCAAAATGGCATTACCAGACTGACATCCGGAGCAACAAAAAATCCACATGGGACTGCAAGACAGTTGTAGAAGCCGCATATCTCCCAAAAACACCACAAGAAAAAAGACATCATTCAGTACCATTCAACAACAGCAGCTGAGTGATCAAATGTTTACATGAGAGTGACACCTTAATAATTAGTTTTAAAGGACCTGCTTTTCTCTCTGCAGCATTCATACAGGTCCAGGTGATCTGAAAACTGAGAAACTTAGAAGTGACCTTACCCACACACCACCAGTGATCACAATCACTGCTTACAGAAATACTACCACCCAAAAATGCACTTCTCTTTCTAGGTTTTCTAATACAGTTTACCAGGTGCAAACAAAATAAAGAGCACAGTCTAGTCAGCAACACTATCTGTACTGCATGGACAACCAGGAAATGCTGTGAAAACAGAAGAACTAAATACCACAATTTCTATAACACTAAAACCATTATGGTAGTGGTAGATAAAAACCTTTGAAATTGTAATTGAGTGTGACTTTAAAATCAAAAAGTGTCTGGCAATTTTTATCACAGATAAATATATTTCAAATGCAATTGAAAAAATATTCAAATATCATAACAATTGAAGGACACTTCTAATATTGCAGCTGGAAAGGATCTTCTAGCGAGCCAGTATGACTGATTTTAAACCTCAAGAAAAGAAATCACAAATTTGATGGCATCTAAACTGCAAACAGCCTTTAATCAGCACATTAATGAACATTTCCACCACATAAGCAATAAGTAAAGTACCACAGAACTTTGCTAATTTTCACATCAATTACCTACAAACCAGAGCCTTGTGATAAGAAACCACAGTGGCCTCTTCCAACTTCCCAGCAAGAGGCTTATTAACAGCACACAGTAGCGAGATGTCCTACTACCAAGACATTTACCACATACTGTACTGGCCACTTAGTATAATATTATGAAGTAATTAATAACACCTGCACACATACAAAAGAGCACATTTGCTTAGTTCCTAAATGAAAAAAAAAAAATTTAACAAACCAGAGAGATGGGATTAAATCCTTTCATTAGTACAGAATGTTAGAAAATGTTTTATTAACAAAATTCTGAAGTCTGTGTGCCCAAAAAATTTCTCTTGACACCAAAAGGAGCTGAAAGGACCATGTAGTCCACAGAAAAAAAAGACAATGAGTCTACATACCATACGTCAAAAGCCGGATTCTTCTCCTGTTTCTGTCGCACTTAATAGCCTCTCAGAAAGTGCTACAAATTAAACAAACTACACCAGTGGTGCTGTTGCTTTGTTTTTGAAATTGTCTTGTGCTTTTAAATACAGAAAAATATCTACAGGTGTCCTGAAAAAAACAGCCATATAGTGGGTCTTCCAGACTTCATCCAGAACTCAGGCCGCACTCATGAAGAATGCCATTTCTTTTCACGTGGGGTTCCCTCTCCTGTGCCTAGTAAACGGCTGTGCTGTTACTGCAACTAAAAACTTATGTTCTACATTTGTTCACACTGAAAAAAGTAAAGTAAGTAAAAAAAAAAAAAAAAAGTGAAAAAGAAGGAAAAAGAAAAGAAAAAACAAAACAAGTGCAAAATTCAATGATATTCAAACCATGTAAACCAACATTAAACCGAGACTGGGAATAATTTGCAGGCCTCTGCAGATATCCATACAAATCTTCAGCAGAGTGCATGCTTGCCAAATGTAAATTCCATGCATTGGGACTCCAATCTATCCTCACCTTTCCTCCTCCTCTTCTTCTAGTTAACAGCACTACATTCCCTTCTCATGTCAGGTGTTTGTCACAACGTGCCCACACAATGTGCACGTGTACATACACACCTACATAGTATCAACAGGTCAGTGTCAGGTCTGTTGCAACTGCAGATGGTGAAAAACTTGAGAGAAATAACTAATGCCTCGTAGGTTTAATCCTGAATATTTAAAACCAAAAGTTTTCAGAGGAAAATCTTAGCTGCCTGGTGGCTTCTAGATGTGTCAGCCAAAGACAATGTAAGAGACTATGCTGGAGCTCCTGTTTTATACTGCCTGACCTCAGTCCACCAGGACACCTTTCCATGCTCACCAGATTAGTTCACTTCGTATTCCATCCTTGAGGTTGGGTATATGCATATACATCCTTGGGGTTGAGCCTTGGGGTTGGGTATATGTAGCTGACCCTGGTGTCATCTCCCATTCCACATAAATCAGATCTTGCAGCGCACAAGACCACATGAATAGGTAGCATGTTATTTTTAATCCCATGAGACACTACCACAACTGACCCCAACAGGGATGCAGGACCGAAAAGATCAACAGAATGGCCATGATACATACTTCTGCCTTTAAAGACAGCAGCATGTTAGGTCTGCATCAAGTCTCTTCCATGGTGGCTCCTGGCTGGCAGCTGCTATTAGACAGTCCTGCATATTCCAAACGCAGTGGATGAAAGGATGCTCAGTGGATGGTGGAAGGACAAAATGTATAGGTTTTGCGTTCTTCCTACCATTTATGTTCACTTACAGCTTCCGTTCAAATCAGCCCTCCATGAAGAAACCCTGATCTCTTTCCTTTTTGCCTGCCAGCTGCTAAGCACCCAGCTGCCTGCTCTGCAAAGAAAACTCCAGACTTTAGCAGCCCTCATGCTGTGACTGGAACACTCAGGCTTCGTCTCTCATCCACAACAGATATCTCTTAACCACTCTTCACCTGTCCAGCATACAGGAAGCAAAGCTGTATAGGAAAAAAAGCCTTTTTTGTGACATTTTTCCACAATCTTCAAATTAACATACACTAATGCAAAATAACATGCTGCAAAACATTACAGATCTAGGCTTGCAATGACTCTTTTGCATAAATTATACAAGTGAACTCAGTAGATTTCTATCTGTGTGAAGAATTGAGCTATTCCCTAATTCGCTGCTGTTAGCTGCCACTTTTTCTCCTTTTTTCTGAATTTTCTTTCTTACTAGCACTAGTACTAGCACTAGAATTGCAGTTTTGAAGGAAAGTAAAGTTTTGAAGGAAAGTAAAGATTTCATTAACCTCAAATAGCTTAAAAAAATCAAGGAAGAAGAATTTTGTGTCTGTTCAGCTTGAAAGTACTACCATTTAGTCTAACAAAGGCACATGCTTCTTATATAATTCTTCTGTGTTATCTATAATTCAGGTTCTGTCTTCCTGCACTTGAATAATGGTATACTTTTAAAAGGATTAAGGAAAAGAAGGCTATACGTGAAGCTTCCAGAGTTATTCCATGTGGGATGAAAGACCACAGACAGCTTAATCTCTCTTCTACAGCACTTTCCTTAAGTAGAGTTGTTGTCATTCTGAAAGGTATCTTGCAAAAAAGCATGTTTGTCTTTCCCATCTTACAACAGTTTAGCAGTAAACATATTGGTGGTGGAATCACCGACCATGGGAGTGTTCAAGAAACGTTTGGATGTTGCGTTGAGGGGTATGATTTAGCTGGGAAGTATTGGTAATGGTTGGACTGGATGATCTTCTAGGTCTTTTCCAACCTCGATAATTCTGTGATTCTGTGATTCTGTGATATGTTAAAAGAGTATTACCGCAGTTTGGGACCTTCATATCCATCAAGGCTGTCCGCTTGTTATTGTCATCTACGCAATATATATCCTGAGCTTCTGTGTAAAACTTGGTCTCTTGAAATTTCTTAATCCACATAATTTCACAGGAACACTTGAATGGATTGTCCACCAGTATCCTATAGGAAAGAGAAAAAATACATATATTTAGAAAGCAGAGTGTATCATGCATGTAGAAAAAGCTGATGGGCAGAGGGACTCAACGCACTCAGTTGGGTGAAAGTAGAAAGGTAAGGGCCAAAACCCTCACTGCAGTGCAAGCTGGAAGTAGGTAGTTGTTTCCTCACAGAAAATGAAGCCTTACTTGCACCAAGAATCCAGACTGTCATAGATCAGAGAGATCAGAGGCTCAGTCACAGCCTACAATTAACTGGTGTAAATCAGGAGATATTATGCTCCATTGTATTTTGTAGCGATTCTGCAAAAACCAGAACTCCTCTTTTCTATCCTACGTACTACTCCAGGAACATCATACCAGGGCTTATTGCTATTAGGTGGCAAATTCCTTACAGAGTTATGCACTATAGGTAAACTCTTAAAACTCTAAGAATAAGAAAATAAATTCACCTAACCTTAAGGATTCACTCCTGATAATACTAGAAAATCGCAAAGTAAAAACACTATGAAATGTTATGATGAAACACTATCTGAAAAGATGACCCTGAAATAGAAATGTTTAGAATAATGTAGCTACAGAGTACACTGTATGGAATTTAAACCACAGGTGAGCATAATTAGCAAATTCTACATGACAGTGTAGTACACTGCAGCCCAAGTGAAAACTAAACAGAAACATCCCAATAACTACAGAAGAAAAGACCCAGCATAGTTTTTTCTCCTACAGGTGCAGATCACAGATGATGATCTACACCTGATGATGATCTGAGATGAGATCCGATAAAGTCCATACGAGTGACTCTTCAAGGCATTTCATTACAGATGATAGAATGACAGTTCCTAAAAGGATTTCTTAAGTATTCTTGATGCACAGAAATTAAACACAAGTTGCTCACAGTATTTATGCTTGTGCCGGAGGCTAACTCTTGAGGATGCAAAATGTACAAATCATGAAAAGCTCAGGTTTTCAGAGCTGTAACCCATTCCCTCAAAAGCCATCTGTAATTCTTTTTGTATAAAAAGCTGCAGGGATCATCCTTGCAAGCCTCTGAAGGAGCAATCTGTAGTCACAGCAGTCATCAGCTGGACTTCCACAGCACTACTGCATAAATAAGAATCGCTTACGCAAGACAAAGTACGAATACTAGGATCCCATGGGTCAAAACCTACAATGTGCATTTTCCAAACAATATTTATTTTTCGTCTTCTGTTTCATTATACAACTTTCATTTAAAAGACAATTTTCCCTCAATCAGTGACTAAGCAGTCCTTTCTTCCACTGTTTTACTTTGTGTCAAACCCATTAGAGGAGTTAGGTATATAATAGGCAGGATGCTGGACAGAACCATGGTGGCCCTCCACATACGCTTGTGTGAAAGAAAGAATCTTACCTAGTAGAAGGAAATTACATGTCTTTATCTTGTTTGCTGCAATTTTACAGCTGCAGCTACAGCCTGTTCTCAAAGAAGAAACCTTTCAAGGCAGCATTTCCTTCTCTACAGTATCTGGCAAATATCTCCTATTTCACCCTAGCCTGAACTTTTCATCTGTTTATGTTTTCATTTACAAGTGTGCTAACAACAAGACACTTCTTTTTCAGATCTAGAGTAACCTTCTTAGAGGCAATTTACGGCACATTCTCCTCTCAGAATTCCAGCATTCTTATCCTCCCCATTCTAATCTTCCACCTGTATGTTACCTATTTATCAACAGAATTGATCAACTGATACTGCTGCTTTTCCATCTTCCAGGCTCTATTTTGTTATCCCCGCCTTCTTTTCCTTACATTCCCTACATCAGCTCACTTAACAGTTATGAACAAAGCAATGTTGACTTTGCTCTCCCTCAGAATCTTTGCAAGCATTTATTCCACACAGAACCTAAAAGAAACAGTTCACCTGAGATGAAGAAGCCCAAAAGTGGCTTGATCTGTGCTTGGGAATAAACCTGTTAATTGCAGCAGACTAACTCGAAGGAAACACCAACAGAGTTGGAAGCACAGTATGCCTTCAAAGTTGATGTAATTTCCTTTTTAAGTTACAGCATACCCACCCTTATTGTTCTGCATCCCACAGGGGCAAAGGTGACCCTGTTTCTGTATTATCTGCCTAGAAACATTAGGAAGATCCCATACAAAGCACACTGTCCTTGTCTTTCATCCTATTATTCAAGGCCATGTCTACAAAAACACAGAATCTACAGACATGTACACACTAACAGTGTCTTTTTGGCAGGGACTAAATAAGAAGTATGAAGCAACAGAGGCTTCAGTAGCAACAGATCTATGGAGGGCATACAGCAGTGGGACTGATCTGCAGCTAGTTAGTCTTTCATCAGTGGTTGTCTGTGCTCAGCAACTGCCAAGTTACGAAAGAAAATTCCAGCGAGCAATGTTCCTGCACTGTAAAGAAAGAGATTATACCAACTTAATCATCAACAAAACGTACCTAAGGGGCATAACCTCCTTTTGCCTCACCGTGATTTACTCACTTCATTTCTCACAGGCTGAAGTTCACTAAAAGAGGTTCAGGATTTCTAAGCCTATGTTGCAATTCTTGAATTGGTATTTGGGTAGTTTCTGACCCTGCTCTGAGCTCTATGAGAGCAGCCTCCCTCTGTTGTGCTTCTCCAACCCTCCCAAAGCTCCTGAATTCCCTCTGCAGTCCCATATACTAGCAAGTACTGCACACAGAAACACAATTCCAGGCCTTAAAAATTCAGAGAAATCAGTGAGGAAAATCATTGTTTAAAAGTATGCAAAAGACAGTCTCTGTCTTTCTTCTGATTTTGTCAATATCCCCAGTCCCAAAGTCATTTGCAGATCTGCAAGCCTCAAATACAAGAAAATGCTATCTGCCTCAGAGGCATGTTATGTCCTCTTCTCTCGTTTTTTAGCCTTTAAGAATAAAATTTTGGAATGTACAATAATTCACAATCTCTGCTTGAAAGAGCAGAGGATAAAAATGTAATGACTGGCAACTATACGTCCATCAGTACTTGATTAGCAAATGATTTCTTAAGGCACAATGCAACTCAAAGGGAAAGTAAAAACTTTCTTCAGTATCCTACTACAACCATAACAGTTCTAGGGCCAATATATATAGGAATGCAAGACAGAGAAATCATTTGACAATTTGTAGATGGCTGTGCTAAACTAACTTAAATGTCATTTTCTGTGAAATAACTCAAAAACAATAAAAATATTTCACAGCTGAAGAGAATAGGCTTTTTCAATCTGTGTACTTGTTTTAAAACAAACAATTGATCCCAGTCAAGCCCTGCAAAGAAAATCTTTCTGTATTTAAATCACTGGCATTGCTGCTTTCTTTGTATCTGAACTTCATTTCAAAACACTGACGGCTGTCTGTCTTCTTCAACAGAGCAAACTTTAAAGTCTTGTTCTTCCATTCAAGACACAAATAAGCTGTATTTTAAGAAATGTCAACTTACAGATCAGACAAACCCAGATGGCGAAAAGGCTTCTTGGACAAACTTGAGAGCTTGTTTCTGGATAAATTGCTATGGGAAAAGAAAGATTGCATTAATTAGGATTGCTCCTTCAAACTGAAAATAGAGTTTGTCTCTCTTAAATGAAATGAAGAAATAAAACCAGCCCTAAATAGCCTTTATTCCTTTTACTTCAGTTGGAATGAAACTGGGCTCTTTTTGCAGCTTGATGGGTTTCAAGCATTTGAATCCAATCTGTATCTGAAGTCAAGTACATTCAAAATCAAAGTCAGCAGGGGACAATATTTTCACTTCTAGCCCTTCTGTTCATTGCAGAAAAGCAGCAGATTTAATTGTGTTTCAAAAGTATTTTGTCAAGTCCAGGTGTTAATTACATGCTCAATTTATTCATAAGTGAAATGGGTGTATCCCTTCCTTTGATGCTGCACCATACTCTGTACTCACATAAACCCTCCTTACATGCTAGCACACATCCACATCAGAGCCTTTTAGTTATTCTTTTCAAATTGCATGTACAATATGCACCCACATGGAAGATCAAAAGGAAAACTGTAAAATGCCTATATTGGGCTTTTTTATGTCAATTAAGCACTTACGGTTTCCAGTGGTAATTAAGTGAAAGGTCCTCTCACATTATGCAAAGAAATGTTCATGTGAATCAGAAATACTAACCCCCCTCCCACGCTTAGAAAATTGTTCTCTCCACCCCAACCCAAAATAATGTTGTTCCTCTATTGATTTATCAGTCCACCAATTAAAGACAGTGAGAGCAGTAAGCTGTAAAACTGCCAGCAGTACAGTGCAAATCAGTGTTATGAGCCAAAATACCACATGAGTTTTATGTGGTATTATAAAGGCGCCATAGGAGCTCCACAGCTATAGCTGCATTGCATTTAAAACCAGGGATTAAACCTTTTTTTCACCCTAACTAAAGAACATAGTGTTTAATTCCCAAATTTTCAGTCCTTGATTTCTGAGTACAAGTCAAACCGGAGAAATTAAAAGAATGCAATTTGGATCTTCTACAAAGCTTCAGATCAGAATACTTATAAGATTTTATTTACCATATTTCTTTATTGATTCCTTCCTGCAAGCAACCATCTGAAGTTTACAAATTGTGTGGTTCTAATGTTAGAGCACAAAATAGATGAGCTACTATTTCATTTGTCAGATGAACTAGCATGCCCTATCACAGAGTCACAGAATCACAGAATGACCCAGGGTTGGAAGGGACCTCAAGGATCGCGGAGCTCCAACTCCCCTGCCTGGCAGGGCCACCAAACTTCCACATTTACTAGATCAGGTTGCCCAGGGCCCCATCCAACCTGGCCTTGAACACCTTGTGGGACGGGGCATCCACAACCTCCCTGGGCAGCCTCTTCCTCACCTCTCACCTCACCACTTTCCTAGTAAAGAACTTCCCCCTAACATCCAACCTAAATCTTCCATCTTTCAACTTAAAACTATTTCCCCTTGTCCTGCTATTATCGGCCCTTTCAAAGAGTTTACTCCCCTCCTGGTTATAGGTGCCCTTCAGGAAGACAGATCCACCTACAGTAGATGCAGGTGGATGCATCTCACTGACCCTGATCAAGTATATCAAAATTGAAGTACACTTTGCACATATGAGAGAAGACACCTTTCAGTAAAAAATACCACTTTTACCTGTTTTCCCTAGTAAGCAGAAGCTGTATGTTGAAATGCTGAAAGAAAGAAGCTAAACTCTCATATGGACTAGGGCTTTTCTCTCCAGCATTGAGGCAAGGTGGAACATTAAATTTTACCATGCACAACACTTCACTGACCATGTGGGAAAGCTCTTAGCTCTGACAGTGCTAAGCAGTACATGTGGATGTCTCCATGTACTCCTAAATGAGGTAAATGCCTGCTTTTCCTACCTACACAGCAACTGAATCCCACCCTTACCAAAAGATAACCAGACATACATGAGCCTTCACTTGCAGGAAGGTGCCCAGGCCACTTGCTAGTGGGAGGCAATATACTCCACATCATGTGAGGACCAGTTTTTGCTCCTGGTTTCCTCACAGCATGCATGGGACTACATGTCCATGCCAGAAGGACCTAACTATAAAACAATGGATTTGATATTTTATATTGATATTACAATGGATATTTGTTTGATAGGATAAGCAATGGAAAACCTCTGTCCAGTTGAAGCCATTTTGTGTTGCACAAAATAGTCAACAAATTCAGCTTAGAGAAAACAGAAGTATCTTAGTAGCTGTAATTGTCTTTTCAGATTTTTATCAGCTGCACTTGATGCATACCAGAAAAAGGAAGTGAGAAGCAGTACAAAGGGTAACAAAATTTATTCCCGTGCCTATATTCCTGGTCATGGGTTGATACATTCAGTAATTCCCAGATCACAGGTCTTTATTCCATGTAGTTTAGTGCCTTAAGGTTTTTCAAGTTGACAAGTAATTCAACAGAAATTTTTCAGGCCACCATTACAGGATTATCATTTTAAAAGATACTTTGACAGTAAATTTACTGCTATACATCTTTTTTCAGAAGCTGAGCACTTTATATTGATTATAAAGACGCCTGCTGTGGTCTCTTTAATTCATGTTAAGTGAAAAAATCACTACCAGGCTTATTATGAAGTAGTTGAGGCCTGCACTTCCACTTCCATAGAAGGAGAATATAAATTAGTTCCCTGATTGCACTACACACAAAAAGATCATGGTAAGAAGCCCAAAGAAGATCCATCTGGGGTTCTAAAGCCTAAAAAAAAAGTGAGTTGGAGCACAGAGCTTGGCCCTACAGCTGCACCTAAGAACAAGACCAGAATTCAGTCAAAAGCATGACTGTATTTTACATACAAATATCAAGTTTTAATCTAACTAGCCCTGATAAAAGTCAAGTTGTGGCTTCAGGGAGTGCGAGTGCAGCTTGAGAAGCTATGTAAATGTTCACTTGGGTAGTAACACAGGCACAGCACTTTACTGCAACATCACTGTTCCGCTCACCCTACTGCCTTCAGGGCTCCACACAGGCAGAGGAAATAAGTAGGGGGAACAGATCTAAGGAGAATCAGAGAGAAGAGGTAAAGAAGTGGGCATTTTGCTACGCTCAGTCTCCCTCCACAGGCAACTGCATGACCTGCCTACAGCTGGAACCAGCCTTTTATGTGCACATGGGAAAACTGCCACTAGGTCTCAAACACTTTAATTTGCTTTTCTTAAACCTGGTAGACAAGTAAACACATCTTATTACCTAGAGTTATATGCTTGCAATACACACACATATATGCTTCATCAGTGCAATTATACAAAGCCTGGCACATAACCAGAGCTATTTTTCAATGTTCCAGGAAATAAACACTTGCTGTAAAATATATTTTTGTGTTTAAAGATATTGACAGAATACCATGCATGTGTATTACACATTACTGTTAGTAGCAGACAAACTTATAAATCACAGAACTACTAAACTAGCACTGTTGCTTGTTAAATGTGACTGTTGACTAATGTGAGTCCAAGGACAATGAGAATATCAGAACTAGATAAGCAAGACTATTAACTTCATTTAAATAACATCTATTTGGGCAATTCTCCCTTAATAGTTTTGTTTGTTTATTTGTTTTATATATATATAATTACTCTAGTCTTCTTATCATCCATACCTCTAGAAAGGTATTTGGGCTCCAAATGTTTGTCCAAGAAAAGAAGATAACAAGAAAAAGGGCTCAAGGAAATCTGTCAACAGGTTCCTTATAATCTGATTTTCTTAGATGACTCGGAAAACAAATGCTATATTCATAAAATCTGATTTTCTTAGATGACTTGGAAAATAAATGCTTTGTTCATAAAATAAAGATCCTTAAATATATCAAAAGATTTTTCATGTAGGAAACAGAAAACCGCAGCATTATCACCAGCAAAATTAAAGCTCATACAGCTACTGCAGTAAAGTGTTGGCAGTTTTTGTTTTCTTTGCAGGTTAATAGCAAACTGTTGCTTCCAAATAGAAAACTTTTCAAAGATCTGTGCAGTTTACTCTTGCAAAGTGAAATGATTCCAGCTCTTGATAGATTTCACTGTCCCAACAACAACAGGGACTGCATTTTGTTCTTAGTGCAGTCAACAGGAGTTTTACTGCTGATGACAGCAAGCACTGATTCACCGGGACTTTCAGAAACATTTTAGCATGCATCAAGGTTTCCCAGAAAAAAAGTAAATAAGTGCATTTTTTTGCAGGAATAATGAATCAACCACAACAAAAAATATCACCACGCTTACTGCTTTGTCACATGTTTATAAAGCAGGTGGTGCCATTTAAAAATTTCCATCTTACCTGGGCTTACCCTGCTTCTGCTAGCATTAGTAATACCCCACCAAAACAAAATATAGTATGAGACTGAATAAGCTCCTGGATCACAACATAATTATCTTGAATCATGATTCCATGTACATCAACCTAACAGATGTCAGCCAGACTAATTTGTTTCTAAAAGGCCATTCCATGAACTACAGATCTCATAAAGCCTGATCGCCAACTAATATGCATTCTATGTTTGCCTGTGTGCTCCAGCTGAAGCTCCTCCTGTGGCTAAAATACTTTGAAGATATCTTATCCGCATGTTCTTTCAGTGAATGCTTGCAGTGTCTACTTGCCCATACGGGTAAGAAAGACTTCCAAACATTCATCTACCTTGATACAAATTAAACTCATTGTTCATCATCCTATATTCATGGTCATGGAGACAACTGACCACTCTCCTCATCATAACTGCTCTCTTTTTAAAAATATAAAGATATATATTCCCTTTCAGTCTTCTCTTTATTGGAGTGAACATACTCAAATTCTTAGTTTCTTAAATGATTTCCATTACAAAATACTCTACTGGTCCTCCATGTAAGTTCTTTCTAGACGTGTAGATTTAGTATCCTCATCTTGATAGATGCCTTTCCAGCAGCTACACTAATGGGAAAAATCTAACAATTAATTAATTTTAATCCCAGACTGAATTTTCTCGGCATTAAGCTGAGATTCTGTCCCAGCACAGTAACTAAGTCGTTGTTCACTGTTGTGCTTCTTGGCCTGCAAGTTCTCACTGCACATTTTCGGAGACAGCACATATGCATTTGGCTTTATAGAATTTCATCTTTTGCAGTCATAACTCACTGTGTAATTGCCACATAAGCAGAAGAACAAATTCACTTCAGGAAGATACTTCCTTATATCACCAACTAGTTATAGTAAAAGTTATTTATTAATGACTATGAGAAATAATGTGGCCTTACAGCCAAGCAAGGTCTAGTTCACAGTCTTCTAGTGACAGCTGCACATTAAGGACAGCATTTATATTTAGGCAGAAACAGATATACACATCCACTTCCTTATGTAAATTAATTGCTATTCTTTGGAAAACACAGGTGTGATTTCATTTTATTAGCAAAGCCTTGAGCTTGGTTCAACAGCTCTAAGGAAGTATCTTTGGAAGCCTGTGGCTTGGTCTTATGTCTTTTTTATCTCATTAGAACCTAACAAAAGCAAAGGGTTAAGTAAGTGCTAAACATATCTAAAGAAGATGGATGGACTGAAAACATACACCTGAATATTTGATTAAAATAAGAGTACCCATGAGGAATTGAGCCCCACATAGGATCTCAACATTTTGTAGGACTTGATCCATGATTTTCCATATAAGTAGCAAAGTGATCTATCTTTGTCCTAGCAAAAAGTACTACAGTCCTTCACAGGCATGTATGCACATTTGAAAAAACTAGTCATTCTTTTCAGCTGATTATTTTTCTCTGTACTTCCATAAATAAACATCAGGTTCAGGTTTTGTGAAATCTGAAGTGTAAGTAATCTCGAAAAACACAGGCAAAAAGCTGCATAGGCACCAACTCTGCTTCCTGAAATTCATGAACCACAAATTGCAGTTGGGTATGAAAGTAACCTCATGCTTATATTCTGCTTTGGCAGCATTTACATAGATCATGAGTGAGCTTCTGAAGTGAATCTTCTGCTCATCCTCACTTACAGGACTCTGCTTCACAGTCATGGCACAGTCTCTGGGCATGCAAAGTGGTCAAGATACACTTGAAGATATGCCTACCCCATGCATGCACCTACTGTGCAGTAGCTGCTAAAACACACTTGACCCAACAAATCAGACTAAGTGCAGTCAAATCAGTCAAATACAGTGCAATGTATACAGGGTGGACAACGTGCCTGCAGCACCAGCTCAGTTCAGCTGAGACAGACTCTGTGCTATACTATGTGCCAAAAAACACACAGCCAGAGACCATTGCTAGAGACAGGATAATGAGCTAGTCTGTCATTTCACCAGTCTATACTATGTTCCTATGATAAGCCAGTTCCTTATCATACATGTCCTACACTCTACCAGCTCCTCACCATACATACCCTACTCAGGTCAATGAATGACAGATGGCCATTATAAGTCTGTCTTGTTAAAACTTTTTATATTAAGGAAATGGTAAAAGAGAGATAGAAATTCACAAAAGTTAGGTGGTTTTGATTTGAAAGGCAGGCGCTCTTCTTACTCACATGTATTGTAGGTTGATGTTTTTCACAAATGCCTGACGGGACACAAATCTTAAGCCTGAATCCACCACAGTCCTGTGAAAACAGATAAAACTGATAGAATAGTCCATTTACAATACAATGATAAGAATAATGATAATAAATGGATAAAATAAGTGTGGAGGAAATCACTACAAGGCTGAACTGCAAGATCTACCACTGCCCTCTGTAACTTATAAAGTCAGACCTACGCTCTAATAAGGTCTCTACATACGTCTGTGAGAGAAATGAGAAAAAGTAACTTTAAAAATATTTATTCCATGTACTCACAGATTTTTAAGTCCAACGTAAAATCCAACTTCATTGTCATTGATACTTTCTAATTTTCGCTGGTTTGCGATGTAACTGTTGAAAAAGCAGGACAGAAAAGAGTATAAAAGTGGCTCCTGTCATGGCTTTGATTGTTCAGAGGCCAAGGACTGAAGCCTTTTAGGCTTCAGTGGTTTCTGACCTATTACAACTAACACTAAGCTCTAATTAGAGCTTCAGCAGTGCACAAGTACTCTTAAAATCTTCCCCATCATTTAAATTATACTTCAAGGGACAGGACTGGAGGAGAAACAGTTGAGTTTTACATAGGGAAAATGAAGCAGTGCTCATCAAGGAAGGAAGTCACCCTGAAGACAGTAAATAAATCTGCATCACAATATCACCCTTTTCCAGAACACTGCTTCCCTATATCATGCATTCTACAGCAGCAAAAGGATCAGCCATGATGGTGGCAGTGGAGTTAAGCCACTTACATTTGGGGTGGGCCGCCTTAGTTTTAATTCCCTTGCGTGGTTAGCCTAATCACTTGTTAAACTCATTTTCACCTTGTCCCAAAGCAGTTTCAATTTTATTTACAAGGTGTAGCAATAAGAAAACAAGGGAAAGGGAGGATGCACTGCATGATACTACATAAACAAGAGGAATTTAAGAGAAGAGAAACTGTTATAGTAGAGCAAAACGCTGAGAGTACACTCACATATAGGAAGAATATCTACCTGAACCCCAAAAGCATGCAGGCATGCAGAATAGTCCTTTGTATTATTATCATGTGTGAGCTATGAATGTCCAGTGGTATCCCACAGATTGTAAATTAAAATGTTGTCCATGGAATTATATAATCTGTTACCTCTTCTTCAGCAAGAAAAGAGGTTTCATAGCACAAATAAGGCTCTCTAATAGAAAGGGATAAGTAGACACTGCAATTCAACTACCTTTATGGGCTGAAAAATAAGTCTGATGTACAAAACCACCCTTCTGCAGAGTCTGTGCATTTCAAAAGATAACACCAGTCACAAAGAAATCCAGAAATGCACTTGTACTTTCAAAAACATTCAGAACTAATCAAAGGCAAGGGTTTGCTTATAAGGTTTAAGTGTTTCTTTGATAGAATACAAATTGTTTTCACTTTAAGAATTTTTTCCTATTTAATGAGAATTCTGATGAAGTGGAAAGGCAAGAGTGCTGCTTTCCCAAAAGCAACTAATCTACTTTAGCTGGTACGTAAAAGAAATATGTTATGTGCCCACATCCCAACAAAAGCCTGAGAATCCCAAGAGTTGGGCTGGGCTCTCCTCCAAGCTGCAAAGCTGACTTGGGCTATACTCTTGCCAAATGCCAGGGAAAGCAAAAAAGCCTCCCCCCAGATGGCATTCACAGTCTCTTGGGAAAAAAAGAAAAGCAGTGAAATGACACTAGACGTCACTAGTGTGACACCAGACAAAACACATTATCACTGCATCATATGACAGTGACCACTCTGCAGGTCTTCATAGGCTAAAATTGGCCACTACAAGACAGTGGCTTACTTTGCATTTTGTGCGTGCTTCCTTGGATTTTTAAAGGCCATCTGATCTAATCCCTGAGGATTTGTTAATCTATTTTGTTAGTGGTGGTGGTTGGGAAATTTATATATTTTGCCAAGTAAAAACAACAGAATTGCTTATTAAAGACCACCAGTTCATCTATCTGAGTCCTGCAAGTGGGTAATCTTACTGCATCTGAACCTCCCTTGCTCATTATTTAATTTTCTCTGTCACTTGGACCTTATCATGTCAAAATGAAGTTATGCAAGAGATATATAAGATACCTTCCTCATCCTGTCCTCAGTGTTTGACCAGTGTGAACCCTGATGAGACCAGACAGAGACAGGGAGAACGTAAGAGAAATGAAATAAAGGAAAACAGACAGGGAAACACGGGGAGAAGGGACTCAGAGAAATACAAGAAAATAATCTGGTGGACCAATTGCACTAGCTGAAGATTAGGCCATTGGAAAAGCTCTGACAAAGACTGCCATAACACACATCCATCTCTTAAACGCACTTATCACACATCTGCATTTGACATTGCAATTTTAATCATAAAAGCATTGAACAAGAACCTCCCACTAGGAGAAGCTACAGAATTCTGACATGACTTGTAGAGTTGCACAGAAATATATTAGTGTATTACACTTCATGGTAAACCTCAGCCCATGTAAAACAGCCCAGCTGTGCTGTAGTCAGAGGAGCCACCACAGTTTACATCAAACAAAAATCCAAACACACGGTCTATTAAAAAAAAAAAAAAAAATCAGTGTTGGTCTGCTAGGGAACAAACCAAAGGGATAGTATTTGGGACTAAGAAGCAATACAAATTCATGATCTTTTCTATCTTTCTCTTGTTGTGTGAAGGGGGGACATTCTTTACTCTGATTTAAGCCTCTTTATGGTGGATATAGCATATGACTTATGATTCCAGTTTCTCACTAACTTCAAGAATCCCAAAAAACCCAAAACCATTGACTCTGCATAACTGCACTTCAAGTGGAGACTGGGAAGAAATTCTGACTAACTCAGAAAAACAGTTGCTATGCAATACATGTGTTAAAACAGCCTCCGTACAGAAAATGATAGCAAAACACATTTCACACCACTAGAAAACCTTACAGAAAGAGTGCACAGATGTAATTTACCATAAGCAGGGACTACTAAGCTTCCCCACTTGCTTAACAAGACTGATTTAAGTTAAGCTTTTGCAGCTATTTCATAGCAGTGAGAAAGAACAAAGTCCAATGACTAGCTGCACACTTTCAGGGGAAGTTGTTATTCTGTTTAATTTAGAGGGAGGTTCGAAATAAAGCCTCTTCTCTAACTGAAGTCTATTTTTACCTTCTTCACAACTACTCTACCTTGATGCTACTTATCATCAAACATTAATACCCTAAAAGCCCTGTCTTGCAGTGGGTGGCGCTGAGAAATGTAATTTGCCTGCATGCCCTTAAGAACATCCACCCTGTTCTTTAACTGAAGCAGAGAAGAAAAACATCCTGACTCACTGCTGGCTGAAGTCACATGAGGGTCTTGGAAGCTTCTCCTGCACACCACAGCAAAGTGCAGCACCATCAAAACCTGGCTGGATAACACCCAAATCGGATACCACAGAGCATCTCGCAAATACCAGCTACTGCCTCTAAGCCAAACCCTCCACTGTCTACAACACTATTCACTTGATTTTACCATAGCATTCTGTCTCTCCTTCAGTGAGTCATCAGTAAACAGTATTTGGTTCAAGACCTTTAATTTCATCTCCCCTTTGTAAACTACTGATTAATTCTAATAAAGGCATTCAGAATCATAAGCCTACTGACTGCACATTACAACCTACAATAGTGTGTTCATTTCAGCATACTTCAACAGCTATTGAACAGTGCCACATGCTTCACTCTTTCTGTAACATTCTGGAAAGGATATTCTGAAATCCCACAGTGAAAGAGTTAGCTCTTCCATATTCTTTTCAGGAGAGCAGGCTCTTCATTTCTGCTTTTTACATATGCGAAAGACTGCATATTGCATTGGTACAAAGTCAGCAGAGCCACAACTGAAGCATGATAGCAAGAAGAGAAACACATTCTGCACTTTAAATCAATTCAACTTCCTTTGAGCTTCAGCAGCTCATAAAACTATTTAACTTTCAAATGACTTTCAAAGACTTTCTTTTTTAAATTGAAAAAAATATATATAAAAAATTGGCCAGCAGAATTATATCCCCTTAAATTATACGATTAACTCTATTTCCTCTGTGTTAATGTATTTTAACATATACTAACTCAGCACACCAGCCTCAACTACATAGATGTAAGCATGTAACATTGTAATTTAGCTCCAGTATTTCTG
Organism: Alectoris magna; assembly: GCA_030625065.1. Classification (NCBI taxonomy): domain Eukaryota; kingdom Metazoa; phylum Chordata; class Aves; order Galliformes; family Phasianidae; genus Alectoris; species Alectoris magna. The sequence goes on from CM060564.1 coordinate 36,506,287, forward strand.
TTGCCAGGAAGCTCCCTTTATGGGAAATATATTTCCTTAACACACTGAAAAATAAATCAACTGTATGCTTAGTCCTGATTCATATAGATGGTTAAAAAAAAAAAAAAGTTAATAAACATTCCCTAGTAAAATGGAGCATTTCTGAACTTTGGGAAAACTTCATATTCTGAGTTATTTTTTCACGTAGTCTTTAGGGAGAAAGGCAGTACACACCAGGCACTGAGCTGCCAGTAGATGAATTACTATTTAATGACAGGTCACGCATGTCCCTAATCTACACTACTGTGAGAGTTGTATGTAACATCCACAATTAAACACTGCAAAGTTCCCTAGTGTTGTATTTTCTTACAAACTCAAATGTCAAAACAAGTTCATCAAAAGGCACAGTAAAACTTACAGAAATTTTCAACACACCTGGGCTGATTTATGGTTATGCATCAAAACCATGCAAAATTTGTAAGCTTGACACAAAACTTGATGGAACTTGGCAGATTCAAATGGGTTTCATTTGTAGCCCCTCTGAAATCAAACTTAAAATAATGCTTGAGGGGTGTGAACTTACATAGTTTGAAAATGAAGCACAGAGCTACACAATGCTTTTTATAAGGAATGCCAAGTTTCAGGCAGATGGAGGGACCAATGATATAATCTCTACTCAAGCAAGAAATCTTTATATATAGGACCAAGCTCCCCCTAGGAGAGAAACTCTGACAGTGTGCAATGAGAGCAGCGCAGATACCCACAAGCTGAAACTTCTCTACAGATAAATAGGCTCAATTTTATACCATTCTTTTTACTCAGTTTCACTGTCCTCATCTGCTGTCATCAGTGCCAGATTTCATTAGGCCAATCTCAAGAACTTTGATGGCTGAAAAAGCATGCCATAACTCAGGGAAGAGGTGCAGTGTCCAGTTAGTCCACCCCAGAACTATCCAGAATTCAGTAATTTTACAAACAAGTGCTTGACTCCTTGGCTGTCAGGTGTCTTCTGACAAATTCTGAGTAAATGCTGTGGTGACTGGTGGTCTGTTGCTTTTTTTTTTTTTTAACTGTGAAACACCTTGTATTTCATGAAAAGTGGAAAACCAACTGCAACTATCACAGGCTCTTTAAGTCATCCTTTAGGGTTATTTTTCCTCCCAATTAGAGCATTTAAATGTGAGTCAGAGAAGACTACAGGAGGTAGCTCTTCACATGTCAGCACTAGGACTAGACAGAATTAATTCCAGGATCTGTCTTTGCAGCCACTAGCACATGCTTTTTTTGAGCAAATGCTTCAGTACACACTCAGATAAGATGCTGTTCAGGACTATCTGGAGCAAGATACCCCATACTCAAGGTCAGTGAATACAATTAGCTTTAAGAATTCCTTGTTCTTGACGTATGGCTGTGCCAGCTACCAGGAGGCAGCAGGACTTAAGATATATTGCTTCATGCCAAGCTACTGTGGTTATCCAGTCAGTAGAATCCAATTATTACCATGCAGTTGCCATTGGGAATTGCTCCTCTAACACTGACAATCCTGAATAGTTAGTGCCAGCGCAATAGCTTAAAGCAGGAGAAAGCAGGAATACAGTGGAGATCCCAATTTGGTTCTGGCACTGCAGAAGCAGATCCATAGTCTTGCTTATGACAGCAACTTCCTGGGAAGTGGAAAGCCCACAGTTTGCCAGCCAGCCTTGGTTCACTCTTCACAGAATGCAAACATGAAGGCAAAAGTGAAAATAAATGAGTATGTCTGCAATGCAGAGTTTAAGGAAACAGTTACTATATTTAGCTGCAAAGAAAATGAAACATAATGCACCCTTGGGCTTACTTATGTCTCTGGTTTGGCTTCAAGGTGTTTGTTCTGTTCTCTTCACATAGCACACTACCAAATGAAGCTAACTCTCAAGACACTTCATGCAGCTGCCCATATTTAAGATTCATGTCCTTGATACACTTCATATCAGAACTGCATTCTCCAAAATGAATGCAGAGCTTATTTAACTATTTTCTCAATTAGGATCACCATTCAGAGTACCTGTCCTCCCCACTGAGCTCCATGAAGTTCATACAGCTGAGATTTCACCAAGACATCAATTTTTGACATTTCTCCAGAGGTCAGTTGACAGCTATGGTCTAGCTTTTCTTTAGCAAAGACATTTTGGAAATGCTGATATTCCTTGATATATTCAGAAAGAAGAGCTGGACAGACAACAAACTATTAAATCAAAAAGGTATATCTTAATCACTGACTTTATACTTATCTAGAAAACATATTCCACCAACTGTGCATTAAATTGTCTCTGCAGACTGTCAAGAAGAAACTTGCACTACTGTACCAGGTCCTTTATAACACATACACTAAAAATAACACATTATATAAACACAAAAGAAGAATGGTGAATGTGGCTCTTTATTAGTTCTTCACAGTGAACACACAGAAGAGTAAACATATTTTTTTATCTTTTTCTAATTCGGCTTGCTAGTATGAAATACCATCTTGAATGAATATATAAATACAAACAAATATGTGACATTTTTTCTCCCACAAAATCGCCTATTGTACCGACTTTTCAAAGGATAGTAACACAATTGCTCTCTTCTTCAGCACTTGTATACACTACCTCTGCAGCTGTTACTGGCCTGGATGCAAATGAGAACGGAAAAATATCAGTTCCGTAACAGGATTGCTTCTAACCATCCTTCAGATGTATCTTTTCAGTTCTCTCAGTGAATCAAAACATTAAAGCATCTCAGTTGATGACAAAACCTTTGAATTCTTCTCAGGCACGAAGCTCAGGCAGTGACTTTGTGGAATGGAAGTCTGAAGAGAGTTGCACATCCTTCAGGTAGATTAACACTTGTTGACATAAATCAGTCTGCTTCACAACAGTTCAAGTGCTTTTCCTATTTTCAAGTTTTAAGATGTTCAGTATTGTGTGAGTCTTTTTACAGAGGTTGTTCCAAAAGTAATGCCTCCTACTTATTTCTATAGAAACTACAACAGCTACAAAGAGCACAATAACACTGTATAATAGAGCAAATTCTCAGCTACAAAATACTATTTTTCAACATAGTCTCCACCATTAGCTATGCACTGGTCTGCATGCTGTGCTCGTAAAAATCTGCTCAAGTGGAGGTGACCCACTGTCACTGCCACCACTGCTAAAACAGCACCTAGTGCCTAACTGTGCTCACACCCACTGTTGTGTCTCCATCAGTGTTCAACAAGCATCAGTGAATGTCAACAGAAGCAATTCTTTCCACATGGAGAATTCAGTGACACACTTTTGCTTCATACACACTCCCACGTCAGACGCCATTCTGTCAGACTGCCCCTCTGCTGCCATCTGTCACATGGCAACAAAAGGCAAGGGAATACAGGTCGGAAGGTTCAACCTCTACTGCCATACCACCAACATCTTCCACTAATGTTGTGGGCCAACATAATAAAATGGGAGGCACTTCTTTTGGAGCAGCCCTTGTAACCCAACATGAAACATTCCCTCTGAAATTCCCTCTGAGGTCAGTCTGCCACTAGTTGAAATCCATTCTTCGCATTATTTGGTTTTAAATTACCAGCTCTTGGAATGACAAATACTCTGTTCAAGATATTCTGATCAAGAATGCCTGCTATACCTACCACTTCACCACTCACTGTGTGCAGTACAACTTCCTGCCAAATACATAACAAAAGGTAGTACTTTCAAATGAAGAAGTGAAACTACAAAATATGAGGGCACCTATTTAGGAAAATCCACGTATATCTTCTTAATACCTTAAATTTGCTAAATAATTTGACTGCTGACATCTCAAATAATATTCCCTTTTACATAAGCTATCAAAAGTAGTCCTTCCTCTGTTTTTACTTAAGTCTTGAAAGTCTACACATAGTCGTAATCTCCATCATTTTTTCTCTGCAATTACTAAACAGAGAACCCAACTGGTAGACGTTTTTCCAGTCTACAACTGATACCATCTGCTGCTGTGGTTCACAGTTCATTTCCTAATCTCCTTTCCAGGACCTGTGAAACATCCTGGGTAGACCTCAGCGCGGGTAGGTCTGTCTTCTCCAAGCTTTACATTGTCTTTTAATGGAATATATATACAAATATATCTTCATATTATGGTACCAAAATATTGCAAAACACTTCATGTTTGCTCCTCTAGGCCCAGATCATGTTGCCACCTAATGTATGTCACTACCAATCTTGTTATTTATGTTTAACCACAGCATTTTTTCAGAGGTTTAAACAGCATTATAAGTACTTTGCTAAAGCCTTCCAGGCGTACTCTTTCTCTTCCACATCTACAGCCCCCTCTTTCTCTTATCGTACTTATTTCTATTACTTTCTCTGTCCTGTATTTCTCTTCATTTTAATTGGCCAATATTTTGAATTTGCAACTTCTTCCTAAAAATAGCACTTTCTCTTCACTTGAAGAATCCTATTCTTCACTTAATGCAAGTAGTTTCTTACTTGCACTGCTTATATTAGCATAATGGCATGTTTGTTATGCTTTCTGAACATGTGTCAGGATCCACAGTATTTCTAATACTTGTGCTGACTGCTACATTACAGCCTCTTTTTCCACAACTTTCTGTTTCTGTACTTGTCCAATTTGACTTTTGGGAAATCCTCCCATGCATTGATACATGCAAACCAGTGTTCTGTGTCTTCTCTTCAGGTTTCTATTTGTATTTCTGTTTATTCTGTTGCTTGACCTATACATACTGCCTTTTCTTAAGTGAGATCAATCTGACTTAACACTGCATTCATTTGCTGCTATACTTTATTGTTATACTTTAGCAAAATCTACTCTTTTCTAAATGTCAGTTTTCCATTTTGACAGTATTTCTAGTCTTTTACCAGCTTCTCTGCTGTTTTCCCTTCAAACCATACTCTTGCTCTTCATATACCTCTTTCACAAGGTAATGTTGAAAGACTGGTTGTCTACAGTTTTCCTCCAACTTTTTCAATATTTCTGCAAACTCACCTTCTCCTTATTCACCACTACTTTCATAGCATTCATCCTTTATCTTTACAGCTTTGTCCCTGCCACTGCTTAGGAGCAGATCAACATTTTTCTCATCTGTCCTTAAGGCTCTTGAAACCATACCACATTGCTTCACACACCTTTCAGCACTCCTGCAGTCTACATGCCCTTGCAGCACATCCCTTTCCCAGGATGGATGAATTGTTCACCTGCAATTACACAAGCAGGTGTCAAGCATTTTGGTGATACCCCTAACATTTTAGGACTCTCATCTCTTAAGTCCTTCACTTCAGATAACCCCTGTGAAGAGGAAAAACTTCTTCAAGCTGAATTGTTCATTGTAAGTCATAACAAGAGACAGAAGTATTCTACAGCAGACTAATTCTGTCCACATAACCTGCCCAAGCAAACAGAAGGACTGAGTGCCCTGTCTCCTTGCAGACAGAATGCCATGGAGGGCTGGGAGAAGTGTTCAAGGCAGGGAAGATCAATGAAATCTTTCTTCCACCTACTCTCACTTCCAGGACAAGTGGTATATATTTCTGCAGCTGTGCCACCTAGGTCCACATCCACCAAACAACACAGGCTCCAGGCAACAAGGCAGCCACTGCACACAAACACAGTGCAGCAGCTGAAGTGATTTTAAATCTGGAGGAAAAACAAAAAATAAAAACAAAACAAGCAAAAAAGCCTGCAGAAGTAGCATCCAGCTTTAATATTTCTTTCTAGTTAGGTGCCTCAAAGTCACATGCAAACTTGTTCCAGTTCAAAATGTTCATAAATATGTTTGAATCTAACTCGAAGAGTTTAATGTTTTGTGTACATGTGTAAGTACGTGTGTAACACACTGTATTCAAAAGATATTTTCACTTTTTTCACTTTAAATTGTACGAGTAAAATACTTCATTGTATGCCTGAGTTCACTAGTTGGTCCCACTGAAGTCAACAGAACTGCTCCCAGCAGGAGAGCAGTGTGTTCACCAGGTGAGGACTGCTGTACACATAACGTGTTCAAAAAACAGATTTTTTGAAATTAGGAAGATGTGAGTCTGGAGGAGGAAACAGGAGATGAATAAGCAAAAGCCTGTTCACCTGCCTATACAAAATAAAATTGAATTTTACCCTTCTGAACTAGACCCATCATCACCAAAAAGGTTCTGCTGATTTAAAAATCAGATGGAGAGCCTGTTTGTGTGAGGTAGAAGGCCACAGGCTGGGAAAAAATGATGGATATACCTGCCCACTATGGTCCAGAGCACCAGGTTCAATTCTTACCCATAACTAAGAGAAGTCTTTCGAAGGACACCATATAATAAGGCAACCTGAGAGAGGGCAGCCTCAGCCCTACCTGTTCAAGCTGTTCCCCTTTCTGCTGTAACCGAACGCTCTGTGGAGCAAGAATAGGACCCAGCCTTCCTGTTGCACAAACAAGCACTGTGGTCATTTAGCTAAACAGACTGTCCTTCTCTCTGGCCCAAAAGCACATTCAAATGCTCTATATCAAATAAAGCAACTCAGACAGGAAGAACTGAGGCAAATCCACATCTGTATGCCATACAGGACAGTAGTTACAATGCTGACATAAAAGACCCAGGTTCAGACCCACACTCTGCTTCAAGCTGTGCAGGCCCAGCATGCTCCATGGAAGAGGTTTGCTTGGGCCACACAGACATCTCACTCCACAGCTTGATGCTGTTTGCTGGAGGAGTAGTTGTGCTTTTCCACTCACCTCCCTGAACCAAGTCCCCCAGTTTCTCTGCAGAGAGTGGAGGCCGGGGACGTCTCCATCAGGTAATTCGCAGCAGGAATCTAATTTGGCCTCCTGAATCACTTCCTGGAAGAAGCGGGCTCTCCACTCCTGGCAGGAGAGCAGCCAGCTGCATTAAGGACCTTCACTGCAGTCTGCAAGGAGTCGCCAGATTTTAAATGCTGAGGCCTGGGACATTCCCAGACATGCTGATCAAGTCCAGTGCGTGACACTCACAGCACATGCTGTGAAGTTTCTCAGTGCATGCCCGTCAGTCTGACATGCCCAGTATGTGCATTTGATTTATCCGCATACACTTGCTGTGCTGTCTGGCATTTAGAAAATCAGCCAGTTGTTGCAAAAAAGTCACATCCTATACACACTTCATATGGGATACAGCATCTGATTGTGTAATCTGCAGTGGATATCTGCTGAATATGGCCCTAGTTATTTTTATATGTAGGTTCAGAAATAAAAAAGTAAAAATAAGTCAACAAATCTAGAACTGGAAGATTTCTTTTGGCTCAGATGTCAGACCATGAGGAAAAATGGTGAACTCACCTGGGCACAGGCAGAGCTCCTACAGAAGCTCAGGAGTATTGTCCTTTCGGGGATTTTCTGTTTCTGCAATGGACTAACTTGGATTAACACATTATCCCTTTATTTAAACATCAGGTGGACGTAGATAGTGGGCCATGTATTCTCTGTGGATCCTGCACAAGCTTCTGTAGTGACTGCAGGTACCAATGTTTTGCACGTGGAAGTACTGTGCAGATTTATTTCAATAAAGAATCAGTGAAAAATTGGAAAGTATCCTTCTAAAACGTTCAGTCTTGACATCCTATTGATTCAACATATGTAGCCTTCAGAGAGTAGGAAAATGCTGGGAAGCCAAGAAAAGCCCCAGAGAAACATGCATCAAGTAAGGCAGTAATAGGCCCCTTCTGTCATGAAGGTAAAATGGGTAGGAAAAGACCCAAAACAAAGTCATTGCCATTCTTCCCTTATATCCTCTACTCTGCTTGGTGGAATATCAGCTCTGTCAAGTTTTGCCATTGACTTTAAGAAGGCCTCATCCAAGTGTCAGCTTTCCCTTAAATAAAAGGCATCAAGTCAGAGTACCTTGCTGGATTAGGATCAGTTCAGGTTGATTCAAGACAAATCACTTAGAAATTTAAATGCCTCCAAAATGCCACGTGCCTTGGGCTTGCTTGCTCTAGTTTCTCTTAGCTCTGCAAAAAGTTGTATTTCTTGAAGCCTTGTCTGGGAACCAAAAAATACTGACCTGAAATTTGATCTTCAAGAATACATCCTAACAGTGACTACCTAAGCCAGAAACAAGAACAGATGAATTGGTATTAAATACATCTAATAGTTCCAGCTGTAATTTCTGCTGATAATCAACATTCAATGCAGGTCATGTTCTTCCAAGAACATTTGTAAAAATTGCATATTCACAACAGAATCTCCATGACATGGCCTCTTTCCTGTAAGTGCGTTATGGTTCTTCAATGTTATGTTAATAGAAGCTCTGTAAGAAACAACATCTCCATATACATATTTCAGTGGTTTTTAAGCTTGGTTTGCTTTATGTGGTTTCTGAAAATATAGGCTCGCTATCAAAAGTTGAACTAAAGTGAATGCCCAATATATTTGATTTCAATAGCACCTCTGTGCCTACATTTGTGCAAAACGATGTTAGCAAACACAGTGTGCAGAAACAGAGCAGTGCAGGCATATGGTTTTCAAACGTCTATATTTCTCCATTTGAAATGTACATTATGTATTAATGTGAATTAATACAATCAGTGCTCCCCTTTTTAAAAGACAGCTTTCAAGGAGAGGCTTTTGAGATGTAACAAGCTAAATATACTTTTAATATCAATAAGTATTGAGAGGGTTTTTAGGGTTTTTAGAGTTCCCTGCTCCATTTTTCATCCTTTGTAACTCTTCATTACCTGCTACACAACATCCAGCTTGGGCAAGGAGATTCTGCTAGCCACTGTCATCAACGTGTTGTTAGACACTGCCGCAGTGAGAGATGACAAACAGGGAAGAGAGAGAAGCGCAATCGAGAAAGAACAGATTTTTTTCTCTCTCACTTAACAACAAAATCCAAAATGTAGAAATAAGACTATTGTTTAGTTACATAAAAGTTTTTATTTTATCATTATTTGAGATCTGGAATATTGCTACACTGCTGGCCCCCTTTCACTCTCAGCATTAAAAAAAAATCTGAAAAATCCAGAAAAAGCCATCCTAACCATATCTCAGGCTGGACTGCCCAGCCCTCTGAAATGCAAGCTTCTTGAAAACAGCATATTCAAGAGAAAAGTCTTGAATCCAAACAAATGGCCTTCATTTTCACGTATAAATCTCAAACATCTCTTAAAACTCAAGTGACCAAAGACACAGAACAAGAGGCAGCGTTTTGCCAGCCCACTCCTACACAAGGCTGAGCACCTCCTGATGGATGCTGCACCCACCCAGCCTCAGCCTGCTGGAGAGAGCCTCTGCCGGCTCCCAGAAGCTCCATCACTCCTTACCAACTGGAAGGACAAGGAATAAAAATGACATAGAGAAGACAACCTGCAAGCAAAAGTACCCAGCATAGACAAAACCCTTTGATTTGCAATCTTTTAAATGTTTTTAGAATCTGGAAATTAAAAAACTGATTTCCATAATGCTTACTTTAAACTTACCCCTACCCATCACCTAAACCTTTAAAGAAAGATGGGAAAAAAAAGCGACAAATTCCTAAAATGAGCAATTATATCACCACTGTCCAAAATCCCTTTAATACTTTGTAGCCCAATGCTTTATGTTTTACTATATAACTCCAAGCCACCAGAAAGACCTTTTCAATCCAGCCAAGCCACGTAACACTGCAGAGCCAACAGCTCTTTTGAAGAAGAAAAGGCTAGGAGCTGAGAAACCTTGTTGATTACTTTACATTATATTTAATCTACATCAGTCTAGAAATCTAAAATGAAGGAGACCCAAAATACCAACAGCAGTGAGCTTCAGATGAATTTCAATATGCCTTTTTTTTTTAGCACAAGCTCACGTGACTTGTTAAATAATTTACACTATAAATTACTTATCCTGTCTTATTTATTAACAATTCTAGAGTGCTTTATATAACTGCATCAGTAATTTACTTTGTGGTTTTGAAACATACGCAATACACAATCACCTCGCTCTTCTAGGCAGGCGCTAAGAAGTCACCTACTATTTTGCTGGCAAGCATTTCTTCCTGACACACACCAATTAATTTCAAATTCCATTTACCTGAATAATCATAAGTCAACATATTAATGACTTGATACCAGAAACTAGGCCAGGAATACACTAACAGCACTAGAAGTCTCTTTGAAATCAAGATCTATGAACTGTCACACATGCTGACATATACTAATAATACACATTTCTTAATGAGAAAGTATCAGACTGATCCTTCCACTAAAGTCTTGAACACTTTTGATGTTAGCAATTTACTACCCTATTAATATTCTTGCTCAAGTGATCTCAGTAAGGACTACTTATCTGCTGTAGTGCCTGGATTTAACAATGCTCATACACTTGTTTTGCTCTCACCACTCTTGTTCCCGAGCTCTTAGCATAAGCCTCAGTTTTAATGCAGGGCCTCACTTCGGAGTTCCATTTATCTCCAGTAGTATCAGTACTACCAAACAATTATTATGATTGAGCTTCATTCTGATGAGCAGTTTTAGCACTGGCATATGCTTTCCAGATCAAGACCAGTCCGTGTCAGCATCCTAACCAACAAATCCAAAACCCTACTAGAGGCAGAGCATTTTCAAAATCTGTCTCTTATTCCTCAGAATAAGAAAACTTGCAAAATAACAAGGAAGGGAAAGAGTGAGGAAGATGACTAAGAAAAGCACCAGGCAGAAATACTCCTATGCCCTCCCACACTGAGTTGCAGCAGTTGGGCTTCACACAGCTGATGCAGAAGTGCTCTAGAGGTCTTTCTGCTGATTTCTGTATGTTTGGATGCAGATCCAAGCAGGAATATAGTTACACTTGAACTGAGAGGATTGGGTTCATTGGGCTTTAACCTGCCATTTGCATGTGGGCTACTACAGACACAACGCTCCATGCACGGGGCAGTACAGGCACACAGGACCATGGGTCTGCTGTTCCTACCAGCAACACCCCATTTCTCTCCCAACTCTCAGGGCTAAGGGGACACCCTGCTGCCCCTCACAGCACACCCCGCTGCACCACCACAGGGCCACATGTCTGCTTGAACCATATGGTTCTCACCAAACCCCAGAGTGCATAGCCCAGGTATGGGACTTTAGGCAGCCCCTGAGTCAGTGGATGCCTTGCCTAAGATTGTCAGATCCACTCCAGTTGAGAGGAAGGCATAAGGCACAAATGGATGATTGTCTCAACAGGCATGTGGAAAATACATGTGGATAAATTACTAGAAATTAGGTGTCTTATGCTCTTCTCACTCTTATTCATACCAAAAGTAATTCCACCGGAGATGAACAGAATTGTGCTCTTGTATCTACAGAGCACAAAAAAACTAAAATCAGGCCTCATGCTTCCTAAGTAAGATGTAATGCTTCAGTTTCTTAGCTAGAATAAAGCAGGATGTGCAGTATTAAAAAGATATTTACACAACCTGCACCTACCATAGAAGAACCACTTCCTCACATATTTATTATTCACTAAATTCTCACAAAATAATGTGATGGCCATTGCAGGCCAACTTTTATGTCTACAAAGTCATTAAAGGGCCTTCATGTTCTGTGTTAAAAGTACTCTAGAAAAGACCATCTTAAAATACATGCCACAGCATCTCCTGAGAAATCCATGAGTCAAAATTATTTTTAGATCACCAAACACAACAACATGCAATGTCACAGAATGATACAGTAAAAACTGAGCAGAACTGTAAAGGCAGCAATGCTGAAAAAAACACAGGGCAGAATGAAAGCAAGAAGCACCAGTGCAAAATGACTAGACGTTTCAAGCTGGTCATGGACAGAGTACATATTTATGTACACATTTCTTCCCGTGGTGTTTTAAACAGAGTTTAAATTCTAGGGGGAAACTGCTGCGTTAACTCCAAATTGGAAGTACGAAGTAATAAACCTAGGAAAGCCTATGAAAATGAGCAGAGATGCCTAGCTAGAAGCAATCCTTTTTAACAAAGCAATCCACTGAATATTAAGCCAACACCTGAAACAATAACTGCTGTAAGGACTTGGAAATATTCTTTCACTCTCATAGGTCCTAAAAATCTACTAAAGGTAGGCCACAGAGGAACAGCAGGGATGAAAGCCCCCGTATTTTTCCCTGAACTCACTGGGAAATGCAGCAAATGGACTACCACAAACTGCAGAAAGGCAGCCCAAAGGCTGTAGAATTAATCTAATATCACTGATAACACTTTGTGTCCTTTTTTGGTTGTTTCCAAAGAAATCCGAGAAAGTGTAGAAGGAAGTAGAAATGAAACTGCGAGAAATCTGTGCAGATTTAGGGAAAAATATTCCAGAAGCTTTTACAATAAAATCGTCACATGAAAAAATCTGGTAACAGGGGCCGGGGAAGAAAGAGATGGAAAACACGAATTTAGAAGGCTTTTCCCCCACGTCTGTCATCTGCATCCCCGTATCCAACATTTTTGCTCAGCAGCTGCCCTTGTGCCTTTTCTCAGCTAAGGCATGCAGATGCCCCAGAGTGCCGGACTGTCAGAGGATGCAGGATTGAGCAGGAATTGCTATACAACTCCCTCACCAATTACAAGCTGCAGGCAAGCAGGGATGGAAGCTACACACGGGCGAGAGAGGGGGGAAAAAAAAAAAAAACCCACAACTTTTTGCACCTTCCTCACCTTCCTCGCTATTAATGAGGGTTTCCTAATCCTCCATCACTCGCTAAGAGAGCACCGGGCTCGCTCCCCTGCAGGCTCAGGGCCAACTTATGGAGAAGGGCAAAGCGGGCTCGCGCTCCTACGGCTACGGGAGGAGAGAGTTTGCGGCTTTCTCAGAATATGCCGCATCCCTTCCCTTTCATTTTTTTTCCTCCAACAGAAAAAGGGTACAAAGTGAAGAGACCACTGAAGAGGGTGAAATCCCACTAAATCTCACATAATTAAACTGGGGGCGCGAAAGTAAAATATATCAATAACTTAAGACCTCGTCCGGGTCCGCCGCAGAGGTGCGCTTTGGGCTGCAGACACCCCAGGGGCGGTCAGGGCCGGAGGCAGCACCGGGCACCCACCCCGCTCTGCGCTGCTCCGTGGCCGGCAGCGACCCCGCACCCACCTCCCGCCCCGCTCGCGGGGAACCGCATCGCGGCAATGGGGATTTATCGTCCCAGTGGGCTCGCACGGGTATCACTAGGAAGCCGAGCGCAATTAAATCACAACGGGCTTTCGGGCTCCCAGCCACCGGCGGCTGCCCGCGGAACAAGTGCATCCTCGCGGGGAAGTTGCCCTCCGCCCGCCGTGCCCGGACTGGGGCCGACGCCGGCCCGTACTCACATCTCGGTGACATTGTCATCCTCGGCGCTCCGCTGCGGCACGGGGAAGGAGGCGATGCCCGGCACTGGCTCCGAGCACCAGATCCGCCAGGAACTGCAGCGACAGGACGCGGGGCAGCCTAGCGCGCCCCGCCAGCAGCCCAGCACCAGGCAGCACAAGCCCCACAGCCGCGCAAGGCCGGGCCCCGGCCTCCGCCGCCAGGACACCATGCCGCCCGCTCACTCCAGCGCTGCCCGACGACCTCCGCCCGCTGCAGTTGCCGCTGCCGCTGTCGGGGCGCACGCCCGGAGGGTGCGCAGCCTTCTGCGCCGCGGGCCGGCACCCCGCGGCCGGGGCTCACATGGGCGCGCCGCGCCGCAGCCGCAGCCGCCCCGCCGCGGTGCTCGCCCGGGGCTGCGGAGCGGCGGGACTCGGGCGAGCGACACTCGGCGTGGCACCTGCCCCGGCCCCGCGGGCGGGCAGCGGCGCCGCCTGCCCCCGCGGCGGCTCCAGATGATGCTGCAAAACGCTCTGAGCGGAGTGGCGGGGGCAGGTGGCGGAGGCTGCGCTTCTACCTGCGGGGGCTCGGGTGCCGCTGCCCGCGAGAGAGAGGCGGGCTGCGGGCGGGTAGGGAGGGCGCAGCCCGCGGCGGCGGCGGGGCTCGGGGCGCCGAGCTCTCCGCTTCACGCACCGTCTCCTCCTCCCTTCAGCTGATAATAAAGCAGCCCTAGCTCCTGCTCCAGCCCAAGCCGGAGAGCTGCCGGCAAAGTGACGTGGAGCTGACGCAAAGAGGGGCAGAAACTCCACAAAATGAGCATGAAATCCAAAAAAAAAAAAAAAAAAAAAAAAAGAACAAAAGCAACTAGGGAGGGAGGAGGGGGAAGAGGAGGGAGTGTGCCGAAGAGAGACAGATACCAATAGGCAGTCTGCGCCGAAGCCTTCGCTCACACGCGTGCACACACACACTCGCGCACACACACATACTCTTGCACACTCACGCACCCCTGGGGGATGGGGGACTGCCCCGCCGCAGATGTGGACTGTGCGCCCCGCGGAGCGCCGCCGGGGCGGCGGGTGGAAACACCTTGCTGAGTGGCGGCGGGCAGCTGCCGGGGCGGGGGTGACGGCACCCCTAGTCTCGGGGCGCTAAATAAGGATGCCTTAAGAGCCCTGGGAGGCGGCAGATGAGCGGCCCTAAAATGCCTTTCTCTTTCCCCAGAACGCCCTCTCCATCCCTTGGCAGCTCAGCAGTCTGGTTCTCCTTCTCCCCCTCAAATGTCTCCCCCGCTCACCCCCCCACCCCCCCCACCCCCACCCCTCCCGCAGGGTGCGGGTTTTCCGCAGCGATTTCGGTGCCCGGAGCCCGCCGCAGTGGCCGGCTCTGCGCGCTCCGCAGGCGCCACCGCGTGTCCCGCCGCCGCCATACACCGCGCCCGCGGCCGCCGCCCCGCGGAGCTCCGCGGCACCGGCGGCAATTACCGCCCGGCCGTCATTTACCCCCGCTGCCTGCCGGCCCGTGCTGCGCCCGGCTTTGGGGGGTGCTCCTAGAGCTTGGGGTTATCATTTGGTGCAGGTCTGACCTACACGCTTGTGTCACGTGTTTGCAGATTCAGTGAGCAACCGATCGGGGAAACTGGGGGTTGCAACGTTGTTCTGTCATTACTGAGTCACTGTTCCTCGTGCCCTGATAAATAGCGGGCAGTCACTACTTCATGTTGGCAGACTGCTTGCTTGCCTACATGCCATTATATTCAAAGATGGTGATGGCCCTTTCTTACTGAATTGCTAGGGTAGGGCCAGGTATTTTGAAATGAGTAATTCAGGGTTCCACCACCGAGTTAAAGAAAGAATGGTTACAGAATTTTCTCTACAAAGATATAGAGCAAGTTGTCGCTACACTGTTTAGAAAGTGCTCAGGAATCAATTTGACATGTCACATATTAATTGAATGAACACTTTGTTCTATTTGCATTTCTCAGGCTACGGAGAAATACAATTCTTGCTGGGTACATTCATAGGCCTGACACACTCACCGGCGGGGCTGTTCTGCTTTCAAAGAACATCCTGCTAACACAGCCGCAGCCATACCTCGCCGGAACTCTGATTCATGTTTCTGTATAGGGCAATGAGTAAAGACTGGAAAAAGACTTATAAATTAAAACAGTGTCAATCAGGTTACCATATTTACGTCAAATTTATTAGAAATCTAAATAAAATGGTTGTATTCATACAGGTCTTCTACTCAGAATACAAATGTTTCCTGTCAGGCCCAGCACTCTGTCATTTCTAAATAAAACACGGGGAAGGTTCAGAGAGTCCCAAATGGTAAGAGTGTCCTAAACCCACATAGTGCAGTGTAAGAATGTGAAAAACTCATAAAAATATTTTTCCAGCACAAGATATTTTGTCTGTAGGCAACACAACTCTGGACAAAATTGGGAGGAGGGGGCATTCATTGTTTTAAATTAGGATATTTTTTCTAAATGGAGAGATCTCCAACGCAGTTAAGCTTCCAAACCATGGAAAGCACTTCAAAACCTGAAATACTGTTCTGCAGAGAAATCTGCTTCCAGGTCTATGCCTGATTTCTTCTTGGTGAACACAAGAACATCAGCTCTTAAAGGCAATAAATTCTCGTGGTAATGCTCCTAATGACTTTGTGACAATAAGCTTCTATTTTTCTGATTTTATATGGGTTCGTACTGGACTTTACTATCTCGTAGACATAACATGTCTGTTTTCTGGGATTTCAGAAAATTGAGAACTGTCAAAATTTCAGGTGGAGCCACACAGTTGGGTCCAGTAGTCCAATGGATCAATGGTGTTGGAAGAATGAAACTCTACAGATAAGATCTGGAACCTGATGAGCTGTGGGTCAGTATTAATGCTGGAGCACGCACTTGAAAGCAGCATTAACACCTGTTGTAATTGTTGGTTTGGATTTTCCACAAAAGCGTTGATGAGATACATGGCAGTCCTTTTGTGGAAGGGTTGGGACTCACACCACCACCATCTCTAAATATAGAGGATAATGACATAGGTTGGTGGGGTGGGGGAGGATAGGAAAAGATGCCCACAACATGGCTGAAATGAAGAGTGTTCCACCTGGAAGCCACCACTTCTGTCCTGCAGAAATGGGGAAAGGGGTAGCTCCTCCACAGGCATGGCTGCGTATCTGGAGTCCTTTAGTTCCAGCATTACAAGTGGCACAAAGAAAGTATGATAAACTGTAACTGTTTCTACATGAATGTATTTATCTATAAAGACAGCACCATTCTAATATGCTTTTTCTCACAGAGTAAGGAGAGTAGTAAAGCTTTGCTCAACTACTGCCTATGAGCTATTACCTAAAGGACAACCACAACCAAACCACCAGAGAAAAGGAACTTTTTGGAAGTGCCACAAGAGCACACATGATTCCAAAGGTGGTAAAACTAGAGCAAAGACCTAAAAATATGACACGGCAACAGAGTGTGATCAGAGGCCTAGAAAATATGAAGTCTGCTTTAGGATAGAAAGAGCAGTTTTGTTTGGTGTTCAGGAGTTTGAAGGGATGTGCTGTAATACTCCTGAAATCTGCAAAGTGCTCTGCAGGGGATTGGTGATAAATTTTTCTCTTGTCTACTAGATAGGACAAAAAATAATGGACTTGATTTACAGCAAGGAAGATTCATGTCAGACATTACAAAAACTTCTGTACTGCTAGTACGACAAATGGGTCACCCCAGAGAATGCCAGGATCTCAAACACCGAGCCTGTTGAGGGGAGAGAGGTGAGCATCTCCCCACATCGGGTGAGACAGAGTCAAATTTGCCACTGCTAGTCAAAAACAAATTAACAACCTTGCAGATGTTCTTTTCCCTTGCAGTATGCATTTCTTTGTCCTTTTTTTTTTTTTTTTTTTTTTTTTTTTCCGGTTGTAAATGAAGTTATGAGAACGTGTTCTGAATATGCGGAATAATCAACGTGTTTTCTTGAAATTACTGTTCTGAAACTTGAAGTCATATATGATACATAAAACATCTTTGTGTATCATGGAATAGAAATTACAGTATCTGGAAAGGTGCAGCATGATGGATTAGCACAAAAAAAAGACCAGGCATGAAATTTCAAAGAATCACTGTAAGAGTGCTGTTATTCAGTTGGGAGTATAAGGAACTGTGCCATGGAGGCTGGGGAAAGGTGAGGGCATGATGCATGCTTGTGCCAGAGTGTCCTATCCTACCCAAAAGGCATGCACATAAAAGGACCAGCCTTACATGCTAGCACCAAAGCTGCAATAGAGGCTTTGCATCCTGCTTGCATTTTGCTTACTGCCTGGGGATTCTGAGCAGTTAGAGGAGCGAAAGCATGGACCACTTGTAGGAACTCTGGATTTTATCAGTAACTTTTTGCTTACCACTTATATGCTGATTCCAGGACGACTTCCCACATGAAGATTTTCCTGCATTCAAACTGAACTGTGATCAGAGGGACACAGCTGCAATATGACTCACAGAACACATATGAACTTAAATCTCAAATGTCTGCTATGTTGATAACTATGCTGAGACGGACTTGGCCCTCTTTCCCAATCTCCCGCATCTTTTCCCTCAATAACGAAAATCGCTTCCACGCAGCTCTTTTCAGAACTAACTCCTAACTCAAGGTACCTTCTAAGTGTCCCAGCCCAGCTTTTGTTTGTGCAGTGTCATACCTGTTTAGAGTTTCGTCTACCTTCCTAATCGTCACTCATTTTGCATTACTGTATAATGGATGCGATTTCTCCTTATCTTTTTCAAGCAGTGATTTACGTTTATTGACTTTAATGTGGAGCTCAATCCTGCCACCTCGTGCTCCAGAAGATTAGCACACCACTTTATTTTGGGAAGAAAGGGAGACTGAAGGGAAAGGAAAGTAAGGTGCACTTATGACATTTCTAACAAGCAAGGAATTAAATGAGACTTTGACCATCTAATAGCTGGTTCCAGCTGGATATTACCAGAGAAGTAATTTCGTTTGAACTCTTCTAGGGGCACTCTTCACACTTCATTGTCACTTCTTACATCCCCAAAGATTTTCAAAGACGAGGGATGTCAGTGGCATCCCCAGTACACTAATAAAGAAAGGCACATACCCCAGTCTCCCGGCCTGCCATCTGTGTCTGTCTTGTGGCCAATGTATTAAACAGAGATCCCGGTAGCTCTGTGTTAACATTTATTGCAGTGTGCTACAAGGGCAGCATTACATGCTTTTCATCAAGAAGCAATCACATCATGGAGTAGAGGCAAGGATTCTCCTCATTTATCACAAAAGCTTGTATTTTTTGAGAAGGTAGTGAAAGTAATGATTGCATGGAGTGTGAACTTTGATTTTCTGCTGAAGTCCAAGGCAGAACTTTTTCCGGTCTGACAGGACATCACAGCACCTAGCTCCTATTTGGATCATTGCGGGCTGCTACACTTACTTCAACTGTCTTATCCACCACTCTTCTGAGTCTCCCTGCAGACAGCCAAGAAGGAGAGCTTGTTGACTGTACATCTATCCATGTACAGCTTCCTGAACAGCTGACAGCAAATGTAAATGGTATTTTTACCTCTGCACTGGAAATGGCTGCCCAGGGAGGTGATGGGGTCACCGTCCCTGGAGGTATTCAAGAGACATTTAGGTGTTGTACTGAGGGACATGGTTTAGTGGGAAATACTGGTGGTGGGTGGTGGGTGGTTGGACTGGATGATCTCAGAGGTCTTTTCCAGCCTTGGTGAATCTATGTGTCAGTGACAGGAATCCCAAAGCAGCTGATAATCTCTAATAGTCCATTTTGCTGATTTTGTCAAATGATATTCATTCAAGTTAAATTTTTATCACGTGCACGGACTTGCTCAGTCACAGTAATGATTAGTCCTCCAGATAATCCAGTTTATTCTGTGTGTCTATATGCAGACACATACAAGGCTCAATGGGTGGAAAATGCAAACATAATAAAAATCTGAAAATCACTTGACAGTTTTCTCCCAGTTTACAAACAATGCAGACACAAATGATTTTATTTTATTTTTTGCCATACTGAGCCAACGATGTTTTGAACTCTCCTTTACAGAAATCAGTAAAATCGGTAAAACAAACAAACAAACAAACAAACAAACAAACAAACAAAGCAAGCTGAGTTTCTGGTACAATAATTTAAAGGATAAGAAATCATCTGACATCTTAGCTATGGAACACTGCAAGTCAACTTCAGTTACCATTGTGAATTGCTGCTCTCATTATTTATTGTCTACCTATCCGATGGACTACATATCACAAATGTGTTTCGCTCATGATTTTGGAGTTAAGGTAGTTTTGCATGGGGCCAAGACATGATTTTTACTCCTTATCTTCTGGGCCTTTTTTGATACAGCAACCAATAGGAAGAAATCTCTCTAGCTTATTAAGATAGAAATCACTTAATTTGTGATGCAGATATGCTTGTCACAGCCATACCAATGTCTTACTCAAGCTGGGGTACCATCTCATGACATGACCTGTTTCTCCGAGGGAAAATATTTCGTGTACAGTTGTGTGTATTGCTGGTAGCACAGGAAGGACACGGTAACATGCAAAACTACAGATGGTGACTGAACATGCCTCTTCTCAGAATGCCATGGATAACAGCCATGAGCAGAGATAAGCAAACTAGCAGAAAGCTAGAAGCTCAGAAATTACTTGTTTCCAACTGACCCATTTAGAACTGAAGGATCCTTATGGCCTGTAACATGGAGGTGAATTGAAGTAACTCTTCCACTTAGCTTATGGACAATATATTGTCGACAATTTGATAAATTTTATCTTCTTCCATCTGAAGGTTATGTATATAAGAGCACTCTTCATTAGTTTTTATTTTGTTATGTTAAAAATATTGGTACTAAAGGTGATGCTATGTAAAGGTAGTACTTCTTGTTAGCAGTTTATGTTTTATTTTATTCTACCTGTCTCAGCTGGTATCCTACAGGTGCTACAGGCTCTTCCATGTGCATTTAAAGACATTACATGATATTCACTATTTATAAGACTGAGCAAGAGGAGAATAGGACTACTGATATGAAAGACCTACCAACTTCAGTCATAGAGCAGTACAATAGTATGCTCTCAGAAAATGGCTGTCTCATTCTCTGCTTATGAAATCATCTTTTGATGCTGGTAAAATTCTGTGGCTTTTCTATGTGAAAAAAATGTAGTGAAAAATTTACTACCAAACCATTTCTCTGCAGAGTTTTCTGGTCCCTTTCAAGTTTGATTTCAGGATTTAGTCTGGAGTGGAAGCTATGCAGGTCCCTTTGATTAATATCTTTTCCACTCTGCTCTTTCTCCTTCAATTTTGGATAAGGCCACCATCCTTGCTAATTTTCGTCTGTGGCTCCACAGCCTTTGCTGGCAACCAAGATGTTGTGATCTTTTTCCTGTCTCCTCTGGAACCTTTTCCTTCCAGCAACACCCAGATTTGGTAACAGGCCATACGGGATTGTCTTACATAATGCGCTGCGGGTTTCTATGGTACTTCCACTTGGTTTCCCACAGCAACCACACAGTATAAGAGACATTTTAAGCTTTACCATCATCATCACTTCTTAATCCTTTTTGTAAGATTCTGATAGTGTTGCTTCTTCATGCAGGCATTATCAAGGCACTACTTGCTGCCAGATTTTCTGAAGTTCAGTGTTGCCTTGCGGCTTGGCAACATCTGGGTCAATGGAAAAGCTGGTAGTTGCCTTCTAACAGAGAATGTCATAGGATCACATTGTCTGAGAACAGTTTGGTTTTGAAAGTGTTAGCATAATTTAATCTCAGGGCTTAGGGTTTTTTTTTTGGTACTGTCTTTAAATTGCTAGCTAAAGCAGTATACATCCGGCTCTCTGAAGCTGCATGGCTTATTATATAGAGTACGTTACCTACAGTTCTGCAGAGGAAGCAATGCCTGTTGATTGCTAACAGTATTCACATTCATTTAAGGTGAATTCAACTACTTACAGTTTAAGTCCTAAAGCTGAAGTCAGTAAAAGATTCCTATTGCCATAACTATCACTTATTTGTCCTGTACAGCTTAGTACTCTGAATGTAAATGCTGCTTGAGTTGTACTTTTTTACCTTGGCCTTATGTTCCATCTGTTAGCTGAAACTGGTAAAGCAGCAGAAGTTTATAGCTATATTCAGTGGAATTTGCTAGAGGTATTTGTAAGGATTATCTTTTTTAGATGTATGAAAATTATCATTTATGTATTCCATTCATGCCCAAAATATTTGGTTATATTCCCTGTTTTTTTCACATTGCACATTGATGCCTGAACTTTCATTAAATATATTATTCACTTGAACATTTCGTCCAAGAATTACAGAGCAAAAAAAAAAAAAAAACGAAGAAAGGGAAGGGATGGTTCTTCCCCCCTCACCTTTGTAACTGCAAACTGCAGGTTTTCTTTTCTTAGCCGTAGATTACAATAACACTCTCAAAACTTCAAAATAAAGTTTGCATTCCAGTTAAATGCATTTTTCCAAGGGCACGATCCATAACCTGTCCATAAGTTTGTCCTGAGTTCATGGGTCTTTAAAGGAATTAAGCTGTAATTTTGCATAAACCTGGAGAGATGGCTACAGTCTTTCTTTGCCCAGCAGTAGACTTAACTCAGCAGATTTCTGAGAACATGACATAAGCCAGCCCCAATTGCCTTTCCAGTCATTGCCTTCAAGTTAGTGAATCACCTGCTCCAGTTCTTTGGCTGGGTCTCTGTATCTTGGAACGGTTGCCTCATTTCAAATGCAGTTTGTGGATTTTAGAAACCCTTCTACCAGTACCAAGTTGCAAAGGCAATTCAGGAGCTTCTATTGAGGGTAACACTATAAAATATTTAAACTTGATTTCCCCCCATCATTCACAGTTTCATCACTCATCCTAAGTGATGAAGATTAAGTGAACTGAGTGAACCAAGACAATCCTACACTTTCTCTCTTCAGACACTGTTGCTTTTATTTCTCATTGACATGGACAACTCTATACAGGAGAGTTGTTCCTGTCAGTGGTACTTCTTAATTACTTTTCGTCTTGAACTGTTACACATCACATCTCATCCACACCATAGGCCTTCCCCCAAATTTTCTATATAAGTATACACCATAGAATTGTAGAATCACAGAATGGCTTGGCTTTGAAGGGACTTTAAAGATTATTCAGTTCCTTACCATGGGCTGGGTTGCCACTCACTAGATCAGGCTGCCCAGGGCTCCATCCAACCTAGCCTTGAACACCTCCAGAGATGGGACACCCACAGCTTCTCTGGGCAGCCTGTGCCAGTGCCTCACCAAAGTATGAGTAAAAAATTTCCCCCTAACATCTAATCAAAATCTCCCTTCTTTCAATTTTGAACTGTTTCCCCTTTTTCTATCACTACTGGGCCATGTTGAAAAGACACTCTCCATCTTGTTTATAAACTGCGTTTACCTACTTAAACACTGGAAAACCACAATGAGGTCTCCCCGCAGCCTTCTCTTTTCCAGTCTGAACAAACCCAGTTCCTTCAGTGTTCAGTCTGGAGAAGAGAAGGCTGTGGGAGCTACCTTCCAATTTTTAAAGGTAGATTATAAACAGGAGGGAAATCAACATTTTGTACAGGTAGATAGCAATAGGAGAAGGGGGGATGGTTTTATACTAAAGGAGGAGATATTTAGATTGGATGTCAGGGGAAATTTTTTCACTGAGAGGGTGTTGGGGTGCTGGATGAGGTTGCCCAGAGAGGTTATGCTTGTCCCTTTCCTGGAGGTCATGTCAGAAGGGATCCTGGGCAAGCTGATGCAGTACTTGATCTAGTAGCTGGCAAACATGCCTTCAGCAGAGTAGCTGGAAATTGATGATCCCTGAGATCCCTTCCAATCAGTCTCTGATTCTATGATTCTATGATCTTCATGGCCCTTGTCTGGATCAGCTCCAACAGGTCTATGTTATTCTTTTGTTGGAGACGCCAGGACTGGATTCGGTACTGTAGGTGGCATCCCACAAGAGCAGAGCATAGGGAGGCAGTCACCTCCCTCACCCTCTTGGCCAATCATATCCTGGGTTGCATCAAGAGAAGAGTGACCAAAGATCGAGTGAGATGACTCTGTCCCTCTACTCTGCTCTAATGAGATCCCACCTGGAGTACTACGTCCAGTTCTGGAGCCCACAGCATAAGTAGGACATGGAGTTTTGGGGGCAGGTCCACAGGAGGGCCATGAAGATGATCAGAGGGCTGGAGCACCTCCCCTACAAGGACAGGCTGAGAGAGCTGGGGCTGTTCAGACTGAGGAAGAGAAGGCTCTGAGGAGACCTTATAGTGGCCTACCAGTACCTGAAGGGGGCCTACAGGAAAGCTGGGAGGGACTTTTTTTATAAGGGCAGATAGTGACAGGATAGGGTGAAATGGTTTTAATCTAGAAGAGAGTAGACTTAGACTAGATATCAGGAAGAAATTCTTTACTGTGAAGGTGGTGAGGCACTGGAACAGGTTGCCCAGTGAGGTTGTGGATGTCCCCTCCCTGGAAGCATTCAAGGCTAGGCTGGATGGGGCCTTCAGCAACCTGGTCTACTGGGTGGGGTCCCTACCAGAGGGACTGGAACTAGATGATCCTAAGGGTCCTTTCCAACCCAAACCACTCTTTTTCTATCATTCTATGGGCATGTTCTGAAATTCTTTACTAAGAAACCTACGGGTGACTATCAGGGTGTGCAAGACTGTTTTCCATATACATTAGCCTTTGAGTTACCCTTTGAGGAAATTTCTGCTGAGGTTCCTGTAAATATTTAGAGGATGCGAACACTGACAGAGCTTGGTCATAATGTCCTTTCCGAGTGAATTTCTTGTTCACAATTCTTGACCATCTTTTATTTCTGACAATGAAGTATAAAAGACTTGGAAGAGCAGTCTCCTCAAAAACAGTGAGAAAGTTCCCCTGCAAGTTCAAGTTCATCATAGTCCAGCATACCAACAACTGACCAGTGGCCAGTAGCACTTAGTTTTCATCATGATTCAGACAGAAGATCGTCTCTTCTACATGTAGCAGAAGAATTTTGTCAACTATATAACTGCTCAACAGCACTCAGTGTCTGTTTTCCAAGATTTTCTCCTGTAGAATTCAACCCAGTTTTTGCATTTGGGCCCCTGATACTTATAGAGTAATTGATCTGATCTTTTTGGCTGATTCCCAACTACTAAACATTCTCCCTCCCCTCTTCAGTGGCTGTAGGCATTATGAATCCTCAGGAAACCAAGTCAGTTCTGAAACATATGTCCAGCATCCAGCCCTGAAACTCATGTCCTTGTAGTCCATGTTTGTTTGGTTCATTTAGCCACAACAGCAACTGTACTTTTCTAGCACTGTCCTTGCTGGCATGCAAAACCCACCTCTTCCCATAGTGCATTTCCTTATAGCCCCTGTACTTGGGACTAGACATCTCCAATTCAATATTCTTCCTGGCACAGGACTGTGCCTCATCAGTGTTTTGTGCAGTCATGTCAGCCAGAGATTCCCCAGGTGTTTTTATAGCTAAGAATAACTTTCTCTAGTCACGTTTCACACATGGTCAAACCCAATTTATGTCCTGGTTTCACCCTTTAATGCAGGTACAGCTTACTTACAATTGGGTGTACCCTCCCTTTCATTTTTGGCATCTGCAGTTGCTGAGCCAATCTGGGTCTTGCTACAGCTACAGAGTTTACACCAGGCTTGGGGCAAGCATCTGGCCTCACTACTGCTCTTTGTGTGAAAAGGGCTGCAGCTGTGATTTTTTCCATCCCTTTTTAAGGAAATCGGTCTCACATCCCACTTCATGCTGCATGTAAATCTATGTTATCTCTTCTGGGGAGGCTCAAGAGAGGTCACTGAGCCCATGTTTAGTTTTCCTTCCCATCACTGCTTCTCATATTGTGTCCTGTCTGGATTTGTTTCATGAGATGGAACTTGCACAGTAGACCCTACTTTTTTTATTATTATTATCATTACTTCTTTTTTTAGTTTGTCTACCTGAGAGAGGATGTGGTAGTTGAAGGGTTTCCTAGGGCTTCAGTCTCCCACAGATTCCAGTCATAAGAGCCTGAACAATGTACACAATCCCTTGCTTTGGTGTTTGAACCAAAAGCAATATTTCCTGAAAGGCAGATGGCCTGATGGTTAAAAGGTTAAAAGCTTTGTTAAACATGTGTGTGTGTTGCCATTGATTGTGGATTTGATGGTATTTAAGTGTACTTTGAAAGGAAACCACTGATGTAGGGCGCTCTCCTTGTCAACCTTACTCAATTCCAGTGTGAAACAGCCTAACAGATTGTCAATTTATTAATTGACCACAGAGTGTGGGTCAAAGGACTGAAGTACATGGGTGGTAATTACTGTGGATTGACAAATCTGGGCACTTGAAAGTTCAAGGCTGCTTCAGTGTAACTTCTTATGTAGTGAGAGAACTAGCAAAAATCTGGGGTTAAGTTTGCTCAACACTTATGGCTGAATGCCAAAATATCTTTTCAGGTCATTAACTTTAAAACTCTGATCTGGAGATGTTGCTTCAGGAACTTATTTGTCTTGGCAGGACAACATAGACTCAGCCACACGTGGAAAAACAAGTGTCACCGTTTTGAAAGGTAGATGAATATGATTATTAAAGTGATGTGTTTACCAGAATAAATGAAGTTCTTTTTATTGCTTGTTTGTACGAATGTTTGCTTTTGTTCTTTTTTTGACCTGATGTTAAAATAAGTTGTTCCTTCATACCTAGTTCAATCAGAATTTCTAAAATTTGTATCTAATTTTTCAGGTAAGATAAACAGGGAGTAAGCGTAAGCAGCAATAATGCAGATGGTGGTATGGCAAAATTAGTATATTACTGAATTATTTATCTTTTTAAGATAAATATGTTTTTTTAATGTGATAATGTGATCATCACATTAAAAAAAATGATCATCATTTTACTTTTCACACATCTATAAAACTTTATATTCTAAGCTTATATAATATATTTATGGAACATATATATTCATATTTCATATTTTTATATTTTTCATAGTTATATTTCTAAATATTTGTATATTTTTTATGTTCAGTGAATGACAGCACTATCCCTGAAGCCACTGGTCCAGCTAGTAGTTTGTTAAAGTTATCTAAGATCAATTTACTACCACTAAGCATGTTATTTCTGGTGACCTAGAAATGCAAACCATAAGCACAAGAATGCAAACACTTTAAAGCTGACAAAACAAAAATCACATGCTTCTGCAAGCAAAGCAGCATCCATGAAAATGTGTTTTGACTGTTCTTGCTTTTAAATTAACTTCCTGTTCTTGAATATCTGGGATGATTCTTGAGAAACACAGAAGCATGCAAAGACCAATGTCCTGATTAAAAAATTGTGCAACAGTGTAAAAGCAAGTTATTATTAAATTAGTGGGATGCCTTCCACTTTCTAAGATATGGTTTTGCCAAGCCACTGTGTGGATTAACACAATTATGTGTGCACAACCTGAGCACTATTTACACTGGCAACTCAGTTACACTGAGAAGGCTGTTCAATTCCCACTCGAGGACATGGCAAACGGTGGGTAGAGAAGATTCTTGAAAAAGCAAGCAAGCAAACAAACAAAAACAAACAAACAAAAAAATACATTAGAAATGCCTCCTATTTGAGCATAAGGAAACTTTGTAAAATCAAGAGCATCTTCAAGGACATACAAAGTGATCTCAGCGCAGAGCTAGCTCAAGTGTTTTATTAGAGGGCATTCAGTTGTCATGGACAGGGAAGACCAAAGAGACTGTTTACCTTTGAGTTATAACTACTAGAACACAGAGCAGTGTCCCAGCAAAAAAGAAAAAAGGAAAAAAAAAAGAAAAAAAGAAACACTGGGAACACAAGTACTTGGCACATTTAAATCACATTAAATAAAGCACTGGAAACTGTACCACAGGGAATGGACTTCTACTGGCATGCTCTAACCCTCCTGCTTCCTGAAGTCATGATGCCCAATGTCCTGATTTCCAAGCCTGTGAGACCTATCACTTCTTTTTCAAATCATTTCTTTGACACATAAATACAGGGTTGGATCCAACCAAAAGCTTAGACGTTTGACATTTTGCTATACCATACAACTATGAGAACTTTTCCTGCAATTAAAACTTTCCTTTCTCTCCAGAGCAGTAGGGGGAAAAGATCACGGGTAAATTCATATCTACTTCATTCCCTGTGCCATTTCGTGAATGCCTTCCCTTTATAGCAGACAAAATCTTATGTCCCAGAGCATCCCTTATCCTTTTACTTTTTTGGTGTGCATTGTCTCTGTTGGATTTCAGAAATTATGAAACTGGATGTACCTGACCGGAAAATTGCTCATTGGGCTGTTGCTGGCAGATAATTGACCATTTGACATTTAAGCCTAATCTCAGCACAAGATGGTCGATTCTTTTGAGGTTTTGCATGTATTTTGACTGCAGAGTGTGGCAACACTGAGAAATGCAAAGTAATTGCTGCAATACAACAGCTTTTTGACCCTTGCTTTAATGAGAACAAAACGAACAAGAGTAGTATACCAACTGCAAGCAAAAAGTTACTGCTGGAAGGTTCTTAATAGGGGCCCGCGGCGCTAGCATTAAGTCTGGCTGTGTTGAGCCTTCACAGTCATCTTTATTGACAGCGCCAGTACCTCTTTGTCTAGTAATAATGGCGCTAAACTCTCTGCACATCACAGAAGATACAGTGAGATAGAAAGCCTGACTGAGCAATGAATCATCCTACTTTCCTTCCATGTTAACCTCCCTAACTCAAGGAGAAGCAATGACACCTAACTAAAGGAAAACAGGTGTGAATCTAGCTCATCCTAAGGTGAAGATTTTCACTAAGTAAAAACATTATTTTACTGAACCAGGACATCAGACAACATTACAAACTATATTTGCTAAACTAAATTATGTTATAAACATAACAAAGTACAAAAATGATGTCCTACCAGGCTTAATTATGTTTTTTATGGCAGCTGTCATCAGAGAATATCAACACAGTTTTGAAAAATATTTTTCTAGACATGAGGGACATTCTGTATGATGGTATGATCTTGGCAGAAGACTTCTTATTTTACCCTCAAAATGAAGGTGATTTGTGGAATCATGGGGATAACAAGTGTTCTCAGCTGTATCCAGAGACCCATTCTCACATTAAGAATGGGCATCAACACACCGAACTATGGTGCCAAGTTACTTACCAAAGCAGTGTAGTTAAGTTCAGGGACAGGTAAAAAACCTAGAACAAGTTTCATCACTGTACTCAGAAGCACAAGTTGTTTTTCTTTAAAATTTGCTCCTCTTTGCAAATAAACTTATTTTCTAAAAGCATCATTTTGTCCCATTGACTAAATGTCTAACTCCAAACACTTTCCCATAATTTCTCCCAGGAGATAAATGAGAGCTGTGCTTGCAGGGTATAAAGCCACAGAATTGACATCCCCAATTCCACTTTATCACAGAAATTCTGACTGCACTGACACACAAAAAATTTTCAGCCAACTTTGTAGGATTAGAATTGAACTTGAGTCACACAGAACCAGACACAAAATTTACTGAAGACACTGAGACTCTCATACAAATTTCAGAAGGATTTATAGACTATTTCTACAAAGGTTTCTCCAAATGTGATGCCTTTGACTTTGTTAAGCTGGCCCACAACATCAGAGGAAGATGTTGGTGGTATAGCAGTAGAGGCTAAACCTTCTCAGCAATATTCCATTACATTTTGTCATCATGTGACAGATGTCAGCAGAGGGGCAGCCTGACAAATGGTGTCTGACATGGAAGTGCATATAAAGCAAAGGAGCAGAATTTAATTCCTCCATGCAGAAAAAAAATGGAACCCATTGACATTCACTGATGTTTGCTGAACATTTTTGGAGAACAAGCAGTGCATATGAGCACAGTGAGGTGGGTGGTGTGCACTTTAGCTATGGCAACAGTGACAGCGTTCACAATCATGAATGTTTATGAGCTCAGCATGCAGCTCTTGTTCTCTGCTGATGACAGTGTACAGCTAATGGTGGTGACTATGCTGAAAAATAAATGGTGTTTTGTAGATGAGAATTTGCACTATCAGACAGTGTTACTGTGCTCTTTGTATCTGCTGTCATTTCCATGGAAATAAATAGGTGACATTACTTTCAGCTCAACTTTCATAAAGTTTTTTTTACTTCTCTGATAACACACACCTAAAGTCTGAGAAAAGAGTACAATTTCTGAATTCTCTGTTGAATATTTTCTCCTTCTCTGTACCTCATTCCCCTTCAAATCTTTGGAAATCCCTTAAGAGAATTCAAATCTTACTCAACAAAATGTGTTTTCTGATGACACTTTTGCATGCATTGTGTGATCCATCACCCTGTGAAGATCAGACTTTGTAACAATAAATAAAAGTTCCCGCAAGTGATGATCAGATTTCTATTTTGAAAGAGCAAAGTCATGGTAATTTTTATAACTATACCAAATACTGCTTGCCTGTGTATTATGTGATTCTCCCTCCTGCATCAGATACCTTAAGTTTTGGCTCCCAGACTGGGAGGTGGCCTCCTGCACAAAGCTGACATCATAATTAATTAAAAAGAAGCAACTGTACTATTGGCATTCTTGAGATGAGGCATTAGTGCAGACCTTTCTGGCCAGCATCCAGTCTTAGGAATGATATCACAAATTGCTTGGCACAGATGCAAGCTCTCATCATTAAGGGAAAGTGAAAGAAAGCTACTGGGATTCCTGGTATACAGTTTAAAAAAAAAAAAAAATTCCTCAAAGTTGAAGAACACATAGGCTACATTAGTGGGTACCCAGTGGCAAAAGTTGAAGTCAACAGAGTGTACCAGATGCTGAGATTTAGCAGCCATCACTACACCCTCAACAGAAATAAGAAAGCTTCTGTATCTCCTCATCACCACTCTTCTGTAACATGACATGTTCATTTCCATTTGTGTTCTTTTGATTCTTTTTCTCTGTATATCTCCACATTTTGATGTAAAATAATAGTAAATATATAAATAACACCTACTGTTTCTTCTTAGCTGAAGTATCCACAGCTGAGACTCTGTTTTTTTAAACTGTCTGCACTACTGTGGGTTGATTGCTCTCTGACCTGTCATTTTTTCTTTTAGTGCAGGTCTTCCCAGCAGGGCTCATGTGTGTGACAAATCTTTTTGACTCTGTGATTCCCAGAAGATCTGAAGAATGGACACATTGGTTATTATGACTCATGCTTGGAAGCTGCTGTATGGCCCAGCCCAAAAGCTCTCCTTTTTCTAGCTAGATTTATCAGCAGTGTAAAATAATGAATGGCCACTGAACATTGCTCGTTGTAGCCAAACAAGAGGGGAAGAGAGGAAGAGAAAAAGGAAGAGAGAAAGAGAGAAAAAGAGAGAGAGAGAGAGAAATGGAGGAAGAAGGAAAGGAGGAAAGGAAGAAGAAAAGAAAGAGAAAAGAGAGAGAGAGAGAGAGAGAGAGAGAGGAAAGAAAAAAAGGAAAGGGAGGAAAGGGAGGGAGGAAGGAAGGAGAAAGGAGAGAGGAAGGAAGGAGAAGGGAGGGAGGGAGGGAGGGAAGGAGGGAAGGAAAGAGAAGGAAGGAAGGGAGAGAAGGAAGGAAGGAGGGAAGGAGGAAAGGAGGGAAGGAAGGAAGAAGGGAAGGAGGGAAGGAAGGAAGGGGGGAGGGAGGGTAGGGGGGAGGGACGGAGGGATGGAGGGAGGGAAGGAAAGGATTTTTTCTGTCACCCTATGTTCTGATTTAGATTCTAACATCTCAGTGGAATAAACTTACTTCTTTATTTGTTGTTAGGGGATACATGTACTAAATCAGCAATACTAACTATAGCACTGGCTCACTTTTGTCAGTTTCCTGGATCTAAATTTTGTACACACACAGAAAAAACTGATTGCCAAAATGCAGAATATTTAGCTGTCTTTCTGTAGTTGGTTATTACATTAACACATGAGATCTGATGTGGCCTTGTATCTATAATTATGGGATAATCACAGGTACATAAATTAACTTTTTCCAATGGGATAGTAAAGAATGGCTGATACTTCTGTATTAAGGATTGATTGAGAACCTCTCAGTCACACACACGTGGCATTTGGTGCATCCCCATAGGGGAATATTAGACTCCTTCATTCACCAGATCTTCTGCAGGTATGTGCACTCCAGAAGCTGGAGGGAACCCACTGTGCCCTCTGGACTAGGTGTTTGGGTGTCTTTAAAAGAAACCCAAGGCACAGCATATCCTGAAGGTCCCAGGCCCTGGCAGCTAGGATCCTCTAGATTCAACTATGAGATATAAAGTGATGGTCAACATATTCCCTCAAATGCCAACGGTATCTGAGAGGTGGTACATTCCTCCAAGCCTATGATGTTGGAACTCTCTGTCACCTGAGGTAGCCTGCAGTTCACGGTTACCAGTCAAGGAGAATGAACTGCAAGGAAGGAGGGCAAGATCAGAAATTCCCAGCAGATATTTGTATGCTCTAGGCTGTAAATTTCATCTGTTTCTCAAAGCAGGAAAAGAGAAGTTGCATAACATTTTATTGAAAGCTTTAGAAATCATTACTACTTATTTGAAATGAAAGCAGCACAAGGAATTTTCATAAACTGTAATGTATACCTGGCACTTAAAACATTTTAAGGGATTTATATTTTCAAAAAAGGCTTTGATTCTGTGGTCACTTAAGCGACTCGAAGTTACTGTTCTGCCAAGTCAAATTCTTTTCACTTATGGGATTTAACAGATAAAGTTAAAACAGTAAAAAAGAAAATAATGAATAACATGTTTCAGTCATGCTTTAAACGTCAAAATAACTTTTTCTGTTTTAACTGCACAGCTCTAATATAGTATAAAAGAACTAAAAGCCAAAATCACGCCATAATACCCTTTCCACTTGCATGTTTCAGTCACAGGCCAGTGATGAGTCCAGTCAAGAAAGCCTGGAAATCCTAAACAGCTGAATATCTGATATTTTTACCAGTTTTTCTCCAACAATTCATTACTGTTTTCTGCAGGGAGCAATGGAAGGCAGAGTTTCAAGCCATGCAGGTTACTTTCTTCTTCTGCCTTTTCTTTCAATTTTCCTCTGTGGTTTTTGTATTTTGTATGTGTGTGTGTGTTTAATTGCAGATTAATACATTTCCACTTTTTATTTGCCCAGTATCTTTCACCTGCATGAAAAGTTTGTCATTGTTTCTTGGAAACCTCTAAAAGATCACTGACCTGGCCTTCAGAGCACTTAGGGAAGAGCTGTCACAAAAAATACAAAGCAGACACGTCTATGACTTCCAGTAAAATATTTAAAGAGAAGTGTGAAAAGATACTAGCTTATTTTTGCATGACATCTAGATAGTACAACAAAGTCCACGCTCTGTAACATTTTTATTCTTGTTAAAAATTTAAAAGGCAAGCTTCTAATGTCTGAGCATTAACTTAAGTTGTAGTCAGTCTGTAAAACAATAGGAGAGATGCTATTAAAAGTATATTAATAATAAAACAGATGCTTTAAAAAAAGCTTAGTGTTGTGGCAAACTCAGCCCTCTTTCCATGCAGCAGGACTGGCTGAGAGTTGCTGTGATTCACACCGGTTGAAGAGTGGAGCTTTGGGTGGAAGATTCTAACTTTTCTATGAAAAAAATAACTAGGGGCTTGAGTATCCTTCTTATGTAACTTCTTTGGAGAAGCAGCAAGTGTAGTTACAGTCTTTGATTTAACCCCTGAGATGAGTTGTTGTGGTTATACTATACTTTTAAGGAACATCAAGACCCAAGTACAAAATAGTCACCTGTGGATGAAACAATAGTGAGTAAGGCAAGCAGAGCCTTGTGCTGCCCGAAAGGTATAGCTGAGGAGAGAGATGTGACAAACACCAGCAGCTCCACCAGCATGCAATTTCCAGAATTAAGGCTTGATCCCCACTATCCCAAGATCTGAAAACCCAGCTACTACAAGGCCTCCTGAACCTAGCCAACCCTCAGCACCCACAGACAAGACGACAGATCTGCATTTAATCCAGTCAGTCTCTAGAGCCAGTAGAAATACTTAGAAACACCTATGGTATGATTTTTCCTGCCAGTTTTCTTAGTTTATGTAAAGGCTCTCTATCAAAAGATATCACAACTTTATGAAAATGCTACTCTAGATTTGAACAGAACATGGTAGCTGTTTCCATATCTCCGGTACCTGTACTGCACTTTTTGTGACACCTTGTCTTGAAAATGCCACACACACAAGCATCCCCTCAGGAACAGGTCCACATTTGTATAGATGCACTGTTGGCAGCTTCATATCCATTCCAAAGAAAAAAATCTGAATCAGTGAAAGTATGTTTGTTTGTACAGCTGAAGCAGACACCTAGCCTTTAAAAACAATTAATTTAGTCCTCATGGTAACTGTCTTTGAAACTACAAATGGTCCCCTGCTTTGTTCAGATTTTAACAGATCTATTTGCTCTGCCTGCTGTTGCAGTGCTTATCAA
Organism: Alectoris magna; assembly: GCA_030625065.1. Taxonomy (NCBI): domain Eukaryota; kingdom Metazoa; phylum Chordata; class Aves; order Galliformes; family Phasianidae; genus Alectoris; species Alectoris magna. Next base: position 36,540,017 of record CM060564.1, read on the forward strand.
GCACTGTACAGGGCAGCTGTGTTCAAATACTTGTGTATCTTGTTCCAAACGAAGCAAAGTCTGTCAGCTACAGGAAATAAAACGCAAATGTCAGTACTTACCCTTCTAAAAGAGGCTGGATTCTTCCCAGTCATGGAGAGCTGAGCTACTCACTGAACTAAAGGGGTTCCTACTTCTAAAGTTATGGATGCAAGAACGCATTAAATAAGCCTGGGACTGATACAATCAAATGTTCTTCAAGGCAGTTCTTAAGACTAAGATTCTGTGAAATTACTTGTCACGTTAGTAGCAATACACTGCCTCAGGCCTGTGTGAGTGTGGAATACACACAGATAGTGTATTAATAAACATAGATTTATATCCTGCCTTTCTTGTAATAGCTTCAAAGAGTACTAGCACATAGGTCTAAAGATCTTGGACAGCCTCCAGGGTGGCTTCTGTTTTACAGTGAAAGCATTCTTTATTACTGAGATCAGAAGCCAGTCATAAGTTGGTTCTTCTAGTTTTGCCTGATATCATGATTGCAGCTGAGGCATGATTTAAACAAAGATAAAGTTTGGATGGATAAAGGGGCAGATGCTTTACCAAGCACCTGCTGTCTCTGGAATTACTACATACTTCACTGTACAACAGATCTTATTATTCTTCTGTATAAGCCATTCTGGTCTGGAGAGAGAGAGGAGAAGTCAAAAGAGAGAAAATAAAAAAGAAAGGAAGAAATGGAAAGAAAAAAGAAGGGGGTGGGGAGTTGGGGGGGAGAAAGAGGCTGAGCTCTGTAATCCTTAAATTACCAGACTTAAATTAGAAAACCAGAAAGAGTCAAAAGCTCTTAAAAAGAGTTTATAAAAATTTATGGATTACATTGATGTACAATAAACTTCCTCTGTAGGAAACCTAAACTTTTTATTAGTTTCGTATGTGCAGTTTGTTCCCATATCATCTCTGGCCTCTATTTCTCCTTGGAGATTCTTTGGTCTTACTCAGAAGACTTTTTCTTAAATCTGTGTGTTATTAAATCCCCCACTCTAAAGGGAGTAACAGGCTCTGGTGAAGGCACCATCCCTACAACACGTTTTAGACTTGCTTGATTTACGGGCTGATTACAGCTGGTAATGCCAGCTCTGGGTGCTAGTCCCAGGGACTTCAATGGCTGGAACATCAGAACTCACACTGTCACTGGATCTGAAGACAGAGTGAATTGCTGCTCAGTAACACATGAATGTTTGGGCATTCAGATAATTATAAAATCATACTCTGAAGGAGTGAGGGGATTTCCTTTTTCAGCCTTGGAACATAACACGAACATGGCACAATACATATATTTAACCCCACAGAACTAGGTAAATGCAATGGAGTTAAGCACAGCTTATGTTCCTATGTTAAGAACTGTATTCTTGCCATTTGTAGCATGTCAAGAAAATCTAGAAAGCATGAGGCACCACTGAAGGACACTCTTCCTTCTCTCAGCCTCCAGATCTGAATGCCAAATGCTTACGTGTGGTGATAGGATAAGCATTTTCTTTGCTAGTGAACAACAAACAAGTATGTTCCCTCCTTACTTAGGGCCTGCTTCTCATCACCTTTTTCATCCCTTTGAGTTCACTGAGAAACTATATCAGCTACTGTAAGTAACTGAGCTGGGGCTTATTAGACCTAAAGAAAGGAAAACACGGTTTCTTGAGAACTTACCCTGGACTGTTGTCACTCAGTGTAAGGACTTCAGGACATAGTGTTGTCATAACTCACCTTCCAGAAGTACATTTATGGAGGGAGAAGAGAGAAATGAGGATTTTTCTGCTAATGTTTTTTTTCCAGCAAAATGTAAAATAAAAATGAGAGTGATCTTTTCCAGGACTGCACTACATGCTTCTATTTATACAGGGATTGGAGACTTTATCTGCAGTTTATGGCTGTAAAAATTTCCAGAATAGTTTTTAGGACATAAGAATGCAATAGCAATTAAAAATAAAAAGTTTTACAATTAAAACAAGCTAAAAAATTATTCAAATTGAAGGGAAGTACAGATTTTGTTTATGCATAAAAGATGGGAAAAATATTTATAGATGTGTGAGAGCAATGCAATTACAATTAGATTACATAAATGCAAACTCAAGAATGGGAAATTCAAGTTTTCCGAAGCTCAGAAAATAAATGAGCGTAGTTGAATCTTTCTTTCTAAGCACACTGCATGAACAACATCTAAAGCACATTTAGGGTTATAAAAATATTCTAGTGTCATTGTTACACAGTATTCATGAGCTAATTAATCCTAATTATTATTAAATATAAAACAGTAAAAAATATTTTTATAAGAAGCTATTCAATAGCTGTTGCTTTTTTCTTTAAGTATATGCAAGCAACCCAGAGACCTACTCTCTACTCTTTTTTCTTGAGTTTGCTTGTAAATCCTGGGTAAACAGAGGGATCTCAATAACAGTGGGACAACAGAAAATTAGCAGTTCCTTAATCACTCTGAGCAACAAGATGCTGTAGAATTTTAAGTGTAAGAATGCTGACCCTTTCTGGTGAGTGAATGGATTATTATATTTAACATATATATAACCACACAGTATAAGCACACAGTAACTTGGATTTTATTATACACTCACATAAATAATGCAATACATTTAATGATCCACAAACTTTAGAATACCATATTGAAAACTGTCTAATACAATAAGAAAATAATATGCACTGTTTAAATTTGTAATTAATTTAGTAGGAAACATTAAGAAAATCGAACACCTATAAAGAAAATAAATAAATCACTTTAGCAATGAGTTTATCTAACACATCAAATTTATCTTGCGCGTCTCAAGAGATGCTTGGCTTATCAATATCAGAAGGAAAGAAAGGAATCTTGAATAGTAAAAAAAGAAATTAAATATATTATAATATAAAGTTTGACTTAACAAAATAATTATTTTGCCATTATACTAAAATAGCATGTAAAACATGTTAAAATTTAATGAGTAAACACTAACTCCTAATGAATCAGCCCCATGCATCTTGTTATTTTCTCTAATTCTTCCCAAAACAGTATATATCTTTCCTCTTTCCTAGAAAGAACAGATTTTTTAAAGAAAATACGATGCTAAACAATTGCCTCTAGATAGCCTTTATGTACAAAGCTATCTACCAGTCTCTACTGGAATGGACAATTTTTATCATTTTGTTCCTAGAAAACAAAAGTCTGAAAAGAATGAGTGTGATATAATGAAATCTGTGACAAAAGGAGGATTGTATGTAGACGTATGAGTGTGAGTGGGTGTTATTTGGGCAAATGATTATGACCAGGCTTGCTCTTGGTCATTCTCAATGAGAATTTTCCTTGCATCTTGCCATGGGTCAATATGCGTATTCCTGGTCCAAGAACATCAATTCAAGCACAAAACTCTCACCCACACAGTAATGTATATATTGAGCTAATGCTGCTCGCTCAGCTATACACACAAGCAGAAGCTTGTGCTGATGCTAAAACACAGCCCTGCTCTTCTGACCTGCACGTACTAGAAACTAAATAGTGTATATCTGCATTTCTATCGCATTCAAAATCCTCAAATCTTGCCTCTCGCATCTTTCCCATTGTTCTCTGATGGATGTCCTCCTGTGGACAGCTTGCCAATTCATTTGAATGGCTATGGCCATCTTTTCAGCTTCTAGTCAGTTCAGCCCAATGGCTTGCCAAAAAAAGAGCTCCGTAGAAAGGTTCCCAGGCAACACTCTCTAACATGATGATTCTTTCATCCCTGTAAACTTAAGTAAAAATTGCTGATGTGTGATTTGCTCAGCAAATTTTCATTGTTTTGTCAAGAAACAATTTGGCACCTTATGTACTTCTGTTCATTTTGATCCTGTAATATCTGATTACTTTCTGGTGACTTTGATACTCTTGCAAAATAGTCTCAGTTATAAATTGATCACCAGTTAAACTATGGATGTCCAACCTTTTGTATTGCCTGGGCCACACTGAGTGAAGAGGAATTGTCTTGGGTTGTATATAAAATACATAATAAAGTTAATGTATGCAGCTTACAAATATTATTTTATTTTTTTACATTTTTATTAAAACATTAAAAAGGGAACCTCAGAAATATAAAGCCAGCAAAATATTTGACTTTGCTTTTCTGAAACTAATGCCTCAGGCTGGTTTGAAGGCAGTGGTTGCAATTCAAGGTACTCATCAGAAGTTTTTAATGAAATATTATTCTTCCCGTGCTTCATCCTTGAAAACAGTTGCTCACAAATTCTTGCACTGCCAGAAAGTGATTAAATGAATAAATGAGGGATATTTCTCTGGTAAGAGAGGGCTCATAAAAGTCTGGTATAGAGACAAGACTCAGTTTTTGAGTTAAATACCTGATCACAACTCTATACATTCCACCTGAAAATGGAGAGGTCGTGTATGTATGTCAGCTGAAAATGGAGTCAAAATACAAAATACAAAAAAAAAAAAAAAAAAAATCTTCAGAAATCTTGAAACCCATTCTCAAATTCCTGCATCAAACAGAAAGCACAACTGCATATTCTTTGCTGTTCACGGGACTGTGTTTAGCAAACATTAAAAAATACATACAAATATATTCAGTCACTTGAGTTAGCATCATGCTGTCTCCTCCCTCTGCCCTGAAAGTCATTGCTGATGTTTGTTTGAGCCCGGCTGCTCAGTGGGGGCACAGCTTCCATCATAATGGTGTGGGGATGGGAGTGACAGGCTGGGCAGGGCTGCACGCAGCATGCAGGGTGTGGGTTGGACAGACCTGAGTTAAACCTTCCCTTTTGTTTTATTTATTTTTCCCTTGTGGACAAAAAAAAACCTTAGCAGTTTTTTGCAGTGTTACTGTGTGTCTTACTCAAAGGCATTGTAGGAGACAAGAGTTGCCTTCTCTGCCCAAAAAGCAGTAAATACTGTGAACTATTTAAGTGTTTAGTGCTGGGCTATCTAGTGCCTGTGGTGCTTCTTGGAGTGACCTATGGTGCACCAAGTGCTTTTTGAGTTTTCAAGCAGCTTGCACTCTTCAGAAGATCACCACTAGGTGTATTCTTTTTCTCAGTACATTTTCCTAGTTTGGCCTACTTATGTGAGATGGCTCAGTAACTAGTAGTCAAGGACTAACAGCGTCACCAAGATTTCCACAGAGGAGCATGTCCCCTATACCATGGTTTGTGTGGAATCATATTGCAAAAATTAGCAGCTTACTTTTCAGCTGTATGAATCAGATCAGCTTCCTTATTTGGGTGTGTTGTCAGTGCAGAAAAATGCTGCTGTTTGGCACTAACGAAAGACCATCTTCACCAGCCAAAAAGACCATTGAATGTTATCCTCTCTCTTTTCCTCTCTTCCTTGTTCTGCGCACCAAAACTAACCGTGCCTCTCCCACAGAGTCTTTGGTATCACTTCTACAAATCTAATTAACCTCTGTCTACTAAGATATTCAGATATATTCAGTCTCAAATCTCACCTGATGAGTTTCTCTCATTCTAAATCTACTTCAAAATGTAGCTATACTAACACATAACCTAAGCCTATACCAAATGTTGAATTTCTCCACAGTTGATTTGGGTTTTTATAAACCTCTTCAAAAATGATAAAATTTGAAATGATAGGAAAGAAAGAAATGTGGTGACACATTCTTGTCTGACCCATATGAAATTTAAGTTGTTCAATAATTTGTCAGCAGATTTTTAATTGTTTGTGAATGGTGATTTTAAATATCACATTACTGACTGCTGTGCAGCAAACTCTGGGACCAAACTGATCACGATTGCATAATATCTAAAGGCATTTCAAGTTCTCCAGCTGAAGAACCAAAGAAAAATATGGTGATCAGATTCGCAGTGTGGTGGTAGACTGCTGTTGCGTTGTCACAGTTGCTAACATGGAGCACAATGACCATGTGAGTAATGGTAGAGAAAAATCAAGGAGTCGATGGGGTTTTGTGAACTCTCAAGACTTGGATGTGAATGACAGTTTTTCAGAGATCTTTCAGAGATCTTTTCTCTCCCTAATCCAAGAACTTTTGCAGTTCTTGGATTGAACTTGGATTGAACTTCTTGTTACTCTGAGAAGGAGCACAAAGTAAACTGTTACTTTCTCCCTTTTCACAATTTTGCCAAAAACACCCCTGTTTCGAAACAACTTCATCATCATTAAGTACAAAAAATCCTGATTTTTAACAACACTGATTTCATATTTCCTAATATTCTATTTGCTGTTACAGTACTTAAAAATGTGAATAAATGGATAGACAGATAAAAATGTGAAAGCAAAATCTTATCATTTTCCGTCAAATTATCATGACACAGAGACATAGAAATTGTTTCTTCTGGTTCAGATATTCTGCAGTTTTAAAACATCATTGTTTAAAATTATTCAGCTTGCTAGCAACCCAAAAGGGTCACACTTTTTTTGAAGCCACACAGCCTTCAATTGGCGTCATATATGTCAAACTTAAAATTTTTGAAATTTTCACACAACTTCAATACTTTTCTCTTTAAAATACTAAATTAATATAAAACAAACTATTCAGTTCTACTCCAGACGCTTTGGAGGCTAGATCCAGCTTTCTTCATTTTGAAGAGATGTTTTACTGTTTACTTGGCCAGGACTGAGAGCTCATGAATTATTGGGTCAGCAGATCTAATGGCCATACAAACTGACTGCAGATTTAGAGTTCTTCTAGTCTCTCTCCTCATGATTTAAATACTGTTTTACTCCTTTATTGCCTCTTGATGAATTTCGTCTTACAAATTTAGAGAGAGATTTTTTTCTGAAGTACAGATGGTACTTTTCATTTGGAATTAAAAGGCACAGGGACTAAACACCCCTATTTGCTCTATTTGAAAAGTTAAGAAGAAAGCAAACTTTCAAATTGTTTCCACTGTTAGACTAATGGAATGAATAGAGTAGATTGGCTTTATTGAATTATTTTAGAGATACAAATAAACTGGCCAAGATTATAACATTTTTCCATTAAAATAAATTGATAACAAATATTCTCATCGTTAGCAACCTGGTCATATTCCCATAAAGAGAGGTTTATGCAGCTTGTTACAGCTTGTTTGGTTTTTTTTTGTTTTGTTTTGTTGTTTGTTTGTTTGATGTTGTTTGTTTGTTTGTTTGTTTAAGATCTTGATGCATATTTGAGATATCCTTAGTCCTTGCATGTCATTTGGCTTGCCTGTGCCATGTTGCAAGAAGAATTATTTCTGGCCACATAAAAATTTGTATAATACTTAATATGTGCAAATGACAAAAATATGTATATTTTTTAAATTAAAACTTAAAAAAGGGATCAACAAAGGCATGTAACTAGTGGACTATTTTACCTTGCATTTTTGAAACTATTGCATCAATGTCTACTTCAACAGAAGTGTTTTCAAGGTGCTCACTGGGGATTGTTGTTCTAATTTTAATCTTCCTGTGCTTCATTCTTGAAAACACTTGTTCAAAAATATACGCACTGCCAAAAAAAAGTAGCAACATCAGTAAGGTGTGATAGTGAAGCGAGGGAAATTTTTCTCTGTAAAGACAGGTTTTATAAAAGATATGATCAAATTTTTCTTTCAGTTGAATGTCTGAATAAAACTCTGTACATTCCATCTGCAAATTGGCATGTCATGCATTTATGTCAACTGAAAATGGAGTCACAAGTATACAAAAAAAAAAAAAAAATTCTTCAGAAGTCTTGAAACCTATTCTCAAATTTTTGTGTCAAAAAGGAAACACAGCTGAATATTTTTCACTGTTTAAAGGACTGTGTTTAGTGAACATATCAAAATGCATACAATTATTTGCCATAACTTGACCTTGCCACAATTTAAATTTCATTTCGAATACTGATATGTTTTGAAACACAACACAGATAAATTTTCACCTTAAAGACATGTTTAACTCATGTAAATGAGAAGCCAAATCCATCAAAAGTGCTAAATCTGTCTGACTTTTTTAATCTTCAAATTCTGACACAAAATTCCGTTTTGATTCTATAAATTGCTTGACTTCATTCCACAAATCATGAAATCTTTTTAACATTTTATCCCAAATTAACCACCTTCCTTCAGAAAAGTAAACTATATCCCCTTAATCAGCTAAGTATCACTAAGGAACTGCTGGAACTGGCAATGATTCAAACCCTTAGACTTTCTGAAATTTACGGATTAGATGATGGTTTGCATAACATTATCCATTAAAGCTTTTGTGTATAAATTTTCTTGATGTACAATGCAGTGATATTTCATCAAATGTGAGAAGCCAGCAGCAACCGTATAAGCTTCTATTAATTTTATAAGTCCCTCTTTTTCACCAACCATCACCAGGGCACCACAGGAATACACACTTGTAGGCAGGTTAAAATATTATTAGGGGGAAGTTTTTCTCACAGAGGATGGTGATGCACAGGAACAGGCTGCCCAAGGAGGTTGTGGATGCTCCATCCCTGGAGGTATTCAAGGCCAGGCTGGATGTGGCTCTGGTCTGCTGGTTGGTGACCCTGCACATAGCAAGGAGGTTGAAACTAGATGATCTTTGTAGTCCCTTTCGACCCAGGTCATTCTATGATTCTATGCTTATTATTGGTAATCACTGTGCTTTACTCGCCAAGTGGCACAAGCGTATGTAATGCGTAATACACGTGGGTTTCAATTTGACTGTGTGTGGTGAGTGAGTAGAGTCATCACTGCACTGAGCCCTCCACAGTTTTCTGTTGTCACCTACGTGGTCCACCCTTGAGCTATGAGCAATGGATTAGTGTAAAATATCACTAAAAGTCATGTAATAATGTTAAAGGTTTACAATCTTTTGAGGGCATGTTAGTAGCTGTTGAGGGCCACATGCAGCCTGCAGGCTGAGGGTCGGATATGTCTGCTTTAGTCCATCATGAACATCATAAAGTGTGTTATACGTTTTAGTAAAGTATTTGACTAAAGAGGACACAAAATGATTTTCACAATGGAGAAATACAGAACTAGAAGCAACCACAATTTAGTTGCTCTTGGTTACACATGTAATCCATCACACATAGTTCTGAAAGCTGTTCTGGAATGAGAAATTACTTATTTATTTGAAACTTTAAATGAAAAACATTCCATCTTGAATGTGAGCTTTCCTGCAGCACAAGAATGCTTTGCAACTCCATAAATCACAGAGGTCATTAGACAGAAGAAAGAATGAAGAAAACAAACGAAGCTAACCGAAGACTTGTTCTTCATCCTACTTGTTTGGTAGTACTACTTTCTATTTACTCTGCTTCTAAAACATATGGGCCAAAACCTAACACAGGTCACACCAGTACACCCCTGTTCTCTTCAAAAGTGTTAGTATGAATGTTTATTTACATGCCACAGAGCTGGTGTGCAGAGATCAGAAGCAGGGCAACTTTGGGTATTATGCTTGCTAATCAAGATCCTTGACTCTTTTCAGTGTGTGGCATCATAACGAAGATACACTTCTTGTCCTTTAATGTAAAAAATACTGTTAAAACATTGTTGTCAGATTAAATATTTTTGAAGAAGAAAATCTGATTGGTGCTTTTAATTCTCGGATTCTGTTCAAGCAGGCCCATTGCTTACAGTTAAGGAACTTAAAAATCCTTAGTTATTTAATCACATTTCTGTGAACATTCCTTCATCTTGTGTGAAGCAGATTTTACCTTGGTAGTACCCAGCCATTTGGAACGTAACAGTTATTACCTGCCAGAAATGGGAACACGGAATTTTATATACTCCACTTTAAAAGAAACATTGTTTCCAATACATCCAAGCAGAAATCATGAAGAAGGAATCTTACTCCCAATCTTTAAATGAGTAGGGAGAAAATAACCCAAGTGCACCACAGAAACTGTGTATAAACTAATGAGTTTGACCCTTCAGGTCTTTCAGACCTTGGAAGTGAAGAGACAGAGAAATTACGTTGTATTTCAGCAGAGGAATAGTACAGCTGTTGTTGACCTACATCTCCACTGAAACTTATGATATGCTCCCAAGATACAAGGAGTTGAAAAATAGAGTCTGTATCTCTGCCTTTGTTGTTTGTTTGTTTGTTTGTTTTTATTAATCTAATTAAAATTAATTGTAGGAAAACATTAAAATAAATTCTTCCACACAATGAGACGCCTCTGAAATAAGCCTCACGTTTTCAGGCTCTGGTTGGCAGATCAGTCACTCTTATTGTCCACTGAAGGGAGAGTGCAGCAGAGCACAAGCAGTCTGGAGGTTTCTGGCTTCTGCTTTGACAACTTACTGTCCAGCGATGCAGGAGCCAACAAGGAGAGATGTTCTGCTTTCATATAAGGAAGAATTGAGCAGGGATATATAGGCTGAGAACAGTCTTGACTGCAGTGACTGTGAGATTGCAGTACTGAGAATCCTGGGAGGAGAAAACAAGGCAAAAAGCAGGAACACAGCAACAGACTTCAACAGAGTAGACTTTTATTTCTTCAGCAACTTCCTTAGAAGAATTCCATTGGGGGTAATACTGGAGGGAGAGTGGTTAAGGAGATTTGATTGATTTCCAAGGATTACATTCTTCAAACTCAAGAACAGTCCATCCCAAATTTAAGTAAGCGAAGCAAAGATAGCTGAATTTACCTGGATCAGTGAACAAGAAGCTTCTGGCAAAACTGACATAAAAAGAAACATTAAAGAACTGGAGGCGGGATCAGGTGTATCAGCAGGAATGAATTGCATGCAGGAATGGGATTAGGAATGCTAAAACACACCTATAATTGAATCTGAAGGGGGAAGGAGGGCATAAAGAAGGATTCCTAGGAGAGTATCAGCAAAAGGATGGCTAGGGAAGTGTGGGCCTGCTGCTGAAAGTGGCAGGGGACCTGGTGACAAAGAACACTCACATGAGCCTTTACTGATAAACCAGCCTTCGGGAATCCTGGCTGCCTAAGGCCTGTGGGAAAGCATTGAACAAGGAAGACCTACTCTCAGTGGTAGTTAGAAAACATGCAAATAGATCAGACATAAGCAAGCACACCTGATCTCATGGGATGTTGTCATGAGTACTGAGGTTCCTGGCCTATTTAATGGAGAGGTTACTCTTGATGACTTTTGAAAGACCATAGAAAGTAGGAGAGAGGTGAAAGAAAGCAAATGTCTGTCAGTCTTTAGAGACTTTTTCCTAGAGATTTTAGTCTAGAAAAGTAATGGACAAAAGCCTCCTAGACACTATTTCCAAATATATGAAGGGCAAGAAGGTGACTGAAGGATCAGCACCGATTTTTTAAGAGTTAACTATGCCTGACCAACTTGATAGTCTCTGACAATAAATTGTCTTGATGAATAAAGCAAAATAATGAAATACAGGTTAGATAAGTGAACAGTGAGTTGGACTGTGTGAACTGATGAGCTCAAACAGTTGTGATCACTTGCATGAAGTTCCCTTGGAAGTCAGTCCCTGTGGTAAGTAAATATATGTAGTCAGAGTTGTGATGAGTGTCAGACAGGAAGAGCAAAGGGAGCTACCCTCAGATATTTCAATTTGCACTGCAGTACCAAGGTGTATCTTAGTAGCAATGAGATCTTTCCAAATTCTCAGTTGTAGATTGGAGCATGAATATAATAACTAAATGTTGCATGCTCCATTATAAATCCACAATGGCTTATACCTATGCAAGAAATTCAGAGGAAAAAAATTCAAAGGAAATGGATCAAAAAAGCATGCTTTTCTATGGAAGAGTAAAAGAAAAGTCACTACAGGAAAGAAAGACTTCGTGATTTGCTGAGTACCCTGATTCTTATCAATGTGTTAAGACACATCATTAGGGCTGAAACCATCTCAACCTATTCTCAAGCTTTCAATGGGTAAGACGCCCGGCTCGCTGGCATGGAGCCAGGCAGGCACAGTTTTACCTGGTCAAGCAAATGGTTAGAGACGTTGGGGCCAAAACAATCTCAATCTCAAGAAAATCGTAGTAAGAATGAAAGATTCTAAGAAATGACTATTTTCTGAAACTTACTATTTCCAGTGCCTCAGTAAAATGAGTAAACATCTATTTGTTTGCATTTGCCATTGTATCAACCTGAGGAGTTGAATAGTTAACGAAGAGCTGTCCCCTAGTTAGAGATCTGTAAATGTTTTGGTGTCAGAGAGTACACTGGAAAATCTCTATTCTACAAGAAAACAAAAGCCAGGTATGGACACAACCAAAGGAAGGTTTAAGAAAAAGATCCAGCAGAGTGAGGTCTGCAACCAACAGACCCACAAGAGAGCAGCCAGGGAAACTCTCAAGGGCACTGTAACAATGCTTACATGAAAAGATATTTCCAGAACCAACCAAACAACCATTTTCTCCAAACATGTGAAGGAAGTTTGTATTGTTCCTCCAGAAAATCTTCCCTGAAACTCTGGCAAGAAGAAAATACAACCTTTCCAGAGCATTTAGATTCATTGCTAAGCATCTCTGTCATAACTTTCTTGTGCTGTTCTAATTGCAACACATTACTTTTGCAATACTGGCAACTCAGTTATGCCGTAGGGTCAAAACTGGGACCAGATTTTGATTTATTACTTTTTGTGATAATATTTCACAGTAACAGATAGACCCAATATTATAAAGTTGTTTTTTCTCCCTAAGGAACGTTTAAAAATTTCTGATTGTTGGTAGTGTTTCACAGCAGTTCAGTGATCTCCAAAAGATTTCATCTGTTTGTATGCGTACTTTCATCTTTATGTGACTGAAACTGAATATACGTTCTTATGCTGTATTTCCCAATGAGTCATCATGGACAATCTTTCTGAACTAGCGAACTCTGATTTGATACTGAATTAATAAAATCCTATAAGAATTCCATTCCCACTTTCTAGTGGGATCCTATGGTAGACTTTAAGATTAAGATTTTTCTCTCACTTATATTTGTGTTAGACACAGGCAAGTTTATGAGGTTAATGGAACTGGTCTTCCTATATCTACTGTATAAAACCATTATGGTCAGCCACCATAAAAGCGTTATAATTCACCACACTTCAGACTGCGTGTTGATTTTCATCTTTGTTTGAAGTTTTCTCTTGATTTCCTGTAGAGATGAGGGCTACATAACCATGCCCTGCTGATCTGAGTGTCAATGGGATCGGCAATCTTTTGTGCTCCTTTAAATAAACCATGGCATTTTAACCTAATGGCTGGTTTCAGTCAAACTGATGGAGTGATCGTTGTTCTTTTAAGCTCCAGAAAATCTAATGCTTTGCTGTTAGACTTAGCTAGTCACTTTTTTACTTAGTTTGTGAAATTTTTATCATCTTGAATGAGAAAAATACTTCAACATAAACACAGTTGGTACTGGATGTCTGAGAATCCACAATACAAATTCCATTCCTTCAGGAGAAACATCAGTTACTCCTGCATCTTTCTAGAAAAGTAAAATATAAGACACAAATCCCCAGGAAACCAGACTTACAGGATGTTTGCTATTATTCATATACATGTTTTTCAGGCTGAAATTTTCCAGGAATATTTTTTTTTTCCCATAGATGAAGTTTGAATGAAAAAGTTTAACCCCTTTGGAACAGAAAGAAAGGTGAAGAAAAGCAAAACACATTCCATTTGTTAAGATAAATGTTTGAATGCAGGTTTTTTTGTTGTTGTTTTTTTTTCCCTAAATACTTGAGGCTAGGAACAGGAGGAAGATAAAGTGTGAACATTCTTGACTGCCACTGTCTTGACAGCAAATAAATTCTCTATGATTGTCAGTCACTATTCTTTAAGAAATGGTTATAAATGGTTATTAAAAAATTATATCTTTTCCAGGGGAAACCAACAGTCTTAAATCCAAAAGAAAAAAAAAAAAAAGATAGTAGAAGTAAATTAATACTAAAGCCAGTATATAGACAAGAATAATATACTGCATTGTTTAATAGTGAATTGGTAAGTAGCAATTGCAGGTATTTCTGGCATTGCTAGAGGAGGTCGTGCGTTTATGTGAACATTAGATCCTAACTACATCTTCATCATCTCATAAAATGAAGATAGCCTTTTGTAATTTTTATGTCTGCTTTAGTGCATTGCTGTTAGTTAGTCAATATTATTCACATATGAGCAAGATACTGTATTTTAAAAACTAGCTCTTCACACAGTCAAGTCCTTTGATTATTTTGTTGATGTTACGATTTGCAACTAGGAAAATTCTGTGAAGGAAATATATTCTATAGATTCTGAAAGCAAAAACTCACATGCAAATTTCTTTGTGATATGTGGATTTGTTAGGTTTGCTTCACAGCTTTTGTTCATAAAAACAAATTCACTTGTTAGTTAAAAAGCTATTTTCATTCACTACTATATGGGTCTCATGCCTCATTAGTGATGACCATGTAAGTAGACTTTTTAAAACACAATAAATATTTCACTTCTTTTCTTTCTGACACCTGAGAACCTTTCGTTCTTTAAGTTACTTTAAGACCAGTCTTGACTGCATCTTTTTAATCTATTAATTAATATTCATCTGAGAAAAAAAAATAAAGTTTTTATTTTGGGTTTTATATTAACTTCAATTCAGAAAAGAAAATGCAATTTATAGGTTAATTGGATGGACGTTGAGTTTCTGTATTCCTTTACAACTTCTTGCCGTGATAAAAATAAAAAAGGTTCATTTAACTTAAAAGCTGAAAATAATTTCCATCTGAAAACAGCTGTTATTTTATCCCACTATCTTTGCTCCATTTTTGTCTTTAAGATATTTCAATACGAATGTGTTTAGGTAAATGCACATTATTCATTACCATTTCCATTAGTCATGACACAGGTATTCAAGCATTTGATTCATTTTCACTAATGTGAAAAGTCAGGGAATTCAGGAAGCTGTACAGATGCATAAATGCAGATTCTCTTTCTGCCACCTACTTGGTTCTCACAAAATACATTATCTTCTGAGTGAGTTAGCTCACTTAATTACTACCATTTGGCATAGCCATATATTTTTTAAATATCTGTTTTGGAAATTCAGATGGAAAAAAAAAAAGCAGTTTTCAGGGAATTAATATACACTGGTTTATATAGTTAACTTAGAAGATAAAATTCCACTCTAGACTTTAAGGTGAGGGTGGCTGAGAATAGAATCACATTCTCTTCCCTAAAGAAAAGAGATGCTATCCATTCATCTGTCTGATACATTTCTTTATAACTGTTAGCAGTAGCAAAGTGATAAAGTAATGGAATACAGTTGATTTAATTATCCTGAAATTTCCCCAGTCAAATCTGGAAATACTTCCAGCATGTTTGAATAATGTAAGGGTAAAGGAATTGACTTCTTTTTATTTGGATACATCTGAATAAACAAATGCTAACAGGATAGCAGTTTACAGAAGGATACAATTTGCATTAAATCATCTTTTTAAAAAGTTAAGTATTTGGCTTAGAAGTAAGAGCTTTTTCAGTAACCTTATGGCTGTTGCACTTTCTTCACTGGCTATAATTACTATTGCAGACTTTCTAATCTGCTTGTGAATACATAATATCAATGGTGAGTTGATGTAGTGTTTTCTTTCTTGCACATGAAAATGTTTTCATTTAACATACTATTCTGATCACGGATGCAGATCATATGTGGAATCTGTGGAGACTGTGGTATTTGACAGTCACTACCTCAGCTTCACACATAATGGGATCCTTTAAACGACAGTGCCCAGTGAATAGTCATCTATAATTCACTATGCAGTTACCATAACCATAAAGACTTAACTTTTGTAGTTCCTCTGAGTAACTGAAAATGTACACAAGCAGAAATAAATCACAACTGAGGAGACTTACTCATGCCTTACCTCAGTGACCAATGTGTAGCTGCCTGTTAAAAAAAAAAAAAAAAAAGAGAGAGAGAGACAGGAAATTTGGATGCTTGTGATTGAAGGAAAAATTATGATAAAATAAAAATGAATAGAAAATGTGTCTTGCAATCTTGGTATTTAAGATCACTGATTAAATACACCACTAAAGAACATGGGATGTAGCCTGGAGTATGCATGGACTTTGTCAAGGAGGATCTTTACTAAATGTAGATTAGTGAGGTGGCTCTCCGACATGCATTTTCCAATTATGTTACAAGCCTAGTATTTAACCAGGAATAACTTAATTAAATCACCATAATTAAGCCATAGACCCAATCTGAATGAGAGCAGGGGACACGTTTTATCAATTAGATGACAGATTCTTTTTAGCAACAAGAAGAAAGCGAATGTTCCCCAGGAGGGCTACTGAAACACAGTACGCCCACAGCCTACATCTAGGTGAACTCAAAGTTGGGTGGAATGAGTGCAGTCAAACACGGGAAAGCCAGAGACCCCTTCTCACAGAGACTGTATGAAAATATCTACAGTGAAGATCTTTATTGCAAACACAGTCTCTTCTTTGTGTTGAGGCTGCTTTTGATCTTGTGTAATTCTGAAAACATCAAAAGAATGATCAATAGAATCAAAAGAAGAAATTCTAGCTTAACAGTGCAGATAAATATTTTCTCATGCAAAGGAGATATGATTAAACAAGTGTTATGATGATATATTGGGTGTGCTAATTTAGAGTGAACAGTTTTCATGCAACAGTAAGAAATTCCACCCTCCACTCATTGTTCTTTTAACTGGTAGAGGAGAAACCAAATTAACACTGGAGATATTCTTTTGTTACTGGTCACACAAGTTCTGACTTACCTTTCTCAGAATGGAAGGGTTGTATCTGGGCCCCTACGTATTATACTGATGTCTAATCTAGCACACATCAGGATTTCTCCATGGAAACAGGAAGTGTCAGGAATAGGAAATAAGAAAAAGGAACTAAATGTATGTATCAGCTGGGAAGTGTTTCACACAATGATTATTCTTTCAGCATTCATTTAATTACTCGAGATGATTGACTGTGATTAGAATACCACTGATCGTATTTGAAAGCAAACATGAATTCATGAGCAATTTTCCAGAGACAGAACAAACAGCACAGACTTGTTTCTGATGTCATTTCTATCAGCTTCACAAACACATGCAGTTGGATCAGTTTCTGGTTACACGTATCTTAAGAAAATTCAAAGTACCTCCATTTAACTGCAGAGACTTCCTTCAGATTACAATGATATCAGGATCTAGATCCTTGATTTTAATGGGGTAACACCCAGTTTAGAGCAGCAAGATATTAGAATCAGATTTGAATGTGAAGAAGCATTGGAGTTGTAAGATACAGAGGAGTACAATATGATGAGAATAGAGTGCCTGGTACACAGGGTGAAATGTGAAAAATGAAGCTTTATTTTCATGATCACACCTGAAATGCAAATGTACAACATAACATATCTTTAGCTGTCTCCTTTCTCTCTAGTAACCTCTCATTCATCACATTACTAAAATGTGTAACGCATCATAATGGAAATGGTGGAAATCCAGTACTATATACAAGCATCTGTAAGCAGTGCTAAGTATCTAATTTAATTCAAACAGTGAATTTGGATCTTCCATTAGAGCGAGTCCAAAGCACTTCTGATTAAGAAATCTCTGTGAAATGTCCTAAAGTTAGCCTGTCAATCCCCAAAGCTCTTAATATGTAAGGCTTCTGTGAAACACAAACATGTCTATATAGACTATGAATTTACATTTACATTTACGTATTCATATATTCATATACTCATATATGTATATATATACACATATGAATTTGCATGAATGTGCTTTTTTTTTTTTTTTTTTTTTAATTATATTATACTGAAGTTGCTGTTCTTCTGTTTTACTTCAGCTGAATCCCCAGGCATCTCACTTGTTTAGTATAATACAGGTTTCTTACATTAGTCCACACTGGATTGGGAATGGGGGAAAATAAACAGTGCAGAAATATATAAGAGTGACTTTGGGGTTGGAGTAAAGCACTCAGAATTTTTCCAAGCCTCTTTTTTCACTGTTTCATCCTAGACTCTTCCATTGTTCCACCTAAGACTGTACCTAGTGCTTCTGTTTTGAGGTACACACCTACATGGAACTTAGAAAACAGCAGAACACCTTTTCCTCTCTGGGAGTAGTCCATATATTGAATAAAGCACTAAAAAAAAAAAAAAAAAAAAAAAGTGTTTTGAAAGCCCTTGGGTCAATTTGTGATGTTCCCTTCATGCTCTTTAGGATTTTGCAATCACTTTTCATATTTAACACCCAGTAAAATTAAAGATTGGCATTATTCAGTGAAGTTCAGACAACTTGTTGATTTGTGATCTCCTGCAATGATGGGAAGAGTGTATGAGAAAGACAGGTACAGGAGAGGAAAGGACTCCACATATGTTGGGACCAAAGCCAATATTTTTTAAAAGAAGGATAATGACACAAATAACCAAAACAAAGGATACAAAAATAATTTTACACAGGGATAGGTAATAAATGAACATCATTACAGAGAGAAATTGTCAAATAATATGAAAGGAGAAAAGTCTCATGTCAGCAAGGACTGTGGTGCGTCAACAGTATCCACTAAAAGTATCCTTTTCTGAGAATCTTTTTAACTGCATCAGATTTTGGATACGGCAACTGTGAGAAGGGAGGAAATTCAGAGCAATTTTGTACGTTTGTATTCCCAGAGATCCAAAAGGCCTAACCCTAGCATTAGATTACCAGATGCTCAGGGGTTTGCTAATCCATTACGTATTACATCTGCATTCCAGAGGTTCTGTAAGAAACACTACAGCTGTGGATCTCTAAAGTGTCTCCTAAAGTGATGACTGACTTCAGAGATTATCACTCCCCTTTCCCTTAGAACAGGATGGAGCTTCTTCATTGGCTTCGTACCATTGGAAATGATTCCGGATAACCTCTGGCCGTTTAATCTCCATGGACCTTGAGAGCAGCACAAGTGTGGGCAGTGAACAGAAGGAAAAGTTTTCCTGTTGAATTCTGAGAATTCTTACCCCTCAGGTGCTCCTTTTTTCCAGGAGCATCAGTGACTTTCTGTCAAGATTTTCAGGAGAAAAGCTTGAAGAAAAATATTTTCCCTGAGGTTAAGATAAGCTCCATGCCTCAGAGATGCACATGAAAGTCCAAAAAAGGCTGAAGAAAGAGGGTAATATACATATATACCTCTATGAATAATAAGTACTTAATAACTTGGATTTAAGAAGTAGCCTTCACAAAATTTTGGCTATATGGTTCGGTATACTACATGCAAAATAAATAAATACATAAATAAATAAATAATTTCTTGAAGTATATGTGTTAAGCTCAGCAACTACAGAATGCTGGCAAAGAAAATTTACTGCAAAAGACAGCTAAACCACAAGCAGGATTTCTCTTTTTACCCTTCAGCTTTGCCCTTTACTCTTAGCAGGGAGCTTATAGAAACTCTTCAAGTGTTTGTCAGATCTCAGTTTGAGATAATGAAGGTGAAAATACTTCCTCTATTTTTCTGTAAATGATGATCTCTGCTCTCTCAGGTGGATACTATAGAAAAGCAAAGATAGGCAGTATGCCTCCAGCTGAACATCTTCCTTCAGACAAAGTATGAAACAGAAGATCATGGTGAGACTTTGGTCAACAGTCAAGTGAGTTATGTTCAAGCCTGAGTATCCTCAACAGGTTGCTATTTTTTTCTGGAAGAACACAGCAGGCCAGGGTATGTTTGGCTTTCAGTGTGAGAACTGAATAACTGTTTCTGTTCTCTCTTATATGTACACCCAGTGAAGTTAGAAACACAAATGAAGGCTCCTGAGTCCAAGATACAATTGAGACCAGGACTGAACCCATCTTGAAAATGGAACTGAGCAAATAAGGCCAACAACTATTCTAACAGTCACCACATATTCTCCTTGAAGCCATACCAGTGGATAACTCGCTAAATTTCTTTTAATATGAGTCCTTATGGATGACTGGCAAATTATTTAGTGTTAAGATCACACATAAGACAATGCTTTGATTTTAAGAGTATAGACACTGTTTTCCACTGTGATCTTTCCTTGTAGTCACTTGTCAGGATGGAGATGGAAGAAAAGAACAGTAGGGGGCATAGTTAAAATACAGTTTCTGACTAGCATAGTAATTAATTGAATACCAAAACAGACATTCTGTTGATAACGTATCAAATACCAAAAAAAAAAAAAAAAAAAAAAAAAAAAAAGTCCACCCAAACTTCGATTGTTTTGATTTTGAGACAGTAACTCAACAAAATATCTTATATATTTGTTTTTGTTTTGGTTGTATCATTCATTGTTATACTGAGCAGAGATCTTTTAGTCCTATCATTGAATTCAACACGATGAAAAATGAAGAAAAGGTATCATTTCTGCAGCTTCCATCCATAACAAATTTTCCAGAGGAGCAGAAGATTCCACTCCTTTGTTTAATATATTTGCTTAGACTCAGCTCCCAAATATATTTGTGCATTTTAGGTGAAGTTATTTCTAAAATAGTTGAGACCTGTCTAGGAAGAAGAAATTTTAATTTTCCAAGATCTGCATCTGTGTTGGATTTACACAATCTGTTAAAATCTAATGTCTCATATTTCTACCCATACTGCAGGAATGCATTCCCATTAGAAAAATTTTCAAAGCTTTATTAGTACAAGTGGGACAAGCATATCAACCACTAAGTAATATCAAAATGTATAAACTCCTTTCTCAGCAAAGTATGTTAATAGGTGAACACATTATCCAGTTCAAGCAGGTTGCCTGGAACTCTGTGATGGACAACAGCCTCCAAAGCATTAATAACATAACACCACATTTGTTACTGACGGTTTCATATTTGTCTGTATTATTACAGGTTGTAGGGTCAGGTGACTTGATGGAGCAAGGGAAGCAGTTTCTTTTCCTCTGCCAAAACATCACTGTTTGACAGGAAGAGAAAGAAAGGCAAAGCGTAAATTAAAGTGTTATCTGGCAAAATGGAGCAGATTCTATACTGGAGGATACGCGACTTCTAACATCTCACAAAAAGAGAGCTGCACCTTAGGTTTGTAAGTTTGTACTGTAGGTTCTGTTATTTAACAGCTACAGGAAGTTAACTGGGTGTAAAATAAGTGAGTGAACTTGTAGAAGGAAGTTAAGTCATCCCAGAAGGCAGTTTTCATTGCTTCATAGTTCCAATAATGCTGCTGGCATGAGAGTAATGTTTATGCAGTAAATACTCACAGTCTACTTCTATGTTATGCCCTTTTTTAACTTTCTCCTTTCAAATTGCATTATTGTGCACAGGATTAAGTCATATTTTACCAACTGTTGAAGTACAAACTAATAGTTGGGAATGTATTTGTTTTAAATATTTCTGTTTAATGCAAGGAAGTAGGCACTGTTATAGATTTCAGTGTTGCACATGCTCAGTTTTCCACATTTTATTGCTGAACACACTAAATTTTCTGAATATTTAGAGTTTATTCAGAAGACATGCACTTTTCTTTATAGACTTGAACTCTCTACTCTTGCTTAGGCAGTTGATCCAGTTCTCATTTACCTTTCTTTTATAATCATCTCATTAGCCTTGCTGGAGATGTTAATGAGATTTAGACCGGAAGGCTCTTAAGGCATTATCATTGTTCACACTAAAGCACTCATGAATCTTTTCTTTTTCCATTCCCATGTGGATACATGCAGGGTATTTCACACAGCAAATGACATTCACTGACCAGAAGCAGTCTTCTGCATTTCCTGGCATCCATTCTGACAGAATACTTAACTTGTCTCGTCTGACCTCCCGACTTTGTCCCACGGTGGGACACCACCCTCAGTGTATCAGGCACTGTTTTGGGGATGTTGTGGCACTCATCTTCACTCCTGCCCTCTTCTGCTTTGCTTCGCCTAAAATTAAGGCTGGAAGAAACAAAGAGAGGCTGCACAACACAGATCAGCTAATTGTTAAAACAATGGATGGCTCTAACCAGAGACAAAGCCATTCTGAAATAAATGAAAAAATGAAATAAATGAAAAAAACTGCACAAAATTGTTTGACAGACAATTGTGAATTGATTCAGCAGATAGAAGTACATCAAAAAGGACCTGTACAAGCTCAAAATGCGGGTCCATGTAAACATAACGAGGTTCAACAAAGCTAAGTCCAAGGTTCTGTACTTCAATTGGGTCAATCCCAGATACGTGTGCAGACCAAGAGAAGAAATCCTTGACAGCAGCCCTGATGAGAAGGATGTGAGAGTTCAGACAGATGAATAAAAAGCTGGACATGAGCTAGCAGTGTGCCCTTGCAGCCTGAAAGGCCAACAGTACCCTGATCTGCAGTACCCAAGGTCTGGAGCACAAGTCTTATGAGGAGCGGCTGAGGGAGCTGGGATTGTTTAGTCTGGAGAAGAGGAGGCTCAGGGGAGACCTCATTGCACTCTACAACTTCCTCAAGGGAGGTTGTGATGAGGAGGGGCTTGGTCTCTTCTCCCAGGCAACAAACAGGACCCAAGGAAATGACCACAAGTTGTGCCAGCAAAGATTTAGATTAGACATAAGGGAAAAGCTTTTCTCTCTCAGAGAGTGGTCAGACACTGGAATGGCCTGCTCAGGGAGGTGGTGGAGTGGCCATTCCTGGCAGTGTTCGAGAAGCGTCTGGATGAGGAGCTACAAAATGCAGTGTAGTGGCTTGTGGTAGCAATGGTTATGGGAGGACAGTTGGACTACACGATCTGATAGGTCCTTTCCAACCTTTTGATTCTGATTCTGATTCTAAAAGATGGGTGGCCAACTGGGAGAGGCAGGGGATTGTACCTCTTTACTCCACCTCTTATGAGGCCCCATCTGGAGTACCATGTCGGGGACCTCCAGCACAAGAAAGATGTGGAGCAGGTCAAGAAGAGAGCCACAAAGTTGATCAGAAGACTGGAGCACCTTTCCTGTGAAAACAGGTTGAGAAAGCTGGGCTTGCTCAGCCTGGAGAATAAAAGGCTCTGGGAGATCTCCCTGCAACCTTTCAGCTTGTGAAGAAAATGCAGAGCAACTTTTTAAACAGGCAGACAGTGATAGGATCAGGAGGAAAATTTTCAGGCTGAGAGGATAAACTTTAGTAGGATGTTAGGAATACACTCAGCTCAGAGAATGGTGAGGCACTGGCACAGGCTGCCTAGAGAAGCTATGGATGCCTCACTCCTGGAGGCATTCAAGGTCAGGTTGGATGGGGGCCCTGGGTAGCCTGACCTGGTGTGTGACAACAGCCTACGGTAGTGGGGTTGCAACTGGGTGGTCTTTAAGGTTATTTTCAACCTAAGCAATTCTATGTGTCTATGTGTTCTAACTTGTACTATCTATCTCTTTCTTCTTCACTTCAGTAAAAAGCTATCCCTTAGACTAGGTCAAAATGCCAACAGCATTTCGTTGCACGGCTGCTCCTGAGTTTCTTCCAACCTCATGGTTGCAGTGGTGACAGGATCACCACCAACTAATGGTTGCACTTGTGACAGGATCCCTCCATGGAAAATTGCTCCTACGAGCAGTTTAGAGCCTTAAAGCAGCCTAATCCATTCTGGATTCCTTTAGTTTTTGAAGCACACAACTGACTTTTCATTCGCTATATTTATGCATTGGCTGGTATTTTTACAAGTACTCCTGCATGAAACTAAAACATGAATATTCTCACGGAGTCCAGAAAGCATTTGCCAGAAATCCTAATGGTGAGTGTTAGGAAAGTTCTAAATAGATTAACTTTTCAGACTCTTTTGGTACAGGTCACTGAAGGCAAAATCATATTTGGCTTTTATCTTCCAAACTAAAAATTCAAAGGAAAAGGAAATTCCAGATAAAATACTGGAATCAAAAGGATGATCTGGCATTTCCAATACAGAAAACAATCATGCTTGCTGCATATCCCAACTGTTTAAATTCTGTACCATTTCTGTAAATAGAGAGCCTTAAGAATGTAACCATCAATGTTAAAAAAGGTTGGTTCAAAAGAAAAATGAAAAATTTATCCATGCTTATCAAAACTTCGTGAATGGTCCTTAAAAATAAAATGATTTCTGAAAAGTGTCCCAGTTGTAAGCATAAATGAAAGCATGAATTCACGAGCATTTAAATCCTCTCTTGGAGAAATCAGTTTTCAAAATTCCTTGGCTTCTCCTACAGTATAAGGCTAACTGGTGCTGTTTAAGAATTGTATGGCTTTGTTGAAAAAGGGAATTCCAGCCCTCGCTCAAATATTAACATTGAGTGCTTTATAACAGTCACATGGATATGTTTGATCAGAAGTGTTTAAATGGAGATTAATTGCTCCACAATACAAGGGGAAAAAAAAAAAAAAATTGGCCGTCAGAAGTTAGGAGGCTGGTTGGGTAGCATTAGCAATCCTCCATGCAGAATGAAGTAATTCTTTTAGTCCACAGTGAGAGCAGCAGTGTCTTATGAAGACGTCATAATGAGCCATTATAATGGCTTCGGCAATTCCACTGAAATCAAAAGAAGCACCTATATATTTAACCTTCCTTAAATATAAGCTACAGAACTTCCTCCACCTCCATATTAAAAAGGCTGTATTTTTAGAACGACACGTTCTTTGCCAGATGCCTGCACTATGCTTAGCCCTCCTTAGCCCTCCTTGAATGCCTTAGCTGGCATTCAAAGGACTAACAAGGCACCTATGCAGTTAGCAGTGTGTCACAGGCCAACCACGCCTAATTTACCCGATTGCCTTCCAAGAGTGATGTGGGAAATGCACCATGGCATTAACCCATTTTCTAGCTGGGACTTAAATAACCTGTTTGGCCTGTGGCTTAAATTCCATATCGGGAAAGGAAATATTCCTGTTTTCTGAATCCTCTGAAGAGATAAAAGTATGTACGTATGGCCAACTTTGAATGTAATGAAGAACCTCTGACGGGAGGGTGGTGGAGGCAGCCCCGTGGGATGGTAGTTGATTTGTTGCTGTGAATAGTGGATCTTGAAGTCAGAGTTGGGCAGGGAGATTTAGTTAGGCTTCGTTTGTCATCTTAAGAATTAGAGTTCCGCTCATGACAACTTGCATGGTGCTCTGGATCCTGGCAGGTCCTTGTGTTGGGTCTAGCCAGGCTAGACTGGAGGTGATTTGAAAAAACTGCCTGCAAAAAACATTACAAGAAATTTTATTCCTCCTGGCTCTGCCACTTCAACTGGCTAACAGCAACTCAACGGACATCTTGACTTGAACTAGCTATGAGGGTATTTTGCTAATTTCTTGGTACAGAAGCAAAATCTTTTCCAACCTTGATGATTCTATGATTATATGATCTTCAGGGCTGTTTGATTCAGCAGTGGAGCTAAGGTAGTTAATGCAGTTTAAGGTTGATACTTGGCAGTTAATAAAAGCAATTGACTATCCCTGACAGCAAATTGTTTCCTTAGGGATATATAAACAACCTTTTAGCAGATTCATCCAATTCAGCCTTGATAGCTTTCCTGTATGTGATGAAACAGAATGTGACAAAAATACCATAGTGAGTCACTGACTGAGGATTCTACTTTACAGAACTATGAAAAGCACTAGATATGAATTCCTTTGCGTGAAGTTAGGAAAAGGTCAGTGCATCATAAGTCTGCTAAATGTACTTACAAGCGAAATCATAAAGGTCTCGTTTATGAGATACTGTAGGGTTTTGGTATTTCTTGGAATATCTTCACCATCAAAAGGCCTTTAGGTAGCTATCATCCACGTGTTTCCAACTGAAGAAAACAACATCTGGAAAGCAGTTTTCCCCAACTTTCTTATTAACGCATCCATGAAGTTTCACTGAAATAATTATTTAGTTGTATTTCAAGAACAGTCTCTTTCTTTATACACTGAATTTCTTGCCAACACACTGATGTTATAGAATTCACATTAATTAGAATCTCAACTAGCCTGAGGCATTTACTCAAAAAAATAAATTGCAAAGCTTGTATGGGAGCCTAATGCCTGTGATTTGACTAATGAAACACTTTATATGATTAACTGGAAACAGGAATTTCTTAGTATTCCTAAGTGATATGTGATTTTCAGTTTGCATCCAAAACTATTTTCCCATACTCTGACTCCAAGAGGCTTTGTTAGAGAAGGCTCTTCTTTTGGTTTATACTACACTTGATAGACAGAAGTATCTCTTTCTGTAGATAGAAGTCAATAATTGCTATATTTTGTTCTGCTTTTTGACACTTGAAGTGAAGAGTCCTTTGATTAATAGATCGTAAGAGCCCCATATGATCTCAGGACAATTTTTCAGGGAGACATTCTTCCTAGCCTATCACCCACATCTATTGCTGCTCTCCATCAGCTACACTAGAATGTGCCGGTAGAATTTATTCATGAGTCTTGGCATTCCAAATAAAATGGGATCAACATTTTGTCTTTCTCAAGAGCTGTGCCTATATAACCAATGGTCTTTCTTTCATTACAATAAGCTTTCAAATCTTTTTAATGAGTAGCTGTCTCAAGTCCAATTTATAGGAGGGAGAAGAGGTTCTTTGGTATATGTATACCTGGCGTGAGATTAAGAAACAACGGTTCAAATGTTGGTCTGACCAGTTTATTACAAACCTTAATCAGGGAGGTGGGGAAGGGGAGGACGGATGATTTAGGGTGATGAGGAAGGGAAGGGGGGCGATAGAAAAGATAGAAAGAGGCAAGAATTGCATAAAGCGGGGATAGTCACCACCAGGATCCAGCAGTGGTCCCATTGCAAGATGTTCCAATGGTCCGAGGCAGAAGCGCAGGGGTGCGGGGTGGGGAGCAGCAGCAGTGTGGCCTGCCTTGGGCAGCAAGCGTGTAGCAGGAAGAAGCCGCAGGGTAAGTCCAGAAGCAGGAAGCAGGATTCAGGTAGCAGGTCCGGGAGAGTCCATCATCTAGCAGGACTTCCGTAGTGAGGGATCTGATGGCAGACACTTTTGTGTTCTTCTTCAGCATGCAGGTCTCAGGTCGTCTTCAGCATGCAGGCATCACGCTGTGAGGAATCTGATGTCAGAAACCCAGCTTCATGGTCACTGATCCCTCTTTTATCCTCCCTTTTTCCTACCTACGTGACATCCCTGGGTGCACCCCATCTTCCTCAAGATAAGCCCGCACAAAAGACTGCTTCCTGGACATTCATCTGCAGCTTATCTCTCTCTCTTGTTGCCACTGGCCTAGTCCATCTGTGTCCCTCAGATAAAGGATTTCTCAGTCCTTGACCAGGACTTGCCTGGGCTAGTCCATCTGTGTCACTTAGACAAAGAGATTTCTCAATCCTTGACCAGGATGCGCCTGGACTAGTCCATCTATGTCTTTCAGAGTAGGGATTTCTCAATCCCTGGCAAGGATGTGCCTAGGCTTGTCCATCCTCAGCAAACTTTGAGGCAACAGTGCGAAAGCATGGCCTCTTACAGTAGCACAGGAAAATACATCAAATAATTGAGAATGTTGTGGGTGTTTCTCTCAACTGCTTTCTAAAAAACTGAAACAGCCAAGAACATTTCTCATTTTATCAGAAGACTTTGACTTTAGAACTGTAAAGCTCTGGAGTAAAATGCCCTCTGTTTTTTGCTGATAACATCATAATTTTTTTTTTGCTAAAACACATGCCATTCATTTTCAGTGTTTGTGGGCACTATTTCAATTGCAAGTGTATGAGTGATTCTCAGACATTTTTCAAGAATTTACCTAATCCATGCAAAATTCTCTGCAATGAGAACTGTTCCACTCTGAACACTAAGCTTGCAGCACTAAGGTCTTCAGTTTCATAATTTCTGGAATTTGAAACTCTCTCCAGACATAAGAACAATGTATTCTAATGGTGAAACAACTTTTTATTGTCTTAGCTACTTCAGAGGTACTGAAAAGGTAGCGCTCTCTGTGGGAGAAAGAATTCTACAGTAGAGAGCAAAACACAAACATGGAAAGACAAGCGTTATGCAAACTGTCCACTCACGTTATTGCTAATCATGTCAAGAAATACAGAGGCTCTCAGGTAGTAAAAAGAGTAGAATTATTCATATGACCTTTTGATGATTTGCTACACACATAACCATAGTATTATCAATTACCTGCTTTAAAAATATGACTTCATTATTGCTAAGAGAAATACTATCAGATCAGATATGACAACACCAGAATCCCACATCCCAATTATCTTGTTTTTTACTAAATAAACAGTAAGTATTATTCTGTGTATATGTTTGTTAAACATGTTTGAGTACATGGTAGTCTCTATTATGGTTCTATGCAACTTGTTTTCATATTCCATTGTAATTTGTATACATTGAAATGTATATGTTCTGTGTGTTATCAATACATACCGTGACAATGTATGAATAAATTTGTGAATTTAAACCCTGGGGAAGAACGAATCATTTAGAACTTAGATAAGTAAAAGGCCTGTATTCAAGAGCACTAATATATTTCTGAAAAATATAGGCAGTGACTTTAAGCATTTGCTAAACATTTGTTAAACATTTAACAATTCTCCACCCATGACTGAAGACAAAATTAAACCATTTAGAAACCTCAAAAAGCAACAGCTCTACCACTGATACAAATAGAGCTAGCCAAAGCTTTTGATATCCCCTTTGGTCAAGTGTATGACCAGTTAAGTAGACTGCCTCAGGCAGCTCCAAATCTCTCAATGTATTTAATGTTATCAGCAGTTGCTGTGCTATTTCCTTCCTCCTCTACTCTTGCACTCTCCAAATAGATTTTGTATCACTTATGAAAAATTTGAATGTTTCACTACTTAAATCCAGAGTGACATGAAGGATATTTAGGACACCAAACAAATGACACCACAATAAGAGGAATGCAGATGTCCTGAGACACAGTGATTGATTGTGTAAGTGTCACATACATACAGCTCACAAGATCCAGAAAACAGCTCTTATCCCTTGCAGTATTTCCTAAGTCTGCTAAAGCTATCAGTGTTCCCCAAATTACAAATATTTTCTTTTCTACAAAAGAGCTACATTTAGCTACAAAATCGTACTTCTTGAAGATGATATTTCATCTGTTTCTACCTTTGAACAAGTATACGGTTGTTCTGTATCTTCAAAGGATTTATTTTGTTACTTCAGTGGGTTTTCTAACACAGAAGATGTGTGTGAGGAGTCTGTTAAACAGAGGATCTACTTACCTTACAGTCCAGTACCATGTATATGACTGAAATAAAAATCTGAAGTAAATTGCTTTTCCCACAATTGCCTATAACTATGGAACAGCTGTATTTTAAATGTTCAAGAGAGGGATTAAAGGCTGGTGTATCAATTGCACAAAAACAGGATAAGCAAAGGATACCGGTGTTCAGCACAGTTTGGCATGTTTTGCAAATAAGAGTTGCCACATCTGCATATAGATGTCTGCAACAGAGTGTGTATGTGCTTCATTGTACTGGCTTCAGTAGTCCTCAACAGCAGAAATAGGAAGTGATCAAAACCATCTAATTGATGAACCTTTATATCCTGCCACTCAGAGAACAAAATGGATTAAACAGCCCTCTAGTAACGGTTCCATTTTCAATAAACTCTTATTTTATAAACTTAAAAATCACCTATTTTGTTTTAATGCAGCTTTAGATAGAATATTTTCAGTCCTCTGTTCTAGTTTCAGAAGTGAACTTATGGTTTCCTATGCCTTATTTTGAAAATAAAATATGGGTGTTTTCATTCACTCTCTTAGAAACTGGTGGAAATGAGAACTGGCTCTAGTACTTTATTACATACTGAATTACAGCTCTGAAGACAGAGAAAAATGGAGCAAAATTAGACAGCAATCACCTTTGGATGATACATAGATGCAAAACACAGCAACACAATCAAAAGATCCATTAGCCGAAAGACACTATTTTAAGGTTTTCAGAATGCTTTTCTCTGTTAGAGTGCATTCTATTCTGTGTTGCATAAAATAAAACTAATTCTGGTTAAATATAAAATAATGGTATATTGACACATTCTGCAGTGATTTTTAACCTCTTGCAGAATTACAGCTCTCTACAGTTTCAAAATAACAATGCTTAATAATTCAAACATTATTCATTTTTGTGTGAAGGACTTTAAGGGGTAGGTACCAAATTCAGATCTGGCCTAAGAAGTCACTTAGGACACTGAACTTCATTTCTCACTCTATCAAAAAAGTTTGTGTATGTACCACCGGGGCAAAAGTAGAGCCTGAATCCAGTTTTTCAACGCAAAATGTGTAGCTACATTTTACTGTATGAATAAATGTGATAACTAAAACTATATCTACTACCACAATCACAGTATTGCTACATATTGGTGATATATAATGTCTTCACTTCATGTTCCATTTTTACAAAAAATTCTTTCTAGTAATTCCTTCATAAGTGAATATGGAAACAATTTGTTTGTCACATTTCCAAGCTGTAAGAATCCAGAACCATGTGACAGTGCTGCCACCAACTCAGGTTCCCTCACAAGTGTCTGAGCATACTCATAAATACTGTGCCTCCTGATAAAAAAGGAAAAACCTGGGGGTTCATGCACACACACACAACTGGATGCAATATCACAGTCATACACTATCACTTCGTTTTGGTTTTATTCTCTACTACAGTACCAAAGTACTTCCAAAGGTAACAGATTATGCCCTCCTAGAACATTTAGTTAAACCTTGGGAATGAAGAGAACAAAGCTTTCACTAGTTCTTAATTAATTAAGATTAATTAATTCTTAACAAAGGAGGACAAAAATTTTATCCAGTTTATACCTCTCGTCATTCCTCAAAAAGTTGACTTGAGCCATCTCTAAATACAGAGTTGGAATGTATCTCACATTGACACATATGCTTACTTCTGAAAAAACACAGTGGGAACAATCATAGAGGCTTCACATTTTCCTGAGCTTACTTATTAGCCACATTATTCATTTTCATTTTTAATTTTTTCAGAATGATTCCTATAGTCTTTTTTTGAAAGAATCAAGATCTACTCAGCTGCCTCAGAACTTTCATGGTTACAGTCTAGCCAAACAGGGAAAAGAAACAGTGCCTTGCAATTTAGGCTATTGATTATAGCAATCATTTTGCAGGATGGAACTTTTAAAGCAGCACAAGGTACTTCTGATTATTAATGTCTTTGCTTTTCAACTACAGGAAAAGACAATAAAGTTTCATTAATGAGGAATGAGATATGGCAGACTGATAATAGCAGATGATCATTTGTGTTCAGACATTAAACGCATATGCTATACACAACAACATGTGAAAGACAGGGATCATGGCATATCATCTGCACATTTTGCAAACCCTGGAAGACTCAGAGAAAACAAACAAACAAACAAACAAAAGAAAAAAAATGGCAGTAACACAAGAAATGCTAACAAACTGATATAATGGCTCAATTTACTTCTGCTATCTGAGGGAGAAAACCTCAAGCACTACACTTCTTACCGTCAGGTCTGCAGAAGAACTGATGCATCTTTTAACTACTGCAAGTTTGTATCTGGGCCCAAGGCAGAATATCAAGATTGCCAGTCACATGGGTGTATCTGAATAGGCATTTACTTAGAATGTGAATCAACACAGCTGAATATACTCTGTTCATAAAATTTAAGCAAAAGCTACATTTGTGGAGGGTCTGAAAGCAAAGAGGAACCCATCTAGCATTGCGATGGTCAGGACAACTTTCCTCTCTAACCCAACATGAACGCTGTCTTTGTTCCCAATGGGTTACAAGGATTTAAGTCAGAGTTTATCCCACAACTTTTCTAGCAAGGGGAAAACCCATTGGGACAATTCCCTCCAGCTCTGGAGAGAGAGAGGTTATTTCCACAATAGGCCATTGCTTCAGGAAGTATTTGAAGTGTTCAGCTGTAGAAGTTCTCATGAAAACACTGGAATGTAGAAGCAATATCTAATGGATTAGTGACCCTCTCAGCGTATGGTAACCTAATGCTGGGGTTAGGTCCTTACAGATTGATAGGAACACAACTGCATCACAAAGGTGCTTTGCATTTCCTCTCTGTTCATAATGCCATAGCATTTGTCTAAATCAATGAAATCACTCTTTGGGCTGATTTTCATGTGTAATGCTATTTAATTCCACAAGGCCTCCATCCTTGCCTTTTGGGATGCTTTGTGCCAGCTGGCACTTGCAAATCCAAAGCTGCTAAAGCTGGTTGGTCTCTAATGTTAAGGTCAGTGGTAAGGCCTGTCTGATCCGTGCAGTTTTTCTTGCTATGAAGATCTTGCCTTCTAAATGGCACCACTATGGGTCTTGGGGTTGTTTGTTAATGCTGACTTTCCACATGGCACCTCCCAACAGCAATCTGGGAATCGGGGTTCAGAGGAAGAGGCAGGGCAGGGCCTCACACCAGATGGGTTCTACCACCCCCGCCAGGGAGCAGGACAGACAGGGGGTACTGGTCAGCCCAGACCAAGCAACTCCTAGAGGACAGGGGTAGGCTTTTGCCACTGCCTGCCCACAGGGCACCTGGGAGCCTCTTCCCATCCCCAAGTCCCAGCAGACAAAACTCCTATAGGAGGATAGTCTCCTGAGGTCCTGACATTAAGTACCAAGGGGTTACTAATGTATTTGGACCATGATTTGCACTGAAAACAATAAATAGTGGTATCACAGTCTTCCATTTAGACATCCTTCAGAAATCCATTTCTCTTTCAAAAAATATTCTATGTGCTCATACATACATAGATCCTAAGTATTGTGGCATTATATATCAGACTCCAGACGTCTTGAGACAGAACTTGTGGTCTTTTATGCTAATCAGAATATATTTTGTGTTTGGCGAAGATATAAAATGAGCAATAAAGCTAATTTTTCCTCAATTTTTTAGGGTCTTTCTAACTTTTAATGTTCCAAGGAAAAAAAGTGCTTTTGAGTACTCAGCCTTCTTTCCTTTCTTATAATCTTTTCTCAGAAATGAAATAAGCAGAAAAGTGAGCAAGGAATACTGTCTAAAGGCTTTAAGGTTTCAGAAAGAAAACTTATACCTACCTGGTCCTATGAATTGCAAAGGAATTATAAAATAAAATCATATTTTTGTCTTCAACAGGTAAGCCAAGACTGAATCAGTGAATACTACAAAAGAATACATCCATGTTCTTCCAGCTACATAGGGTTGAGAACAAAGCTTGGTAGTAAGCAAACACAAATGTTGGCCTGCTGCCTGAAGAACATGCATACAGATCTTGATTGCTAGTATCCTGAATATAAAAGGATTCCTAACACAGGCTTATATAATAGGCCTCTGTTATAAACCTCACATGTTTTGCAGTCCATGAGTGTTCATTTTTACAGTTTGTAGAATACTGTAAAACTTCTGGTTCGTAGAGCATAGGTTCATAGCTATGTAATAGCTATATAATAGCCAGCCCTCTAGAGCCTTGCTCAACATCTCACAGAGGTAAGGAATCACATCAGAGGTAAAATTATGTTAGAGGCAAGATTCAGCAACATGACTCCTAATATGTTCTGCAAATGTTGGCTTTCCAGATTGCACTGCAGAACTTTAAACCTCTGCACCAAGTCTCTGAAAATGGTCTTAAAGCACCTTGAAACTTTGCATCTGCTATACATTTATTTTTCAAGATTACTCAGGAAAATAAAAATGTCAGTTTTCATCTTATGCACCATTATGGTTTAGGCATCTTAGATATGGCAGCTTAATCTCATAAATCTGGCAATTTAGTCTTACTGTGTTGTTTTTCACTTTTAAAACAAAAGCAACCAACCAAACAAAAACCCCTCTTCTTTAACACACAGTACAGTACTAAATGAAAACCTCCATAAACCTCCATAAACTATCCAGTATAGTCTCAATTATAAATGTTGGCAGATAAAATTCTGAGTTCTTAAGTAGAAGACAACTATAATTCACACAAGGCGATCACACCATAAGGGATGTATCTCAACACGGTGCTACATCATTCTCCTCAGTCAACAGCATCCCCTCTTAACCTGTACACTACTGGGAGTTGGATGCTTTTCTATTATGCAGTCAGACATATCTTTGCAGAACAGGCCCTTGAGCTACACTGGGCAATATGCAAGCAGTAATAACACCAGTCTTATATTTTCAGCTCCAGTGGCTCCAGTGGCCTTCCCCTAGGTGTTGCACACTGTTAAGTGAGAGCTTTGCCAATTTGGATATTAGCTGATGTGTATGGAGAGCTGTGTATTCATCTGAATCAGGTCCAGCTGAGAAGACAGTTAACTCCCTGTCGTACCAGAACCCATAAGCTCTATCAAAAACCAAGGTATGCTTAGATGTACTTCTTTGGCTGCATTTTATAATGCATTTCTCGTAGCAACAACAAAGGCCACAAGTCATACTCCCTTTCTGTGTCTCTTCATAGTAAGCTGTTGCCGTGCACCTGGCAACCCATGTTCTTTTAGCTCTGCACCTGTGCTGGACTATCGGGTAAAACCTACCCGGGCCAAAGAACTGCACGTGAATACCAATATGGTGAGCAGAAAAATGGCCTTTATTGCGTCATGCGATTTACCTAAATACCTATCTTACTTCATCTATGCCCCTTATGCATACATTAACCCTTCGAGACCGAGCAAGGGGAGAGTCCTACCACGTCACATCCTGAATCCTTGCTGTCGCCTACTACAACAGTAAGCCTATAGGTAAATGAAAGCACAAAAATATAATCTTCCTCTGCCACTTGTTAGCTGATGTGGTAAACTTAATCTCTGTGTAAAACACTAAATTTTTTGACTGATTTATTATTGTTAGTGTCTGCGTTCAGTTACTGAGTGGCATCAGAAACATAAAATCCTGTTTATTGTAGTTGCATAACAAATTACAATTCACTGTGTATTAGACAATATAATTCAGGTTTTTTTCTTATGTATTAATCATCTTCACTCAGAAGTAAATTAATAAAATTGATTCAAAATCTAAAAACAGGGTAGAGTAAGTGGGAAGAAGAGAAAAATTGTTCACTATTGTGGCAAAATAAGAGAGGGCATTTGCACTAGGCTCAGAGCAGGATTCAAAATTATCATTTTGAAATGACAAGAATTGTTTCACGGTGAGACCTTCTAACCCAGCTTTCCATTTCTCCATCTCATCAGCACTGGGTGCTTCAGAGGAACATAAAAGAGTGCCTAAGGAGAGTCAGCACATCCGAAGTTCTCTACAGCTGTATTCATCTAAGATCTAATAGTTAAAATTCATCTTAAATTCTAGAGCTTCTTCTTAGCAAATTCATTCCTTTTTACATTCATTCCTTTTCACTACAATTGTGACAACTCCAAGTTTTGAGGTTTTAATCATCTAGTCTCATCTTTAAACTTCCTAGGTTACTGTCCTTTGATACTTGTTGTAATGATGAGCTCCATGAACTCCTTGTATTATGCTTGTAGAAAGGAAAAGTCTTTATCAGTTAGGAATTTGATACTTCCTCATAAAAATCAATAGCTCTAGTTTTGTTAGGTAAAGGATATTGTTTTAACTCCTGATCTAATTTCAACTCACTGACTATTTTATACAAATACTTATCCTAACAACACTTATTTATCTACTTTGTCTGTAAGATATTTTTTAAATTCTCTTCATAAAAAATGTTCATTTGCATCTTAATTATTCTCAGGTTTTCTTAATGCCAGACTGACGAAAACTGACAGAAAGGGCAGAGATTACTGCTACATGCTCTATCGTGCTTTTTATACTGATTCTCATGTCTTCTTTTTCTGTATCTTGCATTTTCCTTTTTCGTGTTCTTGATCATTTGGCATTTTTTTATAATAACTCTACACTGAGCTGTTCAAACACATGGCCCGTCCTTGACCCTCAGTGATGAAGAACTCAGTAAAGTATGGAAGATAGATAGATATGGAAACTGTTTTCTTTCAATGGTTATTAATTTGTTAACACTGGACTTTGTTTGCCCCCTTCCAACTATGAAGGGAGGGGGGCACATTCTCAGCACATGAGTCTGGTGCTTGTCTGAGTTTCTCACTTCAAAGGTGGATTGGGACTCGACACAGAAAATCAGTTCAGGGAAGTAAAAGTGTTGCCTTATGCTTACCTATACTTCTGTTGCCTTAGAAAAAAGGACATCTAGTTTTTACTCTGTTGAATTCCCATTTCAAAAACTTCTCTTTGTTCCAACACGCTCAAACTCATCCTTACCCAGAAGGCTGCATGTCAGAAGGAACACTTAATGTGGAAGAGATCATGCCAGTGTACTTTTTCTGCAGACTAGCTCTTACTCATTTCCAGAATAGTAGCACGTATTTTTGTTGTACAGTGAAGTTGCCTAAGACAACTACTGAAAAGCAAAGCATATTCTTATCCATTGATAATTTTTATTATTATTATTTTAAAATTGTGAACTCTGTGGGCATTTCCAGATTGCTGTATTAAAAATAAATAAATTACAAAGTTGTGCAGCCCCTTGGTTGAAAAGCCTCATCAATTTGTCACCTTGGGATTTCATGTCCATCAATCTTATCACTGAAACATGTTATGTTCAGAACAATCAATGAAGAGTCCTGTCTACAAGAGAGTAATTGCTTCTAGAAACTTGAGACCACTATTATAGTGTGGTTACTATAAACTAATAGAAGATAAATGGAAAGGTAACAAGAAACCCAGGAGAGCCCATAGGAAAATGATATAATAAAACAAAAAAATGCTTGTCAAGTAATGAGTAAAGATGGAAGTAGAGTTAGTATGTTTAAAAAAAAGGCAAAAAACACACAGTGGGTAGCTGCAGGGAAGCACATAATGGAAAGAAAACATGAAATACAGACAAACAAACAAGCAGTATACAGTCTTCTGGAAGATGCAAATACTTGATAGTTTAGGCTTATTTATCTGGAGTGAAGAATAATCAAGTTTGCAGCATAATCACACAAGAAAGTATCCTCTCTCCCATCATATTTCTCCGATAGCTTTGAGAAGGGTGAAACACACAAAAAGCCAGAACAAGGAAAAATGGATGTTATTATGTGAAAGCTATTTCTTTAGAATGCTGTTTTGGCTAACATTAACATCGTGCTAAACTCTATGCTTGTGAATTGTAATAAGTGGATGGCACTGAAAACTAAACTCATCTTCCCTTCTAATTAGATGATATGGGGTTTTTATAGCCTCAGATCTACTCTGGAAACAGAACTGACATCGGTGAGATAAGTTAGCAATAAATGATAGACATTTCTCTTTTTTTTTTTTTTAATTGTGAAAGAAATAGCTGAATATAGAAATTACAGGTGGGTCAACAGTCAGCAGCTCTAAAAAGAGTACTGCAAATAAACACAAGCATTAACACTTTCAATCATTTCTCATTTACCAAACACAGCTGGCATTCAGTTTGCAGGGAGGCTACCACAAAGAGAATTTACTTTCCAGTAGTGATCTGAGCTGGTGATCATACAGGAAAGGTCCAGCCCCTAACAGTTGCCTATTTTTTCTGCAGTTACAGAAAAATTATTCTTACCAGCAAGAATCCTAATTGCTATTCACCTTAAATTTTTAATAAACATCTATGTCTTGAAAGTCTAATTTCTATCAAAAAGCTAATGGCTTTTGGCTCCTAAATCCCATCATTCCCCTAGCAGAATCTCCCATGGAGTCTGAAAATAATACTTCTACATTTAATATAGTGCATATAGACTACTGAGGATTGAACAGGGATGCATCTGTATCATCTTAAATGCATTATCAACTGATAAAATCTGATATTTGTGCACACTAAGGACCACTTGTAACAGAGATGCTGTTATATAGGATCCCCCCTTTGGCTTTCATTAATTCGATACAAATCTGAAAACTGCAGATTCAGCAAGGTTGCCTGTTGTAATTTAACTGGCCTTGTAGGGCAAGAACATTGATTTGTTGCACTTGGATAAAGACAGAAACACCATAAGAGCAGGTATTGTGTTTGGAGGTCACTGACATCCCATCAAAAGCTAGCGTGCAAGGAGATAGTATTCCCGTCACATCTGAAAATAAAGACAGTTTGACCAATATGCAAGAAATCATCTCTCCGGCTGCTATGCTTTTATCAGATGGTGTTATAGAGTCAGCAAAAGTACTCACAAATACTCTGAAGACATGTAACATGTACAATGTGCAAAAAAACTTGCCCGAATAGCAGTATGTCAAATAAAGATTAATTTCTAGCTGTAAAAGGCCAGACAGCTTTCAGCTAGTAAAGACAGCCGCACCTTGGTACCTCATGATATGAGTAATTAGATTAGGGAGGTGCAATTAGCTCTGTAGAAGTAGTTATAAAGTCTTTAAACTACAAAATAGTTCTTGGCCTGAATTAGAAATTATGCTTGAGTAAATCAGTTACTACTGATCCTGATTTACCACTCTTTAACTATTCTCTGTGCCAGGCAGAGCTATATACACTTTTAGTTTGCCTATTCCTTTGTTAATTCAATGGCCTTGATACCAACAATGGTACAGATCTACTAGGGTACTAAATGTGTTTACAGATGTCCACCACATGCCTCAAATATCAGCTGCCATATTTTGCTGCTATTATCCAGATTTAAAACCAGAATAGCTGTGCTCCTCTAACAGTTCACCTTTACTTAGAAAGTAGTCATCAAGTAGCCCTCAGACAAGGAATCGCTAAACTTTTCCTACAGTCAGAATGCTCAATCTGAGTATTGCATAAAGTAAAAATATACCTTCTTTCAAGGGTTTAGTTTACATTTATCAATCTCCAAAACTGTTAATAAACACCAATAGGACAACAAAATGTAGTCCAAGTTTGTTTCAAACTCTGCCTTAGTCATTATCCACATCTTTGTATTCTACATATAATTCTTCTTAGAGCATCACAGAACTGAATTCTTCCTTGTTCCCAGAGCAGCTGATGAACATATTCACCTTTCAGGATTGGTACTAGCAGGTTTTAAAAGAAGAGTTTTGTCCACCCCAAGAACTGACCACTCCCTGTTTGGCTATGCTCTCAGGCAAGCAAAGGGTTTGACACTTTTTAGGAGTGAAAGATGGGTGGGCCTACAGCTCTCAGAACTGGGCTTCTTTGAATGCAGTTTTTTGGACAGGTTGGCAAAGTTTTGAAAAGGCAACCTATTTTTCATTTGTAAATGAAAAATTTCCAAAACTCAGAATCTGAGGATATCTTGTGCACACAGGTGATGGCGTGTGTAAATCTCTGTGCTGACCACAAGCAAAAGGAACAAAAGATTTTTTTTAAATGGTTTTTTTTGTTTGTTTGTTTGTTTGTTTGTTTGTTTAGGAGAAAAATAAAGGCAAAGGAAGAGGTTTCTGGTTTTGAGTGTACGCTGCAAAGTGCAAGAATGAAATTGGCTGGTCTCAGCTGTTACTCCACACCTATTTCTAATAAAAATGCACTGCAGAAATCTCATGACTTCTTTGACTGACTCATCTCTACAGTTATCCAAAATGCAGTTTCCTACTCCAAGGCAAAAATTCTTGCAGCTCTGCTTCTACTGATTAGGAGCAGTAGCATAACCTGTCCCTTATTTTCCCTCCTGGAAAAAAACAGAAGAAAAGTTGTTGGGATTTTTTTAAAGAGCTTTACCTGCTCAATGCGAGGAAATGACAGTTCAGAAATTTGCACGCAAACATACCCTGCCTACTGAGGTATAGAGGCTATGCTACAAATTCTAAAGAAAAATGCTGAGGAGCCCTTGACAGAAACCATTCATTTAATGTGTAGTGTGGTATAAAGACAAGATTTAGTTTAGGTAAACATTAGATCTTAATCCATTAAAACATACTCGTTTTGTTTCCCACCTTCCAGGTCTTGAGAGATAGAAGAGAAGAAAAAAGAAACAGCAGCTACAGTGACAGTCTGCCTTCACTGTGGGGCAACGGAGCTTCATCGACTTTCAGGATCCCTCACTTGCAAACTAACTCCTACTTGTTACAGAAGTCTATAGATTAGATTCTCAGCTGCAAATCACAGTGATTCCATGACTTTAATGGAGCTTCACCCTTTAAGAGCCAAACTATACTAAGTCCTATATTAAATGGCAAAATTGCAAGCAAGCAAAATCTGTATTTGTTTTACCATTAACCACACCGGGGCCTTGACATTCCCACATTCAGGAAATCATCTTACCCAACTCGCAAATAATTCTACAGCATGTGAGATTTCATTTAAAAATAACCTCCATGTATTAAATGAGACTCTGATTTAATGGAAATTAATGACTGTGCCACTCTGTTTTCAGTATTATTCAGTGCTTTATTTCAATGGCAGCTAATTTCCTCTCAGTGATGACATGCTGAATATATGCAGATTACTCCACAAATTATGACTGTGCTAAAATAATTCTTTATCTAAAGCATTAACTTCCTTATCTTTCTATAAAATATTTTAATCTCATACTCTTTTTCTTATTGATCCAAAGGTAGTAAAAATTGAACAGAGTACTGTTTTATTGGTGTATGCGGTTCAGTTCCTATCGTGGTTATTAAGGAAATGCTCTGTTAAAGAGCTTGCATTATTTATCTGAATGAATAATGAAATCATAATTAATGTACACTTGTGGTACCAGATGAATCTCAAATGGAGAAAATTTCCAATTTCTTGAAACAGATGAGACCTTTCAGGACCAGTAGGCTAAGTGATCAGCATTATCACACTTGTAAGTTATCCTCCAATTGAAGAAACTGGGCACAGATAAGGTTTCAACAAAAATAGAAGAATATGTGCAAAGTTCTCCATTGAAAACCACAGGTTTTGAGCAGTTCCAGACTCAGCACAAGTGAATTTACAACTGTTCCTGCAAGGTGCAATTTCAAAGTCCTACTTTCCTCAAGCCAGTCAGAGGCAACATGATGCAACACTAAGGCTACTGACACGAAATTTTCTCAAATCCAAGTACGAAAACTTTGCCAGGGAGAAGGAAGCGGATTATCTAGCCAGAGCTTTTTTCTGAGAACATTAGGGACACTGATCTGTATTTCTTGTTTCACCAGCACTCAAAGCACTTAGTTCCCCACACAATCAGAAACTTAGATCTTTGAAATTCATCTTGCTATTGTCAGTGGTTGTAGCTAAATCTTTTCTGAGATTTAACAAGAATGCTGTAGTCTACTGTTGCCTTTTCAGTGGATATTCCAACACTGACAAAGGCTGAAGACATCAGAATTGCTTCTTAACTTATTACTTTTCAGACTAGATCTCTCCCTTTCTTCACCTTCTCTGTGATTTACGGTGCTGAAGGATATAAAAAGATCTCAAGAATTTGCTCTG
Organism: Alectoris magna; assembly: GCA_030625065.1. Classification (NCBI taxonomy): domain Eukaryota; kingdom Metazoa; phylum Chordata; class Aves; order Galliformes; family Phasianidae; genus Alectoris; species Alectoris magna. Next base: position 36,581,055 of record CM060564.1, read on the forward strand.
CAAGTCCAAGAAATATCATACGATTGCAATGACTAAGAAGCTTTTACAGCTCTGTCACAGGCTACAGTAGCCCATGCTGTCATGTCTATCAACCTTCCTACCTTCCACACACACTGCAAATATGATCCCAGATTCTTAGGGAGTATAAGCTAACTTAATGGAAATTACAACCTGTGCAACAAAACAAAAACTAAATAAACAAACAAAACCAACATTGGTGATTTACTGCAGCAGTTGAATTTATTGTGCTGGGCAACGAACTGTAAAGGCTCAGCAGTGGGAGCCACTGCAATTACCCCAACGCACACTGCTCAAATAATACCATCTTTAACTAACACAGCTTTGAAGTATTGTTTTTACTTGGTTTATTCTCACACACTGAAATCAGACAAGAAGCATAATTTCATTTTGAGCATGTTAGGTATAAGTGTCTCTGCTCCTTACGTCACATGGAAGTTGTTGATTCAGCAAAACACTTCAGCAAGCATTAAAAATCTATCAACTTCAATAGCATAAAATCCAGTGCACTGAAAATCCTTTGGAGAATTAAGGTCCAGAAAGTGAGTTCTACTTATTAAATCTAGAAACTTGTTATCACTTAAAAACAAACAAGCAAACAAAAAGCAGAATTTTTTACACAGATGTTCAACACAAAATCACTTTACAATGAAGAAAAATTACAGTAATTGGAACAACTTCTGTAAACACAGGCTATATGTAAATTTCTGGCTATTCCCAAATTCTTTTAATTAATTCAGTCTTCATGATTCCTAACTCAAGGTGTAACCAACTTTTCAGCTTCCTTGACACAAAGGGTGTGACATACTCTACTTCAAGCAGTTCTAAGAAGGCAGCTACACCTGTCCATATTTCATACGATCTTCCTAAAAAGAGAATGTTTTGTCATACATGATTTCTAAAGCATTATGTTAAGCTCTTGCTTTACAGATTACTGGTTATTCATATCCTGTTTGACTTCTTAGGTCAAATCAAACTGGTATTCAGAATGTAACGTGATATCTGCAAAGATACAACTATAATTTACGTTCACCTCATGACAGCAGACTGCTAGGATTTCTATACAAAGGCTTGATACTGCTCTCATACAGGTTCTGCATTGCTAAAATTTCTGCAGTTTCAGTACTTTCTCCTACTGTTCATTCACAGAAGTAACACAACAGTCAGGTGTACCTTTCCCTTTTAACACTTCCTGCATACTGTTTTCAAGACAGTAGCATTACAACCCATTACTAGCCACTGAAAATGTTAGAAATGCCTGAAACTGTATCCTTTTTAAAGACCAAATGATTGTTCACGTCCCTTCAATTTTGTATGTCTAGAATTAGAGATGAAAGGAAAAAAAAAGAATCCTTACAAAAATGTGAATAACTGCTAGCATTTTGCTGCCTCTTTAAAAGTTTGCTTCCACCTAAATCTTACGTTATTGTAAGATTTATTACAATCTTACAAAAACATAGTCCTCAGCTATGTCAGCAGTATTTAGCATCAGAAACCTTCACTATCCTACACTACCTATTAAAACAGCACTCCCAGTTTTGCCAGTGCAATCTGGTGCTGATTTCTTATGAAACAAACAAAACTTCACACCTCATATTCCATGAGGAACATTTGGTCCTTTGTGCTATTCAGGTAATACATAGCACTTGAACTGCATTAGAATAATGGAGTCATCTAGCCCACCCCCCCTGCACTGAACAAAGACACCTGCAGCTAGACCAGGTTGCTCAGAGCCTGGTCCAGCCTGACCTTAAATGTCTCCAAGGCCAGGGCACCTACCATTTCCCTGGGCAGCCATCACTTCTCTGGGCAGCCTGTTCCAGTGATTCACCACCCTCACTGTAAGAAACTTCTTCCTATGTCCTAGCTAAATCTTCCCTCTTTTAGTCTGAAACCATTTCCCCTTCTGCTAACACCACAAATCCTGCTGAAGAGTATGTAGAGTCTGTTCCCTTCCTTTCTGTGGCTCACATTTAGTTACTGAAAGGTCAATATCAAGTCTTCCTGGAGCCTTTCCTCCTCCAGGCTGAACAACCCCAAGCTCTCTCATCCCATCCTAGTAGGAGATCCCTTCCATCCCTTGGGTCATTCCTGTAGCCCTCCTCTGGACACACTCCAACAGGTTTATATCTCTCCTGTATTGAAGACTCCACACCTAGATGCAATACCCCAAGGTGAGGCCTCACCAGTGCAGAGTAAAAAGGGCAGGATCACCTCTCTCAACTTGCTGGCCACACTTCTTTTGATGAAGCCCAGAATACAGCAGCTGGCTTTCTGGGCTGCAAGAGCACATTGCTAGCTCATGTCCAGCTTGCCATCCACCAGTACTGTCAAGTCCTTTTCAGCAGGGCTGTGCTCTATCATTGTATTCCCCAGCTTGTACTGATAGTGGACGTTGCTACAACCCAGGTGCCAGACCATGCACTTGGATCTGTTGAACCTCATGTAGTTCACCAGGGCCCACTGACCTAGACTCTCCAGGTCTCTCTAAATGAGATCCCCTCCCTCAGGCATGTTGACTGCACCACACACCTTGACGTCACACACAAACTTGCTGAGGGTGCACTTGACCAATGTCAGTGTAATTGATGAAGATATTAAAGTGGCAGTCCTAGTACTGACCTTCAGGGGACACCACTCATCGCTGAATTCCATTTGGACACTGTGTCATTGGCCACCACTCTTGTAACCAGTTGCACATCCACTGAACAGTCCACCTATCAAATCCACAACTTTCCAATTTGTAGAGAAGGATGTTATAGAGGATCGTGTCAAGGGCCTTACAATAAAGTCTAGATAGATGACATCAGTGGATCTTCCCTGGTCCACTGATGTGCTTGCACCATTGTAAAAATCTGCTAGATTGGTCAGGCAGGACCGGACCTTGTTGAAACCATGATGACTGTCCTATATCACCCCCCTTTCTTCCATGTGCCTTGGCAAAACTCCCAGGAGGATCTCCTCCATGATCCTTAGAAATCTTAGGCTTAGAAATCTAGCTCCCTTGCTTGAAGCAGTTACAGCATCACAAAAGGCCACTAGGTTTGTCAAACAGGACTTTGCCTTGGTGAAGCCTTCATAATTCTCCCGTATCATCTCCCTGCCTTCCATGTGCCTTAGCAGAGCTCCCAGGAGGATCTGCTCCACTATCTTTCCCAGCACAGAGGTGAGACTGACAGGTCAGTAGTTCCCTGGGTCATCCTTTCTAACCTTAAAATTAAGTGTGATATTGCCTTTTACCAGTCAACACGGACTTCACCTGACTGCCATGCCTTTTCAAATATAATTCAGAGTGACTTGGTGACTGTGTCAGAGAACTCCCTCAGGACTCTGGGATGCATCTCATTGAGACTTGTAGACTTATGGATGTTCAAGTTCCTCAGGAGGTTGCAAACCTTATCTTCACTCACAGCAGGAAGGGCATAATTCCCCCAGTTTCCACCTTCCAAATCATCTGCTTGTAGAGCAGTCACTAGTGAAGACTGAAGCAAAAAGTTGTTGAATACCTCAGCCTTCTCCTTGTCCCTTGTTACTAGCTTGCCTGTGTTGCTATCTAGGGAGGGTACAACTTCTGGACTTACCATTTCTGGTCAGTGTACCTGTAGAAGTCTTTTTTATCCTTCTTTACGCCCCTTGCCAAGTCCAGTTCCAGTTGAGCCCTGGCCTTCCTGACCCCATCCCTACACAACCTGGCAGCATCCCCACAGTCTTCCCAGATTACCTGTCCTGATTCCACTGCTTGAACATTTTCTTTTTGCTCTCCAGTTTGACTAGCAGGTCCCAGTTCAGCCATGCCAATCTCTTGCCTTCCTTTCCTGACTTCCTACATCTGTGACAGAGAGCTTTTGTGCTCTAAGGAAAGCTTCCTTAAAGATAGGATAGCTCTGCTCCACTTCCATGTTCTCAAGGACAGATTCCCAGAGAATTCTGTTGACTAACTCACTGAAGAGCTGAAAGTCATATTTCCTAAAACTAAGCTTCCTGATTTTATACTTTGCCTGATGGATATTCCTGAAGAATGTGAATTCCACTATTGCATGGTCACTACTACCTAGGCAGCCTCCAATCCTTATGTTCACTTGCATTGTTGAGCAACAGGTCCAGCACTGCATCTACCCTAGCAGAACTGTCTATTACGTCGCTCAGGAAGTTATTCTCGATACATTTCAGGAGCCTCCTGGATTGACTACAGCTTACCATGGTATTTTTCCAACAGATGTCAGAATGACTGAAGTCCCTCAGCAAGAAAAGAGCCTGTGATTGCAACATCAGCTGGAGGAAGAAGGCTTCACCAACAGGCTCCACTTGATCAGGCAGCCTGCAGCAGACCCCAGCCACAAGGCTTCCTTTGTTGCCTCCGTCTCTTTCACACATAGGCTTTTGAGTTGCTCATGGTCGCTCTTCAGGGACACCTCTTCATACTCCATTCCTTCCTTTTGACACAGAGGGCAAAGCCTCTTCCCTCCTTCCTCACCTGTCCCTTCTGAACAGCTTGTAGTCATCAGTAGTCACATTTCAGTCATGGGAATCATCTCACCAGGTTTCAGTGACAGCAACTACATCATAGTTTTCAAGTAGCACAGTGGTTTCCAACTTCTCCTGTTTGTTTCCCAAGCTGTGTGTACTGGGGTAGAGACACGTCAGATGGGCAGTTGGTCTTTTCAACTTCCTGGAGGATAACTCCTTAATTTCTTTCAAGTATTACCTTTAGTCTTCCTGTTGCCTTCATCATCATAAGATGCAGCACATTGAGTGTCCCAGCTAGCGTCTTGTCCCTCTAATTTAGCTCTGCCATCCCACTTCTTGTCATGTGCAGGCTCGCAATCACCTCCTTCCCCCTTCAAACCTAGTTTAAAGCCCTGGCAACAAGCCCAGACAGCTCCTGAGCCAGAATCCTTTTCTCTCTTTGACTAAGGTGGACCCCATCCACAACCATCAGGCCAGGTGCTGAGTAAACTCCATGGTTAAAAAAGTCAAAATTCCATGGTGCCACTGGCCTTTCAGTCATGTATTCATCATATGAGCTTTCCTGGTCCTCTCAGTATCCCTCACTGCCACTGAAGGGATAGAGGAAAGCACTACCACCTGTGCCCCCAGTCCATCCACTAACCAACCCAGACCCAGGAAGTCCCTTTGATAGCTCTCAGGCTTCTCTCAGTGTCTTCATTACTGCCAAAATGATCTATTAGTAAGGGATAACAATCATAGAGGCAAATCAGACTACGGAGTCTCAACACAACATCCCTGACCCAGGCCTCAGGTAGGCAACATACTTCCCTATGGGTAGGGGCAAGCTGACAAATGGGATCCTCTGTTCCTCTCAGAAGACTCCCTTCTGAGGGACTCCCACACATGACAATAAACCTTCTTTCCTTCTTGGTGGAGGCAGGCTTGAGATGTAGAGTCAACCTTCATGCCCTACAGAACATGTCGGGTGGACCTTCCACCGCATCCTCCCTTACCCATCCCTTGAATTCCAGAGCCTCTAAGCTTTTGCATCTAAAGGGCATCTGGGAAGGTAAGGTAGTTAGGGAGGGGGATTGCCTGCAATGCCAAGCAGGGACTTGTTTCTACTCCTCCTCATGTCTTAGGTCCCCTCCCTCTGCACAATTCTGAGAGACCAGAGGGCCCACCACTATGTGGTATGTATCACCCCTTTGCCTTTCTCGTAGCTAAGGCAGGGAGTTGTTCCAACAAACTATATCCTGCTTGCACTCCCTGATGCTCCTTAATCTCTCCACCTCCTCGAGCTCTGCGACCAAGCTGAGCACATCTTCAGTCCGGAGTGGCTTTCCAAGGGCAGCAACAGGCTCAGGCAAACCCTGCAGCCTGGGACCTGACCAGCTTCATTTCTAAGCAGGTACTCAGCCTGGGTTGCTGCGTTCTTCTCGGCAAGATCTGTCTATTTAGTGCAGACTGCAGCCAGATTTGCGCTCTGGGAGGCAGCAGATAGGTCAGCCGGGCTCTCAAGTGGAGAGGGATACCCTGCCCTCCCTGCTCGTCCTTCCGCTGTATCTGCCGCGCCGCCCCGCAACATACGTGCCCCCTCTGTTCACAGCTCTCCAGGGAGCTGCTGCCCCCAGGGGCGGCCTTTGTAATTGCAGGGTGTGATGCAGCAGCTCCTGGCCCCGCCCCCGCCGCATCAGAGCTGCTGCCGCGCAGAAAGCAATGGCGTGCGGCGGCTGTTCTGTCAGAAGAGCTCGGTTGCGCTGCGCACGCAAATCTTTGCTTCCGCACGGAATGCGACTGCACCAGAGCTGTCCACCCATTAGTTTACTCTTCTTTCTTTCACAGCTGCAAAACATGCAGAGTGGACCTATCAGGGTTTTGCTCCTTGTTTCAGATCTTAGTTAACTAAAGGTTATTAACCAATAACTGGTAGAAAAGAAGGGTTGTCACTGCCCTGGCTCGGAGACATGAGAGTGCTGGTGCCTATGTGTGAGTGCCTACTGAGAATAAGACTGCAGCAACACCAAATAAAGATTAAACTACCAAATGCCCTTTCAAGAGCTGCATGTCCCCACTTTCAGCTGATTCGGAGAGCAAAGCTAAATTGTGCTTCTTGACAGTACTAGACCTAGTTGTGCAGCTGGATGTGCTCTTTTGCCAGGAGCAAACAAGAATTAGACCAAGAGTTCTAGCATTATGGTCTGCTGTTTCATCCAGTCTATCATGCAGCTTTCCCAGCTCAGGCTGCAGCTACTGTCCACAGCTTCTTGCCAGTCTTGCAGTCAGCATTTTTGGGAATTCGTTCATCTTCTGTTTTAGTCTCCATATATTTCTGAAAGTCATGTCTATTATATGTTGAAATCTGGATCTGAGCACAAGGTTTTCACCCAGATGGAGTCCAACCATGAAAAATTACCACTACAGCTACAAGATGTTACAAGTTGTTAGCATCCTATTAATGTCTAATAATGGAAGAATCCTGTTCCTCTTCAGTCGGGAAGAACTGTATCATTCAGTTCAGTGGAACTATTTTAATATAATAATGATTTTCAAATTATCTGTTTAACATCTCTGGTTAAATATGAGGAAGAATCATTCTTGCAAATAGAGAGACATAGTTATGGAGATTTTCAAGTACCAGAACAGAACAGAACAGAACAGAACAGAATAGAATAGAATAGAATAGAATAGAATAGAATAATTCATTTGAAAGGGACCTACAAAGATCTTCCAAGTCCAACCTCCTAAACACTTCCGGACTAACTGAACTTAAAGTATATTATTGAGGGAATTATCAAAATTCCTCTTGAATACTGACAGGCATAGGGCATTAACCACCTCTCTAGGAAGCTTGTGCCAGTGTTTGTCCACACCCACAGTGCAGAAATGTTTCCTTAAGTCCAGTCTAGCCCTCCCCTGACAGAGCTTTGTGGTGTTCCCACATCCTGCCATCACTTCCCAGGAGCAGAGCCCAGCACCTCCCTCTGCTTCCCCTCCTCAGGGAGCTGCAGAGAGCCATGCAGTCACTTCTTGGCCTCCTCTTCTCCAAACAGGACAGCCCAGGTGTCCTCAGTCTCTCCTGACAGGACACGTCTCCCAGCCCTGTTACCAGCTGTGTTCCCCTTCTCTGGATGCTTGTGAGGAACTTAATATGCTTTTTGTATTGTGGAGTCCAGAACTGCACCAGTGTTTTTTAACATCTTTGTAGGTGACATGGACAGTGGGATCAAGTGCACCCTCAGCAACTTTGCAGATGACACCAAGCTGAGTGGTGCAGACTAGAGGGAAGGGATGCTATCCAGAGCATCCTGGACAGGCTTGAGAGGTGAGCCCATGCCAACCTTATGAAGTTCAGCAAGGCCAAGTGCAAGGTCCTGCACCTGGGTTGGGGCAATCTCAAGCACAGATATGGGTTGGGCAGAGAATGGCTTGAGAACTGCCTTGAGGAGAAGGATTTTGGGGTGTCAACTGATGAGAGACTTGACATGATCCAGCAGTGTGTGCCTGCAGCCCAGAATGACAACTATATCCCGGGTTGCATCAAGAGAATTGTGACCAGCAGGTCAAGGGAGGTGATTCTGCCCCTCTACTCTGTACTTGTGAGACCCCACCTGGAGTACTGTGTCCAGTTCTGGAGCCCCCAACACAAGAAGGACATGGAATTGTTGGAGCACGTCCAGAGGAAGGCCACAAAGATGATCAGAGGGCTGGAGCACCTCTCCCACAAAGACAGGCTGAGAAAGCCAGAAGAGAAGGCTCTGAGGAGACCTGATAGTGGCCTACCAGTACCTGAAGGGCACGTACAGGAAAGCTGGGGAGGGACTTTTTATTCGGGTATGCAGTAACAGGACAAGGATAAATGGTTTTAAACTGGAAGAGGGTAGATTTAGACTAGATATTAGAAATAAATTCTTTACTGTGAGGGTGGTGAGACACTGGAGCAGGTTGCCCAGTGAGGTTGTAGAAGCCCCCTCCCTGGAAGCATTCAAGGCCAGGATGGATGGGGTTTTGAGCAACCTGGTCTAGAAGAAGGCCTATAGCAGGGCTTGGAACTAGATGATCCTGAAGGTCCCTTCCAACCCAAACCATTCTATGATTCTATGATTCTGTGATTCTATGAATACTGAAAGTGAGGTTGCATCAATGCTAAATGTACTGAAAGAATCACCTGTTTTGGCTGGTTGGCTGTGTTACCAGGAGTGCTGCTGCCTCACACTGAGCCGCTGTCACCAACATCCCCAAGTCCCTTTCTGCTGAGCTGCTCTCCAATCTCTGATAGTCTCTGCCTATGTCCAGCATTGCTCCATCACAGGTGCAACATCCAGCATTTACTTTTGCTGCATTTCATGCTGTTGATGATCACCCTATGCTCTGATCTATGTAGATCCCTCTGCAAGGCCTCTTACTTGTCACCCCTGGGAGTCAAAAGCACCTCCCAGTTTAATATTGTCAGTAAAGTGGCTGAAGATGTACTACATTGTTGCATTCAGATAATTGATAAAGATGTTCTATGTTGAACTGAATCAGCTCTAGAATTAATCCTAGGGACCACCGATCATGACTGTACAGCAGCCAGATGTAGCCCCATTCACAATGACACTTTGAGTCCCACCATTCAGACAGTTGATTACCCAGCATAGCATGACCTTTTTTATCTCAGAGGTCAACAGTTTATCCAGAAGGTTGGTGGAATGGACAGTATAAAAGGTGGTACTAAAATCTAGGAAGATTATTCCCACTACCTGACCTTCATTTGCTAAGGAAGTGACCTTGTCATAGAAGGGAATCAAATTCCTATTTAAACTAAACTTTCAAATTCATGCATCTAAATGCTTGAATCTGTCTTCTTCCTATATAATCAACATTATAGATGATTAAGGTCAACGTCTGCAGACTTAATTAGTTTATAAAAGAAAGCATACAAGAAATTAAAGCTTTTTAAGTTTTGTGTTTTTTTAATATATTTTAAATTCCATAATTTGGTTAAGTTATGGTCTTACCAAAATGAAAGCAAAATCCCAACTGATTTCAACTAAATCATGTTTTAGTTTAATTATTGTTTTGATATTTTGGTTTTATTTTATACATTTTCATTTTCACTTTCATGAAGTCTTTATATATTAACATAATTATATATTTATCCTTTTACTTATTTGAACACACAGTAAAATTATCGTTATCATTAGATATAATCTACTCTTAATCTGAGTAAATGTGAATAAAAGCAAGGTTACATTTTCTTCTGCAAGTATTCAGGACCAACATTTCCATCAACTTCTACAGTATAGTACTGCTTTCACGTATTGAATATAGGTATCAGAACTGTAAGCTTTTATTAAGACTACTTAAGAGAAATTCTTTAGTCTCATCTAAGCACTCTATGGCATGTTTGTGAGCACAGTTTAGAGGTGAAGGAATATATGGGGAGGAATAAGCAATGTGATAACTTCAAAAAAAAATTAGTTCTACATTGCATTGATACTTTCCATTTCATGGATTTGACTGAGGTTGATGACAGCCATGTAAGTTCCTAAAATAATCCAGCATCATCTAGCTTTTATCACAGCTGAGATATAATCCAGAGGTTAAATAGTCAATTATGTGCCTGTAACAGCTCACTGGGCAATTTTCCAGCCAGATACACCTACAGTTATCATGGCTGAAGTTCAGTGGTATCTGAAAATTTACACCATGTTCACAGAATACAAAATGACTCTCTCAGAAATCTCCTGCTGAAATAAGTGAAAACTATCTGACCAGGACTGTCTGTATTTTTCTGCAGGGCTGTGTTTACCAAACCTGCAGATGAATGATACCACGTGATCGTTATAAACTACTTTGTTCCTTATAGCAGCACTGCATTCTGGTGTACAATTATCTCGGCACAAAAGACATGATAATAACCTATTTAAGGTCATTACAAAATTATCAGAGGGGCACTTATGATATTATCCATATTCAGTGGTAGCACTGCCTGGCATTGTACAGATGGCTTAGACAATAGGGTTATGTTCTTCTTCTCTTTCCCAGCTCTTAAATCAGGAGTCAGTATTAATGAAAAATAAGTAAACCACCTTAACTGATTACTTCCCTTCTCTTTTCTCACACCAGCCTTTCTCATTTTCATCCCAATCCTATCTCCTATGCTATTCCAACATAAGTAAATGTGCAACAGGACAGATTAGGAAAACAACATGGAAAAAAAAAAAAATCTTATTTTAACAGAGTTATTTTTTTGTTGTTGTTTACTACACCATGAAGAACTAGACAAATTTGACAAGTGGCCAAGGATTCACATGTCAATGTAGGATGTCAGAAACTTTCCCTAAAACTGCTGTAGCCTGTTCAGTGAGAGTTTTCAATTAGATTACCTCTTTGTTGGATGTTACCAAGTCAAACAGCATAAAAAGTGACTTCAGACGCACCTGCGCAAGTGGAGAAGTTCATCATTAGTACACATTTCTCATCTATTACACATGAGAACAATCAAAGAGCACCTGTATTGTAAAGGGACTGTTCAGAAAATCCACTCTGTTTTAGTAGTTATCTCATGCTTTGCATAGTTCAATTCCAAGTTCCTATTGCCATGTCATGGGTAACTTTAATGTTTCAGTCATGTTTGCACCAGAAAGGGGTATAATCTCTACTGTCACCACACAACACACACGCATACCACATCTGACCATAAGCTGAAGTCTTTGTCATCTTGACTTGACCCTTCTATATCCAATATCAGTATCGAGTAAAATATTGTCTCAGAAAAAGGAAATGTGAGGTGTTTGGGGATTTGTTTTTCTTAAGCTCACACTAACCAGTGAGACAAAAGAACCCAGGAACTCACAGTTTCTCAGTTTGTTTAGAAGAATACAGTGCTGTAGTCTCCGAGTTTACAAGTGCTTTTACTTTCATGTTTTATGCTTTGCTCTCCTGAGCCCCTATAAATAAGACTCTAGAAGCCCATTTGCTTCATTTGAGACATTTTAACAGAATATTGAACAAAGCATTAGCTCCTTGAAGAGAACTACTACATAATATATTTATGGATTTAAAAACTGGTATATATTCAGATTGTAAGGATTTATATGCTTGAGGAAAGGACATAATGGATGTAATTTATAGCAAGCATGTGAGATTGATACCCTTGTTTATTGATGACAATAACCTATTAATAATTGAAATACAGCCCCATCCCTATTATTTATGCATTCTCTACAACATTATTCATATTTATTCTGTGATGTTTTATCAGTACCATCTGCACATTTCTACTAATTATGTTTTATAATTATATATTTTTAGGGCTGTGGTGGATCTGCCTCCAACTTTGAAATCTGTTGCCAAACATAAATTCAGAAGTCTAATGCAGTATTTTGGTTTATCTTGAAAGACAATATAATTAAATAGCAAATGATGGATTAGTGGACTAAAAATCACAACAGAGAGTCCATGGGAGAGAAAGAAAAAAAAAAAAGAGGAAAAAAAAAAAAAAAAGGAAGGGGAGGGGAGGGGAAGTAGAAAGGAACTGTACAGCAAACCTATCTTTGGGACAAGATACTTGCTTTATTTTGCTTGTCTTTCACAGGTCAAACAGTGTAGAAGTAGGATAAGGTGACACTGAACTCCTTGAAATGTTATCTGTCTTACTGATATGCTTAATCAGGATTTATATCCAGGATCTTGGGTAAATGCATTCAGCTTCCAGATGGAAAAATGAGGCAAAGAAAGGTACATCAACTATTCATCTCCTGTTTGACCTCTGACTGTGCGAGACATCAGGAGTTCTGTTTCCAAACTTGACCAGAATTACTTTAAACCAAATAAATAGATGTTTGACTTCCATAAAGACATACAGTAAGTGAAGCAATTTTTAAGTTCTTTGACAAGCCCCATCCAGTACGATGCCATGCCACTCCTTACTAACAGAGCTAACCAAAATTCATTAGCTGCTTTCTTTCAAAATGCAACAAAAATAGACCCCCTCACTTTATGTAACATCCCCTGTGAATGAAGCAGTCACATAAGTGAGACAGCCTGAGTTTCTAGCTCTCCTCCTTCTGACTTTCTGGCTCAAGCCATAAAATCACTAACCACCAGACACAGATCATAAAAAAATGTAAAGTGAGGCCTAAAATACAGACATGCATTCTCTTCTCCCACCAACTTAACCAGTAAGTTATTTCCGGAATAAGAAATGTTATACTTTTCTACTCCATCACAAAATCTAAACAGGAGACAAGAACTCTGCATGTAAACAAGTGCCTTGTCTAGGTGCAAATACTGGGGGACCAGCAACTCAAACCTATGTTGAATAGACCTCAAACAGCATCTATTATTCTAACATAGTAAGATGGTTCATAGCAACTCCTCCAAGAAAAGTGTGATTTCAGCACACCCCTTTCAGGTTTTTCCTATTGGCTTTCTCCTTACACAAACTTTACACAGCACTGCTCTGAAACATAAACTGTCCTTATGAAACACAAACTGTCCTTAAGGAATATGAAAGGAAAAAAAAGCTCTGGGATTTATATTCCATTTCTGCACCATGTCTTTGACTTCTGGGCGTTTATGTTCTGTTTGTTGTTTGAATTCTCAATTTTAAGTGGTATCAGATCAGCCCTTCAGAGTACTCATATGCCTTATGCCAGAAGAGCACTAAAAATCACTATTATTCAAGAATGATGTGATACAAATGTGTTGCAGTAATTACAATACTACCTCTTTCAGACTTACTCACTTTTTAGCTCACTTGCAACATGTTTTTAATGAGGTGTTAAGTATTCAAATTAAAGGCAAATGCTGCGGAGAGACCTTTGCTCCTCACAGATGTGCTACTTAAGTATTTCCCAGCTTCCCCATTCCCCAGATGTTAGCAAGTGCTTGTCTGCTGGAGGTTGGCACCCTTGCTGAACAATGTGTGTGTGACGGATGCTAAATCCACTTCCCGCAAAATCAGCTGCACCAATTTAAACAGTTCATATAGTGGTTTGAATTAACTTCGTTTATGTTCCATGATCTGGATTAGGGAGTATTCCAGGATCCTTTTAAGGAACCACAATTGTGGGAGGTGGAAATTTCAAGCCAGCCAAGAAAAACATCCAGAAAGAGCAGGCAGTAATGTTTTCAGTTGGTGCTGGTGCACTCAAAAGAGAGCATCTGCTCAGAAAATAAAAAGCAGCTTAGAAGGCAGTAATGCTGGAGATTTTCAAAGCTGAATTACCAAAAATTATGGATTTGATATTAATCAAATTAGCAATGGTAAGTAATTTCTGATCCAACAGAAATTTGGAGAAGAATTTATCCAAGATAAAATTATCCAAGATAAAATTGTACGAGTAAACACCAAACAAAATATATTAAAACAACTTTGGAAAAGAAAAGTCAATTTAAATTGCTTCTGTGCTTTATGTCAGAAGAATACATCTTTTTTATCTATGTACAATTATTCAGAATCAATTTTACCAGCTTCTGGTACTGCTGCTTGACAGAAGCTGATTCTGGGTGTTGTTATTTTTCTCATGATTTGTTATAAAAGAATGCATGCTTCCTGTGTTTTTAAGAATTCAGAGAAGTCTTTCTGTAGGAACAAAGGCAACTCTACATAGCCAGTGGCGACGAGGGAGCCCCTGTTTTTTAGTGGAACTATGGAGACAGAAAGGCTGATTACGATTCTAACTCTAGGAAAAACTGGAACAGCCTTCTTCATGCAAAACAGTCTTACTTCATAAGTAAACCCATGATAACTGAACATATCAAGATAACCGGGACCACAAGTAAAAGAGGAAGCATCTCATGTTTAGGCAAAAAGACAAAAACTTGACAATGCTCAAACTGCAATGCAGATTTACATTGTACGGAAAGCTTTGCATATCTCTTTGATTTTAATATTCTTTTGATATTCTGAAATATTCTGTTTTACTATCTGCAAGCCTTTTCTCCCATGTCCAAGCCAAGAGCAAACATTTTTAATGATGTCTTTATGAGTTTCATTATTGCCCATAAACCTAAGCTGGTAGATTAAGCTCTGATTCAACAGTTTACTCTGAAAATTACATATTGATGACCAAAATTTTCAAAACATTCAAAATCAAATATAATAATATTTCTTGGGGCAGATGATGGCATGGAAGACCTGGATTTACCCTAAATATTGCTTGCATTAACTATTATTTTTGGAATAAAGTATACAACAAAAGACAAAAGCAAATTTAGGGAATTAATCATTCTTGACCAGAACAGAAATCAAATCCAGATCTGAATTTTGAAGTGATCACTGTAAAGTCCAAAAACTAAAAAAAATTTAAAATGTCATTGAAAAAAATCTCTTCAGTTACGTCAGATTTATCCCAAGTCCTGTTTCAGATTAGAATTCTGCAGCTAAGGAACACGTCTTCATTTGGGCCAGACTCTCTACTATACAACAGCTTCTTTAAACATCTAAGATTGAAGAAAATCTATAGATGAAGTTAAGAAGTTTCTGTTATTTTTATATTTCCTTGAGGCACTGCAGAAAAACTGAGCATGAATAAATCAGGTTATTCAAATACATAGGAATCCACCGACCAATCCTAAAACAAATTTGAACAACTGACATCAGTGAGAGTTTCATTTTGATGACTGACATTTGCAGCTTTAGATTAAATTTTTGGCACCTATATATAATGGGCATTTGAGAAATCAAGTCATTAACATATTTGTACTCAAAGAGATAATGGGAAACCCCCTCCAAGAATCCACTTCTGATACAGAAAAGGAATGGAGCCAAAAATAGCATTGCACACTCTGGAGCACCACCTACTGGCACTTCATCTGTTCTCTCAGTACTAGTAACAACTAGTGCATCTGAATAATGTTTTTCTCTCAGAAGGTTTGGAATTCCTTTTATTAGATATCTTTATTTAAGAGGAAATGATACCTTAAGAGAAAGCAGAGAAGTTGAATAAATCAAAAGGTAGTGCAAATTCTTAATCCCACTGTAAATGCTGTAAAACCTATCTATATTTTCCAAGTACAGAGAACATTTTTAGATATTTCCATGTAAGGGAATTTCAGATTCCAGAAGGTTCTGCTGCAGAGCAAGATTGCTCTGTGCATTGCTGTCTTCCTTATCCTGCCATTGCTAGTCATGCCTTTGGGAAAGTAAAAGGGGCCAAAGCTCTCCTCTCTCCCCCGAAACACACACACATATGCATCTTAATATCTCCTGGAGCCATAGTGATTTCAGCAAATGTTTTCAATGGGCCCCACAACTTCAGAATTTTGATTAGTTCAACTCTCAACTCCCAGCAGTATTGCTCCACTTAGCATAAATTATTAATTTATTACAGATCATTTCAAGGGAACAGAGGAATAATTCAGCTGGATAAAGACATCAACAGCAAAAAAGGAGATGGAGCCTCCTACATAGTGAGAGGGAAATCTCTGTTCCCAGCTTTTCAGATGAAAACAGGTGGAATGGCACCTCAACTGGATATGAAAATTCCCTAAATTAATTAATTACTCAGTGGATCAGATCCAAAGTCACTAAAAATATGCAATGTTGAGTTATACTGCTCTACATCAGCTGAGGAACTGTCTTAGCATTTTGCAGGGATTAAGTTCTATCTTGCATTATTTTCTTTTAGTTTTTAACATCGTATATTACAACAAAAAGGCAGTTTTGAGCAACGTGGGGAGTGCACGAATTTTTGCGCACCTAAAGCTGTGAAAAGCACCTAAGAAGACCAAAGAATAAGTTTCATCAAAACAAGCTGGGGCGGGTGGAATAAAAAAGATGTTGTTCTAATTCACTGCTAAATCAAAGTTGCATTAAGAAAGCAAATATATACCCGGAATAAATGTTTGGCATTTTACAGTTTTACTAGAGTACCAGAATGTAGATTTTACTATTTGCATCACAAACACTTGTGTCTGCTGCTCATACCTGAAAAACAAATAATAAGCAAACAAACAAACAAAATCACCAACAAGACAAAAACAAGCATTTCCACGTCTTATTTGGTAATAGGGTAGGGCTGAAAATGTGCCACAGACTACAAGTTTAAAAACTTAGAAAAGGACAGAAATAGTATTTGATATATATGTGCTTTACAAATTCTCCATGGTCATAGTTGTTGTTGTTGCCAACATTTACCTCTGACACTTGTGTGCAATATTGGCAAGTCACTTGCTCAGAGGATGTAGCCCCATATAACCATTTCTAAAGCTATCCCCCGTGCCAGGTAATCTGTAAGCTGTGAAGTAAGCTGTTCCTCATAGCTCTTGGGGACCACTCTACCTACTTGCCTATCACAACAACCCTACATTAAGTGTTCATCAGTATAACCCCAATCAACATTATTAGCTGCACTGTGATAGATTTCAAATATAATTTATGTCCTGAGATTGAGCAAATATGATCAGTAAGAGCTCCTGAGATCGAAGGCCAACAAAAAACAACCAGAAAAATACAGTACTTAAAGCAAAATTGTGCCTGAAGACAATGGCAATCGAACTGAAAAACTGTAAATCAAATTCATTGTCCTTGTCTTCCTCTGTGATTCTCTCTTTCCCTTCTTTCCCCCAGCCAAAAAAGCCCACAGCTGTTCCAAGGCTGCAATGCGAACTACATTGGTAATGGAGTTACTGTTGCAGGAACCCTAAGCACATGCTGCCATCAAGTGCCCAACACGTCTGTCTGCAGTGCAGGCTCCTGTTGGTAGCTACATGCAGAAGTGTGCGCATTCATGAGTCATGGAGGCTCATAAATAAGTCCATCTGGCACAGTGCCACAGAGTTGAAGGATTTGAATGTACAGGTACAGGCAACAGCAATCCTACCTGAGACATCAGAGCTACATAAGATTTAAACAAATAGCCATCCTTTCTACTCATGGCATTGTCTGTGTGTTTGCAAAACCTATTTCATTTCTTGGTGTGCCCCCAGAATTAAATCTAAACCTAATTCCTGATTCAGCACTTACGTGTGTTGGCAAGGGTTTCAGGAGAAAGCACAGTGAAAGCTATGGAATGGTGGCCAGCAGCCACAGGGGCTGGCACCAGCATGGACAATACCCTGACCATAACGCAGCATGGACCTGCAGCTCCTGGGAGGACTCCAGTCTGCCTGTGACCACCCTCTGGCAAGCTCCTGTGGTCCAGCACTTCTTTCCACTGCACGTGCCATGGCAGTGAGACTGCTGCCAGCTTGGCTCTCCTGCTCACTGTCAGCCTTCCTCTCCTCAACTTTTGGGTTCACAGGCCAGTTTCGACTAGCTGAACTGAAGCGCTTTTTGAAAATCGGTGATTTTCGCAGAAGATAAACTCTTCAGTCAGGCAGCTGACTTTTTTCCTTATCATTCTTCTGACCCATCTGATATATCACAAGAATCTAGATCAGATATGTTCTCACTATTAATAATTGTATTTATATTTTCACTATTTGTTACTTTGAGCATTTAAAGCACAGGGAATGTCTGCAAGAGCAGCAAAAAAAAAGAAAAAGAAAGAAAAAAAAAAAGAAAAAAAAAAAGAAAAAGGCATGTTAAATGTTACACTGCAAATCATTGTATCAGCAGCATAAACAAATGCGGGGCGAGAGAAGTGAGTGCAAACGATCGTCAGTAAGACAAATGAGTGGGCCAAATAAACTTCAGAGGGCCTTGAAGGGAACTGCTTTTGGACAGAAACAGTGCAACTTTTTAATGCAGGAAAGAGAGGAAAGGAAGGACTAAGTGAAAACATTAGTTTTAAAGGGGCAATTTAGGGAAAAATTACAATTAAGTTAAATGAAGATTAAAGCAAAGAATGACTACATGATTATGTTATGTTATGTTATGTTATTATGACTACATGTTATGACTACTCAGACATAACAGATATGAGTTCAAAGGTTAAACTGCTTCATTGTTGTATGAAGCTTAAACTTGAGTACTAAAATCCTGCATGCAGTCAAGAAAATAATCAACGAGGTGTTTCCAGGTGAGGTGATCCAAGACACTATACAAGAAGTTAACTTCATAGGCAGGTGTAGGTTAGATTATTCTCTGTGTGTAAAATATTAGTATTACAGTAATTAGCATTACTTTCTTTAGTTGAACTTGCTGATCCGCATGCTATGTCAGATAAAAAATCCTTTATTGGGAAGACTAGACATATAAACAAGCTAAGGAATAATGTAATGTGAGGCAGCAATTACAGACAGCTCATCTAGGAGATACCAGGTGGTAGCAAAGGGGGAATTTTGGTATCAGTGGAAGAAGAGGCAATCAACAGTTTGGCTGCTGCTTTGCCTTGGCAGAGGCTCCGGGACCAGAGGTGACCTCTCCATCTGGTTGTCCTCTCAGTAACAGGGGAAGGCAGCAGTTTCTCCCAAGTCACATTTCAATTCTTGTCCGGAAAACTGACCCACATGTACAAAAACCACTGTACCCATTCATATGCATTAACAATATATTTTTTGTTCTGTTGTTTGGCCAAGGAGCAAGGACATACATATGAATAATCATGTAAAGCAATAGTTAGGATAATGCTTATATTTCCTTATATTCCCTTTTCAAACCTCAGAGACTACTTGAAAGATCAGTGCTTACTAATAATGTCACTGCAGGATAAACAGAAGCTTCCTATCTGACAGTCTCTGGAGTGTGGCCTTTCTGGAGTACACCACACATACACTGAATTTCTGCTACCAACAGATGTTACACCACTGCTTAGAATGAGATAATTTATTGAAGTTTGTCCTCCCACCCAAGAAAAAAAAAAGGGGGGAGAAGTGAACCTGACCTTTCATAGTTAGTCACATCAATCACTGCAAGGACTGTAATACAATTCCCACACACTGTGGTCTGACGCTGCCTAACTATTAATCTCATACACAGCTGGTGCAGGGCAGCTCAGCAAGGTAATTTTCTTCCAGTGGAATTTTCAAATATGCTTTAAAGTACTTAAGTATAAAGCTTTGTAAAACGAATAATCCGTCACAAATAGTCAGAGCTGCCCCCAGAGGAGTTAGTCAGAAAGTCAGAAACAGATGTGTCAAGTATTTAGCTTACTGGTTATGTGTGGCCAGAAAAGAGCTTTTCTGACTGAGGCCCTGAACGGAGAGTGTCAATGGGCAATTTGTTGATGAGAGAAAAAGCCACAGCTGGAAGCAAGGACAGAAAATCATTTACTAAACACTTCTATAGTGTTTTTACCAAGATGTCTCATGCTGTTTACTTCATTATGTATATGTATATATAGATACACACACACATATATGTACATGTACATACATATATACAGGTACATACACATGTATTTCATATGGCGTTCACTATTCAAGTAGCATTTGCTACTTTTCTGGCACAAAATATATTTTACCTTGTTACATTCTATATGCAATTCCATATTTACTAGAACATCTTTCTCAGCTACATAGTTATAATTCCTTTCTGCTCTTATATATATGTTTTTTCTTTTGGTCCAGTAGTAAATACTTTAATTTTTCTCCTACTCGTCCTTTTAAGCAGAGTGTTACTCCACAAGATGCCCTTCTCCTTCCGCATTGATGTATGTTTGGATACACAACTCAGGCTTGGAAATGGAGCCTGCAAGGATTTGAACTGGACTTTCTTTCCAGTAGTCTTCTTTCCCTTCTTTCCCTTCTGATTTTCAAAATGTTATTTTTCATTCACTAGTGGTGCTCAAGGATCACAATAGATCCATACAGTGCAAAACCTGAAATTCAAAGATGTGCAGAAAACCTGCAGAATTAGAGTAGCATGGTTAGGTTGCAGTTGGACTTGATGATCTTTAAGGTCTTTTCCAACCTGAGCAATTCTGTGATTAAATTGCACACTGTGAGGAAATGTGCCAAAATAAAAAGCAATGGCATGAGGGCATGGGATCAGATCACTGAAGTGAGTAGGGAAACGTCTGCATCTAGAGACTTTGTGTAATATGTATCAGTCAATTACATAAGTGTTTCCTGTGTTAGTTGGATCAACAAGAACTAGTTATTCCTGCAATAATATTGTTGTGCATCACCAATCACTGGATCTAGGTAGCAAAAATAAGCTAGAGTGAGCACTGTTGCTGAAAAAGCTGGCAGGAAAATTACAAATTAAATACAGTTAACCAGAATAGATGATGACTTTGTCAGGTACATAAGGAAAAGTTGTCTTCAGGTTATGTTAGTTCTTCAGGTTATGTTAGTTAACTTCAGGTTATGTTAGTATGTCAGTTATATGAAATAGATTGCTTTCGCTAGCAGTATACTTAAGAAATTCAAAAAGGTCATTAGGTCAGCAAATATTTAACTGAAAGGGTACTAATGAACCATCAGCACACATAACCTGCAGTGTGAAAACATAATAAACATGGGATGAGAGCTTTGGATTTTTTTGAAGCAGATGTGCAGAACAAGAGATATCTTTGAGATATCTTTGAGCAAGATGTGCAAAATAAAGATTGCAAATCTAAACTACCCATGGAAAGATTAGCTGTGGAAACACAGGTTCTGCTGGTAGAAGGATTAATCCTTCTGGGTGATTACACTGTTGATTTTCCAAATCCACTTATGTTCTACTAAATCGCTTGCCTTGACAGGCAAGAGGTAATTTTATGTCTCTTGGAGCTGAAAGGTGTATATCCTGAAATATTTAATGGAGAGTAAGTGGCAGCTCCTTGTAATAAATTGTGCTTGGAACACACATATATATATATTTACTCTTAGGCCTAGATCCAAGTTTGGCATCTCAGAAGACAGACAAAAAAGTGAGATAGGTGAAATAGTGTTATGTTGGAGCCTCCAGTCTCCAATGTAAGTTTCATTTTAGCTGACAAAACTGGTCCAGCAACAGTGCTGAGATTCTGAGGCACTTGCAGCCACCCTACAAATGTGCCCTAGGCCAAAACCTCTCCAGTAAGCCAAACTCAACTTCTTATCAGGATGGTAAAAGCTTTTGCTGTGTTAAAAGAGCAGTGTGTTAACAGTGGAATTTAGCCACTGTTGGCCTTTTCATCTCATCGGCCTCTGTAAAGGCTTGAACTTCTAAACAGCTATTAAACATTGAAAAGAACATTTTAAATGGTGCCTCTCCCTCCCCAGGCATCAGGGGAGGGAGAAAGCAAAACAAAAGAAAACAAACAAACAAAACAAAACAAAACAAAAAAAAATCCCTGGAGTTCTAACTGAGTGAACATGTTGCCCTTGGCTGGTGTAGAATTTTACAACCCTGGGAATTCTCTTTTCTTCTGAAACATATTTTATTTCAACTCTGCATCTGGTCAAAAAGCGTAAAGCATACAAATATGGAAAATACCAAAATATGCTTTATCATGCTTAAGTATTTCAGTGAATTGTTTCTCTGATATTTGTAGGAAAAGGTTCTTTCTTTCCTTTAAAAAGTTTTGATGTTCCCATTTCTTTTAAGTTACCTTCAGCATCCAAGAGATGACCTTTAACAGGATCATACCGGGTGTTCTCATTACATCAAGCTGAGAGACACTATGTTTTCTCTAGTACATCTAGGGAACCAATACAAGTGAGAGATTTAGCTCAGTCACTTCAAATATATAGGTTATATTCAAACCCATTTGTCTTCAAGACTTCATGTCCACACTGGGCTCATTTGCTCTTGCTGTAGACACATGGAATATTTATTAAAAGCTACAGCAAATGCTCATTCTGTTTCAAATTTATTCATCACATTGACCTTGTGACATGTAATTAAAGCAAGATTGCTAATGAAGATCTACCAAAAAAAAAAGGGGGGGGGGGGAGGGCGGAGGTAAGTAATTTGCCCCAAAATAACTTGCATTGTTGTGGTTCTTTAGCCTTATTAAAAATCTTCTTCTTCCTCTTGAAAGCACACACAACTCATGTCCTTTTGCAGGCCTAGTTAGATGTATTAGATAAAAAATGCTTCTCATAGTAGTATGCTGTATGAAGAGTACTGTGCTTGAAGAAAGATACTTTGGGTATGGTACACTCCAGTCCTTTTTCCCTACTAAATTTATTATGATAGTAAGAAGGCTCTGAAGCTAGAGGACTGGAAGCTGGGGGTCCTAGTCTGAGCAGTAAATCAGAGCACAATCCAGAGCTTTATTGTGTAAGTCTGTTGAACTAAGAGTAAGCACAAATAGGTGGAAAAAAAAAAATGAGATAGGACATCCTTTTTGCATAGACTGCAAGAGTAAATCTCCCACCAGGTGCTGAGATACAAGAAGCTTGAAGATGTCTTGCAAATAAAATAATTTACATAGAGGCTTGCAAATGAGTTGCCCTTGCTCACAAGTTGAGCAGAAGCTTGCAAATTCCTTTCCACTCAGTCTGTACACTCTCACCAAATAAAGTTTTAGTTACAAAAGTCTATAGACAACTTGAATTTATAAACTTTGGATTTACCACACAGACCTAACAGATCACATACAAGTGAGAACATGTATATTTTAGGCAGACCAGGAAGCCTGTAACTTCTGAGAACTTCAGCCAGTGAGGAAAGGAGGAAGGGACAGTACAATCAGGAATTTAGGATTAAGGGGAATCTGCAAAGTCTGATACCTCGAGACCTCACAGGGCCATGTTCCAATGGACTCTCACTTTATGTGAATAAAAATAGTTAATGACTCCTCAATCTCTTTATGGGATAAAGATAATAAAGCAAGCCTACTTGAGCAGAATTTTTCCAAACATACCTTACGTTTAACTACAGTGTGCTTTGTCCAAAGTACACTTTGCTTTCAGTATACTCAGAGTTTGCTAACATAAAATATAATTTGTAGGAGTAAACTTTGCACTGAAATTATCAAATTATTGTCATACTGACACTTTTTCAATGAAAAAGAACCAGTTTTAAAGATGATTGAATGTGTTGCCAGAAGAGAAACAACAGCAAAAAGCACTTGTGTATTGATCTAGATACTACTGTAGGACTTTCTTCCAACTGTGCAAGTTTAGACTTCAGATTTTAGTACTGAAGAGTCTGGATCTGAAAATGACTCAGTGCCACATTTCCTCTGTCATCTTCCTTGTGATAGTAAAAACATTTCCAAAACTAGCAGGGGGATAGAAGGCAGGAAGTAAGAGAGAAACAGCTGAGGTATGCAGTAATCAGTGGGCCATTATATCAAACTTGTTAAAGATTTTAGCAGCTATTTTTGTTGCCAAATAGTGTGCAAACAGAAAGAGGCAATTAGTCACAGAAATTGCTCTATTCACAAAATATATACAAATAGGAACAAGCACTGATTTCAAAACCTGAGACATCAAAAGATTCTTAATTATATATTCTGTTTTCCCGTGCTTGAACAGGGAAAAAGCTAGTCATCTTTTTAAGCAATAGTTAGATCCAAAGACCATATACTGCAAATAGGATTTATAGTATAAATACCCATATTTAGATTATTCCTCAGAAAGATGCATCATCTTATTTTTCACATAGTTCTGCTTTTCCATGGTAGTTGATTGTATCTTTATTCATAAAACATGACATATTTTTTTGCTCTTTCACAGGAAGAGGAAAAACACATTACATTTTTAATTTCCAGGAAGAAATCATGAATTCAGGAACCTAACAAGTACATAAAAATATGTTGTTGTACTTCGAAGAAAGGGAATTTTTGTTTTCCTTAAGGTAAAAAAAAATCATTCAATCTTTTTTAGAGATTTGTGTCAGTAGAAGAGCTATTTTCAGTGAATTTGCAGAGAACTAACTGTAAATGAAAAGTCCACAGGCAAATAAAAACATGTTTAGGAGATCTAATTAACTTTTCTAAGGATATAACTTCGCCATACAGTAAATGATCTTGAAAACATGTAAAAAGAAATTCTTTATTTAAAGGTGCATAATGTTACGACAGATAACCAAATGATCCCGTGTCATAAGATTTGGCAGGCAAACCAAAAATGCGTAACAGATATCTGTTGAAGGTTTGAGAATTGCTCCTTTTCTGTTTGTTGTTGTTGTTTCTGTTGTAGATGAAATATTTAATGACTATGAAAATAGAAGCACGATAACCTCACAGAAATGTTGATTTAAAATAGCTGCAAGAAAAAAAAGAGAAAAAAGAAAAAGAAGACAAAAACTGTATTGACGTCATAAAGATCTGGGTGGAGAAAATTTTCCATTCACAATTTGCTTCCCCAGGCAAGAAGCCATGAATACATGGCATGCCAGAGAGACATCTACCTTTCAGAGCAAGAAGAAATCCTTCCTTCATTTCTCAAGAAACATTGAATTCAATCTCCCACACTGGCCAAAAGAGGCCGTCCAAGGAAGAGAGAAGGTGGAGCTAGAAGTGAGCAAGTGCAACCTGAGAATCCTTCCATTTAGTCTTCAAGAGGTAATCACAGACCTCGTGGATGGATTAACCAGATGCTGGCTGCTGTTGTCCTGTGCTACAAGTAGATTTCAAAACTCATCCAAAACTCTCGTGTCAATGCTAGGTACATGGAGCTGAAGGAGACTACTCGTGATCACTCGGGAGTGCACAATTTGACTTTCCAGGTAAGCAAGGTTTCCTTTGTTCTGTTGGGAAAACACTTAGAACAATGAACAAAGCTTACTTCAGTCCCTGAACAAACACTCTACATGCTTTGCACTGATAACTTGCCAAAATATATGGCTTTTATACAAAAAGGCAGAGCTACAGTTGACATAGGCTTCTCTTGCTCCCTCCATTACCTGGTATACTGGTATCTTTGAGAAGTCTTCTGACTTGGTAATATTTGATAAGCTGACAGGTCTCACAACTAACTCATCCAGTTTTCCTCTTATACCAGTGCTGCTTTTTTTCTTGAGGATGCCTGATTTACAGTTGTGTTGAAAAGGTCAGTGTTATGCAGCAGACAGCAAAGCAATGTACATTAATAGCATGAGAAAAATGTTCATATAATCAGAGCAGAGCATATCTTTCTTCCATATGTAATATAAGTGTAATTGCATGTTTTGCTCCTGAGAAGAATGCAGAGTGGAGGTAAGGAGTCAACACAGAAGATTCTGCATATCATGTGGACTAGGGAATGCTAACAGCCATTTTTAAAATGCAGATTTCAAAAGCAAAAATAACACTATTAAGTGTTAGTTATTGTTCCTCAGCTCTTGGCATCCTTGCACTGTCATAGGAATATCAGAGTGGGAACAAACAGAAACTTGTGAATCCTCAGAAAGGCCAGTTCACTGTCCTTTGTTTCTGAAAGTAGAACAGGCAAGGGAAAAGTTGTGGCTCTGAAGAGTTCTTCAATGTCAAAATACTCCTTGCTCTTTCCCTGCAGCCTTCAATCCTTGCACTGTCTCAGAGCCTAGCTAATAGGAAGGGCAGCATGCTGTGAACATTTATATCAACCAACAGTATCCAGTATAGAAGAAAGTTTGCAGATGCTAAACATGACGTAGCACCAGTGACATACAAGCATTTTATACTAATAAATATTAATTGGGCTATATGATACACACACACAAGTGGTTGATTTGATAATGTTCCAGTCGAGGAATATCTGGGATGTAAGGGAACTAGAGGCGAGTCCCTACTCCCATCAGTAGTTAATAATTCACAGTAAGTGGGACTGCTTCAAGAGGAGAGAGTGTGATAACTCTTAAAACATGATAGCCTGGTAGTCAGGGCACTCTCCTGGGTAATCACAGTGCCCTCATCACATCTCTGCTTCAGAGCAGGCAGATGAGAAATGTGAACCTGAGTGTCTCTCAGTTTAAATGGTTGAGGTAAGAGTGAGCATCATCCTGGCTTCATTTTCAGATAAAGCAGGGGCCAGAACCAGCTTGCAAAATCTGTGCATACAAACCCATGGAGGAGAGGAGTCCCTCCATAGGTGCAGAAGCTCAGTGCCAAGTGCTCTCAATCTTCCCAAACCCCAAATCAATACATTCCTAGTCTCTGTGGAATACAGAAGAGTCACTCTGGTAAATCTCTGCTTTGTGCAGCTACCTCACCTGGGCAATGTGCAAGTAATCCAGGTGCCTCTTATCCTCCTCACAGCAGAAGTTTGCAAGAGCCTGGAAATCTCTGATTTACATAATCTAAGTGCCAAACTATTGAGGCCATCCATTAGTGAATACTGGGCCTTGAGTCAGGTTTTCTGGTGGTTTGGGTTTGTTTGTTTGTTTTTCACTCACTTGGGACACCAGAAGGAGGAAATGTTTATATTTATGTTGTTTATCTCTGACTCAACATGTAACTCACTCTGAGGAAATAAAACAGAGAAGGAAATAGGTAACTACTCTTTACAATTATCCACAATAACATCATAATATATGTATATAAATAGAAACACTAGTGTATCCCTTGCTTTCAGCCTGGGTCAGTTTACTTTTCTGACAGCACCAACTGGAGCATCACCATCATCACCGAATAATAGAATGGTTTGGGTTGTAAGGGACCTAGTTCCAACCCTCTTGCTATAGGCAGGAACACCTCTCACTAGATTAGGTTCACTGTACCTGCCCTGAGGATTTCCTACTGATAAGCCTAGAAACGCTAACAGAAGCCTTAAAACTTAGATTTTATATACCTAGTTTGTGTTCATCCTACATTTAAGATGCAAAGGTTTTACTCAATTAGTTCTGATGGTTCAGATCTCTGCTAACGATGACGATGACGTTAAACAAAAAGCCATAAATCCCTCAAGGAACAGTAAGAGCTGGCTCATACAAGGGCAGGTGAGACAAAAAAGACAAAAACAAAAAAACAAAACAAAACAAAAAAAAAAACCCAACACCCTGACTCATGGAGGAACTTGGAGTTAAAACACAAACTAAATACAATGCAAAGTGCAGACTGCAGCCTGTAAATATTTATTGTTCACTGGCCTTTGATTGATGGTGTTAAGATGCATTAAGCAGTCAGAACCGGTTTCTGTAGCCTTGTGCATCATGCTTTCAAGAAGCTTACCCGAGGAAAGATCCCTCTTATAACTGCCTTTTATTGATGCTACATAAGGACATTGGTACTTCCATGACATAGCAAGCTTTTATAATCCATTCCATTCAAGCATACATCCTTACAATATATCTTAAAAAACACCTTTTATAAATCTCTGTATTTATTGCTATTCTCCAAAGTCTCCTGAATATTTTTGTGTCCTTGGTTAATGAAGGGTACACAAACTATTTAATATTTCCACTTCTTGGATATCACTGTTTAAATTTTCCTTGAAAATTATGAAGGCATTGTACTGTATACCACCACCAGACCCAGGCAGGAAAGTATATGATGTTTGCCCACATTTTTCAAACTTGCATTTCAAAGCTATATTTGTTTCAACGAAAAATACTTAGAAGTTTTCCTACTGTGATATGCTGCTCTGTTCCTTGCAGGAAGTAGTGAAAGTTGGTCATACCTCTAGGGTGTTTTGTGCTCATGTAAAGTTTTTAGGATTTTTGCCCTTGTCTTACTCTCTGTGTTCTTGTTTACCACAATACCACAACTAGAGTGGGCATACACACCTCGTCATCTTCTCAAGAATGTGAAGATGTTTTCCCCTCTTTCACTTTTTCTAGATTTTGCTTTCTCTTTCTTACACACTTCATTGTTCTACTTCTTTTTAATGGCTGCCGCTTGTGCCAGTCTATCATTACAACTTGTTCATCCAGCATTTCAAGATGCCATTCAACTGCCCTACTCAAGGCAGACAACTTGAGCTTTTTTAAAGAAAACTCTAACATACTCAGAGGTCGATGAGCTTAATTTACAACCCATTTCAACATGTGAACACTGTGATTATTGATTAGAAATGTTTCCCCTCCGTATTCAAGATTCATTTTCTATCTTTCACAGTGGTGACAATGGCTAATCAAAAACAGTTCACGGGGGCGGAGGGGGGCGGGGAAAGCTCAGGCAAATGGTCTTAAATTGCACTGAATGCTAAAAGATCAGCAAAGGTTTGAGCTATAAACTAGGTGCTTTCGTTTCAATTTACTGAAAACAAGAAATCCACCTAATCCAAACAAAAACAATTGCTTCTGAAGGATCTCTTTTGCACTGAGTTCCTTAAGCACTCTGATTCTAATCTCAAAAGCTAATTTAATGTTCCACCTTTAAATGCAAAACAGTTAAAGCAAGTGCCTTGGACATGCTGACGGCCAATCTGTTGTAATCGCTAACTGGCAGGGTGGAAAACCATCTGAAGTGGGCGCAGTTGTTAAAAGCTGAGTTTGTTTGAGCTCTTTCTCGGAACTACTCTCCCTGGAAAATCAAGGTGGAGATAGGAAGGGAGCTCAAAGAATGTAGCTATTCAAAAGGCTTGGTGAGCGAACAGCTCATCCGAGGAACAGAATGCTGATACTGAAAGAGCACATTGCATATAAGTACAAGATAAATCCACGCTTTTGCTGTTTAATCAAATGTTCTACAAATGGGAAACTCCCATGAGAAAGGTTCAGTAGAATGTTAAATTTGTGTGATACTGGTCATACTTGCTACTATTCAAAGTAAATGGAGCAAATCTGTAACCTTTTCCTCGTACGCTACCGGAAAGAGGATTTTCACATTCAACTTACAGTAACTTGTTTTTAACTTCCTGCTTCCTTGTGTTGCTGAATATCGAGTTACTTCAGAAATGGCTCAGCATTTTCTCCTGTTTTCTGTTACAGAGTTTTATTCCACAGACTTTACTGGGGAAGTGGATGGGAGTAAACACAAGCAAATGAAGCAGATGCTTCTCTGTTTGTGATGGGTACTTAGGCAGCAATCTATAGTAGCTGTTGATAAACACACACACTGGTTGATATTTAGTGGAAGATTTTTTTCGGCAAACTCAAAAATACTCTGAAAAGCAGGGAGGGGGAAAAAAGAAATATGGTGGGGTATTTTTTGTCACTTGAATATTGCTGGTCTGATAAGAAATTTGATAAATTCTTTTTCTTCAAGGCCTGGGGTCAAATAACATGAAAATAACTTGCTTTTCACCAAATAGGATACCAAAATTTAAAATTACAGAAAAAGGAAAACTGATCTTTAGAAAGATGGAAAGAAAGAAAGACCCTGGATGACAAAAAGGGGAGATTTTAAAATAATGTTGTACATTTAGAAAACTTTTCAACTGGATGTTCTATGTTCTAGCCCAGACAGAAAATGACTGAAGTGCAGCAAAATCTACCAAGCCTGCCAGCTCCTGAGGTGAAAACATGCAGTTTACACATTCATTTATTTAGGGACCAGAGGGCTACATAATCACTAATATCTGTAAGCTGTAGTGCTGGAATAAGGCAGATATGTAGTGTTGGAATTTATGTGTGGGAGAAAATTATTTGGTTAATAGATCATTATAGCATCTTTACTCAAAATGTCGAGTAGTACATAGCATGGTACACATGAGGCTGAAATAAATTTCATCCAAAAATAACTGAAATTAGGACATGTGTAAGTCACGCATAGGGTAGCACAAAACAGACAGAATTAGCATGCAGGCAGAGACATGCATGTATAACACCTCTGGATACAAGGCCCTTTTTGTCTAGCTCTTAGACACAAATATTGGCAGGGAATGCATATAGTTAGGAGCACAGGGAAGTGTTCATAACAGAGAATCAAGTTACGTGAACTCCGGTACATTATCAGGAAGGATAGAGCTTAGGAAGATATTTTGAAACCAAAATAACGTGTAGTTTTGTGAGTAAACAGAGCTTGGAAAAGCTGTAAAATCTCTTCATTCACAAAATGGGAAGGAGGAAAGACGATTATTTGCCAGTACATTAAAATTGCTCTGTTTCATTGAACTCATTCAAAGACTGTTCTTAGTCTGTTACTAAAACTCTCTGACTTAATCTTTCTATCAATAGTAATTAATCAGTTCCTACTAAATTTGGAATATGCCAGAAACATGGTGTGATCTGTTGAAGCAAGCACTTCTTTTGCTTGCAGAAAGTAATACATTGCTATCATCCAATGTGCAGATTATTTAGAATTTCAGCAACAATGTCATCTACTGTATTGCTCATAAATGCATATATTTTAATCACTCTAAAAATGAAACTCTTATGTAACTGTTGCAGTTGAGAACAGGGTTGTACAAAGCAACTTCTGGAGGTTTTTTTTCCAACATAAATTATTCTGTGCATCTTGTCTGAAGATAGCAATCAACATGCTTTCTGTTTTTCACATGTTCTTGAACAAAAATCCTATGAAATCTCTGCCTTTTCTTGCTCTCAGTAACAAGTGCTGAAATCTTCAGGGAGAACATTGTCCTTTGTGTTTATCATTTATAGAACTGAATCGCTTCAACTTCACTATTCTATGTGGAATTTCTTATATATTAAATTTAATTCCCATAGTTTAGCATTGCTCTTGCTTATTTTGAACTGTAGAGAGTGTTCAGTAGAGGCTTTAAGCATGGACTGCAGGGCTAGCTACAGGAGATGTTTAAGACAGCACAGTTAGAAGACAGACGAGTAACAGAGGCACTCTTTCAAAAACAAACATTGCTCTTGGAAGGGAACACAAATATACTCTTCTCTCAAGAGAAGGAATGGAAATTGTGTATTGGCATTTGGTTTATCAAGGCCACAGCAGATGAACAGACAGCTTTTGTGATGCCCTCCTCTCTGTTCTAGAAACACTTCTACTGACACTTCTTCTGTGAAGTTAGAGCATCTTTAAGAATTACATTACTGAAATGTGTTCTGGGTGCTTTTAAACTCATGTTTCTGCTAAAAGGCAAAATTAATTTATATAGAAATATTATTCATTTTTGTCTTTATCATAATGCACTATGATTAAGGTTATTTTGTATTGTTCATCTGAAAACATTTATTTTCTTAGAAGTCTAAATGTAGGTCATGTACTGTTTGTTTACCATATTAATGACATACATCATAGAACACAGTGTAATGACTGTTTTATTGAAAGAAAGGGGAAAAAAAAAGAAGGAAGGAAGGAAGGAAGGAAGGAAGGAAGGAAGGAAGGAAGAAAGGAAGGAAGGAAGGAAGGAGGGAGGGAGAGAGGGAGGCAGGAAGGAAGGAAGGAAGGAAGGAAGGAAGAAAGGAGGGAGGGAGGGAG
Source organism: Alectoris magna (assembly GCA_030625065.1). Taxonomy (NCBI): domain Eukaryota; kingdom Metazoa; phylum Chordata; class Aves; order Galliformes; family Phasianidae; genus Alectoris; species Alectoris magna. The sequence continues at coordinate 36,612,494 of CM060564.1, forward strand.
GGAGGCAGGAAGGAAGGAAGGAAGGAAGGAAGGAAGGAAGGAGGGAGGGAGGGAGGGAGAGAGGAAGGCAGGAAGGAAGGAAGGCTGGAAGGAAGGAAGGCTGGAAGGAAGGCAGGAAGAAAGGCAGGAAGGCAGGAAGGAAGGCAGGAAGAAAGGCAGGAAGGCAGGAAGGCAGGAAGGAAGGAAGGAAGGAAGGAAGGGAACGAAGGAAGGAAGGAAGGAAGGAAGGAAGGAAGGAAGGAAGGAAGGAAGGAAGGAAGGAGGGAGAGAGGGAGGCAGGCAGGAAGGAAGGAAGGAAGGAAGGAAGGAAGGAAGGAAGGAGGGAGGGAGGGAGGGAGGGAGGCAGGAAGGAAGGAAGGAAGGAAGGAAGGAAGGAAGGAGGGAGGGAGGGAGGGAGGCAGGAAGGAAGGAAGGAAGGAAGGAAGGAAGGAAGGAAGGAAGGAAGGAGGGAGGGAGGGAGGGAGGGAGAGAGGAAGGCAGGAAGGAAGGAAGGCTGGAAGGAAGGAAGGCTGGAAGGAAGGCAGGAAGAAAGGCAGGAAGGCAGGAAGGAAGGCAGGAAGAAAGGCAGGAAGGCAGGAAGGCAGGAAGGAAGGAAGGAAGGAAGGAAGGAAGGAAGGAAGGGAACGAAGGAAGGAAGGAAGGAAGGAAGGAAGGAAGGAAGGAAGGAAGGAAGGAGGGAGGGAGGGAGGGAGGGAGAGAGGAAGGCAGGAAGGAAGGAAGGCTGGAAGGAAGGAAGGCTGGAAGGAAGGCAGGAAGAAAGGCAGGAAGGCAGGAAGGAAGGCAGGAAGAAAGGCAGGAAGGCAGGAAGGCAGGAAGGAAGGAAGGAAGGAAGGAAGGAAGGAAGGAAGGAAGGAAGGGAACGAAGGAAGGAAGGAAGGAAGGAAGGAAGGAAGGAAGGAAGGAAGGAGGGAAGGAAACTGAGCTTCAAAATAAAACTGTGTAGAAATAGTGGAACTTGTTATAACTGTCAGAAAAGTACAGCCAATCAGTACACACTAGTAAAAGGCATACCACAGAGAGCTAATGCAGTAAAGCTAACTGCTGCCTTTAAAGACAGTCCTGAATTTTATTCCAGAAGCAACTGAAATACATGTTAAAACATTGTACACTTATGCCATGCATGCATTAATAGATAGCATTATCTTGAAAAAAAGATGCTAACAGCCTGGGAAAGACCTAAATAAGCCATTCTGGGTATTGGTAATGGGAAGAATGGACACATCTTTGTTAGTGTGTTAAGCAAGTTCTGAGGCAAAAAGTAGAATATGCTGCTTTAGGTTGAGAAAACAGCAGATTGACACTAGCTGAGTTCTGTTCGTGATCGCCACAGCGTTTTGTAGAAGTGCAAGGACATGAACACATTTTGTATACTGAGTTTTGGGCTCTTCTGTACTAGTAAAGTGAAACATGGAAGCTCAGGAATTATTGAATAAAACAGTTCTCACTCAACATAAGAAAGGGTTTTGCTTTTGATTTAAACTGACTATTTCTGGTCTTGTATCCCAGAATGACAATGAAGACATTGACACTGTAAATCAGGAGGATCTTCGATGCAGTTCACAGAGAATCAAGAACTCAGTACATGAGAAAAATGTACATACTAATCAGGTATGCTTCTAACTTTTTTTTGACAGGTGAAAAAAAATGCAGTGTTTAGAACAGCCTGATGTAAATTCATTAACAGCAAGTTCAGTGTGAGTGGCTGTTATAACATATCCAAGTCAGATATTTTAACAAAACATAAATTTGATTTAAATTTGTGAGCTAACATGGAAGCCAATTTTGTTCTCTGAAATATAATAAGGAAAAAAAAAAACATGGAAAATTTAGGATTCTGAAAAACTAAGTTTTCTAGTATTGCAGTGGCTTCATGGAAGATGCAAAACAGGTATCAGAAATGGTGTTCAGAGGAAATACTGTTGATAAGGAGTTGATACAGAAGTATTTTCTCCTGAAAACTTGAAAACAGAGGACCTGGACAGGACACAGATATAATCAAATATGTATGCATCCAACATGGGAAATTTCAGGAAAAAAATACAATCAGCTTTGCCTTGTGACTGACCAAAGAGAGATAGAAAGAATACAAAATACAAAAACAATACAAATGATTTCATAAAATGCCTATTTTGATTTTTTTTTTTGACTGTCACGTAGTGAGTATGCCTATGAAGGTGGGAGTCATTTTTAAACAAAGCTTCTTTTTTTTCCAAAAGTGGTTATTTTCTAGTGTCATCTATTAATTTTCACACCCATACCAAGAAATAATCCATTGTCCTGAATTCTTGGCAAGTACTTCATATATGTATACGTTCCTGTTTTGTGATCATGTCTACTTAACAAGTTTGATGATAGCATCTGAAGCCACATATAAGAAATAGAGCTTTCCTGGCGTTTGATTTTCCTTTCTTTCTTTTAATGAGTTCTGCATATGAACAGAGGCAGAATATGCATGTTGCCAAAGAAATAACTCTGCTTTCCTCCCGCCTCTCCAAGCTGAAGCGATTCTAGATTTGTAATGATGAAAGGGATCTACATTATCCTGGTAAACAGACCTGGAAACTGGACTGGGATGTGGGAATCTTAGGAATGTGGTAGACAATGTCTGTATGTGCCTCTTCAAAAAATCATCAAGAAGGAAAGCATCCAAAGAATGGAGTAAAATAACTTCCAGAATTGTTGGAAACTGTTTAAAAAACAAAAGTAGTGGCAGTCAATGAAAGCTCAATTTCTGTAAGTCACTCTGAAAGTGATGCCTTCTATTTATGCAGTGGCACTCAAAGAATGATCAGTCTTCATTCCCTCCAGAAATCCACAGAAAAATGGGAAGCTTTATGCATGTGCAGAATTATGGAAGTCATATGAGCCTAAAAATGCACATATTTGATCAGATCCTTGAGTCACTGTCCCTGGAAGTGTTCAAGAAACATGTAGATGTTGTACTAAGGGATGACATTGTTTAGTGGGGAAATGGTGGTGGTAGGTAGATGGTTGAATAGAGGTCTTTTCCAACCTTGGTGATTCTATGATTCTGTTTATTTCCATGCAAACTATAACAGCTACAAAGTGCACAATAAATATGTTTGATAAAGGAAATTCCGAACTACAAAACACTGTTTCTCAACATAATCAACACCGTTAGCTATGCATTTTTGCCAGTAATGAACAAGAGCCTGCATGCTGCGCTTGTAAATATCTGCAGCAGTGGAACTGAACAACTGTTTAACAACTGCTACAATGGCATAATTGCTAGGAAAATGTTGCCCACAAATCCCATGTTTTGTTGGTTTGAATAACTGGAACTCGGAAGATGACAAATTCAAACAGTTTAGAGGGAGTGATATGTCAGTCCAACCAAGATTGGCAGTGTGCTTCGTGATGCTTCAACCGATATGGGGCCTGGCATTATCACACTGCAAGAGAAAAGTTGTCTTCTCTGGACTGACTGTGGAAGTTTGAGCCTTCAATCTAGGATCACAATGTAGTGATCAGTGTCGATGGTCTGTCTGGGTTCCAGGAAATCCAGAAAGATCACTTTACCCACTGTGTCTTGAACTTTTTCTTTGATGGGGAATTCACATGTTGCCACTCCTCCCTCAGGCTGCTGTTTGAACTCCAGCTCATAGTGATGACAGCACATCTTGTCACCAGTGATTATGTGATTCAGGAAACTGTCACCTTGGCCTATAGGTCCTAACAAACTTGCATACAGTGTTCTTTCTGTTCCTGTGTTCCCATCTGCGGGACCCACATGGCACAAATTTTGTGATATTCCAAAGCTGCTGCCATCATTTCCAAGGCAGTGAAGCCAATATTCAGCTTTGTACACAATTCCCTGATCGCAATTCACTAATTTGTGTAGATGAGTTGGTAGAGACTCTCTTCATTTAGTGTTGTGACAGCTGTGCATGGCTATCTGGAACATGGCTTGTCTTTCATATCTCTGACACCACTGCTGAAATGTACCACCCACTGACTCACCGAACTCACATCCATTGTTTGGTCTCCTGAAACCTTCAGTAAATCTTGATGAATGTTAGTGGGTGCAGTTTTTTCTGCGTGCAGGAATTCAATGACACACCTTCGCTTCATATTCACTTCCATGTCAGACGCTGTATTCTCAGAGTGCTCCTCTGCTGCCATCTGTCACATAGCAGTAATGTGTAACAAAATATTGGTGGGAAGGTTCAGCCTTTGTCAGCATGGGCCAATATAAGAAAAATAAATTAACACTTGACTTTCAGAGCAGTTTCCTAGTGAAACAGTTCAGCTGACAATGTTGAGTCAGTACTTTGTACAAACATACCAGAGATACGCATATCTACGCAGACTCATAGACATACCATGTCTTTGTAAGGAAAGATCTTATATGGCAGCTTTGGAGCAAATTAGAACAGGATTTCTGTGCCCCTAGTGACAGAAGCCCATGTCCTTCACATAGGCCTCGGGTTAACCTCAACAAGGACCTCCACCTCCCCAAATCTGGCATTATGTTTGGCCAAACATAAAAAGAAAAAAAAAAGGTTTGGATCCATTCACTTTTTCTCTTGTGTCTCTGAACAGAGTTAGACACAATATTACCTTTGATTTCAGATCTTCTATTTAATACATGTTTAAGACAGTATTTATAACAATAAGGATTAACATAATATTCTGGATCTGTAAAAATACATTGTAAAGAATGTAAAAAGACAGACTGGTACTGTTATAAACCTAAAAATCACTGAATTAAAACAAAAAAAAAGTGATATTCTCGGGATGAATACTCGAAAACAATCTTTCCCAGTTTTTGCTGCCTGGAATCTTTATTGTACCAGTGTATTTCACAGATTTAAAGAACCGTGTTGCAGCTAGTGGGTGATCCAGGGGAGCTCCTGGCCTTAGGATGACACGGCAGCATAGGGGAAAGGAACAGGGAGGTACAGTTTGGCCTTGGCCACATGTGAAGATGTGTCAAGGACAGTGGTGGAGAGAGAAGAGGGAGGAATGGGACACTGGTATCACTTATAGCCTGGGGAAAGGACACAGTGCCCTAAGGAGCACAGTTATCTGCAAAATTCGAAGCATAGCTCTTCAATGCAGAAGGCAATCCACTCCTGATTTATAAGGTAGGCCTGAGATTTTTCTCCCTACAGATTCAAAAACTTGTGAGAACCTGAAGTTAAGCCCCCCCCCCCCAAAAAAAAAAAAAAATGGTATTTCTATAGCCTCTGCACTCACTGTCCCTTAGGGAAGAAGTCAACTTTTTGCAGCTACTGGGAGGAGTGATGCCAGGGACCAAAAAATAGCAGTTCAGCAGGTGGCAGGATCTGCATTTTCTGATTTACTTTATTTCATAGTAGATACCAAAGAAAGAAAGAAATCAAGTTTATGGAAAATATGTCCATACCTTAGAGCACAGCTTTGCATTGCTTCACAACATCTGCACTGCTGTGGGATTTGTTGTAGGGAGTGAATAGCAGTTTCCATGCATATTTCCATGTCTCCTACATGCCTTTTTAATCACTGGCCACGTGTCCATCTTTTGTCAGCTCTGCCCATGAGATTTTCTTGCCAGATGTTAATGGAGGGCTGTATGGGAAACTGTTAATCACAGCCTGAACCTCTGATTAACCATCTGAGGCAAGTGATAGATCAGCTGCGAGAGCACAGGTGAAGGTAATTCAGTTGTGCTCCCAGAAGGGGTGGAGCTTGACTCCACCTCTCCTAGATCCCATTTAAGGACTGACCACCACTAAGGCAGCATCTCTTTTGGAGATTGTTCTTGCGTGGAGTTCCTTGTAGTGGGCTATGATGTTGTTGAGCATCCATCTTAACGGTGAGCCTCAGTGTTGGTGAGTTATTCCTATATAACCTCTGGCTATCCATCTATTATGCCTTGTATAATTGCAACTATACAAGGGCTCGCCAGGACTCTCAGTGGAATGGCAAGATCCTAGCATGGGCAGAAGAGCCATGCTGAAGGCAGGGTCATGCTCCAGGGCATACTCTGATATACAAAAAGCAGCCTGGGGAACAAAGCTGCTGTAATTATTTGTAACAAAGAAAAGTTGAACTCATTCACAGGACAGCCCTGTAGGGAACATTTTCTCCCTCGAGCATGCAGCACATTTCACAGTACAATCCATTATGTACCCAGAAACACAGTGTTTGCCTTTGTGGAAGTTTCCAGATGCCATGGAGAACATGACTTGTCAAGTTGCTCGGGGTGGGTGTTGAAACCAGCATGCAGGAGGGCAGCTAGGCCACACAGCAGCAGTCAGTTGCTGTGCTGGCTTTGAATGCCAAGGGGCCCCGGCAGCAACAGGAGCCTGGGTGCCAGTCCCGCCTTAGTCCCTGGCATGAGCACCAAGGTACATACAGGTGGAATGGGCACCTGGTGGGCCTCTGAGGGGCACTGAGCCAGTTCCCAGAGGCGTTTGAGAAGTCATATGCCTCCTAGACACTGTGGGGTTGGCCACCGAGTGTGACGGAGCTGAGTGCATGCTGCAGCATTGAAACAAAGCTCCCTGTCATTTTGGCAGAGAACTAGATTAACTAGAACATGCAAGTGCACAAAATGAGATGAAAAGAGGAGCTTCGTAGTGTTCCTGATAAGAAACTGCCTTGTTAGACTGCATATAGACATATATAGTACAAGGTAAGATTAGCAATCTGAAGCGAGCAGTGAGGTACGGGAGGAAACGTCAAAATTTCCCTGATAACGGAAGATCCAGGTATGTACCAGAAACTGATTCTGGATTTCATGCTAAGCCTGTTGGCTGTGGTGAAATATGCTTCTGGGTAAAGGCGAGGTATTAGCAAAAGCACCTGTTTTTACAAATCGTACGAACCCAGCACCCTGCCCTCCTGCCCACAGACCCAGTGCCAGCCTGCACCCCCCCACAGGCCATGGCAGGAGCACAGCACAACCAGCAGGATGGGAAAGGTGCAGATACTGGATGTGTCCCTGTGGACAAGATCACACTGTGGTTTTAAGTGCTGAGCGAGTTGGTGCTTAGGCAGCTATTCAGTCCCCACCTGTAGCATTCGCTCTTCGGTTGGTCTGCAGAGCTGCTTTATATGGGTGCATCTTTAGCTCCAAAGAACACTGAAAGGTGTTTTTTTTTTCCCTTCATTTTCTCTTTCAAAATCATGTGGAAGTCTTGGGAAAGTCTGTAAGTCTGTAACTCATAACAGTAATGAGTTGGCAGTTGCAGCTTAACTACTTCATTTGCCTACTAGTTATCACAGTGTTGGTGGCAGACAGGAGAACTGTAGCTGTGCACTCAGCACAGAAGGGGAAGGTCTCGTGACTGTTTCAGCCATCTGCCTGTGGGGATCTCTGTTTTTCACGTTACTTAACAAGCATGCATCCCTCTTACAGTGTTGGTACTGATCTGTTTTCCAGGAGGATGAATTCATCAGTATTGAGAGTGATCTGCATGAAAACAAACATGACTCAGCAGATGATGAGAAACTACGCTTAAAAGGGTAATGTCTTCTGGATGGGCAAATAATCCACTCACTTCATCGCAGCCTAAGCAGTCAGCTGCCAGTGTTCCAGCTTCTGGAGGAATAGCTCAAAACATTGCTGCCATACCCTTGTGCAGTGCAGACCTTAGTATCACAATTTGAGTAACACAGAAATGCATTGTTTTTAAAATCACTTTACCTTTCAGCCAAAATGCGTGTGAAATTATGATTCTAAAGCCTCACAAATTGAGCCAGAAATGTGTGTTTGCATCCCAGAAAGCCAGTGGTATCCTAGGTTGCATCGGAACAGGGGCAGTCAGAAGAATGAAGTAGGTGATTGTCCCCCTCTACTCTGACCTCGTGGGACTCCAGCTAAAGTACTGGATTTGGGGCCCCCAACACAAGAAAGACTTGGAGCTGTTGGTGAGGGTCCAGAGTAGGTCCAAAGGCTGGAGCACCTCTCCTATGAAGACAGGCTGAGGGAGATGGGCTTGTTCAGTCTGGAAAAGAAAAAGCTGTGGGGAAACCTCATTGTGCCCTTCCAATATTTAAAGGGAGATTATAAACTGGAGGGAAATCAAGGTTTTGCAAGGGAAGATAATGACAGGACAAGGGGGAATAGTTTTAAAGTAAAGGAGGGGAGATTTAAATTAGATGTCAGGGAAGTTTTTTACTGAAAAAGTGGTGAGGTGCTGGAACAGGCTGCCCAGAGAGGTTGTGGATGCTTTGTCCCTGGAAGTGTTTAAGACCAGGTTGGATAGGGCCCAGGGCAATCTGATCTAGTGCTTGATTTAGTGGCTGGCAACCATGCTTGTGGCAGGGGGTTGCAACTTGATGAACCTTGAGGGCTCTTCCAACCCAAGCCATTCCGCAATTCTAGGAAATTAAAGGAGCATTTTTTCTTTTCTTTTTTAAATCAACTAAGTTTCCAATATTTCTGAAAGGAGCTTTTTAAAAGAAAGGCCTTAAAAACTGAACTTTTGCAGAAAGTCAAAGATTCAACATTGTTCTTCATTTTACATAGCTAGTTACCCCACTGCGAGTTGAGAGTAGAATAGATGTTAAAACAAAAATCATTTTGCTCTAGCAGAATTTCCGCCATTCATTCAGTGTCGCTATGTCTACACAGTGAAAGTACACAGTAACAGTTATTTGCAGGTTAGTGTTCTGATGAGAACTATAAATCTCATATAAGACATCCAAAAAAGTGAGATGATAGAATACTTAAAATCGTAATTTATGTCTTAATACTTTTCCATCAGACTGACAGAAATCATACTGTAATTTTTCTGCTGACATTTCTGCACTCTGATATATATCATGCCATTTCAGCTTTGAGTCTCTGTTTTTATCAGCTGATTCTAGATACTGACTTGCTGGATGTACCAAACAGGAGTTTTTCTAACTCAGTCTGAACAACTTGAAATGATCTCCTGCCTGTACAAATGGTACAGTTATATACAGAAGCAGTAATTGTAGAATTCATGTTTTTGAGCTGTACATACAGAACTTTCAAGACTATGATTAGGCTTTCTGATGCCACTATATTATTAAAATCCTGCTTTGAAGAGCCAGCAAAAGTCTCTAGATGTCCTTAAAGTCTTCAAATTTTCTCTCATTTCTCTTCTCTGTTCTTTGGGGATTTTGTATTTCCAACAAAAAGTGCAGTGCACAACATGAAACATTTTCATAGCTAAACATTTTCAGTCTTCTTTACTAAAAGAAAGGCTGAGATTTGATAGATCAAATGTCAGTGAGATGTACCCCGTACATATTCAGAAATAAACTAATTGCACAACAAGTGTTGGTACACAAGCGCATGAACAAGATTAGTAGGATCTGTCTCCCCTCAGACCCAGGCCCAGGGGCTCATTGGACCGGAGGGAGCTCTGCCCAGATAGGCACTTGGGCAGAGGTGAGGTTCCATGTTTGTCACTCATTTTTGTTTATTTGTACTCCCATGGAGAGCCAAGAGCTAAGTAGCTTTTAACTCACAGAGCCTTACCATTTTCTAGGTTATCTTGTTCTTCTAGCAATATCTGCTATCATGCCCTTCAGCAGTGAGAGCTCCTTTGCAGACTGGAAGCTGAAGAGCACTTTGCTGTAATTATATTCAGGCTGTGGCTTCTCCTGTACTGTTGGGCAGCGCCTTAATGTGATCTAATGTTTTAGTTCTGTCTGCTCAAAAGGAGTATTCACAAAGTGTCCCTTAATTTTGAATGCATTGTTGATTTCTTTCAATAGATGGCACTGAACAGACTGTGATGTGAGACACAAAACCTTTGAAAGGTCTGATTGTGGATAACGAAAGTATGAGCACATTCACTCACAGAGTACATGCAGATCGGAACAAGGATTTCTAAGTTGTAAAATGCAAGCAGTAATAGAGATGGTATGTGAAAATGTATCACATTAAATCTCTCATTTAATTATGTTTAAAATACATTCGCTTTTTCAACATCTTCAGTTAAGTAAAAGCCATCAGCAGTGTGCTGCAGTATAAATCAATGGTGAGCCTTTAGCAAACAGTGTTTACTTAGCAAGGTAACCAAACATCATAAGGGAGACTATTTTCTTCTGCTACCTTTCAGAAACAGAGTTGTATATTTATAACATATATGTTGATATATTTAAGATGTACTGGTATCAAAGTGATAATCACTGAACAGATAAAATAACAAGACAGAGAAAGATGTTAGATTAAATAAGAAATTACAAGGAGTTGTAATCTTAAGCAGTGATTTAAAATCCCAAGTGACTTGTAATACATAGTAATAAATCAAAGCTAATATTTTTTCCTTTTTATGTTGGTGGTGGTGGATGAAAAATAAATTTGATAAAATCACTCTGGATTATTCATGCATCTGTCTTTCCTTTCTCCTTTTATTTCTTCTCTTGTATCTAATCTCGCTGTTGAGATTGAGTGGATAACCTAATGTTCTAACAAGTAAAAGCAAAGGACTGTGACCTGTGAGGCAACAGCAATTCTCAGGGGAAAAAAAAATGGAATATCAAGATTTCTTAGAGATCCTGTTACTTTTTGAACTAATGAACAAGAATGTTCCTTCTCTGCTGAGAACTGAGTACTAATACAGTAGGGCAGAAAAGTAGGGTATTCATGCTGAATGTCAGCATGTATATGACTCCAGATGCATCTGGTTTTTCAACACGTGCAATCTGGACAATTAGCAGCTCTAAACATATTGTTGCTTTTATAGACTGTAAGAGTGGGAGACATGACTTTACAGGGACATAAGCTATAGCTGTGATTTCCTTTTCAGCTTGAGCAATACTAAGGGATTTCTTTAGCTACAGCTTTTGTAAGTAAAATACACCTACATTATCAGATATTTAACATCAGAAATCTATGCTGAATTATCATCTAAAATGCTGTTTTCCTTAACCTCAGCCTTCCTCATGAAATCACTTTGTGTTACCACTGGTAAGATGAGAAAAGAAAAATAAAACCAAGTTTTTAATAATTGCAAGAACAGACACTACAAAAATGTATTCAATATTAGAAATCATTTTACCTCCCATGAACTGAAGAGTCCTAGGTAAAAGGTTAGTGCAAGAGGGCTGCTCCTAAAGTAACGCCTCCTATTTATTTACGTTGGCCCACAACATCAGAGGTAGATGTTGGTGGTACGACAGTAGAGGCTGAACCTTCCCACCAATATTCTGTTACTTTTTGTTGCCATGTGACAGATGGCAGCAGAGAGGCAGTCTGGGAAAATGGCATCTGACATGGAAGTGCTGATGTAGCCAAGATGTGGAACTGAATTCGAACCCATTGGCATTCACTGATGCTTGTTGAATGTTTATGGAGACCAAATGGTGGATGTGAGGCAGTGGGTGATGCATTTCAGCAGTGGTGACAGTGTTGTGAAAGACAAGCCATTTTCCGAATAGCCATGCAGATTTTTACAAGCACAGCATACAGACTTGTTCATCACTGGTTAAATGCATAGCTGATGGTGGTGACTTTGTTGAAAAACAGTGTTTTGTAGCTGAGAATTTGCTCTATCAGAAAGATTTATTGTGCTCTTTGTAGCTGTTGTAGTTTCTGTGGAAATAAATGACAGGCATTACTTCCAGAGCAACGTAGGTAAGTAACAAATTTTAAAATCCAGAAGCATCTGTGCTCACTATACTAAGATTTTTGCTTTATATTGATTATTTTGCATCCATGAGTGCAGATGGAAGCTACAAGCCTGGAGATAAATTCTTACTGTCAAATTTTCCCAGGAAGTTTTCCTCTAATCTTGGGCCTTCACAACTATAGCAAAACTGCCACTCCATGTAGCAACGATTGACTGCACTAACAATCTCTGTGGGTTTAGTAATGTGCACTGAATCTTTATCTAGTTTGCGCTAACCTTGTAAACAGTGCTCCTCACAGAAGTAGAGCTGGCAGAACTGGCCTGCTAACTTTGGCCCATCATGTAGATACCTGCCAGACTGGCCTGTTAGACAACTGATTGATTTTTCTTTTTACTTGTCCAACAGCAAAGCAGAGAAATAATCACAGAAGTCTTAGTAGACATCAGAATGATTTTTCCGTGGCACTTATGGATCCAAATTCAGCTTTTACTCCAGTTGAAAATATTTCAGTAGATAGATTTATACCAGTAGTCAATTTAAACTGTTAATTCTGTGGAAACTACTGTTTTATTTGCAGCTCAAGTTTTCTGTTCTGTTTTTTTTTTTTTTTTTAATGTTTTTCTAGGCTTTTACAAAAGAAATATGATAAAGCCTGCAATTTTTGCAAGAAACATAGAACCAGAATTAACTATGTGATGTACAGAATTTTAATAACAGGTACAGTATATTACACACACTGTTGGTGAACCCTTATTTATTTACCTATTTGAGGTTGTAGACTGTGGTTGTCTTACATCTGGCACGCACACACCCACAAAATAAATAAATAAATAAATAAATAAATAAACCCACAAAAAACCTACTCTTGACTACCTTAAAAATGCATCTGAAACAAGGTTAAAATGAATTGTCCCAGAGAAAGCTCTAAAGTGCAAACCTCTGGTCATTTCCAAACATAGCAAGAGCACAGACCTTGCTATATTGCTCTTTCAGTATGTTTTAACTTTGACTAGCTGTTATTCAGGGCATAAAGGGTAGTTTAGTCTCCACATCTAGTCAATTACCAGCCCAGTCCACATGGCTTGCTAAATTACAATGTCAGGAACATGCTCAAAACCATGAAATCACCTAGCAAGTGTCAAGGACCTACCTGGATGAGACTTAAGTCCACAGGAAATGAAAGCTTTTTGTTCTGACCTATCTCATGCGATAGCCACGGCAAATGTTTTCTGTAGGAAATATTCTGATGTATGTCAGCATGCACTGCAAAGTAATTCAGATATTCTTGCTTGTTGCTTTCCTAATTATCTAGTAGGCTGGTTTATTTCCTTCCACTTCACCAAGTTTCTTTTTGAGATCTTTCTTTCTACTTGAACACTTACTGAGAACATGTAGACCTAAAACATGCCTGTGAGACCAAGCATCAGCATAATATAAAGTGGTTATAAAAGGGACTCTTACATGGTGAATATCCAGTCCTCCTAGCGTCAGCTCATTTTTGTCATAGTATAAACGCATCTTGGCTCGAGGAAGGAAGTGAGGTCTAAGACTATGTCAGCAATTTATACATTACTCCATGAAAAACAATTTGCATTACAAAAATCAGTAGTTCTTTCTTACTTGCCATAGACAAAATCAGATTATTATTTAAAAGCATTGAAAGTTTCATTAGCAATGAAAGTACCTAATGATGAATTATTTCATTGCTACTTTATGAAATAGATAAACTACTTTTAAGCTTCCCAATTATTTCAGAGGCCCATCAAATCAAGAAATTGGCAAATGTTTCTATGCATCGCTTCTGATCTCATTGGAGAAACTCATCCTCTTGTGAAAGAAAGATGATGAATTTTTCTTAATTCGCTGCTTTTAATACAGGACAGAGCATTTCTGTAGATGGTTTTATTTTCTCAAGCAATTAATATATTTGATATGGACTTGACATTTGATATGGACTATGACATACATATTCTGCTGAATAACAGAAGAACAACTCCACCATTTCCAGCAGTACAGTTTATATCAATGAACATGCATACAGCACTATCCATGAAAGCAAAATTTCTCAGTATGTAGAATAAGAGTCAGAAAAGCACTCAAAGCACTCAAAGATAAGCTCAGAACTGACTTTAGACCACACCCTAATCTCTGAATTTAATGTTTGATTCTCTCTATAAAGAGACAAGACATAACTGACATGTATACTTCTGTTTCTGTGGCAGCTTACTTGGCAGCAGTTATTGCAGCCTGCAGCTTGAATTTTCAGAGAGCCTTGCCACTCTTCATCATTACTGTCCTAGCCATCTTCTTCATCTGCTGGGATTTTTTAGTAGCGAAGTATGAAGACAGAATTGCTGCATTTTTTTCCCCGGGAGAAAGATATTTGGAGAAACAGTGGTTTTGGCTGAAATGGTAAATATGAATGACTACTTACTTAAGTAAAAGAACAAAGTGTTAGTTTACACTTACAGCATTTTTAAAACTTAAGGACCATAAGCAACAAAAGATAGATTAATCATCAAAAGTACAACATGATTAGATACTGTACACAGACTAATAAATTCTTTCTGGTTAAGATATGTCAGAAATATCTTTAATATTGCAGTGCAAAAGAGAGGTATAAAAAATCTTAGCAGAAAGAGTAAAAAAATCCTCAAATTGAGCAGGTAAGGGGGGCTGTGAAAGCATACGTCCAGAGAAGTTCAGGGATGTTGTAGCCTTCTATATTCATTCTACAAGCCAAAAATGCCATTGTCAGTTGCTCAGAGAACTGTGAAATTTGTGAAAAACAAACAACAACAACAAAAAACACCTTAAATTTAGTAGACTGCTAAATACCGGAATGTGTTATTGAAGCACTACTTGTTCACATATCCCCATAGCAATCAGCTAAGAGCTTTTTTGATTTAATCTTCAGAAGTCAAATCATAGCAGCCACGTTTGATGTTGTAATAACATCATGCAATCTTATTTGGAGTGGTAGGCATTTATCTGGTAGATAAACTGTAGATACTTATATATGGTAGATTTTTATTCCAAATACTTCTTACCAACTATCAGGAGTGTTTAACTTATTCCTGGGAAAATTAGAGGTGAAAGGAGGCTCACTGAGAAGACCAAGTGAAATATCTTTAAAATAAAAGAGACTGTACAATATCCTTCATTCTCTGTTATGTCACCTCACCTCAGAGCAAGGCTGAGCTATAAGGAGAAATCATTCCAGGTTTGGAAAATAACCATGAATTAGTCTTTCTCTTGAGATTTTTTATTGGTTTGCCCCAGGAGTATAAATTTCAAAGAAAGATGCTGTAAAGATTGTGGTCCTTCTTCTCTTGAGTCACATAAGGGAGCAGCTGCACACAAATGTACACTAATGCACACAGCATGGGAAATAAACAGGAAGAGTTGGAGATCTGCGTGCAGTCTCAAGGCCATGATCTCATTGCAATCACGGAGACATGGTGGGACAGCTTGCATGACTGGAATATTGTCATGGAGGGCTATGTGCTTTTTAGGAAAGATCGACTGGCAAGGCCAGGGTGGTGGAGTTGCTCTTTATGTGAGAGAGCAGCTAGAATGTATTGAACTCCACCTGGGGGAGAGTGATGGAGCAGTGGAGAGCTTGTGGGTGAGAATCAAGGGGCAGGCTGGTAAGGGTGACACTGTTGTGGGTGTGTACTACAGGCCCCCCAGTCAGGAGGAGAAAGTTGATGAGGTCTTCCATAAGCAACTGGGAGTAGCGTCATGATCCCAGGCGCTGGTGTTTATGGGGGACTTCAATTATCCAGATATTTGCTGGATGAGCAACGTGGCCAGGCACACACAGGAATGGCTAGGAATGCACAGTCCAGACGATTCTTGCAGTGCATCGAAGACAACTTTCTGATGCAGGTGGTGGAGGAACCAACGAGGGGAGGGGTGTTACTGGACCTTATTCTCACTAACAAGGAAGGACTTGTTAAGGAAGTAAAGGTTGGGGGCAGCTTGGGTTGTAGTGACCACGAGATGGTGGAGTTCAAGATCCTGAGTGGAAGAAGCAAAGCAAAAAGTAGGATTGCTACCCTGGATTTTAGGAGAGCCAACTTTGATCTCTTCTGGGACCTACTTGGAGCTATCCCATGGGCCAGGGTATTAGAAGGTAAGGGGGCCTGTGAGAGCTGGTTAGCATTTAAACAGCTCTTCCAAGCTCAGGATCAGTGCGTCCCTGTGAGCAAGAAATCAAAAGAGGGTGGCAGGAGTCCTGCGTGGATGAGCAAGGAGCTCATGCACAAACTCAAAGGGAAGAAGAAGGTCCATGAAATGTGGAAAAAGGATCTGACCATTTGGGAAGAATACAGAAATGTTGTCAGGGCCTGCAGGGATGCGACGAGGAAGGCTAAAGCCCACCTGGAATTGAATCTGGCAAAAGTGATAAAGAATAATAAAAAAGGCTTTTAAAGTATGTTAACAGTAAAAGGAAGACTAGGAAGAATGTGGGTCCCCTACTAAGTGAGGGGGGTGTTCTGGTAACGGGGGATGCTGAGAAGGCAGAGATACTGAACGCCTTCTTTGCTTCTGTCTTCAGTGAAAAAGCTCTCCCTCAGGAATCCCAGACCCTGGAGGTTAGTGAGAGGGTCTGGGGAATGAAAGACTTCCCTTTAGTCAGGGAAGAGGTGGTCTGTGAGCGCCTAGGCAACACCAGTGTTCATAAATCCATGGGACCTGATGGGGTGCATCCACGGGTGATGCCAGCTGAGGGAGCTGGCAGAGGTGATTGCTGAACCACTTTGAGAGGTCTTGGAGAATGGGGGAGGTGCCTGAAGACTGGAGGATAGCCAGTGTCACTCTGGTCTTCAAAAAGGGCAAGAAGGAAGATCCAGGTATTTACAGGCCAGTCAGCCTCACCTCTGTCCCTGGAAAGGTGATGGAACAGCTTGTGGTGGATGCCATCTCCAGACAACTGGAAGAAAAGGAGGTTGTCAGGAGTAGTCAGCATGGGTTCACCAAGGGGAGGTCGTGCTCGACCAACCTGGTAGCCTTCTATGACATTGTCACTGACTGGGTGAATGGCGGGAGAGCAGTGGATATAGTCTACCCTGATTTCAGCAAGGCATTTGATACTGTCTCCCACGACATCCTTATAACAAAGCTGAGGAAGTGTGGGATAGATGAGTGGACAGTGAGGTGGGTTGAGAGCTGACTGGCAAAGCGCAGAGGGTCATCATTGGCGGTGCAGAGTCCGTTGGTGATCTGTAACTAGCGGTGTTCCCCAGAGTTTGGTGCTGGGTCTGGTCTTGTTCAATATCTTCATCGATGACCTTGATGAGGGGATAGTGGCCACCCTCAGCAAGTTTGCTGATGATACGAAGTTGGGAGGATTGGCTGACACACCTGAAGACTGTGCTGCCATTCAGCAAGACCTGGACAGGCTGGAGAGCTGGGCAGTAAGAAACAGGATGAGGTTTAACAAAAGCAAGTGTAGAGTCTTGCACCTAGGGAGGAATAATTGCATGCACCAGTACAGGCTGGGGGATGACCTGCTGGAGAGGAGCTCTGCAGAGAGGGACCTGGGTGTCCTGGTGGACAACAGGTTGGCCATGAGCCAGCAGTGTGCCCTTGTGGCCAAAAAGGCCAATGGCATTTTGGGGTGTATTAAAAAGAGTGTGGCCAGCAGGTCAAGGGAGGTGATCCTGCCTCTCTACTCTGCCCTGGTAAGGCCTCATCTGGAGTACTGTGTCCAGTTCTGGGCTCCCCACTACAAAAAAAGACAGGGATCTCTTGGAAAGAGTCCAGCGGAGGGCCACAAAGATGGTGAAAGGCCTGGAGCATCTCCCCTATGAGGAACGACTAAGTGAACTGGGTCTGTTTAGCCTTGAGAAAAGAAGACTGAGAGGGGACCAGATCCAGGTCTATAAATATCTAAGGTGTGGGGGGCAAAGTGGCGAGGCCAGACTCTTTTCAGCAGTGTGTGGAGACAGGACAAGGGGAAACAGCCAGAAACTGGAGCATAGGAAGTTCTGCATGAATGTGTGCAAGAACTTCTTTATGGTGAGGGTGACGGAGCACTGGAACAGGCTGCCCAGGGGGGTTGTGGAGTCCCCTTCTCTGGAGATATTCAAGACCCTCCTGGACGCCTACCTGTGCGACCTGCTGTAGGGAACCTGCTTTGGCAGGGGGGTTGGACTCGATGATGTCTGGAGTTCCCATCCAACCCCTACGATTCTGTGATTCTGTGAAATACCTATGTTAGGCAATTTGTCAGGGGAAGGAACAAAGAGAGTGGGAGAGTCCTGATGGGCAGATGGAACAACTCAGAGGCAGTAAGTGCTGTATTAGGCAGGCTGGAATCTTTAAATAGCATGTTCCAGGGAAGTGGAACAGTTCCAGGGAACTGTGGGTCACAGATCACCAAGACAAAGTCTCTCAGGTGCAGAAAGTTTTATTCAGCATTGCAATGGACAATTTTGTGAAGCTAGCCTGTAGTACTTGTGATTTAGGTCAAAAAAAGAAATTTACATAGGTAAGTTTAGCTAAATACCACCCAAATCAGTGGAAGCTAAACAGCAGTTGGACATAATTAACATGAAATAAATGGAACTGTGTTTAGTTTCCCCCTCTGTAAGTTATATGCTGTATTCCTGTATCTTTCAGACTGTTGTTAGAATAGTCACCCTAATATGGAAACTGCTCATAGTTCTTTGTTAGTGGAGACTGATGGTAACATTGCTTTTGTCATTGTTTCTAGAGTAATTAAAATTGCTGCGACTAAAAGTTATTTTTCTAAACAGGCTACAGTAAGTTACAAAGAAGTAAGCAGTTTGCAGTCTGCTCTTCAATGCTGTGTATTTTGTGTGTGCATCAGTTAATCTGCACAATGCAGTTTGAAAAGAAGCTCCTGCTCAGATCTAAGAAATTATTCAATAGAGAAGACAGAAAGGAAAAAGAAGATGGAGTAGGAAAGGATGGCATGTTTTCACGTTTCACATAGTAAAAACAGTGCAACAGTCACTTGTATTTTACTGAGTGTTCCCCACCCTTTGACTCTGAGAGCACGGATGACACTGAGGGGTGTGGCTATGAGAGCAGCACAAAGACAGGATCCCACTTATGTACAACTAAATGTTTCAGCTTAATACTTGTGCTCAGAGATCTTTTTCACCAAGATGTAAATGTCGGGGACAGATAGGAGAAAAGGAATATCTGAACTCCGCAATGTCATGCCTGACACTTCTTTATGTTGCAGGGTACTGTGTGCAGCTCTTATTGTAGCTATCATTTGCTGGCTCATCCTTGACACAGCAAAACAGGGATCTCACCAGCTGATCTCCTTTGGTGGGCTTGTGATGTATATTCTCTTGATGTTTGTATTCTCCAAATATCCAATGAGAGTGAGTATTTAGTCTATTTTGGATCTTTCTTATTTTAATGTTTCAAAAGCTATTTCCCTGTTGTAGGGCTAAGTTCAGTAACAGAAAACTCATTAAAACTAGAATTTAGTCAGCATACAGTGATGTGTTTCACTTTGGAGGAAAGTCATTTTGCTCCAACATCGTGGGAAACACTAATGGGGTGTGTGACTAGCTGGCTCTTACTTGTTCACTTGTTCATTTCCTGTCCTTTGAACTAGCAGAGCTGTGGGTGGGGATGCATTTACTTCCAGAGCATGAGTACAAGCCTGGGCAGGTTGCTCCTTGCCTCTCAACCACAGCAGGTTTACCACAGCTTCCAGAACATCAGATGTATGTGACAGTGTACATTATTGTCATGTCAAAGCACGCTGCATGGAACTGGAGCTCTTGTTCACTTATAAGCTTGATTCCCACTGCAAATGCCAAACTCAGTCCCACAGATCTCACTGACATTGTTATAGGCTCCTTGATGTCATTTATGTTAATTTTCCAACTGAGATTTCAACCGTAATTCTCTGCGCCACTGTGATATCATGAAACCCATGGCAACCCTCACCTCAGCTTCCAAAAGCTTTGTGCTCTCCAAAGGGTCCTTGTTATACTTAATTTGTTCATATTATTACAATAACAACTGAATGAATTAACAAGAGCCATCTCAGCAATTTGTCGTGTTAGTTACCAGATTCAGTTTTTACCAATAAAAAAAAAGTTTTCCTGAGGCAGTGGATCAGAAATCTGTGTGTGCAGTAGAGAAGGGCCATTCAAATACAGACACAGCTTTTCCTGTAGCTGACTTTGTATCACATGACTAGCAATAGCTAGCACAAAGCAACTCTCAAGTATACAAGCTGGGGGAAGACAAAAATACAGCTGCAATTACTCAAACATATGATAAAGTCTATACAGAAATAGATAAATTTTTTATAGAAAAATTGCCTTAGTTACTTCTCTTTGGATGATGAATCCATTCCAGTTAAAATATATATATATATATATTAAAATAATAATAATAATAATAAAGCACCATAGGGAGGGAAGGAGGGAGAGAGAAGAAAGAAAGAGACAGGAAGAGCCCTGTCAAAGTAACACTTGCCTCCTGCTGTCACGTGTGTTTATTTCAACTTTAAACTGTAACACAGGAAGAACTGTCTCTCCTTTTCTTTTTACTTGCTTGCTTGCAGTCTGTGTTGGTGAAATGGGCGTGTTCACACACAGCCAGTTTTTCTGCACTTATCTCAGAGGGAGATAGCCACATCCCAGAGTTCTCCTGTTAGGAGACACTTACACTTTGAGACCCTTGCTTTGGCAGCTGCTGCTATCCTGCAGACTAGCCAAACAATCCATTAAGCATTATCTTAAGAAATATCTGAAGTATATTGTTATATATTTAAATAACAAGTAGTTTCACTGTTTTTATTTTCCTGTCCATCTAGGTTGCTTGGAGACCAGTGTTTTCAGGAATAGTAATGCAGTTTATTCTCGGGCTTCTTATCCTGAGGACAAAAGTAGGGTTTGATGTATTTAACTGGCTAGGCATTCAGATCCAGGTAAGCTACTGGACATAACTAACTGTTTATTTCTTATGTCATTTTCTGTCTTGAGGCTCTTACCTAACAGTCGGGCAGTGCAACAATCCATTTGCCCCTAAGTGTTTTCCCCTCATGAGGAAAACTGAGTTCTGAGTGGTTACTGACAACCTGCATTCAGTCTTCTCATTTCTGTTCTGTCCACATATCACAAGACCTCATGCAACAGGTTGATAAAGAGTGACCAGAGTAACCCTGTTTGTTAATGTCTTTACCTTCGTTGGGATAAAATCATATCTTGCATCTCTCCAAATGCAAAACTGCTTTTGCCCCAGTGCCCTCACAGAAGTACTTGAGACTTGGTCTGACATCAAAATATCCTTCCAAAAATTCTGACATGCTGAAAAGCTTTTAGATTTAGCAAGGTGGAAGCACCATTATCTTCAGAACAGTCTTAGTTCCAGAGGCTTGTAGTACTTATCACAATATATAAGAAAGTAAGGAACAAGTAGAAGAATCCACTGCTGGGACAAGGCAAACCAGCTCGCTGCAGCCAGTAAGAGATCTCTAGAGTGGGGCAGGATCCTACCGTAGGTATCTGTACAGGTAGTCTGCTGACACAAAGGTTTTTTAAAAGTTCATTGTTGCAAAGTACTAAATAAGAAAAATCCGAAAATCAGATTAGAGAGTACTCACTGAAGGACACTCAGACTTTTCATCCCAGAGATACTATCCATACAACTATTCTTCGTGCTACAGATAATTAAGTGCCTTTAAAGTAAGACAGTGCAGGTACACGTCTGATATCTGTTTGCTGCTAACCCGCAAGCAACAGAAATTACCTGGGTTTTGTCATCAGATTCTCAGCCTCCCCTTTCAGTTCCCACTGAAGTGCATCTAATGCCCCCTCTCATTAGCTCCATGCAGCTTATGGCCACTGCCATTGTAACTAGCCATTACATCTCCATTTTATGTTTTATCGTTGATAGCACATGTTGGTGTCAAGAACAAAGAACAACCACAATACCAGAATTAAAAAGTAAAATCTTCTTTTATGCCAGCTTTTGGCTGCTCTTTTTACAACTCATAACTTCAGCCGTTAAATCTCCCTTTCAAACTGTATCATTTATTGTACATATTTACATTACAGGGAGTGTAGAAATGTACCACAGTGTCAGAATTAAAAAATACATTCTCCTCTTAGTAAAGCAGGAAAACTTCTCGTGTGCTGTTCATCTACGCAGTTGGAAACAGTCTGCACTCATGGCAGAACAGAGCAGAGACTCCTAACAGACACAGGTCGGTTAAGCCTTGACCCATAAAGAACATAGCACAAGATCCTTGAACCACACAAAATCACTGCAACAAGTCTAGCAGTATTGGCATGCTTTTTGTCAGTGACACAGAGCCTATGACTAACTTCACTTTATTTCTGTCTTTAGACTTTTCTGGAGTACTCTGACACAGGTGCTAAGTTTGTGTTTGGTGAAAAATACACAGATCATTTCTTTGCTTTTAAGGTAAGGCAGCTTTTATAAATACAGTATGGGAAGATAGGCTGCAGAAAGGAACAGAATGTTTGGGAAATATATGCATTATATGTCTTATGATAAGAGCGTAGTAACCAGAGAGATAAGCTATGAGGCAAACTCTTCTGTATTCTACTCTGCATAGATCTGCGAACCTCATGTATAATGGACCGTAGTTAGAGATCATGTACTAATGGCTTTATGCTAAAACAGTGTAGATTTCTGTTAGATATTAGGGAAAAATTCTTTACTAAGAGCATGGCAAGGCACAGGCTGCTCAAAAAGGATGTGAATGCCCCATTCGTGGAGGTGTTCAAGGCCAGGTTGGATGGGGCCATGGGCAGCCTGATCTGGTGAAAGATGTCCCTCCCGCTGTAAAGAAACATTATCTCCTGCCTGTCTTCTTCATGTCTGCACAAGGTTCTGCACTGTGCTATACTGTCATATCCTGAATTGCTGTCTAGACCACTGACTGAGAGACACTGCCTATGTAGAAGTGGAAAGCCTAGGTGTATTTTTAAACCCAGGAGAAGGTGCCCATGCAGAAGCAGGGAAAGCTGCATGAGTCATGTCTGCCATTAATGTGATCCACAGGAAATTCTCCATCTCTCCCTTAGAATTTGTTGAGAAAATGCTGAAATGCAGCTCAGGTGCACTCTGCTCCCTCATATGTGTCAACATTCTGCCTGGTTTTGTTCCCACACGTAGTTCCTGTCATGGCACTTGCTTAGTATGGAATCAAGAGCATTTATATGTTCAAGATAACAACAACAACAACAAAAACACACTAAGTGTATCTGGATTCTGATAGGGGCCATCTCTCAGTCTAGCACTTTAGACATCTGATTATGGACTTACACAGCTTTTATCTTCTTTCTTACCTGGAGATATCAAAACAGGATATTCTTATATTCTTCACAGTTAGCTCTATCACTTAAATGTAATAAAAAAAAAAAGAAGATTCTACTTGTAAAATATGTTGTCACTAAAGAGTAGTGACATAAGAGAGGGCTGAAGAACTTATCAACCTTTTTGCCTTGGTCTTCTCTGATAACTGCGTGCCACACAGCCCTCAAATGTTTGGTTTGGTAGGAGGGGATCAGGGAAGCAACGTCCCTCCCACTGTTAGCGAAAATCAAGTTCATGACCACGAGAGGAGCCTGAATATCCACAAGTTTATAGGTCCCAGTGAGATGCATCCCAGAGTCCTGAGGGAACTGGCTGATGTAGTCACCAAGCCACTCTCAATGTTATTTGAAAAGTTGTGGCATTCAGGTGAAGTCCCTGGTGATTGGAAAAAAGGCAACATCACACACATTTTTAAGAAGGATAATAAGGATGACCCCGGGAACTACTGACCTGTCAGTCTCACCTCCGTGCTGGGAAAGATAGTGGAGCAGATCCTCCTGGAAGCTCTGATAAGGCGCATGGAAGGCAGGGAGATGATACAGGAGAATTATCATGGCTTCACCAAGGGGAAGTCCTGTTTGACAAACCTAGTGGCCTTTCATGATGCTGTAAGTGCTTCAAGCAAGGAAGCTAGATTTCTAAGCCTAGACTTTTAGTTCTCTGTTACAAATTGTCTATGGAAGTGTTACTGGGTTTTTCAGGGTACATAAATTTCTTCATCAGTTAAATCTTGTCTATTTAAAGGTATGTGGTAGGTACTAGAAGCTGTACCTTTTGGAAAGTAAACTTTCTCACTGTTTTTTCACAGACAGAGATTTAGTTCCATTAGTTTGATCAGGAAGGTATAATTGCACTGCAGAACCTATCCATTCTTCCTATGTGGGAACATGCTAGCCATTCATAGAGAGAAGGTCCAAGATGAGGTCCATCTGACTTTTGTGTTGTATTTCCTTTCATACTTCTCGATCTGCTTTTCTTGGCACTGACATCTTCTTCACCTACAGGTTCTACTTGTGTGTATATCCAAGCTTAATTGATGAATAGGTTTGGTTTTCAGCTGAATTAGTCATTTGACATTAAGTGTTTTTCATTGCATTTATTTCTGCAGGCAATGTAATTGAAAAGCCATTGCAATAGAGTGTGTTGCAAGTAGCTGATTTCCATGTGCTTATAATAATGATTTGCAAATATTTTCTATGTGATTTTGTTACACCTTAGATGACTGCTAGCCTGAACAGATCACTAAAATAGCTATTTACCTATTAAATGGTTGCTGCTATTTTCTGAGGAAGACGTGACATAGTAGGTACAACATTAAGTCTCTGGGGATTCAGGCAGAAGAGTTTAGTTTTAAAATAGTCTCCAACTTTTTATGCAGTCAAGGCAGAAATTGTCACAACTGGAAAATAACCTCTCTGTTTCATAAAGAGTAATGCTACATCCAGAATTGCCTGCAACTCAAAAACGGAGAAGCATGATTTAGAGTTCTGCAAGTTATTTTCACAGGAAGGTGTGACTGAAGTGAAGCAAAGGGTTGCCAGCTGTCACCACAGACAGAACACTGGCTCTTGTCTCCTTCAGCCAAAAACATACTGCTGTATCAATTGATAGCTCTTCTCATCCAATTGGAGTGAAAGACACTTTTGACCTTAACATCTGGCATACACAGCTGACTTTTGATTATCTAAATTGAGTTTCTAGAGTTTATCAAAATTGTTGATTGTACTAACTCCCCTCCAGAGAGGAACAGCTTTAATTTGCTGGAAACTTCTGAACCAACAATGTGTTTTGGTTTCTTTTCATTCCATTTACTGCTTTTATTTATGATATATTATAACCTCAGTTAAGCACACATCATACCTTACAAGTGTTAGTGGCATTGCTTTAACCATAATTAATTTGCCTGACTAATCCTGGAGACTTCTGAGGGATTTTTTTTTCCTTTTATATATTGGTAAAGAAATCATGTGCTCCCGTGTGTTTAGTAAATTGATGATTAAGTGATACTGGTTTTATTCAGCATGAAAAACTAACACACCTAATAACTTATCACATAGTGGGTTAGACATTCTTGGAATTGTTCTAAATCATGTTTAAGGAAAATGTTCCTTCTACTTAAGGATATATATTTAATTCTCCTTATATTTAATAAGTATACATGCATGAATTCGTTTTTAAGCAGAATGTATCTGTGCTTGCAGTTACAGAGTTCTTCAATATGCCACACTCAACGTTATCAATATAATGGAATAACAAAAAAAAAAAAAAAAAAGGAGGATTTTGCTATAATGTGTTAGTAAGAGGCAGCTGCGCTGCTTGAGCTTTCTAAGCAAGCTGCCCTTTATTGTGGGAAATTAAGGCAGTTACAATTCCCATTAGAATCTCTCCATCTTCTGAAGGATTTCTGTCCCAATACTTACATAGCTGTCCAAATAGGATTTTTTCAGAAATAAACACAGCGGAGCTGAGCTCTGAATTCTATGCCATTGTATATATTTCATGGCTTTCAAAGTCTGTACATCTCTTAGAAAGTGCTAGTGCTCAGTGAATTTTGAGCTCACATAAATATGGCTATAAACAAATACTTCACACATACACAATAAATAATTCCAGACCAAATACACACAAAAATTCAAGAAGGTTAAAAGTTTTACATCATAAATGTAAACTTAATGATTAGTTTTCAAGACTTCTAAGTATATCTCAAAAAACATGAACCTGTTTTTTCCTAAAATTAAATGGCAGAATCATGGACAGGAAAACCATTCTAGATGTTTAATGATTTTATGCTTCCTAATCAGGTCCTGCCAATTGTGGTTTTCTTCAGCACGGTAATGTCTATGCTTTATCACATTGGATTCATGCAGTGGCTCGTTGGAAAGGTAGGAATTGCTGACAGTAGGTTCTTGTTTGCCTAATATGAGACACCTCTTGAATGCCTGTATCTTTTCAAGGAGAGACATATGGAAAGTAGTTTATTTTTAACCTGGCAATAGCTTTGAATGTTACCACTACAAAATCCCAACTGACATCACCAAGCACACTTTCCTCCCCAGAATGTATTGTTAACACCATAGAAGCTAATGGCTTTGCATGGCTGCTTCAGTGTCCCTCTGATGCCACATTTACCTAAATCTTCCTTTCCACCTGTCCCATGTCCATTGTCCATCCCACAAAATGCAGGATTAAGGCTTTGTCACAACCAGTAGATTGCTGTCTACTGCTAAGTATTGCAGGAGTGATTGTAGACACCACTCACACACAGGCTCCCCAGGGAACTTGTCTCCCTGAATAAGATTATGGAATCACAGAGTCACAGAACCTTCTGAGCTGGAAGGGACCACAAGAATCTAGTCCAACTCCTGGATCCACGTAGTACCACCCCAGAATCAAAAATCAGAGACTGTTTCCTCACCTCATACTTTTAAGTCTTCATTTTTATCAGGTCATAGGTCCAGTGTCCAGTCTGGGAAGTCTGTTAGAAAGTCTACAATTAGTCCTTCTATCTATATGCCTGGTGAATTTATCAGATGAGGGAAAAGATCTTTTTGTTGGTGACAGTTAAAGCTTATTTACAGAGAAACATGAAAAGTCCTTTGTCGTTCACATTCACAGGATTGTTACATATTATCCAAAAACCTCACCAAGATGAAATACTGGGTACTAAAATTTTTAGCCGTAATAAAATTCTGCATTTTTTCCTGTTCATATGAAAATCCCTTTGGAAAGGTAATAATACGTAAGTAATAACAACATGTCAAAATATCTACTTCAGTTAATTTAGTTCAGCAGTTAGTGCCCAGGAGCAGCCTGAGGTCATTTAGTATTTTACTCTCAATTCTGTTAAATTATTCCTCCTTGTCTTATTTGAGCGTGCTACTCCTAAATGAATACACGTTATCTTGATGTTGAAATCATTAATTAAATACGGAGTCTCAGAGCCCTGACACTGACATGATTAATTCAAGAAGTTAATGGATCAGGCACACCAATGTGTTTTTTCTTTTTTCATTTTTAATCACTTTAGGTTGGTTGGATAATGCAAATTTTTATGGGGACAACTCCTGTTGAGTCTCTTGTAGCTGCTGGTAACATATTTGTGGGACAGGTGAGTTTAAGCATGGTAAAACATGCTAAAATAAGACTACTGAATATTGTGACATAGGACTACTCAGCATCTGTGTATAAAAATAACCCTCAATTCATATGAAGTAAGGACAGTAGTACCGAAAGTCTGGTGGTTGATTTCCTGGAAGATAGAATTTTGCCGAGTTTGTATGTTGGCTGTGATACGTAACAGGACACGTTTTGGGAAACATGTCTGTTCCCAAGGAGAAAAGATAAATGAGATGAAAAGGGGGCACATGAGGAAGATAGTGATAGAGAGAATGGGATCCTGGCTCATCTGCACAAGGCCTTAACCAAGAAGGCATAGCACATAGTCCACTTAATGGAAAATCTAGTAAAATAACACTACAGCAGTATCTGTCCAAGTCTTCAGAGAAGAGTGAAAAGATCATTGAGCAGTGTCCAATTCCAGAAAAACACTTAACATGTCATAGTTATTTTGCAACAGTGCCTTGCTCTTTCATATTTCTTCTAGTATGTCTATTTAATGCTACCCTCAGGATATGTTCACACTCATGCCAGAAGGACTGAGAGCACCTGCCCATAAATACTGGCTGATATGATGCACAGCCCTACCTGCAGCTCAGATCCGTGGCTGTTTCTAGCTCACTTAGAACTGAATTTGGATTTCTTGGCAATTTCACTTGGCCTTTGGAGGAGAGTTAAAATCTGCAAGAATCATCAGCAAGAGACATGCTGGCAAAATTTGCCCTCCTGAAGGAAAAAAACCCAACTTACTCATATTCAGAGCACTCATTAGCACAAAGATTGACTAGTGAGAAACACATAGGAAAGTGCAGTGCAGCCAGTGATTTTCCTGCCCATTTAGTAAGAGAAATTTCTGACGATGATGATTTATTGAGAAGTTCTGAATTTGTTGTTTGTTTTTCAATTTCAGACAGAGTCTCCTCTCTTGGTACGGCCATACTTACCATACATCACCAAATCTGAACTCCATGCAGTCATGACAGCAGGATTCTCAACTATTGCTGGAAGTGTCTTAGGAGCATATATTTCTTTCGGGGTAAGTGAGGAGGGAGAAGTGAAAACATATGGCTTAGCTTAAACCATTTAAGTATAGAAGCCCAGCTAAAATATTGGGAAGTACACCTCCTTTTTTTTCCTTCCTGAAAGAAGTAATTGCAAAAAATTTCTCGTCTCCTGATGGTAGAAGAAGATAACGTGGTCTGATCCTAAGTAAAGTAATACACTTTAGGTGTACAGAGAGACCTGTAGACCTAAAGAGATCTTCTTGCCATGGCTGCAAGGAAATTACTGATTTCTGTACATTTCTACAGTCCAGATGAACTAACATGGAATATGCTAGCTGGTCAATGCCTGCTGCAGTGACACAGATGAAGTCCTTCAGGAGTGGCTGCTAGCCATATGATCCTAAAGACTCTGTTTGTGACCGACATTCTAGTAATGCTGTATAAGCACAGGTGGTGAATGCCTTGTCTGCCATGAGGCTAGCAGCACAAGGCTAGACAGAAAAGCAAGGTTGAAGATGTGATTTTCTATCAGAGTCATCAGGAAATGGATGATAAATATGTTCCATATCTGAATAAAATAGAAGGGAGAGACAGAGGCAAGAAGGGAGGACTGACAGAAAAGACCAAGAAGCAAAGAGAGGAAGAGACAGAAATACCACAAAAGCTAGCAAAGAAGTTTTTTGTGTAGAAGTTTGTGAAAGAAGGGGTGAAAAGGTAACAGAGAAATTAAGCCATGTAATTTTTTTCTACTTGCACTTTCAAGAGACAGAACAATGTTTGGCTATCAAGGAACACACATACAGTATTACAGAAGCTAGCTCTGACTCCTCTGTTCTTCTAAGGCTACATCCAGGACCTGGACTTGGTTTTGGTCTGCCATGCATCTGGCTTTTTTCTTTCTTTCTTTCTTTCTTTCTTTTGATTTTTGGTTTGGATAGGAGAGAAGCAGCTCTCCTCATGGAAAGATTACATAGCACTTTGTACTTCTTAGGCTTCTCCTGCCTCCAATTAGCTTTCTCTCATTTTCTTTCTTTCCCTATAAGTAATGTGATATTTTTAATGACTCCCTGTAGAAAAATTATCCAGTCATCTAATGATTTTAATTGCTTTCTGCATGTTTGTTTATGATGTTCATGATGCAGTTATCACAGCATATTTTCTGTTACTCAAAATTCTAGGTTTCTGCCTCCCACCTACTAACTGCTTCTGTCATGTCCGCACCAGCATCATTAGCCACCTCCAAGCTGTTCTGGCCTGAAACTGAAAAGCCTAAAGTAACTTTGAAGAGTGGCCTAAAAATGGCAAAAGGGTAAGCTCATCTAGGTTCTAGGTTAATAGTAATAATCTTGTAAAAACACAATTCTGAAAAGTAATTAACTCCTTACACATAAGATTTAGGGGCAGCACATGATGAGTGGGCAGGCAATAAATCAAGTACATGCTGCTATATGCCAAGCTAACAGTTTCTGAATTCAAGTGCAGTATGAATTCAAGTCCAACTATAACTGTCTGGAGGTACCAACACTCACAAGAACAGGTGCAGAGCTACCATGGATCTGGGCTTGACAACTCTCCAAGAGACTGAAATGCCTGTCCAATGCGAATCACCAAAAGATTTTTCCCATTTGCTCTTTTCTTTGCAATAAATCTATAAATAAAAGGAAACAAAAATAAAGGTAGAGCAACCATTTCAGTGATGGCAGCAGCAGCAGCAAAATTTTTGCCCATCTGCAGGGAGACTCACTTGCCTCAGGAATGACAGACAAAGCAGACAGTCTTGGAAAGAGCTGCTTCTGAACAGAACAAGCATCTCTGCAAGGGCTGCCTGCAAAACGATCGGTGCCCACTCGCTCATCCCAGCAGTGTCTCAAGCAGTCACAGCACTGGGATATGATGCAGAGCTTGCCCAA
This sequence comes from Alectoris magna, assembly GCA_030625065.1. Lineage (NCBI taxonomy): Eukaryota > Metazoa > Chordata > Aves > Galliformes > Phasianidae > Alectoris > Alectoris magna. The sequence goes on from CM060564.1 coordinate 36,642,435, forward strand.
CCTCCACTTCCAAAACACTCCTACTCTCAACCATGCCAGAATTCATCCTCAGCGTACCGAAGACACACCCTCCCACTATCTCCCAAGAGGATGGCACAAACCTGCTTCACCTGACCGTTATTTTCCCTATGACTGCACAAACAGCTCTAGGAGTTGATTCCTAATCACATTCATGCAACTTTTAGATCTGTGATTTTTCTTGAGTTACAAAATGTTCACACTCTGGTTTTTTGTTTTTTGTTTTTTGTTTTTTTTCCCACTGATAAAGTGAATCAAATAACCTGCTGGAGGCAGCCAGTCAAGGTGCATCCAGCTCTATTCTGTTGGTGGCAAACATCGCTGTGAATCTCATCTCATTCCTTGCCCTGCTGGCTTTCGTTGACTCAGCCCTCTCTTGGGTGGGCAGTCTCTTTGACTATCCACAGCTGAATTTTGAGGTATGGTCTTCAAGTCCTTAATACAACATAATTTGCCTTTCTTACATTATGCATCTATGTGGTTTGTTGTTGTCATTTGTTCTGTTGTTTGTATTTTTTTTTAATATGGTCTAAAAATTTATATTTTTGAACACGTATTCTTCAAAAATGTCTTTACTATCAAAGGGAAATTGTTGCCACATAAATATTTCTGTTCATTAGTGCATGTACAGTTTCCCACTGGATAGTTTTTGATAAGCAGCAGTGCACTTTATTGAGCACTGTGTGCTAATACTTGTCTCCTCTGGCTTGGCTGTGTACATGCCAAACCATTAACATCTCCTTCAGATAAACACTGAAGAGCCTTCTGCTTTAGGTAGCCACAGCAAATCCGTAATGCTCACGAGCTTCACCTAACTAAGGACAGTGGTACAAAGCTGGACTTGTTACCAGCACAACTGTAAGCTAAATCAATCAGCTGAGAAAACAGACTTTAAATAGGGCTTAGTTTTTTAGGGTTTTTTTTTAGCTTAGGATGATAAATCATTTTTGACCCAACAGCACAATGATTCAATGGATTTGGGCTTTCTGTTTTCCAAATTCCTTATACAATAGCAGTGTGAAATATGGATATAGCACTGCGATACAGGTGCTGAAGAAGTGGATAGACACTCACATTGGAGTTAGCAGTAGTAAGATGCTACCCTACAGAACTTCTGCAGATTATCCCACCACACAGAGAACCACAGAAGAGGAAAGGCATGTATATGCATACCTCAGCCATGTTTATTGCAAGGGTGGTGCTTCAGTAACTACTGGATGGAGCAGGATTTGGATGAATGGATAAATCATAAGAAGATGCAGCACACAAACATGTTTTTATTGAGCCATTCCTTTTGAGAGTCACTAATTTCTGCTGTGCTCTGTTCCACTCTTGAAGAAGGTCCATTTAGCTCTGTAAGCATAGTGGGACTGTGCTGTTGACATACGGACCAGCTGTGCATTCCTGCCTTGAATAGAAAAGGAAGATGTTGGTGTGAGGACATACTTTTTGGGGGGGGCAGAGAGACATGCAAGAACACTAACTGCTTAAACATCTCCATTAGGTTCACAAAAGACGATCTGATCAAATGCTTTTACTGCTGGACCTCTTTTCTTTCACTTGCAAAAATAAGCTATACTGGAATATGAGGTTTGTTTTTTCTTGCATAGTTTTTATGCTAGGAAAAATATGTATTGTTCTAATTATGTCAGGATTTTTCAGCTTTTATGCAGAAATAAGTCCTTTGTTTATACCAGTAGGAGTTCAATAACCGGAATAGTAAAGCCTGTTCATTAAAACACCTGATTTAATCAGGATATGAACCAGACTTCTCTATTCTTTTGTCAACACTTTTAACTCAACCCTCTTTATTTTCTTCAAATGCTCTGTCCATTCTGAGGTCATTGTTGGGGGAAAAAAAGGCACAAGAGACTTATTTTATTTTAAGTGTAAAACTAAAGACATATCTGATTACTTTTTTAGATCTAAATTTTGGTTTGGTCTTTAAAAATGATTCAGTAATTCCCAGTCTCTCAGATGTGCTGACAGTAAGAAGACCAATGTTCCTATACTGAAATAAATCTACCTTTACTTTCAGTTTATGGAACTTATCAGATGTCATTGTTCTTTGACCAATTATAACTTTTGACCAGTTTTGTCATACATATTTTGCAGAATATTTGTGCATATGTCTTTATGCCATTCTCCTTTATGATGGGAGTAGACTGGGAAGACAGTTTCATTGTTGGTGGACTCCTAGGTTACAAAACTTTCTTCAATGAATTTGTGGCTTATGAACGTCTCTCAAAACTGATCCACAATCGAGAAAAGGGCGGGAGCATGTACATAAATGATGTGAAACAATATATGACTGTAAGTAACGTTTTCTTTTATAGATATTTATTTGATCTAATTCTTTTTTGCTGCAACACAACTTATCTTTTAGTATGTGCTCATACGGACAGTGGTGACATATTGGTTTAAACTGTGTCTTTCAGCAACAGGTCAGAATTATTAAAATACAGCATTGTCTTGTGAGTCTGCCATGACTGTTACAACACTGTACCTCAGACAAGCATAGTAAAGAGAAGTATGACATGTGGGTAGAGAAGTTTTCAGGAATATGCCATGTCCCACAGAACACTTTCCTAAAGACCAAGGCTGTCTTCAAAGTGACTTTTTTCTTACTTCATCCTTAGGTAGCACTTCCCTATGAGATACTCTCCTAGGAAAATTCTGGGCAAGAACTGGAGGGTATTCCTGTCCATAAAGATTTATTCAAGTATTATGCTTCAGGAGAGGAATCCAGGAAGCTCTACCTCATAGCATTTAAAATTGTATCGTCCTGTTGTCCATGCCATACCTCTGCTGGAGGTTATTATCCCCATGCAGAAGGCAGTAGTACAAGGCATATTATATGGCATACACCATGTATTTTTATGCCGTATAATTTGCACTTATTTGCACAGGAGCAAAGAACACAGTGACCAAGACTGATTTTTGCAGCTGTGACTCTAGCATCCCCACTTGGTGAGCTTTGCCACCTCCACTGGTCCTTACTATTCCAATCAAGATAAGCTGTCAGTGTAGAGGACCCTTAATTAGGAAACCTACTTAGGCACAGGCTTTAATTTTCATTTACTTTAGAATGATACTGTGGATACCTGCCTTGATACAAAACCAAAACCTTGTTCCTTAACACTTGCATTCCTTATTCCTGGAACATATTTCAGAAATTGAGATGTAAAGCCAGCTAGTCTGATCAAATTCTCACATTCTTGCCCATGTTTCTATTATCAGTGGTCCTGGAGAAGGATCTCTGTGCTAGATATACCTCTGATCAGCCTTGCTATACTCATGCTATGTTCTACAAAGGGAAAATGGCTGTGAATTCAATGAATGCTTAGATTTAGTCTGATTTAGATCCCATCACCTGTATTTTACTTTCTTTTCTTTTTTTCTTTTTTATTCAGTAAAATGCAGTGTAAGACTTCTTTGTTTACATTTAATACCTTCAAAGATCTGTATTAGCTTCCACAGTAAAAACCTCTGAGATGTAAAAGCAATTTTGATTCACAACACTTGTAAAAATGGCCAAGTAATCATTTTAATTGGCACAACCGTTCATCTGAGAATAGAGTAGCCTCCAGTTCTAATTTCTGTTCCACATAAATACTCTCCAGTATATCCAGTCACAGATATTCAGAGAGAGAAAGAAAACAAGCAGTCTTTTTTACTGCCTTATCTGAGTAAGTAATAATAAAGCTTCCAATTTTTTAAGCTGGAAGAATGCAAGTAAAAGCAGGGAAATGATAGTACACAAATCCTTTTCTAGGAAAAGCAGGTAGAATGTGCACTTGAAACACATTTTCCCGCATATGTGCAGACTGAAAATTTCTACAAATTGGTTTTCATAAAACAGGAAGGGAAATAAGCCTTCTAATAAATAGGAAACCTACTAGAACACTCATTCAGCTGTCTTGCACATAAAATACAGTAAATAGAAGTTCAGTGTTGCCTGGGTGCAGAAGTGTATTTGCTGAGAGATGTTGCATTTTTTCCCAAAGTGTTGGAACTAGATTTGTCTTGAAGATTCTAGCTGGATTCCACCCAAAGCCATTGTGTGTCCTGTGAGGGTCCATCCATGTGGGCAAAGGACAACCCATGCTTGTGCATTGCCCAAGGGATGGAAGATGATTGCTAAAGTCAGGAAGCAAATAAATTACTAGTAGGGATTCATAAATCATATCATTCATCTGCCTGTTATCATATGAAAGCACCCACTCTGAAGGAAACACATTTCCATTTTCTTCTGCACACAGGGTGGAGCACACAGAGCAGCTGGGCTCATGAAACTCTCTGCTTGTTAGGGACAGCATAACAAAACTTGAGATTCCAGCAGTGTTACAATGGCAGGCCAGCTATGAACATCAAGATGAATTAAAGCTCTCTGACTTGTGATATGAGGTTCAACAAGGCCAAGTGAAAGGTGCTGCACTTGGATCAGGGCAATCTGAAACATGTATACGGTCTGGAAGAAGAACTCATCTCAGTGAGCAGCCCTGCAGGGAAAAACTTGGTGAATGAAAAGCTGGTTGTGAGCCAGCAGTGTGTGCTTGCAAGCTGGAAGGCCAAGAATCTCCTAGGCTGCAGCAAAAGAGGGGTGGCCAGCAGGGAGAGGAAGGGGATTGTCCCCCTCTATTCTGCCCTTGTGAGGCTGCATCCAGAATACTACAACCAGGCCTGGGGCCCCCAGGCACAAGAAAGATGTGGAGCTGTTGGAGCAGGTCCAGAGGTGGGCCACAAAGTTGAACTGAGAGCTGGAGCACCTCTCCGAATTCAGGCAGAGGGAGCTGGACTTTTTTGGCTTAGAAAAGGCCCCAAGGAGAGCTCACTGCAGCCCTCCAATAAAAACAACAACAACAAAACAAAACAAAAAAAACCAAAACAACAACAACAACAAATAGGGCTTATAAAAAAGATATAGGCTGACTTTTTAAATGGTCTGACAGTGATAGGAAAAGAGGAACAGTTTTGAACTAGAAGAAGGGAGATTTAAGTTAAATGTCAGGAGGAAATTCTTTACTCAGAGGGTGGTATGAGACAGGAACAGACTACTCAGAGAACATGAGGTCTCTGAAGGTGCACAAGGCCAGGCTGGATGGGGCCCTCAGCAGTCTGATCTAGTGGGTGGCAGCCCTGCCCATGGCAGAGGGGTTGGAACTGACTGGGCCTTGTGGTCTCTTTCAAACCACACCATTCTATGAGTCTGTGAGTCTGTGAGACTCTGAAAAAATAATATTTAAATTGTCACTATGAGTTAAGAATAATTTTTGTCTTTAATTACTTAATATGCATGAAGAATAAATCCACCACATGGTCTGTTGTCCTCAGATATGAAAGCCTGCACACCTGCAGGAAGAGAATGAGATGATAATCTTGTTGCAAGTCACACACTGGGATAACAACCATGTGAAATTTAATGTGATTTCAGTTCTCAGAGCCCTGGGCCACAGTGCCTTACTTTCAGACTTCTAAATCAGCATAAGGTGCCTCAATTCATTCAACTAAGTATTTATTTGTTTTCCAGGTCCGTTCCGAAACCATTGCCACCTATGCTCTTTGTGGATTTGCCAACTTTGGCTCCCTGGGAATGGTAATAGGAAGTCTGAGTAAGAATGCCATTCATGGACTATTTATTTAGCAAGCAAATAACAAGGAAACTCCCAGAAGGATGGGCTGTGGGTGAAGCTTGGCAGCTTTAAGGGCTGAGTGTCTCTCTTTCAAGAACCAGTACCCAGCTGGGCAAGGCTGGGCTCCCCAAGGGATGTACATGTTGAGGTGCAGGAAATGAGCTGAGGACGAGGGAAGGACCAAACCCTGACCACAGGTCTCCCTGTTAAGAACTCATGTTTCCAACCGCTGCAGCTACTATAGATCTTAGGCACTGGGCTGAGCAAACTGTGGCTGTAGCAAAGGCAAAATCAGTGTTTTTCTCTAAAAATTCTACCTATATGCAACTGACTTAAAGGGAAAAAAAAAAAAAAAATCACAGTCTTCTCAGAACTCTAGGAAAATTTTAAAAAATAATAATAAAAAAATAAAAAATTTAAAAAAAAAAAAGAAAGAAAATTCATCTGGCTTTCTCACTGAGAAGCAGAATTGCTGTTAGATCCCTTTACCATGGAGCCCAGGTGGGTTCTGCAGTGCTAGCATCAGGGCAGTGTGTAAGAGCAGGATCCAGCTGTGGGGCCAGATCCCAGTACAATGTCCAAGGCTCACTTCTGAAAGCATCTGTTGGCTGGCAGAGATGTGAAAATTGCCAAAGCAAACATAATTTGCTTTTTTATGTTCAAGCCAGCTTCTTAACAGTGTAAGAAAACCTTGCCACAAGGCTTCTAAATGTCCCTCTAAACATATCTTATTTTCCTTCCTGATTTCTTCTGATTAGAGCCACAGGGTGGGGCTTTTCTCACATGAAAGGAAAGCTTGCAGGTTAATTTTTTTTTTTGCATTGCATGTATTTATCACAGAATCACAGAATTGGAGGGGTTGGACAGGACCTCCAGAGATCAACTAGTCCAGCTGTTCCAGTGCTTGACTACTCTCTCAGTGAAGAGTTTTGTTTTTGTTGTTTTTTTTTTCCTGATATCTAGCCTTCTCTTTTATGCACACTTCACTTTTCTTCCTAGCAAGCATGGCTCCCTCCAAAAAAAAGGAAATCGCTGGTGGTGCTTTCAGAGCAATGATTGCTGGAACTGTTGCCTGTTTCATGACAGCGTGCATTGCAGGTACTGTACAGGAGTTCGGTACATTTGGTGAAAGTGACCACAGGGCGGCAGTGCATCAGCGTAATAAATAGGGGGGGGGGGGGGGGGGGGGGAGTTCCTGTTACTTAAAACTGGTATTTTTTGTTTCAAGAGATTAAAAGTCAATGTTGAATTAAAAGCTGCTGAGAAGTGGAGTATATGAAATATCTGCTTCTTCGGTTTAACTTTTTTGTTAGTCTTTGTGTAATACCTGACAAGAAAAAAAGATGTTGGCAAGTTGTAGTTAAAATAAAATCTCTCCTTTACTCTGCTGTCTATAGAAATAAAGGAGTAATTATAGAGCAGAGAATTAGATGGGAAGTAGAATGCAAGAGAGAAGTGAGAGAAGCTGGAAAATTTTTATCTTAATGCTAAAAGAATGTTTGAGGCTAATAGTATTCCCATTGTGCATTTAAGTTCAGAAAACTGTCTTAAGGTGGGACTCAACAGGAGATCCTTGTTTTCAAATTCCCACATCCATACTGAGTAAAGAATCACAAGGAAACAGTCACTTTAGGGAGGAAATGAAAAAGAACATGTTAGTCTCTGAGGAGATATGCCCAGGTATGATTCATCAGACAGAACTCCTCCCCAGTATATAATGATGCATTTCACAGCTTTCTTTTTGGGGTATGTGATAAGCACTGGTATTTATTCAGTGAAGAATAAAATTGTTTATTTAGCTGAAAAAGAAATCTGTCTATAGGAACCAGAGCTTTTTTGTCCATTTGTGATCACAGCAGCCACAAAAACATACATGTTGTAATGATAATTCTGCTCTATTTTCTGAAGGTTATAGAACTAGAGTACCTGAAATTTCATTAGGCACACTGCCCCCATAATGTTTTAATACATGACACTACTGCATATAACCAAGGAATCAGGAAGTCTTACTGAAAGTTGTTGTTTCACAAACTTTGCCTTAAGAATATAGTTGTGAACAGCTGCTGGGTAATCTCTCCAAAACAACAAAGTCTGCCATGGGAAGAAAATTACATTCTACCCACTTCTGGCATGGCAAATGCTTTCATTGTACCCAGAAGGCGAAAGAGTCAAAGAATTTCTACTATCTCATGTAAGATAACATATTAAAAACATGGCCATGTTTCACAGCACTAAGTAGAAGGAAGAGATGTTATTTTCACATTGTGGTGTCTGCATCACTACACTGGATGTTACTATTTGTACTTCTGGAGAACGTCTAGCAGAGCAGGTGGATAAACCGCACGCATTCTTTTAAAACAGAAGAAAAGCTTGCGTGTTTACTTGTGCTGCTATAAGTGTAGCGTAGCTCCATTTTGTTTATTGAAAGCACACTGGCCCAGAACTAGCATACATTTTTAGAGGCATGAAAAGGCATAAAAAGCCCAAATGTTCTTAGTGCAATGGGTCACCGCAGTTTAATTTCTGTAGGTTAAAAATATGTGATTCCTTAGTCCAGTTCTGTAATTTTTTAAAAAAATTCTAAGATTTTTGCAGCTTTTAAACTGGCAGGATGATTTCATATCAGCCAGAACATTTTATCCAACCTTGCTCCAGCAACTGACACTCCCTAATCCCTAAAACCAAACAATTACCAGAATTATTCCTTACTTAACAGGAATGCTGGCCGTCCCTGACATGGAAGTTCCATGCCACATTTCATTACAAAATGCCTTCAACTCCACAAGTTCCCCTGCCAACAGCACAGAGCTGGTCGAATGCTGTCAGCAGACCTTCACCAGGTAATAAGGGCCTGAGTGTTCTCCACAGGTAGGGCAGGCTCTGCTGCAGATGTTCCTCACCCTACTTCAGTCCCACACCAGCTGGAGGGAGCGCATGGGTCGGGGTCTGGACCAGTCCCTCCTGCCAGCACCCCCTGGCCCCTTCCTCAGACCATTCCCATCTCTCAGCCGTGAGCCTGGTAGAGTTGAGTTTGGGAGAGAGATGCAGGCAGTACGAACAGGTGACACCCTCTGTCCCACTGCTAAGGTCTGGGTTGGCAAGGGTCTCATTCAGCAGCTCTGCACCTAGTAACAATGAGCGCTTTATCTTTTTAGCAGCCTATCTAATTTTTTTTTAAATTATGTTTTCTTTTTTACCTCCTTTTTGTGAACTTGCACCTTTTAAACTTTTGAGTCTCATGATAATTTTAACGCATTTAGAGTCACTTTTTAAAAATTATGTGTCTATGTGTATATGCGTGTGTGCACACACACAAAAAAGGAGTAAATCTTATTTCTGTTTTTCCCTTCTTCCCTAGGGCAAACAGTTCTCAGGAGAGCTTCTCTGGAGGAAACTATGCCCTGAGTTTCTGGAAAAAATGTTGCCAAATACTGAATCAAACAACTTTTAATTGCACTTGAATTAAGCCGTAACCTGGAATGGGATATTCTTAACTAAGAGCTGTGTTTGTTGGCAGAAAGGCAGTAAAAAGCTTTCTTTTCTGCGGCTGTGAATAATACGGACCTTTATTTCCTATCTCCTGCAAACCTACTTCTTATGACATACGTAGATTTAGTTCCAAAATTAAACTGGGATGAAAGCAAGAGACCTCCTGCTATAGATCTGTTCTCCTGTTACTCATCAGAAAAGGAGGAGAACATTTCTGATTTCCTTTCTACCCTGAAACTGATGAATCTGTAGCATAAAACTACTCTAGGTATGAAGAAAATCATGCTCGGAGGATCTGACTTGCAATTACAGGAAGTTGTGAACTCCAAATTATATTTTTAGAATTACCATTCTTTCTGGTCTTTTTTGGTACTTTAGAAGTGATTTAACTGCACCAAGGTAAATGCCTCTTTTCTCAGAAATCTCTGTACATTTCTTCTGGTAACTATGGCTACATGTGAACTGAGCTTCTAGCATGAGGTGCACCTCTTCCCCTTGGTCACCAAAGTACTCAAACTAAGGACTAACCAGTATGTGCCCCAGTTCCTCTCTTTCTGCCCTCAGCAGAAGGTAGGAGGCATCCTGTCTGTATCTGGATTCAGGAGGCTGATTCCTGCTTAGAGGTAACTCATGTGACTTGGAAAGGTCCAAATCCCAAAGGAAGAAGTTTTCCACATCAATTCTTCTCAACCTTTGTTGCCAAAGGTTGATCTCACAGTCACCAAGTGGGTACTCACTGTCATATTCCCAACAGAATCAACAGAGCATGAACAGAATGTGGATAAGATCAAGTCAGAATCCAGCACTCTGTGAAAGCAACATTGGTGGATCTCAAATACCAGACACAAAATAAAAGGATGTGCTATCAAACAAAATATGTCAAACAAACAAAAAAAAACTTATTTCCACTGGTTGTGTTCTCCACACCAAGGTAGAGGGTACAGGATTGTTTCCAAATTTCAGTGAGACAAGCCCTGTAGTAAGTTGCATAATAGAATAGATGTTTTAGTAAGGTACGGAAAACAAACAAACAAACAACAACAGAAACACAGGAATTTTGGTAGAGTAGATTTGACATCCTTTCAGATGCCAGGAGTTCTGGTTTCATGCAGGACTGAGTTTTCCCACAGTGATCTGTGCAGTTCTCAACCATGGAGAGGTCCTTCAGAGGTCTGTTTGATGCTGCTGCCTAAAGGCAAGGTTCCCAGCACATAAAGGAACATAAGATTTATTTGTTATATTCATTTTTTTTTTATTCTAGGATGTAAGATTTACTAGTTATGTTCCTTCATTATTGTCTTCAAACAGCTGTACTGCCTTCTTTACCCCTCCCCATGCAGAATACTGTGTTTGTGTGTGTAAATATAATTTTAAAAGATTACTTACATTTAGGTAAACAAATATGAGTTTTCATAATAAAATTTATGTATGTTTTTGAATTCTTCTGATGAGATGAGATGTTATCTGCCATAAGTGAAGAATTTCTATTAAAAAAAAAAGGATGTATGTTATGTTTTTAAGTTCTGCTCTTGTCTTGGGCTTAAGAATTGAAAAGTTATGTGTAGATTGTTTTGCAAAATATTTGTATATATATTCCTATCCCATGGCACTGGTAATGCCAGAGACTTGGGAAAAATAAATAAAATAAAATAAAATAAAATAAAATAAAATAAAATAAATAAAGAGAAAAAGCTAAATTCTTAAGTACAGGAATGTCAGATAGTCTGGACACACCCTCTAGAGCATAACTCACATAGATAGAGATGAATCTGTCTATTCCGACAAAACAGTATGCATCTAACTTTTCCTCTTTCCATTAGTTATTGCAGAGTCTGCTCTGGGAAAAACAGATTAATAAATTTAGATAGCTGCCAATACAGCTGTTTTCAGTGGGCATTGATTTGGATTTATCCTAAAAGGTCTGAGTTTCCGGTAAAATTCAGTTTATTGACTTAATTCTCCAAAATGCCAATATTACTACTGCTTCTGAATTTCAGTACCGTTTTCCTCTTAGGTGTTTTTCTTTGGCCTCATTCTCCAAGATGTAGGAAACTGCGTGACAACCTCTGTTTTCAGTGCTCTTAAAGTGTATTCCTAATCCTGTTAATTGCAGATCATGCTCAAATGCTTGATGCAAATGTGTCTTAAAGATTAAAACTGAGTGAGTTTGGTGCACGGTTTTTAGTGACCATTACCACTACAGCACAGCACAGCTTTCAGATAAGTTCTGATTTAGCTGATGTGAAATACAGAATTATATATTTTCAAGAGAAATGAATCAGAAACAATAACTCTGCCGAACAGATTGTCCGACAGTTTTGCTGCTGGCTCAGTCAAAAGGTGATACAGATGGTGCATTGCATCTGAAATGGAACAAGTGAAGCAGAGGTAGCTGGATAGACTGCTGAGTACCACCATGCTTCCAGGTGAATATTTTCCCCCCTTCTTTGTGATGGTGTTAGGAATGCAGGCTCAAACAACAAAAAGGGAGCCATATGTTTTGAGTTAACCTGGCAGCTTGGGCCCAGGGTTATAAGTGCTGAGGAACACATTTCCAGCAACACAGTTGTAATAACAATGGACTCAGAACACACAGCTACAAAGAGATTCTGCTTAATCAAATGCTTGCTAGCACTCCATTCTTGTTGACTTGTTGCTCTTTGTTCCCCTGACCATAAGTATCACACCCAACGACACTGGCCTCAAACCAGGCCAGGGCCAATCAACTGCACACAGACCCCCATTTAGCGTAAAATGACGTTTATTGCTACCTGACGTCCCTTTATATACTAGCTCTGCTTCGTCTATGCCCTCTGGCTATGCCTAATTCACCATCCAATAGCTGAACAGGGGAGGGTCTGACACGTCACATCCCGTCTCCTCGGAAACGCCTACTACATCTCCCCCTCCCCGTGTTCGGAAAAGCCCTGTCCCATTACAACGCGTACAACGCTTACCGCCTACAATTCTATCTAAAGAAATACTAAGGAATAAATGTTCTACTTTCAAGTCTAAATACATATCTCAGCATCTGCCCAACTGCAATCTGGAATAAAATTGCTACCAGTAGACAGACTCCAAACCAGATAGAACGCAGTGTAAAAAATCCCTTGTTGCGTTTGAAGGTTGTCCAAGAAGCGATTCCCACCACTGGTGTCTCCCGTCCTTCTTCACTTGTTCCAAGACTTGATGTATCTCTCTCGTATCATGGTGAACAGTGACTAAAGTTTTCTGTCCATTGTCCCGAATGCGTTCCAGCAGCTGGCGTAGATCATCATGCTGCAACAATGTCCTCGTTAGGACGTTTGTGGCCCGCAGTGTCAACTAAGTTGAACATACAGATGCACACATCCCAGGACAGCAGACATTCCTAGGATAGTTGCTGGCGCTTTATTAGCATAATGTTAACCTTCTCTAACCGGCTCTTAGCAAATGACACAAGCGTATTCAATATACGGGGTCTGAAGATCACTGCCATTACGATCATTGCAATTGGCCCTGCTAAGGTAGATACCAGGGTGGCTAGCCATGGTGAATGGTTGAACCATGATGCAAACCAATTTTGTTGTGCCTCTCGTTCCCTTTTTCGTTTTTCAGTCCCTCTCGCAATTTGGCCATGCTGTCCCTCACTATTCCGGTGTGGTCCACATATACACAACACTCTTCCCTTAGTGCAGCACACACTCCCCCTTGCTGTAAGAACATCAAGTCTAATCCTCTTCGATTTTGCAACACTACTTCAGATAATGATCTAATTGATCGTTCTAATGCACTTATTGATTGTTCAATTCTGGCCGGGTCCTCATCTACTGACGTCCTCAAGGCACTAATTTCTTTATTCTGTTGTACTAAGGACACTACTCCTGTACCTACCCCCGTACCTCCTAAGATCGTCAGGGTAGCTATTGATAGTGCTGTAAAGGGTTCTCATTTTGATAAATGTGTTCTGGGGTAATCTGTGAGTCATAAACAGAGTCTTCAGAGTTGTAAAAGATTTTAGGGACTATAACTACCTGGACACAATACTCTGAGGATTCATTAAATTTTTCCAGCGACAAACAAGGTGTGACTCCAATACTGGAACAAACCCACTTGGCATTTCTAGCTGGTATTAACCACTTTGCGGGGGTCTTATCTTGTGTCCTATTGACACACGATTGTTTTAGGTACTCTGGAATCGCACCAACACATACACCCCCCCCACAATCTGTGTTAAGGTGATTCCTTGTTTTTCTGTGTCCCATATACACTGGGCTGGGTTTGTGCTATTTATTAATGTTCATGCTTCTCCCACTCCCACAGCTTCGTAAAAAGGGGGTTTTATCCCATAGCACAACCAGCAATGTTCCTAAGATTTGGGTTAGTTTTGTTCAATACCCGATAGCTAGCTTGCAACATTTTCCAAAGGGGATTTCCATACAGAATTTCAGTGGTGGGTGTCGCTACTGGCGGGGTCATATCTGTATTATTTTTGGTGTTATGTAGTAAGGGTGTAGGTGTTTGAGGGTTAAGAACCGGGTTTGGTCCGACTGGTCCCAAGTTACTCAGCACTGGTCCTTTTTTAATCATTATCGCCCCTCCCCTGTCAACTCTGGGTTCTCTTTATCTGATTCCCCAGGTCTTCCCCATCACCCAGTCAGAGTCATCTGGCTTCGTGTCATTGATACACACGAAGAGATAGTTTCCAGGTGTGGTAATTCCTCTGGACCAATCTCGTTTAGGCAGTTGACACCCAGATGGTCCCCATCCCATGGTTAAAAACCCATCAGTCCCTCCTCCTGGAGACCAGTCCAATGCTACCGTCTCGCATCCCCAGTAGGCACAAAAATAGTGGCCCGGGTAATTGCAATAAGGTTTGCCAGGATTCCAGCTAGGACAAAGGTAATACCCCATCTTATTAAGGCAGGGGCTAATCAGGGCGAGCTGGCATAGAGTAGCCTGAAAACTGGGGACTCTGGGAGTGATTACACTCTTAATTTCCTTCTGGCTATCAAACTGATACAAAGACCATTTGAAAGGTTGGTGACTTTATCCTGTCTGCATTATGCAGGTGCCATTGGGGCGTATGAATACAATAATAAGCAACAAACACCACACTGGATGTAAAGCAGGGCTTCTCGAAGACAGCAGTCGTTCTCGATCTGCGCCTTCCTTGCCTAGCATTGGTGGTTTTGGTGGTCTTGGTGGCTCTGTCCTCGGTCTCCCCAGCAGCCAACGCATGAACAGGATGTCCCGGATCATTCTGTGCTGCGGTTACAATATGCTTAAGCTGATTAGACCACTCCTCTTTCCACACCGTAAATTGGACCGGTTTCAATACAATACGCATTAAACTCTCTATGTCACATGGCAACAAGGGCCCTGGAGCTGTGAGAATCTCCAATGCATTCAGTGACAGAGGAGATCGTAGTCCTTTTCTCTCCACAGCCTCCACCAGTCGCGCAACCCCTTTTGGGTCAAGGGGTACCCACGCGGGGCCCTCCTCCCCAGCAACTACCGGGAATGCAGAAGTGACAGGGAGGCCCTTGTCTTCCAACGCCTCCCTAATCTTACACCAATTGGAGCCTTGGCCGTGCCCCCCAGCTCCACCCCTTGAGCTCTGAGGCGCTATCGCCATTATGTCACTCTTTTCCGCCTCTCGCCTCCTTTCACTTGGTGTCAGGTTGCGCAGAGAAGGATACAACGGCTGACGAGGGTAGGGCGGTGGAGCTTCCTCCTCTTGTGGCCGGGTGGTCTTGCAAGATAACGACCCAGGTGGTGCGGAAGGAACAGACCGATGAGGCCCACCATCTTATTCTTCACTCCCCGCTGAACAGGGTGCAGCCGAATCTCTGCGCACCATCTTGGACAAGTGTTCTTCTCCCTGGTGCCTGCAACAAACCCCAGCCCCACACCCCGGCGACCCTCCCAGATCTGGCACCATACCAAGCATAACACGCTTCCCTTCCTCTGTAGCCGCCTTGAGGGCTCCAAGGACTAGCCCCCAAGTCTTATGTTCTGCAGACTTTTGGCTGCTCATTGCACGCTGACACAGTGCCAAGGTGAGTGAATCCCACTGCCCAGAATCTAACACATGCTGGGGGGAGGCCAGCTCCCCCTCCCTTTCTAAAGAGCGAAAGTACGGCAGCTATCTCCTTTTTTTGAAGGGGTGCTCTTGCCACAGTATTCTTTACAAAACTGGAGAAGTACCTTAATAACGCTCCATCACGAACGTCAGCGACCTGCTGCCACCCCACAGGTAGCACCGCTGCGCGTCTTTCCGACGGCGACGTGCCACCACCTCACAGGTATCACCGCCGTACGGGAACGCTGTCAGAAGCCTATCAGGTCGGCACGGGGAATCACATTGGGGTCACCACTTGCTGACTTGTTGCTCTTTGTCCCCCTGACCATAAGTGTCACACCCAACGACACTGGCCTCAAACCAGGCCAGGGCCAATCAACTGCACACAGACCCCCATTTAGCATACAGTAAAATGATGTTTATTGCTACCTGACGTCCCTTTATCCTAGCTCTGCTTCGTCTATGCCCTCTGGCTATGCCTAATTCACCATCCAATAGCTGAACAGGGGATGATCTGACGCGTCACATCCCGTCTCCTAGGAAACACCTACTACATCTTGTATAGATTCAAACTTCACAAACTTTTAGGGTTAAACAATGGGCAAAGTCTGTGTAATATCATATCACAGTTTCAAAGGTCCTGCAAAAAAAGGGAGAGCTTTACCTGGTTTGCAGTTACTGGCCCGGTAATGTGCTCGGCATTGTATCCAAGACAGGTGACAAACGCATAGGTGCCTTGATCTGTCACCTTCACAAACTATCCACTGGATGTCGCTATCTGTCCGCAAGCCTTGTGAAGCTCTGTACTGAAACACTGCAGGGTGTTCTTTAGTCCCTAAAAATCACTAGTAACAATTCCAGGAACTGTTTTACATAGGTGTACAAGAATTCTAGGAGATGTAACATTCAGCCTTTATTATGCTGAAAGCATATACTGTCAAATCCTAAATATAAGATAGCTTTTCTCCAGCCTCAAACTAGAAAAGCATTGAAATATGTAAATAAAGAAAAATGGTAGGGAACAGGAATATTTCTATTTTAACTGACTGAAAGGCTGTTGGGAAAAAAAAACACAACACTTTTAGGAACAAAAGGTTTTTTTTTCCCAATTCTAACATCTCAAAACAGCCCTTGAAACTTGTATACCTGTGAATAATTGTGAAAAGAGGTGTCAAGAGAAGTGAAAAGAGACAAGTCACAACTGCAGCAAGTAATGGAGCCTATCAAGTCTTCTCCAAGAGAGGTCCAATATTATTATCACCTCTCTCTGAGAAAATACATGAGTAGAGAGGAGGAAGTTTGCTAAAGAGGCAGAATATTAATAATTCTTTTATTCTGCAGAATGAGGTCACCCTCGGTAAACTTGTGGATAACACCAAGGTGAGTGTTCCGGCTGATAATTTACTGGGAAGGGAAACCATGCAGAGTGGCCTTAATGGGCCTGGGAGGTGGGCTCATGCAAACATCATGAAGGTCAGCAAAGCCAAGTGCAAGGTCCCTCACATGGGTAAAGGCAGTTCTAAACATCAGTACAGACTGACTGACGGATTGAGAGGAGCTCTGCAGAGAATGACTTGGGAATACCTAGTGACTGAGAAACTTGACGTGAACCTGCAGTACATGCTTGCAGCCTGGATGACCAACAGAATCCTAAGTTGCATTGAAAGAAGTTTGGCCAGGAGGATGAGGTTTGTACCCTCCTCAGTCCATGTGAGTCCCAATCTGAATCCAGGTCTGGAGGCCCCAGCACAACTTTACGGAGCCATTGGACAGGCCCAGAGGAGGGCCATAAATATTACCAGAGGGCTGGAACATCTCTCTTGTGGCTGAGTTCAGCTTGTTCAGCCTGGAGAACAGAGCTCTGGGGAGACCTTGTAGTGGCCTACCAGTACTTAAAGGGAGGCTACAGGAATGATGAGGGGGTACTTTTTACAAGGGTGTGTAGTAATAGGACAAGGTGTAACAGTTTTGATACAGAAAAGGTTAGGTTTATATTAGATATAATCTATGAGTGTGGAGGAGATTATACAGTAGCAAAGGCTGACTGGAGAAGCTGTGTATGCCCCATCCCTGGAGGTGCTCCAGGCCAAGTTGGATGGGGCCCTGGGCAGCCTGGTCTAGTGGCTTGCTCATGACAGGTTGGTTGGTACCAAATAATATTTAAGGTCCCTACCAATTCAAGCCAGAATTTCATCATTCCCTGAAACATGTACTGCTATGCAGACTGCTATGTTAGACTGCTTTACAGAATGCAGTGCAACAAATCCATTATGTGAGTCTGTCCAAAGCAAAGGTTGCTTCCACTCCTGGTGGGGTGCTTAGTACAGAGAGCACAGAGCCCTGCCTGTCAGCTAGCAGCACAGAGAGATATGCCTAGAGACATATTGTCCCCATATTCACTGAGGTCTTAGGGCACTGTTCACGCATGCAGCACCATCCTTTCTTTGCAAACAGTCTCACAGAATAAGGCTGCTAGCATCCTCAGCTGTTACCCGATTTGAAACACGAAAACAAGTGAGAGCCTAAAAATATTTAACGTTTGAAATTCTGTATCAAAATATTTTCTCATTTATATCAGTTTGACCTCAGGGGATGATCTCTGAAATTTGAACTGTTATACATTTAAACCAAGATAACCAAGACAAGAACTTGTTTCCTGGGATTTTATTCTGATTTTGAGCTAGTTTTAAAGTCATGTCAGTTAATGAGCTAATGGAAGTATTTTAATTATGACAACATTGTGATAGTGATCAGTACACAAGTTTTTGGTTTGCCTACCGAAGATCTGAATCAGCAACCTGAGAGTATTCATGAAAACATACTGGTGAAAACCAGCTCAAAACTACTTCATGATGGATTAAAGCATTTTCTTGTTGCTATGGCATATTCACTATAGCAACCAGTGCTTTAACACAAAAGGCATTGATCAGAATGGATGGGTTGCCACTGTAAAAACGTGTATTTTTTTTTATGTATATTGATTACTGACTTTAGAATCAGGTGGCTAGCAATGTCAGAAAGGTGTGGGCATGTACACTGTTGGCAAGTGTAGACTGGAGTTTGGTTCCAGGTGAGGTTGGGGGAAATGAGAAAATCTTGTGTGTTTACTTACATAACAGTGCACGTTCCTGGGATTAACTGTATTTAAGAAATACCACACCTGAGTGGTGTTGTTTATTTTCCACATGCTAGAGAAGAGTTCCTACCTAGTGATTGCATAACAATGTTTAGAGTCCTATTGTTAGGGAGAGCAGATCTGTGCCTAGAGGAATAAATGTGGATTGTGTCCAGCTGCTAGTTCTTCCACAGACCCCATATATCCTTTGGAATTTTCCCTGTAACTCTGTGATATCTCTGCTCCTGGTATGCAAAATGAAGCTGAAGCCTAGGGATGCTCTTAGCAAACCCAATACATTAAAAATAGTTTGACAGCAGAAACTGGAGAGCCAGGTCTTTGCAGTTGTGGGACTACACACCCACAGTCTCCCTCCAGCCTAATTCTGTATTAGGAAGTAATGAGAAACTACACATTGACTCGACTATTTTCTGTCAGAGGTTCTTAGATATGATTCAAAACAACTACAACCCCACCATCCTGACTCTTTTCCTAAACTGAACAGCTCTGGTTAAAGTAAATGAGGAAGTCAAAGAGTTATGAAAAGGGCAAGAAATGGAGAGAGGAAAGAAGGGGAAGGGAGGGGAGGGAAGGGGTGGGGAGGGAAGAAAAAGAAGTCATCCATGAAGTTAAACACTATTCTTGTGAACAGCTCACCTGAAATCAAATGAGGTATACTTTATTTGTACTTCCAACCTAACCAGAGGATTCTTGAGTTTTATCCTTCTCAGATCCCTAGGTGGCAGAACACAATCAGTGAAAGCCCTTCAGAAAAAAAACTTGCAGGGATAAAAGTATCTATCATTTTCATTTGGATATATGTGGTATATTTATTGTTTCTTGCACAAAATGATGAGTTAAATATGTTCATTAGTTGTCTTCAATTTCCAGGTAATGTAAAAACATGACACTCTGGTTAATACAGTTCGTTTTAATTGAAATACTGGGCACCTTGAATAACTTTGAAAACAATATTTTCATAAAATGCTGCCCACTGATTCCCCCAAATCACTTGTTATCTTTGTAGATTGTGGTGAACGGTGTTAATGCCTGTTAATAATAACAATTGTAAAAGTAGTAAAAGAATGAATTATGGAACAATATGCTGGAATGTGTGGGTAATATCCTAGAGTGCTGTGTTACCACAATTAAGAGGGATCTTGACAGTCTGGGGAGACTGGCATGGAGGAACATTTTGACTTACAACAAGGCACGTGCAGGGTCCTGTACCTGGGAAGGAATGCATCCATACAGGTTAGGGATATGATCTCTGCAGAGAAGGACCTGGGTGTTCTCGTGTATGACAAGTTGGCCGTGAGCCAGCAATGTGCTCTTGTGGTCAGAAAGGCCAGTGGCATCCTGGAGTGCATTAAATAGAGCGTGGCAAACAGGTCAAGGGAGGTGGTCCTTCCCCTCTACTCTGCTCTGGTGAGGTCACATCAGGAGTACTGCGTCCATTGTTGGGCTGTCTGATACAAGACAGACATGGAGTTCCTGGAGAGGATCCATCAAAGAGCTACTAAAATGATGAAGGAACTGAAGCATCACTCCTATTAGGAAAGATTGAGGGAACTGGGCCTATTCATCCTGGAGAAGAAAGGCTTGGAGGGATCTGATGAATGCATAAAAGTACCTGAAGGGAGGATGTCAACAGGACAAATCTAGACTCTTCTCAATGGTGCCCAGTGATGGGAAGAGAAGCAACAAGCCCAAAATGAAGTACAGGACGTCCTGACTGTACATGAGGAAAAATTTCTTTCCTTTGAGGGTGATGGAGTACTGCAACAGGCTGCCCAGAGAGCCTGTGGGATCTTCGTGCCTGGAGATGCTCGGAAACCACTGGTACACAATCCTGGGTAATGTGCTCTCTGTGTCCCTGCCTGGGCAGGAAGTTGAACAAGATAATCTTCAGAGGTCCTTTGCAATCTCAACCATAGATATAGATGCTACAGCAGCTGGTATTGTGGGGAGAATGTTGTGCACAGTTCCACAGTAACCCTGTGCTACTTGGCTATAGGTAATACAGGGACTAAAAGTTTCTGAGTGGCTACGCAGCTCATGTATAACCCTGAATATCAGCACCGGGAACAGTATCAAAGTCTGTTTTACTTTTATCTCCACCACAATCCCAGCTCTCAGCATGTCATCTTCCTTGATGCTTGTGAACTGACCTCACATTCTGGTGGAATTTTCCTTAGATGCATTGTAGTGGTGAGGGGGAGCAAGAGATGTCAGCTCGCTGTGTAAAGTAAGTAAAGAAAAAACATATTAACAATAATAATTTCCAATATTAGCAGCCCTAGAAAATCGTGCTCTTGGATAGGAGAGAGAAATGTTAATTTGTGGAGAAAGAAATGATAAGATTCATTCTTAAGAGGTGTAACTCAGGTAGTTGACTGTTTCTGAAGTGTCACTGGTTGCAGTGTCTGGCACACTCTTATTTACAGGGAGTAGGGAAACATGGTCTTCCTTGCCTTCCAAATATTAAAAACGCTACTCAAGAGCTTAAAACTTATCGCTAAAGATGGCCAAGTAATTCACTTTTTAGAACAGTAAACTGTTTACAGTGAATTTAAAGAGCCTATGTCATATTTTAAAAGTTCTTTAAAGAGACTGGATGGGTATAGTCTTCTCAAAATCCAAATGAAGATGGTCTCTTCTTTATTTTCAATCCAGTTGAGAAATGTTTTATCAAATAACATGAGGCAAAGCACCTGCTTCCTACTTTGGGCTGTTCTCAACTCTCTGTGACTTAACAGGAGCTGTGACTTAACAGGAGCGTTCAGGAAAGGTAAGGGGAAGTGATCACCATCCTTCAGAAACCTTAACTGAGCCACTCTCAGAACACTCCTGAAAAACCTGAAAGGCTCAAATGTGAAGACAACATGCTGTTGAGGCGTGATCAGTTAGATTTTTACTTTGTTACACCAGCTTTTCTTCATTTTTCCTACAGAGATTCTGCAAGGTCTGTAATGCATATTTACAGTCAGTCAACTGAAGTCTTGGAACGGAATGGAGAAGATCTTTCCAGCTAGGCCCTGCACAGAAAGTCTCTATTTTCTGTAACATTACTCATAAAAGTATTTCCACTTGAATATGAAAGGGAACATATCCTTGTATGTAATACATATATCCAAAGGTACTTTGAGCCAGTTTCAAAGGTGCATTTCCACCATGCAGTCTTTAAGATGACAGTTTTCACTGGTGAAGTTGTCAAATAAAGACCAAAAGGAAAAGATAAGAATGTTGATCTAATTCACTATAGTAATTTTCTCTATATCCTCTTTCTTTCAGGCATATACAAGAAAAAAAATAGTGATATATTTCCCTTCTGTAAAGGCTATTGTCTAAAGGTCCTTCAAAAATATTAGCTTCAAATGGGAGTATTTTCTTCTCCATGTCTGAGTACATCTCAACAACTAGAATAATATGGTTCTTTAGCTATTCATTGCCGTTACACTCGGTTCTTTGCAGTTCCTTGAGGGTTCAGCAGGCTGCTAACACTGTGCAGAACTTGCTCCTGCATTAGGGGTCACCCTCAGAGCCTTCTTACTCTTCAAACAGTTCCTACAAAAGAAATCAAAAGCTGCTTGCAACTACATCTAGATTTGTTTCTTCTGTAAGACAGGGACTTTGGTCTCTGCGAACACCTTCTGTAATTCCACACCAGAAAAAATCCGTCGATGGTGATATCTGACAAAATGGCTTCTGCACTTTGTATATGCTCATGTATGCATGCTTAATTGTATTTGATTCCCACAAGAACTGCTTGTGGCACTGACAGAGAGTGAACTTGATTTCTTTTGTGTTTCATACTTGTTCACACGTAACTGTTCTAGTTTAAATTCTGTGCGCATCCAGTCAGGTAAACTTGTTAACCACTGAACAGAGAAACAGCTTAATTCCTAGGACCTATTGTGACTTTGCAGCAATAACAATGAAGAAAAAGAATGAATCTGACAAGTTTGAATCTACCAAAGAAAGCACCAGCTGAGTCTGACCTCTAGTGCTGCCCAAAGCAGGGTAAAATGGCAAATCTTTCCCTTGTCTATTTCAAGAGAGAACACTGTTTTTCAAAAGATAAAAAGCCTACCCTTTGTAGATTGCCTTTTCCTATATAGACATTCCAGGGAGACAAGGCCAGATCTTGACATCTTGGTACAGCTGACCCAGGAACTGTTCTGGTATTGTAAATTTTCACTGTTCTTTCTCAAAAAATGACCTTATTTAAGATTCTTGGAAGAGCCTCTTACATTCATATGCCCCAGAACAAATTGCTGCTAGAAGTCTTTCCCTGCAAATGACAAAATGACTGCCTTACTTGACACACCAACTAGAGCAAAGCATATTCAGAAACACAGTAAGTATACATCTGAATTTATTAGTTTCTTAGGACCTTGAAAGGCATTAATCTCTATTTTATTCTGTATAGTACAAATAAGTAGGCTAAGCATCTACAGAGGACTTCTGATTCATATTTTTTATGAAATAGAAAAACAACACATGTAGAAATCAAGGCAAAAACAGAAACCATTGCACAGAATAGTAATCAGGGTTGTGGTATCTTGGATTAAATAAAGGCAGTGCAAACTAATGAGCTGTTAATGATGTAGCATAGAGCAAATCCAAACAAAATCTAGTTATTTTCCTAGACAAGAGTGTAAAAGTACTGCACTTTTATTACAGTATATCATAGCCCTCCACTACACATAAAGCAGTGCAAATCAATCAGGTGATCTCTCCCTTTTGCTGCTGTGATCCATGTTTATTATACCATGGTAACGTCTCTGTTGGTTGGCTACACCACTGGACAACAGTAGGAGCCAAAATTCTCATCTGGAGTCACAGATGAGCCCAGGAGGCTTTGTTTCTGCCACAGGCATCCAACTGCCTATCAGTGGCTTGGCATCTGAGTTTGTAGAGTTTACAGAGTTTTCTGAACAGACTCCTCAATCATTTTAGTATCAGTAAGAATGGCTTAGAGGAGCTTTTGTTTTAACTACTGTTAATGTCAGCTTCTTCATCACAAGTCTAGACAGACTAAGGCTGAAAATGCATATGATTGGCACTGAAAGCAAAAAGGGCAACAAACACAGTTTATTCACAAATGAAAATTTTGTAAAAACAGCAACTTTGTTAGTTCATGTGTTTTGTTTGCTGGGCTTATAAATATTCCGCCTTATGTTCAAGAGTGAAAGAATGTATAAATTATGTAACCTAATCATAAAGTCATAGAATCACAGAGAGCCTTCATGTTGGTTGTGTCCTGGTACACGTAGCAAAAAATATCCAGAGAGATCAACATCCAGAACCTTAAACATTTTAAGAATTTGCTTCTTTTCTGATATTGAAATGGGAACTGAATCCCTTTGAAACTGAGTATATACCAGCTACTGGTATGCTCTTCAGATCATATTCTACAGAATACTTAGGCCTGTGAACCATGGTGGGCTCTGCAGCCAGCATTTTCCTGGGATGAATCATTTCTGACCCAATGGACTTACACACATCCAGGTGGAGCAGCAAATCTCACTGTCTTGGAGTTTATGATTACTAGAGTTGTACACCTCCAGCTCTGCGCTCCAGGTATTCCAGGGCTGTGGAAGATAAGAATTTATGAAAGAAATAAATGTCTTTGCTTTGATTTGTCCCTGTCTGTGAGGTGACCATCCTCATCAAGTAATAGACCAATGCTACCTCCAGTGTTCTTTTTGCTGTTAACTCTATTTAAAAGAACTTTTTGTTTGTCCTCTGTAGTATTGGCCCCTTCAATTCTTATTAAGCTCTGGCCACACAAATCTTCATATTTCATTTTTAGTTTGCACTTCCTGATGTTAAGAAATATACATACATTACATATCTGACTTAAATTTTAAGGACGTTTAACAAGGGTGGTCCATAGAGAAAGGGAAGGTCATTTGTATATGTATGTACAAAGGATAGAACAGGACTGGGGGTTGTTAATGAGGATACGCTGGATAATATGCAAACTAAACATTAAAAAATTGGTATGGATTAAGGAGTGGAAGTGAAACTTGTCTGGGATGATATAGAGTCAATTTTCTTCAAAGCAACCTCTATAGTGTTTGTGATCATGGTGGTCCTTGAGAACCTATGCAGTTCAACAAGGCCAAATGCAAGGTGCTGCACTTGGGTCAGGGCAATCCCTGACAGGACTACAGTCTGGGAGAAGAACTCATCCCAGTGAGCAGCTCTGGAGAGAAAGACTTGGATGTTCTGGTGGACAAAACGCTGGACACAAGCCAGCAGTGTGCACTTGCAACCTGAAAGGCCAACCATTTCCTGAGCTGTAGCAAAAGAGGGGTGGCCAGCATGGAGAGAGAGGGGATTGTGCCCCTCTATGCTGACCTTGTGAAGCCCCATCTGGAGTTCTGCGTCCAGGCCTGGAGCCCCCAGCACAAGAAAGATGTGGAACTGTTGGAGCTGGTCCAGAAGAAGGCCACAAAGTTGATCAAAGGGCTGCAACTTCTCTTCTGTGAAGAAAGGCTGAGTTGGGCTTTTTTAGCTTCGAAAAGAGAAAGCTCCAGGAAGACTTCATTGAGGCCTTCCAGTACTTGAAGGGAGCTTATAAGCAGGAATGGGAGTAACTTTTTACACAGTCCAGTAGTGACAGGGCAAGGAGGAATGGTTTCAAACTAAAAGAGGGTAGATTTAGATTAGCTGTTAGGAAGAAATTCTTTACCCAAACAGTGGTGAGGCACTGGCACAGGCAGCCCAGCAAGGCTGTGGATTCCCCATTCCTGGAGGTGTTCAAGGCCAGGGTGGACTGGACTCTGGGCAACGTGGTCTAGTGGTTGGCAACCCTGTTCATGACAGATAAGCAGGATCTCAATGATCTTTATGGTTCCTTCCAGCCGAAGCCATTCTGTGATTCTATGACTCTATGATCTTTTAAATTTATGATAAGAACTGGGATGACAGCACACTGATGTTTTAGTTGTTGCCTAGAAGTGCTTGCTTTGTTTCTCACACTGCACTACAAGCAAGGAGATTGGGGATGCACAAGTGTCTGGGAGGGGACACAGCCTGGACAGCTGATCCAAATGAACCAAACGGATATCTCAAATTATACAATGTCATGTTCAGCAATAAAAGTGGAGATAAAGAAAGAGAAGGGGGTGTAGATGTTCAGAGTTACAGCATTTCTCTTTCCAAGTAACAGATATGAATGACGAGCTCTACTTTCCTGCAAATAGTTAAAAATCTGCCTGTCCATGGAAAGTACTGAGTGTACAGAAAGTACTTGTGTGTACAGCTTTTGTTTTACCTTTTCTGTATCTTGACACATGATTTTGCTCATTTTTACCTTACTGTCTACATTATACCTCTGGGGGTAGGGAGCGAGTGGTTCTTTGGGGTTGTGCCTTTTCCTGGGAGTTAAAACACAGTGCTGATACAAATTTAATTTATTTTAAATTATGTTTTTTACATGATGCAAAAGAAAACAAATTTTTTATTTTAAAATTAGCTTTCAGGCAATTTTAGTGGTGCTTTTGTAATAAAAAATGCTACAATTCACATAAATGTTGAAAAATTCCTCCATCCCTCATTGTGAATCTCTTATACCTGTATAAATTTAAGTTTTTGCCTAAGATTTTTCCCAAGTTCTACTGTTTTCTTGTTTCAAAAATATCATTCTTACAAGAAAAACAGAGAGACTACTGGGAATGTTCTTCAGAGGTAGAATTCATTTTACCTCTTTGAACAATTTTATTTTACAGAATTTTCTTTTGGTCTGTCACATCTCTTCACACAGCTACTGTGATGAGGAATGCCCTAGAAATGCATGAATCTGTGAGACTGAACCCACTTTTTGCTTCCTGGTATTTCATTGTTAACTTTCCAAGCTCAGACTCTCTAACCACCAGAGAACTGAAAATTACAACATCTGACAGAAAGTGATAGAATATTAAGTGCACTCGTTTTTCATCAGGTAGGTTTGCTGCTGTAATCACTCTTGAGCCCAAAGAGAGATGTTACTGAAAACACTCATCACTAGAAAACTGCCAGCTTCAACAGAGCTAAATAGTCTTTCTGACTTGTCTAGACTTTCATAGAAGCTTCTGTGGTCTATTGTTACCTTGTCATCTCCGGCTGATTCAAAACCCATCTCCATCTGTTTCACTCTCTGAAAATGATGTAAAATTCACCTACTTTAGAAACTCATGACACCTTCTGAAACTTCTTTCTTCTTACCTATCTACTTCTAGCCCACTTCTCTGATAAGCTCCAAGTTGTTGTTCCACTTTTGTCTTCCTGACTCTTCTAAGTGTTCTTTCTATGGCTCGCTGCTTTTTCTGAGCCCACTAGATTAATTGCATTCTGTTTTCCAGTCCCTTCTCACAGTTCAGTTTACAGTTCAACCATTTGGACAATTAAATAGGCATTAGTCCTTCCCCAGCCAGCCTTCATAATGGCCATACAAACACATTTGTCTCTTGGTGGTGAGCTTTCCTCACCTCAGTGTTGAACTTCCTCCTCCCTCTTCTTTCCTTCTGTTAAATGCTGTTATTGAATAGGGAGTATTTGTTTAGCTCCCATGTAAATATATGATCAAAAGCTTATGTATCTGCTATCTGTCAATAAAAAGGGAGGAAGGAAGGGTGCAGATCATACTGAGCATTACTAACTTTCCCAGTCTACTGCTCTGTCAAAGAGTCACAAAGAGGTAGAGTTTGTTTCAAAGCCAAGTGGAGTAAGAAGATGAAGACCCATCAGTCCTGCTAAGCTTTTGGGTTGAATTTGTACTTTGGATGTGATGAGTACTCGTGAGATGATTAAGTAATAGATTTGTATGTGCAGAACATTGATTTACTTGTCTGTTGTTTATAATGCCACAAGCACATGAGCAGAAATTGTGTAAATTATGAAGATGCTGGAGAAGTCACTGTCAGGGAAATATGAAAGGAACAAGTTTATGTGCAACAGGCATAGTGTGAGTTTAGATGTTTGACTCATCCATTTTGAAGTCTCTAAAGAGAGATCTTGAAATACCAACAGTAAATGTGTTTTTTACAGGACTAAGAAACTAACATTTTCTGTTAATCAAACTGTGTCTAAACTTACGAATAAAATCTTACTTCTCTGTTATTTTTTCCTGAATACTCAGAAAACAATATCAAACTCAGAAAAACTAGACATTTAGGGCATAAGTAAGGAGTACTGTCGATCAGTTTTCCAAACGTAACTTTTCAACATCCAGCCATATTTTATTAAAAGATAAAAACTGTCACTGGGAGCTATAGCAATGCAGAAGCGTATTGAGGATTTGATGACATGGTAACCAGAAGGGTGTCTCTTGAGTGGTGTGCCACGCTATGAAATCCTGAGAGTTGTGTACAGCTAGCAATGCCGGTGGTGCGGTTCATGGATTGGTGTCTTCCGTCACGTTTAAAAAAGATATACTGATCCTTCTTCCCTCTAGCGTGTACTTTATGTATATTCTCCACCGTCGTTACTGTAATTTGTTTTTGCTCTGCCTGCTTTTATTTTCAATTTGGTTTGTCAAGGAACCTGAAGGATTTTGTAGGGTAAAGAACAGAAAACATCCTAATGTGATATGCATGGAGTTTTTATCTGTAGGAAAAAAAAAAAAAAAAAAAAAAAAAGGTGCTAACAGAACATTCCTTCTAAAACAGTCAGTTTATTAATAATAATAATAATTTCCTTCAGGCATCAGAGCTCACAAACAGAAGCAAACACATAGTGCCTGTTCCATGCTATCATCTGCTGGTATAGGTTGACCTTGCAGCACTGGCTTAATTCAGCAGGTAGTTGCAAAGCTTTCTTCATAATCATATATACTATACTTTTTTTCAGCATTTATGTGACATTCATATTCTAGGAAACAAGTCTTCCTCAAGCAATTTACGTTGCTACCTATCAGTACCAATCAGGTACTATTAAAAAAAAAAAAGCTACAGATAATATTAAAAGAAAAACCATATTAAAATTACGTGAAACATACAGGTATTCATCACTTATAATTTTGCTCCTCTTGTGATACACTGATAACTAGAGGGTAAAAAAAAAAAAAGGCAAAAAAAGGATGACTGCTGTGCAGCTTTATATCTTATCAAGAGAAAATTATACAGGAGTGTGTGGAGAGAAAATTGTGAGCAGGAGCATGACCCAAGAAGTGAATTTAGAATATACAAGTAGAAAAGTCTGGGAGTCAAGGAAGAGGAGGGTGACGGGGAGAAACAGAAGGGGATAAAAGAAATGAGAGAAAAGAGAATAAGCAGGAAGAGGGAATGGAAAAGAGAAAGAAAAGTCAAAACATGTGGAACAACAGAAAGATTGAAGAAGGATTTTTTCCTATGCATTAATCTCTGGTTGTTGTTATATTTCTATGTGAGGAAAAAAATCAGACAAAAAGAAAGCAGATGGTCGAGGCTAAGAAAAATTTGGGACACATATTTCAAGAAAATCTTTAGTCCCTTGCTATGGGCCATGCATGGATATGGTTCTCAGTCCTTGTATGAAGACCAGAAGGAGCTGATTGTCCTAGGGTATAAGGAACACGTTTGTAAAAATGTAATGGAAAAGCATAGTGAAAGGATTTGAGTATCCTGTTCTTCAGTCAGGGAAAATTTGGTTCAGGTCAGTTAAAGCATTTCTGTGGCATGCTTGAACTGTCTATAAAAGCTACCACCGTAAATATTTTGTATTTTGTACTCCAGCAGGAAAAACAAACAAACAAACAAACAAACAAAAACCACCTACATTTTGCACTTTGACAGGTTATTTTGATGATTTTGAAAATGTTGAACACTTTTTCAAGTACTGGAATTTCTTGAAAGAAATACTTTTCTAGCAATCTTATTTTGAGAAATTAACTCTGTAGGAAGAAAAAAAGGTATTTCAACAAGTTCCTATTTCTTTGATCTTTGGGAACAACATTGCCTTTAAAAATACTAATGTGATATGCTGCTATAGATGGCCTATTATCATTATTTAAAACACAAGGCAACAAAATCCTCTATATATTTAATGAGTAACGGTCCTTCTGTTACTTTCAGTGATTACTATGATAAAGATATAAATAAGTTACTAATCATTAAATAACCTCTTTTGACAAATTTTATCAGAATATGGTTTTCTGTAGTGGGAAAACAGACCTAAGCCTTTTGGAAAAGTCTTTTCAAATAGATGAAAGTCATCTGGATGTGGGCAGGCTGAAGAATTCTGCCAGATGTCTTGGCTCTTCACTGTGCTCAAAGGTCGTGCTGAATGTTTCGCACAAACTGAACCCCAAGTTCCTTTAAAAGATTTATAGAATTTATTGGGAAGCCATCCAAGCCAGCTGTTTTTCCATTATTCAGTGAATTAATGGCCTCCTGAAAGAATGCTTTTTCTGAGATATCCCTTTGCGTATCTGTGCATTTGGGCATTTGGAGGTTGTTAAGGAATCCATTATTTTTTTTTTATGTGTATCAGGGTAGTCATTTTCCAAGCATAAATCTTCACTGAGCTGCCTGCAGGCTTTATATTTTTGTTTGTTTAAAGTTACCTCCCATTGTCCCAAATTTAAATTGAACTTATTTTATTACTTCCAAGCATACATTCCAGATTTTTTTCCTTGCCTATTCCCCACTTTCCAGTGTTGTTCCCTTAAATTATAATGTAAAACTTACTCTGTATTGGGGCTGGGGGTCATTTTTTTTTTAACCTGTAAAAGCTGTAAAATGGAAGATCTGTTGCTCTGCCATAATAACGTGTTTGTCTCAAGGTTTGGTTTTTCATAAACCACAATTAGAAATGGATCAATAACAGTTACCATTTCTATAACAACTTGCATCTCAGGAACTGAAAGCACTTAAAAACAGTACCAGAGCCTGAGAATGCTCTGTAAAGTTTAAATAATTCTGTGGTATGTTGCTTCTCTCACTTGTTCTGCATAAACACAACACTTTAAAATAAAAGGTAATGCTGTCAGCTCCTCATGCTGTGGCTACAGTACAAGGAGAGAAATAGAAAATGCTACAGTTGTTGTCACTAGTCCATGCTAAGAAGACTAGAGAGGTTCTTCGGCGGAAGCTCTAGGATTAAAGGATGTCAGGATCAGATGGAGGGTTTTGGAACACCGATATTGTTCACCAGTAACAGAGCAAGGGAAACATAGCTGTAGACTCACAAAGTCATTTGTTAGAACAATATCACTTGAGCAAAATCCTTTCACAAAGCCTTCCTCATTATATTTGTAGTACACCAGAGTAATATCTCTGCTTTTGCCAAGGTTCAGCTCCTTTAGTTAATCTATCTTAAATAAAACTTTAGGTTGTTGGACACTTCTCTTTAGGCTTTTGAGCTCCTGTGCTCCCTTTGTCTTGCTACATAAGAGCCACAGATCTCATAGGAGCTTCCAAAAGAGAGCTGACCCACATCATAGGGGGAAAAAAAAAAGGAAAAATGGCTTCGTTGAAAAAAAATTATAAGTAGAAGGATAAAAAAACCACATCTTGTTTTTTTAGTTTAACATCTTAACATGAAAACAGTTCTTGAAATTAAGAGAAACTGCATCCAAAGACTTTCTTCTCTCCAGCCTTCCCCTAAATAATAATAATAATATTAAAAAAAAAAAAAAAAAAGGTATTAAAAAATAGAAAAAGAAACAAAGTCTTTTCTGGGAAGTTAAGAGGTTCTGGAAATCCAGGTTAGGTCTTTTCTTTTTTTGCAGTCAGGCTTCTTTACCCTGGGTAAATTCGCAGATCTAGAAGATAAAGTGTCTGAAGATTAGCACTGGTCCCTATACCTGGAAACGGAAAAGAAAGACATGGCCTTAAGAATGAGAGTGACTGTACCTCAAACCAGGTCTGCTGGTGAGAGGTTAATTCATCTATATTCCTTCTCAACACTGTTCTTTGCTGGGCTGAACTTAGTGATTAAGTTTGGGAAATCCACACTTCTGCAGCTGAATACTCATTTCACCCTAATGCAAACTTTCCACCAACATTTGTAGCTGAGGTTTCTTTATCAATAGTTTAAGTAGCCCTTATGTTGAATTCACTTTTTCTTGGTGGGTTTACCTGTGTGCTTCCAAGCAATGCAGGGTGTCCCTACACAGATCAGAGAGCAAATCTCTGATTATTTCCTTAGGGCCCAGTGTTTATAAACTCTCTCATTTTCTGCTCCTTCATATGCTTCTCTAAAGAGACTCCAGTACCAATACTGACATTGCTCACATTTCATTATGAACACCGAGAGACTGATAGCGCATCCTTTTTGTATGTGCTTATTTGCCAGACAGCAGGAGCATTTCGGCTGAAGTCTGAGCACTTTAATGCAATCATAGCACAGGGCAGCTTTGTTTTAGCAAATTATCAGACGGAGGTGGGACTGAGAGACATAGGGATTATTCAGCAAATAACACTGCCCCAAACAAGGGCACCTCTTTAAAATACTCCACTGCCCAGGAAAATTCCAGCTTTTGGTCACTCTTTGTGCAATAAAATCCAATTAACGACAAACCTCTGTTTGCTCATTGTTGCTGTCTATTCCAAATGGCCAACTGCCAGCAGTTTCACTGAGAGTGGGAGCCATCTGATATTTCAGCTCATACAAAGAAAGCATCAGCAGAATGCAGGGGATCACAGCACTGAATGGTGTTCAGAGCACAGCCCATATTTTTGGTATGGTTTGAGAGAGAGCAAAAGTTGTACAAAAATGTAATTTGTACAATAACCAGCTTTTGTCGAATGGGCTCTTATTAAGCTCTAAACATGTAAAGGATGTGCTTATTATTTACATCTTGTTAAAAAAGAACTTGAACAGTTCCAGTTTGAGTCAACCTGTCCTTCAAGACAGGAGTGAAAGAGAAGGACCTTTCAGATATTTCTGATGAGGAATACAATATGCAGGATTACTTTGTACTTTGTGATAGCCTAATGTCAGCGCTTTCCCTGGTATTATTAAAGCGTGCTCATAATGTTTCACATTTACTGACTCAGAAATACTTTCTGAGTTCAAATACCTTCAGCCAAACTGGAGGAAAACTTCCCACCTGATTGCATCCTTGCAGTTTACTTTAAACAGGCCGTTTACTACACTGTTGATATAAACCCTCTTTCTTCCTGTTCATCAGCTAAAGCCTTCTTACTCAGCTATCTTGCTATCTAGGACCAACACAAATTCTTCAGCCAAGTTTTGGGTCATTCTGTAAGTCCGCCATTTTGCAGTGAAATTACAGCCTCAACCGTGAGTTGCTGTCTAGTGCCTCCCATCTCATGCCCAAAGAAATACGCTCATGTATGAGGTAGCATGGAGGATGCACAGAACTTCTGAGGTTATGAAGGCACCAGAATGTATCTATCTCTACATTTAGGCAACACACACCAGCCACCACATTAGCAGCAGGCTCACTGCTCATGCCTGGGTTAGGTTGACCTGCATGCTCAAATTCAAGTTCAAAAGATCTGACTTAACTCTGCAGAGCATCCTCTCCTCTTGCCATTATCATCTGGAATTCCTGAGTTTGCTCTCATCTTAGAAACTTCCACACAGCTCTGCCTATCACTGGAGGAAACCCTTACAGAGCGAGTCATGTACTGCAACTCTCCTATAGTCATTACTTGAAAGTTATTGTAATGAACATCCAAAATCTTCAAAAACTATACACTACACTTGTACACTCAGACTGCAAGTATTTATGAGCAACACTTGATGATTTCTATGTAACCAACAGGAAAAAAAGTGGGATATAAATAGAATAATAGGTAAAAATAGGTTAAAAAAAAAAAAAAGATCATAGTATAATTTTATATTCAAATTATTAAATTTGCATACATATATGGTGTTGAAAGAGATAGAGGTCAACAAAGGGATAAAAATATGCTTCAGCCTAATAACCATTTATAGATGCTCAAAAAATGCCCGGCCTGCCATTGTTTTATCTGCTTGCAGGCAACTTTGGGTTTCATTTCTCTTCCTCCTTAATAAATAAACAGAATGAAGGCAGAAAGGAGAAGGCAATTTTAGAGTTTCTGTTGATAGAAAAAGCTAATAGTGGTTGCTAAGGGAAAAATGAGTGTGATTTCTTGAGTACATCTAAACAAACACAATTCACTAATGATCAGGCCTTCAAATATCAGATAAAGTGCCTGTATATTTTATACATACGGCTCTTAGGAACATCATTGGTTGTTAGTATGGTACAAGGGTAAAGTATTAGGGTAATAAAGATGTCTGATTTTGCAAAACAAAGTGCTAACATGAGCCATGCCAAATGTACAAGTGGTTTCAGGTGCTGAAAATTACAGGGGGATTTGGGGCTTCAAAATGGCAGAGTGATTTAGCCACAGAACTGCTAAATTCAGCATTAGTTGGTTTGCTAGATGCTCTGTATAACTTTGCAAAATTTTGGTCTTTTTAAATCAAATTCTATTACTAAATAATATTTAGTTTTTCTTGCAAATTTCAGATATCAAAAAAGAAAAACATTAGTGTCTAGTCTTTTGTTCAACTACTTTGCTTCTCCCCCACTGCCTTTTCCTATTTATGCTAATAAATTAAATACTAATACTAGCTTTTTAAGAATTATTATGTTCTTAAGAGTCAAAGCAATGCCTGCTGAGTTCACCTAGCAAAACCTTTTTTATTTGAAAACACATGTACATGCTACTTAATTGTGAAACACAGCTACTGAAAGAAGAATACAGCAACCAAGCAGGTAAGG
Source organism: Alectoris magna (assembly GCA_030625065.1). Lineage (NCBI taxonomy): Eukaryota > Metazoa > Chordata > Aves > Galliformes > Phasianidae > Alectoris > Alectoris magna. The sequence continues at coordinate 36,676,448 of CM060564.1, forward strand.
AGCTGAAACTCTGTTTAGTCCAAATTAGCAGTGTGGGCAACAATTGTGTGCTATGTTTTCATCTTCAATTGCATATATTAACAGCCACACATGCAAAACAAATTCCCCTTTGTAAAGAATGATTTATGTAAATGTAATTTATATCATCAATTTGGACTTGTAAATTTAATCCACTCAAACATGAAAAGGTTTTCGTGCACTGAATAATCCTGTGGTAGTTTAATATGTTTAAAATAAATGTTCAGCAACTGACAGAAAAACATGCCCTCCATATCACAAAAACTGTTTAAAAACCAATAATTTAAGTGCCTAATTAATATTTACTACCCACGGATTAAACCACTAAATAAATTATCTTTTTAAAATAGTCACTGTGCAGTCTATACTGGTGGCAGATATTAATGGGAATAGATGGCAAATGGGCAAGCCAAAGGCACATAGTAAATGCTACTATATTAACAAGTCCTTCCATGAAATAAGAGCAGTTTTTAGAGGAGAGAGCTGGACTTTCAGGTCTTCAGCTTATGAAGTGCATTTTCCACCAGCTCATAAATTCTAGAAGATTAGAGGTAGTATAATCTACCTCCAAAAAAACACTTTTGTTTAAAAGGTTTTATGTTTGTAATGCACCATCAAGAATTTGCTTACCAAAAGAGAAATGCAGGGAAGCTCAAAGGGCATTGCATGGTAGCCAGTGGGTTAACCTGTACTTGTGTCTTACTTCAGCTGTTAATTACTACAGCTTTTGAACTAATCTCAGCCTCAGAACTTGTTAAAATCTGACAAATTAAAGTACCTTGACTTTGGTTTGGGTTCTAAAATATAAAATAAGAACTTTTATTGGGAAAAGCAAGGTAAATCTGCCAAATTAAAATGGCATGCTCATTTACTTCCATTGCTTTTTAGTTTGGAAGGAAGAAGAAAAAACATTACTATAACCAAGAGTTCTTCATTATTTCTGTCTCTGAAGTGCATCTTCACACATCTGTTCCAGGCGCTATTACATGATCTTTTGCAAACATACTTCTTGCCATGGCATAGCCAAATTCTCCTCCAGTAGTGGCATCACCTGTGCAGAGTAGGGAGGCTGAGTAGACCTGCTGACAAAATACTGCTTAATTCAGCTCAGGACATTATTACCCTTCTTTATATCCTTTTTTGCAGCCTTCTTTGCAGTAGGGGAACAAACTTGTTGCCCATGGGGCCTTTCCTGCCTGGCTGCTTTCCAGATGGATGACCCCCAGAATGCACTGGTGCCTGGGGCTGTTCCTTCACAGGTGTAGGACCTTGCACTACTTGTTGAACTGCGTGAGTCTCCTGCTTGGCCACTTCTCCAGCCTGTCCAGGTCCCTCTTGATGCCAGCATGACTCTGGCATACACATAAATCACTCATACTAGTTTTGTATCACCTGCAAACTTTCTGAGTGTGCACTCAGCCTCTTCATCCAGATTATTAATGAAGATGTTAAACAGGACTGAGTCTAGTATTGACCCTTAGGGTACTCTTCTAGTTACTAGCTTCTAATTAGACTCTGAGGCACTGGCCACCACACTCTAGGCCTAGCCATTCAGCCAGTTTTCAGTCCACCCCCACGTTTGCCTATCCAGGCCACACATCAAGAATGCATCTATGAGGATCTTATGGGAAGAATGTTAAAAGCCTTACTGAAGCCCACAAAGACAATATTCACTGCACGTCAGTCACCCATCAGTCTGATCCATTCAGAGTAAAAGCTTGTTAAGTTGGTCAAGCATGACTTCCCTGCAGGGAATGCGTGTTTGCTACTGCTGATGATTTTCTGCTGATGATCATTCATGTGCCTGGATATCGTTTCCAAGTTAGCTGTTCTATTACCTTCCCAATGACTGAGATAAAGGTAACTAGCATGTAGTTCCCCGGGTCCCCCTTCTTGACATTCTTGAAGATAGGAGTAACATTTGTTTTCTCCTAGTCTTCAGGTACTTTTCCTTTTGCCATGATCAAAGATTACCAAGAGTGGCCTCAAAATGACATCTGCCAGGTCCTACATGTGGGTGCATCCTGTGGGGTAAGTAAGGTCTTTGTATTGCTAATAAGCGGTAAAGCTCAACAGTAAGTTGAGCCAGACCTAAACACCCACAGTGCGCCTAGCCCTTACATGTAACCAGTCTTGGTTGTGACGGAAAACTGTTATGTTGAGCGGGTATAAAAGGCTCTAAGCACCTACAATAAAGGTCTTTTGTTCTGCACCAGCGAAGGAGTCCGCACCTCTTTCACTACACCCACAAGGGAGCTTGATGCCCTCTTGCAACAGCATCCCATCAGGGCCTGAGAACTTTTTTGTTCACTTAGGTATTTCCTAAAGTAATCCTCTTCCACCAAGAGTACATCTTCCTTGTTCCATTTTTTTTCGCCCTAGCGACCTGGTAGTACTTGAGGGTAGTCCTGATAGTAAGTATGATTGTGTTCAAGGAGGCTTTCAGTACCTCTGTCTTATCATTGTCTGGTGTGGCTAGATCTATTTCTTTCAGCAGAGGGCCTGCATTTTTTTTTTTACCCTTCCTTTCATCATCACTGTACTTACCTATGCCTTTCTTGTTGTCTTTGACAGCCCTGGTTAGACTGAATTCCACCTGGGCTTTAGCTTTCCTAACTTCACCCTTAGATGCTTGGACAATGTATTCCCTCTTGGTTACCTGTCTTGCTTTTACTCTCGATATACTTCCTTTTTGTGTTCAATTTTTACTTACCTGTTTTACTTACCTGGTTTGACAGACCAAACTGGTAAAACTTACCTAGTCAAACGGGTTTTACTTGCCAGTTTGACATTTCAAGTCAAACAGCATGAAAGGAGTGAGATCAATGTTGCCAAAAGGAAAGAGGTGTCTTACACTCCCAGGATCTTGTTTAGCAACTTGCTGGTCAACTGTTAGCATAAAATGGAGAAATCTGATGAATGCAATCACTGATTTTATATGAATATGCAAGTAGCTACATATATACAAAATATTCACCCAAATATATATTGTATATTCAGACAAGTGCATGTGATGAGTTCATCTGAAGGTGCAACCATCCATCGGCTCTTCATTTCTCTTCTGTAAAAAGACAAAAATTACCTGCAGATGATTGTTGTACACTGCAAGAACATTTGTATTTGTATATAATATGATGTCAGGAGATCCAAAGTTGACGTTTCACCAACTGTAATGAAGGCGAGACATGGTTTACTTTTCCAGATGAACTGATGTTGAATGAGTAAACATTAATGACAAACACAGCCTCATTGTTGCTTAGCTTTCAATACACACAAATCCAAACCTGGAGCATTTCTGATCTGTGGAAAAAAAATAAAAATAAAAAAAAATCTGAATCATAGAGCCACAGAATAATCCTCAGTTGGAAGAGACCCACAGGATTCATTGCGTCCAACACTTGGCTCCATCCAAGACCACCCAAAAATCAGATCACATAACTGAGAGCACTGCCCAAACATTCCTTGAACTCCAGCAGCCTGGGGCCATGATCACAGCTCTGGGGAGACTGTTCCATGTCCACTGCCCACTCAGTGAAGAACCTTTTTGAATTGCTGTCGAACACCTTTTAAGTGGAATTCATACATTCTTGCTGTATAGCTCACTTTAGTATTTAGGAAATCTTTTGAAAATTCTAGAAGAAAAAAATCATTTTCAAATTCATAGTTTTCAATATCCACAAACATCTTCTTTTTTCAACTACTGATGTGTTATAATAGTTGTGTTCTTCCTGAGCATAGACTGTAGCAAGAATAAAGCATGGGAAAAACAAGGGAAATTAATTCTACTGAAGCAGTTCCTTTCAGCAGTATACAGCACATCTTATTGCACTGATCCATAAAGAATATGTTAATATAGCAGCAACTAAGCATACTAAAGCACAACAAAACAAAGACTGCCAGCTGACTCTTGCAAGAGTTTCTAGAGTATACATTTCCTCATGCCTTCCCCTGCTGTGACTTCTAAGCCAGGTTTTCACAAACAAGATTATACCACGTAGCTCAGACCCTTTCCTATCCAAAGAACATACACAGGCGTTTGGCTTGGAATTAAGAAGACTTTTATGTCTTTTAATGCTCTTTCTGTAACTGGGAGATAACAGAATGTGACCTTAAGAATGCCTGGATGAGGGCACTGAGTTGAGTGCACCCTCAGTAAGTTTGCAGATGACACCAAGCTGGGAGGAAGTATTGATTTACCTGGAATAGGAAGGCCCTTCAGAGGGATCTGGACAGGCTGGATCACTAGACTGAGGTCAATGAAGTTCAACAAGATCAGTATTGTGACTTTTGGTCACAACCCCAGGCAAAGCTACAGGCTTGGGAAAGACTGGCTGGAAGACTGTGGAGGAAATGGACCTGAAAGAGCTGGTCAACACTCCACTGAACATGAGCCAGCAGTGTGCCCAAATGGCCAATGACATCCTGGCCTGTAACAGAAACAGTGTTGTCAGTGGGAGCAGAGGTCACAGCTTGAGTACTGTGTTCAGTTTTGGGCCCCTCGCTACAAGAAAGACATTGAGGCCATAGAGTGTGTCCAGAGAAGGGTAACAAAGCTGGTGGGCAGGGGATCTGGAGCACAAGTCTTATGAGGAGTGGTTGAGGAAACTGCGATTGCTCGGCCCAGAGAAGAGGACGTTCAGAGGGGTGACTTTATCATTCTGTAACAAATGGCTGAAAGGAGGTCATGGCGAGGTGGGGGTCAGCGTCCTCTCCCACATAGCTAGAGATAGAACTAGAGAGAATGGCCTGAAGTTGTGCCACAGAAGGTTCAAGTTGGATATTAGGAAAAATTTATTCTCTGAAAGAGTAGTCAGGCAGTTGTGCAGGCTGCCTAGGGAAGTTGTTGGGTCACCATCTCTGGAGGTGTTCAAGAAACATTTAAATGTGGTGCTAAGGAACATGGATTAGTGGGAAAATATAGGTTGTGGTTGAGAGGTAGGACTAGATGATCTTAGAGGACTTTTCTAACCTTGATGGTTCTCTGACTCCATGATCCTCGAGCCTCTTTAGGTACAGAGGACTGCTAGATTTCTCCATCCCTACATCTACTCACAGCATATGCTGATGATATTCCTCTTCAAACAGATCAGCCTATGCATAGAGGCTCTTGGGTCTGCCCATACCATGCAAAAAGGATTTCTCTAAAGGAAGTAAAGCAAACAAATGTCTTCAGAAGCTCAAAGCTGTAACATTGAGCTGCAGCATTAATAATATTGACACTGACTGTTCCCAGTTACATTTTTGTATAACAGATTGCTTTGGAAGGTGAATATTGCAATCATTAAGTAAAGTCTTTAAAAGCAGGATTTGTAATTGAATTAGAACATTCTGTTTTTATTACCATTAGTGTGTCTGCTAGAATTAAAATGTCTGCCCTGTCTTTTATGTAGAATGCAAATTATTCTTGAAATGCTATAAGAATTACTCTTACAGATGCAAACACAGGATTGCAAACTGGCTTTGTTTTCATTTTTTTAAATTAACAAATACGTATGTTACATGTAGGAGATATGAAAATTTGAATGTCAGCACAGTGATTTTCCAGAAGGAATCATAATTTGAAATGAATTAGAGTTTTATCTTAAAACAACAACAACAACAACAACAAAAAGCCCTCATGTTTATTGCTGTCAATATTTAGCAGCAGCATCTTAGCTCATTGTAACAGTGATAGATTTTTTTCCCCTGCTTCAGAACACACTTTGATGATATAGTATTGATTTGGAAAAGAGTGGGGATGGTTCTGTTATATTACTAATTGTTCACACACCAGGGAAGACTTGATAACAGCAGGAAGCAAAGAATGCATAATGCGCTTAAGTAATTTTAATATCATTCCTAGAACTTAAAAATTATAATACTGAAATGTAGGAATCACTAACTCTGGCAGTCATCTGAGCCTGTTTCCAGTAGCCATTTCTTCTACATCTCACAGAGACAGCCTCACTCCCAGCTGGCTGGTGTCAGAGAAAGGAGAGACATGAACCTGAGTGGCCCTTTCAGCACAGCATGAATGAGGCTTTGTGGTCAGGAAGGCCTCTCGTTTTTCCTCCACAACAATTCCATGCAGTTATCTGGGTGTAGATAGAACTGAAATGTCCCACCCAAAGTTCTGCATGCTATGCCTGGTAATGCTGAGTGGCACAGGCAAAATTCCCAAGATTGTATGGAGCTCTGTTTCCACCCAGCCATGGCATGGGGAGCTCAGTGCCCGGATGTTTTGCAGTCCCTCCTCCTGAAATTGTTCAGCTGAAATTAGGGTAAGAATCATGATTCCTTCAAGCAAAATCTGCTCTCTATTCATTAGTAGAAGTACAGATAAATTATCTACTAAAATAAATATGCTTTAGAGTATTGAAGGGAAATCATCTCACTTCTACTCCCTTCCCCCTCAAAATATAAACATTTGTTTAGGGCTCCAAAGTTCTGAGGAGAACAGTGGCCCAGGGAAACAAAAAATTCACCACTTCTCGCAGTGTTATCAGAAGAGCTTTCCCAGAATAAACTATTTTATTTACAGTAAATACACTGTTCTTGAAACATGCCAGATTGCCAGACTTTTGCAGGGAAGAGTTTATGTTTGTGCTCCTTGCTTTTTTGGTTCTTGTGTTGATCCTGATCATGAAACCATTGCACTTCCAGGAGTTACCAGTCCCCACTACCACCTGAGCAGCCCTGGGCTGTACTGTGCTGCAGGTACAGCGTTGACTTCCAAACCGTGCTGTACTGTATCTATCCCACAGCTGCAGAGCAGACCACCACTCTGCCAGAGGAGCCTGCAGCCTCCTCCCACGTCTTACCAGCGCCTGCATGGCTTTGGATTTATATAACTGTGCACAAAGAGCTCTTATGAGAATATCTTTTAGGAACAGAGTAGTTTTATGTAAGGAAGTCAAGGAAGTCATATGCTACCTTAAGCGTTTAAAAAGGGAGGGTTTCTCCACATGGACAGGATCTGCTTCTATGCAGTGTACTGTAGGAAAATCCATTAGGGCTCTGTCTGATGCCACATGAACATAGCATTTGAAGGCATGTAAGGTTTATTAAGTACCTTTGTTTCCCTTCTCATTCCATCTAATTAAACAGTTCTCTCCTATTAATACTTTTGTTGCTGAGCCATTTGTGTTGAGTTTCCCTGCACTAACTTGCTCACTCTTATTCTCCATCAGCCCTGGTGCAGAACAATTCTTAGCTTAGATAGCTGATGACAACTCCAGTGATGATTGCTTGTTACTTCTAAAAAGTTCATTTGTTATGAAAAAACTGTTTCATTCTTTGCCATTAGACAGTTGCCCATAACCTAGGCTCCAGATAGCCTGGGCCACGTCCATCTCACTTATATGGAGATGATCAGTTCTGCATCCTATCACCAGATGGCTGATCTGTCCAATTCTTCCATGCATAAACATTTTTGAGTGCAAGAAATTGCCTTGGTGACAAATCCTCCAGATGGGTCATAGGGTGATGACAAAAGGGGAAAAAACTAGCTCAGAGAGGAATGTCCCATTTTTCTGCATGCATCTGTATTTGATGTCAGTCTTTGACTCAGTAAATGAATACCTTTCCAAAAGTATTCATTTGCAAATTTTTATGTTAGTACCTTGTTCAAATGCTGTGTATCATAAATACTGAAGAGAGCACAGCTTTCAGAAAAAAAAGAGTCCTGAAAGTAGTTTTGTCTCCTGTGTTAGCATGGGTTTTCTTTGCTAGATTTCAACTAGGTTATCTTTATTTTTGATGATGTCAGAGAAAGGACCAACAAGCTCTGTAGTCAATTCTGATTCACTTAGTTCATATGGGTAGATACGGAATTTTTTTTCTGAACTGCTGTTTGTTGGCCTGAAATGTCTAAGTGATTACATTAACAGTGCTCTTTTTTGAAGCTTTGTATTTGGATAGGCAAGAAACAAGGAAGGTGAAAAGGTGGTTAGTGATGTTATCCTAGAATTTCCTGTATGAGGTACTATTTTGAAGGTGCTAAACTGGCAGCAGAGTTCCGAGCCTATCATTCCTTTTAGGTTCTTCTCCAGCTGGCACCAGTTGGTCATGATAATAGGCAAGAGAGCAGTTCAAGACAAAGCCAAGTGGGCCCATGAAAACCTAATGAGATTCAATGAGGCCAAGTGCAGGATGCTGCAGTTGGGTTGGGGCAATGCCAGGTATTTATACAAACTGGGGGAAGATCTCCTTAAGAGTAGCCCTGCGGAGAAGGACTTGCGGGTCCTGGTGGACGAGGAGCTGGACATGAGCCAGCAGTGTGTGCTTGCAGCCCTGAAGGCCAACTGTGTTCTGAGCTGCATTAAAAAAAGGGGTGGCCAGCAGGGAGAGGGAGGTGGTTGTCCCCCTCTACTCAGCTCTTGTGAGGCCCAATTTGGAGTACTGCGTCCAGGCCTTGGACCACCAGTACAGGAAGGACATGGAGCTCTTGGAGCGGGTCCAGAGGAGGACCACTAAGATGATCAGAGGGCTGGAGCACCTCTCTGATGAGGAAAGGGTAAGGGAACTGGGCTTGTTTAGCTTGGACAAGAGAAGGCTCTGGGGAGACCTCATTGTGGCCTTCCAATACTTGAAGGGAGCATATAAACAGGAAGGGAAACAGCTGTTTACAAGGGTGGATAGTGATAGGACAAGGGGGAATGGTTTTAAATTGAGACAGGGCAGGTTTAGGTTAGATATTAGGAGGAAGTTTTTCACACAGAGGGTGGTGACACACTGGAACGGGTTGCCCAAGAAGGTTGTGGATGCCACTTTGCCCCCCACACCTTAGATATTTATTAAACCTGGATCAAATCCCCTCTCAGCCTTCTTTCCTCAAGGCTAAACAGACCCAGTTCACTCAGTCGTTCCTCACAGGGGAGATGCTCCAGGCCCTTCACCATCTTTGTGGCCCTCTGCTGGACTCTTTCCAAGAGATCCCTGTCTTCTTTGTAGCAGGGAGCCCAGAACTGGACACAGTACTCCAGATGAGGCCTTAGCAGGGCAGAGTAGATGGGGAGGATCACCTCCCTTGACCTGCTGGCAACGTTCTTTTTTATAAACCCCAGTATGCCATTGGCCTTTTTGGCCATGAGGGCACAGTGCTGGCTCGTGGCCAACCTGTTGTCCACCAGGATGCCCAGATCCCTCTCTGCAGAGCTCCTCTCCAGCAGGTCTTCCCCCAGCCTATACTGGTGCATGCAATTACTTTTTCCTAGGTGCAAGACTCTACACTTGCTTTTGTTAAACCTCATCCTGTTTCTTACTGCCCAGCTCTCCAGCCTGTCCAGGTCTTGCTGAATGGCAGCACAGCCTTCAGGTTTGTCAGCCAATCCCCCCAACTTCATATCATCAGCAAACTTGCTGAGGGTGGCCACTATCCCCTCATCAAGGTCGTTGATGAAGATGTTGAACAAGACCGGACTGAGCACAGACCCCTGGGGGACGCCACTAGTTACCGGCCTCCAGCCGGACACTGCACCACCAACGACAACCCTCTGCATTCTGCCAGTCAGCCAGTTCTTGATCCACTTCACTGTCCATTCATCTATCCCATACTTCCTCAGCTTTGTTATAAGGAGGTCATGGGGGACAGTATCAAAAGCCTTTCTGAAATCAAGGTAGACTACATCTACCGCTCTCCCCCCATCCACCCAGCCAGTGACAACTTCATAGAAGGCCACCAGGTTGGTCGAGCACGACCTCCCCTTGGTGAACCCATGCTGGGTACTCCTGATGACCTCATTTTCTCCCAGTTCGCTGGAGATGGCATCCAGCACAAGCTGTTCCATCACCTTCCCTGGGACAGAGGTGAGGCTGACTGGCCTATAATTACCTGGGTCCTCCTTCCTGCCCTTTTTGAAGACCTGAGTGACATTGACTGTCCTCCAGTCTTCAGGCACCTCCCCAGTTCTCCAAGACCTCTGAAAGATTACAGAGAGCGGCTCAGCAATGACCTTGGCCAGCTCTCTCAGCACCTGTGAATGCACCCCATCAGGTCCCATGTATTTATAGACCTTAGTGTTTCCTAGGCACTCACGGACCTCCTCCTTCCTGACTAAAGGGAAGTCACTCATTCCCCAGACTCTCTCATTAACCTCCAAGGTTAGGGATTCCTGAGGGGGAGCCTTTTCACTAAATACAGAAGCAAAGAAGGTGTTCAGTATTTCCGCCTTCTCAGCATCCCCTGTTACCAGAACGCCCCCCTCACTTAATATGGGGCCCACATTCTCCCTGACCTTCCTTTTGCTGTTAACGTACTTAAAAAAGCCTTTTCTATTATCCTTTATCCCTTTAGCTAGATTCAAGTCCAGGTTGGCTTTGGCCTTCCTCATCGCGTCCCTGCAGGCCCTGACAACATTCTTATATTTTCTCCAAGTTGTCAGACCCTTTTTCCACATTTCATGAGCTTTCTTCTTTCCTTGGAGGTTGTGCATGAGCTCCTTGCTCATCCATGCAGGTCTCCTGCCACCTTTTCCTGATTTCTTAGTCACAGGGACGCACTGATCCTGAGCTTGGAAGAGCTGTTTAAATGCTAACCAGCTCTCACAGGCCCCCTTACCTTCTAATACCCTGGCCCATGGGATAGCTCCAAGTAGGTCCCAGAAGAGATCAAAGTTGGCTCTCCTAAAGTCCGGAGTAGCAATCCTACTTTTTGCTTTGCTTCTTCCGCTCAGGATCTTGAACTCCACCATCTCGTGGTCACTACAACCCAAGCTGCCCCCAACCTTTACTTCCTTAACAAGTCCTTCCTTGTTGGTGAGAATAAGGTCCTGTAACACCCCATCCCGCATTGGTTCCTTGACCACCTGCATCAGAAAGTTGTCTTTGGCACACTGGAAGAATCGTCTGGACTGTGCATTCCTAGCCATGTTGGTTATCCAGCAAATATCTGGATAATTGAAGTCCTCCATAAGTACCATAAGTAGCGTGACGCTTCTTCCAGTTGCTTACAGAAGGCTTCATCGACCTCCTCCTCCTGATCAGGGGGCCTGTAGTATACAGCCACAACAGTGTTGCCCTTACCAGCCTGCCCTTTGATTCTTACCCACAAGCTCTCCACTGCTCCATCACTCATATGATGAAACTCATCCCCCAGGTGGAGTTCAATACAATCTAGCTGCTCTCTCACATAAAGAGCAACTCCACCACCCTGCCTTGCCAGTCGATCTTTCCTATAAAGCACACAGCCCTCCATGACAACATTCCAGTCATGCAAGCTGTCCCACCACGTCTCCGTGATCGCAATGAGATCATGACCTCATGACCGCACGCAGAACTCCAATTCTTCCTGTTTATTTCCCATGCTACGCGCATTAGTATGCAGGCACTTAAGAGAAGCAGCATCTCCCCACCCCTCTCCATGCCCTTCAACTCCATTGTCTGCACCCATCAAGCTCTGTTTTAAGCCTCGAACTGCCACCAGACCCAGCAGCCCTCATTTTATCCCCCTCCCCCTTCATACCTAGTTTAAACACCTGTCGATAAGTACCAACAGTTCCTCAGCTAGAACCCTCCTACCCCTTGGAGACAGGCTGCTTCCATCTGCAGCTGTCATGCCAGGTGCCGAATAAATTGCCCTGTGATCAAAATAACCAAAACTCCGGTGTTTGCACCAACTCTTAAGCCATTTGTTTAAGAGGTGGGTTTTTAGGTTCAACCCAGTATCCTTCCCTGCCACTGAAGGTACAAATGTAATAACCACTTGCACACCTGTTCCTTCAACTACCCTCCCCAGTCCCCTGAAGTCATCTTTGATAGCCTTCAGGCTTTTTTTACCAACTTCTTCACTGCCAGCCTGAACTATCAATAAGGGATAGTAGTCAGAAAGGCAGATCAGACTGGGAAGTCTCCTAGCAATGTCCCTGACCTGTGCCCCGGGGAGGCAGCACACCTCCCTGCGGGTAGGGTCAGGTTGACATACAGGGCATTCCGTTCCTATCAGGAGGGAGTCACCTACAACAACCACCCTTCTGTCCTTTCGGGTAGAGGCAGTCTTGAGGCGTGGGGGCGACCGCTTTCCCTGAGGCAACCCCATTAGTAGACCTCCCCCCACACTCACACTGACCCCTCCCTCAATTTCCAGGGTCTCAAACCTATTATGCAGAGGCACCTGGGGAGCCAAAATATTCAAAATCTGATGAACATTTTTCTTCATAAATTCATGCTGACTACTCCCAAACATCTTCTTCTCCTTTGTACACTTAGAAATTATTTCCAAGATTAGTTCTTCCATCACCTTTCTAGAGACTGCAGTGAGGATCACTATCCCATAGAACTTGAGTCCACCTTCCTACTTCTTTCTGAGAACAGGAATGACATTTGCTTCCTTCCAGTGCTCAGGAACACCTCCCTCTTGCCATAACCTTTGTGCAACCTGATCTGGCATGTTTCAGCCCTGGCCATGGCAGGGAGGCTGAACTGGATGGTCTTTAAAAGTCTCTTCTAGCCCAAGCCATTCTAAGACTCTATGAAGAGTGGCCTCACCATGACATCGTCTCTCTCAGAAATTGTGGGTGCATCACATGAAGCTCCATGGAGCTGTGCACATCCAACTTGTTAAAATTTTCTCTGACTCAGTCCTCTTGCGCCAAGAGTTTACTTGCTCCAGACTTTCTTATAAGTCTTGGGGGCCTGGGGTTCTTGAAGACCAGTTCTACCAGTGAAAACTAAGTTAAAATGACAGCAGGCCACCAAGCAAGATTTTTAGAAAGGCTAATGACAAAGTTGTACACCTGAAATCTATGAATGTAGTTAATTCTCCATTTTTTCAAATCGTTAGGTCAAGAAATTCTAGTCCCTGGATTTCTGTTGACAAGCTCTTTCTGGTACACAAGTGTTTATTTGCAAGTAGATATTTAAGAATCTAATAGTCCAGGGTGCAGTCCTGGTGTCCACTGCCATGCTCTTTTTGTGTTTCTTTAATTTTTTTACAAGCTCAGTCTATATTTTTTTTTATCTTACAGTTCTTTAAACTTTTCAAATTTTAAATGTTAGGGCATAAAATGTACTTCTGAGTTTGTGCAACACGTAGATCTTTGTAAAGTCACCACTTCCCAGTAAAACACAGCCATAAATAAATAAATAATACTATCTTTCCTCATAATTCTGTATTAAATAAAGTTCAGTAAAAAGAGAGGTAGGTTGAGTATTATGTTCCTCTTAAAAGAATTGATGATAAATGCTAGCCAGGTCACACTGACATTAAAAATTAGAATCCGGGGAATGCAATATGCAGGTATCTCTGTTTAAAATGATATTTGCTGATATTACTTGTTTTTTGCATGTTTTTAACTACCAATTTATACTTCATTATGCAGGCATTAGCTGCAAGCTGTCACATTGAATTGATGTTACTGACTTTGGAAATGTTATTTTCTGATTATCTAAAAAAAATAAATAAATAAACTCTTTTTTAAGAAAAGCCTACCTCTAACAGGAGAATATGTTCATTATTTAACAGTTAAATAACATTATAGCTAAATAGCCTCTGCACTTCTATGGCTACAGATATGCATAATGACAAACAGTAAAATCTGCTATTGCGTAAGGTTATTACTCATTCTCACCTCCTGCTTTCAAGATTCTTTGCCAAATCTCTGTGGTCAGTCTTCATCCCTGAGATGAGCAGGAGTTAGGAAGCATTGCTTCTTTAAGAGATTTCCCCTTGAAAGGTGGGGAAACCATGTTTGCTATCTCCTTGATGTTCTCTGTGTAAATGGGCTTAGTACTTGCAGCTTGCTTTGAGTTCACTGATACTCGTAGGATCTTGGGACCTCTGAACTCCAGGCTAACTCTTAGTTTCATTTGGGGATTTGGGAGTGAGGGGTGAAGGAAAAAAAAGTATTTAATCACACTTCACTCGGCCAAGTTTAAAGCCACCGATTACATCAAGTTGATTATTTTACTAGCAGGACTGAAAATAAAACACCAGTTTAGAAAATAGTATCGCATTATTAAAATGATCTAGAAGTATTTCAAGTCATAATGGCACTAGCTAGCACAAATTATTTATTTTCTGTGTTTAATCTATTATCAGACAAGAATATAGCTGTGTTTTCTCACACAGATAGACTTAGCTTTGAAAAGAAATTTTGCTTCTCTTTAGGGAAATATAAATAAATCACATTTACTCATTTGTGACCAACCTTTATGTGTATAAGAACAAGACAAATCCACTTTCAGGGCTTGTACATCACCTTTAATAAACGGCTATTTATAAGGCACCTGCTCCTACCACAAGACACAAGGTTGTGTCAGAGCTACGTTATACTGTTCTGCTCAGCAAAATAACCTTCAGTGCTGCATGTTCCTGTTTTCATTGAAGTCAATATTATTTTGTCATAAACAGAAGTGACAGCACTATTTTGACCCTGGTAAATAGAATTGCTGCAAAACAAGGAAGAAATCTGATCCTAGAAGAAAATCAAAGCAGCAAACATCATGACCTAATCTTCAGTTACTTTATCAGCTATATAATCTAACATATAGGGTTTTCTCTGCCATTTCCAGAAAGTCATATTAATAAATATCCCCGTTAAACAAATACAGCTAAGATGTACTCCAAGACTGACTGGATCTAGTTAATGAAAGAGTTTGTTGTATGACATATACATGAGGAGGTGCTCCCTGCATCTTAGCAGTGATTTGAAACTGTCTGGTTCACCTGGATGTGCGTATTTTTTTAAATGTCATTGGCAAAAGAAACTTGATTAAATGTAATGCTATAGTAAACAGGAGGCTCCTGTGAATGGATCTGTAGTATAAGAGCAGATGGTGCAAGTTAAATCTATTTATTAGCAGTCATTTTGCAGGGAGATTGAAAAAAACAGAAAGAAAAGAGACAGGTGTAGCATGACACTTGATATAATAGTTTCTTGCTTAAAGCCAAAATATGCTTCATCCTCACATCTCTCTCATGTATACTCTTCTCAGCCTTCAGCCAGAAATTTTTAAATACCACTGTTTCCCACTAGGATCTTTTTTTTTTAGATCTGCACAACATGTAATCTGCAACAACATTGCTGCGCAGCTGTTTTCCCATGAAGAACATGAAAGTTATTATTCTTTCAGTGGAAAATCAACAGTAGGAAGTCATACAAAGTCATCAAACAGTGATGGAGATCTACTTTGCTATGGGAAATTCTTTCATTTGAAACAAACAACGTAAGATGAGTACCTTAACTGCCTGTCAGGTGTTTTCAGATGAAACTCCCTCCCCTCTTTGTTTATGGTGCTACTGCACTGCATTTCTTTAAGAATCAGAACCCTGTTTTCGGTAGATGTTATTCTTGTTCTCTCCAGAAAGCTCCTGAAGGGATTATGAATATTATTTTTAGTGTTTTAACTTTGTTTTCACCCTTAAAAATCTAATAGGCAATGCAGTGGTCTGTGTGTTCAGAATATACTAACCCTGTTACTATTCCCTTAGAGTTCATTAAAATGGCAATGCATTATGTTTTTTGTTGTTCTTTCTAAAGGGACAAGACTGCTAACTCTTGTGCTAGTAGTATGATAATCATCTTTATATATATTCTGTTTTCCATCATCTTTCAGAGTTCATGGGAAAGGGGTAGCTTTGCTGACTATTAAATCAATCTCACCTTGAGTCCTTACAGAAGTGTGAAGTTAATTCCAAGTGATTCTGATTATAGCAACTGTATTCTGGCCTTGGTCAAACCTAATTACTATTGCATGTGGTGTGGTACTCCGTTGTTGTTTATTAAGGCCAGAGATTATGTGGCCTCTTTTTTGCTCAGCAGCCTTTGCAGGCAGCTCCCTGTTAATGAATAGAAAGAGATGAAAAAAAACCTACGCAGAGTCTCAAATGACCTCTTTTCCATTTTAAAAAGATATGTGGATATGATAGATATGATAAACACACTAGGATGTGTTAGTATCCATTATTCAATTTTACAATTAATGAACACCTGGCATGGGGAAAGTGAGATGGGTGTCTTCTTTCCATCAGTATTAATGTTGATGTCCAGCAGTAACCAGAAATCACACCAATTTCACCCTTTCAGAGGAGACAAAAGTACAAAACAAAAAATAATTTTATTTAATATTAAGATACATAGATTAAAATGTTAATTTTACAGATAATGGATTACATGTCTTTTCTTAAATATCACTTACAATGAGGCTTCTCATAGCGCTGAAATAAGACTAATAAGGATTGTGAAAGGTCCGTTATTTCAAGTGTGCAAAATAAAAAGGAGGCTGGTCAAGAAGGGGTAACACTTCAGTTTAGCGTAGCCAGACAAAGACCGTTTTGTTTTGTCTAGATGATTTTATCCAATAGAGATGAATGAACTTGATGTTCAAATAGAATTTTTTAAAAAGTATTCTTTAAATCGCAGATATGAAAGCTTGATAATGTTTGATTGACTACCATTAAATATAGATCCGTCTGATTTTGTCTCCGGGTGTATTGTTTTCCATTTTTATGTATGGTACAGAAGCTGTAAATAAACACATGAATGCATCAGGCTTAGCAATCAGCAACATCTTATCAAAAAGATATGTTGAACAAAATTAAGGGGAACAAAATATTTGTTGAAAGCAGACATTTGAAGCTCTGAAAATTCCCAACTAAAGCTTTGAGCATAACAAACAGAAGAGGTGAAAACATTAATTTTAGATTTGACTGTTCCTAACGGCATAAAGGAGGATTTATGCACAAAGGAGTGGATGTTTTTCTTTAATATGTTCAGGTGTCTATTTTTTCTGAGCGCTGAATGAATTTCTTTACTGTTTATGCTAACAACAATATGAACTTCAGATTCCAATAAGTTAATATATTTGTCAAGAAGCATTGATCTTTTGACCAGTATATCTCCCAGAGTAACCCCAAACGCAGAGGGAAAAGGTAGAACAGCAAGGAGAAAAAAAAGGGCTTGTTAAAGAATGACAATTAAAGAAGTGTTAAGGATTAGTTGCAAAAAAAAAAAAAAAAAAAAAAAAAAGATCCATGTACTCAGCACCGGCCCAGACAAAGCATAAACTGTCCAGCGTGTAAGTAGAGTCAGAATAGAAAACAATAAAACACTAAGCCACAAAATGTTTGGCATAATAAACACCTCATAAAATTATATAATGAGAACACAGGTTGGAGTTCTTCAGTGCTACCTGCATACTTTGTCACACATGAGGATATTTCAGGTGATTTCCACACATTGGTTTTCTGATGCCAGACCGAGATTTGTTACTCTGAGTTTATGTAAAAGAACACTGTTTGCTAAAAGCGCGACAATGCACTGGAGGTACCTGATGCTATTCCAGCTCATGAAATGTACCAGTTAAACAACACTGCTCTGCATTTACACACCATCTCATATTTTCCTTTCTTGCTCCTGTTTCTCTTTCTACCCTGTCTGTCTGATCCACAGGATTCACAGAAAACTATGCAAACAGGCACAGCAATGTGGGAAGGAAGGGCAGAAATCCATGTCAGTGCTTCTGGCTGAATATAGAATCACAGAATCATAGAATCATTGGATATCCCAAATTGGAAGGGACACATAAGGACCATTAAGCCCAACTCCTGGATCCACACAGGATCCAAAAATCACACACTCAAAAATCACATCATATGTCTGAGAACTTTGTGCAGACACTTCTTGAACTCCATGAGCACTTCCCCAGGGAGGCTATTCCTTCACTCTCAGTGAAGAATGTTTTCCTGGTAACCAATCTGAACTTCCTCTGTCACAGCTCCATGCCATTCCCTCAGATTCTATCACTGGTCACCAGAGAGCAAAGAGCAGCCCCTCCACGCCCTTCGTGAGTAGCTGTGGCCCACAGTGAGATCCTCTCTCACATCTCTTCTCTGGACCGAACAAAATGGGAATTCAGTCACTCCTCACATGTCATCCCCTCTAGGCCCCTCACCATCTTTGTAGATATCCTCTGGACACTCTCTAATGGTTATATGGCCTTCTCCTATTGTGGTACCCAGTGCTGCACCCAGTGCTGGAGGTGAGGCTGCATAGCACAGAGCAGAGCAGACAGCCACTCCCCTCACCCACTGGAAGTGCTGGGCCTGGTGCACCCAGGTTCTGTTGGCCCTTTGGGCTGCCAGGTCACACTGCTGACTCATGTTCCACTTGCTGTTGACCAAGACCTCCAGATCCATTTCAGCATGTCTGCTGTCCAGCCTCTCATCCTCCAGTCTGTACATATATCCAGTGTTGCCCCTTCCCAGGTACTTGCTCTGGTTAAACTTCGTGTGACTGGTGATAGCCACCACCCTAATGTAACCTCATTTACTATAGCCCTTTGAGCTCGACCTATCAGCCAAATGCTCACCCACCACAAAACAGACTTCAGGAGCTTGCAACTCAGAATAAGAAAGCCTTACTATTTTTCACTAAAGTGTTTTTCATATACTAGGCTTTGATACTGTCTTTTAAAGAGAGTAGCAATAGCTGCTGTCATTAGACATGCACTTGTTTGACATGTATGGTTGATTTATCTGTTGTTTTAAAGCTAGGACAAAATAACAAATACAAATACATCAAGTTTTATTATCCATGTAAGTCACACCTTATACTGATAACTCAAACACATATGCATCGGCATTTTACAGCTTTGATATCAATGTCTGTTCCTGAGACAGTAACTTTTAAATAAACCTATTTTATTAACATCTGTTCAGTTATTCAGCTGGACTTAATATATGTTTAACAATACTTCAGTGTTTAAATGGTACTGAAGGTCTTGTAGACTGATAGTGTCTGCCTGAAATTAGTTTTTGGGCACATACTGTCCCAGCAGTTTTTTGCAGATGCTTTTGTCAGTGGAAGAAGTGCACTGCTGCATCTTAAAGTGGCATTAGAACTGGGACCACAAAGAAGTACACACCAAGAGGCTGTGTTTGCCTCTGTGTGAAGGCAAAACAAGACTAGCAAAGATTAGTTCTGAAAAGTACCTCTTCAGGATACAGACATTAAAAATAAATATATTCTCTAGATACCTGGAAATCTGTAGTAAGAAATTTTCTGTAGAATGACATACAAAGTTGCAGTGACTGTTCCCCTAAACTTTAATATGCTTGCTGGGTGCTAGTATTCTCAAATTCACCTAAGGACAGCCAAATAAAGATAGTTGCTTTGGGTTATATCAACCAATAAGAAAAAAGCCTGTGATGTGGCTCAGGGAACCAAATTTTGCACTTGGATTAATCAGTATGATTCTTCAAAGGCTCCCAAAGGCAACATCCCTGAGCAAGTCAGTAGACATTCATTTAGTTGCACTAAACGCTGATGACCATCTAAGTGTTGGGAGGCAGACAGGAATATCTTTTTTTCAATCTCTGTAAATACTATTGCCTTGTAACTGCTCTTCAAAACTGCCACATTGCTTGCAGTCATCTCTTATGCAGACTATGTTAGTTTTGGGGCACTGAGTTCAAGACTGGGTGTGAAACTACTAGAATCATATAAAAACTGAAGTATTGCTTAAAAATGACATCTCAGTGATCACATTTTCCCAATTTGTGCCTTTCCAATGTTGACTAGTAATAACTACTACAAAAATCATACAAGTGAGACTGAACATTTCCAAAATGTGAATGTGTGGCTTTCCAGAATACTTGAAAATATCTCAGTAGAGCTGAAGTAAACAGAGCACATTAAAATATATTCCAAAATGAGTTTTCTGTATCTGGGCAATAAAAGAACAATTTTTTTCATCTTTTAAATTCAGTGACAGAACTCATTTTGAACCTCTCTCATTATTTAGAACTTGTTAACTTTATTCTAAATGTTACTTCATTAATATGCATAAGTATGAATTGCTTGCTAAACAGCATGCCCATGTTTTGCAAAGAGTTTTTAATCTTTTAGGATCATTTAAATGGACAAAAGTTCTACATTAAGATAACATCACATGCTATATTTAAAAAAAAATATTAAGAGTATTAAGGTTTTAGATGATCTACACTTAATTATATTTGGCATTAGTTCAAGAACAGTTGTCACCTATTCTATTAGCAGTGAGTATACATAACAGCAAGAGATATAGACACAGAAAAGTGTAGTAGCTTCTCTTATGTTTGATTTAGTGAAAAGTTATCAGCACTGGAAGATAAGCACCAGCATTTAAACCAGTGTAGATGCATGTAGAGTAAGTCAGCTGGGAGTTCATTTGCTTTTACAAATTGCCTAAGCAGAGAAGAAATCAACTGAAATGGGGCTGAATCTGGCAGCAGAAAGAAGCAGCTTGTTACACTGCACCATTTTTAAGTAAAAGGCAGAGAAGAAGCGTTTGAGACAGACATATGTCAGTAGGTAATCACAAATCATGTAAGCAATCTGCAAAATAAATATAAGTAGTGTGCTGCATGCTTTTATGTGGGAGATTCAGACGAAAAAAAAAATAGGACTTTCATTCAGAGCAGTGGTGAATTTAAGAGGTTTTAGAAAAACACAGCTCTTAGCAAAAATGTTTACAGATTGCCTGGCTGTTCTTCTCAGGTGAGAGAGAGAAGGAGGGAGGGAGGAAGGAAGAACCAACAGAGTGACTGAGGAAGTTTTCTTATTCATCTGTGGCCCAGAGTTGCAGGTTCTGTGGAGAGGTAAAGGAAAGGCAAAGCTGTTTTCCATTTGAACAGGCAGGCTGGCATATTTGAGTGTAGCCTTCCCAGTGCCAAGGTAGGGTAGGGGCAGAGAAAAACTGAGATATAGAGTCATTTCCCTCTTACGTACTCAAATAATTTACTTACTGCCTGATTTACTTACATGCAGATAGGTGGCTAATGATATGTCACTGCTACACTGTTAAGCTGCTGCTGGTTCACTGGAGAGAGCCAGAGAGTACCCAGGAGAACAACAAATGTGAGCACTTAACTGCGCTGAGCACCAGCAAAGCTGATAAAACCACTGAGCACACTTGAGAGCTCTGGTTGCTAAGGAGTGCTATGACTGGCCATTGCGCAAGACCTCAAAGCAAGCAGCTGAGGCACATGGTTTGTGTAGGAAAGCAATGTGTGCCCAGTGCAATAGATGTGGCAGCGGGGCACTTGCTGGAGAGGGGCAGGGTTGTTTCTGCCCAGGGCTGTGCTGATATCTATACCTCATTCTCTTGGTGCTGGCTCTCCCAGTGGTGCAGAGTCTCCTTGCTAACATGGCCCTATGTTCACTTTGGCAGAAAGGCACGGCCTTTCGGTAAATTCTCCGTCAGTCATTGGAGTGACGGGGTCACCAGCTACAGTGATTTCACAGCGTTGTGAGAATACTGCAAGGCCAAGTCCTGTATCAGGAAAGCAGATTTTGAAGATTCTGCTGAAGAAGCTGCATGAGAATGAAACAGGAAACACAGTGTAGGTTTCTTCTACTGACAAAAGCGAAGCAGAGACCAGACTCTTCTGCCAACATTCTCATCAGTAGATAATTATTGCTTACCTATTTTACAGTGGCTTCTCAAAACAGGTGTTTCCATTTAGAGAACTTCATCCTGCTGAGAAGTTACTACTTTTCTGCCTTTGATTAGCCTTGCTTGCACTCTTTTGATAGGCTCTTTCATTCCTGTTTTACTTTTATCTTTACATTATACTGTAAGATTTAATTTCTTCTGAGTAACAATGCTCTTCACCTTTTTAGAACTTCTTATGATTTGTCACCAACCCTGTCATGCTTTTCTTCCATCTCAGGTGTATCCTTCAGGATGCGTCCTATTCTAAAACAAGTCCTACACTCCCAACACTTTATATAAATATATGTCCTATTCCACTATTTTTTTCAAGTTCTCCTTTTAGAGAGGCTTGAAAGAATGTCATTCTATTTACTATTGGGCCCACCTACTTCACTGAAACAAGTTCAGTGTACTCCATTTGAGGAGATACCCCGAGCTCTGAATTATCTATTCCACGTAAGTGTTGAGCTGTTCTCAGGCAGGGTAGATATATAAAACAAGTATAAATACATGTTAGCACAACTGTCTGCCTGAGTCTGGAACATTTAAAAAAAAATGCAAGCTCAGTTACACAGCAGTTACAGTGTCACAAATAAGACATGTTTGATTTCTAATAGTTTCTTTTTAATCTGATGCTAATGTGAAGATAATAGAATTTTATAACTGAGTTAGAGAAAAACCTCAATGCTTACTGAAGGCATTTGCTCTACCTTAAGGCACATTACTAGTCCTAGAGTACCAATTAAAGAAATTAACATAAATTCAGATCTTCTTTTAATGGAAGAGGAATCTGAAATGTAGATTATCTGATTAATGACTGGGAGCAGAACAAAGATATTTCAGTTTTCAGTCACAACTCTTATCCACTTACTGAGGTTGTAAGATTGTAAAACAAAACATGCTTGCTGTCTGTTATAGCATCCCTGTCCCACTTACATCAATCGGCAGAAAATATTAAAAACATCAATAGATATAATTGACCTCTAGTTTGAACAATAAAAAATTATTAAATATTATTTACCATTTACATATGATGTTGTATTATTTACCACTAAGTTAGTTACTTGTTTGGAGATGTGATGTATTTATCAGTAGAAAATCCTTACATACACATTCGAGAAAAATCCGGAGATTTACAAAGCATTGTTATAACTGCCAATGATGTGTCGTTGCATTCAAGAAATTCTTTTGTCAGCAAAAGAAATTTTAGTCACTAATACAAGAAGACTGTAGATTAGACTCCATAGACCAGTTGCACTGGAAGATAATTCAGAATCTGCATTCTAGTAAACAGAGTTTGTGAGGGTAAATTGGGATGAGGTAGTTCAATGCTGTTTTCCTTAAAATGTATTTTTCTGAAACAGCTTATCGGAAGTAAAATTCCTTCTTTTAGTTACTGTGCTTGCCATACAAAATAAAACAAATAAAATAGTGTTATTAAGACATATGCTATAATTTAAGGCTAGCTCAATTTGGGAAACATTTGATTCTTCTTGCATAGAACACTGTGATTAATCTGTTTGCAATTCCTTCTTGTTTGTTTCAGTGTTGCCATAGTAATTTCTGTCTTTCAAGTACCAAGAAAATTGTTGAAAAGTACATCTTCTCTTGATTATGTAAACAGCATGCTCCTATAGAAGGAAATACTTTACTACTGTGTGCACTAACATCTCATCTGCTGTAGCTGCGCTCCCTCTTTTCAATAGAAGTCTATCCATTATGGCCCTAGTTTTATTAATTCTTTCCTAATCGCGAAATCAAAAGGTTTTCTTCTCACACTGACATTCCAAAGACATGCTTCTCAAAAAAGGCACAGTAACCAAATTATAAATGTTAATATATGTCCTTTTTCATAATAGTTCTGTAGTATCCTTGTGCTAGAGAAGCACTTGAAACAAAAGTCTGCTACATATATGCCAGAATTCCATTCCAATATCTCTCTGTAAATTGAATTACTTTCAGGCATCTGAAATCCCCAAAACAAAAAGAAATGCATTAGAAGATACAAAGCTCACAAATGGTTTGGGTTTTTCTTGCTTGTAAAAACAATGTCTTGTTGGACTGCAAATAAATGCAGAGGGAAAAGGAGAAGGGATATTTCACAGATTGATGTTGGTCTGCAGGAAAGGAGGGGGGTGATGAGGTTTTAGGTTTTTGAGAGCATGAGGTAATCTATGTTGGAAGGCACCAGCTCCCCAGTCCAGAGCAGGGTTGGTTTTGACATCGTACAAAACTACTTAGGCTGTTATTCATTCCATTGAAGAAATTCAATGATGAAGATAGATCAGTCTCTTCAGCTCTCTTCTCCACTGCTTGGCCCTCCTTATGGAGAAAATGTTTTTCATTATAGCCAGTCTGAACCTCCCATTTCAATCTGTGCTTGTTGCTGACCCTCCTGCATGGAAAACTGTAAGGAACTTGGCTTCATTTTCTCAGTGACCTCCCCACAGGTGCCACAAGGCTTCTGCTAGGTGTCCCTAGCAGCTGTCCTTTCTCTAGCTTGCACTAACCCCAGTCCTGCAGCTTCTCTTTGAAGGGCCAGTGCTCCAGCCCCCAGCCATCTTGGCCTACTGCTCAACTCACTCTAGTTTATCAGCTTCTTTGCTGTATATGGACCCGCAGATTAGTTACAGCATCTAGGTATGGCCTACCAAGCGCTGAGTAGCAGGAAATGATCATCCCACCAGCCTCCTGGAAATGCTTCTGTCCACACAGCCCTAAATGCTTCTGGCCCTCACTGCTGTCAAGATACATGATTGACATTGTTCTGCTTACTGCATGAGATGCCCCAGGTTATCTCCACAGAGCACCTTCCCTGTTGTTGTCAGGATCTCTTCCCTCAGACAACTCAGCATTTGTTTCTACTGAGTTTCAGCAAGTTTCCCTTCATCAGTTCACACAGCCTTCCTAAGTCCATCTGAATGGTAGCTGTTTCACTGAACATATTAGCTAGCCCTGCATTGCACCACTTTTTACCAGCCTCTGGGTAGTCTAAGAACCTCTAGCTACTACCAGTTATTTAAGCAGGGTTTTTTTGTTGTTGTTGTTTTGTTTTTTAAGCCATCTGATTGTCCCCTGTGCTGTCCTAAATTGAATATACAAACACTATGTGATACACTGACAAAAGACTTGTTAAAGGTAAATGACCTCCACTGCTCTTCATTTGCCCACAGATCCAATCATTTTATTACCAAAGGCATTTAGGTTGGTCAAGCATGATATATTCTTTGTAAATTCATATTGACTGCTCCCAGTTTCTTTCTTCCCCTTCATTTGCTCCAGAATATGCTCTAAGAAGACTTAACTCTGAGACCTTTCCAGGGATCCACCTGAGAGTAATCACTTTGTAGTTCCCTTGATTCACTTTTGACATTTTTTGAATATGGGCACATGTTTTCTGTCATTTACCTTCCTCTGTGTGGGATGAACCTTTCCTAATCTCTCTGACATTTCAAAGGTGATAGAGAGAAGCTTTGCAAGGACTTTGGCCATCTCCTTTAGCATTCTTGGGTGCAATACTTTGGGTCTCGTTGAATCCTGTGGGCTGATGTCTGACAACACTTCTGATTCAGAGCTTATCTCCCCAGGTACCTTCTTCCTCCTTCAGCTCTGCCACTAAGAATAGAACTCTGGCTGAGCTTTGCTGGTAAGATGAAAGTCACAAGCTCTATCTATGTACACTGTTAATAAATTATCACCACCCTTTCAGTCATCAGCAGCGTCCATTTTCCTTGTTCTATCTTTTCATTGTGAATGTAGCTATAGAAGCTCTTCTTGTTGTCCTTAACATCTGTTTCAAGGCTCACCCAAGTTCAGCTTTGGCTTTTCTGTAAACATCCCACCTGCCTAGGCAATATTTCTCAAATCATCCCATTGTATCTGTACTTTTTTTTTTCTGGGATGGAGTTAGCTTTCTTCAAAACAACCCTACAGTGCTGTGTGACATTGCCATCAAATAACCTGATCGTCCTGGAACCTCAACAATCCAGGGGAGAGAGACACAGTCATGGATGCCATGGAGTCTTCTCTCAATTTACTGCTGCATCACACGGCTTATATACCAGCATGGCTTCCACGCATGCGCGTCCCGTACACCTGCTACCCAACCCCACACACACACAAACCTTCCCACTCCCAAAGTCTTCCCTTGCATAAATCATGTCATCACGGGGCATCCAGCAAAGCGCTTCTTCATATCTCCGTTCCATGGTTCCTCTTCAGCTACTTTGGCTGTTGTTATCTTAGCAGTTCTTTACTCAGGCCTATCCCCCGGTTGACCTTATTCCCCAACAGCTGTGTTTTGGACTTGTGGTGAAAACTGTGGAGATAGCACACCACTGTTTTATGTGTTGCATGGTGGTGCTTATACAGTGCCAAGGTCTCTGTCTCTTGTTCTGCCCTGTCAGCAAAGAGGCTGAGGGTGCATCAGAAACTGGGCCAGAAACACAGCCAGGACAACTGACAACTCTCCCCCACCTGCCTTCTATATCATACACACCTCACAGAGGACACTCCCTATTCTCTCTTCCCTGCCTGTGTGTCCTGAAATGCTTGAGTTTGTCCATTAGAGAACTCAGGTGGCGTGCGCTTTTCTACCTCCTCTACAAGACGTCAACAATGCCATGTTTTTGTGACTGCACATGGAGATCAATTCAGGCTCCTCCTATTTATCTCTCAGGCTGCGTGTACACGTGCTTCATGCACTTGAGATTCATGGCCCTTCACCCTTTCACCATCTCTGAGGTTTTTCTTGTTTTCTCACCCTGCACTTGTTGCTTTCTATGCTGTCCAATGTCACTCTTCTCTTGAAGTTGGACAGTCTGTTGAAAAAGATGCTCTTTCCCTATTCTCTGATTGGATTCCATCTCTTCCTAGTAGTCCTCAATTCACAAAGTGGGTCATGTGGGGAAACAAAAAAGGCAAACTCCTCCCCATAACACCAGCTGAGCAATGAGGCATTGACCTTCAGAATCCATCAGCTTACCTGCAATACTTTTGCCTTCACCAGTAAGGTAGGCTATACCAAACCACAGAATGCCCTCAACCTGCCTCTCCAGAGCCTGAAGTCCTTCTCGATATGGTTAAGGTAAGCCTTGCCCATATTGTTGGTGCTCACAAGGGACATACCATACGATACAAGAGTCCAAGGGCTGAGCAAGACTCAGCAGTCTCTTCAAAGCATCCCGGATCTAAGCCCACTGCAAGCAGAAAAATTCCCTAGACAGCAAGTCGGGTCAGCAAGTGAGGGCCTCTAGAGTCACTCGTTATCATATGCCAATTCCTCCTGGTGCTCTAGCAGAATTAAGGCTCAGACAATTCCGATACTTTGCTGGACAGGGGTTTTTGCGCCCTTCCTGCCTTCTACCAGAGCCTTAACCCTGCTATGCAGCTGCAGATCTGCAGGTGGAGCACCAGCTGTACACTTGCTAGAGGTCACAAGCTTCCCGCCCGTCCCCACCACAGGAGCCTTTATTCACTCTATCAGCGGTAGTCCCTGGCTGCCTCTCTTTCGGGAAAGGATCTGTTCTCAACAGAGTCTCTGTGCAGATCTCATGGGTTTTACTTACTTTTTCCGGTTTTCTGCTTGTCTTCCCTGCTGCTGAGCAGTCTGCTCACTTACTTAGCTCCTTCAGTCGGCAGCCCAGCTCGTGGCCAGCTTTCACTTCATGTGAGACACCATCTCCTGCCCTAATCAGGGGACAGACTCCAGCACGGCCTGGAAGCTGCCTGCTCCCTCTGGAGCAGTGCCTAAGTCAAGGTCTCTGGCTTACTTGATGCTCAATAGCTCAAGTAAACTGTCAAAACTTACAAGCTGGGGACACTGAATTCGAAAACACTAAACATTTTACAAAAAGATCAACTGCTTCTCAGCTGGTCAGAGGCTTTGAAGATAAAGGCCATTCTTAATCTGGTCATCCTGGTCACAGTGATATGGATTTTTCTATTAATGAAGCATGCAGTATTTCCAGTACTGTCTGTCACCAAGTCTTTTGGGCAGAATAGCATTTTAGCATCATGCAGCATCTATTCTTGGGCAAAATAGCATTTTAGCATCATGCAGCTAACTATTAAGGAGTATTCTCACTGCATCCAGATGTGGTACCCGTGGAACCTATTTTGCACCTACAGTCTATGTACCTGACTGCCTAACAAAAATTACATCATACTGGAATATTCTGATGCCATATTAGGATATATGTATTCTAATGGATTGCCCAGAAAATCACATGGCCAATTTCAGACCACTGCATCTTACCACGCCTGTTCCCTAGTGCTTACCACCAGAACCAGAACACAATTGGAAGCCCAGTGCCCGATGTCACAGTCACCTGCTCTTGCTAAGGGCTGGCTAATTTCAGGGACTGAATTCAGAGAAGTCTCACCATGAATGAGCACTGAACCTAAAATGCAAAAATTAAAAAAAAAACAAAAAAACCTAAGAATAAATTGCCTAGGTATCTCTGGCATCCCCAGTTATTTCCTAGCACTGTATTTTACCATAGTTAGCTAAGATTTGTACTTCCCCCCTCAGGGCAATAAAGTATCTTCATAGCTCTGGAAATGGAGCAATGTCTTATGTTAAAATTTAAAGTTCCTAATTAAAAAAACAAAACAAAACAAAACAAAACAAAACAAAAACCTTTAAAATGTATGTGCTGAATTCTCCACTTTTTTGCTATCAAAATTTTTCACAATTTCACCTTGCAAACCAGATGAGATTTTCCTGAATTTTTAAATGTTCCTCCTCTCTCTTTTGAAATTATTGAATGCATAATCTCAGTAATATTTATATTTGAGGAACAGAGTAAAAAGGAATTTTAAAAACTGTTTGAAATATTCCAGGCAGCATCCATCTCACAAGACAACAGCTTTTATTTGCCAGTAAATTCCTACTGGGCAGACATTGATAAAGAAAACTACAGGAAGATCTTTAAGAACTAACAAATTCAATCAGTATCTAAACTCCTTGTCAAAGATGTATCAAAAGCTTCTGCTGCCTGGCCACCAGCAGGAATATTTATCTTCATTTCAGTAAAGGAATTATTCACAAATACATACATACATACATACATACATACATACATAAATATATATATTCCAGACAGATCTTTTATCAAAAAGGTCTGTTGACTAATTTCATATGGCTATATTCACAAACATGCTCCTTCCTTTATCCTCTGCATAAGAGAAGAGCAAAACACATTACTTTCTAAGTCTTATTCTTTCAGGGAATTGCACTGAGACATAGATCTGACAGGTCATCCTATACTTCTGCCTGTGAGTCTAGCGTGACTGGAAGTGTGTGGTTGCTGTTCAATTGCCAGCCCACTTAAGCTTGAGCCTCAGAGTCAGTCCTTAATTTGTTGGCACAAAACCACATCTGCCATCACTTCAGAGGAAAAACAGTCCGAAACACTCAGAGACAGGTTATTATAATAGCAAATGCTTGATTTTTCCCAACTGTAAGGGATATTATATATAATATATTGTATGGCCCTGCTATTTTTTTTTTTGTTTCAAGCACAGCATACTGAAATGCATGAAAAGATAATAAAAAGTAGTACTTCTCTAGAGTGGTTGAGGTCTCCATGAAAACAAACATTTCCTCCTTCCCAGAAGCTGGTAACTGCATATCAACAGCTTAAGAATTTTATTTCACTACTTTCCTTTTTTACCGAAATGAACTGAACAAATATACACATCGGCACTCATATAAAGATGCACACACCTATATACATACATATCATACATATTTTTATGTATAGAAATACTTCTGTGCTGATAAATACCATGGCAGCTAAGTTAAGCCTAAATCCCTATTCAGCATGAGCTGCAAAAAAATAAATAGTTGTCAAAGTCCCTATTATAGTGGCACTAAACCCTTTCTTCTACTTAACTCCTTGTTCTTCTTGAGCTAGCTTAGAATCACGGAATCACAGAATCATAGAATTTGGAAATGATCTCTTGAGATCACCTAGTTAAGCTCCCTAATAAAGAAGGTTCCTTACAGCAGGTTGCGCAGGAAAGCATCGAGATGGGTCTTGAGTATCATCAGAGAATAAACCTTCACAACACCTCGAGGTAGCCTCTTCCAGTGTTCTGCCATCCTCACAGCAAAGAAGTTATTTCTCATGTCCATACAGAAATTTCTCTGTTCCAGTTTGACTCCTACCCTTTAGATATTCATAAGCATTGATGAGATTCCAACCTTCCCCAGCCTTCTCTTTCTCTGGGCTGAACAGTCTCAGGTCTCACAGCCTTTCCTCGTAAGGGAGATGTTCCAGGCCCCTAATCATCTTTGTGACCCTCCTTCTCTAGAAGTTCCCTGTCTTGCTTGAACTGAAGAGCTCTGAATTGGACACAGTCTTCCAGATGTGGCCTTGCCAGGGCACAGCAGGGTGGGAGGATCACCTCCCTCAACCTGTTGGCCACTCTCTTTTAAATGCACTCCAGAATATCACTGGCCTTCTTGGCCACAAGGCCACACTGCTGGCTCATGGCCAACCTGCTGTCCAACAAGACAACCAGGCTATTCTCCACAGAGCTCCTTTCCAGCAGGTCATCCCATAACATGTACCGATATGTGCAGTTATTAATCCCAAGGTGTAGGACTCCATACTTGCCCCTGTTGAACCTCATCGGGTTCCTTTCCTCCTAGCTCTCCAGCCTATCCAGGCCTTGCTTAATGGCTGCACAGCCACCTGCTGTGTTAGCAACTCCTCTCAGCCTTCAATCATCAGCAAGCTTGCTGAGGGTGAACTCTATCCTTTCACCCAGGTCATTAATGAACAAGTTGAAAAAGATCAAATAGAATACTGACCCTCAGGAACACCGCTAGCTACAGGCCACCAACTAGACGCTATGCTGCATCGTCTGAGCATGTCCAGTTCTCAGTCTATCTCACTGCCCACTTACCTATCCTAACTCTCCTAAACTTACCTATGAGAATGTTATGGGAGATGGCATCAAAAGCCTCGCTGAAATCAAGGTACACAACATCCACTGCTCTCCCCTTATCTACCTATTTGGTTGTAACATCAGAGAAGGGTACCTGACTGATCAAGCATGATTTCCCCTTGGTGAATCTGTGTTGACTACTCCTGATAACCTCCTCTTCCATTTGCTTGGAGATGACACCCAGAATAAGCTGTTCCATCATCTTATCAAGGACAGAGGTAAGGTTGACTAACCTGAAGCTTCCTGGCTCCTCCTTGCTCCTTGTCAAGACTGAACTGGCACCACCTTTCCTTCAGCCCTCAGTCACCTCTCCCATTTTTCATGACCTCTCGAAGATGACAGAGAGCCATTTGGCAATTTTTTCTGCCAGCTCTCTCAGCATTCACAGGTGCACCCCATCAAGTCCCATAGATTTGTGAGCTTTATTTTGCCTAGATGCTCTCTGATGAGATTCTCCTCAGCCAAAGAGAGGTCTTCCTTTCTGCAGACTCTCTTATTTCCAGGGCCTGGAATTTCTGAGGGGCAGTCTTAGCTTTAAAGACTAAAGCAAAGAAAAGAATTCAGTAGCTCTGCCTTCCCAGTGCCTTCCATTAACAGGGCACCTACCACCTTCATCAGTGTGCCCACATTTTCCCTAGTCTTCTTTTTACTCCTGACATACTTAAAGAAGCCTTTCATGTTGTCCTTGATCTCCCACTCCAGATTTAATTCTAAGTAGGCCTTGCCCTAACAACACCCCTATATTCCTCTCAAATGGCCAGATGCCTTTTTCACATTCTGTAGACTTTCTTATTCTAAGTTTTTCCATGAGGTCCTTGCTCCTCCATGCAGATCTCCTGCCATCTCTGCCTGATTTCTTATTCTTAGGGATGCAGTGATCTTGATCTTGAAGAACTGGTATTTAAATGTCTATCAGTTCTCTTGGGCTTACTTACTTTTCAGTGCTCTAACCCATAGGATACCTCAAAGTAGGTACTTGAAGAAGTCAAAGTTTGCTCTCCTGAAGTCCTTATTACCTTATTTCTTCTGTGTAAGATCCTGAATTCATGATCTCATTGTCACAGCATCCAGCTGCCCCCAGCCTTCACATTCCCAAGCAGTCCTTCCTTGTTTTTAGGAACAAAGCCCAGCAGTTCACCTCTCTTCATTGGCTCCTCCACCACCTGCGTCATGAAGTTACCTTCCAGACACAGGACAGAAGCATCCCAGTCTGTGCATGCCTGGTAGTGTTGCTTTTCTAGCAGGTACCAGGGTGGTTGAAGTCTCCCACCAGAACAAGTGTTTGTGATCGTGGTTACTTCCATCTGGCTGCAGAAGGCCTCACCAACTTCTTCCCCCTGATCAGGTGGCCTCTAGTAAGCACCTAAAATGGTGTCATTTGCCCCTTTATTCTCATCTATGAGCTCTCCACTCACACATCATTTATCCCTTGGCAGAGCGTGATACATTCCTGTTTCAAAGTGTATTGAAATAATTCCTGTAGTTCTGGGACACCTTCATTTAAAAGGTCTAACTTACAATACAGTTTCACGCCAACCAGAAATCTACCCTATAAAAATTCTGGCACAAACTTTTTTTTTTTTTTTTTTAACTGGATGACTTACAGTTTCTACATTTGAGCCTGATTAATTCAAACTAGAAGTTGTGAATTCTTATATTCATCTGGGAAGACACACACACACACACACATGCACATGAAAAACAAAGCAAAACAAACAAACAAACAAAAAACCCTACAACCAAACCAAGTTAAAAAATCAAACAAAACCTGACACTCCATGCAACAAAGATGCAAACTCTGCTTGCACGCATTGTTTTATGAGTCATTGCAGAATCTGTTCACTTACTCACTGCTTGGTTCTCTGACAACAGGTACAATAAGCTTCTGCAGACACTAAAGACCACGCAAATAATTTTCACACATGCTATAAAATATGATCATACTAATGTACAATTAATATGCTTAACGATTACAGAAAACATATATCTATCTCAAAAGACTTTTAACTTTCAATTATTATTATTATTATTGCGGAGAATTGGAACACTGTGACAACCTGATTTATTCTTTCAGCAAACACTGGAAATGGACACGGAAGCCATAATTAGATAACCTTATATCACAGCTTCTTCAGGGATGTGTGCAAGTATTGCTACAAATAGAGTAGTGCTTCCTTTAACTACTGATTAGTAAATCTGGTTGCAATGCTTTCAAAACATTTTCATGAAAATACCTGATTATCCAGGTTAAAACATATGAAACATATAAAAGGAACTGAAGTGGTTCTATGGAGTTTTGGGAGGGAAAGTTTTATAGCATCCTAAGTCAGACAGTTATTTGAGGTGAAAATCAAAAACCTGAATATTTTATCTAGATTTTATCTGGATATTTCAATGCAGTTTTACTTTTGAAAACAGCCGAGAAGTTCAAAAGCTTGAGTATTATAATGAAATCAAATAATCTTTCACCTACTCTAATAACCAATAATATTTTGCATTAACATTTTCCTTTCCAGAAGATTACAAGCCTGAAGTAAAAATATTCTTCCAGATAACACTTTTTAGATGATCAGATGATCTCAAGGGTTAATTAATTAAGCCCAGCTGTATTCCAGTCATGCACATCATACCTACACATTATAGAGAACACAGCATAGAGGTTAAATAATTTCCTGTTCTCAACCTGCTGTGGAAAATTTACCTCCTGACATTCAGCCCTATTATCTGAACACAGTGAACTCATGGGAACCATGGACAATTGCTAAGCCACAATCAAAAAGCTTAGTCCACAGGAGCAGAAATCACTCCATAGGTCTCAGAGAAGAAAAAATCTAAAAATATGGAGTCAAGCTATAATTAATAAGCAACTTCCTAACTGTCAAAAAAAAAAAAGAAGTTCAAAATAATTCATCTTCTGTTTCAAAAAAAAGAGGCACATTAGTACTATGGCCATCAAGCAATGCATCATTCAATTATTAAATAAGAGAGCACTATTACATCTGAAATGTGGACTAATTATTCTAAAAGCATTAATCAATTTGTTAAGGACTCTTCAGTAATAATTTAGTCTCTTTGTTGCTACCACAGTAAGATTTACTTCACACAGCCATAATCTGCTTACTGATACAAACACCATCTCCTTTTTGTTAATTTCAGGAAAACATTTTAGAAGTGCCCCAGGCTAAAAGGGATGATAAATAAATTTTTAGACTGAAAGTTGAAGTGGATTGATTAGGAGCAATTTTTTATGTTTTACACAATAAAAACATGAACTGTATGGTTCATGGAGCCAATTTGCAGAGCAACCTCTTTTCTCTAATTGCTGCTAGACTAATGTAGAAGCACACTACTAGGAAGTAGAGAAATCCATTTACCCAACCATGTCATTTAAGTAGTGAACACAAGTAGTGAATTTTTCCATTACTTTTCATATTAGCCTTGCTACATTCCACCTGTGACCCTCATTTTAAGAGGGCATTGCTCTTTTATACGATTTTGTAACTATAATAAAGGTCCTCTTCAAAATTTTTTGAAGTAGACCAAGGACATTAAAAAAAAAAAAACAACGTAATTAGGACATAACCAATCTCACTGATTCCTGGTAATGTATTGTAAAACCAAATTATTTGTTAAAAGGTCTAATAAACCCCCATCTCCTGGAGCAGAACAGAACATTTCCTCTATTTCCTCTAGCACAAGAATCTAGTGACCCTTCTCTTCTCAATACTCACCCTGTGGTTGCCCCAGCTACTGAGAAATTTATTTTAAGGATCATTTATTTATAATAGGAAACCAACATACCAAATGGACAGATCCTATTTAACTCAAGGTAGGATTTTTTTTTTCATACTCTTCACATGAAAACAGACTACATATTGTAACTGGAGAGAAAAAAGAGAGGCACATCCTTAGCTCCACTTATCATAGCAAGTCAGTGCATAAGGAATAATTAGCTTTGCATTCTAGATGTTTTCTCCAAGGACTGTTCCTATTATTGCTGGAACTGCATTAAAAAGAATGCCATTAAGTAAAAACTGCTCAGCGAGCAGTTCAGTGCTTCAGAGTTTCCTTACTGGAATAACATTGTTTAAAAGCTATTCTCATAAATACCTAGAAAGAAATTGTAAACATCTTTGAAGAAAGTATTCCTTTTTCCAGAATGAAAGCAAAGACCACCATTGAGTTTGTCAAGTTACAGAGAGAGTTTCCCAATAGAGTGAAATATGCCTACAGTGTCTCCTGTCTCATGGGCGAAATGCATTAAATAAGTTCAAAGTGTTTTGATACTGTTACTCCAAAATATCTTCTATGCTATGGAAAAACTAAATTATAGGGATGATTCTGGAATAAGTGCTCGAATTCTGCACTGCATACACAGAAGCCCCCACAATGCCAACAACTGCTACAGCTTTTGCCGCAGCACAAAAATGATCAGCGAAAGGAAAACAGAAGAACTGGAAATGCCAGCTTAGTTTTTTAAGATGGGGGCAGTGCATGTAGCTCTTTAATACAGCTAACAACATTCTCATTGTTAATGCTCTGCTTTAAAACATAATTAGCTAAACTTGACTCTTCCTGAAAACTGTATTAACAATATTAGCAGCAGTAATTTAAGACAATGTTAAATATCTACCACTTCTGTATCTATGGATTTAAATGTATTATTTAGACCTGACAACATCAGGGCTAGCATGGATGCATTTGCATTGCAATATGTACCATTTTTCAGCAATATCTGGGCTTTTGGAACAAACTTCAGAGTGACCTGGATGGGACAGTTCTGAAAAAGTAACATTTACAGATGTGTGTAATTTATTCTCTTCAGAGAGGGACCTGGGCGTCCTGGTGGATGACAGGTTGGCCATGAGCCAGCAGTGTGTCCTCATGACCAAAAGGGCCAATGGCATACTGGGGTGTATAAAAAAGACCATTGCCAGCAGGTCAAGGGAGGTGATCCTCCCCCTCTACTCTGCCCTGGTAAGGCCTCATCTGGAGTACTGTGTCCAGTTCTGGGCTCCCCGCTACAAAAGACAGGGATCTCTAGGAAAGAGTCCAGCGGAGGGCTACAGAGATGGTGAAGGGTCTGGAGCATCTCCCCTATGAGGAACGACTGAGTGAACTGAGTCTGTTTAGCCTTGAGAAAAGAAGGCTGAGAGGGGATTTGATCCAGGTTTATAAATACCTGAGGTGTGGGGGCCATAGTGGTGAGGCCGGACTCTTTTCAGTAGTGTGTGTGGACAGGACAAGGGGAAATGGGACGAAGCTAGAGCATAGGAAGTTCCGCACGAATGTGCGCAAGAACTTCTTTACGGTGAGGGTGACAGAGCACTGGAACAGGCTGCCCAGGGGGGTTGTGGAGTCTCCTTGTCTGGAGATATTCAAGACCCGCCTGGACACCTACCTGTGCAACCTGCTGTAGGGAACCTGCTTTGGCAGGGGGGTTGGACTCGATGATCTCTAGAGGTCCCTTCCAACCCCTACAATTCTGTGATTCTGTGATTCTGTGATTCTAATGAATATATTATAATATATGTTGAATATGAATACAATTGATGAAATTATTATAATAATACGTAATAAATTCTAATGAATATAACATTCACACTAATAAAGATGAGACATAATACTTTAGAAGAATTAGCAAAAGGGTCAGCAGTCATGGCCTGTCTGCAGTATGTACTGTAATACCACTACAGATATAGGACTTAAAAAAGGGTTAGGTAAAATGATGTAAGAAATTCAGCCTTGCAAAGAATATGACTTTTCTCCAAAACTAGTCCAGTCTACAGTGCAAAGCTGATGGGCTTCTCCAGTGAAGCAGAGGATGTGTGACAAAAGGCTCGTGAAGTCCTGTTGGAGCAGCAGGAACAGAACAAGTGCGGGCCATTACAGCCAACGTGAGAGCCCTGCTGCAGGCCTGGCTCTACCACTCAGTTGAGAAAGGGGACCTGGGCATAGAAGGGTGTGATTCTCTGCCTAACAGTTCCTTTGAAAAGCTTTTCTCTTTGACTTTTTTTTTTTTCTGACAACCTTCCCAGCAAATGTTTGATATTGAGTAGAGACAGCTATGTCCTAAAATAGTGATTTACTAATTTTCTTTTCAAACTCTGTTGTAGCAGCATAACTTCACTGTCTTGGTTAGATTAAAATCTGATTTATATCAGCAAAACTTGAAGGGAATCAGACATGCATATTTACTTAGTATTAACCTAAAATCCTTAAGCAAGAGCAGACTTTGCTTTAAAGGTGCGTAAGGAATTCTGTTAAGGAAGGTGCCAGATATGATTGCACAGTGTGGTTCACATAACCATTTTGCCTACTGACTTTTTAACAGTTCACTGAATAAGCAACTTGGCAAATGTTAAAAGGGTTTTGTTTGTTTGTTTTTAAACAGAATGTGATAAAGTTTTCTGCTGCCGGGGTTAGTCATCAGCAGTCAGCTTCTTTGTGGATTCAGCACAGGATTTCACAGCATTTTCCTGTTCAGGTACAGGGACCGTTTCTTCTTTACCA
Source organism: Alectoris magna (assembly GCA_030625065.1). Taxonomy (NCBI): domain Eukaryota; kingdom Metazoa; phylum Chordata; class Aves; order Galliformes; family Phasianidae; genus Alectoris; species Alectoris magna. Next base: position 36,713,327 of record CM060564.1, read on the forward strand.
CTTCTGGCTAATTGCTTTTGCAGCACAGGCTGTAATCCTATGGTTACAATTACCCAAATAAGCCAGGCTTATATCAGAGTGCTTACAAGCTGTGAAGAGGTAAAATTGCTGAGGAACAAGGGCTGTGCCAGCGGAAGTCCCTCATGCAAATACCACTCCACTGGCAAAATGGCATTGATGACTTGAAATGGCAGATGCAGAAAGGAATGTACAGCAGTGGCTGTGCAGAGATGACACATTTGCAAAGCTCAATTTGCTTTTATTAGGATAAAAACAAGCATTTTTGATAAGCCTACTGTTTCTAGCCATAGCTGCATTCACCACTGGAGCAACTTCAGGAATATTTCCAGTATTTGCATTCAAATGAGAAACACTCTGAACTTTAATCCTAGAAAAATTTCCCAGATGCTTAGAATTTCAACAGTCATGGGAGAACACATTTAAAGGGACTCCACGTTGCCTGACACTATTTTCTCCCTTCAAACTACATAACTATTCAAGGCACTCCCGACCAATCTGGTCCAACCTGTTCCTAACGGCCTCATGGCCACTGAGCCCTGCCACCTCCCTGTGCTTATAACAGACTTGAGGTCCCTGCAGGTAGTACCTTTACTAATATTTTCCTCATATCTAACCTGAGTCTTTTCTGCAGTAATTTAAGCCTGTTATTTCTTGTCCTGTTGCAGAAAACAAGAATAGACTAATTGCTTTCTGTTCTTAATAATCCTACACTCATTTGAAGACTATCATGTTTTCCCATTGCTCCCTCCAGCCGTCCTTAAGGTGAACATCCCAATTTCCTCTGACTCTCTCCACTGACATACTTTCTTGCTTTTTGGATTTTTAGTCTCGTCCATAACTCCCCTGCATCATGCTCCCTAAAGCTGGACAGAGTAAATCGGCATAAATTCAGCGGTGCTGGCTGGTGGAGAACTATTTTGTACTGGTTTTGGCTAGGATGGAGCTAGCTTTCTTCACAGCAACATCTACAACACTGTCTTTCAGATTTGTGGTGAAAATGGCAATAGTAGACAGACATTTTCAATGTTGCAGAGTGGTGCTTACACAGCACCAAGGTCTCCTGTTTCTTGTGCTGCCCTGTCAGTGAGGAGGGGGGTGTTCCCAGGTAACTGCTTTCCTAGAAGTGGCTGAACATCTGCCTGCCCATGGGAAACAGTGAATAAAGTCCTTGTTTTGCTTTGCTCAGTGAACTGACTTTATTGCAACCTACGAGATCTCACACTTCTATATTCCAGCTCTCTCTCCCATCCCACAGGGAAGGAAAAGTGGCTGTGTGGGCTTGGCCACATGTGAAGGCCCACTCGCCACATGCGAATTTCAGGTTACAGTCCTTTACATGCTTCCCTGTCTGACATCTGTGTTTTTCACAGCCACTTGAGACTGAGACTCTCTCACTCCACTGCAACCCACAATTGCCTTCCTGAAGAGCTGCCTCCTAAGCAGTTACTGTCTGTATCAAACTTGTGCAGTTGATTGCTCCTGCTGAAGTATAGTATCTTATTCTTGTTCTTACTGATTTTCACTGGGGCTATTTTTTGGCCTTTTTTAATGTTTTTAAACTAACTATCCAATTTGCCAAGATCATTTTGAATTGTACTTTAACCATTTAAGCTTTTCTCCCACAGCAGGTGAAGCTGAGAGAAATTTTAGCAGGAATGGTTGAGTCATTTCTGAGAAGATGATGGAAAAAACATGCTATTCTGCCAGTGATTCACAGGATGATTTAGAAATACTAATACAACCCCAGCTGACGTATCTTCATGCTCATGGGCACAGTACCCCCCACCCATCCACCTGTCCCTTTCTGTCACACCATCTAGCAAAACAGGACAGCTCTTGATTGTTGAGGAAAGTGATTGTGGAGGGAAGTCTGAGAGTACGAATCCTCAGGCAAGCGTATCAGGAAATACACACAAAAGCCTCGATGTTTCTGACATGCGTAAAGAGTACAGTTATGCCAGTGACATTTCTTGGGGTAGAAATCCCTCCTTTACTACCATTATTGTCTTCCCATCATCTTCTCATTTGTCATTCAAAAAGCTGGAGCAAAGAGGGAGTGTGTTCTGATAATCCCCATCATTAGCAGCCCCTATTGTTTTCAGGATTGTAAATAAATGGCAGGGAAAAAAAAGGAAGAAAAAAAACAACAAAACTTTTTCTGACCTGAGAAGTAATTCTACTTGTTTTTTTTGGATCTGAAATAGCAGAGTATAGAAGGAACTGAGGGAACTACAGGTAAAACATCAGTTTATGTTTTGTACTATGATGTTCCAAATGAGAGCAAGACAAAACAGCATCGGACGCTTCAGTTAATACATGATTAAGAAAGATAGTGTAAGTCCCAATGAACAAAACAAAGGAGAAAAAAAATCTATTAACAATACACACAACAAGAAAATGAGAACTCAGACAACAAGACTAAATTCTCAATAAAGCTGTGTGATTGAAGTACTTGATTCTAGCAAAATAACGATTTCAGTATTTTTTTTTAATCTAATGAAGATTTTCCTTCAAAGGTCTCTGCTTACCATCGAACTTAACAGTTCTCAAGAAGTCCTTTCAGAAAAATACTGTCCTTAACACTTCATATAGCACTGCTATGATTCCCAAATAAGTATTAAATTCATATTGTCATGATTAATCTAATCCTTCTTTTAAATTTCCAGTTAGCATTTTAAATTGGTTGGGGTCTGTGTTTAGATAGATTAACTTATGTTCTGTCTTGTGTTTTTCTAAGACTTAAAATGAACTATTTATATAGGAACACAAGTGGATGATGGCATTAGCTGCACTTCTACTAGCGCTTGTACACGTATCACATTTTATAAAAGAGCCTGAGTAGTAAGATAATGAGACAGCAATGTCAACAAACTTGGAACACAGATTAAATGGACAGACTATTTCAAATATAATTCAAATATAAGTTCAAATATAATTTTAGCAGTCTCTGAATGGAAAATGGAAAGTAACAATTATCTTTTTAGCCAGTGTTTTATATTCTGAAATCCTCCTAGTGTGGGTCTAGTTCAATTACTGAATTTTCTTAATTTCCACCAAGGAGCATATTAATTGCTAAGGCTTAGGAGATCCATGCTCCAGGGACTGCTGAAAGAAGCAAGGAAAGAGGCTATATGCCTGTCACGTTACTCTAAGTATGCATTGCAAGAGCTTTTCAGGGACACTGAACTACATAAGTCTTTGGTGCTTGCCTATACAGGCTTCTTGTATTTTTTTATTATTATTATTTTTAAATAAAACTAAGACTTATTAAAGTTTCTTACAAATGGTTTTCCATACTCTGGAGTTCTGGAAAAATCAGTTTGTGTTTACCGTCTTGTTTATATATTTATAGTAACGTTTTCTGAGAACTCATTAGGATACATGGCTGGAAAATTTTCATTTGAAGTGGCATTGTTGTTAAGCAACTTCAAAATTTAATCAGAACTCTTTGCTGCATTTCATTATGGGGTTATTTCATAATTACTCAGCAGGTCCTGAGTATTTACTAATGCAGAAGTGACAGTACATCATAGTGCCAAATTACAACTGCACAGCTGGAGAAGATACTTAGAAAAATGAAGAGCAGATCAATGCATCATTTAAAATGCATCAGGGGAACACTCAGCATTGAGCATCCTTCCCTCCCTCTCTCCAGATACCTTTCACAGATGTAAATAATGCTACAAAATTCAGTGCGGTCATCTAATATTTTAAGGAGTCTAGCAAAAAGCAGCAGCTGGTTCTTTACAAATGCAGCTTACAGAAGTTAGGGTACTAATAACCAGGAGAAAGGTACAGTCCTATATCACACAGAAATGGATCAGCTACCACCATTTGTGCTGCACTTAGTGCATGGCATGTAGTACAGCAAGACAGCACGCAGGGATAGACCTCAACATCTGCTGAGACACACAGCTTTTATTGCGAGGGAAAAAAAGCAACAAAAAACACAAATAAACAAGAAAAACACAAAATCTAAACCTACAAATCCTTTTGCCTGTGAAATACCTGCATTCTTTACCTTCTCAAATTTTGCCACTAAAAATGAAGTTACTACTACCACTCAGTCTGCTTAAATAACATGTTAGCATGCTGCCACCTCTGAGGGAGGAAGAGACATTAGTATGCAGACATTATCTGTGCATGTGTTCACAGGAGTGCAGTCCATGCTTTAGTTTCTTACATCTGAAAATATTAAAGTTCAGTGAAATTCTTATGGGAAAAGAGATCCACTGTGCCTTTCTTTCCCTTTTGACTAGAAAACCCCAGTAGGAAACACAATGTAGATAACTAATTATCCTTAGATTAAGCAATTTCTTACAGTTATGTTGAATAACTTCATTGGCTACTTTGATCAGTATATTTATACATGATTTTCTTTTTTTGTTTTTCCTGCAACCAAATTGGGCATTCTACAGTCACTTATTTCTTCAGTGCCTTGGAGAGCTTAGAATTTCCCTTTCCCCACCACCCCCACCTTCTTTTGTTTATTATTCTTTACTACTCCTAATAAAACCATTGTTTGATTCAGAGGACACAGTGAGCTTTTTCTATCTCTGTTATGTTCAGGGCTTCTTAGCTTCCTTCTCTTGTGTTCTTTACTTGGCCTCTTACTATATTTTTATCCTATTTTCCTCCAGCGGGTTCCAAGATGCCTGTTGGTACTTGATCAGAAAGATTGTGCCTGTGGACAGTTTCATACACCTTGGACCAACCCATGCAGCTCTCCCTTGCCCTGCTTCCTTCCAAACCTTGCATCATGTACTTCCTTGTGCCTCAGGGGGCTGATTCAGGCTAAAATCCAACCCAGCAACAGGAATCAAACATCATAATTTTAAAACGCAGCAGCATTGTAATGATTTTTCCTTGTTTTTAACCCAGGAGAAAGAGGATGGTGTACAGACATGAAAACAGGGATAGAAAAGGTCTAACAGCTTCTTTTAGTAGTTGTACTGGCTCAAATAAATTTAAAGCAAATGCAGAAATATCACATCAAATTATCAGTTCCTCATTTTTTTCAGTGAGCTAAATTCCACCTAAATCTTAAAGGAAATTTATTGACTGGGGTTCTGCAAATTGGCACAAATGTTAGCAGCCTAAGCATCTTTATACAGAAAAAATAATACCTGATGATTTCGTCGGTCTGTGACAGTACCACAAATAATGAAGTTGCACTGAAACCATCCCCCACAGAAAACAAACCAACTCAGTTTCCAAGACTGAATGGCATCAGGTTACCCCAGACAGCTAATTGTTTTGCAGGCTTCCCCCATAGAATGAACATATTTGTTTCAAACATGCTGAGTGAGAAAGTACCCTCAGTAAAAAACAAAACCCACGCTGTCTTTAAGTTTTGACAGACAAAGCTTATGAGCACTATAAAAATATTTAGGAGTACTTGTTGAAGTTATATTCTGCCATGAGCAAGCTCAACACAAATTTTACTACTGATGATGGCTCTGTGGATGTCACTAACACAGCATTTTCAATGCTGTACCAGTAAAGAAACATTACCTCCTTGCCTAGATCAGCAATCTTAGTTTAAACACAGAAATCAAACTAAACTAAAATGAATAAACAATGCTCAGGAGAATGTTCTTCTAACGTTGCTTTTTAAAAATCTTTTGCTTTTTGTTTTCTATGTAACTAAAGAAATTAAAGAAACATCTTGCTAAAATACACTTCCTTTCAGATACTGGACATTCTCACCAATCACATCCCCTTTTACTACTAACAAGTTCTTACACTTCCTAAATGAATTTGGGAACACAGACATCCAAATTTCCAGCACACAAAACCTTAGCTAACAAAATATTAGAATGCAAAATATCATCATCTCCACTGCAATAAAAATTTGGTTTGCTTCCTTCCATCACAGAACATCTTTCCTGAAGATTGAAAACCCTAGTAGAATACAAAGTGAACAAACCTACTGCCTCAGGAAGACCTAAAGCAGTAAATTAAAATGGAAATATAATATTGGATTTTTAGATTAAAAACTAATTATTTCACAGAATAGAGACTTCATGAAAAATGTTGAGCTGTGCATTTAAATCAGCTTAAGACTATCCAGAAGACTAATACTTTTTCTTACCACACATTTTCATGTGTTCTTCCATAAAGAAATAGCAATAATAGTTAATTCATGCCTACAAAAAAAGTGGGTTTAGTTCAGACTGTACTGCTGAAGCAGAACAGTCTGTAGAACAAGAATAAACTATCAAGAAAATATATTTTTAAAATGTAATAATAGATAAATACCCTGTTATGCTTTACTTCGTACATTTGCAACTATCTGTGAAGACTGATTACTCTGGATAAATAATACTTAGCTGTGAGTATTCATAATTATTTCACATCTTGATTTTCGCAGGGCCTAATATATTGTTCGTTAACTTCATAAAGTCCACTATGAAAATATCATGAGATCAAACTAATTCCCAGTTCTGTCTGCAAATGGCAGAAACTGAAGAATGATAACTAAATTAAGAGTTTAAGATGGAATCGGGAAAGTAGCATCTGCCTAACTGGTTGTCTTACACCTGCTGATAGCAGACTTTTTTCTCCCTTGTGCTGCACTTAGTGCATGGCATCATCTACTGTCACCAACACCAATAAACATCGTAGACGTAGCATTTTTGCTGGTGAAAGGGGACTGTTTCATTCTGTTCTGTCTTATTTTATGTTAAATAAGATTTGTGCTCTACAACGCTTGTATTAGAGAATAAGGTTATAAATAAAAGCTAATGTAGTTACTAAAACATCATGTAATATCAAACTCATTTCCCTTCACAAATAGCAACACACTCCATAGCTAAAACATCTGTTTTCCTCCTGTGTTGGCTTTGCTTTCATTAGCATATATGATCACATTACAGTATTTAACAGTTCATGCCTGTTAGCTTTGTAGCTAAACATGTACTTTCCTAGTGACTGCCAAAATAAAAAGTAAGTGTTCCTTCAGCATCCTTGCACAGTTTAACATGCTTTTAAGACATGTTTTTGTTTTGTTTTTTTTTATCCATGGGTTCTTGCTGCACATATCCTGGCAACTCTTGGCAGCTCAAGGGTATTTTTAGTCACTTTTTGTACTCAAGAACAATTGATCTGCAAGTTAAAGGGAAAAGCATATCTTTCCACAGTACATATCTACTGGATGATTTCTGAATGCTTTAAGTTAAAAGTAGATCTTCATTTACTCTTTCTATTTAATGATGTTTTCTTGTGAGAACCCGTGTGAAGGTAACTATATTAATACTGGAGGTAGATTATCTAAGTATGTGCTTAGGTAGCCAACAGCAGTGGTCTGTTTTTCTGTAAAATAAATGCCAGGCTTGTAGTTAAATAGTAATAATTCTTGCCTGTACTTCATACACACTATACATCTATTAAATGATGATTGTACTGTGATGGTAAATACTAAATGAAATTGTCTTACGTGCAGAAAAGTCAGTTGCAAACATTTAGCTTGTAATTGCAGTTATTTCCTCAGTGCTGCTTGTGTAGAACATTTCCTCATCATGACCATAAATCACACTCCTTCCTGTCACAGACTATCTTGTACACACATACTTTCACCTCAATGTTTTAGGATTTTTTTTAATCTAAAAGGATGCTTTGTGAAGGCTATGATTCAGCCAGTACTTCAAGATCAGACTGTTATCTACTGCCTCATTGTTGTCCTGTAATTATCAACATCATAAAAAAAAAAAAAAAAAATCCTTCACCCTTTATGAAGAAATAATAACCTGCTTTTTTTTTTCTTTTTTTTTTTTTCTTTTTTTCCCTTTTTTTCTTCTTCCCCCAATGAAGGCTGTCCTCATCCAAGGACAAAAATTCCAAACAAAGACACAGAGAATTTGCATAACATGTCAGGGTGGTCCATGCCAGCTGGGTTAACTGCACAAGCTCTCAGCAGAACCTTTTCAAGGAGTTAGGTGTTTCTGAAACAGGCATAGATGCTCATTTAGATAGCACTAAATACCAAATATCTCCAAATTCCCACCCCAATTACAAATAAGGTGCTTAAGAGCTGAAAATTAGATGTTTTCAGCTACCCGGATTCAAACTCCTACCACTCTTTGAGTAGCCACCAAGTTGAGGAAGATTTCTTTGGCAAATGGACTTGTGAGAGCTTCCTCTCTAGGAACTAGGGAAATTCCTTTGTCTGTAAAAGTCTCCTGCCTGTCATTCCTCCTCCAAACAGCTTTTCCAGCTGCTCGTCCAGTCAGGCTGTGTTACTGATGCAATGTATTTGCCTGCACCCTGACCCTTTTTTATCATCTCAAAACTTTGTTGAAATCAATGATAGCCCTTGAAAATGAAGTTACATTTTCCAAAAATTCATCTAGCACTAAGCAATAGGCTGCATATTGCCTTTGTCTTTTAAGTAACTTCTTTTGCTGTTCAGTGGTAGGTTCTTCCATTACTCACACTACAAAAGCTATTTTAAAATCCATCATTATGATGACTTGTGTTACAGTACAAAACCTTCCCCTAAATAGCTTGCAGCTTACATCAGCCATACAGGTACAAAGAGGCAGGTAAGCAATGAGTAGATGGCAGGCAGTGCTCTGAGGGACCTGAGCCTCATAGACAAGACCTCAAGATGTCACAGCTGAGGGCAGGCCTGGCTGAGTGATAGTGAGATTGTGTGGTTTAAAATGCTTTAAGTAGTGATCAAGGTAACAGAGTTACAACTCTGAGCTTCTGGAAATCAGGTTGAAGCTCACTTAGGGATTTACCTGGATGCAGTGACTGTCACCTGCTTGGGGCAGGCCCACAAGCTGCTTCCCTTCTTCCCTTCCAGAGACAACGTCTCTGAAGGCCTGGAAAAGAAGCAAACACCAAGCAGGTGCCACAGAGGGCTGAGCAGGCAGACCCTGCCTGAGTTCAGTGCGACTAAGGGAGCACATGGAAGGAACTTTTGGAAGACTGAACACTAGGAAAGCACACAGGGATGAGCATGGCAGCAAAAAGGATTTCTATAAGTATATTCAGAGATAGTGATAAATGGGAGCTCACCATCGAATAAGAGAGAGGACCTAGTAACAAATTACATGGGAAAGACTGAAGTACTCACTGAGTTTTCATTTGTTTGTTTTAAGGTCTTGTTTCTCAAGGGTTAAGGTCTGCTTCCCAGCCTCCCATTTCCCCAGTTCTATTATCAGGATCTGCAGAAAGACAGCACTGCACACTGCAGGAAACAAGGCAGATAAGGAGCACAGTGTCTTTGCAGTGAAGGTAACTAGTCATATATCAAGCCTTACTGGACAGCAGCAAGCAGCTTCAAGAAAGCAATCCTTCCTCTATTATCAGTGCTTTGTGAGACCACATTTGGAGCATTGTGTCCTATTTTGAGTTCACTAGCATAAGAAAACCACTGGAGCAAGTCCAGCGGTAGGCTGCCAAGGTGGTCAGGGGACTGGAGCACAAATCACTCCCTGGAGAGGATAAGTGAGTTTGTTCAGTCTAAGAAACAAAAGCAGATTCAGACAGGAACATGCTACAGTTTTGCCCTTCTGGAAAACCCAGTATAAGCAGGAGGAAGAAAAAAAGAAAAAAAGAAAAAAAAGAAAAAAAAAACCCTTAAGGAAAAAGGATTAAATAGGGACATACTGATATAGAAGTCTGGTACATGTATAGCAGAAGCTGATTTGTAGAAAACATACGCCTCTTCTACGGAGCTTAACAAAATTGCAGTGTCAGGCTGCCCTTACCTCCCATTTCTGTCATTGTTGCTGTTCCGCTGTTCCATTAATTCAGGGACTATAATGAAGAAAATTGGATCTGAAATCAGAAGTACTATTTACATTTTAAAGTCCTTTTTGCCCTTTTCTCCCAGGTAAATACATTAAGGTTTGCTAACCACTAGGATAACTCAGAAACACTGTACTGTAATTTACTCTTTTCTACCTACAAAGTAAGATTTGAAGTTACTGGGTTTTTATTCTAAACAGAAATACTTGACATTACTATAGCAAGATACTAAGAAATATGCCTAGTACCAAATGGTATAATTCCCCACTTAGCTTTTATGAGTACTTCTCCTACTGATATGACCTGAAATATTCTTTCAGCATGAAGTCACTGAAATGCTCTTAGATGGAATCAGTCCAGTGCATCCTTTCGGAAGTGCTTTACCATTACTAACTAGCACTTTAAGATGATATTACAACTTGCTTTTGCTTCCTTCCTTAGGATGCTGTCTTTGTTCAACAAGCCCACGTTGTCAGGTTACAATGACATGCATCATTGTGGAAAAACTTGTATCCAATAGGATTAGGCTAGTCCTCAAACTGTTTTTGCAGCCTAGTCTATTTGAAAACCTCCCACATTATTTGGTCTAGCTACTGCTTTATTCTACTGTGAGAGTGAATACCCTTTAAAAAAAGTAGAGCACAGTTAAGGAAGAGTGAAAGAGAAGACAGAAAGGGCAGCAGCTACTTTCTGATCGAATGCTATAAGCAGCTCTTGAGTTATATTGACTATCGTCTTCATCAGCTTGTAAGGGAATTCTGAACCACCTCCAAGCAAAGCACATTCGCACCTCCCCTCTTGATCACTAACACAGACAAGGGAGGTTGCAGCCTGCTTGCTTATTTAACCTGTAAGAATTCTGATTATCTGACAGACAGACATGCATCAGTGCTTGGCATACAAAGGCAATATACACACATCACATATACTCACAGCACATAAGCATTGTGATCAGAAATAGCAAAGTTGGTTCTGATTACCAATGAAGTGAATGAACCAACTACTGGTACACATAACCAGTTATGTCACTGCTTGTTTGATATGTTGCTGTTAATTGAGTATGCAGAAATTTTATTTCTTTTCCTATCCAGAAAAAAAAAAAAACCAACAAAACCAACAACAACAACAAAAAAAAAAACCACCCATAATATTTATCATTAATTCTTAAACACAGATCTGGAATCAACACGCGCCAGAAAATTGTACCGAAATATCTGCTGAGCAGTGAAGCACTGACCAGATCAGCAGTACATTGTTTACATAGACTTACATTGTTGCATACACTTGACAACATGCACAGAAGACTTCCAGGAAAAGAACATTCAGAAATTGAAGGCTTATGTATGGGGCAGCCGTGGGTGCCAGGGAACAGATCTGACAAGTAGCATTGTCCCTTTTCAGCAGGGAGAAGGCCAAGCAAAGAGGGAACTTCTTCGAGCAGAAAAAAATACGCAAATACATGAAGAGTGAAAGTGTGACTTGAGGTGATCAGCTAAGACAATGATAACACTTACTTTAAGTGCTTTGAATGGTTTGCTCTTGCTTTTCACTGGTAGAATATGCATGGACTGTTTGTTTAGCTCAAACTTAAAGGACTTCTCTTCTTTTTCATGGTAAAGTTAACATCACAAACGAAATTAAGTAATCCCCACAACTCCAAGTAATGTAAAAGTTTTCCATAAGACTACCTTAGAAGATTAGTCATCTGTAATACATTTTAAGGGGATTACCTGAGATGAAGCTTGGTCAATTCCCTATTAACAAGCACATTATAATGCTGGAGCTTCAGTTGCTTCAAAAATAGATCTCTCACAGCGATAGATTCTTGCTATTACAATTCTAAATGATGCACAACTCACCCAGCAGACGAAAAGATTAAAAGCAGACAACTACCAGGGCTATGGTTTGCTCAGATTCTCTTCAGAGAGGAGAGGGAAAGGGAAGGAGAGGAAGCACAGCAACACAGGAATTCTAAGCTGTTCTAATTAATTCTAAATTTCTAATTTCTAAATTTCTAAGCTGCTGGAAACAAAGCATAAAAAGGCCCACACCTCACAAAGCTTTCCCTTTCTCCACCTGCAGCCACTTTTATCTTATTTAGCAATTTATCTCTACTTTTCCTTAAGTCCCTTTGAGTACCAAAGAAAATCTCTCAACGGGGGGGCAAAGCAGGGAAACAATGCCGACAGTCTCACAGCAGCCATGGTTTAGAAAGAGAAAAGGCTATGAAAAAGTTAGATAATGACAATTCGAATGAAAAATCCCTCTCCTCACTACAGATTTTACATTCCCAACAAGCACTCTCAACACTGCACAAACTTCTGCTATCATCACCCTACCCCCGGAAGAATTCAGAATTCTACTCATTTCAAACAGTAAAATGAAGGTTAAAGGGTGGGAAGAAGAAAAGGGAAGAACAAAAACAAACAAAAATATTTCTCATTCTCTATACACTCAAAAAGACTTATATTTTCCTCTAAAGGTGACAAAACAGCTTTCATCAAAGCTTATACAAAAAGTTTAATGTTTACTTTTATACACTCTAGAAGCAGAAATGCAAAACAAAAATTAAGGCCAATATTAAGTATACAGGAGATTTGGCAAGTTTGCATGGGCTCAAAAACATTAGCAATGATTAACATGCCAAAACATAGATTCTTTATTTGTTAAAATAATTCTTTTTCTGCTAATAAAATATAATTTTTAAATTGCCGAATATTTTAAGTACAGGGTTTTTAAATTCCATTTATGTATATGTAGGTTTTTGGATTTTTCTACATCTGAATATTTAGAAGAAAATCTTCCACTTCTCTATACTTCAGGCTCTTGCACAAACACTATGCACTCAAGTTTTCAAGCTGGCACATTCAGCAGTGAACACACCTAAACAATAACTCTATCTCGATTTACTCAACTGCTTTCCTCCACAACTACCTTTTAAATATCCGGTAAGAATTCATCCTTTCTTTTGAGTAAGAATGAGCAGGTTTGTTCTTTATTATTTATTTTCTTACTGCTCCTACAGAATACCGGCCAAGAACACAGAAGATTTTGCTGGATTAGAATGATACATGAACATTTTAAATCAAGCTAGAACTGTCTGAAAATGCATTTCAATGCTGTCACCTAAGAAGCACACTGCTAAATTCTTTCCCACCAATTCATCCCCTCCTCTCATTTTTTCACTACTTTCCCTGAAAGAAAAGGCATACCACTTAAATTCAAAATGCTAAACTTTCAACAGCCTTTTGGAGGAAATATTAACCCAAATGTTTCCATTAGGTCAGCAGCTTTGCACACGTTATTTATTTAAACGTTTCTTCAGTTGTTGTAGATGTCTTGCATCAGTATCCTCTAGAATTAAGACAGTGGCTTTAGACTGAAATGGATTAAACTCTATAGTCATCAAACAACAGAGATCTATTAATTGTTTCTGACATCTTTCTAAACCATCCTTAAGCTTTGGTTGCAAAGCTGGATCTTTTCTCAACATATGCATTTCAGGCACTGAAAATCCTATCAAACTTGTTAGAATATCATCAGCAAAATCTACTTCAAGGTAAGCAGAACCATCCGAAACTTTAGCTTTTATACCCCAGGACCCATTACTGCTTGTGAGGTTTCCAGTAAGAGTTACAATAAAACACTTCACTTTCACAACTGTAACAGTTTCTGGCTTTTTTGCAAGGAGAAAGGAAATATATGTGAAAGGCGGAGAATCTAAATCAAGATCACATGCATTTTCTGGTGTGCAAAGAATGGCCTGCTGATCTGCTTCTGGATCAGTTTTCAAGAAAGATACGGGATCCTTGTTCAACTGCCTGCTGTCAGGAACATGACGGGATTGACAGCTGCTCTCATCCAGGCCTAAATCATTCTGTCTTTCTTCACAGAGACTTCCCAGAAGAACAACTGCCGAGCTGCAGGCCTGAGATACACTGTTACACTGTAAAAAGCCACTAGTATCAGTTCCATCTCCAGCAGATACTGTTCTTCCCAGATTCTTTTGCTCGCTGTTAACTTCTACAGGCTTCTCCCTCTCACACCCATCATCTTTTTCAGAAGTTTTATTTAAAGATGAACCACAGGAGCTTTGGTATGTATGTGGAATTCTCCCGGTAGTTAAATTTACATTTCCATTCCTGGCAACTGATGGCACTTCTTCCAGCTCTCTTTGGATCTCTTCTTCTAGAAGAATGTCATCTTCCAAAGGAAAGTCATTTAAAAAGGCATCATCATACTCCACAGGAGGTGCAGTTTGTTCATCTGAACGAGGCAAAAGATTTACTGATTCCTGTTGCAAAGTATTTTCATTGTATGTAGTGAGCGAACCCGAGGCTGTATTAAAATTGTCGCTTCTACTGTAGTATCCACTTTCTGAAGATGTTTCATTGTTTAAAATAAAGTCATTATTTTCATCAAGACTGGCCAAGAGCTCTTCATCCGAAGGGCCTAGAGTTTGTCCTAATTCATCCACAGGAGCTGGAACAATTTGTTCGTGACCAGGTTGCCCAATAGAATCAGTGTTCTCAGCTTCTCCAAGTAGTCTAGCAAGGACCCTTTCCTGAGAATACTCTTCCAGAAGAGCATCTACCTCACCACCCAACAGTTTTACGTTTTCTGGTTTAAGCAAAAGGACCCCAAGACGATATGCAACATTACCATGCACGGTGATTTTTGTTCCAGGTGGAAGGTTGCTATGGAGGACAGGCACTGGCTGATACTCCATGCCCTGGATTTGATGTATCCCATCAGTTAGCTGCAGCAACAGCATTCGGGTAGGCTTTGCTTCCCAGGGCTTCTGGAATGCCTGAGTATTGGCTGTTACTTCTTCATTTACAGTACTTTTCCCTCTTATCTTCTGTAACTGGGAATATGCTGGTTGGCTAACATCAAGCAATGAATCGATCTGCAGGGAGTAAAAGCCAGACAGCTCTCCTTTGGGGGCATCTAAGATGCCATCAGGCAAAACTGGATATTCCAAATCTCTTAGATCAGTAAGCAGCCATTGCTCAAACACCTGCCTGTTAATTTGAGCTTGACTTAAGTTACCACCACCATTTTCTTCCTGAATCCAATTAATACATGCTTCCAACCATGTCAAAGGAACTTTAACGTGCCATGTGGATGAAAGCCAGGTTTCCACTCTTGCTGTGACGTTAGGTGTAGTCATTTTTGCTCAAGCTAAAACAAAATCCAGAAAGACATATTTACACTTCCGACGACTGCTGAATTTATGACATATCTTTCACTTTTATAATACTGCAATTTGCTCTCATAGCCCAGCTATTCTAAGTGTGACAACACAGAAGCATTTTCAACTAGAAACACTTCCACAGATACTAAAAATAAATAAACAATTCCAACATTTAAACAAGTAAGCTTCCAGTGGCATCAGCAACCTATGCAGTTTGCTCATGCAGGATCAGTATTTAGACTTCAACACCCAACTATTCTTGGTGAGTTTTTTCCTGATGATTTAATCAAGTATGCACCTGCCTCCCTCTTGCTGTGCATAGCAAGACCAGACCAAAACAACTTAAATTTCATGACCAGAGCTACGTACAAAAATGGTTCTCCTAAATATTTTTTGTTTTCTTCTTCTGGGTGCTTCTGTTTACCTTGAATTTACTTCAGAAACTGATGTGAGATGACATTCTCCCATTTGTGAACAGAAGCAGAAGTCTCCATCCACAACACAGACCTGCTCTCTCCTATGGCACTGCAGCTGAGAGCGTCGGGCCTGACAACAGGACAGTGCAAAATACCTCTGCTACCTCGAGCCTCAGGGCAGGGTTTGACGGCAACACCTCACGGCAATCAGCACCTGATGATCGCCAGGGGCTAAAAGGCAGCAGCTTCCGCTTACCTTAGGGAGTAGTTGTGTGTATTCAGGCTGCATAACCGTGCCCGCAAGTACTTCAACCCCAAGAAAGCCTGACTAAGGACCTACACAGTGAAACCCAGCTGCCAGAGCACCCAAGATACACAACACCAAGTTTTAGCGGCTTTATTCTACAGTAATATAAACAAACACCTGCCCCAACGCTCCCTAAGGCCCCACCACAGCACCACCAATGTGCGACCACCTGAGCCGGGCTCGAGGGCTCCCAGCGGGCGTAGAGGCCCCGGGGCACCTCCGAAGCGCCCCACACTTACCGCAGCCGCAGCCCCAGCCCTAGCTGGGAGATTATCCCGAGCCCGCGCGTCGCGGCAGCCAATCACAGCCGCCATCCATGCGCCGTTTTAGGCCTCGCGAGAGCCCCGCCCCCCCGGCGCCGGGCAGCAGGCGCCAGGCGGAGTTTTGTTGGGCGCCATTTTCTCTACGCGCGACTGGGGCACCATTGGTCTCTTTCGCCGTTTCCCGCTGTTTCTGCTGCCACCGCCGCTCCCGGGGCGGCTTTCCACCCGGCAGGTAGGAGTACCAGCGAGGCGCGGCGGGGTGGCGCGGGGCTGCGGTCACTACCCTCCCGTGAGCGGCCGGGCCGGCATTGCCGTGGCTCACTCGGAGGGCGGAGCGGAGGCCGCCCGCCGCGCTGACGGGCAGCGCTCTTCCCCAACGGGGCGGTGGCAGGGCCGCGCGGGGGGGGCGCGGCGGAGCCAATCGCCGGGCGGCAGCGGTGGCGGAGGTGTGCGTTGGCGGCTGCTCCCCTTTCTTTGCTGTGCGCGCGGGGGCTGGCGGCGGCTGCAGGTAACGTCGGCCCCCGGCGAGGTGCGGTGGGGGTGCGTAGCGTGCCCGCCGGGCTGGGGGAGATGGGCGCGGGGAGGCCGGGCCGCACCGGGGGGAGTGGGGCCACGCCGCGCCCCTCTGTGACACAGCGAGGTTAAAGGCCCGGGTGGACCGTGGGACTTAGGAGGGTCCTGCGGTGACCTCGGTGAAGTGGTGTGGAGGAGAACTAGAATGGGGTGAGGAGAGAAGGATGTGAAGGGCGGTGGGGGCCCCGCACGAGTGGTGCGGCCGAAGCTGGCGGCGCTACAGTGGCTGCTCTGGAGGGCGGGGGAGCGGCCGCCGCCTCCTCTCTGCGCCCGCCCTTGGTAACTCTGCGCCTGGGGCGAGTTGTCGGCAGTTATGGCGGCGGGGGGAGGGCGCTGGCGGCTGTGGCCTGCGCCGCCGAGAGGCCTCTTCGGCGCGAGGCGGTACTCCCCGCGCCGCCGCTGTCTGCCTCATTCCAGAGCCCCCGCTTGCCGCCATGTCGGGCGCCGAGGCGAAAGCCGCCGGCCGCCTTCTTTGTGTTCCCCGGCGGGTGGGGGCGATTTCCGTACGGCCGCATGGTGGAGGTTTCTCCGCCGTCGGCTCCGCCTAGCAGTGGGCAGGCGCCATTGCAGCCGCCGCCATTTCTGGTGCGTGTTGCCGCCGCCGCCGGGAGCTGCGGCTCGGGCTGCGGGTTACGTAACGGCGGCTGCCCGGGAAGCGGGGGCGAGGGAACAGCGGAACGGAACGGCGTCGGCCTTTCCCGGCGTTGTTATCGGGCTTACGGTCGCAAATGCGGCCGCCCGTGGGCCCTTTATTCTCCTTGTACTTACAAGAACGTCGCGTTCTCCAAATTAATGACACCGGCTCGATTTACAGAGCAGGCACTGTAACGAATAAGTACACGTGACGGGGGAGATTTGATGTGGGCGATCAGTACAGGGGGCCGGGGGAGATTAAGCCCTGAACCAGGATGTTTCATTCCTTTCCCTTCGGTGCTGAAGTTCTTGGAATGGTGGGAAGTAGAATGACCGGTGTTCAGATGGGCTGGTTGAACCTTGTAAATCTCTTTCACCGCCTAATAGCGTTTTGGCAATGTCTGGTTGAGGCTCTTAGCCCACACAAGGCAAAGGCCAACCTCACCCGGGAAGGCACTGCTCCACTGCTGCCGCCTGTCCCTTACAGTGTGATTGTAACAAGTTCGCAACTGGCTGGGAGTGCCTTTAAAAAGTTGGGCTCGCCTCTCTTCTTTCTCTTCTTTCCTTTGTGGAAACGAGACTGTCAGGTATTTGCTAGAAATTAAACAGTAAGTTACCAGGGAGAGAAGTGGATTGTGTGGTGGTGCTCTCTGTAGAAATGAAGTTTTGAAGAAAGAAAGTTGCAAAATTATTTTTGTCTGGGCTTGCAAGTATTTCCAGATGGACTTAACAAAAGAAGGTATGTTAAAATGCCTGCTAGTTAGTTGGCATGAGATTTATAAAAAAATAATGTTAACAGTTACCAAAAATTTACTGTTTTATTTGAAATTGTTCAAAACTAAACACTAGAAGCAGAGCAATTGTATTCTTCTGAGTATCTGAAAATCACAGTTAATAACAGTAACTACTTAAAATGACAAAATGCTTGGAAACTATGATACTTAGGACTATAATTGTTTATTTGTAAGGTTACAGATTTGTTAAATATCACCTCTTAGTGGTGTCTTATATGTTTTGTTATGCCTTTGTATGTTTTCTCATTTTATAAAGAAGAGCTTTACAGCAAAAACTTGGGCCAGACCTCTTTTTTTCTGAATGTAGTGAGAATCATAGCTGGAAGCCAGCAGAGTCACAACTCATCTGTGCTGTTTTCATAGGTTTTGGAAGTGATAGGCTGTTGGATTTTGACCCCGCCCAGAATACTTGAGGTTTTTCTCCACAAGGATATATAGCAGTGGTAAGTTCCTGAAGCAGGCATTTATCTTTTCTTTTTCTCTTCGTTATAATGCACAATTCACCTTCTTATGAAATAGGTATGCTAGCTCTTTTATTCTTCAACAGGTTTTGTCTGCCAACCTAGGAAAAAAAGGTAATGGAGACTGAACAACAGGAGGAGACCTTTACCAACACGGAGACAAATGGTAAATTTTTTAAAGGACTATTTTTTTTCTGAATCAGCCTTTTATAATTTCATTGTTTCTTAACATCTTGTAGTGCTATAATTGTATTAAATAAGTATTTATCAGCTTCAGTTTTACATTCTGCATTAAATCTTTCCATTTCCGAGTTCTGTCTGACTTACTTTTGAAGCATGAAAGGATAATTTTTCTTTGGATGTTTTAGGGATTGCCTAAATGGCTGCAACTACACAAAAGTATCAGTGATATCTCTTAACAGCATTTTTGCATTGCAGGAAGTTAGGGAGGTAGTGCTGAGTTGACTCATGGCAGTTTTTCCAAACAGTGTTTGAAATGCTGCTTTCCTGTTATTTCACCATTACTTCAGTGTTGGACTAGCTAACTTTGAACTTCTTGGTTGGAAGGTTTTTCCCTCTTGTAAATTGTAGGAGGAAATACTGTGTAGGTGATTGGGTGATGCTGTATTGTTTTAAACAGCATGCTGCTAATGTGTCACCAACCAAGTGTGTAGTATTGTCATTTAAGTCATGATTCTTAGATTTTTAAATGGGATCTCAACAACTAATGTAGGCTGGTAATGTAAAAACCTGTTGACCTGCTATGGATACTGAGATTGGATGTCAGTAATCGGGCTGATAGGAAATAATTTGTTAGAAAGAGGATAAACTTGAAATCTGTTTCATTTTGTTTTGACTTAGAAAGTTAAATAAATGTTTGTATTTCCCCCCTATGGACCTTTCTACAGGCAAACGTCCTGCAGAAGATATGGAGGAAGAACAGGCCTTCAAAAGATCTCGGAATACAGATGAGATGGTTGAATTACGTATCCTGCTTCAAAGCAAAGTATGCTATCTTTTTATTATCACTCTGTTGTTGCTTGTAGTGTCGTGCAAGACAGCTTTGACAAAGTGTAAGTTGGGACATAGGTTTAAAAAGAACACGCTTTATTTAATGTAAACAGAAATATTTCTCAGTGTAGTAGTATCTTATGATAGTAGTAAGACTATTGCAATGGAGTTTTCTTCAGTAATTCGTTCAGAGAGTAAGTTCTTGAGAATCTGCTTGTTAAATAAATATAAATCTTAATAAATATAAATCTTAAATAAATTTATAATTCTATAAATATATAGAAGACACAAATTCTGAAATAATAGAGCAGTAGAAACGAACAGCTGTTTTTCTTGCGTTTGAGTGGATTGTTACTTTGGAGAAGAGGAGGGGGAAAGGGTTGTGTGACTGTGTGTTAGTCTTCAGAAAGGAGGCAGTTCAGAGAATGGTCAGCCAGTGATGGTTAATTATGTGTGGGAGTTGAGATGAGAACTTGTTGCGATTTTGGTGACTTTCACTGACAGATTTCCTAAATCTGTTCAAATGCACCAGCAGGAAAAAGTGTGGGAATAATGCTTTTGGAATTGCAGTAGCTTCATGCATTGGTGTAAATTGTTGCTATAAACTTGATATGTATGAATTTCCTCTACTGCCTACAGTTGTTAAGGATAATATATGTTGTCTGAAGCATCTCAGTCTTTTGTGTTGGCACGGGGAAATATCTGAACTCCGTGCAGCATTTCTGACCAGTAATCAAGTTACGTGGAAATGTTTGTGTGCTGTTAGCCTCAGGTATGAACTGCATGTAGTCCTTAAAATAACCTGGTAAAAATAAATAAATAAATAAAACATAGTTTTGCAATTACTTTTCTTTGAGCTCTGCAAGTTTACTTCTGATGCTTCTTTAGAAACCTTTAGAAAGTTGGTGATTGTTAATGTCATCTTTGCTTTTTGCCAAATGTACTACTCTGAAAAGTCAGTTAACTTAAGTAGATGTGAACCAAAGGAAATCCTTAGAATTATCAATAATCGTTTGGAGTACAAGAGTGAAATTTGTGAACATCACATAAAAACAACCAAAAGAAAGGTTAAATTAGGGAAATTGCTGATGTTCATGGAATCCCCTTTTTTAAGCCTGTAGTCTTAACTGTGAGATAGCTCTAACATATGCAGAATTGTCTAGAGACATACATTTGGAATTGAAATAATGTTAGTTGTCAAACGAAATGCTCCTCCCTTAGGGTAAGTTAGAGTTGTTGGTTTTTTTCCTATGGACAACCTTTATTAGTTTGTTTCTATTTGATCCAAACCTTTCAAAAGCAAACCCAAGTACCCTCCTGCTCCTTCACCCCCTGCCAGCAGAGTAGCATGAAAGTAGATACATGATTCTTATTCTGAAGTTCAGAGTTGTTGGCAAAATGTGACTTCTTAAAACTCTTTTTTTAGAACGCTGGAGCAGTGATTGGAAAAGGTGGCAAAAACATTAAGGCACTTCGTACAGACGTGAGTATATATAAGTTTGAACTAATTTAACACCAATTCTTTCAGAGCACTACATCGAAAGCTTGGTTGCATTCATACTTAGAAATGGGAGCAATCCGACTCTAGACACCAGTAATCTAGCTACAAGCTGCTTGTAGGTTGTTAGAGTAGTAAACCTAGTCATTAAAGCCCATCTTGACTCGTGGGAGAGGAGGTTTGTATTGAAACCTCTTTTCTTTTCAATAGAATTCCACTAAATTACACACTTCAAGTGAGTTAACATCCTAATGAGAAATACTGATAAAGCTTAAAACCCTTAATTGTACCATTTCCCTTATGTGTGAATCAATTACGGTGCTGCTGAAACCATTGCAGGTGGCTGGCTTAACCCAGTGATAGCGGAGTTCTTTAACTTCCTTCCAAAAAACAAGAACAAACAGACACAACAAAACACGAAAATGGTTTGTCCATTCCTTAACAGCTTGCACATAAAACACAGAAACATTAATGTTAGGTTTACTTGATTAAAGCATGGGCATAGAACAGTAGAAAAACACAGTTGTATTACTTGGAAACATTTTTCAGCAATCATGACTTATATGCTTGTTCACATTGTATAGTGGGTTGACTCCTATGATTAGACACATGTTCAGCATTAATGTTATGCATTTATAAAACTTGGCAACGCTTCTTAAATTCTGTTTGTTTACACTCCTGTACTTAACATCAACTACAATTTCAACAATTCTTTCAAGCGAAACTCTGTTCAACACAGTATTCGGCCATGTCTCAGTACAAATCTGTTCCACCTAAGGTCATAAATACAGCAAGTAGGTTTAAGCTGAAATGGTCAGGAATCATACATACGCTCTCTTTGGCAGCTAGTGGTTTTCTCGTTTTTTTGTTTCTTTATTTTTTTTCTTTTTTGGTTTTTTGTTTCTTTTTTTTTTTTTAAATAATTAGTACATCACCTAAGTCCAGTTAATTTAGACTGGTCTGGAAAACTAACATTCCCGATTTGCCCAAAGTCTTCGTAGTATCAGTCTTGACAGGTTTTGTGTCTACCCTCATGAGCCAGCCTGCTACTGAAACGTCATATGATAAAAGTTAGTTCAGTCAGATAGAGTGACTCATTTTTAAGGTCCACACTGATAAGCCGCAGTCATTGTAGCAATCCGTTATTGTGTTAGCCTTCAGAACAACGTAAGCTTGTTTCATTAATTGAGAGTAATGAGTATAGTTTGTATTAAATTAAAATTTATTGCTTTTCCCCCTTTTCCCTCTCCTTGTTTTTTTGGCCATATATCTCCGTTGCCCATGTACTGGATCGTCTTGCCCCTGCGTTGCCCACCATGACGTTGGCCCATCCGCCCCTGAACGCCCATGTGAAAACCCTGGTTGGCTATGCCCAAAAATGTGCTCGTTGCCAAACGGGTACCATACTTGACAACTTCTGATTGAATACCCATGCCCAATGCCAACATCCACGAACGCCAATGACCAATGCAGTACAATGCCAGTGTTTCAGTCCCAGACAGCAGTGGCCCCGAGCGGTATGTCCCAACAGTTTATGCCTCACTGCCTGATTAGAAAGAGAGAAATGTATTTTATTACCTGCCTTTATATAATTAAATAGTATCCCCTTATAGACGGTGTATTGTTTTTTTTTTCAAATTTTCTGTCTTATTTTCCCCATTAAGTCTTTTTGTCACTGAACTTTTACGTGAGTTGCCCACCCAAACAATCCACTAATTTTATTTCAATGGAAGGAGCACAGCTTCAAGTGTTGCATATTCGCTGCATTGTAAATCAAATTGTTTCAAAGTAGTCTCTCGCTCTGTCTTTGTGGCCCACCTTGCTCCCTCAACATTGCCTGTTCATAATTATTTCTGATGAAATGCTAACTCTGGTTCACTTTCCTTCACTTCTCATTTGTATTGTCCTTTTTTGTCTTGCATTTGTATTTGTTTTCTTGCAGAGCCCATTAGTAATCTAATTTCTAACTGGTATCATAACCTTACTCCAGATACAGTGTTCACCACTTGCATATCCCCACTTATACTACGAGAAGGTGTGCCAGTTTTACCAATGTAACAGCGAGGGTATCCTAAATTAGTGGTTGCGGGGAACATTGTTCACTTCTGCTTTCAGTTCTGCGTCAATTTCTTGCCCACTTAATCTGAGCCCTTCCAAAAGCCCATTCTCTCTCTCTTTCTATCTCTCTCTGTCTCTCTGCAAGACCTACCTAATCTTGAATTTATCATGCATATGTATTGGCTATAAACAAAGATGCATGTGTTCTGAATTCAGAAAACAGGTTTACTTTATTTGGGGAATATTGACTAAGTTCTTCAGAGCAGTAAATCTTGTTAGAATTGTACGTATCATTGTGAATAAAAAATTTACTTCTGCTTCTTCTTTTCACCTCCTCCATATTGTCTGGCACTGTGGGTTCTGACAGCATCTTGAGTATAAGTGCAGATATAGAGACAATTGGAGAAATCTTGAAGAAGATTATCCCTACTTTAGAAGAGGTGAGTTTCTTAATGTTTTTATTCTTTAGATCCACAAGATTTGCTTTTAAAATGAGATAATTCTAGATTATTTGCTGCTTTTTAATACATTAAATTAGAAAATACAAAACAAAAGCCTTTTAAAGAGGGTGTACCACCTTCAAACTACATGTTGGCTTTTTTTTTTTGTTTTTTTTTGTTTTTTTTTGTTTTGGAAATGTGACAGAAAGAGTGGTCTCTAAATTCTAAATGAATGTTTGGATTAGCCTTTCCCTTTCTCTTGCTTTCAGAACACTTGTCTCCTAACTTTTATTTTCCAGTTTGAAGTACTTGTATTCTCATTTGTACCCTGTCTTGGTTTTGTAAGCTTGATGCGCTGTTTACTATCTTCTGAAATTGTTACAGAAAGTTGTGCAATGTCATAAAAGAAGTAAGGAAGATGATCTTGACATCAGTTTTTGTTGAGGCAAGATATTATCGTATCAAAGGAGATAAAGGGTTACAATTCTGCAGTTGACTAAGTCATGCTATCATCTTTGGAGGAAAAAAATTGTCTCATTTCCTTCTTTAACATGTATTTCTGACAGTATCAACACTACAAAGGCAGCGACTTTGACTGCGAGTTAAGGCTTCTTATTCACCAGAGTTTGGCAGGAGGAATTATTGGTGTCAAGGGTGCTAAAATCAAAGAACTCAGAGAGGTACTGTTTCCTGTTCTTCCAAGACTTGTCTTTTGTTCTGTGTGTTTTGTGTTCATAAAGTGCAGATGTAAGTATTCTCTGTTGGATAGTTCCTTATTACCATGGTGCATGTGATTTCTGTATCCTGAGATGAATTTTTACTGGAAACGTTCAGAAATAAAGAGATGATTAATAATAGAGCCTAGTACTTCTCTTCAAGCTTTTAAGCGGTGTTACTGGTAGAGTAGCATTTATAAAGGACATTTCTAAATTTAAAAAGTTCATCACTCCTGGAAGGATCTACTGTATAGGCTACATTCCTTGGAGTGAGTGGCTGGACATTGAAAATGATTTAAGGTTAATCCATTTCCACACACTCTCATGATAATAATGCAATAGATGTTTGAATATCTATCTAAAACTTGAAGACCATTGTTTTCCTTCACTGAAAGAATGAAGGTTTTGAAGAGAGCTAACGGTCTCTGTGAACTTAAAAGACCTTTGTTCTCTGTTCTTTCTTGGTATTGTGTGAGAGGCAGTTTCAGATCAGTTCATGTATATCTCTGTGTATGTTGAGAAGGCAAGGTGGCTAGGCATGTAATCCTAGCAACATTGCTGTATTGTATCCAAAGCATGTTTTGCTGACAAGTGAAGGTTAATAGCACCCATAAGCTTGCAATGGATGTGTGATCCTTATATTAGTATTTAGTTTAATGACGGTATACATTAGCCATAAATAACAAAGGAGAAAAAATGAACTTTTTTCTTCTTAATACAAAAATATGTAATTACAGAGTTTTAAAATACACATTCCTAAAATTAAATGTATTGTGAGAACTCAAAAGTAAGAAAATAACGCAAAATAACTGGAAATTCGACTGCGTTTTGAGTTGATTATTTAAAAGCATTGTAGTGGGCATTATACCCGTTTTATTTTTATAAAGTTATTTGAAATAATATTTCAGAATCTTGTATTTTCTTTTCAATAGAACACTCAAACCACCATTAAGCTCTTCCAAGAGTGTTGTCCTCATTCAACTGACAGAGTGGTGCTTATTGGTGGAAAACCTGATAGAGTTGTTGAATGTATCAAGATTATTTTGGATCTTATCTCTGAGGTAATGTTTATTACATTTGATTTTATTCTTCTTTTGGCATTCCTGAGCAATAGGAATCGCTTAGTTGGAACATTACATCTTTCAGTTTCTGTTTTGAATTCAGTACCTCCTACTTTTCTGGTAGCAAAGTGCTGGAATCTGTAGTTTTCCAGAATCAGGATGCACTTAAGCAGTGTTTAGACTAGTGGGACATTATTCATGCTTCACTTAACATTAATTCAAAAATTGAAAAATCAAGGCAACTGATAACAGCAGTTCCTCGATCATCATTACGTTTCCTGTAAACTCATCACCTCTTCCTTTCTTACAAACATTGTGAAATAAAAAAAATAAATCTATTTGCATAAATTCACTTCTGTACATGTAATATGTTTAAATATGCTAATTATAATTGTGTTAACTTCTTGTTTGTTTATTTTAGTCTCCAATAAAAGGACGGGCACAGCCTTATGATCCCAACTTCTATGATGAAACGTATGACTATGGAGGCTTCACTATGTTTGATGATAGAAGGGGACGTCCAGTGGGCTTTCCTATGCGTGGGAGAGGAGGTTTTGATCGAATGCCTCCTGGCCGTGGTGGGAGACCTATGCCTCCATCAAGAAGAGATTATGATGATATGAGCCCTCGTAGAGGACCTCCACCACCTCCACCAGGTCGCGGTGGCAGAGGCGGCAGCAGAGCTCGTAATCTTCCTCTTCCTCCTCCACCACCTCCTCGTGGCGGGTGAGTTGTTGCATAAATGCATTGTATAAAACTCAAGCTGTATCGAATTGTGTTCAGGTTTCCAGTGTTTGCTTCACACTTCCATGCTGGTAGTGATTATGGAAGCTTGTGTGTATATTCTTCTGATGCACTTCGTAATGTCTTGGAATTTATTTTTTGTACTGTAGTATGCAGCCTGCTGGAACTGTGGCCACTGTAGGGTTCTTTATGTCATTCACTACGTGGCTAAAGCAGTTACAGTTTAAGGTGTGTGAAAATCATGAATGTGAAAATTTGAATGAGAATGTAGGAAACCAGTTTATGATGTGATTTATGTGGTGTTTTTTCATTTCAGAGATCTGATGTCTTACGACAGAAGAGGCAGACCGGGGGACCGTTACGATGGAATGGTAGGAGTTTAAAATTCACACTGTTACATTTTATAAGCACAGTTCAGCTCTTAACTGTCTGAAGGTGCTGTTGCTGTATCAAACACAAGCACTTGCATAGTGTTTTCTCTATAAAAGCAGTCCCTCCTCGAAAGGAATGTTTAGGAGATGTAGCATAATAAACTTAACCTCCCCTGCAGCCTCCCTCTGCCGTCAGTGTCACAGCACGTTCTACTGTGCTTTATCCTGCAAGTTTTTATATACTGACATTCTTTTAGATATTCTTTTTAGAGAAAATTGCAGAAACAGGAGATGCTAGGCTTTTCAAGTGAAGAAAACATGTCAAAACAATTACCTTATTTTATTTATGGAAGCAGTCTTAACACGCATGTTAAAAAAGACAACTAAAATCAATACTATTTTACATTTTGTTTGCTAAACTTTGTTATACTAAATTAAGAACATTTAACCATATTAGTGCTAATACCTGCTTGGGGCAGGAGGGAAGGGGAAGGAGGGTGGAATCATAGTTTATGGAAACTTTAAGAACTACCCTGACATGCAACTTCTCCAGCTATCACCTGTAGTTGTAATATATCCCTGTACTTGTAATAGGAAGAAAAATCATAGCTGTCTATGGTAACATTTTTTTTAATTTAGCTTTGTTGGATACCTTTCTTAAAATGACAGGTGATATGAGATTTTTTTTTCAAGTTTTAAAAAAATATCCTTTAAATTAATAAATAAAGAAGAAACAAAGAGGAAGTATCAATAAATGAGTTTCACACATCTCTTCCTTCTGGGAGTAAGAGTTACTGGAAGTACGTATTAGAAGAATATTAGAAGGATGCTCACTGGAAGTGTTGAAATTAAAGTCTTGCACTTAACAGATACTTAAAAGTGTTGCCTGCACTACTTAACATCCTAATAAACTGGAAGAATCAAAAAAAATACCAAAATAATTATTTATATGTATTCATAGGTTGTCAAAGCTGAGTTTTTGTGTTTTCATATTTACAGTTCATGAAGCTGATGACAAATACATATAAACATGGCAGCTTGCCCTTTCTTGGGTATCTGGTTTAGCAGTCTTGCTTAGCTTTATTCCCAAATGGTAATGTGTTCTAGCTTTGTTCCCTTCCAGCTAGAATAGAAAAACTGGATTCCTGTTTGGTCTGTTAATCTGAAAATTGACCTTTACTTTCTTGAGTGTCCCTGAGAAAGTGGAACCCCATCTATTCATTTTCATAGACCAAAAACACTGCTTTGTGTATTGCGTAGATAAAACAAAAAGGCAACAATAGATGCTCTTCTTAGGCAGACACCTCCAAAATCTCAGATGTTAAATGTAAAGAGTCTTATTTTGCCAGTTCTGTTTTCTAGTAAAGGAACAAATTTGCAGTAGTTAAAAGACCATTAAGACTCAATGTTGAACCATGTATTTTTGGGATGCTGAGAGAAGACATTGACAGCCTTGTAAATTCTGAGATGAAAATAATTTTCATTTTAAAAGAATGTTCATTTTCCTTGCCTATTGTAGCATGGCTTACAGTTGTAATTGTGCGCTGCTTTTGCAAGGATTCATTTGATGTACTGTCACTGTTCTGAAGGTGTTTTCTGAAGGACAGGTTTGCATTGTTTCTCTTAAATAACTGTACGTTTCAGTCTGGAGAAGTTACAGATCCAAAGGCCTGCGGACCATGAAAACTATTCTGTCAATTGGGGAAAAAAAATTGAATATGTTGTTTCTATTTTAACATCCCCGTTCCTGTGGCTCTTTCAAATACAAAAATGCACACAAACCTATCAGCAGCAGTTGTGGATGAACTCCAGTAGGCAGGGAAGCACCACACAGCCACTTGTTCATTCCCATTTTGCTGTGGATATGTGGATAATTGGGAGGGTGGAACTGTGAACTTGTGGATCAAAATAAAAACAGTTCAGTAGATAAGGCAAAAACTACACACAACAAAAGCGAAATAAGGAATTCATTTGCTGCTTCCCAATGGCTGGCAGATGTTCAGTCATTTCCAGGAAAGCAGAATTCCATCACAGCTAATGGTTTCTTGGGAAGACAAATCTGTAGGAGGACTTTGGGAAATACTCCTTTCCCCTCCATTCACTCCCGGCTTATGTTGCTGAGCACAGTATTGTACAGTGTGGAATATCCTTCCATTTGGTCGGTTTGGTTTTGCTGCATTTCAACTACTGGTGCACCTCCAGCCTTCTCACTGGAGGAGTAGTGTCAAAATCAGGGAAGACCTTGACTCTGTAAGCGCTGCTCATTAGTAAATAAAAAATACAATTATCAGGTTGTTCGTATTACAAACCTAAAGCATAAACCTAAAGCATAGTATCATACAAGCTACTGTGAAGAAAATAAGCTCCATCTCAGCTCAAACTGGTAGAAAAATGGATAAACATAAAAAGCTACTTTATTTGCTTTCCTTCCCCTTCCCCCCCCCCCCCTTTTAGTGTAACTGATAATTTTTATAGTAGTAAACCTTATAGATTGAGGTTTATAGAGAATTAAGATGAAATACATCTCTTAATTGAGCTGCATCTTAAGAAACTTTCATGGAGTGTATCTCCATTGTTGAGGTAATTTGCTCCTTCAGATGATTCCTACTTGTTTTTTTTTATTTAACTTTGAAATGTGTATACATAAATTCCTGTATAAACACTGCAGTAAAAGCTTATACACTTCCGAATGTAAATACTACTCATGTTTAAGGCATTTGACACACACCATGTAAAAAACAGTAAAATCTCTTTTACTTACCTAAGAAGGGAAAAAATGAAAATTTCTAGGATGGGTAAAAATTAGAATAACAGGTTTTGACGTTGATGAGGACCGCATGCATCTTCTGTAATAAGCAGTAAAAATTAATGCATTGTAATTCATACTGCACTTACACTGCCTTACCCAGCCAGTGTTTCATCTGATTTCCATTCTAGTACCAATAGTTGTTAGCACCAGTAAGTCTATAGACTAGAGGATTTGATTATGTGTCTTAAGATACCTCGCAGCTTGGGATTTAGAAGCTGTTTTTAAATTGTGCAGGTGAACTTTCTATCTGTATGCTATTTGTGTTCCATGTACACATCATTTTTAACGCTGCAAAGGTCCATGCCTTAGTAGTTTGGAAACTATATTTTTACAATCTCCCATTTATCTTTTTCAGTGCTTCCTATAGAATTCTGAAAGTACTATATACTGTGTGTTGTAAAAACATAATTAAATTTCTAGAGGAGGTAGGAAGCAGTATATTGCTTACAAATTGGTTATATTAGGTAAACAGAAATTAATTAATAGAACATGAGAAGCAGTGTCCTTGATCTCCTTCTGGCATCAAGGTGATCCCTGATAGTTTAGCATTAATAAACGCTTTTTTAAAACCTACAGGATAAATGTTATTTTTATATCAGAATAACAATATGTCATTTATAAATTTCATACTTTAAGAAGAGGTTTAAAGAAGGAAAAAAAAAGTCTCTTCATGCTTTGCTGTTGACTGTCTACTTATGTTAGAGGAAAATACATTGCACTGCTGTAGAAGTAAGTGTGACTAGTTACGGTTCCCTTAAGTTGAAAGTAAAAGGTAACAAGTCTTGTAATTTGTCTAAGCCTTGTACTTTTTCATCTCTGTTGTACTACAGGTAGTTGAGAAAAGTGTTTTGTGGTACCAGCTTATATTGGGTTTGGTTGCAACTAACCTTTAAGTCTCTAAGACGTGGACTTAGACCTGTTCTTTTCTTCCTCTTATGTTTTGTCTGGAAGATGATGCAGTGTCATGTAGATGCCTGTGATGACATGCAGCCACCAGAGCTGGTGAGTGTCGCTGGTCATTTTTTCTAAGAACTTTTGTTGAATTGGTTAAGTGATGAAGGTTTTTCTTGATCTTGAATATAGTCAGTGGCAGCTTTCAGCTGTTGAAGATAGTGAATCTTCTGACTCAGAACTTTCTGGCAGCTTGTCCTAACAGTGTGTCACGTACATGTTCTGTTAATAGAAATAGGAAAGTATGTAGCAATACAGCCAGAAGAGAGGAATTTTTTCTGTTCCATTGTATCTTTTATAACCTGTTTCGGTGTTTTAAACAGTAATGTTTAATCCATAACTGATGTATTATAATTGCAAATATTTAGGATATGTATTTTGTATTGATTCCATTATGTTGCTTTCTCTTATATCAAATAGGAAATATTAAAAGTTGCCTCTTATTGTTTATTTGAGAATATTCAGTTTGAACAACAGGTTTTATGAAGGATAATTCTGATGGGGTTCATCAAGTGTTTGTGCTGTCTAGAAATTGTCAAAAGCGATGGCAGACATTAAATGTCAGTTATTACCTCAGACAAACGCTGCAGCTGTATTACTTAACTGCTGTCAAATACATTTGCTGTCCCGTTGTCTTGGGAGGAGTAGCAGAAATGTTAAAGGATTGTTCGTTATAACAGTTTCACCTAAAAAAGGGCTTCTGTAGTATACAGAAGCAGAGATGTATTTATAAACCTATATAATAGGTAAATAATGTGTTTATAACAAAGCTGAGGAAGTACGGGATAGATGAGTGGACAGTGAGGTGGGTTGAAAACTGGCTGACTGGCAGAGTGCAGAGGGTCGTCATTGGCGGTGCAGTGTCTGGATGGAGGCCTGTAACTAGTGGCGTCCCCCAGGGGTCTGTGCTGGGTCCGGTCTTGTTCAACATCTTCATCAGTGACCTTGATGAGGGGATAGTGGCCACCCTCAGCAAGTTTGCTGATGATATGAAGTTGGGTGGCCTGGCTGACACACCTGAAGGCTGTGCTGCCATTCAGCAAGACCTGGACGGGCTGGAGAGCTGGGCAGTAAGGAACAGGATGATGTTTAACAAAAGCAAGTGTAGAGTCTTGCACCTAGGGAGGAATAATTGCATGCACCAGTACAGGCTGGGGGATAACCTGCTGGAGAGGAGCTCTGCAGAGAGGGACCTGGGTGTCCTGGTGGATGACAGGTTGGCCATGAGCCAGCAGTGTGCCCTCGTGACCAAAAGGGCCAATGGCATACTGGGGTGTATATAAAGACGATTGCCAGCATGTCAAGGGAGGTGATCCTCCCCCTCTACTCTGCCCTGGTAAGGCCTCATCTGGAGTACTGTGTCCAGTTCTGGGCTCCCCAGTATAAAAAAGACAGGGGTTTCTTGGAAAGAGTCCAGCAGAGGGCCACAAAGATGGTGAAGGGCCTGGAGCATCTCCTCTATGAGGAACGACTAAGTGAACTGGGTCTGTTTAGCCTTGAGAAAAGAAAGCTGAGAGGGGATTTGATCCAGGTTTATAAATACCTGAGGTGTGGGGGCCATAGTGGTGAAGCTGGACTCTTTTCAGTAGTGCGTGGGGACAGGACAAGGGGAAATGGGATGAAGCTAGGGCATAGGAAGTTCCGCACGAATGTGCGCAAGAACTTCTTTACAGTGAGGGTGACGGAGCACTGGAACAGGCTGCCCAGGGGGGTTGTGGAGTCTCCTTGTCTGGAGATATTCAAGACCCGCCTGGACGCCTACCTGTGCGACCTGCTGTAGGGAACCTGCTTTGGCAGGGGGGTTGGACTCGATGATCTCTGGAGGTCCCTTCCAACCCCTACAATTCTGTGATTCTGTGAAACCTGCAGCATGCTCATCTGATCGCTCTTTGAATTAAATCTTAAGCAGTGCCCTTTCTTTTCTTACGTGTCTTATGACAAGTTCTATTATGCTGTATTATAATCTGTGCTGCTAAGCAGTGTGATTACACTATATAGATTACTCTATAACAGTTAAAGAAGAGGTCAGAGAAGTATGACTGTTTGAACTGGAGAAGGCTTGAGAGGGATCTCATCAGTGTATGTAAATACTTAAAGGAAAGTTGCATAGAGGATGAAGCTAGGCACTTTGCAGAGGTACCCAGAGCCATTACAAGAGACAGTGGACAAAAACTGGAATACAATAGGTTCACTTTGAACACCAGGCAGCACTTGTTTACTGTGCTAGTGACAAAGCATTGGCACAGGTTGTTCAGAAAAAATGTGGAGTCTCCTTGGAGATTTTTTCAGAAGCTGCTTGGATGTGTTCCTGGGCACCCAGCTCTGGGTATTCCTTCATGGGCAAGGTCCCTGCCAACCTCAACCAGTCTGTCATAAGCGGAAGAATTTAGTGCAAATAGCTTCAGTGTTATTGTTCCAAAAAAGTAGAAGATAAATAGTTTTTTGAGAAATTTGTTGCATTACAACTTTCTCAGTCTGTTAGTTGTGATGGGTTGACCTTAGCTGGCTGCTAGGCTTTGTCTCAACTGCTCTCACTTTCCCTCCTCAACAAGACGAAGGCAGAAAATAAGATTAAAAAGCTCATGGGATTAGATAATGGAGACAAATTATCAAATGCTGTCACCCAGATTGGGGAAAATTTTTGTTGCTTGTTGCCTTGAAACTACAAGAATGGTGAGACAGAAACACTAAACTAAAAATGCCTTCCCCTCTGAAATTATCTTTCCAGGCTTAACTTCAGTCCTTCATTCCTGACTCTTTCACCTCCTTCCCAGTCCAAGCAGTGCAGGGAGGGAGGATGGGCTTTGGTGGGTAGTTCTTAACAGGTCCTCTCTGCCACTCCTGACTTTCCCTTGCCCCATAATATGGGCCCTCAACTGGTTTACCATCTTTCCCTAACTACATCAGAGCAAGTCCTTTGTAAAGGTTGCAGTTCTTTATGAGCTGCTTTGCAGTGGGACCTCTTGATGGGGTACCAGTCCTTTGAGAACAGACTGCGCCAGTATGGGTCCTTCACTGGACTCGTGTTCCTACCAGAAAAACATGTTTCTATCTGAACTCCTGGCGTGGGCAATAGTTCCTGCCAGGGGAAACTCCTGTGCAGGCACTCTGTGGTTATTGGCTCTCACATGATCCTCTGTAGACTGTAGTGAAGCAGACGGTGGTCTCATTCACAGACTGCAGAGGAATCTGCTCTGGTGTTCTCTGGCACTTCCTGCCCACACCACTGCACTGCAGTCCTTCTGTCCTTGATGTCTGAAGTATTTATTTATTTTTTCTCTCTCTCTCTTACTCCTTCCTCTCGCAACTGATACATGGCATTTATTTATTTACCTATTTCCCATTCTTAAATATGGTATCACAGAAGTGCCACAGAATCTGTTGGTAGGTTCAGCTTTCTCCAGCAGTGGGTCTGTTTTGGAGTCAGCTGGAACTGGCTGTATCCGGGCACAGAAGCAGCTCTCGTTTCTTCTTACAGAGGCCATTCCAGCAGCAAAATTCCAGAAATTGAACTATAGAGAACTGCATTTGTGGGAAAAGAATAAAATGAGGGTTTGTGCATTTAGAAGGTGCTAAATCAAATTAAACACTTGGATACCAAGTACCAGTCTGAGTCCTAAAAATATGCCAGGAGTGCTCATTACAGTGATTTGTATTTGATGCATGGTGTTTCAGCAGAACAGAAGTAATTTGTGTCATGACTATCTGTTTTAAGAAAGAAAAGACTATGGCATAATTGAGAGACAAGTTACAGAGCTGTATTTAGAGTTAAGTTGTGTTTTAAGATGTGGATGAATGAAGTAGGAGGGCTGACAGTCGCTGGTAAATGCTTGGTCACCAGAATGAGGCTTTTGTCTCTCCTGAGCTATACTGATAGTATTAATCAAGCTGTTTTCAAATCTCTTGATTTGAAAGTAAGTAGCAGGTAGGCATTGAGCTGTCTACCAGCAGCTGAACTAGAAAGATTGCTTGGTAAACTGCTATGTCTGGATTGCTAGTGTCATTTTCTGTCTCGCCTCCTTGAGGTTTTGACGAGGCGGGTCAAGAGGTTAATGAGGTTTGCACCCCTTTTGTTTCATCTTGCCATCAGAAGTTTTCTGGGGAAAGATGGCTGGTGTACTTCTGCACTTTTATATTGCTAGTGATGTGGAGGGTTGAGATTTCTGCATAAAATAGGCTCAGAGTTAGCAGTGTGTTACTTAAAATGTAAACATGTTAATGAGGCGTGGCTATTCACTACTTTGTGCTTTTTTCTCTTTCTGTTACAGTTCGAGGGTGGCTCTGGATATGGTAAGTTTTTATACAGAACCTTGATACGTAACTAATTATGAAGTTATCAAAGAGCTTGGTACATACGTTTAAATCAGACTATTCTTATGCAGGGGGTCGTGGTTCATATGGAGATCTTGGAGGACCTATCATCACAACACAAGTAACAATTCCCAAAGATGTAAGTAAAGTGGTTTTGCTTTTAACTTGTTTTTTTAAGATAAAGTCACAGAGAAGCTCAGAACAATTTTAATAGTTAATATTGGATAATAAAAATGGTCCATGTAACTTCTTTTTAAAATGATGAGCCAGTTCTCCCAGTTTTATCCCACCTGAATTTATGTACTTGGTATTGCAGAGGGGAATGTCTTGAGACTGTAAAGGAGGAAGCTGCCATAGCAGCTCTTTAAATTAAACTCATGCTCGAATGCTGCTGTGACTTTTCTAACAGTTGTTATGTCAAGATATATCAGTAAATGAGTGCTTTGCTTTCTCCCTCAGCTGGCAGGATCTATTATTGGAAAGGGAGGCCAGAGAATCAAACAAATAAGGCATGAGTCTGGAGCTTCAATCAAAATTGATGAACCACTAGAAGGCTCAGAAGATCGGATTATAACTATTACGGGAACACAGGACCAGATACAAAATGCACAATATTTACTGCAGAACAGGCAAGTTGAATTTTAATGTTGTTCTCACTGTCAGTTTTAAATTGATTTTTTTTTTTTTTTTTTTTTCCTGGTACATTCTAAATTTCTTCTCTGTAATAGAGGTTTTTGGAAGGCAGGTTTTAAGTAACTATTTGAACCTAACTTTTCCAGCGGTAGTTTTGCCTTGATTCTCCTGTTTTCCATTCTAACTAAAATGAAGACACCCTCAAAACAACTAATTTGCTGGAAGACACCTTAACCAAGCAGTCCTCTCATTTCTCTGGTGAAAACTGCTGCAAAAAAAAAAAATAAATAAAAATAAAAAAATAAAAACCAAACTACTTGTAATAAATTACATAGAGCCTGTAGAAAATGTAGAAGATTTCAGTGGATGTTGGTCTAGTTCTGTGTGGAAGACTAGTGATTTTGTTGTTTTTAGATAATTAAATTGACAACAAATCACGGTCTGCCATATGGCACAGATCATGCCTCTACAGGACAAGTTGAAATCAGGACAATTTGGTGCTGTTAAGCAGCATTTCACACCTTGCTAGCGTCACTTTGTCATTTCTGCTACATATAAACAACAGCTTCAGATATAATTTGTTGAGTTTCGCTTTATTAACGTGTTAGCTGTCGTAGTAGATTTTACTGTTTAACTTAAGTGTTGGGCTTCAGGTCACTAATACCTAAGTGTGCCTAAAGTGTTTGTATGTGTGTGTGTGTATATATATATATATAATTACTGGCAGTTAATCTTTTGTAACTTTTTTAATGTACTACAAGTTTTTGAAATGTAATCTGTTCTAAGAATGTCATTGTTAATGTTGATGCAAGATGTATGGTCAATCATTCTAATACATGCTTTTTTCTTTTTCTTTTATAGTGTGAAGCAGTATGCAGATGTTGAAGGATTCTAATGCAAGATTATTTTTTCTTTTTTATAGTGTGAAGCAGTATTCTGGAAAGTTTTTCTAAGACTAGTGAAGAACTGAAGGAGTCCTGCAACCTTTTTTTTTTATCTGCTTCTGTTTAAAAAGCCAACATTCCTCTGCTTCATAGGTGTTCTGCATTTGAGGTGTAGTGGAATCTTTGCTGTCCACCAGATGTAATGTTTTAGTTCCTTACAAATATTTTGGGGGAGGGAAAGGGCGCGCGAGACTAACGTGGAAATTTTGCAACAGCAGAGAGAGTGAATATCATTTTTGTTCACTGTTGGTGGTAAATTGTAACGTTTCTTTGTAACTGTTGTGAACACCCTGCTTTTATGTACACTGTACCTTTTGAAGGGGGAGAATACTGGTAGTCCACGTGTCCTTGGCATCCTTTGAGAGCAGTGTGCAGAATGTAATGCTCTTTTGTAAGAAACATTTTTGATTTTTCAATAAATTTAGTGAACCTATTCTTGGTGGTCATCTCTCTTTAGATATAAATAAGGTGATACCTAAAATCAATATACCCTTTTTTTTTCCGCCCCCACAAGAAAACGCGTAAGTGAAATTTGCTGTTAAGCTTGCTTTTATGCTTCTTTGATATAGATGGAGTTAAGCGGGATTTTTTTTTAACGACGAAACTGTGTGGAAGCAATGGCTCAGCTTTGCTGTTTGGGGAGAAAATGCAAAAATGTTCGTGTGAACTTAGTGTAAAATGACTTTCTGCAAGTGTTTGGCCTTCTTTGCAGTACCTCTATATATTGGTGACAGTATATAAATAAAATATTTAAAAACTTTGTGATGTCACTGAGTAAGCAGTGGTAAAGCACACTGGTTCTAGACAGCTCGCTTAATGCAAATAACACTTAGAAACGGCAGTTGGTTAGCTGTTCTCAGAGCTTTCATTTGTATGAGGTAGACATTCTTATGAATTGGCAAATTGACAGTATATAACTCTGTAACTTGTTTTTGTTGTATACAAAACTTAACCTTGTTTGGTTTCCCTGCTGTATGTTTAATGCCATAGGAAATATGTGAGAAATAAAAAATAATTTAAAAAAAAAAAAAAACGAAAAAAAAAGCCTCCTGAATATCTCATGTGTAATATCCTTGCATTTGTATTTATAGTTTATGAGTCTAAATTTCACTTATAATAAAAAGCAAAAATAAATGAAAAACTGCAAACCGATTTGCATGTACGTATGAGTGGATTCTTTGTTTCCCATCAGCCGCAGGTAGGACGCTTTGCTTTCCAAGCTTTTTTTTTTTTTTTTTTAAATCGGGGTGGGTAATTCCTGACGTGGTAGGATGTGGGGGGGTTCATGGGCCCGGCTTTGGAGCCAATCTGTTAAAGACAATTACAGAGCTGCTTTGTGTCCAGGGAACCGAGGCCGGCTTTCCGATAACAAAAGACCGAGGGAAGCGCGACACGTCGGCCTCTTTTTTTGTGCGTGCGTTCAGCGACGCGGGCACAACGCCGCACGCCGCTCGCCTCCGTTGGGGCGGTCCCAACCTGCGCTGCTCCCCTCGCGCTTGCGCAGTGTGAGGCGGGAAGTGGCGCTCCGCCGCCGGAGGGCTGGCAGCGCCCGAGGTGGGGCCCGCCGGGGCGTGGCGGCCGGAAAGCGCTCGCGTTCCCTACCCGCGGGAGGCGGCGGTATGGAGGCGCTCCCGTCCCCGCTCGAGTCCGCGCGGTTCATCGCGGGCCACAGCCGAGACGTGTCGGTGGATGAGGAGGGGGCGAGAAAGGTGGCCGAGTCCTTGTTCGATAAAGCGTCGGAGGCGGCGTTCGGCGTGTCGGGATGGAAGGCGCTGCACGAGCTGAACCCGCGGGCCGCCAGTGAGGAGGCGGTGAGCTGGGTGTTTCTGGTGGATACCCTCAACTTCTCCTTCTGGTCTGAGAACGCCGAGCAGAAGTGCCTGGTGCGCTACAAGGGGAAGGCGTACAGCGGCTACTGGGCGCTCTGCGCTGCCGTCAACCGCGCGCTGGATGACGGTCAGTGCGGGCGGGGCGGGCGGGCCGCGAGCGGCGGCTGTGCGGGGTTGTCCGTGGGTGGGCGGCTGCCACGAGGGGAGGGGGGTCCCCGGTCTTGGGAAAACGGCTTAGGGGTGTCTGCGGTCAGCGCTTTGTGACTGCGGGAATTTCCGTGGCGAACGAGAAGGCCGCGCCAAGCTGTGAGCTGTCTGGGTTGGTTGGCCCCGTGGGTCTGAAAAGCACGTGCCAGCGCAGCGGTGTTCCGGCGTTACGCTTCATCTGGGGGCGCTCGTTGGGAGGAAAAAAAAAAAAAGTATTTGAATGTGCAGAGGGAAACTTCAGTAAAATTTCTACTTCTTTTTAATTAAAGAAGAGCTTGCAGTAAGGTCGTTCTTGTAAATACATAATAGGGAGGAGCTCAGACAAAAAAAAGACTGATAGTAATGGCTGTATGTGGCTGGAGGACGGTGTATACGCACCACGCTGAACGGTGGAAACAAACCAGTGGGGGAAAATCACATGCAGAAAGTAAGAAACATACTATGGCTATGTGTCAGGAGTTCCTACCCAAGCAGGGAGCCCACCAACCAAGCACATGTGGTGTTAATCAGCTATTTGAGTGTGATCTTCACTGCACACTGTCAGTTTTACGAGCTAAGAGGCTCTCTGAGTCTTACCTTTGCAGTGGGTCTGTGCGTAAGATCTTTGGGTATGGTGTGGCAGCCTAACATCTTGTTTTTACTCTTCTGAAGGAATACCCATTACCAGTGCATCATATTATGCCACCATGACGCTGGACCAGGTCAGGCAAGTGTTCCGCTCCGACACGGAGGTGCCCATGCCTCTGCTTGAGGAGAGGCACCGGGTGCTGAATGAAAGTGGAACGGTTCTGTTGGAGAAGTTTGGAGGCTCTTTCCTCACCTGTGTTAAAATGAGTGAGAACAGTGCTCAGAAACTACTACGTCTTGTGGTGGAAAACTTTCCTTCTTACAGAGATGAAGCTGTTTTTGAGGTAAGTTAGTTGTGGCACTGAATTTTTTATGGTATGAACTTATTACTAATTGTGGATTTTAAAGATAGATTTTGATTTTTTTTTTAATTTATTTTTTTTCTGGAGCGACAGTTCAGAATTGGTGTAAAATTTGTGTAAATGTCACAGCTTTTAATACAGAAGAAGGGAAACTGAACATGAGGTCCAAAGAAGAGCAACAAAGTTCGTGAACGTCTTGAAGAATCGGCCTTATGAGGAGAGACTGAAGGAACTGGGGCTGTTTTGTCTGGGGAAGAGGAGGCTCAGGGGAGACCTTATTGCTCTCTTCAAATACCTGAAAGTGCTGACAGCGAGAGTGGTTGGTCTCTTCTCACTGGTGACAGGTTACAGGTTACAAAGGGAAATGGCCTTAAGTTGCGCCAGGGGAGGTTTAGGTTGGATATCAGGAAAAACTTCTTTACAGAAAGGGTTGTTAAGCACTGGAATAGGATTCCCCAGGGAGGCGGTTCAGTCACCATCCCTGGATGTGTTCAAAAACCGATTGGATGTGATGCTCAGGGGCATGATTTCATGGAGGGTTGTTAAAGTTACGGTAGTCTGGTTAGGTTGTGGTTGGACTTGATGATCTGTAAGGTCTTTTCCAACCTGAGCTATTCTGTGATTCTCTAATGATTTCTCTGGAATTCAAAAGTAAAATTCAAGGGAAGTAGAAGGGAAATACAGCATTATTTTAATATTCCACTTCAAATCAGTTAAGGGATTAGTCTGCATAATGAAAATCAGACTTTGAAATGCGTTATCAAATTATGTAAATTGTTCTGAGTAATACAGATGGAGAAGGCAGGTTTTGAAATACTCTTGGGCCGAAGTATATGTTTTTCTTAAGATAGGGTAAAGGTATTGAGATTTCATTTCTCTATCCATCTGAACCTCTGAAAACAAAATTGTGCCACTTATTAGCAGTAAATGAATCTCCATCATCTGAAGTACTGAATTGGCCAGGAACATATATCTAGTGATAATTATGTCTTCTTTGTTTTTTTTTCTTTCCCTAGTGGAGAACCAGTTTTTTCTGTGGGCTGTCTGTATTCTTCAGTCTGTTGTAATCTATTTTGATGTACTCCAGGTATAACCACAACTCTATTTTATGTCTTATAAATGTGTAGTATGTAAGATAATTTCTGCCTGACAAATCAGAATCTTTGTTTTTCTTGTCTATTTTTTTCCTTAAATTTGTACCTTTCACTCTCTTTTTCTTCATTTACCATGAGGGTCTTTGCATCTAACGAAGGAGATGAGACTCCAGTAGTATAATGAAAATGTACAGCTGACTACCAGGAGTCTGTAACTGCTATTAGTTCAATAGACCTTGCAGGAATGGCTTACAGGCCAGAATTAACCCTAAATGTAACAGCACTTATGTCAGAGTTGACACAGAACATAAGCTTTTTGCAGCAGTTTCTCTGAAAGAAACTGATGGGAAGTAAATAGAGTGTGTTTGGTGTTCTCCAGTTGTCCCTATACAAGCACCTTTTTTTTAAGGCTTGGTGACATGTGCGCTGTTTCATCTGCGGTACTATTCAGATGTTACATCACCAGAACACCTGATTCTATCTCCAGTGCAGCCTGTGCTAAGTAATAGCTTGTACAGGCCTTTGGAGGTAGTGCCGTGCAACAGTGTTCATTGGGCCTCTGAACCAAACGCATTTTTCACTTACCTGAGATGTTGGGTAGGTGGCATCATTTTTTACTTCTTTGTCTCCTACTATGAAGATACCATACTAACTTGAAAAGCAGAGGTTCTCTGTAAGTTGTCATTGATGTTACTTGTTTAATTTATTGGGATTTTTACATGAGGTCATTTTACGATGACTTGTGTGATCAGAAAAGCAGGTATTCTTCAAGAGATAAATAGAATATTTTCTTATCTTTATAGTGACTGTATTCACTGACGTAATGTCTTTCATGAGGTGGTGCTGAGTGCTTTATAAAGCAAGGCTCCCTAAAAGCAGCAGCAGACTACAGAATGAAAAACTGTTCCAAAAATGATCCCAGACCGTAAGCACTGACGTAGTAGTGAAGTCTATTGCATAAACACAGAAGCTGCTTTTCTACTTTCACTAAGCAAGCTGTGTATTTTGAAGGTGGGTGAAATAATGCAGATGAGGTTTACACCTTATTTGTTCTGAAATATATTTTTTAAGAAAACATAGTATGAGGTGACATGGATCGTATTATCAACACCATTTCTGTGCAGCCAGTTGAGATCTCACAAGTAAACATTTGCCTTTATTAAAAAGAGAAATAGACATAGGTATCTGACAACACACTGTTGTTTTTCATTTACTCTCCGTAATAGAAACATGTATGAGAACAAATTATGTACTGCAGTAAATCATACTATCACAGACTGCTACAGCTTTCCTATGATTTGACCTCTCGGAGGAACTTGTAAAATTAAGTCAGTTTCTTGGCTGCATGTCTTACCAAAAGTGTATACTAAAAGTTTGTTATAGTTACATGTTACTGAATGTAATTACATATTGCCTGTGTTCTTTTAGTACCCTGCAGTGAAGTGCAAAACAAAGGCCCTGAAATCTTTTTGTCCTAGTATGGATATTTCGTATTTAGACATTGTGCTGACTTGGAATACTGGCAGAACATTAAAAACTGAATTATTTATCAGGATTTTCATGTTCTGACATGCATTTCAGTCCTTCCAAGCTTCCAGCCATCGGTCCTGCATGTATGCACTTTCCTGTTTCCCATCATTTTTTATGGACGTAATTAGATTCGTTTGCTTTTCCTATTCTCTGCCTTTCTTTCTAGTTGTGCTATCACATTTATATATTTGCCAACACAGTATCCTTTCTTTCTTTTAATATCCATGGGCCTGAATTAACTCTGTCTCTTTATACTTCTTGAAGTAAAGGTAATGCAGTGGTAAGTGAGGGGAAGTGGTAGCTTTTCTTGGAATGCAAGGGCAGAAAAGTTGTGGAAAATAAGTGTACGTTTGTCACCACCAGGTAGAATATTCAGTTTTTGGAGGAATTTCACTGACTTTGAGAGGTAGTACCATTCACCCAGAGCTTTTCTTGCTCTCTGTTAAAAAGAACAGTGGGAAAATTTATTGTAAAAGCTTGATTGTCTTTTCCGTGTAGAAAATTTTCGCAAACTTCAGATCTGTGCATCATAAAAACTACCAACTGAAACAGTGGAATTATAAATCTATTAAAAGTCCCAGACGGTATTATTCTTCCAAGTTAAACTGCAGCACAGGATGAAAAGTTCAATTTAAAGTCTCTCTTCCATTTTGCTCTTGCAAAATGTTGTGGTGCTGTTGCTTACTACATTGGAAAAATCGTAACGCTACTAAAAGAGCAGTGATGTTGGTTTTGATTAGCTTCTGGATACTGGGAACTGTGATGGAATTTGGTCTATTATTATTTTATTTATGTGCGCTGGAGAGTTTTGAACAGTATTTTATTATTTAATAGAGGAAATGTATGATTCATTAGAAGGAAATGTGTGCGTTTGCGTCGAGTGGGGAATGAAGCACATAGAAAGTTTGTTTTCGGAATATTTGCAGAAGGTGTTCTGTGAAATGTTTTTGGAGATCTTGTTTCAGTGTTTTTGTACAGTAGCATTTCATAGCAAAAAAATAAACTGCTATGAGGAATGGACTGTAAAATCTGAGCAGTAATATAAAACAAAATACTTTTCAGCAATGCCATTTGTAGATTGTGGCTATATGAAGGGTGCTAGAACAGACCTTCAAGTAAGGAGAATCCCCATTTATCTATATTTTTGCTTAACTGTTGCAGTTACATCACATTGTTAAGCGTATTTCCAAAGCTGAAAAACTATTAGACTTTTTTTTTTCCCAAATTTGCACATTTTGTTTGTCACAGAATAAAAGTCTCAATTCCATACAGATTTTAGCACATTATTAGTTTTTTCCCTTGTGAGTAATCAAAAGAGTATGTAAAGTTTTGAAGGGTTTACACCAGCACACACACACACACACAAACACACAAAAAGTAACAAAAATAGACCTGGGCAGTGTTTAAGAAATCCTTATACTTGTGAATGCCACAATTACTGAAGTTATTTTCTTCTCTGTGCTCTTCAGTGAGCAAGATACACTAGTCAATACTGAGAATCATGTGTTATCGTTTTCGGCAAAATTCTTTTTCCTTAACATTAAGTTTTCTTACGGGAGGTTGACGAAATGTGTTAACTGATGCATGCTACTTAGCTTGGATGTTCTACAAGCTTTAAGGCTTCAGGAGTGTTGGCAGGACTTTAACTGCTGCTTGTGAAGTAGAAGTAAACCAGCATTAATGTCTCCTGCTGTCTGAGCATTTTTTTAATATAAATGATTTTTTATTCCACTGCTCTTTTTGATGAGGATTGCACTTTATATTTGTGTGCAGTTCAGTATTTAGATTTTAAAGTAGTTCTAGTGTTGTGCTTTTATTTATTGTTTTAGTTAATATTTGCTTAACAAGATATATCTTTTGTTGCGTTTTCTAGAGCAACGTAACTTACTGTCTTTTTCTGTTTTCATTTTCTGTATTTATTGAAGCGTCCCTAGCATTTAAATTATTTGATTTTTTTTCATCAGAAAAAGAAGGTGTCTTTCTACAAACGGGCACAAATACTTGTGGCTGATACATGG
This sequence comes from Alectoris magna, assembly GCA_030625065.1. Classification (NCBI taxonomy): domain Eukaryota; kingdom Metazoa; phylum Chordata; class Aves; order Galliformes; family Phasianidae; genus Alectoris; species Alectoris magna. The sequence continues at coordinate 36,756,905 of CM060564.1, forward strand.
AGTGTATTGGAAGGCAAGGGAGATGGCTTTTTTGGAGACATTTCTAGCCTGACTATATTTGCTGACTACAGAATTCCTCAAGTTCTTGTTCATTTAAAAGCCATGAAATATTCTGAAGATCTAATGAAAAAGCTACGTGAAGGTTTGTTCCTTCTTTCCTATTGTAAAGTATTCTTAACGTTTTGAATCTGTCTGTTCCTGGGATTAAAAACTGGCGAGATAAGAATAAAGAGACTCTTAAGGGTTGATTTCAGAGTTTCAAAACAACCACTGTTGACGGCAGCACTTTCCAGCATGATTGTGGTTGTGATTTTGAGATTTAGGTAGTAGAAACAGCCATTTCTTCATTCGTTCAAAGAATGTGTAAGAGCATGGGGATTCTTGTTTGTCAGTACTCAACAGGACTTGCTATTTTTAAGAGCAACAAACAAGGTAATGAGATAAACATCCACTTTAAGAAAACATGCCATTGCTTTTAAAGATAGTTGCACAGGTCTGGTTCCATCTTACAGTTCTTATTAACTAAGAGCTTGAACGAATGAAAACATAAACCAGTCCTTTTCCCACTGCACAGTGACTGTGTTTATAGGTAGGACTATTAGTGATTTTGAAGTTGCGCAGCAAGATAATCAAATAGCCCATATGTTTGGCTGCGGTGGAAATGACCATACCAAGATTCGTGGAAAAGATAAATTGTTCTGTGATGGTAAATGTATCGTAGAATGTTGTGATCTGCTCGATCGTTGATCTTAGTGAAGAGTAGAATTACCCCTTGCAGAAAATAGCCATTATACTTGAGTATCCCTTTTGATTCCAGAAACAAAATAGTCACTACTGTATAGCCCAGCCAGCTCTTCTCACCCCAAGCCCAGTCTCTTAGAATACAGGATGGCTTCTTAATTGGAAGGGAGGCAGACTTAACAAATACATACAGTAATGTTAAAGTAATCCACAGAAAATGTACAGTAACATGGTATGTAGTTACAGTGTAAGGGGTGGAAATTGTGGTCCTGGAATAGCGTAAACGTGAAACAAAAAAGAGAAAATCCTGGACATCTGGAGAGTCTGTCTCCTGAACATAACTGAGTTGCTGTCTCTTGTCCTGCAGGAACTGTTTTCAAGTCTGGAGACAGAGAGGAGGTGGAGATCCGTGGTTGTTCGATTTGGTGCTGCACGCTAATCTGCAAACACTTGCTGGAGCTCTATGAGAAGAAGGGTCAAGACATGCGTGATCAGATCAACGCAGTTTTACTTGATTACTATCTCTGGGACTATGCCAGGGATCACAGGGAAGATATGAGAGATATTCCGTTTCACCGAGTACGGTGTATATATTACTAGATCCAGCAGGATAGCTACTGTGTTGTTGTGTTTCCTTTTCAATTTCAGTTCCTTTTTTCATACAGTGATTTGTCATATACTAATTTGGAACTTGCTAAATCAAAGACACTTTCTGATGACATATGAATAACTTGCTTGATTTCTTTGAATCACATACTGATTGAGACTGGAGTTAATAATGTGAAACTGCTGGAAAATTTGTACATTTGTAGCGATACAGATTTTATTACTCTTGCTTTGAGTTTGTGTATGGGTATATGCATATATCTACATACATACAGTCATGTATATATATGTACAATATATGTGTACATGTATAGGTGTAGGTTGCTCTGAAAGTAATGCCTCCTGTTTATTTCTATGAGAACTACAACAGGTACAGAGAACACAACAACATTGTTTGATGGAGCAGATTCTCAGCAACAGAGTATTATTTTTTCCAGAAGGTGGCCACACGGAGTCAGCATGCCATGCCTGTAAAAATCTGCGCCAGGCGAGGTGGCCCACTGGCACTGTCCCGGCTGCCAGAACACACCACCCACCACCTCACTGTGCCTGCGTTCACAGTTTGGTCTCCAGAAATGCTCAGCAAATGTTGGCAGATGTCAGTGGGTGCCACTTTTTCTGCATGGAGGAATTCATTTCCATCCCTTTGCTTAATATGTGCTTCTGTGTTAGACACCATTCTGTCAGGCTGCCCCTCTGCTCCTGTCTATCTGTTGCAGACCAGCAAAATGTAACGGAATGCTGGGGGGAAGGTTCATCCTCTACTGTTGTACCACCAGCATTCACCTCTGATGTCATGGGCCAACGTGATAAAATAGGATGTATTGCTTTTGGAGCAGCCCTGTACAGGCACATGCGTGCATACGCAGCCCTTGGTTGGCAGCGATGCCATGCCTGCAGGTACCTTGCCAACGGTACGCTGAAGTGACCTGTCTTTCCTTTTATCTAGGGAAAGCTCGCCCTACACTCCTGAGCTTTATTATAATTAAGTGATCGGCGCAACTCTTCTAATAAAGTGTGCAGAGCAGAAACGGGCGCCGCCTTCTTCCTTCCGGGGAGCTGCGGGGCTGCCGCGCCTCCCACCGCAAGGGGACGCTGCGCGCGGCGGGGTGGTGCAGCGGGGCAGTCGCCGGACGTTGCTGCCGTTGCCTAGCGAGGCGCTGTCAACAACGGGCGGCGCGGGCGCGGCGGCCGCAACGGGAGTTGGCGGGCTGTCCCCGCCTCCCGGCCGCGCCGCCCGCCCTCCTTTCTTCTCCGGTTGGCGGTATCGCCGGGCTGCGCGGGGCCGCCGGGTTCTTCGTTAGTGAGAGCTCCCGGAGGCGGCCGGTCCCGAGCTCAGCAGGTTTGGAAAGAGGCTGGGCCGCTGCCATAGCACTGCCCGCCCGCTGCTTCCTGGCGCCGCGACGTTCCGTGGTTTGACATGCAGCGCCTTTCGATACTCGTGTGTTGTTAAGGAATAGTGCATAGGGTCTCTGTCTCTTTCCCTCTCCGCCTTCCTGGGGCCTCTTTTTTTTTTTTTTTTTCTTTAAAGTATAACTTTAGAAGGGGGGAGTGGCAGCTTTGCGCGGCTGTTCTTGCTGGGGATAAAAACAGGACCGCCAGATAATTAAAAGCAGACGTAGGCCAATATGTGGCTTGAATCTGTGTGCAGTAAGTCATACAGTCACTCCTGCTTGCCCTGTCCGTTGTGATATGAGGACGGTTCCAACCTCAGCTTTGCCTGATTTACTTCTAGCTGCTCAGATTAATAAAATGGGGCTTTTCTTCAGCCCCAAACTAAAAGAGGCAGAGTGAGGTGCAAAAGCTCCTCCTTTTGCAAAAGAAAGACCATGTCCCTAAAACTCATGTGTAAATATTTTCAGGAAACCTGAGTTTCATGTGCTTAGCAGATGAGTTCTGATGGGCAGGAGCTCCGTGAGTTTCCCTTGCCCCATAAAGCTGCTGAGAACTGGTTTGAACCAAAAGCTGTGCTGAGGATCCAGCAATGTTCCCAACAGACAGCTGTAAGGAAATGCTGTTCGTTGATGCTTTTCTTTGTGCTTCTCTGCAGTGCTGATGTGTTAAGAATGAGTGTGCAGGGGACAGCATCAGGAAGCATACTTGCTTAAAACATATAATTAAAAAAAGTTAATTACATATGGGCATAAAGAGGCAGATTAAAATCAAATGAATGCTTTGTATGTAGTAATTGACTACATGTGAAACCATCCCTGCCTTGCAGGCAGCACAGCAGCATGCTCTGCATTTCTCAGGTTATAAATGTGTGGCCCCTTCTTAAGTGGAAGAGGGCTCTAAGGCGTGTGCGTATATATATTTTCCTTCAGGAGGAAAAGGGTTTGACTAATTTCTGCTGCCTGTGCAGCCAGAATGTAGCAGTAGGGATGTAAGATTCCTCATAAGGGTGTGCTTTACCAATAAGTTCATGAACAAGGCCTTGCAATACTGTTCCTTCATATGGCTGCATTAAATACATGGAGAAAGTCAGGCATCTTTCAGGCTAAGCATGCTTGCTTAGAAACTAATAGTAACGAAATTAAGTTATGAATTCACTTTACAGTCATTCATATTGTTGCTTTTCTATTACAGTTACTTTTCAGCATGTAAAGATGCTTCGTATTCATTAGGAAACTCTTTGACCTTCAACCTCAGCAGGGAATTCATTCTTATTTATTAGATAATTGGGATAACATTTTTTTTTTAGCAGCAGAAGATTGTGAATGAGATGAGCACTGGAACCATAACACGTCCAGCAACTACGTGAATACCAAGTGGGGAGTACAGAGATGGAGGCTGGCATGGAGGAAATCCCAGTTAAAGTTGCAGTAAGGATCAGACCTCTGCTTTCCAAGGAAGTACTTCATAACCACCAAGTGTGTGTGAGATTAGTTCCAAATACACAACAAATTATCATTGGAAAAGACCGTGCCTTCACTTTTGATTTCGTATTTGGCAAAAACTCAACCCAAGGAGAAGTTTACACAGTTTGCATTAAGCCTCTTCTAATGTCTTTAATTGAGGGATACAATGCTACAGTATTTGCATATGGACAGACAGGCTCTGGGAAGACTTACACCATTGGAGGTGGTCACATTGGTATGTTATAAGTCTTGTTCTGTTTCGTTTTTTTACTTGTGTATAATGTAGTTGTGCAAATTAAGTATTTAATGTGTAGCAGATAGAGCTGGAGAATGAAGGGGTCAGGAAAATAGACATAATAGAAAAAAACACAAAAATGCCCAAAGTGTATGGAGCAGTTGAAATGTTCTAAATAAATAATGCATACATTAAGCTGCAAGAAAAGCATCGGAGAAAGAAGCAATTATTTATTTATTTATTTTTGCATTTTAACTTGCAACTTAAACTGTAACTCATTTCTGAAAACTACATTTACATGCAGTGCTTTAGAAATTCTCCATACCTCTTCCCTATCTGCTTTAGGCAATAGTTTGCTTATTCTCTACTGGCTTCTTTTGAGAGCCTGGCAAAGGTATTAATTTCATGTTTAAGTTTCATAGAATGAATTCACAGAATCACAGGATGGTTTGGCTTGGAAGTGACATTGAAGTCCTCCTAGTTTTAACTCCTTGCCATGGACAGGGCTGCCACTCTCCAGATGGGGCTGCTCAGGGCCCTTTCCCACTTGGCCTTTAGCATCTCCAGGGATGGGGCACCCACAGCTTCTTTGGACAGCCTGTGCCAGTGCCTTACCATACTATGTGTAAAAAATATCCTCCTAACATCTGACCTAAACCTCTCCTCTTTTAATTTAAAACCATTTCCCCTTGTCCTACTTCTGTGCCCCCTAACAACATACCTCCCCATTTTTCTTGTAGGCTCCCTTTGAATATTGGAAAGCTGCTATAAGGCCTCCCTTAAGCCTTCTCTAGATTGAAGTTTCTGGAATAATTTAGAACATAATTTTAAGTCCTATTAATGGATTAAAACAAATACTCTGATCAACAGAAAAGCAAGTATTTACGTAACTCCTAGAGAACACTGAGCTCTTCAGATTACTTAGTCCATCAAGCAGTAAATCTCACAGACTTCTCATTAGCTTCAGCCTTTGTAATTTATGCAGCAGAATGACTACAAGTGCCTGTGACGTCTTTCTTTGTATTTCAGCCTCAGTTGCAGAGGATGAAAAGGGCATAATCCCACGTGCTATTCAGGAATTATTTCAGCATATTTCTGAAAACCATAACATTGACTTCCATGTGAAAGTATCTTATATAGAGGTCTACAAGGAAGAACTCCGTGATTTATTGGAGTTGGAGACCTCTGTGAAAGATCTACATATCCGAGAAGATGAAAAGGGGAATACAGGTATGATTTTGGATCTAAAATTTGATGCACATGGTTTCAGTTGTGTGCCGGTATTACTCTTTCCATCTTGAAAAGAGAGAAATGCAACATGTGCTAAAGGTAGAAACACAGTTACTGCTACTGCAAATTCTGCCTAGAAACACAATGGCTCCTGGTTATTTGGTTGAATAAATAGTTTAAAATTAAGCCTTCTCACCTTAAAGTTATGTTTGTTAAGCTACTTACATTACAAATATCAGCATCCATTTCACTCTGAGATTTGTGGGACAAAGAATAGTATCGTCTGATATTTTTAGGAGCTCTGAAATTAACATCCCGTAGTTCTCATGTCTCTATAGGAAGATGCTAGAAGAATCCACTACAGAGTCTTTTTATTCTGAAACTGTGTAATTTTTTTTCCCTTTACTCTTTATATTCTCATTTCCATATTCTGTACAATAGTATTCTTACTCTTGCTTTGAGATAGTATGGCTTTCTACTCTGTAGCTGGAAGAAGGGAGTACATGCACATGCAGTTAGTACAAAGCTTAGTCTGCAAATAGTATCATTCCTTCATATATATATGGATATATATGATACTTTTGTAGTATTTAAGCATAGTAGTATTTAAACTACTGCATCAGGACTGTTTAAGTCAGCTTTATTTGATCATGTACCTGCTATGGTATATTCCATCCTAAAACAAATGATAAAAAATAAGCTGTTAGGAACACTTACTACCACTTCTACACTGTTAGGTTACTCAAACAGTAGATACTTCTCTAAAAGGCTCAGCTGCTTGATCTATACAGAATGGAAACGCTGCTCCTAACATAGGCTGGGAATCATTTCTACTACAATCTTTTTTTTTTTCCTTTCTTTAACTCACAAAGTACCCTTTGAGCTGAGATTGCTCTCTTCAAATTGCCTATGTCTATGTGTAAATACCTCAAGGTGTGCCTTCTGTTTAAGATACTGTTAAAAATGCTATGACACAATACACCCACACTTTAAATTTCTGTGGGCTTCATATGTGCTGTACTTCATGATATCCACATACTATTTTCTTCAGCTGTGTGCTGTGACCTTATAATAATGCAAGCTCATACATTTCTTCAATTTATGTTTATAGATCGCTGTGAACTGTTGCTGAAAATTTAATTATTCCTATTTTCTTTGGTTTGGTGTTTAAGTGATTGTTGGTGCTAAGGAATTTGAAGTAGAATGTGCTGATGAAGTAATGAGCCTGTTGGAAAGTGGCAATGCAGCTCGTCACACAGGCACAACACAAATGAATGAGCACTCTAGTCGATCTCACGCCATTTTTACCATCAGTATTTGTCAAAAGCAATCTGCAGAGTCTCAGAAAAATACTGATATCCCGCAGGATTCATCTTGGAAATCGGTCAGAATGATTGCTTCAAAGTTCCATTTCGTGGATTTGGCAGGATCAGAGAGAGTGACAAAGACTAGAAATACTGGTGAACGGTTCAAAGAGTCAATTCAGATCAATAGTGGTTTGCTGGCCTTGGGAAATGTCATCAGTGCTCTTGGAGACCCGAAAAGGAAAAGTGTGCATATTCCTTACCGGGATGCTAAAATCACTCGTATTCTGAAAGACTCACTAGGAGGAAATGCCAAGACTGTCATGATTACATGTATAAGTCCATCCTCGTCAGACTTCGATGAATCTTTAAATTCACTCAAATATGCCAACAGAGCCAAAAACATTAGAAACAAACCAGTTGTAAACTACAACCCTGATCAAGACCGGATTGATGAAATGGAACTTGAAATCAGATTGCTCCGAGAAGCTTTGCAGAACCAGCAAGTCAGTAATCAGTGTTCTCATGACTTAAATCAAGAAAGAATTCGAATCAGTTCGTTAGAAGAGCAGCTCACCCAGCTTCAAGTTCAGTGCTTCAGTTATAGAAACTGCATAGATGAAGCCTTCCCATTCTTGGTTGACTTGAATGATGATGCTAGCTTAAAAAAAAGTCAGCGGGATAGGTTGCAGAGTTGGATCACCATGGTGCAAGAAGTAAGGAAAGAAGCCCTCACCATGCAGCAAGCTGACACCAAGACTGGGACCAGCCATGGGCATCATCATATCACAGTCCTTCAGCTAAAGCGGGAACTGAAGAAATGCCAGGTATTTAAGCTGATTATTCGGTAACCATGAAAAGTCTGCTAAAACTTGAATTCCATTTTGAAAGGTATAAAACTGCTAAACCTTAATTACACCTAATCTGTATTTAATTTTGACTATATATTCCCAGTTTATTTGTCTAATCCTCTGGAACACAGTTTTAATGGATAATTGAATGGATAGAGCTAGGTAAAGTACTATAAAGTATAGGTAATACTATATTCTGGCTCATCAGTTTTAAGATAGTTCTGTGAGGTTGGGTCATTTTATCTGTTAGATTCTTGGTTTTAGCTGCAGTAGTTTCAATTGTTCCGTAAACCCAGAAATTGTTTAAGTAATGCTGATCAGTGAGCCTATCAGAAGCATTACAAATGTAATGCAGACATTTTGACAAATACCTGTGTACTTAAAGATAACATTTGAGCTAAGTTTTGTAACTTGTATCTAATACTACTTGATGCTAAGTATGTAGTAAACTAGTATAGATGATACTATGAAGTTGCAACCATCTTTTTTGGCATTATTAAATAATTTTCTAACATTCAGCAATCTTCTTAACTAGAACTCCCCCCTTTCAGTTTTGTTATTAGGCCTTACTGTGTTTCTGAGCAATTTACAGATTCCCGTTTCTTACCATTTTCTTACACTTGCTGCTACTCCCTTCTTGCTTTTAGGTGACATAGTTCTTTACAGTTTTCTGTCTGAACTGAGAATTCTAAAGCAAGGTAAGGGATATCTTGCAGATATCTCACAAGGATCCTATCGTACTGGTAACTCTGAATAGTTTTTCCTCAGCAGCTGTCTGTAATCAATGAACATACCAATGTTATAATTAGGAAATACACAGAAGAGTTAGGCTAACAAGTTTTTACATTAGAGCAGAACAGATGGAGCTTACCCTTATGCTGGGCTTGCTGAAAGTCCCCACAAGGGGCAACCTCCAAAAGAGATCCTACCCCAGTGGTAGTCAGCTCTTAAATGGGATTTAGGAGAGGTGGAGCCGGGCTCCACCCCTTCCAGTAGCACAGGAGAATTGCCTTCACCTGTGCTCTCAGGGCTGACTTATTGCTTGCCTCAGGTGGTTAATCAGAGGTTTAGGCCGTGATTCAGTAGTTCCCATACAAGGTGATAGCTCCAGGTGATGACCTGTGGGAGAAGAACTTATAGACTTCTCAAACATGATAGTGTCTCCTCACAGAGCTGACAAATGATCAAACAAAAATAATATTTTAACATCTCCATATACATTCAGGAAGTGTGTATTTTGGATGCACTGAGTTGAAATGTTAACTGTGAATAATAAAGCATTTTAAATGATGCAGATATAAGGGGTACAATAAGTAGAGCCTCAGGTGAAAATTTATTTTGTTACTTAAAATACCCGTACACTAATTTGAGACAGAGTGAAGTTCTAAGGTGAGCTCCTTTTGAACAGATCAGAAAAGATGATATGATTTTGTCTTGTAGAAGGAGGTGGTGCTCCAAGAAGTTAGAATTTTATAAAATCAACACACTGTAGATTGTTATCTGCCAGTCGCATACACAACTTCTCTTTTCTTGGCTCCCATCATTCTAATTTACAGCTGTTATATTTCTTCTGTAGCTTATTTCAAACCTCTGATTCCCATGTTCAAAACAATGTAAGAGCTGGATTGAAACTGAAGGGTACACAGGTGAGTGTGCCATCTGCAGCTTAGAGGAGATGGTTAGAGAGACGCTAAAATAAACAGACAGTAAAGACTCTTGACTAGGGCTTTCCTATGGACCATCTGATTTAGTAGCAAATAGTCAGCCTATTCTTGTGTGTGCAAATGTATTTCTCTGCTAATAGGTGTGGCTGCGGGAATAATGCTGAGCAAAATGAAAGTACTGTTGTAGCCTTAGGTAACAACCAAACTCACCCAACCTTGCACTCACACCTACTCCATCAGTGGGACTAGGGCAGAAAAAAATAGCAAAAACAGGAATGACATAGACTGGCATAAAGACAAAAAGATTGCTTACCAAACAGACAAGAAAATATCATTTATTGTAAATAAACATTTGATTACTCATTTGAAAAGTGGGATGCAAAAAGTTAAATATTAAAAAAACACCTTTCCCCCACCCTTTTCCAGGTTCAACTTTGTGCCTTCACTCCAGATTTCTCTGTCACACTGCTGAGTGGTGCTAGGGTATTGAGGGGTGGTTTATGGCCAGTGCACAGTGGTTTTCCTCTGCAGCTCCTCCTCACACCTTCTGATTTGGGCATGGGTTCTCCATAGGCAAAAGTTATTTCAGGAATATCCATTTGCTCTGGCATGGGTCTTTCCTGTGCTGCAGTATAGTTCAGTTATCAGCTCTGCCATGGAGCACCTCTTTCTCTAACCCCAGTGTTTCTTCTGGTCTTTCTTACTTCATTTTTCCCCTTGATCTTCTTTCTTAAATATGTTATCACAGGGATGACAGCAGCTCAGTAGACAGCAGACTCAGCTGTACCTTGGAATGCAAGTATGTTTTTCTCTATCAGAAATTATTCAGAATGTTTGGGCATGACAAAAGGCAGTAGGTGAAAACACCTTCCTTGTTCAAAATCACTGTTATGCACTTTGCATAATACCATATATTGCATGCAGATATACTACTTTCTGCCAGTGTAAATGTGTAAGGTAAAAAGTAAATGAATGGAAATTATGCCACTGTACTGCCTTTGGCTGGGATGGAGTTAACTTTCCCCACAGCAGCCCTTGTAGTGCTGTGCTTTGCACTTGCAGCTATAACAGCATTGAACAGCACCTGTGTTTTGGCTATTTGCTTGTCAACAGTTTACAGGCTAGTTCGGCCTGGTTCCATGACTAGTGGGGCGGAGGGACTTCGCAAAGTCCACACCTCTGGAAAAGGGAAACAGGGGACCCCAAAATAATTAAAGAAAAGAACAGCGGCAACGATCTGAGGAGGAACAAACTAATTTACTAAATATAATGAGAGAGAGTATCTGGGAAAAAAAGCTGTAGGCCTTGCAGTAATGCTGAAGCAGCACGCACAGTTGGGCAGCAGTGAGGAGACGAAGCAGAAGAGCAATGAAAGAAAGCAAAAAGGAAGTCAGATGACCCAACAGCGCCTTATGTGCGTTCCCCCCTGTGCAAGAATGATATCAGCACAGCGAACAGTCTTCTGGGGAACATAGTGTCTTCTCTTTAGTATGCTGAACTGGGACATTAACACTTTAATTCCCAGTGCACTACATGGTGTTATGATGTGGAATACAGATGACCATAAAACCATGACATTGCTAGGCAGTGCTCACCCAGCATCAAGGCTGTTTCCACTTCCCCCCTTGGCCAAGGCCAGTAGGCTGTGGATGGACAAGAGATGAGGAGGGGCTGACCTAAATCAACCAAAGGGATATGCCACATCATGTGATGTCATATAAGCATTAAAAGCTGGGTAGAGCTGGAATAGAAGAGGGGCAACTCATTATGAAAGCATCTGTCTTTTGGAGCAACTGCTTCATGTAGCAAGGCCTCGCGTTCCAGGAGGTGCCTAAACGCTACTTACTGATGGGAAGTAGAGAATATTTTTTTCTCTTTTTGCTTCTGCATGTGGCCTTTGCTATTCTGTCACTGAACTGCTTCTATCTTCAAACAAACAAACAAACAAACAAAAATGCAACAACAACAAAACACACACAAAACAAACAAAACAGCTCAGCAAGTTTTCCTCCACTTCATTTTCTATCCCACCATCCTTTGGAGGAGAGGGAGTGAGAGAGCAGTCACATGGTACTGCCAGTGTTAAACCACAACTGCTTACATTTCTATCATTTCATCCTGCCCCGCTCTTACCATGCTAGCATCTGTGTAATCTTCTTTACTACTAGCTGTTGTTTTCTCCTTCTGTAGTTGTCTCAGCTCTGAATAATGATACAGCCCCATTGTCAGACAGGATACACTTGTCAACTAAGTAGAAATATTTGTATTGGTATATGTAGTTTGGAAAAAGTTCTATCCTCTAAGGAGACATCAGGTTCTTCAGTGTTTTCTTAAAAGCTTAAAATTGCTTAAAAAGCTCTTAAAAGGAGAGTTGTCTTTTTGTGGAAGAAAGATACAGGTAAGCTAGTTGTGCAGAAGTATCTAGTTTTGGAATGGTGAGATAAGATGTTTCCATACTTTGTCTTTAGTTTCTGCAAGTTTTCTGGTGGGCTAACTACATTAGAACTCCCCTTCAATCAGTATTGAATTATTTTCTCATAAAAACACCTGAAGGAATATTCTTATTGTTTCTTTAATCTGTAGGCAGATATCTGAGTATAAAAACGAGGAAGGCCATCCTTACTTATTCATTTGAGAAGCATCTTAATCTTTGATTGATGCTGAGACTTTGTGGCCACATCTCACAGCACACTGAAGAAAACAGTTGGATTTAAATACTTCATAATGTAGTTGGATTATTGGTACATTATTTCCTTTGGGAGAAAGAAATTTGTCTGAAGAAAATCAATAGATACGAAACAGAAGTGAAGAAATAGTGGGTAGAAAACACACATGCTAGAGGTGATCAGCTTTTTCACCAGAAAGTCATGGTATTATAACCAGAGGGATATTGACAGAGCTATTCTGCAGAAAAGCAGTTCTGCAGAAAAGGAACTGGGCCTCCTGGTGGATACCTATGAACACTGAGCCAGCAGTGTGCCTTTGTTGCTAAGAAAGCCAATGGTATTCTTGCATTGCCAGCATGTCAAGAGAAGTGATCCTTCTTGATGGGGTTGTATGTGGAATACTGTGTTTAGCTGTGGTTGCAAGCCACATCGTGGGGTGCATTAAATACAGGGTAGCCAGGTGGTCAAAAGAGGCTATTCTCTTGCTACATGTAGTCTCACTGTGAATACTGTATGCAGTTCTGGCCTCTTAACATAAAAAAGATGTCAAGGTCCTTGCAAGTACCTAGAGGAGAGCGACACAGCTGGTAACAGGGCTGGGAGACATGTCCTGTGATGACTGAGGTTAGAGGGCTGTCCAGCCTGGAGAAGAGGAGGCCAGTAGGTGCCTGCACAGCTCTCTGCAGCTCCCTGAAGAGGGCAAGTAGAAGGAGGTGCCAGGCTGTGCTCCTGGGAACCTGTGGCAGGATGTGGAAACAGCACAAAGCTGTGGAAAGGGAGGCCCAGTCTGGACATTAGGAAATATTTCTGTACTGTGAAGGCGGACAAACACTGTCACAGGGTTCCTAGAGAGATGGCTGATGCCCTATGGGGCAGGGCTCAGGAAGAGTTTGGACAAGTCCCTCAATAATATGCTTTAACTGTTGGTTAGCCCTGTAGTGGTCAGGCAGTTCGACTAGATCTTTGAAGGTCCCTTCCAAATGAACTGTTCTGTTCCATTCTGTTCTATTCATTTTCTCTTCAATTGTGTTCAATTCTGAGGCCACCGGTACCTGAGAGACATGGAGCTACTGGAAGGAGTCCAATGTAGGAACACGAAGGTGATGAAGGGACTGGAACGCCTACCTTGTCTCTGAGGAGAGGCTGAGAGAGATGGGACTTTTCAGCCTAGAAAAGAGGAGGCTGAAGGGGACCTCATCAATGTCTATATATACTTGAAAGAAAGGTGCAAAGGACATAGAGCCAGGCTCCTTTCAGTGGTGCCCAATGCCAGGATAGAGAGGCAGTGGGCACAAACTAGAGTATGGGGCATTCCCTCTGAACACCAGGAAGCACTTCTATACTGTGCTGGTGACAGAGCACTGGCACAAGTTACTTACGAAAATTGTGGAGTCTTCGAGATCTTCAAAAACTGCCTTAATGTGGGCCTGGGCTCCCTACTCTGGGCGTCTGCTTGGGCAGGGAGGCTGGACCAGGTGGATTCCAGAGGTCTCTGCCAACCCTAATCATTCTGTGATCCTGTGATTGGAGAATTTCGTATACATACGAAACTTTGCAACAAACTTTGCAGTTCTAATCACATCTTTGAACAAAAAATGAATATGTATATATATTTTTTTTATTTTCCAGTGTCAAGAATAACAATGTTCCCTTTTTCCAAGCTGAACTTTCCTTTTATTATCCAGCAGGCTTTAGTCATGGATGAAGAAGTATTTAGCCAGAAGGATCATGAACTAATGATGCTACAGAATCAGATAAAGGCATTAATACAGGAAAATGAGGAACACCTGGAGTCTTTAAAGAAGGCTGAAGAAACACAAAGATTACAGGTATTTTTCCTCCGGTACATATTACAGATATCCATATTGATCCATCTTTCCATGGTATGAATGAATTATTATTTTAAGACAGACCCTTCAGGATATCTGGGGGGCATATATGTCTACAAATCTTATGAGCACTTTGTTTGAATCAGAGCTGTATCCCTTAATAAGGCAAGTCATCTAGTGGATGAAACCCAGTATTGTGATTCCTTAAGTTTGTATAGCAGCCTAGCTGTGCCACAGCCTTTCTGTACAACCTTACATTAATCATTTACTTTCTCTGTGCTTCTTAAAACATACCACATACATCTCTCTCCAGATATGTATTGCTGATAAGTTGTTTCAGGACAATTCATGAAACAGGTTTTGAAAGACCTTCAAAAATTCTTTAGAATATGGAAAAGACTTATAAAGTACCTACTGAGTGCTTTAATTGAAAAGTTGTATAGAAACATATTTTGTTGTGTCTTTAAGTGTCAAAGCACCATTGCCTTTTTACTTGCTAAAGATAGAATTTCATCCTTATTTTCTGAGTTTACTATTATAGAAAACTGAGTAACATAGTGGAAACGCTGCTTTCCTCTTTCCTTCTTTTGACCTCACTTCCTAAAGAAATTGTAATGGTTAGGAATTATGAAATATTTCAAGATCTGGGAGACCATAAAAAGAATGTTTGACATTCTCCTAGCATTGCCTGTCATGTGGATAATAGATCTGACTTTTTGAAAGGGAACAACATAAACATGGCTAGTTAGTGCTCTTCTCCTTATTCTTCTTTTTCTCCTTTTTCCTCTTCTTTACTGATGGCTTGGGGAGAGTCGATTAATGAAAGGTAAGTGTACTAATAATCATCTTCTTATACCATCTGCTGTTTTTTTGTTCTGTCATCTCTGAATAGGTTTGTTGCTTTTTTTTTTTACCCACTCAACATAGTGTCAGTGTGTTACACCAAGACAGTGCTTATAATATTAATTCTCAGTTATGCAAGATAGAATTTAGGAATAGAAACAGCTGCATTTTAGGCAGAAAAATCACAACTGGTTCAGTACTAGAGACAGGAGAAACACTGAGAACCCCCATCCACCAGTTTTGTGTACTTAATCCATTAAACTGATATTTTTATTTAAAAACATATTAAAAACTGTTATAATTAAAAGCAAATGTTTGTGGCAAATGGCTTAAAGTTGTATTCACAGGAACGTGCATTTTAGTGACACATGGAGCAAGAACTGAATGTAGCATATGGTAAATGTTTATTCGCATACGTATTTATGTAACAGGTGATGTGCTGAGAAGGTACAAGGGTAGCAGGGATAAAGGATCTTAAAAGACTGAAGAAAAAAAACCCAACAAACCAAAACAAAAAACCCTGCAAGGTGGAACTGGTCTTCATCCAGAATCATAAAATGTGTGGTATTCATATGTATATTCTATTTTTTATGACACAAGAATAATATGTATTGTATTCCAGCATCAACTTGTAGAGTATTGTTTGTCTATGTGAGAAGAACTTGTAGTCTAAGAAAACCAGATATAAAAGATAATACAAAAAAAAAAAAAAAAAAGATTTGAAGTAGGAGAATGAATACATTTGGTTAACTATCACCAGCTGTTCTTCAGATTTCCTGTTTTTCGTAGGCCTGATTTAGAGGTATTCTAAAAGGAATAAAGGGAGTTGAAAATCGATACAATCCTGGCCTTAGTGGATGAATTCGTTCAGTGGAGATAAGTAATTTTGAACAATGTGCAGATGCTGCTGTAGGAAAGGCAGATGAGTAAGCTTTTCAAACTAGCATTACAAAACATTTGAGGCTGAGTAGGAAAGAATGAAGTAGTTGGTACAAGGTCTCTTGGACTTATGTATGTTTTTGTTTATTAATACAGATAATCTTTAAAGTAAGACTGCTTGAAGAGGAAGCCTGTGTGCAATTAATTATTTAAACTGAACCGTATGTTTCTTTTGAGTATGTTTCTTGAATTACCATTTTATTTCGTCATAAGCACATAAATACAGCAATCTGGGACTAATAAGCATGTCATCACCTTCTCACTAGATGACTGGATAAGCTAACTTAACCTACCTAGGACAGGTCCTTCTGAACAAAAATGTCTCTAACAGCATTTACTGGAGTTTGGGGGCAGGTAAGATTAATGATATGCCAGATAATTTTCAGCTTGTTCCAGAATTTGCCTATGCACTGTGAAATAATTTCAATTAATGAACAATTTACAGGATTCTTGACCTTTGTAATGAATTTTGAAAAGGTGAGTATGATTTAGACCTGATGATCAGCAACAGCTCAACAGTTTTGCTTTTCATAATTGTTGTTTGTTTGCTTTTATTTTCTAATGAGAATGAGAAAATGGTGGAACAGCAAATCCTTATTGATCAGCTAAAAGAAAAGCTGGAGAAGTTTACGGTTGTGAAAACACTAGACATCTCAAGTGCTTGTGAAGATGAGCCTGCTGTCGTGGCATCTGCTAGGAGGCCATACAGTGTCCCACTTACAAAGAGTCTGCTACACTCACTTCACCCACCTTCAGGGACAGAGACCCGAAAGGTAAGATCTGCCTAAATGTTACATTTTTTTTAATGGTTATAGTTCAGTAGTTAGATTAGACATAACAAATTACACTCAGTTGCAGTTCAGTTTCCCTTAGTGAAGACCCTGAACAACTACTTTTAATGTTGCAACAGATTGTATGCCACAATTGTCCAAAATGTATGGGCTAGCATTTAGAATCATGAATGGCTAGAGTTGAAATGGACTTTTAAAAATCACCTAGTCCAACCCCCTGCCATTGGCAGGGACATCTTTCAGAACATCAGGTTGCTCAGAGACCATCTAAATGGATTTTGAAAACTTTCAAAATTTATCAGAGTGATAAACCTGTAGTCTTCTCTGGTCTTTTCTTGGGGTTTTGGGGGCTTCACATATGAAACATAACCAAAACTGAATGATTATTTTGTATTGATTCATCGAATATTTGGGATAATTAGTTGATACTGGCACCTTCTTCTGCACTTAGAGCAATTTTTCTAAACACTTGAATAACCTTCTGTTACAAAGGAATTCAGAAATATTATGGGAAATGACTGTTATCTTGCGTGCAAGCTCAGTCAGTGAGTGACTACCTAAATGAAATACGACTGGAATATCAGTATAGAGCTACTAAATTATTACAAGTATTTCTTGGGTGGTTTTTGGCAGGTATATACCAGTCCCCCTTCCTTCTCCCTGGCTCGGATGATGGCAGGATTCCGTGCTCGCAGCCAGATGATACTGAGCTGCATTGAAGATGAAGATGAAGTCCTTCACTGCCACCTCTCTGATGAGAGCGATGGAGAGGAAGAAAATACACATAGTAAAAAGAAAAGCTCATTTAAGTAATTTTTTGTTCTTTATTTTTTGTTACAGACCTCTATATAACAAATGAAATGCTACTGCCTAATCCTACTAGAATGTGAGACCATTTTTGAGACTACTTAAAGTAAACTTATGGGATGAGCTGGGCATGTTACAAAGATTTGTTTAAGAAATATATGTAATTTTTAATGTAATAAAGATTGCATGATCCTTGTTTTGAGGCCAGAATCCATTAAGAATATCTAGAAGGGGAGGAGGAAAGTACAAATACTTATGTGTGCTTTCTCAGTGTGGTATTTAAGATTAGGTAATTAGCATGAAGCTAACAGAAAAAAATATTCCTTTCTGTTTGAAATGCAGCATGTTTTCTGTTCTTCCTTAGGCGCTCAAGAAACCGCACATGGACACAAAAACAAGCTTCGCTGTGCTTTCCCTTTGAGCTAATTGACGTGAAATGTCAAGTGGAAAATTCCAGTTTGTCCAACAAATCTGCACTACAGAATGACACACCCACAGGTAAAATGGAAGTTATGAGAGCAAATCAAATTAGATATTATAATATCGTGATATGCAAATTTATGTTTATCACATTTAATTATTTTTCCCATAAAATATCTGTCTGATACAAATATTTCTCGTTACAGCTCAACATAAATGTATTTTGAGATTTTTTTTTCTTTTTGAAACTGACATCAGTAGCCTGCATTTTTGAATAATTCTCAACAGCCATAAAGTGCTTCAGATATCAAGACCTATTTAGATATAAATCTCTAGTGCTCATTCAAGGAAAGGAAATGGGTACTGTTATTTTATCAGAGATGCACTGAAAAGGTTTAAATACTATATTCTACTTCTTACTCAGGGTCTTGAAATGCTGGTACGTCCTGTTGTTTCTTTCTTTGCTTAGAACTATGGCAGGGAAAAGGCTATTTGCAGTGTTCTTTCCATTTGGTTCTTTCACTTCGTATGCTAGATGTCGACACATACAGTATTCCAAAGCACTCTCGTTTTGAAAAATAGTGCGTCCCATTTCTTCCTTCATCTCCACATTGCTTTTTTTATTTCAAGGTGAAGAGATTGACAGCCTCCAGAAAAGTCATGATTTTAACATGCAGAAGTTAAAGAATTCAGAGTTAAGACTCACTGAGGCCCAGCAGAAAATGAGAGAACTTGCACTTAATATCAGAATGAAGGAGGAACTTATTAAGGAATTGGTAAGAACGGGTAAGTGGTTATTGATGGACAAATTGAAATGAAGACATTCAGAAATAAAAAAGAGAAAAGAAGAAAAAAATCTGACGTCCTGTATGTCATAGTTTTTTATGTAATTTTCCTATGCAAGAATACTTCTGGTAACTTGAAAATTCATAACTTACATAGATTACTTGTTATGACTGCAATGAATGCTGTACGTTATTATTATGGCCTACTCTACTATGATGTGTTTGTTGAATATTTTTTGTGCTTTCCTGCTTATTCAGTTTATCCACTAACAGTGTAATTTTGCATGTATGCTTAGAGTTGCTGATTGCTTTGTGGATGTGTATTTGTTATATGGTGTCTGGGATAGGAAAGATGACATGACACTGTGCTGGGAATGCTTGCATTCCCATCACAGCAGTAGGGAAGCAGGAGTGAGAAGTGGAAAAGGTTTTAGCTTATATCATTAAGCCTCTGTCCTGGTAGAAACTAGCATTATGATGACCCTAAGGGTCTCTCCTTACTACTTGTAATCACACTCTTCTCCTGTGTACAAATTCTCTCAAGGCTGTCTTTTGGCATTCAGAAAGATTCTGTACCCCCAAAAAATCATAACATGAGGAAGATTGCCCAAACAGGGAAAATTAGAGGGCAGAAATACAGTCCAAATTTGTTTACTGATTACCAAGTTGGAAGTTGAGTAATAAATAAACAGCATAATCTTCTGGGAAAAAGAAAATGGAAAATTTATGAAATACAGGGTAGACATTTTGTCAAAGACTGAAATATTCCCATTAACTTTATTTGGCACATACATGGTGCTTTATTTGGTGACATCAGATGACTCATTGAAGAATTCAGATTTAAGACTCCTTTGTTTATCTCTGTCTCAGAATTATAAAGGAATTGTTTGATTACGGTTGGAAAAATATCTCAGAAATTTTCAGTTTAACCAGCATGAAGCAAATAATGATTAACTACATGTTTAAGTAATAAATTTCAACTGATCATCTTGCTGTTTTTGAACTATTTGGATATGGTGTCTTTAAGGTAAGGATGCACAGTCTGTAAGCAGGCAATATACTCTGAAGATATCTAAGCTGGAGCAAGAATCTGAGCAGGCCAGAACAGAACTGGCTGAAACACAAAAGCAGCTTCAAGAGCTGGAGAGTAAGGAGCTGAAAGACATTCCAGAGAAAGCCAGGTTACAAAAAGAGTTTCGGAAGAAGATGGATGCAGCTAAGTTGAAAGTGCAGGTATTTTTGACATGACCATTAGGATTTACAAATGCTTGTTTAAATATCATCTTTAAAATCTTAACTGTCTGCTTGTGAAATTTTCACCAGCCTCACGTAGCTAAAGCTGGTTGGATTGAAGTAGCCAGTGAAAATGTTAGTACAATTATACTTAATGCTACTTAACAAATATGTAGTTAGATACATTCCTGTTAGAAAGAATTGGATGGTATGAAATACTTAGACACCATTCTATGTAATATCATACAAGAACGTACACAAGTAATTACTTCAATATTATTGGCTGCTGTACGTAAAATTGCTGTTTTCTGGAAATTCTATCTTTAAGAAGGTCATCATGGTGGTGTGATTATGTGTTTGTAATACCAGATTCAGTACTTGCCAGTAACTAATTTTAAGTTCTCTTGTGGGCCAGCTTAAATACTCCACGTCTCCTGGTCCTAGAATGGGAGGCCAGACAAGAACTGCCTGTAAAATGCTAAATGGTTTATTTACCTGAGTTCAGGACCAGAACCTTGATAAACCTTCATATCTCTGCACATTATCCTGAGTTGTTGCTTCTGGAAGAGTTCACTACCTTAATTGTTTTACCAAGTATGAACTGTATCTGTGCCTTTTCATGCTGCTTCAGATTAGTTCTGCATTTGCTGATCTTACCAGAAGGCTTAGAAACCACAGAAATAATGAATGATTGTTGTGGTAAAATTTAGTAAGTCTTGCTGACTGTCTGAACTCAGTGAAATAAAGAATAAACCTGAGTCACATTATAGTTTTAAGTTTTCTTGCTACTAAGATGAAATTTGCCATGAACATTCAGGCCTTACAGAAAAAGAAGCAAGACTCTAAGAAACTGGCTTCATTATCTAACCAAAGTGAAAAACGAGCAACAGAACTCGAGCAGAACATCATTCAGATGAAGCATCAGCAGACCTTGCTAGAGAAAAGACTGCATGAGGAGAGTGAAAAAAAGAAGCAACTAGAAGCAGAGATTCAGCGAGACCAGCAACAAATTAAAGTAGGACTATTTCTGTTTCTGTGTAACAAAGAATGAGATCAGCCAGTTTTGCCTCTATTTTCCTCAAAACAGTGCACTATACTACCAGACTTTACGTAGTTCTATGTAATCAGTTCATTGACAAATTCACTGAAGAAATTGTGTATAAATATTTTGACAGAAATCTTCTATTCACCTTTTTCCTCAGCTTTTTTAAAGAAATGCTACTATGTGATGTGTAGCCTTGAGTTATAGTTTTACATGTAAATTTAGGGTTGATATTTCAGTTTACATACTTGTGTAGATTCTGCAACAGGCTCAGGCAGAAAGAATTTTTTTGTTTGTTTCTTTCTGTTGATGGTCATTTTTGTTTGTTTATAGGAACTGCAACTTAAGATGGAGCAACAAGAGAAGATTCTTACACTTAAAGATAAAGAGATTGCTGCATTTAAAAATAAGAATAACTCTGCAGGAACTTCACAGAAGTCAGAGGTAGCTGATAGTCTCTAAGTCTGTGTGGGTGCTGAAAATTAAAAAAAAACAAAACCTTTATTCATCCCTAGTCATTCTGGTAGAATAATAGGTGTTCTCTGCAACAGTGCTACCTGCATTAGTTCAGATCTGGAGACTGGGACACAAGAATTTCATGAATTATCAGAAGTCTTTAAAGATAAAAATAAATTTTAAAACAAAGTGAAATAATGGTAGCATTTTAGACATACTAGTATTATACCCACTGATAGGCTATTACTTCAGAAGAAACTTCTCTCAACAGGATTAGAACTCTCATTTTTTCTGTCTTTCAGCATTTTAGCATTTTAGTTTCTTCACTTAATGTCTTTCCTCAAATAATTGGTCCTAGGGGCAACTATAATGGAGTGAGGAAGGGCTAGCTGAATTCTCGTAGCACCTTGCAAACCTAGTTGATCTCCTTATATATAGGGCACTTATTTATGTACCTGATCATAGGAAAGAGTATTTTTCATTAAAGGCATCTGGTAAAAAATTGTTTAAATAAGATGTAGCAATATAACATTGCTGAGCCTCCTTTTAAGTCAGCCCAATTTCTGTATTATCCAGAATCAAAATTTTGTTTCAGATGTAATGTTAAGATTAGGAATGTCATTTTCTCATACAGTTTATTGGTTACTCTAAAAGGTGAAAAAACAGAATCATAAAATTCTGATCCAAGAAGTCCTCATTAATGCTCTCTATTTAAATTACAGAAATTAGAAGAGCAAAAGAAATGGCTGGATGAAGAAATGGAAAGAGTTCTCCAACAGCATCGACAATTAGCAGAACTAGAAGAAGATTTAAAGAAAAGAGAAGCCATTGTAGCCAAAAAAGAAGCATTATTGCAAGAGAAGAGCCACCTCGAAATCAGGAAACTGAGATCTAGCCAGGTAATTTAAGAAAAAGACATGAAACTCATCACAACTGTAGCTTTGACTGAAAGACTATAGAAGGAAGGCAACCAGATAATAGGAGAGGTTTAAGCCATGTGACTTGAGCTTCTAGCAGTGACATTAAGTTATGGTGTGGCTTGAGCAAATCAACATTTTAAATACGAATAATACAGACCAATTGCTTTTATTCACATTTTGTCCCCAGATTCCAACAAGAAAACAAAAATTGAATACTGGAATACTGGAATACTGTTGCTGCATATCATTAAATAATGGTATCTAAAAATGGCTTAATCTTTCTACAAACTGGAGAACGTGGCAGATAAATTTCACATTATTTATTTATCAGTAGCAAAAGAAATAGAAAATTAAGTATTGTTATCAAGCTTATTTAATGTATGTAGATAACTGCTCATTTGAGTGGTCTTGTTTCCTTTCATCTTCTAAGTAAATTTTGTGATAGTTGTCTACTCAGTTTGTTTGGGGTCCCATTGCAAGAAGCAAGGCTTTCACTGTGGAAAGTGACTCATACTTGTTTCCTCTGGAAGGAGTGTCTCAATTTTGTAACTATTGTTTCTGGGTATTTTTTAGGCTTTAAATAAAGATAGTATGAAATTGTCTTCTCGCTTAAGTATGCTGGACCAGGAATTGTGTGATAAAAGTATGCAGCTTGAGGGCAGCACTACTGAAGACAGGACAGACATTCTGGAAAAAATCCAGGTTCTTCAGAAGGAAAGAGATCAGCTGCTCACAAGAAGAAATAGTGTGGATGAGAAACTGAAAGAGGGTAAAGTGTTGTCAGCTGAAGTAAGTAGGAACCTCTGAAATAAATTTATAGGTTTTAGGCCATAGTAAAACATTTCAGTCATGACCTAAGTCTCCCAACAGTAGGTAAGCTAGAATCAGGGAACTGAAGTTGGGTATTTTTATTAATAATAATGTTAAAATACTGCTGTGTAGTGCTACCTTCATACAAGTTAATAAAGTTTATATTCAAAGAGACTTTACCTAGTGCTTTGATAAATTCCATTACCCTAAGGATTATAAAATCAGAAGTAATGGAACTGGACATACGTCAGTTTATCCTAAGTGATTATTATAATGTCAGGACATAGACAAAGTAAAGTATTCCAACTGTGATATTCCTTGATTCACTTAAAACGATTTTGTAAAAAAGCAAATTTGCCTGAAGGCCTCCATAGAATCACAATGAAAATAAACCTTATTGCGTGGATGTTCCACACTAGAGTTATCAATATAATTAAGTTGAAGGTATAGCATACATTTATATAAAATAAACAGATTTGCTTAATGTCTTGAGAAGCAGAGTGGGCCTGTGTATGAGCTGACAGTGTGCTGAAGAGAATCCTACTCATCTCACTCCACAGAGTCTTCTGCAGTGCATCAGGCCATTCAATTCTACCACTTCTCTGGACAGTTTATGGTCACAAAACTCCTAACTTATCCGATTCATTCATGAATCTGACAGAAAACTGGTGCAGCCAAAAAAATATTAGTGGAAGTCAGACTGTGGAGAGGGAGAATGACGGGAGGATAAAACTTATGCTTTTGTGGTGATGAACCAATTGTTTGAATTCTTTGTTCTGGAGGGCAGAAGAAAAAACAAGTTCCAGATTTCTATTCTTCCTCTTACTTTTCCCATTCCATTATCTGTACTACTACTCCTGGTTTGCCTTACTCTTAAATGTAATTTCACTTTTAAGAATGAAGTTATGCATACAATGTACGTATACAAAGATTAAATTTGTACTTTTCAAAAAGATTTAACTCCATGTCTCTCTGCAGGAGGAACATATCCTTTTCCAATTGGAAGAAGGAATTGAAGCCCTGGAGGCTGCTATTGATTACAAGAATGAAAGTATTCAGAGTCGGCAGCACTTGCTTAGATCTTCTTCACAAATCCTTTCGCATAGTGAAGATAACATAGTAGGAAAATTAGTTTCCTTGTCTGCTGCTGAACTGAGAGCTATCCTCTTCAGATATTTTAACAAGGTATGCTTTGGCTAATGAGTAATATTTTATCTGATTATCTGTTACCGTTCATGGTAATGAAATGAATAGTGTCAAGTAGCAAAAATCAATTTAGCAAGGTTTTCATGAAAGTCTGCTTAGGTTACATACATTTGTTGTCAACTCGAGGTATTTTGAATCTTTACCATAACATAAATAGGATGCTTGTGTGTTAACTTTGTATGTCTTGTTTTGAGGTCACCAGATTAAAAAGTCTTCAAAATCTGGAAACTTCCTTGCTCCTCTCCACTGTTCTGTAGTGCTAACTTTTCAAGTAGGAATATTGGTGTCATATTAAAATTGTTTTGTGAAGTTGTCTGAGGGTGGTACACAAGCTGGAAGTTTTCCAAAAAGAGAAAATCATTTTTATATCAGTTTAAATTCTGCACAGAGCATTAAAAAATGCACTAGTTCGTGTGATCAAAATATGCCAAGCTTCTTTCTGAAGAATGAACTCATGGCAGCAGGTAAATCTGTTTCCGGTATAAGCTCACAGCTCATAGAGACAATTGGTTTTGTGTGCACTAACCTATTAAGCAGGATTGTAAATGCTTTTATTAAAATGGTTAGATAAATATATTTGTTTCTTAGATTGTTGGCCTGCGTGAGACTGAACGTAAGTTACAACTGCAGACTGAAGAACAGGAAATGAAGGTCACAGAACAGGAAAACATAATACGTGAATTAGAATCTGCACTTGAACATATCAAGTTGCAGTGTGATAGGCAGCTGACTCTACAACACAAAGAACATGAGAAAAAACTGCAACTGATACTGCATCATTTCAAAGGTGTGTGTTTGTTTTCAAAGAGAGATGGTACAGTAAGCATTATCTTTAGCTGCTATTGAGAAATACTGTATTTCAAGTGAAACAAACAAATAAACAAAAACAACAACAACAAAAACCCTATCTGAGGTACAAGGATACATTTTGGCTGTTACTATTCTGATATTACATAGGATGCTGGTGAACTGACACAAGGTGCCTGCATAAAAGAAAAAACAGTTTTAAAAAATCAGAATTGTCATATTTTCATATTGAATTTGCTGATATTGGAAAGTTGAAATTCCCACCAATCTTTATTTTCTGAATACTCCTATTAAAATTACAAATGAGACTGACATGGCCTTTTTGATCATATGTCATGCTAGTTTACATGTACACACAGAAAGCAATGTATCAGCAAGATACATAACGTATTCTGTCTAGCTGGGCATCTTAATTTTTGGCACAGAGGAATTGGTGTTTCATTCTGAAACTGATTTTACTTGTCCTAGAACAAGATGGTGAAGGTATTGCGGAAACCTTGAAAGAGTATGAAGTGAAAGTCCAGCAACTGGAAAAGGAGTTATTTTTCTACAAGAAAACCAGCAGAGAGCTGAAGAAGAAGCTGAAAAGCTTCCTTGGAGAGTCATCCCACCAACAACTCGCACCCTCTAAATGTAAGTACATTATCTTAAAATGCTTTTGCAATTGTCCATATACCATCTGAGGGGCAGTGAACACACAATGTACATCAGATAGACATAAAAACTATATTCACTGTTCTCCAGGAATGTACTATATCTCCTCCAGTTTCAGAGGAGAGACAACTGTGGCTTGTAAATGCAGCAGTGGTATTTATCAATCAGTGTTCTACATTCTTGTTCACTTTTCTTTGTATTCTAGTATAATTTCAGTAGTTATATATATTAATATATATTTATCACTGTTGTGATGAAGAAAATGGTATTTTGCTGCCTGAGTAGCTGTGAATGACGTGGTAATTAACAGCTTTGTAGCATACCACACTTCAGATGTCAGTATTTTAAAACCTTAATTAACTCAATTCTGCTGCTAGCACTTGATTTCATGGAAGTTACTTATTGTGAGATTGTCCATGAGGAGCTCCATACTTTCAGTTACTAAAAGTAACTTAATAAAGTACTTTTTATTAAGGCTAAAAGACATTTGTAGTAAAAACATAACTTTTCTAATGTGATTCTGTGCTTTGCCCAAAAACAAAATGAAACAAAACAAACACAAGAAAACCTAGCAATAACATTGTTTGAGGATAAGAAAAAAATATTCAGTTTAGATATTTCACACCTCACAGTGGTACCAGCAACACCTCACATGCACAGTGACTCTGTGTTTCTTTTTAAAGCTCAGTATAACTGGTTCTTTCTCTCAACTGATGCTTCTGTTGCCTTCCACTTGACATAATGCTGTGTCTTCTAACACATAGATGTTGATCACATATGTTTCTCTCAGGTTCAGCCCCAAAGGCAAAATAAGGTTAATTACTCTGAAGTACACTGTGATGCTGTGAACACAAATATTCTAGAGGCTGGATTGTAATTGAACATGAGAAAGATGATTCTGTGTTTAATACACAAAGAAGCATGTAGTTCTGGACATGTTTCCCTGAGGAGAAACATACATCCTAGCCAAATCGTAGCAAAGTGCAAAAGGGAAAGGAATCACAGAATCACAGAATTGTAGGGGTTGGAAGGGACCTCCAGAGATCATTGAGTCCAACCACCTGCCAAAGCAGGTTCCCTACATCAGGTCGCACAGGTAGGCGTCCAGGCGGGTCTTGAATATCTCCAGACAAGGAGACTCCACAACCCCCCTGGGCAGTCTGTTCCAGTGCTCCGTCACCCTCACCGTAAAGAAGTTCTTGCGCACATTCGTGCAGAACTTCCTATGCCCTAGCTTCATCCCATTTCCCCTTGTCCTGTCCCCACGCACTACTGAAAAGAGTCCAGCTTCACCACTATGGCCCCCACACCTCAGGTATTTATAAACCTGGATCAAATCCCCTCTCAGCCTTCTTTTCTCAAGGCTAAGCAGACCCAGTTTACTTAGTCGTTCCTCATAGGGGAGATGCTCCAGGCCCTTCACCATCTTTGTGGCCCTCTGCTGGACTCTTTCCAAGAGAAGATCCCTGTCTTTTTTATACTGGGGAGCCCAGAACTGGACACAGTACTCCAGATGAGGCCTTACCAGGGCAGAGTAGAGGGGGAGGATCACCTCTCTTGACCTGCTGGCAACGCTCTTTTTTATACACCTCAGTATGCCATTGGCCCTTTTGGCCACAAGGGCACACTGCTGGCTCATGGCCAACCTGTCATCCACCAGGACGCCCAGGTCCCTCTCTGCAGAGCTCCTCTCCAGCAGGTTATCCCCCAGCCTGTACTGGTGCATGCAATTATTCCTCCCTAGGTGCAAGACTCTACACTTGCTTTTGTTAAACATCTTCCTGTTCCTTACTGCCCAGCTCTCCAGCCTGTCCAGGTCTTGCTGAATGGCAGCACAGCCTTCAGGTGTGTCAGCCAGTCCACCCAACTTCGTATCATCAGCAAACTTGCTGAGGGTGGCCACTATCCCCTCATCAAGGTCGTTGATGAAGATGTTGAACAAGACCGGACCCAGCACAGACCCCTGGGGACGCCACTAGTTACAGGCCTCCAGCCAGACACTGCACTGCCAACGACGACCCTCTGCACTCTGCCAGTCAGCCAGTTTTCAACCCACCTCACTGTCCACTCATCTATCCCATACTTCCTCAGCTTTGTTATAAGGAGGTCATGGGGGACAGTATCAAAAGCCTTTCTGAAATCAAGGTAGACTACATCTACCGCTCTCCCCCCATCCACCCAGCCAGTGACAACTTCATAGAAGGCCACCAGGTTGGTCGAGCATGACCTCCCCTTGGTGAACCCATGCTGGGTACTCCTGATGACCTCATTTTCTCCCAGTTCGCTGGAGATGGCATCCAGCACAAGCTGTTCCATCACCTTCCCTGGGACAGAGGTGAGGCTGACTGGCCTATAATTACCTGCGTCCTCCTTCTTGCCCTTTTTGAAGACCGGAGTGACATTGTCTGTCCTCCAGTCATCAGGCACCTCCCCGGTTCTCCAAGACCTCTGAAAGATTACAGAGAGCGGCTCAGCAATGACCTCCACCAGCTCTCTCAGCACCCGTGGATGCACCCCATCAGGTCCCATGGATTTATGGACCTTAGTGTTTCCTAGGCACTCACGGACCACCTCTTCCCTGACTAAAGGGAAGTCTCCCATTCCCCAGACTCTCTCATTAACCTCCAAGTTTTGGGATTCCTGAGGGAGAGCCTTTTCACTAAATACAGAAGCAAAGAAGGCGTTCAGTATTTCCGCCTTCTCAGCATCCCCTGTTACCAGAACGCCCCCCTCACTTAATATGGGGCCCACATTCTCCCTGACCTTCCTTTTGCTGTTAACGTACTTAAAAAAGCCTTTTCTATTATCCTTTATCCCTTTAGCTAGATTCAAGTCCAGGTTGGCTTTGGCCTTCCTCGTCGCGTCCCTACAGGCCCTGACTACATTCTTATATTCTTCCCAAGTGGTCAGACCCTTTTTCCACATTTCATGAGCTTTCTTCTTTCCTTGGAGGTTGTGCATGAGCTCCTTGCTCATCCATGCAGGTCTCCTGCCACCTTTTCCCGATTTCTTAGTCACAGGGACGCACCGATCCTGAGCTTGGAAGAAGAGCTGTTTAAATGCTAACCAGCTCTCACAGGCCCCCATACCTTCTAATACCCTGGCCCATGGGACAGCCCCAAGTAGGTCCCGGAAGAGATCAAAGTTTGCTCTCCTGAAGTCCAGGGTAGCAATCCTACTTTTTGCTTTGCTTCCTCTGCTCAGGATCTTGAACTCCACCATCTCGTGGTCACTACAACCCAAGCTGCCCCCAACCTTTACTTCCTTAACAAGTCCTTCCTTGTTGGTAAGAATGAGGTCCAGTAACGCCCCACCCCGCGTTGGTTCCTCCACCACCTGCATCAGAAAAGGAAGATCCCTTTGAATTTCCAACTTTTTCAGATACATATATTTGCAACATTTGTAAGGAGTGATCTTTATTTTTGTATAATTATTTTTAGTTACTTTTCATATGAATACATTTTGAGCCATAATACAATATAATTAAAAACAAATCATCGGTGAGCTTTAAAAATAATTAAAAACCTCCATTTCACATTTAAAGTCACGTTTGCAGAATATACTTTCTATGTTCTATTAGTGTAATTGCAGATTGCTTTTGAAAACACAAATAGTTTTTTATTTTATTGTCTTGGTTAAGTTGTTTTAAGACTGCCTACATTGCAAGTTAGAATCATGAAGCTTGTGTTACAAGCATTGAGTCAGAGGAAAGTAATGGAGTGAGAGGAAAGCAATTCCCTCTGATGTTTTTGTAGATGACAAGCTTTTTAAAGAAAAAGGAACTGATGAGGTCTAACAAGAGCAAGTGTAGAGTCTTGCACCTGGGGAGCATTGACTGCATGATCTGTACACGTTAGGGAATGACCTGCTGGATTTGAGATGTGCAGAGGAGGACCTGAGTGTTCTGGTGGACAACAGGTTGGCCATTAGCCGGCAGCGTGCTCTTGTGGCCAAGAGGGCCAATGGTATCCTGGGACACATTAAAAATACGGTGGCCAGCCTCTACTTTGCCCTGGTGAGGCTACATTTAGAAAACTGCATCCAGTTCTGGGCTCTCCAGTTCAAAAAAGACAGGGGTCTCCTAGAAGGAGTTCAGTGGAGGCCCAGAAAGATGATAAAGGATCTGAAGCATCTCCTGTATGAGAAAAGACTGAATAACCTGGGTCTATTCAGTCTGGGATAGAGAAGTCTGAGGAGGGGTTCTTATCAGTGCTTATAGATACCCAAAGATAGATAGGAGGGAGGTACATGCAGCCAGGCTCGTCTCAGTGGTGTTTAGTGATAGGACAAGGAGCAAAGGCCTAAAACTTGAACAAAGGAAGTACCATACAAGCATGCAGAAGAGCTTCTTTGTGGAAAGGATGACAGAGCACAGGAACAGGTTGCCCAGAGAGGTTGTGGAGTCTCCTTCTATGGAGATATTAAAGACCCATCTGGGTCACACTATCTACCTGTGTGACCTATGTATGGTACCTGCTTTAGCAGGAGGGTTGGACTCAATGATCACTTGAGGTCCATTCCACCTCTGCAGTCCTGTTATTCTGTAACAAAAAGTGAGATTAATGTGACTTTAGATGACCTTCACACTAGAGGTTACGCACAGTGTAAGACTATGCCAGCTCACTAACATTTCCTGATGTCAGGTACTCAGAAGAGTTGGACTTTTGCCTGCATATCTCCTGATAAATTTTGTTTTAGATAACAGTGCTGGTGACAAGGCATCCAGTCATGATGAAGCAGAAGTTGCATCTGAAGAATTCAAGTTGAAAACCTATAGTCAAGCAGGAAAAATAAAAGAAGCAGAGAGAACAAATATTTTAAGAGCACGGCAGAATTCGTACAAGCTTGGAGAAGATGTATCAGAATTTGGCTGCAGCAAAGAGTGCTTGTCAAACATTGCTGATGACAGACTAGGAGAAGATGAAACTCAGCCTTTGAAGCTTCATTCTCATCTACCTTCTGTCATCCAGAGAAGAGACACTGTACTGCAGTTTCAAGGAGTAACCCCTGTAAAACTATCTCGGAGAGAGTTACGTCATATCCCTCCATCTGAATTATCTTTGAGGCGTTCAAGCCTTGGAGCTGGTGTCAGTTTTATTGCTCCAGATTCCATTGAAATGGACAAAAAGTAGTATCACTAAAACATCGTTACTCCTTATCGAATTTTTAATATCTGTTACTTCTGAAGCCATGTTGCTAGATTTCTTTGTTGATGATCTTGCTACACAGCAGCCGTGGATAAATGAGTAACTCTGCTTTGGTGAATCTTAGATTTTAACTAACATGGTATCTATGAGCATATCATTCAAAGTCCTTTTAACATTGAAGGAACTATATGATTTTACGTTCTTTCCCACTGATCTGGAAAATAAAAAAACACCATTTCTTAAAAAACTGCACTGTGAAGTGCACTGTACTTGTGTAATTTAGGTTTCCTAGAGCAAAATTCTACTCTCTTGTGTCAGAAACAACAGCAAATGGCTTAATTTATTTCAAGATATAGCTAGAAGAGTTTCCAGAGTCTTGATAATGACTGACTTCTGTAAGCTTTTTTCTAGATACATTTCATGCAAACCATACCTGAGATCAAAATTGATGCCTCAAGATAAATTTGTTATTTGAAAGGAATGTGAAACATTTTTTTTAATGGTATTTAACTACCATTGTTAAAAGTCCTATTGTATGAGCTAGAAGTTTTACTTCCCCTCCCCCCCCCCCCCCCCCCCCCCCCCCAAAAAATAAATCTTATTTGCGAAATAGTTGTTATGGCCTACTTGTGAAATTTAGAGAACTGCTTATTTCATATTATGGCTTTGTTTGTTGTGGCTTTTAAACAGCTGAATTTTCGGAACCTCAATACGTGACATCTGTTTTTGTACTACTTGAGTGGGGGAGAAAAAAAAGAAACAAAAAAAAAACAAAAGAGAACCAAATTCAGCATCTTCTAGGGATGCTGGATGGACAAATACAGTATTTTCTTTGTCCTTGTTATCTGTGTCCTTCCATTTAGAACACAGATCTTTGGATTTCTTGTCTGCTTCAGAGCAAGGACTAGACAGATCCATTGGTTTGTTGTCGGTAGGCAGCTCAGGATGAAAAGCAGATCTTTTTTGTATGTGTACTGTGCTCACTGAGAAGCATACACTTAACAGCTGCACAAACTTGAAGGCAGACAACAGAAGGACCACAGTTAAATGAATTTAACACTTCTATCCATAACTTTCTCCTGCATAAAAAGAGGAACTTCTGAAAGTAAGGTTAGTTTTATTTCAGCAGTGGACTTCAAGTGGTCATGTTTGAAATGTGGATTGTTAGACATATTTAGCAAAAGAATTTTTACTCTGCTGTTGTCTGGGCATGTTGTTGCATATAGCAGATGTGGCTATAGATAAGAAAGAACTGCATTTTTCCATGCTGCAAGCAAAGAACAAATTTGTATCACAGAGATGTTAACAACATGATAAATAGACCTATTGTCTTGTGGCACGTTTAAAATTTTATGAGTAGACTGCAAAACATCATATTCTAATCAGTTAGATAAACCATTTAACAAGTCAAATGATTTAATCATTCACAGTTATTATTTTCTCTTGTGCAGCTCAATTGTGAGATAGGGACTGGGGCCTTTTTTTTGTTTGATTGTACTTTCATGGAAGTAACAACAGAGTCTTACTAATGTTAAATATTAGTGCATATTTCTCCATGTTTGTAGACAAAAAGCAATAAACAGAAACAAGTAAATACAGTTTAAAATGCGTACTTATTTACAGCGTCTCCACATTAAGTGAAAGAATTACTGAAAGGATCTGCTTAGGGATAATACTGTGCATTATCATATATCTCACACTACTGTACAAATAAATATTAATTTGTCTTGTTTTTAAGTTTCCAGACATGAAAAGCCTGTTCTTGATGGATGTAAAATAAGCAAAGGTAAATTTAAGAAAGTACAGTTCAATCAGTAGTGGATGTCTGCGGACACTTTAGAGCATGGGTGTCCAAACTGGGCTGTACTGAGTGAAGAGGAACTGTCTTGAGCCACATATGGGTTGTTCCAAAAGTAATGCTTTCTATTTATTTCTGTGCTAAGTACAACAGATACAACAGGCACAAGAACACTGCTTCATACAGCAAAATCTCAGCTGCAAAACACTAATTTTCAGCATACTCACTACCATTAGCTATGCATTTTCACCACTGACGAACAGGCGCCAACATGCTGCACAGGTAAAAATCTGCACCAGTGGAAATGACCCACTGTCACCATTGCTGAAACATATCACCCTCCATCTCACTGTGCTCACATCCATTGTTTGGTGCCCATAAGTGTTCAGCAAGAGTCAATGGATGGGTACAATTTTTTTCTGAATCAAGGAATTTGATGACACCCCTTTGCTTCATACGCGTTTCCATGTCAGAGGCCATTGTGTCAGACTGTTCCTCTGCTGCCATCTGTCACATGGCAACAACATGTAATGGAATACTGGTAGGAAGATTCAACCTCTACTGACGTACCACCAGCACCAGTTATAGTTAATGTATACATGTAGCAAAATGTGTTTTTATTTTTAATTAAAATATTCAAAGGAGTAGCAAAACCATAAAACTAGTGGGATAGCTGACCTTGTTTTTCTGAAACTAGTGCATCAGTCTGGTTCCGTGGCAGTGGTTGCAATTCTTGCTACCAGTTTTTTTTGCTAGTGATCTGGATGAGGAGATCAAGTGTAGCCTCAGTAAGATTGTGGACAACACCAAGCTAGGTGGGACTGTTGATCTTTTTGAGTGCAGTAAGGGGCTGCAGAAGGATCTGGATGAGCTGGATTGATGGGCTGACTCACGCTGCACAACATCCAACAAGGCTAATTACTGGGTGCTGCACTTAGGTCATAAAATCATTGTGCAGTGGGATTCTTCAGTGTGGAAGTGGCTGGAAAGCTGCCTGACAGTGAAGGACCTGGGGGTATTAGTTGAGAGCTGGCTGGACATGAGCCAACAGGGTGCACAGGTGGCCTAGAATGGCATCCTGCCTTGTATCAGAAATAGCTTAGCCAGCAGGACTAGGGAAGTGACTTTCCCCTTTATATGGAAATCTCACTGTGAGATACCACACCTCCAGTTTTGGGATCCTCACTGTAAATAGGATATTGCTCCAGCATGTACAGAGAAGGATGAAGCTGATGAAAGGACTCAAAAACAAGAGTTGAGAGGAGCAGTTGAGGGCCCAGGAGTTGTTTAGTCCAGAGAAAAGGAGGCTACAGTGTGACCTCATCACTCTGTACAAGTGCCTAACAGGAGGTTTTAACAAAAATAGTGTAAATCACTTTTCTTAGGTGACAAGTAGTAAGAAGCGAAGAAACACTCTCAAATTGTGTCAAGGGTGGTTTAGATTGGATAACAGGAAGAGTTTCTCCATGGAGAGAGTGGGCAGGCTTTGGCATGGTGAAGTCTCCATCCCCGGAGGTATTTAAGAGACAAGTGGCACTTGGGGATGTGGTTTAGTGATGGGACTTTGTAGGTCAGGTTGATGGTTGGACTTGAAGACCCTGAAAATCTTTTCCAACCCAGATTATTCCGTGATTCTCTTTTCAGTTGTACGTAATTCTAATAGAGCTAAAACAAAATGTTTTGTTTTTTAACTCTCTGAAAATATGTAGTATCTCTTACCTCCGCTAATTAAAACCAAGGCTTTATCTGATAGGCTCTTATTATCCTTTTTTTGTAATACTCTCTTAACATTATTCATTGGTATTTATGGCCTTCGTTGATGTTCAGCTTATATGCAATATGGTAACAAAGACAACATGGACTTGTAGTGATCTCATGCCATTATTTTACTTATTAACAGCTATTCTCAGCTAAAACAACTACAGGAAAAGAAAATATAATCTATTCTGATGCTTAGCTAGTAATCGTGAATACAGAGTTACCATCTGAATTTTCTGTTATAGTTATCTGAACACTGTGATGGCAGCTGGCTGCATTTCACAGAATCACACAGAATCACAGAATAGCTTGGGTTGGAAGGGACCTCAAGGATCATGAATCTCCAACCCCCTGCCACAAGCAGGGCCACCAGCCTCCATATCTAATGTT
Source organism: Alectoris magna (assembly GCA_030625065.1). Classification (NCBI taxonomy): domain Eukaryota; kingdom Metazoa; phylum Chordata; class Aves; order Galliformes; family Phasianidae; genus Alectoris; species Alectoris magna. Next base: position 36,791,695 of record CM060564.1, read on the forward strand.
AGACCAGGCTGCCCAGGGCCCCATCCAACCCTGCCTTGAACACTTCCAGGGACAGGGCATCCACAACCTCTCTGGGCAGCCTGTTCCAGCACCTCACCACTCACTCTGTAAAGAACTTCCCCCTGACATCCAACCTAAATCTTCCTTCCTTCAACTTAAAACCATTTTCCCTTCTACTATTATCTACCCTCGTAAAGAGCTGATTCCCCTCCTTTTTGTAGGCTCCCTTTAAGTACTGAAAGGCTGCAATGAGGTCACCCCATAGCCTTCTCCAGGCTGAACAAGCCCAGCTCCCTCAGCCCATCTTTGTAAGGGAGGTGCTCCAGCCCTCTGATCATCTCCGTGGCCCTCCTCTGGACCCTCTCCAACAGCTCTCTGTCTTCCTTGCACTGGGGGCCCCAGACCTGGACACAGTACTCCGGATGGAGCCAAACAAGGGCAGAGTAGAGAAACAATCACCTCCCTGTCCCTGCTGGCCACTCTTCTGTTGGAGCCCAGGATACCATTTGCTTTCCAAGCTGCAGGAGCACACTGCTGGCTCGTGTTAACTTTTTCATCCACCAGGACCCCCACGTCCTTCTCTGCAGGGCTACTCTCAAGGACTGCTCCTTCCAGTCTGTATATATGCCTGGGATTCCTCTGGCCCAAGTGCAAAACCCTGCCCTTTACTGTTTTGAACCTCATTAGATTCACCCGGGTCCACCCTTCCAGTCTGTTCCTTCCACTATGTCAACAAAAGATTACTGGGGAATAAATTTCTTTAATAAGCTGTTTCCCTTTCCATTACAGATTTTTACTTATGAACTACGTATTAATGGCAGCTGTAATCCCACGCAGAGCATTTGCAGAAATCCTCTGATGTGTGGAAATATTAATTGCATCACTTTTGAGAAGCAAGTCCTGCAGTAAGTGAAGTTTTACCCAATCTATCTGGAAACAAACAGAAAGAGAAGTCATAACTTTTGTTCTTAGGATCTTAAAGGTGAGTTTTAACAGGATTTAGATGTATGAGGGTGCGGACCTTTTACCCTGGGAAAGTGAGTTCTAGTCAGAGTGATTTGAAGATCCCAGATTGAACCGAGTTTTACCCAAGAGACACTCCCCAGCGTGCCCGCTGTGCCGAGCCGGCTGTTCGAGCAGGAGGACGCAGGCGGTGGGTGGGTTTGTCTTGTCAGACGGAAGGGACCCCGTGGTGGCAGAGCGCAGCCCTATCCCCGGTTGAAACCTCCTCTGCTGGAACAGCTGTGACTCTGCTCTTATGGCGATGCTCTCTGACAGAGAACATCTCTCCGAGAGACCTGTCCAGCGAACAAGGATTTGGACTCCCGCTTCATGTCAGCAGGCGCAGGTAAGATGCTCGGCGGCTTAAGAAGACCAGAGTGGACTCGAGCCCTCTACCAGGCTCTCTGCCGCTAGCGTTACTTCAGCCCCAGTGCCTAGGCCTCTCTAAACTGCCACAGCACGGGAAGCGGCCCCGAGGGCAGCGGGGACACGTGCGGCAGGAGCACGCCTGCGCCCCACATCACCCGGGCCGAGCCCAGCGGCCGGCCCCACTCCCTCTTCGACCTCTGCCGTTGCGCCGGCCGGCGGCAGCCGCGCTCCCGCGGTTATTTTGACCCAGACAGGATCCCGTAAAGACCGCCCGGCTGCCTCGAGGCCCGGCCCGGCCCGACCCGGCCGTAACGCCGCCGCGCGTGACGCAGCCGCGCAGCTTCGGGCCAACCAGCGGCCGCGGCCGATAAACAAACAGGCGGCCCGCGCTGCAGCGCCCCGCCCCGCCCCTCCGCGCCGCGCGAGTCCGGCTGCCGTTCGCCGCCTCCCGGGCCGTTGTAGGCGCCCGCTGAGGGGTTGTGGCCCCTCCGTTGCTCTCTCGCAGTGTCGCCACGACCGGAGTGAGTGTCCTGCGGGTCGCGCCCGTCCGCCGCCTCCGCGGCTGTCGGCTGCCTCCTCCTGCTCTGCCTGCGACGGTGCCGGCCAGAGACGGGGCTGCCGTGTCCTGCCCTGCCCTGTCCTGCCCGCGGCGGGCCAGTGGCAGTGGGAAGGAGAGCCGGGGCCGGTGCTCGGGCACTCTCGGAGCGGGCCTCACCGGGTCCCGGCGATGGAGCGGAGGCCGTTCCGTCCGTCCCGGGGCACGTTGGGCGGCGGCGGGCGGCAGCTTGGGGGTTCCGTCCGTGCTCCTGAGGCGGGCGGCCCGGGCCGGGTTTACAGCCCCGCAGCCGGCTGTGCCGCCCCGTGCGGCTCCGCGGCGCTCCGTTCCGACTGCCCCGTCCTTCACGGAGCGCTGCCAGCAGCCGCCGTCTCCTCGCGTGGCGCGGTGTGTGCCGGCTGCGTGCGGTGGGGTGCGCGTCTGTCAGAATGCGGTAACTCACCCTCCGTTAACTTCTTCGGAGACAGGAGACCAAAAGTTACGGAGAGCACGCCTCGCTAGCGTGCTGTGAGGAAGCTGAAGTCAGACTTGCCTCGTTGCTCCTGCGCTTTCATCCTGGGACTAAAGGATGACTTATAAAAACGTCCCTAGTCCCTAAAATTACTTACTTTCTGAAAATTGTGATAAATTCGCCTATAACCCGCTCCCCTTTTAAATGCTGTGCATGGTGGCTGCTGTGTGTGTTAGTGCTGCAGCTTTCACGTGGGTTCTGGAAGCAGGGTGTGTGGCACTGAGGTTACTGGGGGAGCTCCCTGACAAGTGGATGGCTTGAGCTGGCTTCGGTAACTTCATAGATTTTAGAACACTTTAATGTATCTGCATAGCTTTTGGTCAGTTGGTATAAAAGACAAAGGTAACTGAAGAAAGGAAAGCTGGTGATCTAGCTGGGAGGGTCAGAACTCCCTGTAAGCACACTGGTGGAGGATATAGAGCTTGTTGTGATAAAGGTACCAATGGCCAAAGATCAATAGGCCAGGTGCAGGAAGAGCAACACTTGGTCCATGCCAGCAGAGAATGAACTTATTCCTTCACACAAATGAGTACTTTGTATTTTAGTGATGTCTCAGGTTTACAGGAAAATACTGAGGTCAGTTGATATTTAAGGTGTTTGTTAAGCCTGTGTACTGATTACAGATGATCACAAGTACTATCTTAGTAGTAGGAACAGGAAGATGGTGTGTGGAAAGACGCTGTTTTCTAAGTTTCTGAAAATGTGTCTTTTTTAGGTGGAAGCAGGTTAAAAGGAAATCGTGCATTTTTGAGCTCTTCAGCATGTTTTCCTTAGAGTAGTAGAGCACCACATTTAAAACTCTGTGGTTATTCCCTAGATGCTTGAAAGCATGCTACTGGAATCGGCCTGGAGTCTCCTAAATGGCGGTGTACTGCTTGATTCTTAGTGCTGGGCAAACCCTTGCTGTTTATATGTGCATTCGTGTGCAAAGCTGCGCACAGACCAGCAAGTTGCTGGTGTTCAGACTGAGTTAGTGACTGTCTTAGCATGCGTACTGGGCAGCTCACAGTAGAAACTTTAAAACAACAGTATTTCAAAATCTGTCTGGCCTGCTTTAAGAGTTAATGTGAGTCAGCAATACAGAAAGGATTCCAGGTTACTGGAATGCTGGATACAGTAATAATAATCTGGTCGTGGAGGCTGATGTGACTTATAGAAGAGTATAACCGATAAATAAACAAAACACTAACAGATCAATCGTTGATAGTAATAACATATGCTTCTATGTTGCCTTAAAATTATGTTTTATATATGTATCATGCTTCTCTTCAGTTTGTGATGCATGAAACTAAACAGTAGGTACTTTTGCCTTGAGGAGCTGTGCTCACAGCTCCTGCAGTTTGGAACAAACTGCGCAAACTCCTTCTGCTAGTGATATGCAAAGCAGAAGGTTTTGAAGCAGAGTTATTCATTGGTGTTGCCTGTCTATCTATGCTGTAATAATGTTGCAACTTCGAAATCCATGGCTCAGTGATCTCTTAGTAGCGCAGGAATGAAGGGGTACTTACTGTGAGACATTGGAGTCTTCTCTGAAATCTGTGACAATACAGTTGCTAGAACAAAACACAAGTGGAAACAGTACCACATACTTGAAAGCACACTTTGCTTCCTTTTCCTTCTCTTGTAGATTTTCATTGTGATCTACGTAGTGGGAAAAGGAAATATCTTGCATTTAAATAAGCAGGCTTTGGGTGACAGACTGTCACTTCCCAGATATTACCAGACTTCACAGCCCGTACTTGAAATCACCATAAAAAAATCAAGGGGATGTTTCTAATCTTTGTTTGGTCTGTGGAATTACAAAACTTTCTGTGATATGTGAACACTTTCTTTTTGCAATCTAAAAGCTTTTTTTAAGCAACGTCTCAAGCTCAAGAATGCAGTGCTTTTTATTTTTTTTCTGATTGTAGTAATGAAGAACAAGGCTACTTACAGTTCTGTGCTGGCATTGGGGAGGAACTGAGAGGGCTACAGACAGACGCGTTGGTGGGCTAGCAAGCGCCTGTCAGAAGCTGAAAGCTTTTTAGATGTCCATCCATTGGTTTTCTGAGGCAGGGGTAGCAGGAGCCAAAGTTTGAAATGCTGAGTACTTGAAACAAACTATCTGTCAGATCTGCTGATGTGTTATTAAAATCTGAAGCCTGGCATGGTGGCAGGCTGGAGTGAATCACTGTATCTATCTTTAAATGTTGCAGAAGTGGGGTAATTAGATCCTGCTGTAACATGAATAGTTGTATTGAAGTGTCCTACTAACTAAATCAGCAATGTTAACAGCTTTTCTAGTCTTGACTAAAAAAATAACTGGTGATCTCATGTGTTTGCTGTTCCCTTCATAAACTCATTTCTATCCATTATTATTCTATAGAAATAAATATAATTGAGGAATAAACATTTCTGTCATCTTGTTGTTACCATTGTATTTCAGTGAATTGTAACAGGTGCATTTGTAATCTCTTCTCTGAGCTTCAGGTTCCAATTTACTGCATGTTCAGCTAATAAGAGTACAGTCTCTCACTCTTAACTAATCTCCTAAGCTGAATAAACTATACAGTTACTGAGAATTAAAATATATTTAAATGTCTGCATACGTGTATGCGCACATACAGATGTGTGTGCCCCAAAATCTGCATTTATTGTGCTGTTTTATCACTTACAACATGGTAAGTTATTATACTTTAGGTGCTATGGACCTGGGTTTTTTGTGTTTTTTTTTTTTTTTTTTTTTTTTGTTTTTTGTTTTTTGTTTTTTTCCCCTAGATCCGTGGTTGTGGTCTGACCAAAGAATCTGAACATCAGCATCAGGTAGACTCACGATTTGTTACACAGTATGTTTTATTCTGAAAATATGTCAGGCTTCACTATCTTTTTTTCTTTTTGAAAGAAGTGTAGCTGGATAAATGTCATACAATTCTTTGTGTGTCAGAAACACTGTCTGTAACTTTTAGGAACCTGAACAGAGCAGTATGAGCTTACATGTTGATTCCTTCATCTTTGAAAAGTGAAATGTCATATTTATTTTAAATAATTATTTTAGGTAATGGTTTTTGCTCTGCTGGTATTGTTGCCTGTTGATATATCTGAATATACTAGAGCTACAATAGAAGTTTGTACTTGAGGAAATCTGGAGTTTAATTGATAGAAAGAGCGTGTTGAGCCTTCTGTAGGTTCTCATGTGGGTTGCTTCTTTACAATTACAAGAGAATGTGTAGACCACCTAAGCAGACATTCAACTTGTCAAACTACAAATTTAACTTCTGGTCATAAGCAAAAAGTGTGTGTTTTACTAAACCTCTATCATAATGTATCAACATAGGTAGTGTTTGCTTTCTGTGTAGTTTATCATGGCAAATGGATATGGCCACTTTCAATACTCAACTAGTTTTCCAAACTTGGCATGGAAAAACTGCAATTTTACAAATATTCCTATGCCAAAAATATGATTTTTATACTAGATGCATGATTTGAGTTTTGGAATGATGTCCTGGGGGGTTGTACATGGTGTATATATATAGGTACGGGTGGCAACTGCAGGCGTATGTGTTTTAGTTCTGCCTTTCCTCAGCACACCCTTTGTTTTGCTGTAAAAACAGGTGAAGTTAATGTTTGAGGACCTTATTGACTAAAATGTTGGGCTCACCTTCCTGTGAGGAATACTGTTTATTGAATTTCCAGTGACTTGCAAACAAAACTGAACTTGTAAAAGAGATAAGGCGGCTTACCTCAAACCAGAGCCTGCATATGCAGAATACCAACTTGCTTAAATCATGTTTGTCAGGCTGCAGGGACAGAATTTGAAACAGTTTTGTTGCAGTGCACTATTCTATGCTATTGTGACATTTTCCCCCTTGAACACAAAGGCCAGTTTCTTCAGAGCTGACTGCTTGTGGCTTCCCCCCCCCCCCCCCCCCCTTCTAAATGGAGTCCCTCAGGAACAAATACATTAGCTTAAAACGTCTGTTTTATAGTTTATTCTTTCTTTATAGAGTAGTTCTTCAGATACAAGCTACTACAATGTAGTTAAAATACCAAGAAGTAGTAGGGTTGGGTTGTTTTTCTTTTAATTCCAACACTGTCTTGTGCTTTCTGAGACTAAACTTCTGTGGGTGACAGAATCAAATTATTACCTGTTCTATCAACAGTGTTTTCACTTTCAATTCTGTGCTACTTTCCCAGGAAGCTCTTCATTGAGAGAAGCAGCTGGGTGGAATTTCAGACTTAGCAATGGCATCTGTTGTAATGAGTTCAGTTCCTACCACTGCATCTCGTTTTGCCTTACTGCAACTGGAAAGTGATACTGATTCAGAGTCTGGAAAAGGCAGAAGTGGCCATGGTGCTGGTAAATCCCAAGCGTCAGAGGGTAGATCTACTACAAATGAGAAAAAAAGAGAGAAAAGGAGAAGAAAGAAAGAGCAGCAGCAGAGTGAAGCCAATGAGGTAAAAGGGTTGTAATTCCAGCAGTGGATAGGATTATTATTTGATAAATATACTTTTTTTTTTTTTTTTTCTGCCCCTGAGAAGTCACTGTTTTGCTTTCTTTCTGTGAAAGAAATACTACTGAATCAAATAGCGTTTTTTTCTTTTTCAAAATAGTTCTTCATACAAGTTGCTATGTTCTTTGTCTGATTAAACAAAAATGTAGGTCAAACTACAGAGCAGGAAAAGGAAGTCCCAGTCTAAATTGATGCTAGATTGTTTTTGTGCTGCCTTTGTGTGAAATAGAGGGAACCAGAATGTCTGTTAATGCCTATGCTTTTACCAGTGACTGTCATTGAGTTCCAAAATTGATAGATTTTCACCATCAAACTTTTTTAATTATGTGAAGAATTAAGATTGCACTGTTGTATCTGTATGGTGCAGCAATTAAAGGTAATTTTCATTATGGATTCTTAAATAGGACCAACTTTAGAGTGTTGAAAAATTTCAAAGACCGTCTACCTAATTCTTTTTCCTACCGGAACCTCTGGCTTCTCTGCTGGTTGATACCAGGACTGTATACCACATGTTCATTGGTATTGAGTTTAATTTGGTTCAGGTGTGAGCCCACAGTAATATCTGAACCAACATGAAAACTGAAGCATGTCATAGATCTGTTCAAAGTATTTTCACCTGGCAAGATATATTTATTTTATGTTGTGTGACTGGTGTTTCTAATCTACTACTAAGAAAAATTCTGTATGGTGGTATGTACTGTATTTGATCGTCTAGATGAGGAGCTATGAGATATGGTTTAGTGGCTTGTGGTGGCAGTAGTAATGGGAGGACAGTTGGACTAAGATGATCTTGCAGGTCCTTTCCAACCTTGTGATTCTATGATTCTTTGATTAAACAAAAATGTAGCCCAGGCTATAGAGTAGAGTAAAGCATATGTAAATCTGTTGGCCTGAGTCTGAATGCCTTTATTAGTCTGCTAAGTCTCCTTTTTAGTAACACTTTGATTAATGTGAAATGGAATTTTGTATTTCAGCTCAGAAACCTTGCTTTCAAAAAGATTCCTCAGAAATCCTCCCATGGAGGTTGTCTATCTCAGCATGAACAAAAACTGCACACTGCAGTGCAGAAGAACTCTCAGGAAGAAAACTGGCAAGAGTGGAGGCAAAGAGATGAACAGGTACAGCTTACTGTATTCAGCTGTCTGTGGCTTCCGTGAAGTATGTTAATCAGTGACGTTGTCTGCTATTTTAATGTAATTCATTATGTAAATCTTCCAACATATCAGTTCATTGTGGATAGTGCAGTTTTGACTGCCTTGGTTTTCCCTTCAGAGTATTTAACTTTGCACAGACTTTAAGAATTGCAAATAAGCGACACAAACTGGAATTAAAAAGCATTTTTGAAACTTTTATTCAACTTCTACAGTGGCACGCTAGAAGCTACTAGGGTGCTGTTTTCACTGATGGAGTTTTTCAGCTCAACTCTCGCCAGAAAATATTGTCTTGAATAGATTCCTATTGTAGTTGAGAGAAAAATGTAGAAAACTGTATCAAAAAATGACGTATAGATGCTGTCCTTGTTTTGTTTTGTTTTTATTGCTAATGCTTTGATATAGGTGCTTCCTTAAATAAAGTTCTCAGATTTGCAGGCTTCTGGATGATTGTCCTGTTGGTGGAGTAATGATCTAATATTTCCTTCGAAAATTTTCAGAGCTAATTAGCTTCAGAATTGCTTTAGGTACTGAACAAAACAAACGTTTACCTTAAATGTTTTTATATTCTGCATGCTATGAAGCAATTATTTCAGTTAAAAAGGAGAATATTATTCTAATTACTGGATGGCGAAATGGTCAGACAAGTAAATTCAATTATAAAGAGTCAATTGTTATTCATTTAGATCCTACTGGCTATGCTACTGTGAAATTGCCTTGGATTTTTTTCCTTTATAAAATAACTGTAGAGCAATTACCATAATAGTAATTTCACCAAAATCCAGGAATAAAACTTGTCAACCCAATTGGCAAGTTAGAAAGCTGACATTTCTTTATTGCAGAGCTGGGCATGTGGGGGACCAATCTTCCTGGCATGTACACCGAGGATGTAAAGCACATAGATATCAAACATTTTAATGTGTGAATCTACATACAATTTCCATGAAGTGCCTGTCTATTTCTAGAATAGCTATATGTATTAAAATCTAATACTGTTCACATGCTGTGTTGATGAAAATGAGAACTGTTTTGAAGCATATGAAAACTACATTTTATTAGGAGAAAGCCTTGGGACTGACTGCAAATTGAGTTCAGAAGACTTAAAAATGTAGGACTCCCAAACAAAATGGCATGTCTGTAACACTTCTTAAAAAAAAATATGTTTGCCCAAGTACCTTAGTTTAGTCAAGCTTGCATCATACGTTGGTTGTTATTAACTTTTGATTTCCTTGTGTACTTTTTGTGAAGTTACGCAGATTGTATCGTAAGACTTGGTAAAAATCTCTATATTGAAGAACACAATTAACATGTAGACTCAAATTGCAATTCACATGTTTATTGGAGTGAGGAGGTACAGATTCAAATTCTTCATATTCAGAAGGCATGAACAACTAGTCAGTTTCTTTTGTCCAATAATACAATATTGATGAAGAGATAAAATTTGAATGATATACTATAATAAAGGTGGTATTCAACACCGGATGAGAAACTGTGGCTCCCTGCTTTCATAGAGATACTGTGGAAAGGGATGCTGCTCTTCAAAAAGTTTCTTCTACCCTGTGAAGTGTTCCTGTTGGTATATTTAACCTTCAAATAATCATACTGATGACACTTTCCTTTTCTAGATGTCTAGATGAAGTCAAAAGTTAGATTTGTCTGAACCATGGAGCGATTCTGTATATATGATCCACAATACTAGTCTGTAATCTTTAGTGCTTGAGAGAGAGTTGCTTTAAGAGCTATGTGCATTGATCTCAACTTGTGGGATTTTACATGTACCCATTGGTATCAAATGTGCTTCTTGAGTGTGTGAGAAAAGGAATGTGCTTTCTGGACTTTGGATAGGCTTAAGTGATAGTGGGCCTATAGCTGTTTATGTAGAGACAGTTGGTCTGTGCAGGCTTGGGGAAGAGTGGCTGGAAAGCTGCCTGATGGAAAGGGAGCATGGTGTACTGGTGGACAGTTGGCTGAATATGAGCCAGCAGTGTGCCCAGGTGGCCAAGAAGGCCAGTGGCATCCATATCAGGAATGGTGTTGTGAGCAGGACTAGGGAAGTCATCCTGCCCTGGTACTTGGCATTGGTGAGGCCTCACCTTCAGTACTGTGTTCAGTTTTGGGCAGCTCAGTACAGAAAGGACATTGAGGTAATGGAGCAGGTCCAAAGAAGGGCAACAAGGCTTGTGAAGGGCATGGAGAACCTGCCCTACGAGGAGAGACTGAAGGAACTGGGGCAGTTTTGTCTAGAGAAGAGGAGGCTCAGGGGAGACCTTATTGCTCTCTTCAAATACCTGAAAGTGCTGACAGTGAGAGTGGTTGGTCTCTTCTCACTGGTGACAGGTGACAGGATGAGGAGAAATGGCCTCAAGATGTGGCAGGGGAGGTTTAGGTTGGATATCAGGGAAAACTTCTTTACAGAAAGGGTAGTTAAGCACTGAAATAGGCTCCCCAGGGAGGTGGTTGAGTCACCATCCCTGGATGTGTTTAAAAACCATTTGGATTTGGTGCTCAGGGGCATGATTTCATGGAGGGTTGTTAGAGTTATGGTAGTCTGGTTAGGTTGTGGTTGGACTTGATGATCTTTAAGGTCTTTTCCAACCTGAGCTATTCTGTGATTCTATGATTCTAAGGCCTTGGTATTGATTACTGGCTTTGAGAAAAGTCAGGTCTATGCTGCAGCTCAGCTTTGGAAATAGTAACATTTGTTCTACGCTTAGCCAGCTTCACTCAGCTCTGTCCTGAACTGAATGACTATTAGGTAAATTGATGGGATTATTTTTGTACTAGAGATTACACTATACAATTCTTTAATATTTGTAACAATATCGTGGCAGTACAAATGCTTGATAATTTAGGATCTTGTGTGCTAAATTATTATGTAAACACATTGATAAATGCGAAGCTCATCTTCATTGTGAGCTTACCATGTTTTTTCATGTCAATTTTTCTGATTTTGGTACTTCCTTTTTTCCATCCCCATTGTCTTCTTTTTTTTTGTGCTTCTATGGATCTTTTCCTTGTAATAGGCAATTAGTGTTTTTTGGTAGTTAACTACCATGGTCAGATTAAATCCAGCAATTCCCGTGGGCAAAAGTAATCCATAAATCTTGGAGGAATTTTAATCAGTTTATTTATTGTCAGTTAACAAGCTTGTCCTTACTGATTCTGGTATTGAAAGAAAACAGGCAAGTTTTAAACAAACAGAAACAGAATATCTCACTCTGGAAAAAAAAGCCTCAAAAAGAAGCCAGAAGAAAACTCATTCTGACTCTACAGAACATCTCATCCCCACTTTTTGCTTTTCATTCTCCTTGCTGCATGCAGCACTCAGTCCCTTTGGTAAGGCTATGATCAGTGCAGAAGATGGGAGACCAGGGTGTGATGATTCTTTCACTGTAGCAATCCTGTGAAAACCATACTTGTAGGCTCCCAAACAAGCTGCTACTCCACTCTTCCTCTTATGCCTCTGATTCTGGTTTACTTGTCTAATACTCACCAACCTTTTTTAAGCTGTTCTTGCAGGGGTGCTGAACTCCTTCAGCTGGTTCAGCGGCACCACCAGCTTGGGCTGACAGGCTCAGCTGTGGCTGCAGTGTCAGGCCCAGTCCAGCCCCTCACCTTCGCTTGCAGGTCCCACCTCACAAGTCCTTCCCTACCTCCTCCACTATCAAAATCTTCCCAGCTGGGCCCCATACTGTTGTTACTAAGCCTGAACCACAAACTAGGCTCGAAGTTAGGAGTAACAGCATCCTGAAGCCTATGTGAAATCTCCTAACAATTTATGTTGAGAGTACTTTGTTTTAATCATCTCCTTTCTAAATATTCTTTAAGTTTACCCTGGTAATAAATAGAAACAACAACAACAAAAACCCTAGAAGACACCTTTCTGTTTTCTCTTATACAAGACTGATTATGGGAATTGTTGAATAAGAATTTGAAAGAATGCCTGTGCTTACAGCATGTAATAAATAAATTGTTCAAGCTCCTATAGATTAAATAGCTAGTTCAGCTTGGTTGAAGTACAATAAGGCAAATTAAGTCATTTTTTCACTCTAACAGCTCTCATAGTTTATGCTGGATTGAGTGTAAAGGGCCTTAATTTAAAATACAACAAAACAAACAACAAAAAACAAACCGCTGTTTTAAACCAGACACATCCAACCTTCGGGCTGCATGCAGCCCAGCACAGCTCCTCTTGAGGCCGCTCCCCCTGCTGCCGTGTCATCATGGCAGCAGCTCTGCTCCACTGAGCATCCTGACCCTGGGACATAGGGATGGCCCTGTGCTTAATTTGCAAGCAGATTGTGTCAGTTTTCAAACAGTGCAATTTAAACAGATATTGCATGCAGAAACATACTGCCAAATTTGACACCTATCAAGGAATCCTTTGTGAAGACAAAATACTGGGACTGAAAAAAGCCTGTCACTAAATAAAAAATATTTATTAAAAAGTTAAAACTCAAATGGCCTCAGTTATAAAAGCTGGTTGCATGATAGCAAGTCTGATTGCAAAAAGTCAGAGCCACTTCCTGATGGTGCGTCTGTTAAGTGATGTATGGAAAGCACAACAGATATAACGTGTCCTGTTTTGTTTTTTTTGTTTTTTTTTTTTTAAAAAGTGGATTTTTCTAAAAATCAGTTTGTCTCACCAGAATGCTGCCAGGTGAACTGAAAAAATTGCAAAATTTATTAAAAAAAAATTAAAAAATTGAAGAGTAAAACTGTTATCTTCAAATCTTATTATTTGGCTACAGATGAAAATGCACAGATGTGGCTCAACTTACCATTTTTGTTTGAGTTATTGATAACAAATGCTATGTCAGTGAAGAAATGGCTTCTTTGGTGCTGTTCAAAGACAACTAAACTTCTTGATACTTATGAAGCAGTAAAAAATTGCATTAAAGTGATTTTCTTTAACCTTTGTCTACATATCTGGTATAGCTACTGATTGTGCCTCCGTGGTTGGTAGAAAAAGAGAGACTTAAAAAATTAATAGGTGATGATGCAGTCATAATTCAAGCTGAAACTCATGTTTGATGAAATATCATTGCATCAGGCACCAAGAAAATTTATGTGCAGAAGTTTTAAAAATGGGTGTCATGCAAACTGTCATCAAAGCTGTGAATTTCATGAAGTTCAAGGGACTGAATCATCACCAGTTCTGAGAGTTCCTTAAAAGTATGGATGCTGATTATGGAGACATCATTTACTTTTACAAAAGAAGGTGATTAAGTCAGGGTAGAATGCTGAGAAAGACTTTATGATTTATAAAGTAAAATGAAGTCCTGTATGGAGCCAAAAGGATAAATTGTGCCCAAATTTGAAGTGTAAAAATGGCTCTCCAATTTAGCATTTTTGGTGGATTTGATCTCTCATTTAAATGAGTTAAACGTGCATCTTCAAGGTGAAAATCACCTTATCTGTGCTATGTTTCAAACAACAAAAACAGCAGAGGATACTTACTCCTTTCTGTGCAAAGGAAGAATGCAGACTTTATTTTATGATGACACTTTTCATCCTTTAACAACATCTGATTTTCCTTTTAGACTAAATCCATAAAAGATTTTAAAGAGATCTAATATAAATAAATCTTCTGGGTGGAAACTACATTCCATAGATATTTGTAAGCATACAGCAAGTCGTATATCCATTATGCAGTTTTGCAGAGCAAGTTATTTTATTTGTTGATGATGTCGTGTATCACATCAGTGAAACTTTTTGTCAACTCTGCCAATATATGTATCAGAACAGAAATTTTAATGTAGTCTTAGAGGCTTTGTTTTGTTAACAAACAAGTTACAGTGTTAATTCTTTTCTTCAGCTGACATCTGAAATGTTTGAAGCTGATCTTGAAAAAGCACTGCTGCTAAGCAAACTGGAATATGAAGAGCACAAAATGGTATTTATAGGATTCGTTCTAATTTGAAAGCATTAGAAGTTTGAAGATTGAGTTTTAAAATCACTCTTTAAAGTGCTGTTTTCTTATGTACATCTGGGACAGTATTACATAAGTATTAATGCATACTTATAATACATAAGTATTAATGCATAACATAAGTATTAATGCAGATGTGCGGGGAGGTGGTGTTTGGATTCAAATGGATATCATTTAACAGCCTGTCTGATTTTAATAGAAGGTCAAGTCAACTGATAGAGCCTTGCTGTGTGCTAGTAGCTCCTAACTCCTCCTAAATGAGTAAGCATATTTTGAGAATAAAATATACAGTGGACCTGGTTTTATTTGTTTGTATGTTTGTTTTTAAAAAAGGAAGTGCTGACTTGCGCTGTATATTTAGCATTTTGCCTTCCTGCATTTCTCTACATTATATTCTCAATTTGACTTTTTGCTGTTTAGCAAAGAGCAATGCTCTACTTCACAAAGCAGAATGGATGCTTAATTGTTCATATGCACCTTGGAGCCTTTAAACCGATATGAAGCCTGCAAATTGCTGTTCAGGCTAAAGTTTCCTTTAGTATATTATCACCATATTTTTCCTTTACAATGCTTCAGGGAAGAAAAAAAAAAAAAAAAAAAGAGTATTGAAGAAAATTATACTGGTGGAACTTTCCTCTTCTAGGAATATGAAAACACTGAATGTACTCCACCTCAGTTGAAGTCTGTGAATAAGAAAGAAAAAAGAAAGAACCAGCAAGGAAAAGAGAAACCTCTCACTGTGTCCCTGAAAGATTTTCAGTCAGAAAGTAATATAGGTATGCCTTATCGTACCTTGTGGGCTGTTCTACTTGGAATTTTGATAGCATGTATACTAAAAGCAAAATGCCCTTCTGTCTTTGTTCATTCATACGGTGTTTGAAAAAATTCTAAATGAGTTGGAGCTAATATGTGCTAACTCTAAAAGTTAAATGTTCGTTATATAATGATGTGCAAGTTAAATTATCAGGAAAAAAAAAAGAGGTTTCAGAAAACATAATTTCACGTATCCCTGGGGTGGGAGGTAGATTCACGTGCTAACTTTATAAATCCATGTCACTGTTTTTGTTTTGTTTTTGGTCTTTGTTTGTTTGATTTTTGTGGGCAGTACTGAGTTTACTTTTCTCAGGCAACTGAGATTTTCAGATTTTAGTAATAGCAAGTCACTATTTACCTTTCTTCAATACTGTCTTTCACTAAAGTGAGTAAATATTGCAAGTATTTTTATATGCTCAGTTTTACATGTTTAGAATTCTTTCATCTGTTTCTGTAGAGCAGAGATTGTGAAATTTAGTGAAGAAATAAATGTAGAGTCTGGAAAAGGAAGAAAGTAAATTATTTTTTTAAGGTGTTCTTCCTTAGGGTATTTTAATCTAAATTACAGTATTTTCAGAGAATCTGAATATAGGAAAAAGGCTGATAGCACAGCGTTAATATCTTAATTCAAGAGAATGAAAGGCATTCAGATATACAGTGAGAAACATGTCTAAATAGAGTTTAAGAACAGTAACAAACAAATAGAAAGCTTGTGTACCAAAGACATCATCTTTCACTTTAACTGAAGCAAGTGTATGTGGGATGCTGCTTTTGATTTTAGTAGTAAGGAAGAATAGGGATACAAATATATAGAGATCAGCCCCAAACATACTTTATAATCCTTGCTTCTAATCAAAGGATTTTGGGGATTGGAAGGGACCTTGGAAGATCACCTTGTCCAATCCCTTTGCTGGAGCAGGAACACCTACGTTAGGTCACACAGGAATGCATCCAGGTGGGCTTCGAGTGTCTCCAGAGGAGGAGACCCCACAGCCTCTCTGGGCAGCCTGTTCCAGTGTTCTGTCATCATCACTGTTCAGAAGTTTTTTCTAGTACTTCTATGGAACCTCCTATGTTCCAGCATGCAACCACTGTCCCTTGTCTGTTGTTGGATGTCACTGAGATGAGCCTGGCTCCCTCCTCATGACACTCACCCTATACTTATTTGTAAACATTAATGAGGTCACCCCTCAGTCTCCTCCAAGCTAAAGGGACCCAGCTCCCTTTGCCTTTCCTTGTAAGGGAGATACTTCTCTCCCTTAAACACTTTTTTTCCCCTTTTTTAAGATGGCCTTAAGAGGTGGTTTAACATTGAGGAGCTCCACTATTGTTTTCAGAATAGCTTGTTTTAAAAGCAGATAGTGTAAGATTTGAGAGACTTACTGTACTTTTTTCTTTCTGTTCTTTTCAGATAATGTTGCTAAAAAACATGAGGTAAGTCTGAATTTTTTATTAAACTAGTTAGAATAATTCTTATGTTGAGGAGGTAATTATTTGGGCACTCTCTGTTTTGCTGAGCTGCTATATAGTTCCAAACTGATTTCTTTGCATATAGAAAAATTTTACAGATGCGGATTTAATAGGGATGTATGTCTGTAGGTATAGCATTTGGCAGCATAGCATTGGCTTTCTTAGAGCTAGTGCTTGTTTATTTAGTTTTCCGATAGTCTTAAACTTTGATGCAACTCGAAAATGTAAAAGCATGTTCAAAAAATAAAGACTGTTATAGAGAAAAAGAAAAACAAATCAGGTAAAAAATTACTGTAATGCTGTTATGCTCTGGCTCAGTGCACAAACATAAAAACATCTAGCAGGAAGAATAGCTGACAGTGAAATGAAACAAATCAGTGACAGCATAGTGCAAAAGTATAAAATTCTAATTTAATGTTTCTGTCAAATCTCATAATCAGTTAAATGTTGGCTTCTAATTTCTAGGCTCTTCGGTTAGTATCATATTCTCTAGGTGGAAGTCAGAATATTCTCAGAATTATGAGATTTAAATAAATAAATCAGAATGTTGTCTTTTTTTTCCATTACTTAAGCTATTTCTAAAGCACTTTGCTTTTATCTCATTATTAATTTGTATAAAGGGAAATCTGTCACAATACTTATTTTTAACAGGAACCAATCTCTTCTCAGACTTTGAATGATGGAGGATTTTTCCATAAGCTGGAAGACGATGTTCATAAAATACTTGAAAGAGAAAAAAGGAGAGACCAGCTCACTGATTGCAATGAGATAGATAACTGCACATCTCATGAGCACAACCAGGCATGTAAAAGGGGAGTCAGTCTCAAGTGAAGAAGTGACTAAGAATTAGAAGAGAGCACCTAAGTGGAAGAAAACACTAATCAAAGCATGATAATTTTAAAGTAAACAACAATTAAAAACAACAAATATTAACAAAAGCAACCAAATATTAAAAACCTGCAACACCATTTTTAATACTTCTGTCTATCTGAAAGAGATACTTAAATCGCATGTGATCCAAATACTTGCCCCACAGAACAAGACAGTATCTATTCCTGCATTTCTTAATCATCCTTCTGGCATGTGTGCAGATATACTTATCTAATTTCCATCAATGATCCTAGTTTACAATAAAAAGAAATAAGATGCCTTTCACAGGAATCAAATTCAAATTGCTCCATTATTAACAAATGATGCTTCCTTGTTTACAGGAGAGTGGTATGAAAGATGGAAAAACAGAACAACTGAAATTTGAGCTTGAAAAGAAAGATGCAGAAATTCAGCAACTTAAAAATATAATAACTCAGTGGGAGGTATGTAGCTTATGATAACTTCAAATAGTAAACAAAATCTAACTTCAGTCATATCTCAGTACATACTCTAAGCATGTAACAATCTGTAGAGATTGTTCTCACATTATCTTTAATGTGAGCTTGGTCTCACATTATCTTTACAAAGCAAAGTTATTCCTCTACTACCATGTGAAATAGTCTTTCTTGGTAAGTTAAAGATTTAAAAATAATTAGAAGAATCAAGATAAAGCATCCAGACAAACTTCCTCTCTTGTATATCTACTACTAATTATTTCTAGTAGCGCTGTTTTGTTTATTGTCCGAAAAAAATAAAATAAAAATCCTTACTCGGAAGTTAGCTCTTCTTGGAGCAGGAAGTTGGATTTCAATTTTAGGGTTTTTTTTTTGTTTGTTTGTTTGTTTTAATTTATATTTAACTAAGACTAAGCTTTCCTTGCATTTAAGAACTACGTGTAGGATAGGATTTTTTGTGGGGGTTTTTTTTTTCATTTTTTTTTCTTTAGAGATTCATTTTATTACCTGAAATGCTGAAAGACAATATTGAAAGAGTGAATATTTTGTCAGGTTTAAGAGCACTCCTTTAAAGCTGCAGTGTGGCAAGAATGGATTAAACACAAGTACAAGTAAAACTGTATTAAACGCAAGTAAAATTGAAGTCAGATTTGGTACATGCTAAAACACATAAGGAAAATAATAATTACACAGTATTGTCAGAATAGCTGGGGAAAATGACTCTAGTTGCTTCCATATTTTCAGGTAACGTTAGCATTGTCTGGATAGTGTCTAGAGAAAAAAGGGCAAAACACCCATGTGTGACAGGTATTGTAACAAAATAAAGCAGCGTGGAATTACTTCTAAATTATTTTATTATAACTTGTATTCATTTCTTAAGGAAGCCTGAGCAGGTTGATTTTGGAAGTGTTCTGATGCTTCAAAGGAGTTTTACGTGTAGAAATAAAGGCAGGAATTTCCTTAGAAGCTGTTTTCACCATGTACTACAGCTGGACTCCCTGTGTGAAATTTTTTTGAGCTATAAGCTAGTGTAGATTTACCATATTAGCACTTCACTGGATTTGGCAGAATAAACACAATGCATAAGGGTATTGGTGAGGTGATGAGTGATTTTACAGCTGTTTGATTTTTTTTAATAAGCTTGTCCAGATACCCTGTTTGTGGCCATAGAAGGTCATGCATAAGTGTTTGTTTTTGAAACATTAAATGCTTATTGATTGTGGCTGTGGTACAGTGTTTTGATACACTGGAATTGGAAGGTTCTGTTTAAAACAAATGTACAAAAACAAAGAACCCACTTACTTTGGTGGAGCTGCACGTAATAGGCTTATGCACATGAGTATGGTTCCATGACATTAAGTGAGAGGGCACTGCACTACCCACACTAGTAGCTTTTTTCATGTTTGCAGTTGACTGGAAGGTAAACAACTGTTTTGGGGAAGTAAGATTATTTTTGAGATCTGATGTAATATGAAGTGGCAAGTGGTAGATTCTTTATTGAAGAAAAAAGGTTATAGAACTTCTTAGTGAATGGCTTTGTGGCAGAAAAAGTAAGTTTACTATTAAGATATATGGCTACTACTGACAATGGTAATCAGTTAAGTAAAAGACTGCCATATGAAAAGGTGTAGTTAAAAGCCATAAATTAAAAAAAAAAAAAAGAAGGGGAGGACTTCCTGAGGTGGAAAGTGTTTATAAGGAAACTGTAACTAAGAACTGTAAATTATAAAACCATCTGTAGAACAGTGAGATCTTATCCTATTAACCAAGTAGTATTACAAACTATTTATATTGTCCAGAAAGTTTTGTAATTATGTGAAATATGAATACTTTTCACTGGAGAAGCCTTAAAGCTTCTGATGCAATGGGCCTAGGTTTAGGCAGATCTAAACTGTGGTTTCCAGTGGCATAACTGTAACAGGGAGGTTGTGGAGTCGTCTTCTCTGGAGATATTCAAGACCCGCCTGGACACCTACCTGTGCTACCTGCTGTAGGGAACCTGCTTTGGCAGGGGGGTTGGACTCGATGATCTCTAGAGGTCCCTTCCAACCCCTACGATTCTGTGATTCTGTGAACTTCCTTATTTAACTTTCATTAAACTTTCATTAAACCTTGTGCTTGCCTTAATTTATTGACTTTGCTATTAATCCATTTTTTCCTGTCATGTATTTATTACTTTGACTGTGGCTTAATTAAAACAGATATCAGATTCTTTGCGGCAGTCATAATTTTCAATTCTGAAACCTTTGAGTCATGCTTATTTAAAGAATACCTTTTTATAGTGTATATAGGTAATGATTTATTTTCTTTCATGCAGGCAAAATATAAAGAAGTAAAAGCAAGAAATGCACAGCTTCTGAAAATGCTGCAGGAAGGTGAAAGTAAGAGATTCTTCAGGAAACTTGGGAGCTCTTTTGAAAGCCTAGAAGGAACTTTCAAATCAGATTTTTAAAAATAAGTGGGCACAGTGACAGCTATAAGGAACTAGAAGGCTATTGATTTGCACCAACTCCAGTGAAATAACATGTTTGAACTACACAATACTGCATATCTGATGTTATACCATCAAAAAATTGGTTGCATTCTGATACTTTTCTGTGAAATTTAAGCTGCTCAGTAATGGTTTTAGTGACAGTTTAACTCAAACTGTGTATTGCTAATGACTTGATCTGTTCTGGACTGATCTTGCATCAAGTATCTCAGATGATGGTAAATGTTCAGTTCTTGTATCTGTGCAAGCTGTGCTTTAAACTGTTGGACACAAGTCTTTTGCCATACATTCAATAGGTACAGCTAAACCAGAGCATCATATATGAAACTCTGGTAATTCTCTTCTGTTGTAACTCTGTAGTTCCCTGTAATTCATTTTCTGTCAAAGACTGAAAAAAGTATATATACATACATATATAATTAGATCCATATATGTACATATTCTAGTAAATTTATACTTGTTAAGCATAATTATCCTTTAATATCCCTAATCTTGCATGATGGTTTGGTTGGGTCCACAATACTAATTTTCTTACAAAGTTGTGTTTGCTTTTCGGTTTCTTAATTTGGCTCTTGACAGTGTTTTAACTGAGTTAGCTCTTCTTAACTCAGAAATCTATTTTTTTTTTTTTTTAATGTAAAGTGTGCTTATAAGCAAGCTAAGCTGGTTGCAACATTAAGAAGATCATTGAGCAGTGCAAATTTTATCTGGTCAGACTTTATTACTTCAGGTCAGTCTCTGAGTCAAGATGAAATGTCTTCATCATGTGAGAGTAAGGAAGTGAAGTTCTGAAGGTTTTTTTCTATGTATATGGAGTATTAATGTAGAATAAAAGAAAGCAATTTTGTGGTTTTACCAGATCTTATCTTGCATTGACTGAGGCTATTTTATATTCCATTGGGATAGACGGTCCATAGCAAAATTGAGCCCTGAAGAAAGCTTGCTTTCTTCATACTGGGAATTTTAATTTATCCACAGATACTTCATAGGCACTAACTAGTTTAAACAGATCCATATCTAAGTAGATACTTAATATGGTGTAAACTTCAGTGGCTGTGACTGGGCTCACATGAAGTTTACAATCCCAGAATTTTCTTACGGACTTTTTTCACAGTGAGTGTCCCTAAAAATCCATGCTGCTTACAGAGTTAAGTATGGGTAAGTAGTGCAAGATTGTGTTTTAATCTTCAGAACTTCCCCAGCTGTGACTAATGGCACTGGCAACTAATAGTTACTTTTGATATCACAGTGCTGTTACAGATGAAGACCTGCGAGTACAGAAAAAATCTCATGCTGTTTCTTTCTCTCTATAGTGAAAGATAAAGCAGAAATACTGCTACAGGTGGATGAATTGCAAGTTATAAAAAATGAATTGACCTTACAGGTAGGCAAGGATTTTTAAAATTTATTTTATTTTTTTTTATTATTTCTAATTATTATTATTATTATTTTGCATTTAAAAAATGCTGTTTAAGGCAATCATAGGTGGAAACTGAAACCAAAACTCTAACTGGAAGTGTTATGTTTTGTTAGCCCAGCCCAGTATGTGTCAGAGGACTTGTAAATCTCTGCTATTACTCACTTAGATGTTTTTCTGTTACAGCAGCAGACATCAGAAAGCCTGAAAAGATTTTGCATTCAACAGTATGTTAGGAATATCATCCTTTTGTAACTAGAGATAGGAAGTTCTGAAAGGTGTATCAGAAGATGTTTTTTTTTCTGATGGTTGTTTTAGTGGATTTTTTCATTGCTGCCATTGGTTCTGGTTGTTTTCCTTTTTTCTTTCTTTCTTTTCTTTTTTTCCCCCCCTTTTTTTTTTTTTTTTCTTTTTCTTTTGTTTGCTATCTCTAGTTTGAAAAATGCTGGTCTATGAACAAAAGCGAGCTACAGATAACTTGCAGACATAAGTGAGCTACAGATAACTTGCAGAAATGACTGTTGGCAGGCCGTCATATTGAAGAGCACTGAAGATTTTTATGCTTAGTTTTGGTTTGCAGCTACTGTTACTTCTAAGCCTCTAGCCTGTGTAAACTTATTATTGTAATACATGGTACTGATTTTTAAGGACGATGTATTAATCTTATCTCTCCTGTGTCATATGCATCAGTTGAGTGTTCTGTGGAAAAAATGAAAGCAAAGTCCAGAAGTCAGAAGAGTTTCTGACTTTATGGCTTTCATGTAACATAAGGGTAAACTTGTAAATGTTATGTGGGAAATAATGGTTGTTAAAGAAGATTTTACTTGTTCTTTAGTTCACGTGCAATCACACACACGTTTACTTGTTTTTCCCCTCAAATCCAGCATTTATTACTGATTTGTCCACATAGTACTAATGGAGGACAGCACTGACCTAATTACATTGACTTAAAATTGTAAAGCATGCTTTATAAATTAGTATTCTACACATTTTTAGGTAACTACACTTCATGCTGCATTAGAGCAAGAAAGGTCCAAAGTGAAGCTGCTGCAGGCAGAATTAACAAAATATCAGGTATTGTTATTTATTTTGTTGATGTAACTGACTGTGACAAAGTAATTTACTCTGAACTAACCTGTTAGTTCTAATTTTTTTTTTTTTAATTTAAAATATAATTAGTAGTTCAAGCTGTAGTTGGGGACTTGGGGAGGGGAGAGGGACGTAGTAGAAAAACAAAGTTTTTGCATGTAGAATTCTGTTTTGTACTTTATAACTTGAACTATGCTGGCAAATAGCAAAAGCAAGATGTTCTTTTCCTATTCTGTGTCTGTGTGCACTAGCTATAGACTTCATACATGTGGCTTTCTTTGCCACATTCTTTCCTCATTTCTTTATTACAGTTCTGTTTCTAGACAAATGTTTGTAGGAAATTCATACCAAGTTATATGGAAATTGAGTGTTAGGATTAGTGTCTTGCTGACTGTGTACATTCAGCTTCATAACTATGAATTTCTGTTAACTGCTATATAAATAATACAATGCTTAACATTCTGGCTTTTTTTGAAAACAGCAGATATTTGATCCCATGAGATTGAGGATGATTGAGGCCATGGCCTGGCACATCTTAGTATTTTACTTTGGCTGTGACCTTTTGCATAGGTTACAGGTACAGCCTGCATTTATTGTATGATAGAAGCTCTTAAGATAGTCCTGTAGCCTCAGTAGCTTGTCTTCTCCAGTTACACAAATAGTCTGGCATTACATTGATTTGTAGGTATCCTGTCTTTTTCTGTTGACTTTTCCCACTCCTGTCACTTTACCATAAGTAGGCAAGCTCCTTCTTACAACTGTCCTGCAGCAGTGCCAAATGTAGGTAGTACAGCCCCTTATAGACAAGCCTTATGGTGAAGCTGAGGGCACATTCTGCTAATTGAAAAAAATATAGTAAACAAAGTAAATTTGTTACTGTCAAATTTATTCATATCACTGTTCTTACAACAATTGTATTATGCATGTGTTTAGTACTTTTTTGTAATAAGACAATTTTCAGTAAGAATTTATTTTTTTATTACTTACCATAAGCGGGATTAACAGAGTAACAGCAGAGACTTTACTAAAAAATGTGGTCTTCATTACGTGCTTTTTTATTACTCCAAAATCATCCTACCAGCCACTCTTTATCTCTGCTCACCCCTATTATAATATGATTTAATCTCTCCACATCTTGCTGTAATTCTTTTTTTATCCATCAAATTTTTTTTCCCATTTTTTTTTTTCTTTTTCTCCCCCTGTTTTTCTAGTTAATTTGCTTCTTTTAAGAAAATAGTTTTATCTGCCATGCAGGAATTGTTTCTGCTTTTATTATTCTCCACTGTAATCTCTGCATGGAGACCAGAATGACACTTCTTATTTTTGTGATACTGTCTTTTGATGACACTATGCCCACTTTCTTAATAGAAAACTGTCCTGAATCAGGAGGACACATTTCAAAAAATAATAAACCAAAAATGTGTGGGTTAAAAATTAGAAAAAATAATAAGAAATAAGAAATAAACAAGTGTATTTTTTTATCACCAGATGTTAAAGGCCTGTGTGCCTACTGGCAGAGTTTGGAAAAAAGATGTGCTACCAAAGGTATAGAAAGCATAAGTTGTGGTTCACTTGCACAAAATGGACATACACAGCTCTATAGGACCAGACAGGATGCCTGCAAAGGAGCTGAAGAAGCCAGCTGATGTTAGTGCTACTCCAGTCTGTCATCTTCAGTCATTTGGAGAGCAACTTTTATATGGGCAGATAGTAGTGAGACAAGGGGGAGAACTTGAAAAGAGGGGAGATTTAGATTAGATGTAAGGTGGAAATACTTTTCTCAGAGGGTGGTAAGGCTCTGGCACCGGCTGACCAGAGAAGCTGTGGATGCCCCGATCCCTGGAGTCATTCAAGGGCAGGCTGGCTGGGTTCCTAGCCCCACAGCAGGTGGGCTTTTGAACTAGGTCCCTTTCACCTTACCTGTCAATTATCTATCACTTAAGTACCTCGACTGTTTTCATTTATTTATCTGATGTTCACATGGGTTCATGTCCCATAATTGTACAGTTTAGCAAAACCACCTTTTTTGCCTTACTAATTGATGCTACTTTAGTTAAAAAAAATAACTGCAGATAGGTGTCATGCCTACTGTATTAACTAAATGCTTGTTTTTATTCTCTTACAGAGTGGGAAAAGAGGGAAAAAGCACTCAGAACCTGACCAGTACAGATGATTTCCTTTGCCACCAGATTCAATGCAAAAAAAAAACAAATAAAATAAATAAATCTTTCTTCAGGGTTTTGCAGAAATTTATATATTTGTTGTACAACTGCTCAACTATGCAGTTTTTGAAGAAAAATTAATAAATACTAGTTTACTTAACATTCTGAAAACATGATTTGTTGCACTTCCTGCTAAAGAAAAGTGAGAAAACTGGTATTCTGGCAAAGCTCAAACTTTAATTGTAATGCCATTAGTTTTTCATCATTCAATAAAACTTACTCTTGCATTTCTGTGTTTGAATTCTTGCTTCTGTAGAATTTTTTGAATTAGATAGCTTCACTTAAGTTTCACTTAATCAGAATTTAAGCAAAGGTGAGGTGATAAAGGTACAAGAAAGAGAAAAAGGCTCCTGTTCTTTGAACATGCTTACACTGCGTAGGTTCTGTACTACTTTTATGATACGTGTTTAAAAAAAAAATTTACATCTGGAAGTTTCTCATGCTGAAATTAGGAATTAATTTCAGGGGAAAAAAAAAATGGTCTTATGCTGGGGAAACTGAGGTGTCTTTGACCAAGGAAAAGAAAAGCTCTCTACAACAGGTTAAGGAGACCAAGAGTACGGAGGAGAGACAGAAGGCAAAGCACAGGGTATGTGCAGAGCAGACGTGGAGAAGCAAAATTTCTGGGATCAATATAAGTAAAAAAAATTTACAGAGTAGAAAATATTCTGAATCAAAACAACAAAAATATGTAGGGACAGGGCTTAGGTACAACTGGGAGATCCTTGTTAACTACTCAGGATAATAAAGCAGATTTTTTTTTCTAGATGTTGAGTGTGTACTTAGTGGCAGTCACAGTTCAGAAGATTGGAGCTTTATTTCTGCCTGATGCTCCTTTCATAAAGATCTTTAATGTCTTCCATAGGGTACAGAGAAATCCCACTGTGAGACACAAAGTGAGACGCAGCCATTTTATTTGCTGGAGTTGTTGATGAGCTGACAAGATGTTGCCCTCTGATTCAGCTGTAACACTGTATCATGCATATGTTTTCCTGTATTAAAGGCAGTATTTCTGCATAGTGGTCAGTAGAAGATCATTGCTGTCTACTCAGGAACAATTTATTATGCAGCTTTATTTTATTTTATTTTATTTTACCCCTTTAACTGCATCTAAACAAACAGTTCTAACCTTCGTTCTGGCAAATCATAATGGAAAACCTAATACACGGGTAGTTATTTGTTTTGTTTTTTTTTTTTAAAGATCCTTCAAAAATAGAGTTCTATACACTTTCACTTTTCCTGTATGTTAAAACCTGGTTATCAAAGATGTGTTACATTTAGGTTTTAATAGTCAGGAATAAAAGGAATGTAAAGTCTAATTTATAATAAAACATTGGAGAGCTTGCATGTAAATTGTACAGTAGCTAAACCAGCTGAGTGAGACCTTGTCTAAACTCAAAATTGCATTGCTGATTCAGATAGAACAGTAAACTGAGTTTACCTAAGATAGTCTACTGATATTCTTGATTTGTTTCAGCTTCATTTGAATTGATATTTTCACGTTGATTCAAAATAGTGTCTAGTCACTGTGAACTCTTTTTCTGTTTTGTTTGAGCCAATTTAGATGAGTCCTGCAATTGGAGCAGAAATTAATGAAGAAAGACTGCACAAGTGTTTACAAAAAAGTGGGAAAACAAGCACAGATAGAAGAAAGTGGAAAAGAAAAAAAGAAAGAGGAAAGAAATGAAAGGATACTGTTCAGAAGTATTATTCTCCTAAGGCAGAATAAGAACTCCAAATTGTTTGCTGTATTATTTTTACTCTTTTCCATGCATTATGTATAATTTGCATTCTGAACTGTCTTACCCCTTCATGCAGGCAAATGAACCCTCTCATGTCTGACAGCTGTACCAAAATTAAGATATAGAAACATAAGTTTTCTGCTCAAAGTATCTCTTAATTACCTGCTTAATTATTGGAAACATGTAAATAATTTATCAGGATGGTGTCTCTGATAAAGCAGATTTTATTTGCAGTTGCAATGGCAGGCATCCTGAGAGCAGGAGTGCACACAGAAAACAGCATTTTCTTTTATGCCCTATTATCTGATGCTTATCTCTTTCTCCCCTGGTACCTCACTGTCTGAGTACTTCAGGTTCACGATCTTCCGATGCTCATCTAAACATACGGATACTGGCTAAACATAAATTTTTGCTAGCTAAGCATATATCACTAATTATTTAACTTCTGACATTTTCCCACTCAACACTTCATCATTATTTCTGGACATCTGCTTGTCCTTGGATAGAGATAAGCTTTGAAGGAGGATAGAGGGGAGTATCTTGATGTCTTCCTGTTGCATCCCAAACTACCCACAGAACAAAGCAATCCAGCCTTGTGTAGAGGCCCATATTTCTTTGATGTTTGTTAAGTCTGTTTTTCTTTTGCTGAGGGTTTCTCATCCAAACAGAATAGCCTTACAGTATGTTTTCTAGTCCATAATACTATACCCATACTATTCGGAACATTTAAAAACTGTTGCAGTTTTGCAAGAAAGAATTAATCACATAATTCAGCTACTACATTTCTAAAATATGCTACTTTTTTCTACTAATTTCTTCTTTTTACATCAACTATTTCTAAGGACAAGTTACAAAATATAAATACATTATGTTCTACTTCTTCAGATCAATTGCCCTTTCAATATGTAATGCAGAAACATTCCATTCCCACATTAATTAAGAACTTTCTAAATTCAAGTTCTTATTTTGTATGAATATGTAGTACTCCTTACCTGTTAGGTACTCTAACTGAATACCACAGATGCCTAATAATCCAAAACTGTAAATCTCTGCTAGCCTAACGGTTGACAGTTGTATTATTTTGGCACAAACTGTACTCAAGTAGCCGTACAGTCACCATGAGTTGTTGTATACTAAGAGCAGCCCTGGGTGAGGAACATCACCTTGCACTTTGATCCAATCGATTTCTGCTTGAAACCACTGCTTGATTGAGCAACGTGTTACTTCACTCATTGTTGCCCTTGTTCTGCCACCATTCTGTGTCAAAGCGCTCTGCTGCACTGCAGCTCAGAGCTGTGTAGGGTCACAGCTAACATGGGAAAGGAATGAGTGTGACAAAGAAAAGGCTCAGTGGTGAAATATGCCTGAAAGTATTTTTTTTCCTTAAAAAACCAATTCTCTAGGTTGGTCAAATCTTCGAATGGACTTCTGCCAGCTTTTCGTATCCCTGTTTTAAAACCTGTCAGCAGGTTTTAAATGGATTGCACGGAAGTTTTAGAGGATTGGAGACAACTTTGTTGTTACCAGCCAACATGATTTGCACAGAGCTCCTACACAGAGATTATCCCGACAGCAGAGCAAGACAGCAGGTCCTCCACTGAGCAGCGTCCCTTGCGAAACCGAGTTGTTAATTAAGGATGAGGAGGAGCAGGCACTCGGTGTCGCACAGAAAGCCAGGCTCACGTTTCACGCTAAAAGAGGAATACGAATCCTTAATTTATGAATATCAGTAATTAGATAAGAGTCTGACGTGATGACACTAGATTTAATTAGTGGTTAAGTCTACCTGGCCCAAGACTGAGGGAAAGGTGCCACCCGGCTATGGAGTGGTACCACAGGAATTCCACTTCTAGAACACAAAGCGTGCAACAATCCACCCGCAAAGCGGCGCAGAGACGAGAAACTGAAAACCAATCCCAAGCCACCCGCCCCGCCCTTGGGGGTGTGAGAGCGACTAACTGCGCCTACGTGAGCGTCGCGCATGTGCACAATGCACACTCTCTGTCCAGCCCCCGCCCGGGCAGGCAGCGCCCCTTTCTAGTAACTTCCCCGAAGAGCTGCGTCATCAGTGCGCGCCGAGGCCAGTCTGGGGTATTTCCGCTCAGCGCTGCGGGAACGGGCAGAGCCCGGTGGGGTGAGGCGAGAGCTTGGGAGTGCTGCGCTCGTTCGGAGCTGACGCGCGTTAGGAGCTGGCCCGGCCCCGCTCACCATGTCAGACAGCGCAGACAGCCCCGCGGGGCGCCGCAGCCCCCCGGAGACTCCTGCTCAGGGCTCAGCTGACGATGAACCGCGCATTATCAGAGTCACGGTGAAGACTCCCAAAGAGAAAGAGGAGTTCTCTGTTGCCGAAACCAGCAGCATCCGGCAGGTGAGGGGCGGCCTGAGCGAGGGAAACGCGTCCCGCCAGCTGGTCCCTGCCGCGGTCTGCGGCCTCACGCCGCAGGGCCGGGGCCCGTGCCGGTGACGAAGCGGCTGCTGCCCGCCCGAGCTGCGCGGGGCCGGGCCGGAGAGCGGCGGTGCTCGGCCGGGGTCCGCTACCTGCGGCGCGGTCGCATCCCCCCGACCTCTCGCTCCCCGCGGTCGCGTGCCGGCTCGGGAGGAGGCCTGGGCCGGCTTTTGCCGCGTTGCCCGGCCCGGCTGACTCAGGCTGGCAGCGGGAGGCGGCTGCTTGCTTGCCGGCGAGGCTACGGAGAGCGTGCGCAATTACCTTCCTAAGAGCGCTGCGGGGCCGGTTGTTATCTTGATAAAATGTGCCCTTAAAAGAAAACAACAAACGAGAACTGCACGGCGAGCATCTGAATTTTAGGGAAGTTGTCTTTTTTGGGAGATTATAATATTAGCACTGCAAATAAAGTGCAACTTCAGCTGCAGTTTTCTTACGAAAGCCTGTAACCTCCCCCCCCCCCCCCCCCCCCCCCCCGGTGCCTTTGGATTGAAAGAAGTAGTGAATCATCATCTCAGTTTCCTGTAATGTTCCTATTTTTCCTGGAGGTTTTCTGTGCAGGTATTGACGGGGACTTTTGTTTGAATTAGAGGGCAACCAGTCATAGGGGAACTACAATCAAAGCCTAAGGTAGAGTCTGTAAAATCAGTCTTCTGTTTGTGAAGGAGATTGATATTGTTTTGCTAAAATACTCCAAAAGATGCAGTTGCCTGGAGAGGATTCAGAGCTTATTTCACTTTCCATATGAGTTGTCTGAAATGTTCTCTGAAGTATCTTTGGGTGAGGTGACTCAGTTTGACTTTTTTTTTTTTCACCCCCCTCTTGAGTGTGACTGGTAACTGCAAAATAAAACATGGGTGCATATGTGAGCTCCACTGTCACAGAAATCCAGCCATGAAAGTTGACAACCTCAGTGTTTCTAACCTGTGTTAGAAAGCTGACATTACTTTATTGTCGCTCTGGGTGCATGGTTGGTTGATCCTCCTAGCATGTACACCCAGGATGTAAAGCACACAAATCTCATACACTTCAACGTGTAAGTATACATATAACAATCATTTCCACCAAAGTGCCTGCCTATTCCTGGAATTGCTTTATATATTAAAATTTAATGCCACACATGTGATGAGTTAATATGGGATTCTTGCTAGGAATCTTTGGTAGTTGTGACGTTCCACTGGGAGGTGTTGCCCAAGGTGGTGTGGGCCAGGCCCATATTTTGTCCAAAACCTATTTTTGAGAATCCTGGCTATTTGCTTAAGTTTCTCATTAGCATGTTGACCTTGTTGTGGTGCCTATATTATCAAACCCAGCGGGGTACTCCTCAAAGCTTGTGGGATGAGACTCTGCTTTTAGGCTTCAAATGTCCTGCTTATCTAGGAATAACAGCCTTCCCTAAACAGAATGTCAGTTTGCTGAGGAGTTTGAATTTGTTGCTGAAGGCTCTGAATTTATTGCCAGGTATCACAACTGCTGTCAAAATGCAAAGCTTGACATCATTTGTTATGGATGAACCAGAAGACACTGTGTAGTTATCGAAGGGGAATACAAGAGGTGAACTAAAAGCCCTGAGTGTATTACCAGCAACTTGGCTAGAATTTACTCTTTTGTTCTACCTGGTTGCTGTGAGGAGACAAGATGCTGGTACTTCTTTCAAGTTTTTCCCATTATTTTGCTTATAAGCATCCCAGAAATAAGCTTAATTGAGGTCCTCTCTCCAGCTGCTGGGGAGGTGATACTCTCCTGTCTTCAGTGGTCTTTTCGCAGCGTCCTATCTGCTACTCTGTCTGCAAAGTTAATTTAGGCATTTATCCCAAAGCTAAAATGACTGTGTTTGCTTTTAATATTATTCACAGTGTTTGCAGAAATCTGTCTGAAGGGGGCACTTTTTTTCTCTTCTAAGCAACATCAGTGTTGTTATAAAGTTACTGTGAAGTTCTTTATGGTTTTTTTTTTTTTTGAGATTGATACATCAGATCTAACAGGAGGATAACATCTATCACCAAAAACAATGTAATTGCAATTTATTTGGATACTTAAGGAAGTGTAAACAAATTCACTTAAGGTGGGATATTCTGTACATTTATCTTTAGCAAGAATTTTTTTAAATATGAAGGCCAGTTCAGATGCCAGGTTTTTTTTGTGATCAGTTGTCTTAAAAGCAAATATCTAGATAAGCTAGCAAGAACACATTTTTTTTTTTTTTTACTAAAAGCAGACATACAATTTTAAGTAGTTAAAAGAACATGCTGCTTGAAATATAATTGTTGTCCGCTTATCTTAAACGCTAAACATTTGACAGTGTATCAAAGGTACAGATTGTATTTGCAGTTATACCTTGCTTCCCATGAAATAAGATTGCCCCTGGGGGCCCACTATTTGCTGTGGATCCTAAACTGTCACAGCCACCACCAAAAAATGCAGTGTCTGGTAGTGGCTAACATTAATCTGTTTTTCTTAAACTGTAATAATAAACTGTTTTTAACAGTAAGCATCAGCAGCAGATATGATGTTTTCAGAGCTGACCCTGAACATGGGTTAGTCTCAATTTATTTTCTGTATAGAAAACTTCAGTAATGGAGTCATCGCTGATCCTGTGTTGTGCATATAGAACATGGAGTATGCAGGTTATAATGGAAAATAACCTTCAAATGATAAGCCCCTTTGGAAGGTTGCTTGATTGCAAGTGCTGCCCATCTGTCTCTTTCTTATTTTGTTTTTTCTCCCCTGTGAAATCTGTTTGCGCTCAGCATGTCTTTAATCACTATCAGTACAAGGAATTCCCATGGGGTCCCTCCCACAGGTTTCCGTCTTGTGTGGGCTTCCCATAGGCTGCAGCTTTCCAAGCACAGCTCCAACGCTTCTCTGTACCACAAGACCCACCCTTCAGGCACTGCTCTGCATGGGTGGCAGCTCCCCCCAGCCCTCCTGCCCCACAGCAGGCTGCTCTCCAGGGCTGCAGCTCTGCCCAGGGGGCTCCTGCGGGGGTGTCCATGGGCTGACCCTCCTTCAAGCCTCATCCACTGCTGTCCTCTGGGTCTCTGCTGGGCTGCAGGGAGCAAGCTTCTTCTCTTCTTGCCTTGAGCTCCTTCTGCACTGACCTTGTTGGGGTGGGATTGTTCCTCTCACATGTTCTTGCTCCTCTCTCCCACCTTTCTTCAGTCTGCTCTCCCAGAAACAGTCAGCCCTGGCCATCAGTGGGTTCCTTTTGAAGCAGCTGGAACTGGCTCTGATCTGATGTGGGACTCTGGTCACAGAAACTGCACACTCCTGCAACCCTCCAGCCTAACTAAACCTTGTTGTGTAAACCTGATAGAGTTGTTATTTTGGTAGAATTAAAAAAAAAAAAAAGTGTTGACTTGCCTGACGGTTGGCTTAGTTCAGTGCTACTTCTGTGTTCTGTTTATCTACCCATGATATTTGGCAAGTGTTTTCTAGTAGATGACTGGCAGATATGGTAAGATATGAACAGATACTTGAATAATTATGTGAAGTAGTTTGTATGCAGATACTTCTATGCAATGTAGCAGCTTCATTTTGATACTTCATTCTTTTTTTTTTCTTTAAAGTTATCCATGTCAAATAGTGCTGGCCTTCCTATGATTTCCTGCAAGCTTGTTTTGCTAGCTTCAGTCATCCTTTGTCTTGAAGGGATGAGGAGGGGGAACACGGAACTGTAAAAGACAGTTTTGTGTACTGCTTGAAATTGACAACAGCAGGGAAATACCCATGTGGATTAATACCTATTGTAGAAATAGCTTTAAGCGTTCTATGTATTTCAGAGTTCACTCAACATCTGTATCTATTGACTATAAACTTTGGCTATATAGGAAGGTCAGTAAAAGTATGTGAAAGATTTGGACATTACTTTATGAATTGTGAATTGTGTGGTGGATTACATTTCTAAAAAACCCAACATTTGTCTTCTTGTTGATGTGGTTAATTGTTCCTTATGTCTGACAGACTGAAGAGAATATTGACTGCTGTCTGTAGTTCACTCATGTTGTATATTCTGTCACTTTAAATTTGAAGCCTACTGAAATCAA
Source organism: Alectoris magna (assembly GCA_030625065.1). Classification (NCBI taxonomy): domain Eukaryota; kingdom Metazoa; phylum Chordata; class Aves; order Galliformes; family Phasianidae; genus Alectoris; species Alectoris magna. Next base: position 36,824,764 of record CM060564.1, read on the forward strand.
ACAATTCAGAGAGATTTAACTGATGGTCAAATGAGTAATAATTCTATTGGCAGTAATTCACATAGCAGTTTCTCCTCAGGAAGAATGGATATTTTCCAACCTTTTCCTTATTAAGTTGAAAAATATCTTATACTGTTTCATATGAAAAAGAAAGTGTAGGATACATTCTTAAAATTACTCTTTTCTGCAAGAATTGGTGTTTGCGCGTAATAGTCTCAAGTCCTTTTTCAGTCTTGGTGGCTTGCTAGAGAAAAGGCCTGTTCTGTTGCAGGTGTAATACTTTCTACCAGTAGTTGCAGAGTCCTTTTATGGAAAAGGGAGGAACTGCTAATCATCTCTCCTAGGTCAAAGCATGAAGGAGTGGAATGGCTTGCTGAAGTTTGCTGGAAGGTGTAACTGGCTAGAGCATGAGTCCTGAGATATTCCCACTAGATGGCACTACCTCTGGTTTTCCTTTATGAGCTGTTAGGATTGTAAACACACCAAGAATGTGAGTTTGTTTCTTGGAATGATTTTTTTGTCAGTTTGGGTTGATGGCAGTGTTTGGGGGAATAATGTGATTGTGAAACTTGCATGTGTATTTGACAAGGGCCATGGGGAGATGGTAACTCTCCATCAAGTCATAACAGACAAAAAGAAGCATGTACAGAAGCCTGATTTTGGGTGCACTCTCCAGCAGTGCTTTGTCTGCTGCAAAAATTGGCCATGCCAGAAGTACTTTGCTGCCTGTAACCACAAATTCTTGTCCCCCTTCCTGTATAACATCCAAGACTTGTGCAATGAAAACTCCATTTTCACTGATTCCATTTAATTCAGAGTCATGAGATTACCCGATGTGATTCGTCTGGAAAGGAGGCCACAGCCATCAACAGTTGTATTGCTGTGAGTGTATTTGATTCTTTGGTTCCTCACTTCCTGGGTTTGGAAGACTTTTGATTCCATTGTATGAAATGTATCTGGAGCTCATCAGTGTTAGCCTCTGTTGAAACTACTGTGTGTGGGTGAAAGAGGCTGGAGTATTGTTAATATACTGAGCCATGTGTCTTAATAGAGAAGGCAGTTGAAAGTTTAAATAGTCCTGGATGTGTTTTGAAACAGCAGTTATGAACAAGGTAATGGCATTTGGCAGTGTTTTTTGTAACAGGACTGTTATTTGAGGAACTGCTGGGAGTGTAAATTGCAATTCTGGCGCATAGTAGATATAAACCTTTGCTTCGTTACCATGTTCAAAACAGTTTGGTTTGGGAAGATTTCAACTTTGGTTTTTTTTTATTGTCATCTAGATAAAGTTGTATCTTAGTATTTTCAAAGCAGTTGCAGTTTTCTGGAGCCTCCTATACATTGACTTTCAGTTGTAATTGGCTGTTAATTCCCCAAGGCCTCTTTCATGCTATTACAGTAATTTCATTTTTAATTATGTCTCATTAAGTCAACATTGAGAAAATTTGGGAAATGTTTTTTTTTTTTCATTTACTTGTTTTCCTCCTTTTATTCTTTCTTCACAGCATCCATGTGGATGGAGGGTAATGTTCTCGCTGTCTTAAATGGCAGAGAGTGAGTCAGCAAAAAGCTTTTGAACCATAAGGTGGTAATGTCTGAAAATACAGTTTGCATTTGAAGTTCTTTACTTTAGCTGGAATAAATTTTGATGAACCTTCCAAGGCTAGTTTATCAGATGGTTAAATGTTAGAAGACAAAGGTTTGAAGTATGGGTATCCCTTGCAAAGTGGCTGTGCAGAAAAGTCTCTTATCGGAATACACATGAACAGTTTGTAGGTGCTTTGTTCACTGACAAAATTTTTACCATAACTAGCTCACTTAGGAATTATGCAAGTTGGATTCTCTTCAAGTTGGTGTGGGCGGTAGCAGAGAGATGTTCACCTGTATGCTGTAGAAACCTTCAGAGGCAATGAAGTTGAGCAGATGTAGCAGAAGCCTTAACAACTTCTGGAGCCTGTTCTTGTGATAAAGTGGAACCAAAGAGTAGAGTTCTGTTAGTAGAGTATTGGACTGAGTTATGCTTTAAATTACTGTGAATTCAAGGATATTTTATTTAGAAACCAAGAGTGTGAAAAATGAGAGAGAGTAAAAAATGCTGGAGTTCCCTTTTTTTAAAAAAAAAAAAGAAAAAAAAATACAATGCAAAAAATATTGCAAGTTAAGGTAACATAGGAATACAGGCTTGGTGCTTCTTTACAACCAGCTTTAGATTTGCTCTAATTTATGTCAAATCTGTTTGTTTCTGTGCTTTGAGGGGACTGTGACCTTGAGTTAAGTCATTCTAATTAAGAATGATTTCTGTTTCTTCCTCTTGGGAAGCCAGGCCTCTGTCTTGTTGTTAGTCTTGTGTTTCAGACTGATGCATGTGTTTGATGTGGTTATTTTCACTGATTCCTATAATAATGTTGTTTAAAAGTGATTTCACTTACCTTATTTTGAGTGTATTCAGTTACTAGAGCAATCCAATGAAATAGTTTCTGTGAAAATGCTAGGCATTTAGTATAGTGAATCGTTATTCTTAGTAATGTTATGTTGAAGTAAGTCATCGTTCTTGAACTGAATTTTTCAGTGGCAATACAAACTGACCAGAACTGTTTGTAATGTGAAATGCTAGTAAAAAGGAAGAGTCAGTGCAGTGGGAGAATTGCATAAAGTTCTTGCTTCCAGCCAGCTACTGAGACTTAGAACTGTTTCCACTCTTGGTTTTCCCAGGTGACAAAGTATTTTAATCATAGAATTGCTGAGGTTGGAAATTACCTTAAAGATCATCAAGTCCAACTGCATCTTAACCATTCTACTGTAATTCTAATAACCCTCTAAATATATCCTATCATTATCTTCTTTACTTCCTTTTTTTGTTGATTGTGTTTGAGTTATTGAAGTGATACATATTAGATTGACATTTGCAGTTCTGTTTAGGAAAAGAGAGTTGATGTAGTTGTCTTTGCTGGTTGTATCTAGGAACTTTCAGAGTTCATGCTGCTTTTTCTTACCAAAGTGTTGTAGCACTTTATTTCCTAAGTTATTTGTTGCATGCTAGAGTGGTGAGGAGCCCTATAAAAACTACATGTACAAAAGGTCTGTGGGAGTTAGAATGCAATTGCCATTCATCTCTTCATTTTGTCCTTACTCTGTCTGAATTTAAAGAAAACTGTGGCTATCCCTTTTTACTATATGAGAATGATCTTGCATTTAGTGTAGTTACCAGTTAACCAGTGAGAGGTGCAAACTGAATGGAGAGATGCTTGTCCACAGAGTATGGGAAAAATTTCTGTATTCCACCCTGCCTAACTCTTCTTCACAAAGCAAACAGTAGTGATTTGTGTTATCACAGGATGGTTTGGGTTGGAAGAGATCTTGAAGATAATCTAGTTCCAAACCCCTTCCTGTGATCAGGCTGCCCGGGAATGCATCCAGCTCAGCTTTGAACACCCCCAGAAGTGGGGCATACACAGTTTCTCTGGGCAGCCTGTTCTCCTATGTAACTACCTTCCTATTAAAGTATTTCTTCCTGATACCTCATGCAAATCTATTTCAGTTTAAAACCATTCCTCCTTGTCCTATCACTACATACCCTGGTAAAGAGTCTCTCGTCATCTTTCTTGTAAGCTTATTTTAAATGCTGGAAGCACAATGAGGTCTCCACAGAGCTTTCTCTGCTCTAGAGTGCACATAGACAGCCTGACTTCTCAGTAGAGGTGTTCCAGCCCTCTGCTCATCTTCATGGCCCTTCTCCAAACCCACTTGAACAGCTCCATGTCTTTGTGTTGGGTGCCCCAGGCCTGACTGCAGTATTCCAGGTAGAGCCTCCCGAGAACACTTCAACCTTGGTCTAATCATCTTACAGTATTGGCAAAGATTATGTGATTCTGAAAACAGGCATACGTTGGATACTGAGAATTAAAAAAAAAAAAAAAAGAAACAAAACAAAACAAAAAAAGAACTGGTACTGAAAAAAAATTTGTAGGGTACTTTACTGCAGATGTATAAAATGATCTCTTCCCTCTGCCTCTGAAAAACTGCTATTCTCACAGGCCTATTTTGCTGTGTTGTTATTTTTGATTATTAAAAGTAGTCATCAGACTCATTTACAAAATGAATTTCATAACATCACATCTGGATGGTTTTCTTTTGTGGATAAAACATGAAGCATAGCTCAATCATTGCAGAAGTCTCAAGAGTATGCTGAATTCAGGTGAGGCTGATGGAAAAAGACCTGACTTATTTTTAATTTTTCTTTTTTTTCCCTCCCGGCAGTTAGTCTGTTTATATAAATATGCCTCAGTTAACTGAAATTGTCTCAGTACTTACGATAGATTTGTTTTCCTGGCTGGAAAAAGGTCCTTTGTGCATTTGGATTGTGCGCATACGTTGCTGTAAAGGTTTCTTTATGGTTCTGTTACACTGGATTTTGCATTCATGTCTTAGATTAGTGTTGTTTTTGCAGGTCATCTAAGGCAGTATCATGATAGTAGGGAAAAGAGAGTGCATAGCCTTTGATGCCTATATACTAGTAATACTAGGTAACACGTAGCTATGTTCTATAAAAGGTGTTTTGTTTCCCTGGCCTCATGGATGAATAGCTGCTTCTGGAAACCTGGCAGGACTTGGCTCTGAGCACGGTTTACACTACAGCATAAACTTTATTATGATAATTAAGTTGCTCCCTGTCACACCATGTTGTGAAAGTATGACAGCAAATTATGTTACTCGTTTGTCTGGCACAGTATTTTTATGTATTAACTTTGTACCAAACTGAGTATTTCTCCCAGTTTTGCTACTCTGGAATGTGCATTCTTGGGAATAATTAACTGAAAGAATGCAGACTAGAAAGCAACTGTCTGTGAAGTTATTCTGCAGAAAATGGTCAATAGTTGTTATATAAGTCAGCACTGTTATTTTCCCATATGGGCTTCTACTTCTTATAAGTGGAAATGTATCTTGCAAGATGTAGAGTTTATCCTGCTATCCTAGTAAGAGCGAGTAAGAATTTATGTTGAATACTGTAGCTTATTTTGAGTCTTACACTTATAACTGAACTTAAAAATCGAGAAAGTAGTGAGAACGATTGGATTAGAAAACATTACTCCTCAAAGAAAGGTTAGCCTCACTGCAACCATTTATTTGAAGGTGAACAAATCTGTTTGTGTTGGCCATAGTGGGCAGGACAATGAAGAAACAGGAGAGTGAGGCACTGGAGTAGGTTTCTTGGTAAGAAAGATAATGGAGTCTCTATCGCTGGAGACCTCTGAGAACAGGCTAGATGAACATGTCAGTAATAGCTCAGGTAAGTAAGGCACTTTGGAAAGGAGTGGGCGCAATGACTTTCTGGAATACTGACAAGCCTAGATATTGTCAGTATAAAGGCTGACTTAGGAGCTGTTTCTGTGAGAACCAGAACTAAACCTGTGTGATCAGACTTAACTAAGCAGGGGCTACCTGCTACCCAGACAGAGACTTATCTCTGTTGTCTCTCAGACACCTTTTTTGGTATGTTTTCTTCTCTTCCTGTATAATAAACTCTTCCAATTAGATACTAGGGGATTTTCTTTTTTAGTCCTGCCAATTGCAAAACATAATAATTATGTTATTTAATATGTTGCTACATAAAGATTAATATTTGAGTTTTCTGGAGGAGTGAGAATTTCTAGAATGCTTGGAATTTTTCTTCTGAAAAAGTCAGTTTTAAATTCAGTTCAGTTTTAAAATGCCAAAATAGGTGAAATTCTGGAGTTTTTCCCAGCTGACTAGGATACCTTCAAAAATCATTAACCTACTGCTACCTATAGTCTTATATCAAAACCAGGTACATTTTTAGGTAATCAAGTAATTCCTTCTCATTTTTTCCTACTATTTTCCTTTTTACTTTTAGTGACTTTTTTTTCTTGCTGTGAAAATTTCTACAAAGTGTAACCTGGTTACTACTTGCTAAGAAGGCAGAAAGATATATGATGAGTTTCCATGTTCTCTTGTGCTAATGAGAGTATGATTTTTTTTTTTTTTTTTTTGTGGTCAGTTGAAGTAGGTGGCGTTTCACCATGACCTGGGCTAGAACTATTTCCTTTGATTATGTTATGAGTTGACTGAGAAAGCAGGGCCAACTGAGAAGTATTTTTTGCCTGTGTGTAAAGGTGTGCTAGTTTTGTTGCATGGAAGGCAACAAAACTGTCTGAAAAGTGAGGATAATTCTTTGATTGGTTCAAGGAAAAGTATAGAGAGATTCGCTGTAATTGGGATATTCTATCCTCAGTCTAATCAGCTAAGGATAAATTCTGTAGTGTGTGTATATATATATAAACGTATTAGTATACATATGCGGATATATATGTAATATGTGCATATAATACTGTACATACTTGGTGGAACATGTAAATAGTGTGTGTGTATATATACACACTAGTATGTAGTTATTGCCATGGATGTGTGCCTGAAATACTGTGAAACGCTTATCTTTATTGCATGGAAGAGGAATGACTTGATTGTCTCTTTCTTTGTACAAAAAAAGGAGAAAGTTGAGTGACCTTAAGGAAGTATTTCTAGATTGTGTAAAGTGAAAAATGCAGAGCAGGTACTTTAATATACTAAACTTGAACCAAGTCCACAAATTATTAAAAACGTAGTAGTTCAATGTATTACTATGTAAGTGTATAAAAGTAACTTTTTTGTTTAGTTTAAGGAAGAAATTTCTAAGCGTTTCAAGTCCCATACCGATCAGCTTGTACTCATATTTGCTGGAAAGATATTGAAAGATCAAGATACTTTGACTCAGCATGGGATTCACGATGGACTCACTGTTCACCTGGTTATCAAAACACAAAACAGGTAATGTTACTGATAAACGGTTGTCTCTTTGTTTCTAAGAAGTTGAAATACTTTTAATTTCTGATGTGACAGCTTCCTGTTGGGCAAGCTTAGATCTGACCAAGCAACTGTAGTCAACTTATTAGTCGTGGTGCAAAATAAGTCTGAAGTTAAAATGCGCTTTTCTTAGACCTGTGTTATATTGTAATTAGATTCATGTTTCTTCATTCAGGTAATAGAACCATAAAATCTTTTGAGTTGAAAGAGACCCTTTAAGGTCATCTAGTCCAACTCCCTTGCAATGAACAGGATCACCTACAGTTAGATCAGGTTGCTCTCTCGCTTTTGCTGTTGAACTTCAATAGTGTTGCTGACTGTTGACTGCATTGCATTTTTTACAGTTGTATTAGATAGCAGCTTTTAGTGACCGCAAGTATCTGTTGAGCAGCGTTACTTTTGAGACATGAAAAAAAAAAAGTAGATAGGGGAGAAACCTTTCTGTTTTGGAGAGGGAGAAAGGAGAAAAAGTTCTTGAGGGAGAACTACTTTAGTGCAACCGATTTATCTGCCTGAGCAGAAAGACTTCCTTTTTTTTTTTTTTTGGTGAGGCTACTTCTAAATGGCAATGAGAAAGATGCATAAATTGGAGCTATCCCATCTGCACATTACTTGTGAAATGTCCTGAAGGAGGGGCTGACTGAAAATCATTTTTGTCTAACAGGGTAAGATATGCCTCATTTGAATCTAGTTTATATAGTCAATAGCATGTTTGTTCTAGTCTGAAAGCATTCTTGCTACTCTTATGTCTCTCCTGTTTGTGGCGAGGATCTTCTGTGGGAAAAGGTCAGGTATTGGAGGGAAAGTGCATGAAAGCAGTAAGCAGAAAAAGAAATATGCTTCCCCTTCTTAGGCCTCGCTAGCATTATCATGACTTTCAGGCACCTGTTAAAATATAGGCCTGATAAGTAATACCGATATTGTATGCAGTATAATCTAGTAGTGTAGTATTATTCTCCATGTATCTGAACAGTACTCTGCTGTTGTTACGACTTCTGCTCTTTTTGATTTGGATTCCTGAGTGTGATAGAGAAGTTTCATAAACCGTGGTGGTAGTGATAATAGCATATCTTTGACTTGCACACTCCTCTGAGTTCATAAGTTGGACCTAACAATAGTTGTAAGTACTAAATCAAAGTACTGAAATAGCAGTGCCAGTCAGTCTCTTGTGCATTCTCACACTTTGCCTCTGGTCAATTCTATGTGCAATGTCACGTTGTTTTTACGGGATTTTTTTTTTTTTTTTGCCTTCAAGAAGGCTCGGTGTCCCTACATGAGTTCTCTCAGCACATTTCTGTCCACATCATATTCTATTACATCCTATCCCAAGCACCCACAATGTAACGCAGTTTACACTGGCTGGCTTAACATGGCTAGTAGAGTTTCAAAGTAGCAGTTGTTAGCAGTAGATAGTGAGGGTATAATGAGTTTCTGAATATGAAGGTCCATGTAAGCACTGTTTTAGATGCCTCACAAGCTGATGAGGGAGCATAATGGTAAAGTAGACTTAAAACATAGACTTCAAAGAATTTTCACTAAAAGGCTTGAAGCTGAAAGACTTGAGACCTAACCAGCACGTTTATATACCCCCGTTTCCAAATAGAGACATGTTTAAATGCTTTTCAGTCATGTTCTGTTTTCTGTCTTTCTTTGAGAATTGAGAAGCTCAGATTCTTCAGAATAGCTGAAGAACCAACAAGTAAAGATTTATGTTTATATCATACCTTTTTCTTACGGAGAAAATATTTGTGTATTTTCTTAGACTAAAAAACAACAACCAAGTATCTTCATTAGGAAGTTCACATTAATTATAATCACCTTTGCAGTCTGTGAACTTTGTGACTGAAGTTACAGATGCTTGGCTAGTTGCACTGATTACATGGTCCATTAGTGACAGGACAAATAGGATTGATTTTAAAATAAGAGGGGTAGTTTTGATTAGATTATAGGAGGAAATTATTTATTCAGAGGATGGTGAGGCTCTGGATTAAGTTACCCAAAGAAGCTGAGGATTTCCCAACCCTGGAGATGTTCAGGGCCAGATTGGATGGGTCTGGGCAGCCTGATCTAGTGGGTGGCAGCCCTGTCCATGACAGGGAGGTTGGAAACTAGATAATATTTAAGGGCCCTTCCAAGCCATTGTATGCATCTGTGATTGTACTGGTCTTGTGTTCAAGGTTGACAGTTGCTCTTAAGCATAAGTACTCTGCAACACTGTTCTCAGGAACCCAGAGTATTACCCCCTGCCTTCTGTCAGGGAGCCTTATTACAAGCCCAGGTACCCCTTTCCTAGGTTGTTAGTTCTGAGAGCTTCCCTCTAGAACAAGTTTTCATTCAATAGATTTTATGAGTGCTTTCGTAGACCTGGAGCTCTCTTACTAGAGTACAAATGAAAATAAGCAAAACTGAATTATACGAATCATTATGGACTGAAGTGTTAGGAGAACTGTTAGGTCTTGTGGACAAAAATTAGTGTCTCCTTCACTACACTGGAACATCAGTAGCAATTTGAATGAAGTTGCTAATTCCTATGGTACTCTCAGTGTTCATGACTCGACATGCTACATTTTAGTTATCTATTTACAAGGGTGTTGATGGGACCCTTTATAAGGTAATACTGATGAGTTGATGGAAGTACTTGCAAAAATCTGCAAAGCATTTCATTGTTGGTTTGGTTTTTTATTTTAGTGACGGAGAACTCTTAGAAACTTCAAGGAAGCCTCTGTACTAAAGGCATGTGTCAGACTTGAATGGGTTGTTTTTTGTTTGTTTTTGTTTTGACTGTGCGTTATTGAAGCAAGTACAGAAGAAAGTTACTGAGATGAACTGATCTGTAAAATTTAGCATATCGTCTAACCTTCAAGTCTTTGTAGAAGGTCTGCATGCATAGATTCTACAAATTACTTTAAACTGTTAAATTTTGTAATTTTTCAAATGCAGATGTTTATGTAATTGTTTAATGAACCAGATTTAGCAAGTGGTTTGGGCTTAAAACTTGTCTCACTGAGTAGAGGCCAGGTTAGCTTTGAATCAGTTGAGTTCTTTGATCTCTTACACCATATAGCAGCACCAATACCATTGCCTCTATGAGAGACAGGTGTAGTGAGTATATGAATTAGGCAGCTGATTTTACTCCATTCTTAGTTATGAAGATTATTGAGATTCTGATATTTGTCTTGTAATAAGACAATAATGGAATTTCACATTCAGCAAGCTGTCCTTACTGAATCCTTTATGGGACATGTTAGATTTTATTTGATTTTATTTCTTTAAGCCTCAGGCGTATAATCATTATTGTCTGATGGCTATCAAATACAGTTGGGTAAGGCGAAGAATTCCCGAAGCAAAGTAAAGACTCGGAAAGCAATGCACTGTCAGGTATCCCTGGGGTTGTATGAGAAGGTGGTAATGGCTGCAGTGATGCCCATTCATTTTCTTAATGGTTGAACCTTCTCTTCTGAAGAACAGATGATGTTACAGATGTCTGAGAGACTTATTACAGGAAGCTATCTAGAGAGATGTGATTCTGAGAAATTATCAAAATGAAAAACTAAGATTCCCAAGTATGACACCCTTGCTATGTTTAATGACATTATTTAAATTGCCTTGCTACGTTTGTAATTTTGAAACTGTCTTTTTGTTTTTTAGATCACAAGACCACCAAGCTCAGCAAACACACACCAGTGGGAGTACTGCTACCACATCAGCATCAAGCAGTAGTACCTCAACGCCAGCTTCAACAAACAGTAATCCTTTTGGCTTGGGTAAGAATGTCTGTTAGACCTCATGGTCAGAGGGGTGGAGCACCTTTCCTACAAAGAAAGGCCGAGGAAGTTGAACTTCTTCACTCTGGAGAAGGCTTCAGGGAGGCCTCATTGTGTCCTTCCAGTACTTAAAGGGAACTTTTAAGTAGGAGGAAGACCAGTTTTTTTTCACAGTCTGATAGTGATAGGATGGAGTAGAATGGTTTTAAACTAAAAGAAGGGAGATTTTTGATTAGATGTCAGGGAGGAAGTTCTTTTAGAGTGTGGTTAGGCACAGGCTGCCCAGAGAAACTGTGGATGCCCCATATCTTGAGGTGTTCAGGACCAGGTTGAGTGTCACCTTGGGCAGCCTGATATAGCGGGTCCTCTCCATGGCAGGGGGAGTTGGAACTAGATGATCTTCAAGGTCCTCTCCAATCCAGACTGTTCTGATTCTCTGGTGGGTATCTTCTGCGGGGTACAGATAATTTTCACTGAAGCTTTAGTATAAAGCAATCAAGATTTAAAAAAAAGGAAGCAGAAACAAAAGTTAATCACAAATACCTGTGACACAGGTTGTAGGAGGGGGCTATAGACATGAGCTGTTTCAGCTTCGATAGTAGAGTGCTGCTGAGGCTGTATTCTGGCACTATGGGGTAATTAAACTCTTCCCAGTGTCATCCTTCTCCTTAAAAATCTGTCTGAATTGGCATGAAGGAAGTATTGATAAAGTTGGATCTGTAATACAAAGCCAAGCAAAATTGCTGCTAATCTTACAGTCTATTATTTCTCAGTTTCCAAGCATTTTGTTTTCTCCTTAGTGGAAAAAATACTGCATTGTTCATTTGTAATTACTATTTCCACAACACCAATATTTCTAATTCTCTTTTTTCCATCTCATTTGCTTCCTTGGAAAAGAAAAAAGGAAAAAAAAACAAACCAGAATTGAAGAAGCTGTATTAAGCAATTGTGTTTTTTAGGTGTAACCAATTCTATAGCTAACTACATCTTAAATAAAATATGAAAGTTTTCTATTTGGACTCAGCAAAGGAAGGGAAGTAAAAGCATTATTAATTAGTTCTTGTTGCAGCAGTGAAAAAGAACTCTACTTTTAATTAGAATAGGCAATATACATCATATTGGTGAGGTCTCTTTCAGTTGCAGTCTAAACGAGAGTGGACAAATGGACTAGAATGTATTAGAAGAAAAAAAAAATCAAGGCCTCAGAATTCAAGCATCACTCCTTCCTGAGCTGCGGAAAATGAGAAGTTGTTAGCATTATAATAAGTTCTGTTTCAAAGTAGTTTGTTAGATTTTTTTTTTTTTTAAGATGTTTTGTTCATTAAATCTGTTTCTTTAAATGAATGCTTAACAGCCTCATGAAGATGGACTTTCCACTGAATTTTGTTATTTTTGAAATGTGGAATATATCCAAGTATTTTGCATTTACAAAAGATGTGGTTCTGTTTAGATTTATAATAAGAAATGTAAATTCAATTAGATGTTTTTTTTTTTTCTTCCTCTAAAGGTGGCCTTGGAGGTTTGGCAGGCCTGAGCAGCCTGGGCTTAAATACATCAAGCTTTTCAGAACTGCAGAGTCAGATGCAACGACAACTCATGTCCAACCCAGAAATGATGGTTCAGATAATGGAGAATCCATTTATTCAGAATGTGCTTTCAAATCCTGACCTGATGAGGCAGTTAATCATGGCTAACCCTCAAATGCAGCAACTAATACAGAGAAATCCAGAAATTGGACATATGCTGAATAATCCGGATATAATGAGGCAGGTATGTAGAAAGATCTCTGACTTTGTGACCTTTGATTATACTGTAACTGAACACCATAGAGAGAACTAGATGTCCTTTGTTGAGTACTGAGAAACATTTTTGGACAATTTGAGCTTTTTAGATAGTCCATAAAATGCCACTGTCGGCAACTTGTAGTTAGGTTTATAGTTGTTAAAGTCTGAAATGGATAATTCAGAAAATCTGCAGCATGGTTTTGATAGATGCTGAAGATTGTATGATAATATCTTCTGAGTTTAGAGTTGGATACATCTGTGTGCACTTGAAATCCCCGGTTGTGTAGCCATCGAGTTTTGGAGAATTATTACCTCTGGTAAACTATACTAATTTCCGGTTTACCTAACTGTGGGTGCTTCCCTGGGTGCTTCTGAAGTTGCATTTTTTGTAAGATATGTTGTGTGGCTAAAGATCTCAAAAAGCAAATGAAGGCATTTGAAAATGAGTGTATTTAAAGTTTGTGTTATAAGCTGTGCACTGTAATGATGTTAGAAGTACGTTGTAGGTAAACGCTTCTGGTGGCAGAAGTATATTGCCTTAAAAAAGGAAAGGGGAGAAGGAATAATATGTTCAAGGTTTTTCTTCTGTTTAGCAGTGTTTCCTGACCCAACCAGTATAGTCACAGCTGTGACAGAACACATGCTAAGTATCAAATTCTGCTGGCTCCTGCTAAGCTGGCATCTTGATTTCGGCTTTAATCATAATATGCTAGTGAAAGAGATGCTGTCAGATGCTGACGTTTTCACTTTAGAATGGATTTCTTATTAATACAGATTAAACATTCCACTTCCTTAGACAATAGAACTTGCTAGAAACCCTGCAATGATGCAGGAAATGATGCGAAACCAAGACCGAGCCTTGAGCAACCTTGAAAGTATACCAGGTGGATACAATGCTTTGCGACGTATGTATACAGATATTCAGGAGCCAATGTTGAATGCAGCACAGGAACAGGTGAGAAAAGATTGCAGATGCCACTGAGAATAAATATTTTTCAAAAATGAAAGAATATGAACTATATAACTTTTCAAATGTGTACTTGGCAAAGTTTTCTTGAAGGTTGAATTCACAGTATGGCCTTCTCTTTCTGCTGAAAGGGAGGATTTTACTTTTTTAGATGTTCTGTGCTCCTTTAAGCTTGAAGAAGTGCAGATATTGTGTTGTCGGTCTGAGAAGCTATTTTGAAGTTGATAAATTTCTGTATTAAATAAGTTACTGCATAATCTAAATTCTTTTACTTCTTTGACTTGTAAAGTTAGGAGCTCCAGGTAAGTTAGTAAGGGTGGATCTAGTGATCTGTAACCTAAAATGGGAAGAGACTTTAACAGTTGTAAACTGCTGTAGGATATACAGTCTTATCATGATCAAAATACTAGTGCAGTAGAAATTCTACTTTCAAATAGAAGTGAGACTTTATTTGGAGAGACTACATTTTCTTTCTCCATGTTTACTCTTAAGTTACTTTAGAATGGTGAGTATAACTTATCAAGAGCCATCAACATTTATTTTCATGATAATTTTGGAAAGGTAACTTGACATTTATTGCAAACTTGAAAACAGTTTGCTGTAGTGAATGATGCATGTTTGCTTTTCCTTCCTTTATAGTTTGGAGGTAATCCATTTGCTTCTTTAGTAAGCAATGCATCATCAGGAGGGGACAGTCAGCCATCTCGTACAGAAAATAGAGATCCTTTACCAAATCCATGGGCTCCTCAGTCCAGTTCTCAGAGTTCTACAACAAGTACCAGCACAAGTGGTGAGAACGTTGACAGTAATAATGTTGGAAATAACACCTTTGGCAGTACAGGACAGAGCTCAACCGTACCAAATTTGGGACCTGGACTAGGAGGTTTGTTTGTTATTGCAGTTGTATACATCTGGGAAATTTGCTGAAATGATCATTTTATTAGAAAGAAATTTTGATTCAGAGCTTTTATTTCTTTAGTGCAGCACTTGATGAGTGTCGAAGTATAAAAATGTGAAAAGTAAACTGAGAATGATACTGTGTGAGTATTGCCTTAAAAGAAGCATGGTAGGAAATCCCTATATGAGTGATGGTATTTTCGTGTTTGCAGGCAAACATGAAAACAATTGATGAGTTATTGGACTAGTGGGCCTGCTTGTTAGATGCAACATTTTTTTTTAACTTATTTTTAGGGTGCAGATGCATCTGTGTATGCAAAACCACATTAAAGTGCATTTCAGGGACTAATACTTGTAGAAAACAATAAGTTATACCCCAGTTCTAGGCAGTCTAATTCATTTGATGGGATATTTAATAAAGTGACTGTTTACTTTTTTTTTAAGCTGGTATGTTCAACACACCAGGAATGCAGAGCTTGTTGCAACAGATAACTGAAAACCCACAACTTATGCAGAATATGTTGTCAGCACCCTATATGAGAAGCATGATGCAATCATTAAGCCAGAATCCTGATCTTGCAGTACAGGTAAATGCAGTATAGCAATGTATTGCTGTACTATGTGCACTGACTTTATTTTTTTTTTTTTTATTTGTTTATATGATAGTTTAATTTTCACTACGGAGTGATGGTAATTGAGCAACAATTCAACACTTGTCTGCAGTGAATGGCCCAGTTTTTCAAGTATGTTAATACCTGACTCACATAAATTACTACCAAGTTACCTTTCACAATCTATTGTAGTGAGTTTCTTCTATTTATAGTTGAACACCTGCCAGGCATCATTCTGAAATAACTTGAAAGTTTGTGTGTGTTCTGTACAGCCCTGAACTTGTGACCTAGTACAAGAGCCAGATAGAGAAAACAAATGCTTGTATGTTAAGTTAGATCTGCTTTCTCGTAAATAAATAACCACAGTAGTCTGTGATGAGAGAAGGGTAGAGTTGGTGCTGTTTCTAGGTGTTATTCTGGTTTTAATTGCTTACTTGTGACTGTTGCTTGCTATAGAATTACAGATACTGCTGTTCTGTAAGTAATATCTTAGAAGTGTTTTCACGTTTCAGTTTAAGAAATAGTAGCCAAAGTCAAATGCTAAACCAAGATAAAGTGTTATATTTTCAGTATTGAATACTGGTTTGGATCTGATCTTCTGCAGATGATATTTATGGAGAGACTATCACTTAGATATGTAGCAGAGGCTGAGCAAAAGTGAGTCATCCTATAATATAAACAAGGTTGCCTTGGCGGGGGTCTGGCAATTTTTCCCACTTAAGGAAAGATAACAGAAGAAAAATCCCTAAAATGTCTTTATGCTGGTGGTTCATAACAAGTTTTAGTTGAAGGAGATAGTTGTGTTTGAGAGCTTGAGTTTTCCTAGATGATTATTGTATTCTTTATCATATTCTCTCTGATTGATGTTTTTTAAGTAGTTGCCTTTAAACCTGCAGTGGTTCTTACTGCTTGATCTTTGAATTTAAGTATTTTTGTCCTATAGATGATGTTGAATAATCCTCTATTTGCTGGAAATCCTCAGCTTCAGGAGCAAATGAGACGACAGCTTCCTACTTTCCTTCAGCAAGTAAGATGAGCTATTAGCTATTATTAAATGTCTGTACCTCAGTGAACTTCTTTTATCCAGTAAACTGGTGGGTGTCTTTCCTTGGTTTGATTAAAAGCTAGACTCTGTTACATACGTTCTCATTAGCTTTAGATACCAAATTATTTTGTTCCATTATAAATAAATTCTTACTTGGTCTCTCCATCCTTTCGAAAAATTAAACCTTTTCGTGGATATTTTTGTCCATGATTGGCACAAGTTTTTTGATTTACTCTTGCTTCTCTGCTTAGAAAGAATGATTTATACTGCACTATAGCCGGAGAGTGCTTGTTTGCTCTATGATTTGTATTGTAAATAAAAAATATTAGTACTTTTTTCTACAAACAGAAATCTTACACTATGTTTTTCCTACTAGTTCCACCCCACCTTAAATATTTGAGTAAAGGCATTTTGCAGTGTGTGTAGAAAGACCCAAATCAGTTAATTCAGAGTAGAGTAGGTTCTCAAGAAGCAAAAGCCTGTGAATTGCTTTATCTTCCTTGTGAGCACCATTGTGCTTGTAGCTTGGGTGTCTGCATGATCTTAACTGTCACTGTGAGTACTGGCACTGTGTTATTTGAATAGGAGTAAACAAAAATTTTGGGAATACGTAATTCAGGTGTATAGCTTCCACCATTAGCTGGTCCATAGAAATTTGAGTAAACGTGCATTGCTCTTACTGCAGGCAAGCAGTGTTACATGTGACACATGTGCACATACACAGTACACATACACAGGAATTACTGTAACAAGTTAGTTGTTCAGAATAAATGACTTAAATTGTTTTAATTGTGTGGACGTCTGTAGTGTTTTGTAATGTCACTTCTTTGTAATGACTCTGTTTGATGAATTAATACCACACTTACGTTTTGAGATCTGTGAATAAATGCTAATTGGTGAAGAAACAGCAGTAATCACTACTATGATCTTTTTCCTTTGATTGTTTCCTCCCGTTGGTAATCACCTTGGGATTTATGGTGCAGACACAACTGCTTCTGTCTTCGCTCTATTGGGTCGGACAACTTACTGTATTAGGGTGTGAAGTAAAGCGGAAAAACACTTGAATTATCCTCAGATTGTTGATAATATTGCAGTTCATACTTTGTCACTTATCTTTTGGCTTTATTTGGTTGGATTGGGTGACAAACTATGATGTATTCTTTGTACAGTGGAAGGCATCTTTTGCATTGAAAGGTAGTTATCCAGCAGAACTAGGGAAACTAATCAGTGAGCTACTCCATCTGCAGCTTTAATGAGTCTTAACAAGAATTGCTGGTACTCTGCAGCAGAATTAGTAATTTTAGTAAAAATAAGGTTCAGGTCACAACAGCATTGTAGAAATTGTTGGACCACTATTTTCTGTAAAACAACTGAATATTGGACAGTAAGCCATGATTTAAAGATTGTTTTCTTAAACAGAATAATTGCAGCAGCTTACTTTGAGGAATCTAAAATGCTTTCCTCTGAAGATGATAGAATCACCAAGGTTGGAAAAGAGCTCTAAAATCATCCATTCTGACTGTCTGCCTGTCAGCGCTATTTCCCGCTAACTCATGTCCCACAGTACAACATCTAAATGTTTCTTCATCATCTCCAGGGTTGTTGACGCTACCACCACCCTGGGCAGCCCATTCCAGTGCCTCACTGCTCTCTGTGAGAAATGTTTTCTAATGTTCAACCTCATCCTCCCGTGGCACAACTTGAGGCTATTCCCTTTAGTCCAGTTGCTAGTTACCTGACCCCAGCCTCACCACAGCCTCCCTTCACGTAGCTGTAAAGAGGGATGAGACCACCTCTGAGCCTCTTCTTCTCCAGACTGAACAATCCCAGCTCCCTCAGCCACTCCTCATAAGGCTTGTGCTTCAGACCCCTCACCAGCTTCCTTGCCTGTCTCTGAACATGCTCTAGGGCCTCAATGTCTTTCTTGTAGTGAGGGGCTCAAAACCGAACACAGTACTTGAGGTGCAGCTTAACCAGTGCTGAATACAGGGGAATAATCACTTCCCTGCTCCTGCAGGCAACACTATTTCTGATACAAGCCAGGATGCCATTGGCCTTCTTGGCCAAGCATCAACCAACACCCCCAGGTCCATTTCCTCTACACAGTCTTCCAGCTACTCTGCCCCAAGCCTGTAGTGTTGCCTGGGGTTGTTGTGGCCCAGGTGTAGGACCTGGCAGTTGGCCTTTTTGTACCTCATCCCATTGGCCTCAGCCCAGAGATCCAGCCTGTCCAGATTCCTCTGTAGGGCCTTCCTACCCCGAGGCAGATCAACACTTCCTACCAATTTGGTGTAGTCTGCAAATTTACTGAGGGTGCACTCATCCAGATCATCAGTAAAGATAGCGAACAGGACAGGCCCCAGCACTGACTCCTGGAGAACATAACTTGTGACAGGTTGCCAGCTGGATGTGGCTCCATTCACCACCACTCTCTGGGCCTGGCCCTCCAGCCAGTTCCTTACCCAGCCAAGGGTGTACCTGTCCAAGCCACGGGCTGCCAGGTTCTGCAGGAGAATACTGTGGGAGACAGTGTCAAAGGCTTTGCTGAAGTCTAGGTAGACTACATCAGCAGCCTTTCCCTTGTCCACCAGGTGGGTCACTAGATAATAGTAGGAGGTCAGGTTGATCAAGCAGGACCTGCCTTTTATGAACCTATGCTACCGGGGTCTAATTTGCCCAGTTGTCCCACACATGCCCTGTGATTTCCTTCAAGGTGATCTGCAGGATTTTGGTAGACTTTGCCAGCTATTGATTTAGTTATTCTCTAACTTTTAACTATCAGGAAAAGTAAAAATCCAAGAGATGAACAGAGAATGTTAACAGATAGCTGCGCTTAAGTCTTGTTATACACTCATATTCCAGACCAGACTTCTTAGTGCCTTATTCTGCAGTTCTGCTCTGAACCAGTGGAAGATTGACCTTAGAATGTACGTTTCTTTGTGAGTCAGATGTTTTTGCAACAGAAGAAATTTGGTCTAGTTGCCAGGTGAAGACTGTTAAGACTTATCAGCGTGTCTGCTGTTAGGATTAGATCTGGCTACTAAGACTGTCTCACTTGTAACTGAAACAAATAGCTTTTACTTTTGAGTGGCATCTGTAAGCAGAGGTGATGGTAAGCTGTTAGTCTTGATTTTGTATCTGAAATGGTCTGATTTCAGGGCATTTAACTTCAGAAATGAAAAAGATTTGCTTTTTAAGTTGCCTGTGGATGTGAAAAAGCATTTCTTAGTTGAAGTCACAGTAAAGGTCCTTCAATACTGTGAATTTGGTTGCTAGTATGTTTTGTAGTATATTTGTTTATGTTTCTGTAGGGAATTACAGATACAGACACATGCACAAGTTGTGATGATTATAATTCACTGATCTGAATTTAGGTAGGAAATAAATACTTTGTAACTTTTTATTAGACATAATGAAACTTGACTAACAGATAATTCATGTTATTGCTTACCAGTACTGTGGCATAAAAGACTAATTCTAGAATGATAATGGTCTAGCACACTCCTTGGCTTTGAAATGTGATAGCCTTTAAAAGCAGAATTGAAAAAATATCATTTTGGTATACTCCTTATTTGAAAGGCTTTGTTCACATCAGAGAAAGTTCACTGATCATCTCCTGTGAAAGTTTTCTCAAGAAACCCCCAGACTCTGAAGAATTTCATGTAAACATTCAAATTTGAAATTAAAAAAGTTCTAAAAGCATATCAGATTCTGTAAAACATCAAGTGGTTAAAAATTAACAGTGAGCGCTTGTATATGATTCAGTCACAAGTCTCTCTCATTTTCTTAGATGCAGAATCCTGACACATTATCAGCTATGTCAAACCCCAGAGCAATGCAGGCTTTACTACAGATTCAGCAGGGTTTGCAGACACTGGCAACAGAAGCACCGGGACTTATACCAGGGTAAGACTCAGTGTCACAGTTTTACAGTTTCTTTTTACAGGTAGAGATTTTATCATGTGAAGAACTCTTTGTTTTGTCTTTTCTGCAGCACAGCGATGACTATTGTCTTTGTCTTAGTATGTCACCAACTCTGTGTTTGACAGTATTCTTACGTGGTGATAAAATATAGGCTTAGAAGAGACATTACAATTAAGCATGGGTTTATTATTCAACTGACTTGTTTCTGTTCCTGTCACTTGTGCAGATTTAATCCTGGTTTAGGTGGATTGGGAAGCACTGGAGCTCCTACTGGGTCCAGCGTACCTAGTTCTGTTCCCAGTGACAATACAAATCCAACATCAGGAGCTGCTGAACCCAGCCACCAGCAGTTTGTCCAGCAGATGTTGCAGGCGCTTGCTGGTGCAAATGCTCAGGTAAAGTACATTACTGCAGTCTAGATTTAAAAAAAAAAAAAAATTATTCCTGAAATTTTCTTTTTCAACAAATTAGAACAAATCTGAAACTCAAGTGGAGACCTCAGAGTACTTCTGGTATTTAAAAAAAAAAAAAAAAAAAAAAGCAGAAGCAGCTTAAAAAGGGTGCAAGTAAATGCTAAAAATAATTAAATTTGAGTAAAGTGTCCGCTGAACAGTTAATCCTTTTAATATACTCATCTTCATACCGTTGAGTTTCTGAAATGCCTTGAAAGAAGTAAATCGGGGTGATGAAGTTTGCTGACAGATGAAATGTGGGCTCAGGTAAGAGCTTAGAAATGCAGAAAGCACAGATGTTTGTCAGCAGTGCTGTCTGTTGCTGCGTAGCTGTGACAGCCTCTGTCCAATGCTTTGGAATAGCTGCACTCCAGTTATTTGGGTTCTGCATTTGTATGCTTCATGGACATTCTGCAGGTCCAAACTGCAGTACGTTTTGTTACGCTGTGAAGTCTTAAGCTACCGGTCGACTATTTTGCTTCATTGTGCTTAGGGAGAAGCAAGTAGTGGTGATGGGGACTTGTTCAATTTTGGGTTCGTTTTACTTTCTGTTGGCTTGGAGCCATGTGTTTGGAACTTCTTCTGGTAATAGTTTCTTGATGGGTGAAACAGTTGAATTAGAACAAAAGCATAATTAACGGTAGCTGCACAAGTTTTGTGTTAATATCTAAAATCTTACTGATTTAAAGTGACTTCTTAGTATTACTCCAGCACATTATTTTCTTATTGTTCTCATTTGGAAGTGCTTTTGAATTGGAGAATTTTGCCATGAGTTTACAAATGAGCAGTATCAACCCATAAAGCACAACTGTGAGTTTGCTTCAGGCTGAAGCTTTGCAACAGTTAGAATTCTGGTAACTTAATCAGTGAATACTTGGAAGATTAAAAGCAACCTGACTTTCATACCAAGAAAAGAAAGCCTGAGGCGGTCACCATTGCCAGCAGCAACATCATCAAAATTCTGCTGTCTCACATTACTAGGTTGAACCATTTCGTTTTTAAAATTATATCTATTTTATGCATATTTAATTCTATATGCATACGTATATTAAAATATTCAATATATAATATGGAGGGAGAATGGGGCCAAATATAGATATATGTATGACCTATCTCTGTAGCTATGTTAAGAAGTTACTCTTGCAGCACAAACGTATCAGACTCTATTTCTTTCTTTTCCTGTAGTTTAAGAGTGCCATGTAAGTGGCGTGGAAGCCACTATGTTTAAATCTAGTACTTTGCCAAATGTGTACTATGGGTTTACAACTTGAAGTTTTGTTCTTAGCAGTTCCAAAATCCAGAAGTTAGATTTCAGCAACAACTGGAGCAGCTGAGTGCGATGGGCTTTTTGAACCGCGAAGCAAACCTGCAGGCACTAATAGCAACAGGTGGAGACATCAATGCGGCTATTGAAAGGCTTCTTGGCTCTCAGCCTTCGTAGCACTGTTTCTTTAACTTGAAAAAATGTAATTTATTTTTGATAACAGCTCTTAAATCTTTAAAATACTTGCTTTTATTTCATTCTGACTCTTGGGATTGTCTTGTTACAACTAAAATCAATCTACATTTTAAGGTGGAGTGCAGTAGTTCTCTGCAAACAATGGGGATCAGTGAATTTTCTCAGTTGTTGCATGCATCACACATCTTCTGTTTTGCATTATCTGTGATTTTTTGAAACTATATGAGCTTTCACAGTTGCGTGAACAGGTTTTGTATCTCTTGCAACTGTCCAGTTTATTTCCTGCTTAAACATTAGCCTTCAGTAGTAATTTAATGTAGAGTACAAATTAAAAAAGAAAAAAATTGATTGAAGCTATAATTTGTGGGTACCAATACTGCTTATTGTGATTTCAGCATGTATTTTTTTTTTTTGCTAGCAGAACACTGTAAGATTTATACCACTTGAGTAATCTACCAGTTTTGCTTTAATTTGTATAAAGTATAAACAGTATATACAATGGAGACAGCTCGTTTCTAGAAATTTACACATTGCAATGGAATAAAACTATAAGTAACCAAAAAAGCCAGGGAAAGTTATATGCCATGTTTTCAGTGTAGAACCTTCCAGCCTCTTCGGTAACCATCTCAGCAAAAAAGCTTAGGCAAGTTCATTTAAAATACTGCAGTTACTGTTCTGGTTATCTCTTTAAATCTAACTACAGAAACTTGCATTGTAAAATTGTCTCAGTATTCACAAAGATTAACTGTAAATTACTTTAATTGTTGTGCAAATTAAAGAGGTACTGCCTTGTGCTCAGAAACAGCTTCTGAGGCCTTTTGGTTTGTTTCATTGAGATTCTAACATGTATTGCTTTTTATAATTGGAAACATCTGTCTCACACATTGTCATCAAGTGATACTCTAATTACTTTCAAGCTCCATGTAAAAAACACTGTATATCTTCTGAGGTTTTACAGATAGTAACCTCTACTGTGCACAGATAATAAATAAATTCAAAAATCTTTCAGCATCATGGCTCGGTATGTTTGTGTTTGCAGCTGATGATTTGGAATTTGAGATGACAGCTTAACAGCTGGCCTGGGAATGTTTACCAGTTTGGAGCTATGATTTGTAAAGAACTCCTTGAGTATGCACTGAAGGGAAGAGTCTAAGGCATCTGATATTGAAGACCACTACTTTGTCTAACGTTGGGGTTGTGCAATAAAATACACTGCTGTGTGTTACTGAATGGCATTTGGTTGCATTTGTGTAGTTGAGGGCATTGTCACTGAATTCCTATGAATGTTGGTTTGAATAATCTTTTGATGGTAAGTATAACTTCAGTTTATTTAAAAAAAACTGTTTAAAGAAACATTGCTTGCAAATGGCTTGAATAAAGATGCTAATTGAGAAGCTGGACATGAGCCAGCAGAGTGTGCTTGCAGCCTGGAAGGTCAGCTGTGTTCTGGGCTGTGTTAAAAGAGGAGTGGCCAGCAGGGAGTGGGAGGTGATAGGGCCTCACAAGAGCTGAGTAGAGGGGGACAATCTGCGGTACTGCATCCAGGCCTGGGGCCCAAGCACAAGAAAGGTGTAGAGCTCTTGGAGTGGGTGCAGAGGAGGGCCACTAAGATGATCGGAGGGCTGGAGCACCTCTCTGATGAGGAAAGGGTGAGGGAACTGGGCTTGTTTAGCTTGGACAAGAGAAGGAGACCTCATTGTTCTTCCAGTACTTGAAGGGAGCATATAAACAGGAGGGGAAACAGCTGTTTATGAGGGTGGATAGTGATAGGACAAGGGGGAATGGTTTTAAACTGAGACAGGGGAGGTTTAGGTTAGATACTAGGGGGAAGTTTTTCACACAGAGTGGGGTGACACACTGGAACAGCTTGCCCAAGGAGATTGTGGATGCCCCATCCCTGGAGGCCTTTAAGGCAAGGCTGTGGCTCTGGGCAGCCTGGTCTGGTGGTTGGTAACCCTGCACATAGCAGGGGGGTTGAAACTACATGATCATTGTGGTCCTTTTCAACGCATGCAGTTCTATGATGATTCTGTTGGATCAGTTTAATGAAACAAAACTACAGTGGGAAGTAAAAAGTTAAGCACACTTCTACCTACATTAAAAAGTTTCTGGAAAGCAGTTTTGTAGGCAGAATCTGCACTGTTCTACTCACAGAAGTTTGTTGTCTAGTAGCCTTGTCTTCTATTTTGCCAGTAAGTAGATGGACAAAATACTGCTGATGCCTGATGCTGAAAAAAATTTATTGGTTAGCCAGCCTCTGCTTTTAGATTAAACTTTCACGAATCCAACAGCACAAAGTAGTAAATAAATAAACAAATTAATGTGGAATATTCTGGTAAGATAAGCTTTATACAACCAAAGCCTTTTCAAATACATGTATTTTGGGGATTAAACTTCTATTCCTAACCAGCAGTAATAGTCCATGTGGGATCCAACCTTCACAGTAACTTCTGCTTCAGTGAGTAGCTTCCATTGCATTTGACTAGAAGGCTCTGATAGGGAAGTAATTGCAAGTAGTTTCTGCAGAATAACCACTACCCTTTAATAGTGATTTTCGTGATAACTTTGTTAGGATTTTTAATTTTATTTCAGCTTATACTGCACCTTACTGGGACCTTGCCTTAAAAAAACTGAGACCCCCAGATCATTCATGAGATGCTTTTAAGAGCACAGTCTGTCACAGCCAGAAAGCCTACTGTTAAATGAAAGACTGAGAGTGAACTGGGGAGGGGAATGCTTTATTTTACCAGTGAACCTAAACTGTGTGGTCGTTTTCTTGAGACAGCGTGCATCACCACTCCCAGGTACGAGGTGCACCCTGCAAACTAAGACCTTGAAGTGAAATTCTATTGGAATTGAAGAAAAGGTGAAGTTTGACCTAAATTATACAGTGACCCCTTGAGTTAAATTTGCTTCCTGAGGTACAGCCAATATTTATTTATTACCGAGTAGTAACAACAGTATCTTCCTTTTTAGTAGAGTGGTGACCGTCTGCATTGGGAGAATACTACTTTAGTCAGAAAACAAAATAACAGGAAGTGAAACAAAGTTTCCCATTTTATTACATCTTCAATGGCAGAAGAGCACACTTGGTGGTACAATAGTGCTACAATGTTCCCATTCACTTCCCCTGCGCCAAGATGTGTTGTCCACCTTCCTGTCCTGCCTTAAAATTCTCTCTTCAGAAATATCTTCCCCATCTTCCAGAAGCAGTCTTCTAGCTAACTCAGCACTTAAATATTTTGAAGTCTGCTGATGGCCTTTTGGACTGGGAAAAAAGGGTATGTGTATTTGCTTTTCTCCTTTTCACCACGCTGAACCAACGAGACTTGATGAGGCTACCCACCGTGAACTCCTGTGCCTGGTCGTCATGCTGCTGCTAGGGATGGAGATGGTAACGTGCAAAAAGGAAAAAAGGCTGAAAGTCATTAAAGTGCTAACTATCTTATACTATTTAAAAAATATAAATCTTTTCAATACATTCAACTTAAACAACAGTGGTAGATTATTCCTGGGAATGTGACAGCAAGACGGGTAGTTTGTAAAGGATGTTTTCCAGTTCCTTTGGGTTAGTGCCTGCATAGTAACAGAACCATCTCACTTCAGAATTGAGCTGGCATGTGACTGGGTCTGTTCCTTCAGTAAGTTCCCTGTACAGTTTGAGATGACCTACACGATTGGAATCTAACGCTTTTCTTTCTTAAGTATAACACTGCGAAATATGCGTATTTTTTGTTTGTAGTAGGTACACAGGACGTTGCAAACTATAACGTGTGTAGCACATAGTCTGAAGAAAGTACTGTGTTTGCCTTCCACAGGGAACTTATGCTCATGGCTGAGAGAGGAAAGGCAATTTCCATTTCTAGATGTTTCTTCCACATTTTTTGCTGCCTTTGTTACATTAATTTCAAAATATAGACAGAAGGCTTCCATCCAAATAATCTGAGCTAAATTGCAATTAGCCTGAATAGAACATCCCTACTTAACTGCTAAATTCATTTTATTTATAATAATAAATGTACATAATTATATGCATTTTTTGTGTAGTTAAATAAAGCTCATGTACAGAGATTGTTCTTCCCCTGCATACATGCGTAGCCTCATTAAAACTACAGGAGCTGCTGTGTGTGGTTAGCATTTTAGGCGACTGGTTGTCTTCTTCCCCTGCCCCAATGCACAGAATATAATCAAATGGAAATAACGCTTTCTTGTCTTTCAAACTGGGATAAGCATGCTACCTAGCAGGTTGAGAACCATCTCTTAAGCAGTATCCTCAAATAGTAGAGCTGGAATCCACAGATAACCCTGAGAAATGCGAGTCCAGTGATCCAGTGTTCTTTTCAAGCAGCTTCTGCATTCCTGCAACCTCACATGTGAACAGGCCTACAGGAACTCAGCAGGATTTGCCTGTAATTGGGGAAAAAGCCAACCACTTCTGCAAACCACTGAGCGTTTTGCACTGTAAAGTTCAGATATGTAACACTGTGAAGATGGTTTAAGAAATTGGATATCACAACAGTTTGGTCCAAAGTACAGAAACCTTGTCTTTGCTGGAAAAAATTAATTAACCATCAGATACAGCCAATGAAAAGTTTCCCAGGAGCCTTACAAAGGCCCTTTTCTAAATGAACAGAAAGCAGAAAGAGCACCTATTGAAAGCAATGGCTTCTTGGCTTCTACTCATTTTTGGTTTTTCATTTTAGTGGGGGCAGATCCTACTTTTTTTTTTTTTTTTTTTTTTTTTTTTTTTTTTTTGTCTGCATCTGTTTCTCTCTGGGATAGAAAGAAGCCAGGGAAAAGCCCCACCTGTTCTGAGAGTCTGAGAAATGCAGGCGCTCGGCATCGCCTTCAGATCAGGGTTCTGAAAAAAGCGGTGGTGCATTTTTAACAACTTTCTGCTTTCAGCCACTGACTGCCTGCTGCCCTTTCTTGAAAGTGTGAGGTTCTTGTGAATGTTAGCTCCATGAAATGTGACCAGCTTTAGATGCTGACAACTTCTAGTTAATGTGGAGGCCCGAATAATGGGGTACAGAGGTGACTTATTTTAATGGAGAGGTGTAGGTGGGAATCGCTGAGTCCATAACAGGTTGAAGTACTGAGCTACAGTAGTGAAAACTACAACTGTCATACATAACATAATTGGTGTGCTAAACAGTTCTCTTAACACCCTTCCCTTTCAGTCTCATTTGAACTGTGGAAATACTTTGTCTTCCTCTAAGTTAAAGGCAAATATATTAAAGATTAAAGAATGGAAACAATCCTGTTATTGGAGATGATAGAAATAGCCATACTTGAAGTAGTATGAAGTGCAAGAAAAAACATACTTTGTTAAGAAAAGGCAGACTTCCAAACCAAAGTGCTTACACATGAGAGACCTGGTAAGTGTCGAGCACAATTTGCTGCTAGTACCAGCTAATTTGTGAGCACGGTGTGGAAACTGGAGTCTAGTTTTTGAAACACTCCTGCTTGAAAACAGTGACCAGTTTCTTCCTTAATTTGAGAGTCTAAATCATGACTCTGACAGGATGCAACTGCTTTCCCATGCACTGTAGTGACCTGAACCTAGCCTGCTGCATTGGTTAAACAAATATAAATAAATAAATAAATAAATGGGAAAAAAGTGGGCATAAATCTGTAATAGACGGCGTATAGCAAAGATACAGTCCTTGTCAAAAGCAGAGGTACCACAAGAGGGTGCCATTTCTTTGATTTTCACAGCGTCTGAACACATTTTGTATTCTGGGTCATTCAGTCCGAGGCTGTTAAAAAGCACCCAAATGTTTCTTGCACGTAACTTTGCCTCTGAGAGCTTGCAGTGCTCATTTATAGCACTGATCTAATGGCAGGACTTTGTACTGGTACACCACAAAGCACTGAATACTAACACAAAATGAGAAGGCAAATGCTTTCAACAAGTTGTTCAGGTAAAAATAACTCCAATGCTACTTTGAAGCATGATGTTTGTAATCCATCAATCCTCCTAAAAATTCGCATGACACACAGACTAATAAAGATGATGCTAACAGGTCTGACTGGTGGCATCTTTCCTACAGAAATTACCAGCAGAGTTTTCATTAAGTTAAGCTTAAAAAGTACCTTTTGTGTAATGAGATGTGAAGGGTTATTTTAAAAATCGAAACAGACCAAAACAACACCTACATCTTCTAATCTCACATTCTATTGAGCTAGGTAACTGTATTTGGAAATTCCCACTGAACAGGAAAAAAAAAAAAAAAAAAAAAAAAAAGGAAAATATTAGAAATTGTTTGCTCCTAAGTGTTGAAGTAGTTGTATGAGAATGTATTGAAGTAGACATAGCCTGTGGTGGGAGGCTGAAGTGTGCCAGAAAAAGAGAAAGGGAAGTGAACAAATATTTAAAAGAAGAAAATGTCATTCAATCTTGTATCCAGTACTACTTCACTATTTGTCTCATTATATACTCTATCAAAAGATACGCTTTGTACATGAAAGACACTACTTAAGAGCCAGTATGATGCCCCTGATATTTTATTTCTTTCCAAAACTTTCCATACAGTTGTATTTTGTATGTTACTTCACCACTACCACCACTGCCTTTTTCCCTTTGCATCTTCCAGCTTGGTGTTCAGTGGAAGTATTTAAGAGGAGATGAAGTCTTGCTGCTCTGGGGAGGTTGCCAAGAACATAAACACAGAAACTTAAGAGTGTTAAAAGTCTGTCAGTGAGACAGGGACATTGTCAGGCATGGAACTTCATTACGTGTATTCCTGTCCTTTACACTCGTAAAGGAAAATAAACATACAGCTTTTAACAAAGCTGTAAATTAATTACATTAGATGTGCCTGCCCCCATGTTTGACAGCAACAACTGAAAAGGAAATTCAATTACTGTGCATGATCCTTGACGGGATTTTCAAAAGCAGGCTGTGTCTAGATACTAACACAGACTTTATGTTCACATAGTGAGGAGTTTAAAATTTATTGACAGTTTTTTAAAACTTCATTTAGTGTATCTTTTATAAAGCCATGACAAAAATACCAAGAGCAGCAAACCAGTTCTTAGCATTGTAATTCACTTAAATATTTGGAAAAAATAGTTGCTTTGATTAACCTAAAAACAATTAAAATTAGCGTGACATTGCTAAGGGAATTTCCGCATGTATGATTTACAAACTTACTTTGGAAAAGCCTCACCCTGATAAAATGGCTTTCTCAATCTCCAGCACTATCTCAGGAAGAGGCTTTTCTAGACTGACAGTAATAAAGTTTTCTGGAGCTGTAGGAGGCTCCAGAGCGTCAAACTGAGACTGGAGTAGTTTCAGTGGCATGAAATGTCCTCTTCTTTTCTCCAGGCGGCGAGCAATGAGGTCTGCAGGACCATCCAGATGAACAAAGAAGATATTCAGTGCTGCATTTTCTCCTGGTTTCTCTGACTGGCTGTTTCCAACTGCAGATGCTCCACTAACTAATATATGTCTATAGATTTTCTTCAGAGCTGAACAGGCCAGAACTGCGTCTTGTATAGATGATTCTTCTCTATCAAACAGGAGAACATACAACACACTGTCATGAGAGACAAGCCCTGTATCCTTGTAGAGGACAGCCTTGGGAGTACTGACAGGCCAAACCAGTGCCATGTGCTTCCACGTGTCTGTAATTATGCTTCAGTTATGCAACAGTGCAATTAATGCAATTTGCAAATTGATTTTGGGAAGTTTCTGGAGTTAGGCAGCGTCCTTGGGCTGGCATGTTACAAAATGCAATGGATCTAACATAATAATCTAGACAAATTTCTCAGGAAATTAACCCATGCTCTAACAAGACACGATCACTTGGTGTGCCTGTGGAAGCAATGGCCACTGTGCAAAGCTAGAGCAAGAAGAGTGCTAGGGGGAGATCAGATTCAGAGGAAGCTGGCTAGATATGACATTTGGGAAGAATAACTTCTGAGATGATCCATGTAAGCAAAATTCCATACGGAAAATAAGTGGCTGGAAAATAAGTGGCTGATGTTACACATAGTGATTCCCCTTCCATCTACCCCTAATTGATTCTGTGATCCAAGAAGGAACATAGCATAATGACAGCAGAGTGTAAGTTAAGGGCAGTTGTTGGCTGTGATAATCATCCTCTCTGTTTGTAGTAAATTTGCAAACATGTGAAATGAACCATGACAAGCTGTGCCAAATGCCAATCTCTATGGCTTTCAACACCTTGCCAGACAAAATCTCCCCCTCTCTTTACGTTTCAATCCTAGATGTTTCTGAATAGGCAGCAAATTGCCCCAGAGGTTGAGCGCCAGCAGTTTAGCAGACTTCTGCCACATGAAACTCAGAAAATGCATTCTGTATCCAAGTTACTGAAAAATTAAAAGGATATCTGATGCTGGTGTTAACTGAAAAAAGATAAAGCCAAGGAAACAGAATGCAAAAATCGGTATTTGAGCATTCTAGAACTCTTTGAATCTTCACAAAATTGTTGAGATCGGAAGGAATCTCTGGAGGTCATCTGGTACAAAATTCCGTGTTCAAACAGGGACATCTACAGCAAGCATCATGTTCAGACAGCTTCAGAACATGGATGGGGAGCCCACCACCTGTGGGCAGCCTGCTTGCTCCCAGAACTCAGTCACCCTTACAATTCCTCTTGTGTTCAGGAGAAAAATCTCAAGCTTCAGTTCATGCTCACAGCCTCTCGAACTGTTACGGGTAACCACTTGGAAGAGTTTGGCGTTGTCTTCTTTGCAGTCCCCACCTCAAATATATGGCCACCCTGGTGAGATCCCACCCATGTCTCTAGGCTTCACAGTCCCAACTCTCTCAGCCTTTCCTTGTAGGAGGGGTAGTCTTGTCCTTTCATCTTCACAGCCCTTTACTGGGCTCTCTCCAGTAGCTCTATTTTGTACTGGGAACCCCAGAACTGGACACAGTACTCCAGGTGTGGCCTCACCAGTACTGAGGGGAAGGATCACCTCCCTCCACATGCTGGCAAAACTTCTCCTGAAGAAAACCAGGATATTGTTAGACATCTCCGCAGCAAGAGCTCACTGTTAATGTTCAGCTTTTTGTCCACCGTGACCTGCAGGGCCTTTCCTGCCATGCTGCTTTCCAGCTGGGCAGCCCTCAGCCTGTCCTGCTGCTTCGGATTGTTACTTTCCAAGCATAGGACTACACTTCTCCTTATTGAACTGTCACTTCACTTCTCCTGACTGTGTAGGTTCCTCTGAATGACAATTTGGCACTCCAGCATATCAGCCACTCATCCCAGTTTGGTCAACTGCAAGCTTGCTCCAGGTATACTCTTAACCCAGATCACATATGAGGATGACGAACAGGGTCAGATCCAGTCTCTACCCATGTAGTACACTTCTAGTTACTGGCATGCAAGTAGACTTTGCGCCACTGATCACCAGCTTCTATGCCTGGCCTCAGACAATTTTCAGTCTAACTCAGCAGCCCATACTTCATCATCTTCTCTATGAAGATCCCATGTGAAACAGTGTAAAAACCTCATGTTCAGGTAGACAGTATCCACTGCTTTCCCCTCACCTGCTAAGCCAGTCATTTCATCATAGAAGATCATCAGGTTTGTCAAGCATGACAACACCTTTGTATATCCACACTGACTACTCCTGATTCCTTCTCTTTCATGTGCTTGGAAATGGTTTCCAAAACTAGTTGTTTCATCATCTTCCCAGAGATCAAGGTGAGGCTAACCAACCTGTAGTTCTCCAGGTCTTCCCCTTTGCTCTCTTCTTGAATATAAAGTAATAACATCTACTTCCTTCCAGTCATCAAGCATCTCTCCCAGTTGCCGTGACTGTTCAAAGATCACGGAGAGTAGCACCAAAATGACATCAGCCAGCTTCCTTAGTGTTCATGGGTGCATCTCGTCAGGGCCTGTAGACTTGCTAAGTCCACTCAGATCAAGTATTCTCTAACCTGATCCTCTTCTACCAGGAGTATTTCCTTGATCCAGACTTAACCACAGGTGTCCATGGAAAAAGCCTGGGATTTGTTTAAAAAAATATACGTCAGTCTTCCTAGTAAAGACTATATTGGGAGAGGCTGAGGTACAGCCTGTGTCACTACAATCTCTGCCCCAATCTGATATCAGACACATTTTCCCTGGCCTTTCTTTTACTACTTATGTGCTAATAGAAGCCCTTCTGGTTACCTCTGTTGTTCCTCACCAAATTCAGCTCCAAACAGGCTTTGTCTTTCCTAACAGCATCTCTGCGTCCTTAGACGGTGCTTCTATATTCTTCACAGGTTACTTGTCTCTGCTTTCTCCCTCTGGATGCTTCCTTATTATGCTTCAGTTTTTCCAGGAGCTCCTTGTTCATCCACAGGCCTCTCAGAATTTTTAGCTGACTTTGAGCTTGTTGGGAGGGACTGCACTTGGGCTCGGCACAGGTGATTTGTGAACATCAGCAAGTTTTCCTGGGCCCCTCTTTTCTCAATGCCTTAATCCCATGGAAAGCTTCCAAGCAGATTCTTGAAGTAAGTAAGCTCTCCTAAAGTACAGGACTGTGCTCTCACTTTTTACCTTCTTTACCCTCTCAGGAACATGAATGCCACTATCTCATGGTCATTGCATCTAGGGCTGCCTTTGAGCTTCACATTTCCAATAAGCCCTTCCCTGTCTGTATGTATGAGATCCATCAAAGCATCTCTCCTTGCTGGCTTGCCTGTCACTTGAGTCAGAAAGCATCACTGATGCTCTCCAAGAACATTCTACATTGCTTATGTCTAGCTGTGTTGTTCCTGTAGCAAACACCCTCTACATTGCCAAAAGATTGATTTGCTCTTCAGTCCTCGCCTATAAGCTCTCAGCTGGCTCCTCAGTCAACCCCAGGCTGTATGCACTTCAGCTGCTCTCTCACATAAAGGACAGCTCCTTCTCTTTGACTTCCAGGCCTTGCCTTCCTACAGAGCCTGTATCCCTCCAGTGCAATACTCAAGCCACACTACCAAACCTCTATGATTCCAACAAGATCATAGCCCTGCAACTGCACACAGTTCTCTAAAGTCCCATGTTTATGTCCCACGTTGCACATATTAATGAGCAGATATTTCAGAGGCACTCCAGCATTTCCCAGAAAGGGTCTGTTGCTTTTTTTCCCCCTTCTTTTTCTCCTCTAGAATCATTTCCTATTGACAGTTCCTTGCTTACAAGCAAATGCTTGAAGTGACACCAGCTAAGCCCTATCTTGCTTGGTTTTTTTCTCTGTTATTCACATCACTCCAGGCCCTCTCTTTGTCAACCTTACTCTTCACAAGGCTGCTGGTAGCTATCTCCTCTGCCATTCCTGCTTTAAAGCCCAACTTTCCAGGTTAGGTATCCATCTGGCAAAGACAGCTTTGCCTCACTAAACAAGCTGGACCCAACTCTTCCAACCAGATGCTGATTATCCAACAGGATTCCATCGTCAATGAAACCAAAACACCATTGCCAGCTTCACAACCAATTGCAGGAATGCAATTTCAGTGTCTACCTTCTTACACCATTTGTCTTTTATTGGAAAGTTTGAGAACACCAACTGGGCCACCGTGCCCAATTCTTTACAAAGGAGTAAGGGTTCAGCATAACGTATTAAATTAAAGCCAGGTGAGTTTAAAGCTACACATTTTACTATTCTCACCTTCAAGTTCAAGAAAACTTTGAATTACCTTTGTCTCTGAATAGCAGAGGTAGGATTATTTGACGTTAGAAAGTATATAATTACTATAATCCATTTAATAAAAAGTTGATCACCTGACAAATCCCTGAATACAAATATCTCTGAATTTTTTTATCCTACTATTATTGCCCTTGTATTCTGTGTTATGCCCTTTTTAAATAGATAATGTTGGGTTTATTATCCTTGAAATGATTCACAGACTGAAGAAAAAACAACTACCACTGGCAACAATTTTCCCAAGACTATTATTCAGGGATTATCACACCCTTAGGAATTATTATGGCACCTTAGATTATTGAAAATGGAATGCCTTTACTAGCTGCAAAAGTTTTTACACTACCACATACATTCCTGTTTTGGACTGCTTTCTGTTTTTGTTTTTTATTTATTTTGTCTATAACCCCAAACTCCTTCAATCTAGAGGTTCTCTTACCTCCTCAGTATATCATGCAATGCACAAAGCCATGGAATCCTGTCCTAGAAACAAAACAAATTAGTTCAAAATTGTATGTGAAATGCATTTGAAAGAATTGCTTTTAACATCTGGAGCATTTATTAGAATTAATATGTATAGCCATTTCATTTTTCATTGTCATCCTTCCTAATGTAGATTTCTACCACTGCCTGTATCCTAAGAAATGCAAGGCATATTATCGATACAATATTTTTAGGGGGATACTACTTGTGATATTACATACACCTGCAAGTATCTTACGAGGTAAAATGTTTTGAAGAACAGATAAATTCTCTCCTGCTTCTACAAGACAGTTCAAATGCAGTCTGCTCTCAGACAGCAGCTTACGTAGCTTGAATGGTTATTTCTTTTCCCTCCTCTACAAGGTTGACGCTTTCAGGAACTACTCCGAGGTGTTAAGACAGATCTAAATTTAGTTATGTGAATAACTATATAATTTTTATGCCAGCAGCAAACACAACTAAATGCGCTCATAGCCACAGTTTTGCAACTCCTTTACTCGGTAGTTCAGAAAAGGCAGTATGAGTGATTGATTGGCTTCTTAATATAATCTGTTCTTAAACCTTAAGCTCTCAGCAACTTTTGTCATACCAACTGAGTGAACTATTGACTCCATTTCACCTTTCTGTGCAGCTCTTACTGGATGAGGACAACAAATGAAGATATGGATAGATAAATGCAACATTTTCTTCTTATAATTACAGATTCACTTTCCACTGCCATTCAAGAAGGCCTTTATAATTCTGCACCATTGATATTCAGAAGAGGTACTTGCTAGGTACAACACAACAGTAATGCTGATCATTCAATTATGCAGTTCTGCTTTACATGACATAATGGTTTTTGTGAATTTCCAGCCAGATTAAAGTTTTTAATAAGTATTTAGAACATTTTTTTTTCAGTGCATCAAAGAACTTCCACATTCAGCCTTACATTTCTAGAGATTTTCTGGGAAAAGTTCTTAAAACATTATAAGCAAGAACACATTAAAAAAAAAAAAAAAAAAAAAGAAGTAACCACTGCAGTAATTGAAAGTGATGTACTTCAATAGAGAAACACAAAGACCTTTGTGTGTCTTCGTGTACTTAATTCAAGGCAGAAACATGTAATCTAAAGCTGCAGTTCCATAAAGGATGTAAAGGAATAGCTCCCCAGGTTGCCTAAAGAAGAGTTGAGGGAGATGATCCTCCCACCCTACTCTGGCCTGGTGAGGCCCCACAGAGAACCGTATAGAGTTCTGGCCCCCTCAATTCAAGAGAGAGCCCAGCAGAGGGCTACAAAGATGATGAGATGATGTCTGCAGCATCTCCCCTATTCCATTACGAGGAAAAGCTGAGAGACCTGAGACTGTTCAGCCTGGAGAAGAGAAGACTAAAGGAGGATCTTATCAGTGCTTATAAATACCTAATGGACAGTCAAATGGATGAGGCCAGGCCCTTTTCAGTGGTACTAACAGGACAAGGGGCAACAGGCACAGGAAGTTCCATCAAAACACGAAAATGGACTTCTTTAGAGCGGGGGTGACAGAGCTCCGGAATAGGCTGCCCAGAGAGGTTATGGAATCTCCTTCTCTGTAGGTATTCAAAACCCATCAGGACAGTTTCCTGTGTAACCTACTGTAGGGTACCTGCTTTAGCAGGGGGTTGGACTGGATGACCTCCAGAGGTCCCTTTTGACCTCTGCAATGCTGTGATTCTTACAGAGACGCAGACAATCAACCTGTGTTTATACAGGAAACACAATTTTTTGTAATATAATTTGCCAGAGGCTGCAAAGATAAAGTAGTCTTGATGACTACTCTTTCAGAATTCACAGAAATTACCTCATCATTTAGTGGTATTCCTGCTGCCATCTTCCTTTTATTCTCTGGAGAATGATAGTCATCTGCATCATAGAATTTCCATCCCAGCTAAGAAAAAAGAAAGAAAAAAAAAAAAAAGAAAAAAAAAACACGATAATTCAGATCAGCCAAATCAGATTAGGATAGATCCTATTAAGGATCCCAGAATTTATCAAGACACCTATAATCTAGAGGCCTCTTACACCTCACCATGAATCACCATTAATGCAATGACTTTTACCACAACTACCAGCTCAGTGTAACAACAGCAACAGTTGACGCATAACTGCTGTTCC
Source organism: Alectoris magna (assembly GCA_030625065.1). Lineage (NCBI taxonomy): Eukaryota > Metazoa > Chordata > Aves > Galliformes > Phasianidae > Alectoris > Alectoris magna. Next base: position 36,860,797 of record CM060564.1, read on the forward strand.
TTTAGATGATGTTGTGTTGGCAATGGCTGCCCAAACCGGCTTCAGTGAGCAGGCAGACTGCTTTACGTAGCGCCAGTTGTCCGAGAGCTGCGGGTCGCCAGATGGAGCGACTTAAGAAGCAGTGATGAGCACCGGTAAAAGAACAAAATGCAGCCGTACCTTTGCTGCCAAACGCGACCCAACCGTGGTTCTGCAAAGAAGCACAAGGAGCTCGTTATTTCAGCACCTCCGAGAGACAGGGCTCCCAGAATCACACCCTTCTAGGGAGACAAATGTTTATTTACAGCCGTGAAACAAAAGCGGGCGTGACTACAAGCCCATGCTTCGAAGAACCAAACCAGAGCCCTTCCCTTCCCCACTCGTGCCGCGACGCGGAGGCTGAGGCCGGCTGCGGGGCAGGGCTGTGCCTGGCCGAGCCGCGGCCGGGCCCAGCCGCCACCGCCAGCCTAGCTGCACCGCAGACCCTCGCCCCTCCGCCCGGTACCTACTTCCCGGAGCCGCTCACGCCCATGACCACGACCAGCACCATGGCGAGCCCCGCCGCAGCCCCGCCCGTTCCGCGCGGCCCTCCTCTCCGCCGCCACCGCCTCTCGGCCCGGCCCGCCCCTGGCTGCGGCGGGCGGGCGAGCACGGAGGTGGTTGCGGGCGGATCCCGGCGGGCCGGGTTGCTCAGCTTGGGCTGCTGGTGCCGCGGCCGTTCTGCCGCACGTCTGCGGACGGGGCTCCGTCCTGGGGCCGAGCGGCTCTCTGGGAGCAGTCCCGGGCAGCCGCCGCACGTCCTGCCGCGGTTGAGCGGCACGGAGGCGTCCCGCTGCCAGCCCTTCCCCGCCGTGCGGCTCTGCGGGAGGGCCGGGCGCTGCTGCCCGGCGTTCCCAGCTCTGCGCTCACAGCTCCCTAGGTAGCGCGCGCGCGGCAGTTAGTGGCCCCGCTTACATAACAGCGTCTGACAGGAGCGTAGAGCGTGCACGGCTGTTTGCAGATACCGCTTCCCCTTTGCTCACGGACTTCTGCCCTTACATCATTAGCCCACTCATCCGCGCCGCGGTTACCTCTGCCCTGCATGTCGCAAGGGCTCAAGAGAGCACGCGCTGGCACCGCCGCCCCGCCAGGCGTCCGGGACAGCGCCGCGTTGCTGCGAGAGCGGCTCCGCCTGGCGGCTGGGCGCTGGCATGGAGCGCTGCCCGGCCGGAGCGGCGGGGCGATGAGGCACTTGTTGCTCGCGGACGTTTAGTTTGAGTTTAACCCAGAGAATTCACGCTGTACGTCTGTGACTTCAAATGTCACTTCTTCCAGTGCAGTCTTTATAGGAAAACGATCATCATCGCTTTCCTATCTGGCTGATTTTCAGCTTTTTATCTTTACTTCTCCTAGGGTTTCATGGCATCAAAATCTAGGTGAAGTGATTACTGTCTGGAGCTGCGATGGGGAATGTGGTACAGCAGCAGCTGGGAGTAACAGATCTTCCCACTGTGACTGGTGACAGCATCTTTGTGGAAAATGTTGCAGTCTGAACAGAGAATGCAGATGACAAGAACAGGTGAGTGGAGCAATTTCTTTTTTCTTCTTGCTTTTTAGCAAGTGTTGTAGTACGTGTGAGTTGCAGGGAATGACACTTAAGAGGCCTAGGTAGAGAGAGCTGAGGGATCGGCACTCAGTTGGGAGTGAGGTGGCTCAGGCCTGCTGCTCACACGTACATGTTTGATCATAGCAAGTATAACACCAGAGATACTGCAGTCATAAATTCCTCCCACACAGGTATCTTTGCCATGTGAAAGTGGCAGCATTGCATTGCTTGTCAGTGGGCGGGGGCATGGTGGGGATTTATGTGTTTTGGTTGGTCAGTCTAGGTGGGTACTTCTAGTGACTGAACATCTGGAAACTGCAGTCCAGAGTCTGGGGAAAGTAGACATGCACTCAATTTGCGGGCAGGAAAAGCTCAGCCGTCTCACATTCCTAACAGAATAATGGCTGGCAGGTGCTGAGAGTAGCTGCCCCAACACTGACGCATTGGGAGAGGAAAGGGCTATCCAGGAAAAACTGCAACAGTGCTCAGACATCAAGAGTAATTGTGTCATAGTGAATGCTGTTCACAGCTGCTGTGAATACTGAAGCTGTATGAGCCAGCTGCTGACGTCTTAGGGGCCACAGTCATCAACAACGGATGGTAGATGGTAAGTGTGTTATGTTACAGTTCTGAATGTTTCTCACACAGTCATTGTTATTTGGCACATACCTCATGCTTGTGCATGAGAAGTTGTGGTTTGATGTAACAAGAGGTTTTAAATGAACAAGTTTAGTGATACAATATAATTAATGATACTGATCTGATTACAAATGCAATCACTTTTGTTCTAAAATCCCCTTGCTAGTTCCACTCATACACATTGAGAGAAATGTTTTTATTTTTCTTTAGTTTATGAAAAATATTTAATAGACATTGCCATTACAAAATGTATTCATTGAAATGGTTTTGAGAATTGAGCTTAAGAGAAAATATCTCTATGTTTTCATTATGTAGATTTCCCTTCCCTTCCCTTCCCTTCCCTTCCCTTCCCTTCCCTTCCCTTCCCTTCCCTTCCCTTCCCTTCCCTTCCCTTCCCTTCCCCCTTGTGGGAGGGCTGTCTAAGTGGTTGCAGAATGAATAGGTTCATGACACACTGAATATACAAAAGTAAAACAAACCTTGTATTTAGATTAGAGATCTAATAGCAGGGTTGATCCTTAATGATATAAATTACGTTCTTCTTCTTTACTACACTTTTATATTAGTTCCTCCTTTGAAGGAGTAAAATTACTAAATTACTATCCAGTAAGCAGATTATATCACCAGTTTATCAAATAGAAGGCTTTCTCCAAAATTGGGATGGTTGAGTCAATTCCAGTTTCTGAAACCAGAACAGATAATGGGAAGTTTTATGAATCAAGCTGCAGAAGAAATTCTGAAAGTACATTAAGTATCTCAGTCAGCGAGATTTTTTTTCCTTTACAGAGCACTTTGGAAATGTTCTGAAAGATGGATGTCTTTTTTCTTTTTTTCCCCCCCGGGTTATCTGTCTCTGACAATTCAACTGAGAGTTCACGTATCTATTAAGACTTTCTCAACAATGAGCTGAGCCTTCCGAGTTATTAGACTATCACCCAAGCAGCAAGTCCTCAAATTACTGACAGACCACAATGATTACTTTAAGGTGTCCAGTGACTGAATACAAATTATGCTTTAATAGCAGTATGATTGTGCTAAAGAAATTGAATTTTCCTGGCATCTTTTCAATTTATTGGCTGATTAATTGTGAAGCAGAGGGAAATGTTTCTTTAAAATGTGAATTCTTAGGATACAACAGTGAACAAACTTGAAAATACTTGTGGTCATATTAACCCTGGAAACATTACCACAACTGTTGTTCCCACTCCTGGAATTAAAATATTAATTCTTCTCTTGTTTACTGGCTATTCCACCTACCACGCACAACTGGTTTTGTAATAAATTATCACAACTTTACCTGGTTTTATCGCTGCAAAACAGAAGAATGAGTTTCTCTGACATCTTTTTCTTATAATGCATAACTTTACATTGTGTAAGAAGCTCCATGCCAAGCTGGAGTGATGTCATATAGCAGCTATTTTTTGCATCAGTGTATTTGCAGAAAGTCTTCCATGGAGTTCTCTTTTACTTAAGCCTGGGCTAAGCTACCATGGGAGTGCATTCTCAGGGCTGTGTGAGCAGCAGTGCACTGTGCAGACACTGTGGGAAAACAGAGAGGGAGAAAACTAATCAAACTGTACAAACACAGGAGCCTAGAGGTAATGTGAGAAGCAAGAAGGTGATTATATTCAGATTTCCTTCAGATGTGGTTGACTTGATTTGTGCAAATATAATTCACGTTAATAACCAGCTGGACAGCTGACTGGATAAAACTCAGCCAAATTGTTGTCCTAACAAAATCATACTATGTGTGCTTCAGTGTCCAGGTTGAGATGTGTTTAAACAAGTCATGGTTACTTTCACTGAGGTACGGGAATCCTTTAGGTTGAGGTAAATGAGAATTTTCCTTCCAGTCCATCTTAGTTGCAGGCAAGAGGAATTTTTTTCAGCTTTTCTTTATTTAATAGCATGGAGGAGCTTCATTTTAATCTTTGTTGTTTATTCACATATGTATATCTCTGGAAATTTATTCTGATGATGTAGTTCCATTGAAGACCATTTGCCGTAGTTGGCACAGGTACTTTCTCCCTACTATTTAAAATTCTTATCTCTTGCATTGGCAGAGTATATAACTTGATTCTGAAGCTTTGATGTAGTTATACAAATAAGCTGTCTGGTTTCATGAATTCTGAAGTATAATTACATAATCAAAATGGGAGACAACGGAATGTAAATATCTTACAATGTTTTATTTACCAGGTGAAATTAAGATATAGTGGTAACGAGCAAAGAGTCAAGAATCTTAGAAAGCCAAAAGCTCTATAAGATCTGACAGAAAACTCATCGCGTGCTTCCAGCCCTTCCTCAGACTTCCTCAGTTACTATATTTTAAAATAATTTTAAAATGACATTTATTGTCTATTTTGTTGTGTTTTGGAAGATTATTGGTCTTTTTCTTAGGCTCTCTGGTTTGACTAATCGTTTGATACTGAATGCTTGGATATAAAAAAGGTTTATCATCTACTTTAATTAGTTGTCTAATTTCAGGGAAGGGTAACACAAAGAATTAAGGGATTCTAGCTTTCTTAGCAGTATGTTTATTTAACTTTACTGCATGTTCATCCTTCCCAGAGATGCTAAGGATCTGTTTTGTTCAGAATACTGTAAAAGGCAAAGTGAGAAGAAATATAAAATAAAAAACAAAACAAAACAGCTTTTCCACCTTTTTCTAAAAAGCATGCTCCCTCTGTTTCTAATTCCTGATTGAAACTTATCACAATGCGATGGAGAATGGCTATAAAAGAAGACAGGCCTCTTAACACTTTTCTGCAACATCCACCATTGTGGACATCTGCATCTTATAAAAGTGAGGGCTCAGATACACTGGGTAGTCCCAACTTTCTGAATATTAGAGAACAACTGTCCTTCAGGCAGCTTAAGTCCTAAATTACTTTTGGGGCTTAAATGAGATCCTGGATATATGTTGACCATAAACACAAACATATATATTTACTGTAAGAAGTGTCACTTACAGTGGAGTGTTTTTTAGTCACAATTAGTCCTCGTCATGGAGGACAAGACTGTGTAAACTGAACCTATGTCAAGAATTTTTAGAGTTTGTAATGCAGAGTAAGTCAATACACTGTCTAAACTTCTTTCTTTTTGATTGTATGCTAAATATGCACATTACATTGAAGAGAACAAAGTGGATCTCAGTCCCCAGTAGGATCTCCCAATACTGAGAATAAAATTAATCAGCCTGATGAATCTGCCAAGTTTTCAGAAATTTGGGACTAGTAAATTAAACTAAAGCAATTACAGGTGTTAAAAATCACATTAATTATTTGTACATGCTATTTCATTAAATATTTTCATACTGAAGTGCAGTTCTAGAGGGTATGTTGCACATGAAATACAGAATGAGAGTTGTAAGTAATTTTTCTTGTATTTCCAGTTTGCAGGACAAAAAATGCCAAGTAAAAAGGGAATGAGAGTGGTCTGACTTTGTTACTTCTAAGCAATGTAAGTAAGTGTTCTTAGCTTGTCTGAGAAGCTGAAGGGGTGACAAAGTTACCTGAATCTAGCTATAGGGAAAAGAATGCAATACTTTATACCCTGTTATAAACTGTTCCTACCTGTACATGCCATAGTTCGCTGTTTTCTGTATATAGAGGCTGAAGAAAACATTGAACTAAGAGCCAAATGTACATTTTTTTTTCTAGCAAAAACATAGTAAATACTGTATTATGTTTATACAATGTCTAGTTGATTCACTTTTAAGAAAACCATTACAGATGCACAATAGAAGGCTAGTTGTTTTCTTACGTGATAGCTCCTTAGGCCTTGAAAGCATCTTATTATAGTCTATACTCAGAGTCCAGAGTAAATCTTACAATACCAGCTCCACAAGAGTCTTACCAAAATTAATTTAATATAAAAAGTCAAAGTCTGTTTTCCCACATAACAGTTTCTCCATGTGACCTGACCAAAGTCAGTACATTAACATAAGGACTCCTGGGAAGTGCTCAACAATCAAAATCATTTTTAAAGAAGTTTGAGGTCATAAAATAATGTGCTATTTAATCTGCCATGTTTAGTGGGTGAAAAGGAAGTGGGAAAATTACACTCTTTTCAGTCCAGAGTCACAAACAGAGCTGCAGTAGTGCAGTTCAAAAGTGATTGTGAAAGCCAAGGGGTTATGCCTGGTGCTTTTGCGTTCCTTTGGAGCAAAGGCTGTAAAATACCAAGGTCTTTCTAGCTGTTTGTGGAAGGCTGCCAGAGCACAGTGCTCACAGTGACTGTACAGCTACTGCTATCAGTCCAAAATTATGTGCGATCAAGAGTAATCTCAGTGTTACTTCAGGGCAGGCTGTAGATAAAGTCTGCAGACTTATGAGAAGAATTTGTTTGATTTAGTCTCTTCAGAAATGAATCTGGAATATCTGAAGAGAGCACCAGCAGAGCTGTACTGGTTTTGTTTCTGTCTAAATCAGGTGCTATGGGAAACATAAGGAAACTGCTAGGCTGTGTTGGGATGGTGTCAGGAAAGCCAAGGCTCAGCTTGAACTAAACTTGGCAAGGGGTGCCAAGAAGAACAAGAAAGGCTTCTACAGCTACCTCAACCAGGAAAGAGAAATCCAAGAGGATGTACTCTTCCCAGTGAGTGACACAGGCAAAATGATAACAACAGACAAGGACAAGGTTGAGGTGCTCAACAAATATTTTGTCTTGGTCTTCTCTAATAACTGCTCATGACACAGCCCTTAAACAAATGGTTCAAAAGGAGGGGATTGGGAAAGCATCATCCATCCTGTTGTGAGCAAAGATCGGGTTCATGACCACCTGAGGAGCCTGAACATCCACAAGTCTATGGTGTCATGAAGACTTGGTGTCATGGGACCTTAGACTATGCCACAAGTCTAAGGTCCCAATAAGGTGCATCCCAGAGTCCTGAGGGAATTGTCTGGTGTAGTCACCAAGCCTCCCTCAGTGATATTTGAAAAATAATGGCAGTCAGGTGAAGTTCCCAGTGACAGGAAAAAGGCAACATCACACACATTTTTAAGAAGGGTAAAAAGGATGGCACCAGGAACTACCGACCTGTCAGTCTCACCTCTGTGCCAGGAAAGATAATGGAGCAGATCCTCTTGGAAGCTCTGCTAAGGCACATGGAAGGCAGGAAGGTGATATGGGAGAAGCAGCATGGCTTCACCAAGGGGAAGTCCAGTTTGACAACCTAGAGGCCTTTTATGATGGTGTAACTACATCAGTGGACAAGGGAAGAGCCACGTATGTTCTCTAACTCTTAGGGTGTAAAATACATGTACTGGATTTTTTGGCGTGATTTACAATAGTAACAATGATACTAATATGGAACTATTAATTCTGATAGCACTCAAAGCACTATTAAAATATAGCCAACTGCTGGCTTTGAAAAATGGAAAGGAGAAAATAAATATCTTAAAATGCTTATCCTAAAGGTAAATTTGAATTACTATTACTGAGTGGGTAGCAGTGAATGCTTTTGAAGTCTGCTCTGTGTCTGGTGGCTTTTTTTTGTTTGTTTGTTTGTTTTGTTTTTTTGCATTTGGTTAGTGCACATCTCTTTCCTGAATAATCAAGCCTTCATTCTACAGTTGCTTACAAGCATACTTAACTCTTTGGCCATACAGCTCGTCACATGCAAAGTTGTTAGCAGCAAAGGTTACAACACAAATCCTGACCCTGTCTTTACTGCTTTACTGGCTTTTGTGTAACTATAAACCTAGATCAATAAGGAGCAATAATCTGCAAAGTAATTTGGAAATGAATTAATGACAAAAATCAGAAACTATAAAGACAGTTGTATCAGAAACTGAACTTTGTTACATATGATTATTTAAAAATCAAGGTGTTAATTATTATAATAACAGATTCTTTATGGAGATTATATGCTGGCAATATTAACAAACCCGAAATTCTTGTTGCATATGATGTATGTTCTTCCTGTATTCCTTAACTTGTTCTCAGAATGTACAAGGAATTTTTGCCTGATTTACCTTATGTGCAAAGCAGAAGTTTAATTTTCTAGACTTTAACATGACCTAAATCTGACTACCCAGTCGGGCCCCGACTTTGAGGATCATTCCAATTTGAAAAAAATGCTTTACACACATTTGAAGTTGGGCAAATACAAATATAGACACGGTATTTAAAATTCAAACTGTGTGACATGAGTATTAACAATCAGTAACTCAAAAGGAGAAAAGAAACAATAAAGGACATTGGCCCATAGCTGGCAGAGTATAAGACAGCAATGTGCTCACATGGCCAAGAAAGCCAACAGGATCTTGGCCTGTATCAGAAATATTGTGGCCAGCAGTGATTGTACTCAGCTCTGGTGAGGCCACACCTCAAACAGTGTTCAGTTTTGGGTCCCTCAATAAAAGAAAGACACTGAAGTGTTGAAGCGCAACAAAGCTGGTAAATGTTCTACAGAAAAGACATATGAGGAGTGGCTAAGGGAACTGGGGTCATTTAGCATGGAGAAAAGGAGGCTCAGGGAGAGACTTTATAGCTCTCTACAGCCACTTGGAAGGAGTAGTGGAATAGTGAATAGTTGTAGCATAGTGGAAGTTGATCTCTTCTCCCAGGTAATAGATGGTAGGACAAGAGGAAATGGACTCAAGCTGCATCAGGGTTAGTTTAAGTAGGAAAAATTCTTCACTGAAGGGGTTGTGGAGCATTGGAACCAACTACCTAGGGAAGTAATTGTGTCACCATCTCTGAAGGTGTTCAAATGACATGTAGATGTGGTGCTAAAGCATATTGTTTATATGGTAGACTTGGCTGTGCTAGATTAACGGGGATGATCTTAGAGATCTTTTCCAGCCTAAATGATTCTATGATTGTATGAACGTGACCAAAACTTGTCCAAACTTTCAGATGTTTGAAAGTGCTTTTGCAAACAGACACGGAAATGAAACATTATTGCAAGCAAGCTCTGCCCATCAGCAGTCATGTTCTACCTTGGAGCAAGAATAGCAGAAAAGAAGACATAAATAGGTGTGCAGTAGGTGTTATTTCATTGTATGTTCAGTAAGTTAGGCTTTGGGGATTGTGAGAGCTCTTCAAAGCCTGGCTCTGAGGAGGTAGCCAAGCTGGCTATCTGGTAACTTGTGCTAGGATAGTTTTTATCTATTTTATGACAAGTGTTAGTGTTATAGTAATAATCAACTTTTAGTCTTGTTTTTGTCTCTCCAGCATTACTAAAGTTCATTAGCTGAAAACATGGGATTATTTTGAATTGGAGCCTTAGTAAATGATCATTTAGATTTAGACAGGTATTTTTCACAACAGGAATAATTCAAGCTGTAGGTGGACAATACCTGCAAATGCACCTCTACGTGAACATTTTAGGTGGGCAAAAGCAATATATATGTTGCAGTATTCTTAATCTGTTCACACAAACACAGACAAGAAAGGAGAGCTCAGATTTTCATCTTGGTCCACAGATGCAGAATGCCTTTATTTGGATTTTTAAGTCTCTGGTGGAGCAATGTTCTTTTTGATTCATCACAGATCAGTGAGATAGATAGATATGACAGCCACTTTGCATTCAGCAGAAGACATTCATGTTCCTTTAGAAAATGAATCAACTGTAGATATCTGAAACCACCAGTTCTGTCACATGCAAAACCTCTTAGTCTTCCAGCAGTGTAAGCTGAAAGATTTCTTTGAGGCTCTTAACAAGTAAGGTAACTTTCTGCATTGCTTGTATGAAAGCAGCTGTAGAGAAAATAGTGAGAGCAGTATTTGGCAACAAACAGGGTCCTTGAAGGAGTCTCCTTGGAGAAGCTCTACAGGGCATGAAAAGAGAGTGCACTGCTTGCTGTAGTCTTTCTGGCAACAATGCTGGAAAAAGACTGAAAAACCGCTGAAAAGAGAAGAATCTACTGAAGAAACATTTCAGTTTCCACTGGCAGAAACATGGCTAGTCCTAGGAATCAGTGAACTGTGTCAGTTGTCTCACTGACTTTGTGCTCTCTGAACCAAAGCTTCTGAGATGATGTTTGCCCTTATGGTAGTTAGCTTGAATGGATTAAAATGAGTAGAAAGTTTGTTCCAATAATCAGCTTTCAAATGTGTTTTTGTCAGTGTGGCCTAATTCAGATAAATGTTGACAGATACTTGAGCTTCCAGGTGACATCTACAGGAAGTCTGCTAAGAAGTTCGTGCAGTAAATTCAACCCATCCTCTGCAGAAATGGAGTACTATAATGTTTTTTTTCCTAGCACTTCTGTGATCTCTGCAGAGATCACAGAGCTGCAGCAGTGAAAGCAAGTGCATTCTTCTGACTCGCCCCTGCTCCCCCTTGTGAGCCGTGCTGGCGATTATATGCAAGGAGTGCACACAAGCTGTGATACACCCCTGCTGATGTCAGTAGGCCTTTAGCTCTTTCTGCTGGTGTAATTGTGACCTAATATTGCACTGATAGCTCTGCATTTTTAGTGGATTTGTAGTGAGATCATATTTGACTCAAAAATTTCCTGTGGAGTACAGACTTAAGAATCATGGTACTTTGGTGCTACCATCAATAATGTGGTATTTTACAGATCTTGTTGCATTTTCTTTCATGCAATGAACCTTCATGCTTTTGGAATAGAAAAGGAAGTAGAAATCCTCTGTGAATTAAATTTTCAGCTTCTGGCTCAACTCTGCCCTCATTGCTATCTGCAGGACTTTCACTATTTAATTATTTTGTATTTGTAAATTATGTATCTTTAAATGCTCTTAGAGTTACAGTAATGAGAATTACAGAAATATGCTTTAATATTTTATATAAAGTTTCCAGTATTGGGATCTCTCTGAATACAAAACATTCGAAGATCTTTGTTATTACTTTTGAGTGACATGCTGTATACCCACCCCAATTCTATTATCTGATTGCTAATTTAAGCTGGATCCCTGGATACATTTTAAGCAAAGGAGGTGTGTACCCTGAAGGCAGTTCTTCTAAAGAGAGCTGAGTAATATGTACTCATGTTGTAAACTTGGGGCCTTCATAGCGTAATTTTTCTTGTGAACTGGGTCCTTCAGAAATGATTCAAATCTTCTTCTATAAAAATGGATGTCTAGGCCACTTGGGAAGCAAATTTTCTTGTGAACCTTTGATTCTCACAACTCAGACTTGCCTAGCTACAGCTATCTTAAACAGACTCCTTGGAATACTGACTCGGTGCTAGCTGAGGTGATAAAACAAGTGGAAATGATTTCAAACTTAAAGAGGGTATATTGAGGTTAGATATAAAGAAAAAATCTTTTACAGTGAGGGTGGTGAGGCACAGGAACAGGTTGCCCAGAGACGTTGTGGATACCCTGTACCTGGAGACTTCCAAGGCAAGGCTGGGTCAGGCCCTGGGCAACCTGACCTAACTGTGGATGTCCCTGTTCATTGCAGGGGAGCTGGACTAGATGGCCTTTAATTGTCCCTTCCAATTCTAAGGATTCTATAATTCTGTGACTACCATATTCTGTAATTTAGATCTACACAGAATCACACAGAAATCAAAGTACTACTCAAAGTTATTACTGCTACCTCCTGCCCCTGAATTTAACTTTATAGCTGGTAGCAACTCCTAGTCAAATAGGAAGCAAGGGCCAGTTGGTATTCCTTACTCTGTCCTGATGCTCTCTGCCTTAAGCAAATGAATCCAGATACCTGTTAGATGAACAAATGAGAATGCAGCTATTACCTTGCATGCTTACAGACAGTCCTGAGGGTGATGATACATAATTCAAGTGTGCTTCTACCCACCAACATTTGTTCTTGCAGCCCTGTTTACATTGCGACCCTATCGGATAGTTCCAGTTCTGTAGGGTGAAAGCCAGGCGAGTGCTCCGACACCTTCCTGGTCTTGGCAGCAAGAGCAGCCACTGACAGACAGCCCACCATGGGATCAGTGTACAAGAAGTATATTTAGGCTTATACTCATCATTCAGCTCAGCACTTACAAGTAACAGAACCGAATTTTTGTGCATTGCTTTGTGTTTTCTAATACTAGCTGTACTATTTAATGCCACTGCCTGAAGTACAGGACTCCCCAGGTGAACTCTCCATATACCAGCTGCATAAGGATTGTGGCAAAAAGGGCTATGGCTCAGTCATCATTCCTGGTTTTCTGTATGATTTGTAATTGTACAAGATATTTAAGACCCCCCTATTTGTAGCAAAAAAAAAAGTTCCATCACCCATCAGGGTATTTCTTAACATTGCTTTATTCTTCTACATGGGATGGAGGTTTCTTTTTGTTTGTTGTTCATTTACTTGCTGATGTGCTGCTAGGCACTGCCATATTCTGTGGCAGTAGTGTGTAGTCTGACAGTAGTATGACAGCATTCTGTGGCTGTATGTCTACAATAACTGACATAGAAATCTGCTACTTATCTCACAGGGCTCTCAGGCACCTCAGGTCTACATGGTGCAATGTACTGCAGAAGCAAATAAGGTGTCAAAAGATAGGAGTGGCCTGTTGTTAAGCCAGCTGGGCACCATTCTGCTGAGCTTGCTGAGCTGCCTGTAGCTTCAGGTCACCATTGTCTTGGCTCCTTCCCTGCTCCTTTTGGGGATGGAGAGAGGCAGAAGGAAAGGGGAAAATACATAGCATAGGCAGAGAAGGTGCCTTCTCTGTTGCAGGCAGGAAGAACTGTTACCTCAGAGTAAATTCACGTGTGAGCTAAAATCCTGTATCTACTGAGTTCCCATGCTGCAAGACAAAAGCATAAAAAAACCCACTTCTTTATTATTAACAAGTGGGGAGTTCACAACTGGTGTCTCAGCTGGTAATGACCATCATCCTTAATTTGTAGCTGTTGAGGTGAATAATCTTTTTCAAGCACCTATGGGTTTGCCGGGTTTGCTTCACCATTCACTGTGCAATTGGAAGTGTTTATCATTTACGGGAAGCACGCACTTAGGGTTTTGTTGTTTTTTTTTGTTGTTTCGTTTGTTTTTTTTTATGTTCCACATTAGAGGGCTTTGCATATTTATTAGCCAGCAGCAGCGAACATTATGCACTTCTCATTTGTTTGTGGTTCCTGCATTTCCTGTTAGCAGTCCAGCAGAAATCCAAAGGAGGATTGTGCTGGCATAGTGGTGCTCAGCTGTTCCCAGTGGATTTCTGAAGAACGTTACCTTCAAGCAGAACTGTTCGTGAATATGGAAGTTTATATGTCATCAAAGATAATTGGGCAATGACTGAGGTATGCCTTGTGTGCTGCCATCAGCTCGCTTTTCTCTTTGTGTAACTACCACATCCCGTTCCACTTCTTGTGCTTCTTGTGCCACACAGCCCAGTGCTGATCCTTGTGTCAGGAATGGTCAGCTTTAGTGACTGCTTCATGTGTAACTTGTAGGGCTTTGTACAAACTTACCTGTGTTTGTGGTGGTGGGCGTCGGGAAGCCACCAGGTGCTGTGTTTTCCTTCCCACTTCGCACAACAGTTCCTCCCTAATGGACCCATCTTCCCCCTGAGGACACAAGTTTCCACGACTTGCACTCTCAGATGAAGTTGCTTTGTGTCCTCTTGTGTTCCCTCACAGCACACTCGTCCTGTCTGGTAATTTTCGCTTTGTCTTTCCCACTTGGCAGGGTTGCACTGGGACAGTCAGCACACCCGTGGATGGCAGCCCGGCTTCCCTCCTAGGGCAGCGGACGCTGCCCGGTCACGCAGGCGAACCCCACACCCGGGAGGTGAGCTGCCTTTTCCGGCCCATGGCCCGGGGGCGGGCGCTGAAGGATGCTGCGGCCGGGGAGCGGGGCGCGGGCTGACGCAGCGGAGGCCCCCGCCGCGGCAGGCAGGCGGGCGGCGGGGCGCCGCGGGGTTGAGGGGCGGTGCCGCCGAGCCGAGCTGAGTCGAGCCAAGCTGCGCCGCGCCGAGCCGTGCAGCGGTCGGCCGGGCGCCGCTGCAGGCTGGCCCCTTGCGGCTGCCTGCGGGGCGGCGGCGGGCGGGCAGCCGGGATGATCCGGTTCCGGAGCTCCAGCATCAGGTCGCTGAGCCCGGAGATGAAATGCACCGTACGGCTGCTGGACGACTCCGACATCTCCTGCCACATCCAGGTGCCGACGGGGATAGAGAGGGGCGGCTCCGCAGGCGGCGGCGTCCGCATCGGGAGCGCGGCGCTGGGACGCGGCTGCGTTCCGGGCCCGGGCGGCGGCTCGCGGGCAGCGGCGGGGCTACCTCCGCGCCCGGCTCCGCGCACCTGCGGCGCGGTGGGAGTCTGCAGCCACTCCCGGAGCCTCGGGACGCTGCCGCGGCGCGGGTGGCGGCGGAGCGAGGGAGGGGACCGGGGCGTGGGGCTCGGGGTGGCGGCGGGGAGATCGTTCGGCGGTGCCGCTCGAGGCCAGCGGCGGGAGCAAGGCCCGCGGCGCGGGAGTGGTGCTCGGCAGGCAGCGGGCGAAGCAGAGTTCTGGCGTCCGAGCCCGACGGTGTAACGCGGAGGGTAACTTACAGCGGGATTCTCAGCGGTAACAGTGTGCGCCTAAGAAAGCAAGTTGGCGGCTATCGCCGTTACGCGGTCCCCCTTAGTCCCTTTCTATTCCTTCGAGGAATTAGGGTGGGAAAGAAGAGGACAGGAGTCCGGCTGCGGTGTGTGGGTGCTGTCTGTGCCGAGGGCTGCCAGCCAGAGCCGAAATCGGGTGGACAGTGTGGGCTCACAAGACCCCTCAGCTGCGAGTCTTAGGGCGCTGCTCACCCAGCAGGTCACCGAGGTAAGGTAGTGGCCAGATGGGAGACAAGAGCGGTCCTTTAGGAAGTTGTTGGACGCTCACAGTTGATCTTCACTCTCTTTTTCCCTGTGGCAGTACGAAACACCTATAGTTGTAAATCAAGTCAGCAGTTCTATACAAGGACCGGACACATCTGAAAGCAGGGTACTGTGAGGTGCAAGGTACCTCTGCGCTTGAACCAAACGCTGTTTTTGTTGGTTGCGGTAGAGCCGTTTCAGCCTCAGGAGCCTGGAAGTAGCAGGAAATAACCCAAACATCTTGTTTCCCTGTTGCTGTGGTGCTCTGTGATTGAGTAGCGGGGCTGTGAGATCATAGCTTTAGTGTGCAGGGAGCAGAATGGCCTGCAGAGTCTTTTCTCAGAGCTCAATGCAAGCTTTGCTTCAATTCTCTGCTTTCTTCAGAAATGAGTCTCTTTAAGCAATGGAGAACTTAAAAATGTGGATTTGTGGCAGTAAGGACCATCACAGCTCTGCAGCATTAAAGTGCAAAGATTTCCTTGTGCTGCAGGTGTGCCCTTTGGTGACCGTGAGGCAGGCATCAGCCAGTCCTGTGTGGTGCGGTTTGGTGCAGGGTGAGCAACAGCTTGGGACAGCCAAGTCACGCTGGGGTGCATCACATCGCCATTCCTCATTCCTTGTTTGTGCAGGGGAATGGCATTCTGTGCCACAACTTAAAATGTTTTAAATGTTCTACTTTGAAGAGTAATCCTAAAAATTGAGTTACATTGTCAACTCTTCTAGAACTGTCTTTCCCGAACCTGTGTTCCGAAAAGACATGAAAGGTGGGAAGGGCTCAGATTTTCCCTATGACTGGTAGGTGCTGAAATTCTACTGCAGATCTTGATGTTAGGAAGTGTTAGCTTATGGCCACTTCAGAAACATCCAGCCACAGAGTAGGAGGTTTCCTGCTCTGAGTTATATTGCACTCTTTCTGCTGCTTTGAACTGCGTATATACATGTAGGTAACTACTCCCTACCTATATACAGAGGAGATATAACTTCACTGTACAATTTATTTATCTTCTTAGACATGGGCAACTCTTGAAACAACTTCATACCTTTAACTTCTTGATCAGATCTGTATTTGAACTTTATAAGGTGGACAAAACTTCCTAGGAACTTTCAGAGCACTACAATTGTATTAGTGGATGGAAAAAACTATTCCAAGTCTGTTGACATATGCACATGGATGCGTTTTCAGCAAGACTGAGTAGGCCAGATGATGTGCTTTTGGGCTAACTGCAGCAATGCCAGGGCTGTGCCAGCTGGAACATGCTGGGCAGCTGTGTTTTGGTCATGTCTTAGTTTCAGCTGGGATTACATTTTCTTCAGAGTGCCTGGTACGATGCTATGTTTTGGTTCTAGGAGGAAAACAATGTTGGTGGCACACTGGTGTTTATAGTTGCTGCTGAGCAGTGTTGCACAGAGCCAGGGCCATTCACAGTGAAGAGCCCAAAGAGCTGGGAGGGAGCAGAATTAGGACAGATGACTTAAACTGGCTGAAGAGATATTCCTTACCATATGACATCATGTGGAAGGAGTTTTGAAGGGTATGGAAGTTCATCACTTCTTCTGCTCCTCGAGGGTCTAGCTGGGCATCTGTCAGGGGGTGGTAATTGCTTGCGCAGCACTTGTTACACATGTTTGTATATATACCTAAGTAGTCATAACTGTTATTCTTTTCCTTTTCTCTATCTCAATAAACAGTTTTATCTCAACCCATGAGTTCTACCTTCTTTTTCTGATTCTCTCCTTCATCCCACGGGGAAGGAAGTAGTGCGTGAATGACTGTGTGGTGCTCAGCCACCCGTAAAGTTAAACCGCAACAGTCAAATTGGTGCCCAAACTGGGCTTGAAGGGTTGAGATAACAGCAGTCCTGACTGGAGCATGCTAACACAGGATGCTGTGGTAGATTGGTAATTGCTGGTCATGATGCTGATTTTTTCCCTATCATGGAGCTCTTTGAGAGTCTTCTCATGGAACTATACCGTGTAGCACCTTGCTTGCTGCTTATTTTCCTTGTTGTGTTGTCATCTCTGGGCGTTGGATTAAGGCTTTTATTTTGTTATGCTGCGTAGCCCTGGCTTATGTCATGATAAAATTGGCAGCTGAGAAACTAATGTTTTGTGCATATTCATCATTGCAGTCATCTTTAGGTTTTGGAAGCCATATTGTTGGCACTATTAGTAATTAACTCTTTGCCTTACTTCCTTGGGAAACCCAGCTATGGAAGAGATAGGGGAGAACGCTTTCCAGAAGTTCTTCAGCCTCACTTTCCCTTTTTATCTTTCCCTAGAGCTCAAGCAACGTTACAATAGCTCTTAAGAATTTTGATTATCTTTATGGTTTTCAAACCAGTGTTCTCCTCTTGCTGTGTGTCATGAATATGTTTTAAGTTATGTTTAAGATTAAACAATTATTTAAGTATACCACCCAGAGATCTGCCCTGAGGTGGGATAGTTCTGAGTGGCAGGGAGTGTGGGATGGTATGGGCAGATGCCTAGGTCACTGGGCATTCCCAGTGGTTTGGAACTTCACCTCTGAGCAACTGCAGAATCCTGAAAAACTGGTAGAATATTTGGAAAAAATCTGCTGTTGCTTTGGCAGTCCTAAAGAGGCACAAATCACTGCAGCATTCTGGCCCATGCCAATTGAGCTGGTCCTGCCCAGCCAAACATCCTGAATACCATAGAAGGTGATAAAGACCTGGTGGTGCACATAAACCACATACTGGGCAAGACAGATTAGGTTATTCCTGCCTCAGGCATAGGCAAATCTATTTGTGGGATTGCTTTTGCTCAAGGACATGGGTGCACTTGGTGGGTAATGTGGAAGGATGAGGATGTCCATTGTGTAACTCAAGGTGATTTGATGCTGGGTGAGAACAGACAATAATTTAGATTATGTATGTTAAATTGCTACATAATACTGTATGCTGTAATTGTTGTGGTTGTTGTATATCTTCTTAGCAGTATTACAGTAAGAACCACACAGGTTAAAGAAGAGCAAACTCTGATGGAACCAGAACTAGCTTTCGCATGCAGTAATCCCTTCCAGCGCTGAATTATCCTGCACTGAAGAACTGCTATGAAAGACAGAACTTAAAGTTTAGAACTAAATGAATACTATGGACAGTTTAAATGGGTGGCCCACAGACTACTGAAATAATATGTGTGAATGTATGTAAAAAAAAAAAAAAAAAAAAAAAAAGATAGGCAGTGGTTATTAGAATGTGTAGAAATGGTGGGACCTTAATGTGATGTAAATAATATGGAATAAGGGGTGGATATTACGTTGGTTTCAGCAGGGTTTCTTCAAAGTGCCTGGTACTATGCTATGTTTTGATTCTAGGAGGAAAACAATGTTGGTGGCACACTGGTGTTTATAGTTGCTGCTGAGCAGTGTTGCACAGAGCCAGCGCCATTCACAGTGAAGAGCCCAAAGAGCTGGGAAGGAGCAGAATTAGGACAGATGACTTAAACTGGCTGAAGAGATATTCCTTACCATATGACAGCAAATGGAAGGAATTTGGAAGGGGTTGGGAAGACCTTTCTTCTGCTCTTCAAGGGTCTATCAAGGGTCTAGCTGGGCATTTGATGGGGTGGTGAGCAGTTGCTTGCGCAGCACTTGTTATACATGTTCATATATGTATTTATGTAGTCATAACTGTTATTCTTTTCCTTTTCTCTATCTCAGTAAACAGTTTTATCTCAACCCATGAGTTCTACTTTCTTTTTCTGATTCTCTCCCTCATCCCATGGGGAAGGAGGTAGTGTGTGAATGACTGTGTGGTGCTCAGCCACCTGTCAGGTTAAACGACAACAACCATAAAGAGGATAAGAAAGCCTAATTCTCTGTTGCTGAGAAATGCCAGCAGAGTCTCTTACGGACTCAGTTTGCAATAAGGAATTGTGAAATTCTAGTAGTGTGTTTTTGAGGCAAATGGAGTGGAGATACATGGCTCATCCAAGTGGTTCCGTATGTATCTAAAGATATGCTACATTTTAGCCCTCTCAGTTTTGCCAAACTCCGCTTTTTCAGTTATGCCTTTCCAGCAGTTACCTTTCATGCATGGTGCCCAGAATCACTTAAGTGTTCAGATGTCTGCAAATTACAGTTTTTGTGGATACACCATAGGTATTAGGCCCCACAAAATGTGTAGTCAGGACTGTTAGCCCTTGGGCTGAACTGTTGGGTGGTGTCATTGGGAAATTAAGGTGGGAGAGGATGTGTATAAGTGCTGCATATTTTTGTGTATATGTATTTATTTATTTATTTATTTTTGCTGTGTGAATGTCATAGCATTTAGGTAGGGGCATGTAACAATTTTCTTTAAGTGTTAAAGTTTTCATAGCAGTGCTTCAGCTGCATAGGAGGCTAGCAGTGCCTGCTTATGAAAGTTGCATTTTATTGCAAGCAGTGCAGTGGCAGCACACTGGGTGGTGTGAGGAGGGTTGGCAATGATTTTTGCATCTGCAGTCTCCAGCCAACTGGTTATCGAGCTGTGTGATGCCATGTAGGTCATCGAGTTGCTCAAGGCTAGGACTGCAGCTCAGGGATCATGATGCAGTGTGCTGTCCTCTTCATCTGAGAGTCTTTATGACTGCAAATTAGCTGGAGTGGTGACAGGCACAGCACAGAGCTGGAGCCCGAGGGGCGCTTAACTAATTCTTGTGATGACATTTATTTTCCCATGACTTTTGTTTATTTGCGGAGCCCCTCTGGGACCTGTGTTGGGCAGTCTTATAGCAGCGCAGGGTGAAGCTGGAGTGGCACAGCTCAAATGTAGAAGTTATGAAAAATAGCCTCGGGGGGCAGTGGCCACTGTCTGCTTCCATTTGCAAGAGCGAGAGGTGACCTGCTTGTGGAGGCTGCCTGATGGAGCACAGAGCCCAGGCCTGAATGAGGGCAGTGGGAGAAGTAGGTCTGCGGAACTGCTGGAATTGCATCAGGAGCATGGGGAGGCCTCCTTTCTGGAGTTGCTAATGAGATTTTTATTTTCTGAGTTACTGAGATAACAAACAGTTTATTCATTTTTGTAGGCTTTTTTTTTGCAAAAACTTAGCGGATATAGTTAACCTTTTAGCAACAGTAACATAAATGTTGTTATTAGTAAGGGAAAAAAAATATTTTTCTTTTTTCTTTTTTTTTTTTTTTCTTTTCCCATGGCTTATTCTGGAAGGTTACTTGTGCTTATATCAGCAGTAAGTAAGGTCAAGGTCCTGTTATGGTACTATGTTCATTATTGTGTATGTGAGTACACCTTGGCTTTACTGGCATGCTTGAAGTAGTGTGTGGGCTTAAGTATACCATGTTTAGCTGAAGTGATTCCTGAGTGTGCTACTACTGTTTCATTCATTTTTTTAAAGTATGAGTAAGCATGTATGAGGAACTGCTATAGCTCTAAATTTATTTATCTGTGTGAGGAACTCTTTCTCTGAAAGAGAGGGTGTGTCTGAAAGAGAATTCTTTCTTTGAAAGAGTGGTCAGGCATTGGAACGGCCTGCCTAGAGAGGTGGTGGAGTCACTGACCCTGGTGGTGTTCAAGAAACATTTAGATGTTGTACTGAGGGATGCGGGTTAGTGGGAAATGCTGGTGGTAGGTGGGTGGTTGGACTGGATGATCTTGTAGGTCTTTTCCAACCTTGGTGATTCTGTGATTCTGTGTTTAAAAAAAAATATAAGCCCATTCTCTAGAAAAGCGCTATATTAAGGATGTTATTTGATTCTAAAATAAAAGTTTTATTTTACTCCTTGTGGTGTTCATTTCTAGATTTGCTAAAGTGGAAATGGGGTTGACATGAATGAACTTATGTTCCCTATTACTGGTTATTATTGACAGTGGTAGTGAACTTTACTTTCTATGTGTTTGTTTGTAGAAATATTCTGTGTCAGCATCTTTCTGCACCTCAGTTAGCCCAGATCTGAAATTGCAGAGCAGTGGGACCTTTTTATGGACAATGGCTTTGCTCTGCATGAAACTTCCCCAAAAACAACCTGCATTGATATTCCCAAAATTATCACCAGGCTAAACAACTTTCTCTTTTTAAATCTATCTAAATGATTACTTGCTGTTGTAGTATGTCCTGCTTTTGTGCAGGTAGATGATGTAATTTTAAGAAACTGGTGTAGAAATTGTGAAGAAAACAAGTGGAGCAAAGCTTTGGTTTATTTATGGTCTGTTATTAGACCCTATGCCTTCTTTTCTTAGCTGAAACTGAAGGTGAGAAGATCTGAGAAAGATGTATTACTTCTGCCCCTGATGATCCAGCTGTGTAAGATGGCTTTGTGCCTTCCTACTCCTGATGCAGGAGCAGTTCCAGTGCAGTTTGCAGCATCCATCGTTTGGCTAGGAGTTTAGTTTACTAGCTTGAACTTTCTTTTTTTAATTTTTTTTCCCCTCCCTCTTAAATGTGACATACACTGTCCTTTCTGTTTTGTTAATGCATTGATATCAGGAAACTTTTCTTCTTGTTGAATATTTTCTTCTTGGTCTGTACCTTGCAGACAGATGCTAAGTTTAATATAAATTTGTTACCTGGATTTTTTAGTTCCTTTTAAAATTCTCAGAAAGTCTGTAAAAACAGTAGGTCATACGGAGGCCGTGTAGTGTAAGAGCACTGTCCATGGGGGAAAGAATCTCACTGTGAATCTGTGCTGAATATGATTTAAAATACTAAATGGAAAAGGGAAGGATGCACAGAAAGTGAAGAAAACAGAGAAGGCAGAGATGAGAACGAACCATAGAACCATGGCTGAGGAAAGGGAAAGGTTAATGGATTATGTAGACAGCAGGCAGGAGATTTAGTGAATTTATATTTATCCTGTAAGCGATGTCAGAGCTGTAATCATCCAGTGCCTTTAGCTGCAGGGATGATGCTGTAACGGTTCACAACAGCAAGACGAGATAAGGAAGGGGATGCAAGTTATGAGGGATTCTGTGCTGTGCTTTGTTGACATATTTTAAAATCTGCGTACCAGGGCTTAAGTTTTATGCTCAAGCCTCTAATTGTACAGATACAACGGGTACACTTGGCAGGAGTTGCAGATGAAAGGCCTGTCTAATTAATCTGGGACTAAAGGTTAAACCTACCTCTGTGGTCATTTCCTTGTTTTATTAAGTCTGCAGTAATGTTTTCTCTTTTTAATAGTGCTTATGGATGTGCTCTTAGCTTCCTCCAGGGCTGAAAGTGAAAAAAGAAATGGAAAGTGTTACTAGAAAGTTACTAGAGTGCTGAGAATTCTTACCCACAAATAAAGACATTATCTTGTCTGAGTGAATTTTAATCACTTTTGTGAAGATCAGTGGATGCTTAACAGAGTTTTCTATATCTCAGGTAGCAGGGAGGCACTGACCTATGTATTGTACCAACGTCCTGCTACCAATTCTCTTGTACTTTTTTTATTGTTCTTAAATAAAAATCCTTAAACTTCTGGGTTGTGCAGGACTTCATCCAATTTATAATATTATGCAGATGAATTGCTTTTGTGATACATGAAGTTTACTAATGATGTTGAATTAGCTTTTCTTTTTCCTTTTTTTCTTGCTCCATGTTGTCCGATTGATGAACAAAATCTGAAAATCGTGTGTTGATAGGACAATGCTTTCAACTTTCATTGTCCCCAGGTGTTCCCTGTGAATTGTGTTTTGGCTGCTAGTAAAGAAAGGTGGGGGGAATTTATATCTGTGTGTAAAGACTGGTCTGATGCTGCATTGAAGAAAAATATATGTTTTAGTGAATACAAATAGTGTAGATTAATATTTCAGTGTACTGGGGAGGCCTGGTGCTGTGAGGTGGTGGGAAAAATATGAGAAGGTGTCATCACATGAAGTTTACTAGTTAATGGTGACAAGCTAAAGGGATAGCAACTGATTTAAAATGTTGGTGTAACCTGTATACTTTTATCCACCTTTTACTTTTCCTTACAGATCTGAAACAGTTTTTTTAATGTTCTTTGTTGTCATGGTGTTTTGATGCTGGCTGAACAATAGAAGTGGAGCTGTAGGAATAACAAGAGGAAACGGTAAAATGCATGACACAGTGCAGCACAGTGCAGTGCAGCTCTGCAAACTTCAATTTGTTGCTTTGAGTCTCTGCAGTGGAAAGCAGCACCTGTGAGATGCAGGGTGCAGGTTGCTTTCCACTTGCATCAACTCCTTACCCTATTTTGTTTTGAATGGGCTTTTGGCACCTCAGACTCTCAGTTTTCTCACACCTTGAAATGTTCTCACCATCTTCAGTATGTTTGTACTGATCTAGCACGAGGCAACTGAGAAGCAATCATCTGGAAGAATCAGTTGGCCCACAGTTATAACCAGAACTAATCATGGATGATAAAGGACTGTGTTTTCACTTTTCTGCTGTATTCACCTAGATTGAATTCTCTGTATGGTTCAGGACTGATTCAACAAATATTTGAGTGTCCCTGAAATTATCTTTAACAGAAGAAGAGATTTGTGCCTTTTCTGTGAGGAGGACAATTAGGGAGATCTGGATGTTGCCCATAAGGATGTTGTTGGTCCTCTGGAACTGACAGTATATAAGAAATGTAAAGCTGAAACACCTAGGTTAGAGACTGGAAGGAGTGGTATCTTATTTCATTCTTCCTTAAAAAAGCAGTTGGGTTGTAAGGTCTGGAGGATGATTCTCTGACAAAATGCTGTCTTCTGTAGTCCTTCTTGATATTTTGGCTCATCAAATCAAACATACTGGAAGTGTCACTCTTCTTGTCTAGTTTTTTTGTTAGGATTTCTCCTCCCCCCCACCCCCCTGCTTTTCCGTCTCTATCGCCCCTGGCATATGTAATATCAACCTGCTGAAAGATTATCCAGATAATCTTTCTCTCCTTTTCCTGTTAAGTTGTTACCAGATGACTTCTGCTGTATCTTCCTTTTGGGAATGATTCCTAGGCCGTCATCACCCAGAGTGGCCTGGGAATTGGTCAGGAAAAATGCTGGTTGGCACAGAGAATGGTCTAAGAGTGTGGGAGTGGAGTTCCACGCACCAAAATGCTTGATGGGTTCTAGTGGAGGTGCAATCTCAGTTCTCAGAAAACACAAATGAAAAAGATGCTACCAATGATGGAAGATATTTTTTATGCTTCTGATATTAAACCTGTGAAGTGTTAACTGAATTCATAACACTACCATTCTACATGGAAAATCTGAAGTATTGCATGCAGGATTATCAACAATTTTTGGTGGTGAAGTGAGGAGCAGTACTGGTTTCAATGAGTGCTTACAGAATTTCTGTGTTTAGGATCTGGCAGTTGTAGCCTTGATTTTGAATCTGTAATCTCTCCTGGGATGACAGATTCCTGAAGATGATGATAATGATGGTTGCTATTTATTACTTTTTTTTTTTTTTTTTTTTTTTTAATGCTCTTAGCAGCAGGGCCTAATACAGAAGTACTGTCTGTGATCAGGAGATCAGTACCTAACGTTGTTACATTTTTATTTATTTATTTTTCATTTTTACTGATGCAGCAAACTCCAAACCATACAGCGGAGTAAAAAATGACACATGGCTATTTCTTTTATAGTAATTGTGAAAATGCAGATGCAGCCACTTCAGAGACATGCTACAGGACCTACATTTATTCTTTTAGGCTTTTCAGAGTGAAGTGAAACTCATGCTTCGCTTCCACTCTGTCTGTTTAAAATTGCGTAGTTAAGATAAATACTTCAGTCAGAGAGTGATGTTTGCTCTCACGTACAGGTGGGACAGCTACCTAGGGTTGGAGTTAAAAACTGAAGCTGTGCAGTATCAGCCTGAACTCAGGTGACCCCAGTAATTTTCCTTGAAATATTCAGCATACCAGTAAGTGGGGTGCACTAAAACACACTGACTCTGCTTTCTCTTGTTCTTGTGAATTTCCTTGAGCTCCATCCTGGAAAAAGAAGAGAAATAACAGAGGCTTTTACAGACGGTGTTGTGAATGATTCAGTGTGCAGACTCAGCCATTCACATAAAATTACTCCAGCAGCTTGCTGTGCTTCAGTCAGTTGCTAGGTGCAGAACCAGAGAGGCTTTTCTGTTTTGACTGGAGAATCCACTCACGTTGCCAGGATTTCCGGATTAGTTTTCTCATGCGGTCTGACAGTTTGTGTTTCACAGGCATCAGAACTGGAAAGACTTGAGCAGGAATCATCAGTCTCCAAATGAAAAAGTTCTGTAGGCAAATGTGCCTTAAAGCAGAAGGAGTAGCACATCAAAGTGAAAAGTGAACAGTATCCTCTGCAGTTTCAGTGCAGTGAGGATTACGTGCACCAGTTAGTAATTTTCCTCCTGTAGCTTATTGTGAATCAGAGCCTGTTTTATATCTTGCCCAGAAGAGTTTATGGTATAATTTCAAGGAAAATGCAATTAGGGGATGCGTAATTAGCCGTGTGATGATGAGGCTGTACAAAATAATTTGTATACTTCTCTGAAGTTCTAACTTTAGCAAGAAGGGTGGAATGCTACTGTCAAAGAAGAAATTCTAAGACTTGGATGGTGGTTTGTGTGGGTTATAAGGCAACACTAACATGTAGGGATTTCAGCATTGCAGAGAAGATGGCAGTGCTCACTACACTCTTCTGGTGTTCATACATGCTATCTGTGTTAGTTTCTTTCTTAGCTGTGCTTTCCAGTGAAAGAATGCATACTTGATAAATCTGTAATCCAAACTGACTAGGTAATTTTTACTACTCTAATCTATTTCTCATTCGTACTGATGACTTCATTTTTTTGTTTTAAGGTGTCAGATATGAGCTATGTTGTAGTTAGGATCATGCAGATAACTTGCCATCTCCCTGCCACATAGAGGCTAATGCTATGTGTGAGTGTAGCAAGAACCACCCGGAGCTGGGTTGGATTTGGGCGGAAGTTGTAATTCCATACTGGAGATTCATTGGTTTTGGTATCTGCTCTTGCCTTTCAGCAGCTCCTCACTTGCTCCTTCACTGCAAAGGATATCAGTACCATGCTTAAATCCAGATGCCTTTAATACACTTCTGAGACTCATCAGCTAGCATCTCTCTTTCATTATCCTTTTCTTCATTCCTCCAAACAGTTTCTAAACCTTTTCACAGTGTTTGTAATTCTTGGTACTTCTAAGTTATACTTTTGTACGCTTCTTCCTTTTCAAAGTGGGGCAGAATATGTTAGATGCACAGGAGAAATGTAGATATGTTAACAAATATCATTTCCTGGTTTCCTGGCTTGCTGATTCCTGTAGTTATCTCACTGAGAATGTTCAAAGAATCTTTATAGATTTATGCGAATTGCTGCTTAGTCTCATTGAGGTTTGTTTGTTTTTTTTCTCCCCAGGATGCTTTTTTTTTGCTTCATCATTTTGATGGTGATCTAGTGTTAGTCGTTAGACAGTGATTATCAGGCATACTACTTTCTGATATTCAATGCTTTTAAGAATCTTCTAGTAATCATTCACTGTTTACTGGTTCAGTGAACTGTCTTGACTCATTTTTTATAATGTTGCTGAGAATGGCCATATACTATTTACAGTTGGTAACATGTGGGCATACAACTTACCTGTAATGATCTGTGCAGCTGCAAGATTTTTGCATTACCTTCTTTTTTTTTTTTTTTTGTATCTTTATTTTGCAAGCTGTGATTTATAACAATCCTGTTTTCTAATAATGAGGCCTCATGTATCTTGGAAACTACAGTTTCTTCACCTTCTTAATCATTACCTGATTTATTCTTAACAATTTATTTTACTTAATGTAAAACTCCTTTATTTTCGTGGTCTGCTAGGCTGGCTGCTCTCGGCTCATATTTTCTCTTTTCACTCTTCCCCAAAGCCTTAGTAGATTTTATATATTTTTAGAATTAAAGTCAGCATTTCATCGTCTTTATAGTCTTACAGTCTTTGTAGTATGGATTTTTGCCCATTTCCACTGTTAAGTGAAATTCTGAGTGACGCTGGACTGCTTCAGGAATTTTGGAAATGTTTCTGTGTCTTCAAGCTTGAAGTGGCTTTCACATAGAATCAGGAAGCATGGATAGTTTTTGAAAGCTAAACCTCCCTTCCTCACTAGGTGAATTTCCTGTTAAAACTCTTGGCGTGCTGACATGTCTCCCTGTATGAATATTCACACTTTTTTTTTTTTTTTTTTTTTTGGTATGTGTGTGTGTACTAAAATTTATTTAGACATCCTTTCTTGCTTACAGAAAATTGTTTGTTTTCTGTCATGGTCTGATAAAATAGTTCAGTGGATATCTTGCATCTTGAAAAATTACATTTGTAATCATAGCTGTAACATTCATCATTTTAAATGCCTGTTCACTCTGGAGTATTTATGATACTGTTACTTTGTGATAGGAGATATCACTGTAACCCAAAAACTGCAAGGGAGTTGTATTTCTTTTTCAGTTCTATCAAGGTTAGCTAATATTCTGAGGATGGAAGAACTTTTGTTTTGTTCAGTGAGATTCTGTTAGGTTGGTTTTGATAGTTCTCAGTTGCAATATCTTTTATTGATTTGGAAGATGCAGATTTGGATTTTGGTGCTTTTCCTTTCTTCCTCTCCTCACCATTCATAGGTGGAGTGGAGCTTTCAGTCAGTGTGATGGCACTGATTACTAGTAGTGATTCCAGTGCCTTTCTCCTGCATAGAGAGGTTGTGCTTCACTGGTACTCCAGGAGAGATGAAAACTAGTAGGTGCTTTCAGGGTAGGCCCAAGTGGTTTTTTCTTGATGTCCAGGTAGGTCACCAGCTAGGTCTGTGATGTCCTTGCCTTTCTGGCCCACACTGACTTTTGTATTTTTCTTACAGGATGCCTGTTTCAGAGGCAGGTGCATCCCTCCTGTAACTCCAGAGCTGTGCAGTGTCAGACACATGTGTGTCAGTGAAGAGGGATATGCATCCTTAATTTCTTCTGGCAAGGTTGTCTTTGGTCCCTCCTCGTGACCTAGTTGATTTGTGGAGGCATATGACTGGTGCAAAGTGAGGTGTTGTACAGCTTCTTTTTACTTTTAACTATATAAGTAATCGGTACCACTCTTTCTCAGTGAAGCAAATGTCCTCTTTCCTTTCAGCCTTGGCCGCACAGTCTGTTTAAAACAGCGCTTCATTTTTTTTTCTGTTCACTGCATCGAAGTGCCATTTTCCCCCTTTTCCATTTTTTTTTTTGTTTTCTCTTTTGTCCCCGGTGAACATGCAGAGCTGCTTTGTGCCCTGCACAAACAGAATTGTAGAATGATTTAAGTTGGAAGGATCTTTGCTGATAGTGGAAGGGATTTCTCTCTCCCAGTCCCCAACTTCTGTTCGAGGGATGTGTTAAGAGCAGTTGCCAGTGAAGACTGAGGAAGGCTTTGGTGCTCTTGACCCCATCCCTACACAACCTAGCAGCATCCCTGTTCTTCTCCCAGGTAGCCTGTCCCTCCTTCCACTGCCTGAGCATTTTCTTCTTGCTCTTCAGTTTGACCAGCGGGCCCTGGTTCAGCAATGTTGGTCTCTTTCCTTCCTTTTCTATCTTCCTGCACCTGGAGATGGAGATCTCTTGTGCCCTAAGGAAAGCTTCCTTAAAGATCTGACAGCTCTTCTCTGCTCCCTTGTCTGTGAGAAAAGTTTCCCAGGGGGTTTTGTTGGCTGATGTTTGGCACTTTTCTGGGAGGTACAGAAGAAACTGCATTTCCCAACCTCTCATTGCTTCCTCTGTCTCCAGAGAATTCATGGCTTATGCAGAAAGCAAATGTTTGCTTGAGGAAGATGCTGAGTGTTTTTTTCTTCAGGCTGAATGGTGAGGAAAACTTATGAATCCAGGAGGAAGTGGCTTTAATGAATTGTTTACCAGTTGTGTCCATACAGAATTTGTATTACTCAGCAATTAAAATTGGATCCACTTCTTCATAATACTGTTATTTTCAATTTGAACTATGTATTCTTTTCCATGAATTCCTGTACTAGAACAACTAAATGTATACTCAAAAAACAAAAGAAAGAGAAAAGGAAAGTACTCTGTCCTCCCAAAGGTATGCTGGGATTCCTACAGCATTATTTCTTTATGGAAATATCATGAGTTTCTTGCTGATAGAGTCTCTTCTGAACAAGGCTGTTGTGTATTTCTGTTCAAAGTAAACATTCTGACACATTTCATGACTGCAAGATATTTTATGCACTCTGGAATAAACAGCACACAGGGCTGCGTCAGATGCTTAGTCAGTGGATAATGCTGTGCCTTCTTTTACACGTCTTTCAGCTTAATCAGAGATCAAAACCGAACTCCAGCACTTGAGGGCATGTGGGGAGGATTTTTGACACTCTGGGGGAAAGCAAGTCAATAAAGCCTTCATGATTTCTCCTTCATGTATGCAGTTTTGCTTTAACTGGTGCCAAGTCTGCTCTAATATTGATGACATTCTCTGCCTAATTAATGTCCTAAACATAATGGATTGTATGCTGGTGGTGTAATTTAGTTCTTTATGTAGGGAGAACACAAATGGTGAAGACTGAACATAAAAATGTGAGTTCTGACTACATGTTTGACATGCAACATGCTTTCTGCTAAGTGAATGAAAAATAGTTTAATCTCTGATTTTTGTCCACTGGGCAATTCCATGGCATAGCTGGCATAAAAAATTTCATTAAGCAGATTCTGGAAGAGTTCCCTGACAGTGAGGCAATTAATATAATGTTGTAAGCTATATTGGTAGAGAAATAGGTGCGTCACTCTGAAAGTAATGCCTCCTATTTATTTCCATGGAAACTATCATAGGTACAAAGAACACAATGATGCCGTTTGATAGAGCAAATTCTCAGCTACACAATATTTTTCAACATAATCTCTACCATCAGCTATGCATTTTCACCAATGGTGAGCAAGAATCTTCATGCCATGTTCATAAAAATCTGCATGGCTGTCTGATACATGGCTTGTCTTTCATGTCGTTGTCGCCACTGCTGAAATGCATCACTCCCTGTCTCACTGTACACACATCTTTTGTTTGGTCTTCATAAACATTCAGCAAGCATGAATGTCAGTGAGTGCAATTTTCATTTTTCCACATGAAGGATTCCAGTGATGCATCTTTGCTTTCATATGCACTTCCATGTCAGACACCATTTTGTCAGAATGCCCCTCTGCTGCCATTTCTCACCCAGCAACAAAATATAATGGAATACTGGTGGGAATGTTCATCCTCTACTGCCATATCATCAAAACATCTGCCTCTGACACTGTAGGCCAAAATAATAAAATAGAGGGCATTACTTCCAGAGCAGCCCTTGTATGGTGAGTGATTGACTTTATCAGTAACAGAGTGTGAGAAATTATGGAGGTAAAGATTGCCTCTTCCTTTCCATCCATCTTAGTCTGTGGTTTGGAGATTTTGTAGAGTGCTTGGCAGGTAGAATGCGGCAGTGTTAAACAAGGCTGTGTGAATGTCTAGTCAGACAGGATAGAATAGTAGTGTTCTTGGGATTTTTGGCTCAAATTTCCTGTCCCTGGAGATACTGAAGGTCAGGCTGGACGAAGCTTGGAGCAATCTGATCTAGCTGTAGGTGTCCATGTTCACTGCGGGAGAAATGGACTAGATGACCTTTAAAGGTCCCCTTCAACAGGAACAATCTCATGATTCTTTACATGTGACTAAACAGGGGCTATGAGGAACAGTGGTTGCTCAGAAACCCACTTTTGGGAAGTGGGCTGGTTCATGTTGCCCAGTCCACCTGAGAAATACAAGGTGATATTAACAGAAATGCTTATTTCTGTGATGCTTTCTGTCCATAATAAGTCAATTAATCCTCAAATGTCTGTTAATAGTGTTCCTATGGTGTGCACTGTAAGATGCATATCTAGATTTCAAGGATAAAAATTACTGTTGGGGTCATGCTGTAATGGAATCTGTTTAATTTGGAGCTCCCTAAAAGCTTTGCAAGAATGAGTACAAGCTTTCCAAATCTGGGATTGAAACACTAATACTATGCTCTCTGTGCCTGAGGCTCACGAGGAGCATTTAGTTCTTCAGGTGACTGGGTGGAGCATCCACCAGCCATCTGGGGCTCATCTGCTGCAGAGCAGGTGAATAAGAATGGGCTCTACATCATGTAGCAGTGTGTGGAGAAATAAATTATTACTCTGGTTTGCTGTTTTCCTCCTGAGCCTTTCTTGCTTTGTAGAGAGGAGTAATTGAGCTTGCATTGATTATGGTGTAGCTGTAATACTCTTTCCTTGTTTGCAGGGTCACTGTGTCTCTCCAAAGTGCCTGGGAGAGGAGTAGCCATCCAGACTGTCTCCACACTGTCACTGCTCTGGAGCTGGGGGGTATTCACTGATAAAGATTTCATCATATCCTAGCTCTCAGTGCTTTGCTGTATCTTGTGATTCTCACAAGCAGAGGCTGGGGATTGTACACAGCAGTATTACTGCAGACCTGATACCTCAGGTAGTTGGAATCGTTATGTTTGCTGTATTATTTGCAAGATTATAATTCAGGAGTACAAATAGAGACCACAGCACTCAAAATTCAGCAAAGACAAGCTCTATCTCCTTGCTAAATGAATTAATAGCATTTTTTCTCCATGCTAGGATTTTTTTTTTTTCTTTAGCATATTACCATGTCATTTTTGTAGGATTGTCCATTTTAAATTTTGTCTGAAAAGTTTGAAGGACTTTAAGAGTGTTTCTTATTTCATTTTTGTAATTCAAAAACAAAACCCCAAACTCGAAGGCTTTGGTTATCTCAAGAAGTTTAGCAAATGCAAGGACCTTACAGCTAGCATGCAAAGGGTGGCTTGACACGTGGAACTAAACAAGTGAAGTGCATTTCCATGAGCAGTGATAGCAGTGTTCACTGTGTTAAGAGAGTCTAGGGTGCGGATAGAGACCCCATTTTGCTGTGCAAACAGAATATAAAATACACTTCCAGGGCACGCCTGAGGTCACAGACAACCCACAGTGAATCAAATAAATAAAACAGGTTACTTCTGGATGAGAAGTCTTACTTGAATTTCTATGTTCTGTAAGTTCAAGGCAACTGAGAGCGAAATCTTAGTGGTGTAAATCCTTTTTGCTGGTTACTACAGTTTTATGTATTTGGACAGTGTTCACTGAGTCAGGCAGTTGTCATGGAGTTATCTAGATCAATTATATCTGTGACAGGGGGGCAGTAGGCCGAAAAATTGGAAGGGAAAAGGGAAAGGGGTAGGGAGATGGGAGCTGGGCTCAAGAAAACAAACAGAGCAGCGGCAACAATCTAAGGAGGAAAACTTGTTTTACTAACTACGATATCAGAAAGCAAGACACAGTTCCTCTCTGACTGTGAGGTCCTCTGGGACACGTAGTTCTTCTTCTCTGCTCCACATGATGTCATGATGTGGAATACCAATAGCAAAAACTACAAAACCATGACAGCAGTAATCTACTAAATTTTGAAATGCAGGAAGTTTCCTCAGTGTAGAACTCTTGCTTAGGTGAGCCCAGGCATGCAAAGAAATACTGCTGAAGAACGTGATGTGATGGTCTCAGCATGTTGTCATTATTTCAAATGAAACAGGTTTAGAAGATTATAATGGAGTGTATTTCGTGTTCCTTCTTTCCTGACTGAAGGACTTAAGCTGGAAGAAATGCAAAATTACTTGTTCTGGAAATTCAAGAAGACTGGGATTGCTGAGAGGTCACTGATTGCTGTCTTCTGTCCTCTAGCAGGAAGAAGACTAGGAGGTGAGAGGGTCCTGATAAATAGAGGTGAATTACAGCTGACAACAGATGGATGAAGAGTAACTGGTAGAAATAATGAAATCTGTAGGGGGATGCACAAGGGACAGCCTGAAGCAGTAAAGTAAGGAAGCAGTAAAGGGAAAAGATCTTTGCATCAGCATCTGGAAAGATTACCAGATAAGCTATATTTTATTTGGCAAAGCCAAAGGTTGTCATACTGGGATAATCTAATAATGGTAAGAAAATAAAGTCTTGTTTCATTATATCCTTGTCTACATATGAGCTAGGAGGAATAATGATTATTTGTAATAAGGATGTGATTTGAGAAACAAAGTAGGTGAGTGTTAGTAGAACATCAGCTTCATCATTCTTCAAAAATTATTATGCTATTAAGAGGTTTTTGAAATCTTCTTTGACAGGCCAAGGATGCAAGTGCTGTGAAGCTGGTTGTACTTTATAGTGATCATGTTTCCAAGAAGGTAATAAATCTCTGGATATTTATCAGAAGCATCCAATTTTCAATTAAGAAATGATATGCAATACTTTTCTGGTTTAAATTTGGCATGGAGGATCCAGCATGACATGTTCTCACCCAGTTGTGTGCTGGAAGGGTCACCACCTTGTGGATAATGTCCCCTACATTCAGACTTTTGGCTTATCTGTACCGATGTCTACAGACTTTAAAGATAGACTCAGCTCTGCTGAGCTCTTCATCTACTACAGAATTGCAGTATTTTTGTCCAGCAAATTATGCGTACTCTGACTATGAATGGTTTGGTTGTCAGTTGGTTAAATTCTTAAAAAAAAGGGTGGTATCTCTAGTATGAAACTGCTGGTGTGCAGAACCCAGGGGTTCTAACAGAGTGTTAGAGAACACTGCAATAGCGTAATAGTGTTGGTGAGCTGCTTATTACCTTCCAGTGTGATTTGCTGCTTTGGAAAAAAAAAACAAAAGACAACACCGAGGCACTAGTAAAAGTGAATTTAGAAAAATAATGTAAATGTTTCTGTTGATTTACATCAGGAATTTGACTAGCTGTAGCAGAATTAGACTACATTAATTTAGTTTAAAATTACACTAGATAAAAGTCCTTAGGAATGAGGCAGCCAGATTAAACATCAGCGCAAAAGGGCTTCAATGTAGGGGGCATATCCGTTAGAAAACTAATAAGCTAAAGAACTTAAAAACTTTTTAATGAGCATGATTATTTACCATGATAAAGGATTGTGTGGTAAAGAACGCCAGCAGACTGTCTTTTCATTTCTTGACTGAAAATGTTACAGAAAACAGGTTGCCTTCTTACTCCAGTATTCATGAATTACTCAGAGATACTGTTTGCGAGATTTAATATGGCACACCTGAATTATGAATGTGGCTTTCTTACTTGCAGCAGATTTCTCTTCAGCTGTATTGGACGATGAAAAGTGTATACATACTGCTGTCCTTATTGCTGACACCAGAAAAGTATGAGTGGGAAATGCAGATATATATACCTTTCATTACATATGAAACATTTTAGAGTATTTAAAAGGTGTTTCTTTCTTCATCATTTGTAACTAGACTACTTGACAGATTGCATGTTAGTTAACTGCAAAGCATGCACTGAACCATTTTCTTTGAGTGCGATGTCACTGAAGTACAAGTACTTCAGAATGCACTGACACCAGTTACATTGGCATACAACTAACTGGATGGGTCATGCTTATCCAGCTTCTGATAAAAGGTGTGATTAATGAAGTTAGAATAAATGTGTACTGCTTTACAGCTAATACGTTTTGCTGGGGAAGATGGTTGTAGCTTGTATCATCTCCTGCCAAGGACAGACCATGAATAATATGTAAAACACAAAATTTGTCTATTCAGATTAAGGTGTGTACAGCTATTATTTGCTTAACCAATTAGTGACATCAGTTAAAAAAAAAAAAAAATCTTTAATGCAAAACATCCTGCAGGAAAAGAGGCACAGTTTTCAAGTGTGAAACTTCAAAAGCTCAGGGTGGGAAATGAAGACAGAAGTTAATGTATAGAGATTTTAACTTGGTAAATCGGTTAGCTCCTTTTCCAGAAATCCTCCAAAGTGCATTAAGGTGAACAGATCAACTGGATGGTCTGAACGCAATGAAATAAATATGATTTAGGTTATATAGAATATACACTGTTTACATGAACAACTGATGTCATCTGTGTGGACTTGTGCAAAGTGTTTGATACTGTCCTGCATGACATCCTGATAATCAAATTGGAGAAAAATGGATTTGATAGATGGACCACTCCCTGGATAAGGAATTGGCTGGATGGTTCCACTCAGAGAGTTGTGGTCAACAGCTCAATGTCAAAGTGGAAACTGGTGATGAGGGGCAGTCCTCAGGGATCAGTGTTGGGACCAGTGTTATTTAACATCTTTGTAGGTGACACGGACAGTGGGATCAAGTGCACCCTCAGCAAGTTTGCCGATGCCACCAAGCTGAGTGGTGCAGTTGACAGGGTAGGGGGAAGGAATGCTATCCTGAGGGACCTAGGCAGGCTTGAGAGGTGAGCTCATGCCAACTTCAAAAAGGCAAAATGCAGAGTCCTATATCTGGGTCAAGGTGATGTCAAGCACAGATGGAGGTTGGGTAGGGAATGTCTTGAGAGCAGCCCCCAGGAGATGGATTTAGGAGTGTCGATTGATGAGCTGGCAATGTGTGCTTGCATCCCAGAAGGCCATCTGTATCCTGAGTTGCATCAAGTGTGACCAGCAGGTCAAGGGAGGTGACTCTGCACCTCTACTCTGCTCTTGTGAGACCTCACCTGGAGTCTTGTGACTCCATGTCATCTGGACATGGAGTTGTTGGAGCAGGCCCAGAGGAAGGCCACGAAGGTGATCAGAGGGCTGGAGCACCTCCCCTGTGAGGACAGGCTGAGAGAGCTGGCACTGTTCAGCCTGGAGAGGAAAAAGCTCCAAGGAGACCTTACAGCAGTCTTCCAGTACCTGAAAGGGGCCTACTGAAAAGTTGGGGAGGGACCTTTTCTAAGCACAGGTAGTAACAGGATGAGGGGAAATGGTTTTAAGCTGGAAGAGGGTAGATTTAGACTAGATATTAGAAAGATATTCTTTTCTGTGAAGGTGGTGAGACACTGGAACAGGTTGCCCAGTGAGGTTGTGGATGCCCCCTCCCTGGAAGCATTCAAGACCAGGAAGAATGGGGCTTTGAACAACCTGGTTTAGAGGGAGGTGTCCCTGCCTATAGCAGGGGCTTGGAACTAGATGATCTTAAAAGTCTCTTCCAACCTGAACCATTCTATGATTCTATATAGCAGTCACCGTTGTTTCCCAAATATTGTTTGAAATCTGGAACTGCATATGCATAAAACTTAAAAATAGTAGCTCTGAAATCTATGTACTTGATTATAATTTTGTTACATTTACATTGATCAGGGCCATTTTCTTGAAAAAATGGCTTTGTGTTGTATTGTAAGTATAATGGAAGTAGTTTCTGAGCCTGCTCTTCTGGATTTAACAGAAAAGAGATTTGGGATGTTGTGTCCATGTCTTCTGCTGTAGAAGAACTGATAGTCTTGAAATCTGGGCAAGAACAGCAGCTGCTTTTTAAAAAAATGTTACAGCTATTACAGTCAGTACTGGTTTTACGAGAGATTAAAAATGTGCTCCCAAAATCACATGAGCACCACAATCAGCTTTGAAAGTTAATTTTATGTAACAACTCCGATATCTTGTCAGACCAAATAAATAATTTGTATGAGGCTGCATAGTTCTCATGAAGACTGCCTTTTGCAAGCAGTCAGCATGCTGAAGCTGTTTGCTTTATGTACTATAACAAAGTGTGGTGCAAATAAATAATGAATGTGAGTTTGCTGTGGTGGTGGTGTTTGTTTGAGCCACAGTGAAGGAAAAAGGCAAAGTTATAAACTATCTCATTATCAGAAGTCAGTAATCCGAAGTTGCTAGCCATAGAGTTCTGGGCAAACACCAACCACATGAAATTTAAAAAGAGCAAGTGCCAGAATCTGCACCAGGGATGGACGATCCTAACTATATATACAGACTGGGAGATGAGAGGCTGCAGGGCAGCCCTGTGGAAAGTGATCTGGGAGCTCTGGTTGATGGCAAGTGGAACATGAGCCAGCAGTGTGCCCTGGCAGCCCAAAGGGCCAACCAAACCTGGGGTGCACCAGGCACAGTGCTGCCAGTGGGCGAGAGAAGGGGCTGTCTGCTCTGCTCTGTGCTGTGCGGCCTCACCTCCTGCACTGGGTGCCACAATAGGAGGATATAAAACTATGATAGAGCATCCGGAGGAGGGGTGTAACGACGGTAAAAGGTCTGAGGGCAAGGTCTGTGAGCGGCTGAGGTGCCTGGGTCTGTTCAGCCCAGAGCAGGGCAGGCCGAGGGGAGGTCTCATGGCGGCTGCAGCTCCTCGCAGGGAGCAGAGGGGCAGCTCTGCTCTCTGTGACAGCGACAGGGCCCGAGGGAACGGCATGGAGCTGTGTCAGGGGAGGGGCCGCTGGGTGTTAGGGACGTTCTGCGCCAAAGGGCGGTGGGCATGGAATGGGCTGCCCAGGGGTGTGGGCATGGCCTCAGGTGCCAGAGTTCAAGGAGTGTTTGGTCACCGTTCCCAGGCACTGAGTGTGGATTTCCAGTGGTGAAGTGTGGAGCCAGAAGTAGATGATCCTTGTGGATCCTTTCCAGCTCACAATATTCTGTGCTTCTGTGATCGTATGATTTGCATTGTTTTCTCTGCATAGTATGTTAATAATCAAATGACATAATATGAAATGGAAACTTATCTTTGATATATATAATCATAGAGAATTAAAAATAATTGCTAAAACGACAGACTGCATAAAAGCTGACTGCCTAATAATGATGTTTATTTATCCATTATTTACAGTAGTGAGCAGTCATACAGGCTGTGCATTTCAGTGGCTTGTACAAACTTCAGGAGGTGGTGAGGAAAGCCTTTTTCCTCCTAAGCACTGTGAATGAGATGATAATAAGAATATGGAAGTTCAGGAACATGCATGAAAATATTAACATACAGCGTCTGATTCTCCCACTGTAGATGTTACTTTCCTATGTTTTCTAAGTTGTTTTTGCATCTAAAACTTTGAAGTAACCTGCTGGATTCCCTTCCATCCATAATTATTAGATATTTATTTTGTTTACATTTCAGTTGGATTTTCTAATGCTCATGTAGTTAGAACACAAATAGGAATGGAGTACTTATCATCCTGTTACATCCAAACATGCAAGCTTAATGATATAACTGCATAAATAGGTATATATGTATACTCAGTACAATGGCATGGTTATGTCAGTTAATGTTTTTAAGGCTTATCAACTGAATTAGTTTTAAGAGAAAAAGCGGAAGTATTAAAATTCAATTGTTTTTATTGTATATCAGCAGTTTCCTAGTTGCTATTGTAAATCACATTAAAGCCACCATCACATTTCAGTATGTATAATGGCTGTGGCGCTAGTTTTAATTCAGATGTTATAGGCAAAAATAAGCAAGGAGAATCTCAGCTCATTTAGAGCTGAAGATC
Source organism: Alectoris magna (assembly GCA_030625065.1). Taxonomy (NCBI): domain Eukaryota; kingdom Metazoa; phylum Chordata; class Aves; order Galliformes; family Phasianidae; genus Alectoris; species Alectoris magna. Next base: position 36,898,917 of record CM060564.1, read on the forward strand.
TTTCCCTGTTACTGTAAAGTGCCCCTACAAGGGAGGTTTTGTAAGTGTTTCTACCTTTGTGGTTTTTACTATGGGCCAACTTCTGCTTGTAAATTAGAACCTCTGCTTGTGACTGATTTCAGAGTGCGGAGGAAGTCAGGGCTCATGCACTGGCTGCCCTGCTGTATGGCTTTCTGTTCCCTGGCCAATCACACTGTTACTTGGTAAAATAGAGTAAATTAACAACGTAAGGGGAATTTTCAAGGCTATGTGTTCTTTTCTATAAACTGTTGTGCTTAGGAGGAGAAAAATGTAAAGCTCTCATTTATTCACATTTACTAAAACAACTTCTTCAGTGTAGGTAATTTTTCTTTGCAGAAGGCTTACAAATGTGTGACAGACCTAATTTTTATAGTTTTCCCTTTATCAGAACAAAGTGACCTTTGAAAGCATCTTAAAGAGTCAGAATTAAATTGGAAATTCCTTTCAAAATAGTGTTCTGAAAAAGTAGGAAGTCAGTATTTTTGGAAATTCAAGTATTACTTTGTTTATGAGCAGGCTGAAAAGAATTAAAGCCATTAAGCATATGGATTTTTGTAATTGTTTTAAGAGCAAATACCTTGCTTCTGCTGTTTTCAGTCATGTAAGCCTGATTTATCCTGTATAAAACAACCAAGTAAAGCATGTTATTTAAGTGGGATACTGCAAACACCCATATTTCAACTGAAAAGAGGGAATTTTGGAGCATGCAATCTGTCCTGACATGTAATTTATAGAAGGGATTAATTATTACGAAGGTTTTTGCAGTTCCTGCTGATTGTTTCACTGAATGCTACATGATAATACTGTAGATTGATTTACTGGCCACAGAAGATACCTTGTGTCAGCAAAGGTTTCTAAATAAATAAGAATGAGTGCATATTATTATTTAGTTGTGAAAGCATTTATTTATTTAAAGAAGGTGTATGTGCTGCAGTGGAGAAAAGCAGATACATTGCTTGCTGAGAATTTTTTATTTTCCAGGGAGCACATCTCACTTTGGGGAAGAGGTCATATATCAAGCACTGTTAAGCAATGTTATCCATATCCTAGGTATGCAGTGGTTCTGCACTGAGGTCGGCCAGTAAACTTTCCGCCCCCCCCCCCCCCTTTCTTTTTTTCCTGAAGGCTAGAAGCTGATACTGTTATCAGTAGTTTAGTTCAATTTTTTGTTCAATTAGTTCAATTGAAGTTTAGTTCAATTATTTCAGTCCAGGACCATCTGGTAGTTTAAAAAGGAAATCTTTCCTGCCCATTATCTTTTGATGAATGACTGAAGTCTGAATCATTTAACATCTGTGGTCTTGAAACACTTTTGTCTATCTATATTGTTGCGCAGTGTTTCAGGGAGAATGTTCATCATACAGCCCCTCCCACACTTCATATGGATATTTTGGTAAGTGCGCCAAAAATAGCGTAGTCAGCAGAATCAGGGAGGTGATCGTCACCCTGTACTCAATACTGGTGAGACTGCACCTCAAGTATTGTGTTAGCTTTGGGCCTCTTACTACAAGAAGATTACTGAGTTACTCAAGAATGTGTAAAGAGCAACAAAGCTTATAAAGTAACTAGAAAGCAAGACATATAAAGGAAAGCTAGGAGCGCTGGGCTTGTGTAGTCTGGAGAAAGGGAGCCACGTTGCTTTGTATGACTACCTGAAAGGAGGCAGTGAGGAGGGTGTTGGTCTCTCTTCTCAGGTGACAAGTGATAGGGCATGAAGAAACAGTCTCCAGTTGCACCATAGAAGGTTTAGATTGGATGTCAAGAAGAGTTTATTTGCAGAAAGGGGGGTCAGGCATTAGAACAGGCTGCCTATGAAGATGTTGGAGTTCTCATCCCTGAGGTATTTAAGAGGTGTGTAGGTGTGGTGCTTAGAGACACGGTTTAGTGATGGATTTCATAATGTTAGGTGATGTTTGCACTTGCTGGCTGTAAGTGACTTTTCAACCTTGAATGATTTTATGATATTTAAACTTGGTTCTCTAATTTAGTGGTAATTTTTGTCATTCAGTAATCCAAGGGAATTTGCTTCCATATTTTTTTGATACTCTTTAATTGTTGGGGTTTTTTTTTTGTTTTTTTTTTTTTTGATTGCATGCTCTGTATACTTCCACAGAAGGCAAAATATTCCCATTCATAAATATTTTAAAATCCTGTTTTCCATTACAGTCATTCTGTGAATAAAGAATCAAATCTTCCCGAGTGCTTCCTGGGATCCTTCAGTTCATGGCCGTTCAGGAGCTTGCTAGCTTATTTATTTATTTATTTATTTATTTATTTATTTATTTATCTTATTTGCCTTTAATTTGGTTTCAGATTGTCAGGGAGAATTCACATACCTCTGTAGCCTTAAACATGACTGAGACAAATCTAAATTCTGCGTTACTTTCTCTGAAAAAAACCCCCACATATGAATAAGTGTTCCACAGCATAAAAAAACAAATGATAGATTTTTATTCCGTCCCATTTATTCATGTTTTCTTCTGTGACCCAGTTATGACAAAATGCTATTCTCTGATTGCTGCACCATAATTATATATAAATGGCCTTTATAGATGTTGGATACTGTACTTGTAGATTGCTATTATTCACATACTATTGGATTGTGATAGTGATGATGATGCTGATTATTATTTTATGTACTCCAGGACAGGTTCCAGACATAATGACCAGGTTAGGTAGAAATGTGGAGCTACTGGGTGCTATATTTAAGATATGCCATGCATTTCAGACAGCCTGTAGTGCTTAAGTTGGAATGTGTAATGGTAATGTTATTTCTTTGTTGTTTTTTTTTAATTATTATTATTTTTTTTTTAGTTACTCATATAATATAAATAATATTGTCCTGGCTTACATAATCCTGGTTATGTTTGAAATGCAAATGTGTATTATTGCCTAGCATAGCAAGAATCCCTTACAGACAGTTCTGTAACCTGAGCTACTTAATTCATCCCTTATCTCTTCAGCTCAGTGATACCTGCAGTGAGAATTTTTACTTTCTCTTGTGTTTCTTATGTTCTGCACTGCCCTTCAGTGCACCCCTCATCCCAGAACCTACTTTTCAAAGGAGTTGCATAGTGTGACATAGTATCTGATTCAGCTGCAGAAGCTGAACCTGGCTTAGTTTCAGAGGCTGGTTGGATTCTAGGTAGACAGCCTGCTTCTTGCAATTGCAAATATGCTTTCTTCCAGTTGCTGATGCTTCATTCAGTGTGCTGTTCCTGGCTCATGAAACAGAGCCACTCATCTTATGATCCATCATGTGTTAAGATTTTTTAACCTGTCCATTGCCCCTCTCTCTCTTCCTCCAAGCCATCTTTCCTCTTCACTGCATATGAATAGGTATGATGAGAGGTGGCCGTGAGATGCACTTTCCAAAAGCACTGCAGACAAATTATTTAGCTTGATTCAAGTTCTCCCAATAATTGATTTGTAAGGAAATTAAACAAGTTTCTTTTGTAAGGGCTGGATACAGCTCCTAAACTGCTTGCAAGGACCAGCTTCCCAAACAAGCTCCACTCACAGGCTTTTGGTAAAAATTTTGTGTCCTTTTGGTGATTTGTAATGATCTTAGGGATTATACTGACTTGGTCATTGAAATTTTCGCTCTCTGAATATCATAGCTAGCACAGGATACCTAATTAATATGAGTCCAGTGAAAGTAAAGCTTGATTAATTTGCTGTCCATGAGGTCAGGCATCAGGGAGTAGTTGTTGTGCTGGCAATGCCAAAAGGTGCTTCCTGTTTTCTAAGCAATTGGGAATTGAAGCAGAACAGTTACTTCCCAAAGCCATGGGAGAGCAAGAGAAGGATTTCATGCCAGAACATAAGAGGCCTTGCTTATCTGGGCCATTGGTGTAGCCTGGACAAAATACAGGGCTGGCTGTGGACTGGAATCTGCCATTTAAAATCATTTTATGCCTGGTTTAACGTGTTAGAAATGCAGAAGCAGAAGCAGCTAGTAAAGACAGCAGAATTGTTCAACATCAGCTATTGCTTTCAAAACACTGAAGATTTGTTTGAAAAAAGTCAAATATATGTGCAAATAGCAGGCCTAGAGTAGTATTTTTCACTAGTTGGCAAGTACTGTTGTCATTTTATAAAATACTGTTTAAAAAAAAAGTACGGTCTACAAGTACTGCTGTTGACCTTCACTTCTTTTTCTTTCCTGCTGCATTTGTTCTGCTTTATTTGCAGTACTCTTTTTAGCAATCTGTAATGATGCTTACTCATAAATCTTACTTACCAGGAGAAGTTAAAGGGAAGATGACTGAGATAAAGCATGAAAATTAAGGAATAAATGAGAGTGGAAACAATAGTACTGTGGACAGAAACTAGATTTAAAAAAAAACCAAAACACTACTGAAAGCTTTAAAGAAACATAACAGTGGTCACTTGCAACTTTTTCCTGTTTTTCTCTTTAATCTCCGTTGTTACTTAAGATGCTTTTGAAAGATCATAATTAAACTCCCTTGTTAAAAAATGGTTTTTAAAAAATATGAAAATAGTCTACTAAACTCGAGTGAACTAAATGTTGTTTGTTTGTTTTTCAGAAATGTGGAGGACAACGTATCTCAGTCTGCAATTCTGTAGTTCTGTGATCTTTCATTTATATCATTCACACACATACGTACACATGTATGCATGAATTTATTTGTAAAACTACCTACAAGTTCAGTAGAGGGGAGATGAAATGAGATCACAGAATCACAGAATTGTAGGGTTTTGTAGGAAGAAACCTGCAGAGATCTAATCCAGCCTCCCACAAAAACAGGTTCCTTACAGCAGGTCACACAGGTGGGTGTCAAGATGAGTCTTGAATATCTCCACAGAAGGAGACTCTACAACCTCTTTAGGCACCCTGTTCTGGCGCTCCATCACTCTGACAGCAAAAAAGTTCTTCCTCCTGTTAGTATAGAACTTCCTGTGTTCTAGTTTCTGCCCATTACATCCTGTTCTGCTGCTGCTCACCATTTATGAGCAAATAAAGTGGTCAGTGGGGTTTTCTTTTCTTGGGAAACTGATTGAGGAAGGTGTGGTCATGTCCCTACGTCTTGTGTGTTCTCAGTGAATATCCTGATGTCATGAGATGTCTTAGGATTTTATTTCTGTTTTAGTCAGAGTTGGTGTCAGTAACACTTTCCTCAAAGCTTCATATTTGATTAGCTGATATTTTTTTTTTTCGCCGGTATATATGATTAGGAAAGGAATGGACCAGCTTTCCTAAATAGAGATGTTTAACCCACTTTTATCCCACTTTCTAAATGCACGTGATTTCTTAATAAAATTGCATATAGATAATGTGGTTTTTTTTTTCTTTTCTTTTTTTTTTCTTTTTTTTTTTTTTTAAATTATCTTCAGTCTGGACTGTTAAAGTTTTCCCTTCCCCTGCTGGATATTGGTTGCCTTGTACACTATGAATTTTACTGTGTGAACAGTTAGTTATAAGACAGCTTTAGTGGTGTTTCCTCTATTTGATGCCTGAGTGTTAGTTCAATGATGTTTAAGAAAATCTGTTTCTTTCCATTCTTAGCAATAAAATAATCTATTTTTTCTGTCATCATTTCTTTTTAATTACCTATTGGCAGTGTTTTTCCAGTGGCACCTCAAGCCATTCAAGTGTGCTATTGGGGAGGGGCAGACTGATGTTCATTTGATATTTTGCAAGCACCTTGAGACAGATGTTTTCTTGCTTCACCTGTTCAGTTCTAATTAACTGTTAGTATAGACATCAGAATGTCCTGATGGCGAGGCCAGTTAGCTCTGAAGTATTCAGTTGACATGCCCTGAAGACTTTGTTGTCTGTGCAGGACTGTTTTAGGCTGTACCTGCCTAGGACAGTATGCACTTGGCAAAATGCTTTCATCTTGATGCTTTTTGTGCAGAACTAGGAAGTCTAATATTTAATTTTTTTTGCATGGGCTGTAGTCTTACAGACAAGTCGTTTGTCTGAACAAGGAGGGACTTGAGCGTGAGACTACTTTCTCACCTTGAAATGTTTAGTGCATGTAACTTCCATTGCTTTTTCAATGAATTCTTACAAAATAGTCTGTTGTGGCTTATTTTCTGTAAGTGCTTCCACGGAAGAGTAGAATATGGTTGCTGTAATTGTTTGCACCATCTTCTTGCATGCTTTCTTGAGTTTAAACATATGACACGTGCATGGGGGGAAGGTCAATGGTTTTTCTGTAACCTTACTGCTCAACTTTTTTTGAAGAGGTAGTTCAGCTAGCTCCACGCATACCAGTTCCTCTGCGTGTGATCAGGTCTAGTAGATATACATGAGTAAAAATTGCGATTAAAAGTGGGTCAAGTAGCAAAATGCCTAGCTGGAACTGAGCTGCTACCTTCAGGGTAATTTTCAGAAGCCTGTTTTCTGCAGTCAACTCGACTCCTTTCTCTTAGGTGATTGGGTCTTCTCTTTTTCACAGTGGGGAGCAAGGCTTGATTGAATGAGCCATTAGAGGTGGCAGATCACCTGTTGTACAGGTCAAGTTTCTGTGTTAGCCGGTCTTTCTTTTTAACAAAAACATGAAGTAAAATATAGCATATGGGGAATCAGAGACATGACCGGCTGAACTGTGGCCAAATTGCATTTTAGCAAAAGACAGCATCTGCTGTGTAATACTTGTCAAAGGAGAAGACTAATCTCATTGACTCTTTATTTCTCATGAGATGATTTTCTTCCTTTGCTTAGCCTAATAAGGGTAATACTGTTTTAATGGTGTGTACTAGGCAAGATATGTACTATTGGGGTTGACTGAAAGGCCTTGGTGAGGTGTCTAGTTAAACTTACGTGGAAAATTAACACAATTGTGCATAAACACAGTTTTCAAGGTATTTTAAATGGACCTCCAAAGAAAATGGAATCAACTGAATGTTTTATTGTAAAAAGTAATAATGGGAAGAGGACAATTTCAGTATTGATTGTGAGTTAAGCCTGTGTTATAACGATACAAATATTTAATAAAGAGAAGAATGACAAGATGAGGTGTGCTCAGCTCTTCCAGTCGCACACTCCACTTTCCAATTGAAACTTGCCTGCAAAATGGTAAAATGTTTAGTTCAATATTTGCTTGTACTGGGATTTTCTTAGACAGATGAGCTGTATAGCTAATTTTAAGTCAGCCATAGAAGCTTGGATATGATCCAGGTACTCCTCTGATTTCTGCCAGAAGAGTCCTGCTCAGAGCTTTTGGGGTATTTTTACCTGGCACTGTATTGCGGCACTTCAGCACATGTCAAATGTTGAGTCTGTTTCTGCTACTGCTAGTGTACCATGTGCTTTCTCTTTCTGTCCCTTCTCTGCATCTGAGAAAAGAAGAAGCTGCAGCTGCTAACGGGAGATGTTAGGAAAAAAAAAATCCACCCGAAACCAAATTATCTTCCTTCTTAGCTTCAGTAATTTCCTTTTATACCTCATCTTGAATGGAGAAACAGGAAATGTTGCTGGTAATGGAAGTATCCTGGTCTTAAGTGGCCTCTGCATATTTTCTGAGAAATGGCATTGCACATGGGACTTGCAGAGTTCTTAAAAGCAGCTGAAAAGATCTGTGAGGAGGATTCAGTATCTAAAACACTAGAAAAGCAATTGCAGATACACTGAAAAATGCTTTTATTTCAAAATTCATTAGTGTTTCAAAATGCTTTTATTTCAGAATTGGACTACTGCCTCTTTTTTGACACTGTAATTTCAACATGCTTCTAGCTGATATAATCTCCTTCTAGAATAGAGATTAACATTGAACATGCTTTGGAAACTAGGATTATAAGCTTTCATTTGGAATGCACATTTGCTTTAGTTCTGCAAGGTCAGCATCATTAAATGACATGGGGATAGAAGGAAAAGAAAATAGAATTTAAAATGAGAAGTCTTCTGTTTTAAGGTTCACTGGCTACTGGATGTTCCTAAGACTAGTTATTAACCTATAATTCAAGGACACTATTAAATTTTTTAGGAATTACATGTATTCCAGGTTGGTTTCTGTACTTAGAATCCCAAAATTCATACTGAAGATAAAAATGAGGACATTAAACAGCCCAGCACCTTTGAGAGCTGGGAAGAAAGGCTTTCCTTCTTAATTTGAATTTTGTTTTGAGATTTTACAGGCAAAATTCCCAATAACTTCAGTTAGAGTTTTACTTCTTATCCAGTCCTGAGAAATGATCACTGCAATGGTGTTCTACCAGAGGTTCAACTAATGGTACATTAAATAAATTAACAAACAAACAAACAAACAAACAAACATCGGAGAGATGTATTGAGGAGGGTGGAGTTGCATAATAAGGTGAACAATCATGACGCAACATGACATAAGTCTTTATGTCCGAAAGAACCAAATGAACCAAAGAGGGGGGATGTGTTAACGACTGTTTACATGGGTGGATAGTGATAGGACAATGGGGAATGGTTTAAAACTAGGACAGGGGAGGTTTAGGTTAGATATTAGGAGGAAGTTTTTCACACAGAGGGTGGTGACACACTGGAACAGGTACCCAAGGAGGTTGTGGATGCCTCATCCCTGGAGGCATTCAAGGCTAGGCTGGATGTGGCTCTGGGCAGCCTGGTCTGGGGTTGGCAACACTGCACGTAGCGGGGGGGTTGAAACCAGATGATCTTTGAGGTCCTTTTCAACCCAGGCCATTCTATGATTCTGTGATTCATTCTATGTCGTTTTCCAGCAGATTGTACTGAGAGACAGAATTGCAGAAGCGCATCAGAGATTTCTGCATGCCCTGCATCAGGGCTTCTTAAGATTGCAGGTCATTTTGAGAATATTCTGTTTTCTACTTTTCTGTGGAAGAAACACAAGGATAGGTGATTTTGGGTGCTGAGTGGGATGGGATGATTGTCCCCAAAGTTTTCTATAAAGTGGTAATTTATTTCAGAAGATAATTGATCCCCTGAAGAATGCACTCTAAAATGCTGTTGCTGCTTTGGAATTTTTCTTCTCTGTAACTAATATGTGAAGGCTTCTCCAAAAGCAATGCCTTCTTTTATATTATATTCGCCCAAGTCAGAGGCAGATGGTGGTATGGCAGTAGCTGAACCTTTCTGCCAATACTCCATTACATTTAGTTGTTGTGTGACTGATGGCAGCAGACAGTTAGTGTGACAGAATGGAGTCTGGCATGGAAGTGTGTATGAAGGTGTGGAAATTAGTTCCTCCATGTGAAAGAAATGGTATCCATTGACATTCATTGATGCTTGCTGAATGTTTATAGAGACCAAACAGTACTTGTTAGCACAGTGATTGAGTGGTGTGTTTCAGCAGTGGTGACAGCAACATGAAACACAAGCCATGTTCCAGATGACCATGCAGATTTTTACATGCATGGCATGCAATCTCTGTGTTTATCGGCAGTGAAAATGGATAGATAATGGTTGTGGCTCAATAGACAAATAGTGTTTTGTAGCTCAGAATTTGCTCTTATCCAACAGTGTTATTGTGCTCTTTGTATCTGTTGTAGTTTGCATGGAAAGAAATAAGAGACATTGAGTTCAGAGCAATGTACATATTATACACAACTTTTCTGTAATACTTCTAGTGTCATATTTCAGAACCTTTTTTTTTTTTTTTTTTTGATTGCTCAGCTATCTTTAGTAACACTTCAAATAGGACTTGAGATGAAAAAGAAAGTGTGTGGCAGGGAGGAACAGGTGCAATTTTAAGCCTGGAGACCATTTGCAGACAGAGCATCTCTGTTGACATCCAAGTAAGGTCATAGTTGCTTCAAGAAGCACTACTGACAGATGAGGCTTGGTGGAGGGCTTATTCTCTACCGAAGTCAAGTTTCAACAGTACCAGCTGATCGAAGCCTCAAGAGTGTTCAGCCTCAATGTTTTCCTTAAAAACAAGTGGAAGAATACCTTTAAGGTAGATGGAGCACTGGAGCAGGCTGCCCAGAGAGGTTTTGGGGTCTCTGCCTGTGGAGGTATTCAAGGCCTGTGTGGATGTCTATTTGTGTGACCCATAATAGGGGACATGCTTCAGCAGAGGGGTTGGACTTGCTGATCTCTTGAGATCCCTTCTAACCTCTACAACTCTGTGTGATTCTGTGTGTGAAGAAGAAGCTTTCCTAAGGCAAGCAGATGTCGATTGATCTTATCAGGAGCCATTCTAGGAGTCTTGTTTAAGAACATTTGCTGTGTGTGCTGGCAGTGTTGTTGCAGTGAAGGCATGCCTCCTTAGGAGCTGCTTCTGCAAGCAGGCAGGACTCAGTTTCTGGAGCAGTTGTGGTCCCTGCACAGCCATGCACAGATAACTACTTTATGTTATCAACACGTTCCTAGACTTTATTTCAGACATAAAGCAGCTTTGAAGGTAGACTTCAACTGCAAGTCTATCCATTAGTACCAGATTTGTAAAATTTATTTCATGCTGTAGAATGAAAATATGTCTGCGCTTGTTTCATGAACACATACAGAATTATTGTTGAGCTTCTGAGTCTGAGAATGACTTGTGGAAACCCAGATGCAGATCTGAATGCACCTTTTGTGACCGTCGTTCAGACCTGCCTTGTTTAGTCATGGGCTGTGCATTACTGTTAGTCCTGAAAGGTAAGACACAGGAGATGCACAGACCCATTCAGCTCCTCACCTTCAATCTGCTTGCAGGTTCAGCAAGCATGTTCTGAAAAAATACCCTAACAGGGCAGTTTGGTAAAGTGTGTTTTTTTTCCCTGCAAATTTGAAATCTGCAGTGGAGAATGGACTCACCTAATAATGATGGTTTAATGAAATGGTTAGGCTTGTCTCAGTGCAGTTTCTGTCTGTGTATCCTGTATCCCTCAGAAGTGACCTCAGAGGATGTCATTGCATTCCTACAGTTTTGCAAAGGGTCAGGTAGTTAGGGTAAACAAAAGTTCTGGTTTGCTGAAAGGGATCTCTGCAGAGGAGCTAGGGATATTTATGGATTAATGTAACTTCGTGAGTAAAAGGGAAATGTCATTGCAACTGCATAATTAAGTCTAGTTTCTCCACTTGTTACCTAGCTGTCTGCAGTTCTGTTAAACAGATTGTTGAGGACAATATTCTGCATAGGGAATTCCACAGAGACAATGTATTGGGTCTCTTCACTTTTAGTAGAGAGAAAATAAAAGAGTAAACAACTCCCTTTTTTTTAATGTTATAAAAATGGGAATTGTTACTTGAACCAGTGATACTTATTTTAATAAGGTAAATGCTACTGAGGGCCAAGTAGAAAAAGCACAAAATGGAATGCAACAAAGGAGTATATACTGAAATGCAAGTAGTGGTATTTCCCTGTGTTTTAAGCATGTTCTCAGCTGTTCAATGTTAGATAATTCAAACTCCATATATTTTACCATAAGGATCTCAGATTCCACAATCCCTCTGTGTAGTACAGTCATGTTTGTTCATACTGATATCAGAGCAGTTTTAGTGGAGCTGGTGAGATCTTTCTGTTACATTTTTGTGCTGTCCTGTAGCTCTTGTTCTTGGGAATGTAAACGAAATATTTAACCTCTAGTCACATACATTAAAAAGGTGAATTCATAGGGGGAGACAGAATGGGGAGGTAAAACAAATATTACTCCATGGAACTGTAGAATCACAGAATGGTTTGAGTTGGAAGGGACCTTAAAGATCATCCAGTTCCAACACCCTGCTGAGGGCAGGGTTGCCACCCATTGGGTCAGGCTGCTCAGGGCCCCATCCAACCTGACCTTGAATGCCTCCAGAGATGGGACATCCACAACTTCTCTGGGCAGCCTATACCAGTGCCTCACTGCCCCCTGAGTAAATAATTTCCTCCTGACATCTAACCTAAATTTCTCCTCTTCTAGTTCAAAATCATTCTCCCTTGTCCTGTTACTACCAGATCGTGTCTGTCTCAACATACTGCTTGTCCTAGAAAAAAAAAATTACTGCGAATTCTGTTTTTCAGTTACCTTATTAGTGGTGATATTTAATAACATTTGCTGGAGATGCTGCACATGGAGTTCTTTTAATATGTTGAATATCATTCGTCTTGTGCTCAGAATTAGTGTGTGTTTTGAATGTATCTCATGTTAATTAGCGCCAGTGTCTTCAAATTTAAGCTGCTGTTCTATTTTGTGTTATTTTTTTTGAATCATCATTGATAGAAACATAGTTCTTTCTGTCTTTATAGATAGATACTTGTTCTTTTATTTTTGTGGATAGACCTCATGCTGTCTTTCTAACTTTTTTTAGCTTTTGTAGGAAAAGAAGTGCGCTACAGTCAGTTGCCTCTGTCAGTTGTTAAATGAATACCTCAGGGAAACTCTGGTGTAACTGTGGCTCTCGGAGGATTTACTTATGCTTTAGGGTTTTTATACATGTAGGCTTCATCATGTAAGGAATAAATATTTCCTACATCCCAACGTATGAAAAGCTATTTTGCATATAGTCATTTGTGACAGCTCCTGAGAATGTAAGTAGGAGGGTTGGGAGAGAAGATAAGCCTCTTCATCCTAATTAAATTTTGAGTTTCTGTTTTGATGTATTTTTAATCTTGTTATTGGTTGATGTAGATTAGTGGTTTTGATGCAGTATATTTCTTCAAAGATATTTCATAGGTTAAATCAGAAGTTGAACAGCTGTTTGCAGTGAATTGCTGCTGGCACATGGGAATCATTTCAGAGGTGTTTAACTTCCAGATTAGAATGAAATGTATTGATTAATTTTGGAAAAGTAAGTACCTAAACAGACAGTTCTTTACTGTGAAAGAGTTCTGCCTTAAAAATGAGACTTGGGATTTAGTAGCTTGTCTAAGAGTTACAGAAAGACAAATACAGTAGTTTAAGTTGTTTACAAATGAGCTACAAACCTGTTGTTATACTGTGTGGAGCAGTTTTAAACCATAAAGCTGCTGAAAGAATCCAGTATGAATTTGGAAATTAAATGGGGGGCAGTATCTGTGCGTGCTTGCAGCCTGGAAGGCCATCTCCTGGGCTGCATCAAAAATGGGGTTGCCAGCAGTGAAAGGGAGGTGATTGTCTCCCTCTGCTGTGCCCCTGTAAGACCCCACCTGGAGTACTGCATCCAAGCCTAAGGCCTCCAGCACAAGAAAGATGTGGAGCTGTTGGAGTGGTTCCAGAGGAGGGCCACTAAGATGATCAGAGGGCTGGAGCACCTCTCCTATGAAGAAAGGTTGAGGGTACTGAGATTGTTCAGCCTGGAGAAGAGAAAGCTCTAGGCAGACCTTACTGCAGCCTTCCAGTACTTGAAGGGAGCTCATAAGCAGGAGGGTTGTGACATTTTACATGCTCCGATAGTGATAGAACAAAGGGGAATGGTGTTAAACCTTTCCTTGCCTCTCCCTCCCTCTCCCTCTCTTCCCATTCCTCTCCCTCCTTTTCCCTTGTAAAATGCAGCAATAAGTCACTGAGGAGCAAGGAATCATAAAAATGTAATGCTGATACTTCACTGTTTCACTTTATCTCCAATGTTGTTGTGTGTTGTTTACTTGGCAAAAATATTGTGTAGTGTTATCAAGGAAGGGAAGAGGAATACAACAAAGAAATAATTCCTTTATTGAAGCGAGCTGTTTATATACCTGCTATTTACTAATTTTACATATTTTTTAACTTGCACTTCAATTCCTGTGAAAATCTGCAGTTTCCTAGGCAGTACAGACACTGATTTAGGAGGAACATAAAATATTATGTCTTTATAATAGGAATCTTCTGATGCAGTGTATCACAGTACTGCTGACTGAGAGAGATCAGTATTAATCCCATGTATTTATTAAAAAAAATCTGCAAAACTTAAACTGAAAAGCACAGCTGTAGTACAGGGCTGCAGGGGTTAACTTCTTGTGCTTACACATGAAAATTGGTATGCAAGTGGGAAGCTGAATAAGTGGTGGGAGGTTTTTATCCCTACTCCCCAGAAGAGTTTGGCAGAGCTTGTATGAAAGCAACAGGACACATTCCTTTAATGTCCTGTTAAAGAACAGTGGTCTTCTGTTGTATTCCTGTTAAATGCAACTTTTGTGGTATTTTTAACAGGGAGTAAATTCCTTGTTCACGCATGTTTCTGAAAGAATATGATAAGCTGATGAATAAAGTTGTAGGTTGGTATTATGTCACATAGCTACTAGCCAGACTTGTTGGGAAACAAGCAGGAATTTCAGCTGGGGACAAAAACCAGCTTTTCTGCAAAACGTTATTCTTCCGGGGTCCATTGTAAATGTGCTGAACAGGCTTGGTGCTGTGAGCTGATAAAGACCAAAATTGGTATGGAGAAGGGTGAAGTTAAGGATATGAGCAGTAAATATGAACTTACAGTGCCAAGCAGTAGGGGTCTGTCTGCATTGGCAGCTTGCTGGATGTATTTGCTTAGCTCGCTGGTTTGTAGTGCACACAGAAGAGGAGAAGGGATGCCACTATGCATATGCACCCTATTGCTCTCTATAACTTCCTGAAGGGAGGTTGTAGTGAGCTGGGGGTCAGCCTCTTCTCTCGTGTCATTAGTGATGGGACTAGAGGGAATCGTTTCAAGCTGCGGCAAGGGAGATTCAGTCTGGACATTAGGAAATATTATTTCTCAGAAAGGTGGTCAGACACTGGAATGGACTGCCCAGGGAGGTGGTGGAGTCACCGACCCTGGGGGTGTTCAAGGAACGATTGGATGTTGTGTTGAGGGACATGGTTTAGTGGGAGCTATTGGTGATAGGTGAACGGTTGGACTGGATGATCTTGTAGGTCTTTTCCAACCTTGGTGATTCTATGATTCTATGAAAGACTGAATCTCATCTAATTCACTTAACTTCAGTTCAGGAAAACATCTGATTGTACTTGTGGTTTTCAAACATTTTCAAGGACTCCAGTTTCTCTGGTTTTGAATGCCAGATGTGAGATGCGAGTGTGAGATGCCGACAGGACTGGACTTCCCTCTACAAAGAGCAAGTGAAGATTCTTCTCACTGCTGCATGTTCCCATCTTGATCTCAGTTTCTAAAACCAGCCTCAAAGTGCCTTGATTTCCTTGATGGTAGTTTCCATCACAAAGATACTGTGAAAATGATGAATCCATTAATGCTTTGGAAATGTTGAGTGACAATGATGTGGCCTTGTATTACGCTCTGAAGTGAAGGACTGCAAAACTTTCTGCATCTATTTTGCAATATTGTGATAAATGGCTGATTTGTTAATGTAATCGAGGCCTTGGTTAATCAGGCTTCTGCGGCTCTTATCCATACAGATCCTTCAAAGGGACTCTGTCATACCAATTGCTTTTACCGAGGAAGTTCATGGTCCTTGATCTGCTGAATCTGAAAGCACAAGCCATTCTCTTAATTTCTGAGGAAACAACTGTAATGTTGAAGGGATGAATTTTCAATCATTCAGTACTGTCCATTCAATTTATATATCCAGGTATTAACATTTTTAAAAAGGCAAACCTGTTTTCATGCTTGTTTTGTTTCTTGTTATGTTTTCTACTGGAGACATATTTCATCTCAGCATCCTCATCTCCTTACGTGTAAAATTGTGAGCTTTGGGATAGACGAATGGAAATCTAGTGCACAGTTTGTAAGTACAAGGATTTAAAGGATCTCCTTATTTTTTGTTGCAGAAAAAAACAATCTCTCTGGACAGAAAAGCCTACTATAGTGAGTCTGCAAATAAAGAGGGGGAAGGAATGTGGGGAGGGAGGAATACTTCAGTCCTGCAAACCTTTCAGTTTCTCTGATGAACCAGAAGGGTATTCTCTTTTTTTTAACCCTCTTGTTTATCTTAGTTCCTTAAGGGAGTAGGCACTGAAGAATTTTTTCTTTCACTTTCTCTTGCCTCAGGCTTTCACACTAGTCCCATGGTGACTGCAGCTTTTTGAAAACTGGCCCAGAGAACACTAATCCATGAGGGTGTTTTCATCATATTCTGTGCTGCAATATTACCTTTGATACACTGCTTATCACAAGACTAAAAAGTCTGAGGTAGAGACAGGCAGGTTGGAAAATAATTACTTGTGTACACAGGAGACAGCTCTTTTATGGCTGGGTTAGACGAGCAAGTCAATGTGATAATGTGTAGTTCTTCTTCCCTGCTTGTGTAAAATTTGCTTAGGTGCTCATAATGTTGCACAAGTCTGACTTTCTGGAAGTCTGTAGCCTTTCTTCTAAAACAGTAGAAGAAACTTACTTCAGATAAGTAATGGAAATTTAGTTTTCATCTTATGTCTTCTGGACTATTGAGGTGTTTTAACGGTTGAATATTTTAAAAGACTGCATGTTTATGAACCTAACTCTTGTACATATTTTCAGAAGACAGTATTTTTCTTTACAAAAAGATTGAAAATAGGTTGATGAAGCCAGCTAATGAATAGACTTCTTGTGGCCCTTGTGCCTTAACTAGAACAAAAAGAGAGTGGCAAGAAACTTTGTACTGGATACAGCTGTTGTGCTATGAATAAATCAGGACTAACCAGTGTATCTGTGCTCTTCTGTGCATGTAGCAGTGATGGAGAGTAATAAATATGTTTTGCTTTCCTATAAAGTTAGCTTTGTTATCTCTTGAGGTAGAAGCCTGCATTTTTATAACAGGATGCCCCAGGTGTCAGAGATCTGGGCTATTCCGGCCCAGAGCTGAATGGCCATAGAGTATATAGTAGGTGGCTGCCTGAAGTCCTCAGCAGAAGATGTTATTTTATCAATTTATTTTGTGCTGTAGAAGCAGATGTTCATTCTAGTTAGCGGCCTGAACTCAGACTGGCTCAGCGCTCAATACAGTGCTTTTATACTTCTTACCTACCCCACCATGAGTAGTTGTAGGGACAGAAGCAGTGGAGTAGCTCTGGGCTTACTGCAGTGAGCCAAGTTTCATCCCATGCCTGGATGGGGCCTCACTGGTCCCTGGGATGAGAGTTTGAAACATAGAAGCTTCTTGTAGGCCTTTAGGTTGCACTTTACCATTCTGCTTGTTAAAGGAGCAGTATGGAATAGGAGTGGAAATATTCATTTTTTTTCCTTCTGCCCCTCTGATTTCTGTATCTCTTCACTATGTCTCTGGGAAACCTGTTCCAGTGCTCAGTCACTCTGATAGTAAAGGCATTCTTCTTAATCAGGAAGGAATTGTTGTTTTTGCTTTTTATTGCTTCTTTTTCTTAGAAAGAAATTTGTTCTTTCTTTTAAAAGTTAGGAGCAGCACACTGAAAACAACTGTGATAACTGAGTCACAGGGAACAATCACAGTGAACTTTCTTTCCAGTGTGCCTGATAATGCATTTTCCTTTTTTAGGTAAACTTTTAATGAGAGTTCAATACAAGTTTTTAAATTCAAAACACTCATGATTAATTTTATATATGTAGTTTATCATCGTATCTTTAAACAGTTTTACCAAAATTTTCATCTATGTGTCTCTTCTGTACCAATGTCTTCCATAAAAGTGTTAAGTGTATATGAAAGAAGGAAGAATTTCCTATCAGCTCTTCTATGCATATACACGTATACACTGTATGCTATGTGTATATATACATACTCTCTTTAGGTTTCTCAGTGTTTTTGAAAGTATAAGTGCTGTCAGAACATCACCGATCAGTGCCTAACTAATAATAGAGTGTGAAAACTCTCTATATAAAATGTTACCTAAAAGGGTAGCAGGAAAAGCTCGGAGAAGAAAATCTTGGTGTTCAAGTTCAGTGAACTTGAGAAGAATGTGCTCGGTGTTAGCAGCAGGCTCACTCTTAGCTCTGCATAGTGGTCACTTCTGCTATAAAAAGAGATCTTTTAAAGTAGATCATGTTCCAATTGAAATGCTACTATCCACTCTATGCTGGTGCAGTTTTTTGTTCTATTTCAATTTTCCTGTCACCTTTTTCATGTCAAGAAGCTTTTTTGTTTGTTTGTTTGTTTTGTTTAAAACATTATTTATGGGTACCTCATTGAAAGAAATGAAGATCTGCTTTTGAGGTCAGACTGAGGTTTGTAGGTGCCATGAACTGTGGAGCATTTGCTGTTCCACATTATCTATTTGTGCAATGACACCTGGAGGAGAACTGATGAACACACCTGGAGGATCACTGAAATGCACAAAGCCTATTTGTGCATGCTAGACAATTCCTACTACTCTGCCATTAGAGTTAATGCATGGAGGGCATGGCTGCAATACTGGTGACAATGCTGCTTTGAATTGGGATAACTTTCCAGTCTCTCATTTGCTGCATAAATTACACACGCAAAACCCATTTGCTTCATCTTATACATAATGATGAAAAGATGGCTCTAAGTGCTCCATTTTCTGGTTACACTGTTTTATCTAAATGACTTATTTTTCAGCTGTAGGCAACAATATTTAAATAAACCCTCAGTGACATATTAATTAAATTTATTACAGTGCTAACTGCAAAGAACATGGCCAAGTTGTTTTAGAATGTGCACTCACTCATTCGAAGCTTCTTTGGAAGTATTAGGTGTGCCAAAACATAAAGGTGAAAGGCTGTCATTTCTTGGAAAGAATGATTACAGATTTACAAAGATCATACAAAACAGAGTCAGTCATATTATTCGGTTTCTAAGGGACTTTCAATGAAAATTTAAAGCTTTGTTACTTTTAAAATATTTAAAATTTATGCAACTCATTGGTCATCTTACTTTTGAACTAATGAGCATTAAAGCAGAACTAATTAATTAGCTTTTCATCTCCAGAAAGCTTTAAACTTAATCATAACAAAAGAAATTAATACATAGATGGCTTTGGTTTACATGAGTGGAGAATGATGAGCTGAGGCCACAGTTTTCTGTTTCGTAGCGTAATTAATTTATACTGAGAAATCAGTTTGCCTTGAAGGTGTCATTCCTCATGTTTTGCTGGTGAAAGTTCCTAATAATCTCTGTAATAATCTCTGTGTATTTGTACTCCTTCCACTGAATACCTCTGAGTTATTGCTGGGTCTTATGAGTGCTGCCAGTGTTCTTGGTTTTACCTTCCCTACACTAAGGAAATGCAAGGCATCTGGGTAAGGAACACCTTGGCACTACTTCTTTCCCTCTGTGGAAACCTGTGGCTGGTTCTCCTTATGCATTTTCCTGAGAATGTATGATGTGCACTGGCACAGGCTCTCCAGGTTAATGGTCGCAGCCCAAAGCTGCTGGAGTTGAAGAAGTGTTTGGACAATGATTTTAGACATAGGGTTTGAATTTTGGGTGGTCCTCTGTGGAGCTAGGAGTTGTTCCTGATGATCCTTCTGGGTTCCTTCCAACTCAGTTATTTTGTGATTTTGAGTATGCACGTGATATTAACATGGTACATGCATGTATTTCAGATCTTCAGAAATCTGCATGATTTGCAGTGCTGCATTTTGTGGGTAGTGCACTGAAAACACAAAAAGTTCAAGTTGAGAGAAGGAGCTAAACATGTTCGTGCAAGGGCAAATACAAGAATTGGTGACTCTTGATCATGTTATTAATACCTTGAATTTTATTGAGACCAAAACAAGGCAAAGTCTTTATTCTACTTCAGGATTTGCGTACAAGATGTAGCTCCATAAATTAGCATGAAGCAGTCCTTTTGTGATGTGCAAATAACAGCTTCTGTGGTAGTCTGAAACACTGACCTGAAACTGCAAAATGCTCTGGGGTGTGTGTTGTTTTTTTTTTTTCTTCTTTTCCTTTTTTTTGCTGTTGTGGCTGTGAACTTGTTCTGCCTCCATAAAATGTGAAATTATGGATGTATTTGACCTTTTGCAGAATTAAGCTCTGAATTTTTAAAAATAAAACCAGTCAGATTTGCAGAGTTGGGTCCATGATACATAATAAATAACATGAAAATACTGTCTTGGCAGGAGCGAAAAATCAGTGTTTGAACTAATTTACAAAATGTGATTCAAAAACTAAATTATTTATTGAATTAGAGTGGTTTATTAAACTGTCTCAAAATTCTTCTTATACATGTGTTTTGGAAAGTAAGAAAAAAATTCTCATGTTAGCCTGAAAGTCTGAGTTGTCAGCCCAAAAGTTAGCATTACTGAGGTGGTTCATAGTATGTTACGGTAGACAGGTTGTACTACCACTCTCAATGTTAAGTGCTTGAGGTGTGGGACATCCTAAAGTGAGCTAGTATTACATATTTGAAGAATCTTCTGGAAGCCATGTATGTATGTTTGCCTATTGGGCAACTATAAAAATAACACTGCACATTGGTTTGGAGTCACCAACCCTGGAGGTGTTCAAGATACATTTAGACGTTGTGTTGAGGGCTGTGGTTTAGCGAGAACTATTGGTGATAGGCGCGCAATTGGACTGGATGATCTTGTAGGTCTTCTCCAACCTTGGTGATTCTATGATTCTATTCTATGATTCTAATCTCCTTCTTTTCCTCCGTCTCAGATGGTAAAGCTAGTATAGAGCCAGTTTCATAACATTTGTCAAGACTGACCTGAGTCTGTTGCTGTATGCCTCCCTCTGTGCCCTTGTAATCTTCCTGCTCCAGTATCATATGGCTCTGTGTTCATGTGCTGTGTGCAGCAGCATCCTGGCATTACAGTCACCTCCCTGTGCTGGGCTATTGCTCAAATGATTGGCTGGGGGATAAAATGTTGTCCATATTTTCTTTATGTGATCTTTAGGATATACTGGGACATGATTAAAGTCCAGAATAAGAGCTTGAATTTGCTTTGATCTCTGAAAAAAAACAGTTTATGTATGGAAGTTTTGCACTTCATCATTTTACCTACTTTTTGGTGCTTTAGGATGGCAGTAATAGCTTAGGCCATGGCTGTCCAAACTTTTGGCCTGCCTGGGCTGCATTGAGTGAAGAATTTTTTGGACTGTATAGATGTAGGTGCTCCAAATGTAATGCCTCCTATTTGTTTCCATGGAAAGTACAGCAGATACAACAAGCACAGTAACACTGTTTTGATAGAGCAAATTCTCAGCTACAGAACACTTTTTTTTTTCAATATAGTTACTACCACTAGCAATGTATTTTCACCAGTGAAGAACAAGAGTCTTCATACCATGCTGGTGAAAATCTGCACCAGCACAGGTGACCCACTCTTGCTGTAGTCACTGCTGAAACACACCACCCACCTCCTCACTGTGCTCATGTCTATTGTTTGGTCTTTGGAAACATTCAGCAGGTGTTAATGAATGTCAGTGGGTACACATTTTCTACACAGAGGAACTTGATACACCTTTGCTCTGTACTCGCTTCCATGTCAGATGCCATTTTTTGGCGTACTGCCCCTCTACTGCCATCTGTTGCATGGCAACAGTGTGTAGTGGTGTGCTGGTGAGAAGGAACAGCCTCTACTGTGACACCACCAACATCTGCATCCAGCATCATGGGCCAACATAGTAAAATAGGAGGCATTACTTTTAGAGCAGCTCTCATAAAATGTATAATACAGGTAATATCTATAAGCAACAAAACCTTTTTTTTTTTTTTTTTTTTTTTTTTAATTTAAACGTATTAAAATAGAGCAACAAAACCATAAAACTCGTGGGATGTTTGATCTTGTTTTTGTGAAACTAGTCTATCGATGTCTGGTTTAATGGCAGTGATTGCAATTCTTAGTGAGTTATTAAGCTGTTCCTCAGAGATTCCTGATGAAATTTTGCTCTTCCTGTGCTTCATTCTTTAAAATATTTGTTTATAAGTGTACATATTGCCAAAAGCAGTAACAGGGCTAAAGTGTGATTGTGAAATGAGGAATATCTTTCTCTGAAAGAGAATGCTTATAAATTTCTAGAAGAGACACATGATCCAATTTTTGATTACCACTCTGTACATTGAGTTTGAAAATTGGTAGGTAATGTATTTATGTCACCTGAAAATGAAGTTGCAAATGTACAAAAAATTGATGATTTTTTTTTGGCACTCTGGAAACCTATTCTCAAATTCCTTCATCACAGCAGAAAACACAGCTGGGTATTTTTTGCTGTGCACAGAACTGTGTTTAGCCATTGCGTCTAAATGCATACAATTATTTGACTTCACTTGAGTTGGCACTGCACTGTGCCCTCCCCATTCCCTGGGCTTAGCCCAGGCAGTGCCAATTGCACACCGATGTTTAATTGTTGTGAATGATGGTTCCCCCCTGCTGGGGTGGGTGGGCAGAGCCCCTGCCATGGTGGCACAGGGGAGTGTCTGCCTTGCAAACTGCGTGACCTGCAGGCTGTGGATTGGATATGTCTGCCTTGTGTACTTACATGGTTATGTTTCTGGGACATATGCTCTGACTTTGTGATTCTGCTCTTGACCATTTAATTCTTTTTTTTTTTTTTTTTAATCAAAATAAAACAAATATAAACTTAGATATTTTCCATCGGTTTACTAAGCAACCTTGCAATGTTCTTGTCAGCAGACACATTTCCTGACCTGTCCTTCACTCAGCTTCTTTCTGAAAGAGGCTGCATAACACCTGTGTTTTATACATGGCCAAGAGACCAGCACCATGTCCCTTATTACTATGAATACTTGATAAGGGTTTACCCTCTAATTCTTTGATTGATTGTACAAACTAGTCTGGAGTGATGTTGTTGTCTCAGTAGAAATGCTGGTGTTAGTGCACCAGAAGATGTAACGGATTGGTGATTAGATTATCAAGCAGCATAATGTCACTAAGCACCCAGATATTGTTGCTGGGTTTTGGGGTGTTCAGTGATAAAAGAACATAATAGGAAGGATGTGGATGTTCACTCTTCCTCACTGTACCAAAATATGAGGCAGTGTGATATGGCGTTTTGTTTGCTTGTGAAAAAAGAAATTGACATGAAAGAAAGCAGCTAAGCAGAAACTGTCAAAATATAATTCATTAGATCTGTGCAATTTGTCTCTCAAATTACTGAGAACTAAAATTTATGAAATGGAAAAGTTTATCTAATATTTATCATAGATTGTAGGAATAAACACTATTTATACATTTGGTGTACTGTTTGGACAGGAGACATTTTTCTTTTGCACACTGCAGTTGAAAGCATTGTTGATATTCTTAGCAAAGAAGTTTTCTTGACTTTGTATTTCATTATTTGAGCCCGTTAAGATGTCTCAATAAAATGTGGCATTCTTATTCCCAATTGAGGTATAATGCTGAGCTAAATTTATTCTTTAAAAAAATAAAAATTAAAATCTGGGATAAAAACGACCTTTAAATGTTTGTTTTCCCCCTGTCTAGACTAGGAGAATATTGTATTAGGAAAGAAAAAACTTTGACATAGATTAATATCTCTGTTTTCAGAAGAAAAACCTGAATTGGTTCTAATTTATGTAGTCCCGACAGGATGCTGTTGAAGGCTGATTGTCTATGGATACTGTTTGGGTTGGATTAGCTCATTTACTGCAAGTCATGCAACATAGTTACTGTTCTTTTCCAGTATTGCTGATAGCAAATAAACAGAAATCACCCTGAACACAGCAAAACTAACTAATAAGAACAGTAAACTGTATTTACACAATGCAGTTTGCATCCTTATTAACTTTCTGCTATTTTGAGATGAGCTAAGTAAACTTTCCTTACCTTGGGGCTGGTGCTTTGCTTGTTGCTTTTTAAAAGTTCAAGCAGAGATTGTCTAATTTTGTAGCGGCTGAAACTTTCAGGTGTGGATTGAGGGTCACTGCTATTTTAATGCATTAATGAGAACTGTCAGTGCTAGTGTGCTGCCATTGCCCCTAACTCTAGATGATGTGCAACAGGAGACAGATGTTGCTGTTGAAGAAGGTGGGATGATTGCTACTTGCTGAGTACTTGGAGTATCTGATTTTACTATTGATGATTGGAGAAAAACTGGAAAAATGACTATTAAGCTAATCCACCTTTTTGATGTGCACAGTGTAGTTGTCCAGTGTTTCCACAAGTAGCAGAAGCTCCATGCTGGGTCTTTCTGTTAACTTTGAAGCTCTCCAGCAGTCCATAGGTTGGAGTGGTAGGTGAGGATGGGTGAAGAAAACAGGGGAATGTTGTAATTTTAATGAGTAGAAGTGGAAAAAAAAATAAAAAATGGCCACGTGGTACACAGTGGGTGGAATTTCCACACTTTTCTGCAGACAAAATCTGTTTTCTGTTTGTTCCCTTAGTACAGTAATTTTTTAGGCAACTTGAATACGAGATTCAGCTAAAGTGCTGGGTGCATGGCTCTTTGGATTTTCCTTTTCTGTTAGCAGAGAGGAGTCAAATGTTTTTGACCTTGATGTAGGGTAACATTAGAAGGGTGCTGTAGCAAAGTGAGAAAGGAACCACAAACGTCACAGAGCCGGGCTGACATCCATGCCCCTGTCTTTTTGGAGTTGGGGCGTACGCCATAATTTCCTCCCAGGCTGCCTGCCTGCCTTCTGTTTCAGTAATCTGTCAGTAGCTCCTTGGAAATGGGAGCTTGAGTGTGATAGCAAATGTTTCTGCTTGAGGTCCTCAACATATTTGCAGTCTGCAGAAGCCAGTGGAGGGGGTTGGGGAAGGTTACTGAAATGCACTGGGACAAAACCTGTACTTGAGCAAGGGGCTGGAAACTCACTGGATTCATCACTGCTGTTCTCATATCAAATAGTGGCTTTGCACCACAATTATAAGAAACTGCAAGTTTATAATTCTTACCTGAAATGATGTTTAGAACAACTAACTTTTTCAGCATAAATTAAGCAGCTGAATTAATTACCATGTGGGACTCCCCTCAAATGCTTTTTGTTCTGTTCATGCTTTCTGGAGAAATGATATCTAAACTTTGCAGCAGTCTGAAGTATCAGGAGCTGTTGGAATGATGACGTTTTAAATAATTTTAACAAGATAGACGCAGTTTTGTTGGTCTGGGAAAAGCCTCATGCAACATGGTGCTTCAAGATGGCTGCTCATAGCCATTTTAGGGTCTTGGTAAAATAAAAATGAGATTATATTTAAAAGATTCTTAGCAAAAGTTGTGCTTAAAACTTTGGAAAGGGTTCTGCTTCATGAGAATGTGGACATTATTAAATATGACAGCATATATATATTTAAAAATAACTGGTTTTGAATGCTGTCAAATAGATAATGGTCCATCACTAAATCCATTTGATGAAAGGAGATTGTTCTAGGTAGCTCTGATTCTTTCAGTATTTTTATTTTAGTGAAAAATATTTGCAAGCAATTATGGTAATCCTTGGTGTCATGCAGACAGTTTAACTGAAGCATAATTTTTGCAAGTTTGTTTTTTCAAAGCTTATAATGCAGTAGAATAAACCAGTGTCAGACTTTCAATCTCTTTTTTTTTTTTTTAAGTTGTAAATTACTGTTGACTGCCACAGCTGAAGACAAGCTGTAGAAAAACAAGATTATTGAGCTTGACAAAAAATAAACCTGACTAGAACGGGGCATAAAATTGATAAAATTGTATTTCACAAATTTTACAGACAGCCAGATGATCTAATGGCCCTCTTTAATATTAGAATACTTCAATCCTTTTCCTTGATGTCTTTCTTTTATAAAGTGTGCGTGTGTAAGCATGCTCACATAGATACAAATGCTTGAATGTGCAGTGTGTGTATGCGTGAGAGGTGTCAAATATGCATTATAAGCCAGACAAGGGATTGCATTTCATCACTTGAGTACCTGATGATGTTCAGCATTTTTGATCTGTGAGCCATTGCTACTGTAGGATCTTAAAATTAATATTTCAAGGCTATCATGTTATATTTCTAGATAGCTATGAATGAGTGTGTAGTGCAGCAATGCAGTAGGGTCACTGTATAAACAGGTGGAAATAGATATCAGCAGATAATTACTGAAATGTCTTTAATCCACATCATGAAGCTTTGCCCTCTGTTTTATTTCTCACGGCTGTGCACTGCTAACTACTTACACCTGCTTTCATCCAATGCCTGTAACTCACTGCACATTGCAGTAGATGATTGGGACTTGACAGATGAAATTCATTCACTTTTGGTTTTACATTTGTCTCTATGCTGGGAGTCCTGGTAGACCCTTCCCATATGATGGATGAAGTTGGGCCATGTGCTGCTTCATGCCAAGAAGGATGGTGGGCAGGACTGGAAGGGGCTGGGGAAGACCAGGTGCTGGGGCAGAGTCGTCAAGAGAAGCATTTGGACAGCACTTACAGACATAGGGTTTGAATTCTGGGGGGTCCATGTGGAGCTAGGAGTTGGACTCCGTGATCCTTATGGATCCCTTCCAACTCAGGATACTCTGTGAGGGGGTTGTCACTCCTGCTCTCGAGATTGAACTCCTAGTGAAAAAGGAGAGCTTCTGCCTTGTCCAGAAGAATGTATGGTTTGGTCGGTCAGCTGGGTCTCCTGTGTCTTGAATACTGCTGGTACTTTCTGAGCTGATTGAGGAATCTAGCCTTTTCTCTGAGGCTGAATGTGAAGCAATGGTTTGTGTTACTGATGGAAGCACCCATGGTGGTGGAGTCTTCCCCTCCTCCTGGACCTGCCTCCCAGCCTGCATCAGGCGCATGTCTGAGTGTTGTTTCTGCATCCCAGAGGAGGCGTGCAAGAAGCCCAAAAGGCCTGTTTGCTCTATTGCCCTTGCCTGTGCTGAACTGTTTCTTATTTTATTTCCTGAAAGTCATTTTTGTTTGTCAGGCAGACAGAGAAATCCAAACTTGTCTTGTGCTGTAAAACAGAAGCACCTTCTTTGGTATCATCTGCTCATTTGTGTATCTTCTTCAATTTTGAAAGAGAAAATCATTATAAAACAGTTGCATTCTGAGGTTTTGCAGTCAGTTTTGGCTCAGCAGGTATAAAGCTGTCAGAGCTTTGCTTGTTATAATCCGCATGTCAGTATTATGCTAGCTCTGGCTCTTAGGGATTTTTTTGACATAAGACCACATATGCCATAGGTGATCTGGGTGAAGAGAAGTAGTATTCCAAACTTCAGGTTCCTCAGTTTTCTTCCTAGCTTTTTTTTGTTCTAGCTTTTACTCAATATGACAGGAATGTAAGGATTCATGGGGATGCCCAGACTTGTTTTCCAAAAGTTTGCTTTGATGGTTAAATATGATAAAACAGGTACTTTTTTTTTTTTTTTTAAATTTTTATTTATTTTTTAAATGTTTGATGTCCTGTTGTCCTGTTTAGGAACTTTGACTTACTTGAAGAGACTTGTTTGAGAGAAGTATGCACTACTCAGTTGTCTTCAGAATGTAATTTTCTGTGGTTGTCTTACTAACACATGAATTAAATGATTAAAGGTGTTCCTGTTTAGTACCTCCCTATGGTGTTATTTTAATGAGTTATAAGGGAGCAATGATGGTTAAGGGAAACTGGTCAGTGTTTATAAATGTCTTTTGCATCATGTACAATGACTGAATGTCTTTACAATGCTTTTGTAATATGTCCACCAATGTGGAACAATTTGCATTCACTTGAGCTGGCACTGCACTGTGCACAACCTGTGCCCTAGTTACAGCCCGGAGAGTGTCGATTGCACACTGATGTTTGATTCTTGTGAGTTATGAGTGCATGCTGGTGCCAGGCTGAGCCACTCAGCAGAGTAGATCTGTCACCAGGATAGCATGGGGTAGGGATGGCTACAGGCAAGCTGTAGGCTGTGGGTTGGGCAGGTTTGAGTTAATGAAACAAGCTTGTAGAGTCCTCTGTTTGGATTTTTGCCACCTATAATTTAAATTGCTTTTTGTCTCTTGTATTTAATAGAAATTTAGAAGTAACTTCTGTTTTAGATTTGTTTTATGTCCAGTTGTTCTTAGAAGAATTATAAAATACTTACCACAGTTGTAATTTCCTGAGGTGACACTCAGAAATGAGAGAAGAATTTGTTCTCACTGTGCTATCAAATAAAGGTCTTATTTTCAGTAGTGCTAATGTTGCAGTTCATGTATCATTCAAGGACTGAATGACCTCCGTAAAAAGAGAAAGAAAGAGAAAAATCAATCCAATTCCCACCCTACTACAAAAAAGAATTGCAAGCTGAGAACTTTTTCTTGGCATGGAGACAGGAGCTTGTATAGCATAGAGTGTGAATTCCTCCTCTGGTGCTGGTAACTGGCTTTTATTAGACACTATTGGGGTGTATTGGCATATACACTTTGTGAAAGGAATGCTTCTTTGGGATTGGCTTTCTCCACAGTTTTCAATCTATCATAAATTTGGTTTTCTGAGGATTGGATATCTTAATGCAAGTTTCTTGTTTGTTTTCCTTCACAGCAGGCCTTTAGCTTCTTACACTGCTACAAGATGGTGGAGGTAATGGTGGGGAGTGTTGATGAAAAGTTCTTTTTTGTAAAATTCTAATAGAAAAATAAATTAATGCTTGTATGTCTATAAAGCAGTAGCTGAACAGTTTGAAAATTCTTTTTTGCGTGGTAAAAAATCTCTGTCAGTTCACTCTGTGCCTAAAGAGAGTCATGAGATAAAACTATTTAGCTAGTGGGAAATGACACAACATATTCAAGTTACAAAATTCCAGCAGTAAAAATACATGGGAAAAGTGAGAGAGCATAGTGCAATACTGATAAAACCAAATAGTTTTATCATAAAAGGAATTATTTTCCTTGGACAGATGAGACAGATGAGTATTGAAGAAAAGGTTTGTTGATGGATACTAAATTACTAAAAAGTGGGAAGGATTTTTTTTTTTTTTTTTGTTCTCCCACTCTTCCAATCCATAATAGCCTTTCTAGATATCCTCTGAAGTTATTAGACAGGTATATCCTCTGAAACACTATTATATGATTATATGGTATGACTGTCAGACAGTTTGAGTGCATAGGATGGTGAGTCTTCCTCAGCTAGCCAAAGGTTTTTATCTAAGCCCTTATTACATTAGATCAGCGTGTGAGCTACACTTTTACTGGTTCTCTGGGAGCTGTTGACTTTGTCGCCATAGTTGAGGGTCAGGTGACATTATCTCTGATTTGCAGTACTTGGACTGAGTCAGCGTGCTGCAGGGCTGATGTTACCAGACCACTGACTACACAACTGAGCTTGTGACTCTGGAGTAATCCACCTAATGGTGGATTAGATTCCAGTACTATCTTGTCATACATTCTGTTCTTTACGTAAGCTCTTAGCCTTGCATATCACTCTGATAGCCTTTCAAATGGGCATTAATCCAGCACTTTTACTGTCTCTCTCTCCGGGGATTATCTTCTGTGATCTTCCTTTTCTTTCTTTTTCCTTCCAAGTGCAGGCTGGACACCCAGTGTCATGCTTGCAAGCATTCACGCTGTTCTTGCCTGGTGAGAAGAGAGGAGCAGGGGGGTAAGCCCAGCTCCAGAGGATGGGTGAAGCTGCTGTTACCAGTATGCTGAGGGGTGCCAGCTGCCTGTGGCAACATCAGCTTCACTGTTCTATTCCTCTCTTTATCCAGCTTGCCCTTCTCTGCTGTGGTCCTGTGTTCCCCTTTGGTGTGGAAACAGCAGTGTAGCTGTTCCTGCATAACCCTCATCATGGTTTGGATGCAGTATGGGTGGCTGAGGTCTTCCCCTGCCTTTGTTCAGGGAAGTGTCTTGACTGGCTGGCAGTAAATTTTCACTGCTTTTCTTTTCTGAAGTAGCTGTTTTTGTGTATGAAGTGCACAATGCTTTCTAGATGTTAGAGAAGGCATAAATAATGAGTTGTCTTTGGAGAAGAATATAGCGGAGTTATTTGGAGCTGCTAAACCCACTGAGAAGTTTCAGAATTGTACACATCCAGAGAAGTGGTTTTGTACTTGTGGACATGTGGATATTTTTGGTCTTAATTCTTATTTGGCTTTTAGATTAATTTGAGATTGGGGCCTCATTCTTGGGATCTCTCATATGCTTTGCAAGATGTGATGTGGTGCCCACTAGCTGCATCTTCCACGTTAGTTTTGATCTTGAGGATAGGAGAAAGCAGTGTTAGCTTTCCCAAACAATGCTGGAAATTGAATAAAAGGACCGGAAGATTTGTTGACAGAAGCACTCATTGCTTTTAAAAAATCAATAGTGCCTCAGATGGCATCACGAATACTACACTAATGGAAGCTGTTACCAGAAGTGAGCAGTTAGAGCTGCAAGCCTTCTGTGAGACCAGCACTTCAGGGACGTAAAACCTAAATGGCCAAGTATTGCCCATGTGCACAGAGGGACAGGAAATGATGGTGAGTGCTGTAAATGAGCATTGCATCTGTGGTTTCTTCAGTGTCTGCCTGTCTGGCTGGTGGTGACTTTTGAGAGCTGCATATATAAACTATAAATATTTCTTTCTATCATTTATAATTTAGACCTAGGTTAGAGTAATTTACGTGCAGAATAACACTGAGGTTGAGAGCTGATTGTGTGAAAGCACGTCTCTCTCCTTTTGTCGGTGTTCACTCCTGGCACTGGGATATTACTGCATGATGGAATACAATTTCCATTTTCCATATGATTTTGTATTTGAGATAGCTTCCATTGCATAGGCTAGCATGCTAGAACTTTTCTGCAGGGTTTTTTTTTTTTTTTTTTTTTTTTAAATTCTTTATTATTTAAACAATATCATCTAACAATAACCTCTAATTTAGTAGAGGGCAAAAATACAGTCTTGTGTAGACAGATCTATCCGTCCAGCTGTTGCAAATAAATAGTGCAAAACCAAAGATAAATAAGTAACCTCTAATAACACCCTTCATTTCCCAACAGAGGTAGCAGGCAACAGGAGCTATCTTTGATGAATTTATTTCTAGCCTCACTATGGCAGATGTTTCTGGGTGAATTTTCAGTGCTGTATACGTTTAGCTATGCAGTTTCATTTAAGATTAATAAAGCTTCCACAGCTGCACTTGTACATGCAGCCTTGTCATCGTTCTCCACTTTTTTCTTCTCAGCACAGACACTTCTTTTTTCTTTGCTTTCTCCTTTATCTTTGAGTTATGTATGTATACTTGTTGCTCAAATGAGTGGAAAGATATATATATATATATGTATATATATATATAATTTAGTTCTATTAAGTAATTTATAGCACTTGGGGCTAAACTGATAATTAATTAAGGGCTCAGAAATTTGAGACTTAGCAGTGAAAATTGTGTTCTTCAAAACTCATTTCAGCTTAGCAAATGACTTTGAAAAGTGGAGGAATGCCTCCACTTTTGAGGCAGAGTGAGGAATTCTCATAAGTTATCTCTGTTGTTAATTCCTAGCCTTTCTGCTGAAATAAATCCATTAGGCATTTGTGCAGGGGGAAAACTGTACTGTAGATGTATGTTTTCATGTGTGCACATCCACTTTTTTCCCCTTTCTAAATAGTTCCTGAAATTTATATCTTAAGATATTGCACTGAGGAGTAAAAGCACTATGGTTTCTGTTAAGTTCCTATTTTATGTTGTCATTAGGGAGAAATACAACTTCGCTACAGAAATCTGGGATAGACAGAGTCTAATGTTCAAATGTTTTTGCAACTTAATAGTTGGTTGGTTGGTTGTTTTTTTTTGTTGTTAACAGTAAGAAATCCCATAAAACTTCCTTTAGAAAACAATTTTTTTTTCCTTTATGCAGGCTTGTTTGAACTGTATTTCCTGGCAGCACCAGCACCTATCAAAAAACAAGTTAGAAGAAGGTAGCTGAAATCAGAGCCTTGGGCTAAATATTTCCTCCTCTGTTCTAATGTTTAACTTCTCATATGGAGTGGTGCTCTTTCATAACACTAGTAATAGTAGTTTGTTCCTGTCTGAAGGCATTCTTGTAGCAAAGAATCTTACTCATGAAGCAGCTAAGTAAGTGCTAGTATAGCTCTTCTTTTTGTATGTCTTGATATTATAAGGTGTATTTGAGTCTCGTGCATCACTGCATTGGGTTGACACTCTCTTCCCTAGAGATATTCCTGTACATCCCTCTGTTCCTCACATTTCCTGAGAGAGACTCTTGTCATTCAGCTTTACATGTGTGACATTAATAAATGGATGGTGTTGGGGCTTAATTTCCAAAAGTTTTCCCATTTTTACCTTCCCTAAGCAAAGATAATTAGAGCTTTGCTATGGAGAATGTGTTCTTTGGTTATTTCTTCTGGGTTAGGTGAGTGATGCAGTGCTTTAGAAAGACCTGGACATATGCAGATAAAAGCTTTTTACAAAAGCTAACTCTATTAAGTTATGTAGTGAAATGGGAAAATGTCTGCATGAGAAGATGTATTAACAGATACAGACTAAAAAATTCGTCCTCGCCAACATTTTACTGTTAGAAAATACTGATACAAATTATGGTTAGGTAATTGAATATACAGGATGAAATATGTCATTTGCAAGACGTAAGCCATAAATGATAGTGTATGGAAGAGTATTCCTGTAATTAAATCAGTGCCAACTGCTTTATTGCAACGCTCTTTTTGATCCTTTTATTAAAGTATACTTAAAGAATACCCTCTGTTTTAGGTTTGTAGAAATACAATTCCCTCATTGTAAGGAAAAGAAGTTTCTATTATAAATCTTTTGTTTCTAAAATGAAATCTGCCAGTTGCAAGTTAGAGCAGAAAAAATCCCTCTTCCCCTCCTGCAGATTTAATTTAAAAACCCACAAAACCTCAAAAGATATATCTGAACTTCCTTATAATTGACAAAATTTTCCATTTAAAAATGTATAACAGATGTCCTGTGTATACCCAAGTACTTTAAAGTGTTGGAGAATGCTGATTATGAGAAAGCAAGAAGTCCTTTTGAAGGGTTATAGTGTTTTACTTCAGGGATGAATTAGGCATGTTTTTAATCTTTGTGTTTTCAAGGCATTATGCAATGTCCAGTTCTCACAAACCATCTGCAGATGTATTTTCCTATTACTGTCTTAAAATAAAGGCTAAGGCTGCCAGGGTGTCCATCTCATGTGTAGCTGCTGTCATTCATAGTCTAAGCGGATCCGTAAATCAAAAGAGCTGTAGGAAGGTTGCCCAGGGTGCTGGAGGTCGTCAGCTTGGAGCTGAGCCAGTGCTACCTCGCTGCCTTCAGCTGCAGCGGGGCTGGGATTTCTCTCGTGATGCTGTTGTTGGATCAGGACTTAAAAATTTAGCTTGAAGATTTGAATTTTGAGTGGTGCTGTGTGGGAGTTGGACTTACTTGTAGTGCCTTTCTACCCTCTGGCAGATCGACGCTCCCTCCTTACTTAGTATTGTCCACCAGATCTCCAGAGGTCCCTTCCAAACCCTGCAGCTCTGTGATTCTGTGAAGATGTATTGAAATTTAGACACGCCAAGGTGTCTTCCTTCCCTGTGCCCTCATTACTTCCTATTCAGCTCCCAGGGGCTGATCTTCTACTAACAGTGTTCTCCTAGCATGTGCCCAGAGGTGCTTGGTGAATTTCATCACTGTGCCACTGGAAAAAACAAACAAACAAAAAAAAAACCAAAAACACTATGGAAGTGTCCTCAAACTGAAATGAACAGGGAATTGTTCCCAGGTGTCCCTTTACAGCTGCATTTCTGCAGGCCCCAGTTCCAAGCCTCAGAACAATTGATGGCAGGTCTGAGCCTACTGGGATTCAAGGTATTTCTCTTGCAAGAAGTCTGGAAGAAATGTGGTCACAACAGCAGAGCAGGATCTTGCTCTGTCAGAACACGAGTCAGAAATGAGAGGTGGCAGCTGAGGGTATAACTGTAAATCTTTGTTGCTTTTTGTCAGCTGTGTTGCTGCACTAGTTCATTTTGCAATGGATAAAGCTGCTTTTTGAGTTACATTCTGGGAACTACTTCTTTTTTTGTTTGTTTGTTTTCTGACCTGATTGTGTTTTGTTCTATTGAGGTGTTATAATTGTTCTTGAATTCAATATTTAGGTTTTTCTAGGTCCATGGGAATTAAAATATGCCATACACTAGGGAAAGCAGTCATTCAAAACCAGATATTATTTCCTGCCTTGCCTCAAGCCAATTATTTAAACTGAAATATTGGTTTAATTATTGCTTTAATTTCTTCTTCCTCTTTTTATTTTTTTTTAAGGTGGATTTACGTTACTCCTGCAAATGCTGTTGTTTATGAACAGCTTCATATAGAGGATCTGTGTTGGATACTGTTCACCCAAGTAAAGACGCTTGTGGGAAAGGGACTGAAAACCCTGCACAAATAAATGCTATGTTTATAACGTGATGATGTCAGTGGTTCCTGACTGATACAAGCACAGCTGGCAGGGCTTCAGTGGTTAGGTAACAGAGCAAAACTGTTGTTTAATCTGCTTGTGGCTTGCTTCCTTGTGACAGCATGCAAATAAATAGACCCAGATCTTCACAGTGAAACAAAAGCAAACTGAGGAGAATGGAAGATTTTAAACTTCTGCAAATGGTTTTCCTCTCACTTTCAGAATTCTGAAGCAGTAATAATGTTTTGTGGTCTCATTTTACATCATCAGAGAAGGATTCAATTGGCAGAACAAGATAAACTCTCCCTTGATTTTTAACTTGTGCTAGGAAACTAGGAATAAAAAAAACTCAGAAGCAAGCCCAAGACTGGGTTATTACTTTTGTGTTAGACTGTAAGTGCCCAGGATCCACTGAGACCTTTGTTTGGATTAGTTTCTGCATAATAACGGAGTTATTGCAGAACTGGGATACTCAGTTGTAAATTTTCAGAGTAATGGAAATGGAAACAGTAGTAATAGTATCTGGCCATGAAAATACAGCATCTCTGTGGTGTCTTCATCAGTTCCTAGAGCTAGGGCAGGAAAAAGCAGGCAGGATTGTCCTGCGTGTCCACTGATGGAGAACTCCATGACAATGTTTTTTTGGGGGGGATTTTAGTGATATTAAGGTCAGATATTCAAATGCAGCCTTAGGAAAAATATATCCCTCTTGTCTGTACCTACTTATTTAAACAGAAAAAAATAGCCATGCTTCAAATTATTTATAGGAGTCCCCAAAGGCCTGTTTTTATGTACACAGGTGGAAGGGCTCCATTATAAAACTTAAAAGCTTTTTAAAAACACTTTTCTTAGGGGCACAGAAATCTGAAAGAAAGTATAACTCAATGAAGTTAACTAAATATTGTATTTGGATTAAAAGGTCTAGGAAAAATGGCATGATTAAATAACTTCTTATTCTCTCACTGAAAAAACATACGGATTAAAATCCATGGCATTTTGGCTCTCTTGCATGTACACTCTGGTGCCACTTGTTTCTGCTCGGGTTGCTCTTCTCTGCCTGAGAATACTTGATAGTTT
Source organism: Alectoris magna (assembly GCA_030625065.1). Classification (NCBI taxonomy): domain Eukaryota; kingdom Metazoa; phylum Chordata; class Aves; order Galliformes; family Phasianidae; genus Alectoris; species Alectoris magna. The sequence goes on from CM060564.1 coordinate 36,933,935, forward strand.
CTGGGTGAGATATGGTATAATTATCTGCCTCGAAGCTTTTAGAAATCTGACTTGGTTTTTGCTCTCAGATTCCTATGGTCTATTCCTGACAGTTTTTTCATACTGTTTCAAATAATAACTTTTTAATGATGTCATTTTTGTTATGTTCTGTCAACGTATTGAAATGTAGCATAAAAATATTTTTTTGAGTTGGTAGAGTACTTAAAAAATAAAATCATTTAATTGGAAAGCTACATAGCAACTGTGTGAAGTCCCAGGCAATATTTTATATTCATTATTCTGTGACCCAAATCCATTCTTGTGCTCTGTTGTGGATGACTGGCAGTTCTTAATTTAATTTATCCGTCTTCTTTCACAAATGAGGATAAGCTATGGATTTAATTTATTCTTTTGTATTATAATATGTAATAAGTGTATCAAAGAATACAGAAGACAGCAAAGATTATCAGATGCTAAAGCTCTGGAGAATTCGGAGCATTGTTAGTGCTATCTAGTAAATGTTTATGGATCATGTTTGTAGAGAATAAAAAGAACAACCATTGTGGACCCCTCTTAACACCCTATTTGTTTTGATTTGAAATTTAAGGTACTCTGTGCTACATCAAGATTTTTTTTTCTGAGTATGAAATATGACTTTGATTTTATTTAAAAAGCAAGTATTTTAAAAGCATAATAGTAGAGTAGATAACATAGTGTTTCTTATAACAACAGTCATTATGTGATGTGTGTATTTAGGCAGTTTTATCAATTTAGAATCTTTTCTAATGTCTGGTAACGAATTGTGGAACTTGAAGCCTGAGTGAATAGCACTATTAACTGGAGTATATATTAACCAAAGGTGGAGTTATTAACTACTCCTGTTCATTATCTGTGGAGGTTTCCTAGAGCATCAGTTTACCTCAGAGGCTTTTGTTAGCTCTTTTTTGTTTGACTGATTTCTATCTACCTTTCAAGCAAGAAAATTGGGACAGCAGTTCATTTAAGAAGGTAGCTTTGTTGTTGGACTGAAAATCACAGTAAGTGTCCTAGCCTTTTATCTGATTCTGCAGTAACTTGTTTATTTTCTGTGATTATTTATGTGGATGAAGCCAGTGTCTTAAGTGAATGACTTACACAGTGTGAGCCTATAGAAACTGGTAGATTTATTGAACCTTCTTCCAGTAACATGCTTTATTGTTGTCAGATGAAAATACGAATAGTCCATTTTCGTCTTTTACAGTGTTCTAAAAAATGGATTTATTTTATAAACTGCTGTCAATAAAATCTATTTTTGTGTTTATCTATACCTGAGTCACTCAGGAGCTTTTATTCCCCATTGTTGTTTTGTTCACTGAATATTCATCTTAAAACTGTGTGGAGCTGCAATTTCATTTACATTTCTTACATTTTTTCTTGCTGCCTATGTATTGAAACGTCACAGTGCAATTTTGTCTTAATATTTTGATTCTCTTGCTTGTAACGTAGTCACAAAAGATTTGCAGAGACTTCTAGGATTGTAAGAAAGAAAATGCTTCACTGAGACATGGCTGCTTAAATACAGTCCTGTAGGAGATTTTTTTTTTTTTCTCCCAATCACACAAACAGCAGTTTTCTTCTTGTGTTTTCCAGTCTTTTATCCAGGCTTTGCCTTTTAGGGAAATAATTCTCTATGCTGTCACTAGCATGCCTGTAACTGGGTGGTGTAAAAAGTCAGTGTACCTGTTAACGTTTTGTAACAGCCAACAAGTGATTTTTTAAGATGTCTGGAGACTGTAGAGAAACAATTAATTGCAGAAGGAAAGGAGTTGCAGCTATGTTGCAAGGAGAAAGGCAGCAGTACAAGGTGCAAAGCATGAAGCTGAGCAAGCATGTACAAAAACACATTGGGTTAACATCCCTTGACATCGACTGTTTAAAAGAAGGAAAACAAAGTGCAGAAATACATGGCACAAACAAGATAGTGATATCCTTTGGGCAAGAAGTAGCACATGGAAGAGTAAAGGACATGAAGAAAAGGGTTAGATATGTGGGAAGTGAAAGGAAGCAGAAGGAAGGTGTGGCTTATGTAGGTAGGTGTAAGTGGCTTATGCTGTAGGAAGGGAAGCAGAGGCATCACACCCATGAAAAGGCACCTGGAGAGAAATGAGCAGTTCCCTTGTGGCTGTAGGTGATCTCAGGAGGAGAGAAAGTCCATGGGGCAAGGAAGGGGTCAGTGCAGCAGTCCCCAGCACAAAGGGGGAACTGTTCAGCATTCTGGTGGTGGCTTAAATGAGAGTGCTTTATATTTAGTTCATTGATGCAATGAACGTACAAGTAACTGTAGCAATGTCAGAATGTCTTATTAATTGAAAAAGCAACAGAATACCTGTTAAAACAGAGCAATAGTATTCTTATTTGTTTAACACTTCAGTCTTGAAGCTGCAGTACTGTATCTAGTTCTGGGGTCCCCAGTTTAAAAAGACAAGAAACTACTGGAGAGAGTCCAGCAGATGGCCACAAAGATGATGCGGGGCCTGAAGCATCTCCCTTATGAACAAAGGCTGACAGACCTGGGGCTGTTCAGCTTGGAGAAGGGAAGGCTGAGCAGGGATCTCATCAATGCTTATATATACCTGCAGGGCAGGTATCAAGTGGATGAGGCCAGGCTTTTTTTTGGTGGTGCCCAGTGTCAGGATAAGGGGCAACAGGCACAGGAAGTTCCATCAGAACATGAAAAAGAATTTCTGTACTGTGATGCCAACAGAGCACTGGAACAGGCTGCCCAGAGAGGGTGTGGAGGTATGCAAAACCCACCTGGACAGTTTCCTGTGCAACTTTCTTTAGGGAACCTGCTTTAGCAGGGGTCGGACTAGGTGAGCTCTGGATGTCCCTTGCAACCCGTAGGATTTTGTAATTCTGTGATTCTGTATCTTGTGTTTTCTTTGGGAAGCAGTAGGTCTCACCTGTCTGTAGCAGTCATGCTGCCATTCCTTCCTATGCCCTGTAGAGCACGTCCTTGGACTGGTTGCGGTGCCTTTCCTGCCTTAGCCACTCCTGTGTGAAACCCAGGAGATAATGACTTCCACTTTTGTAAAGGACCTTGTGAAATGCAGGAGCTACCTGTTAATTTTTGCATTGCCATGCTGGTCATAGTTTAGATTGTCTCTTAGCTTCTTACAGAAAGACTGAGTAAGGCATAGCATTTAGTTTTCAAGGAACCAGCTGGAGGAACAGTTAACTATTTTTTATATGTTGTGATTGTGCATCCCATGTAGTTTCACTCTTGTAGACATTAAAGTATTAAGTTCAAGAACTCAGGTGGAAGGAGGGGCAGAAATGCAGAGATCTAGGGCTGCAGAGATTCTTAGGGAAATACCTCTGCCTCCTAAGAACTGACAGTTCTAGGTGTATGCTTTTGGCCCAGTGTTAATGCTTACACGTACCAGAGTTTGCTGGTAATAGAATTAAAAAGAATCACAGTTCTTGACTAAGAAGAAATGTGAAGGTTCATGTAGATTCTCCATGTCAGCTGGTAAATTAAGGAGAGATATGCAGTGCTATGAAGATCGAAGAAAACAGAAATAAAGAATGAGGTTGTTAACTAAGCATTGTGTGCAGAGCTGGTTTCCTTATGGCTGTCACTGCCCAGTGACAATGCAAAGAGTAAAATGTGAGGTAATTCTTCTGCACATTACTGGTACTGTAGTGCTGTGATTGGGTCTTTTTTGCTGTGGGCATTGTATAAGCTTCTAGTAAACTGCCAAAACTACTTGCAAGCTTGGGGACTCAAAAAGTTACACACCATTTTGGAATTCTGTATGTAAATATATATCTGTTATGCCATTCTAGCATCAGGTAGAAATGAGGCTATCAGTAATATATTAAATGTAATAAATAAGCATCTATTAGAGTGGCATGAGTTTTCCTGAGGCAGAAGTAGTAATAGTATTTTCTTAAGGAATCACTTTGGGAATGTGTAGGGAGTACAATGATCACTAATCTGCCGCATCTTTGGGAGGAAACAAATACTCATATTCCCTTGTGAATAATAACAAATGTAATGAGCTGTTTTTTGTGACACTTCATTTAGGTGTTATTGTAGATTTAGAATATGCAGAATAATATATCAATTCTTTCTCTTTTTACAGAGGGAAACGAAAGGTCAGTTTCTCATAGATCACATCTGCAACTATTACAGCTTGCTGGAGAAGGATTATTTTGGCATTCGATATGTTGACCCTGAGAAGCAGAGGGTATGTATACGAATTCTGAGTACATTTATTTTAAGTAATGATAAATTATTATTTTTCTCAATAAACAGGAACATTCTAATGCAAATGTGTCTCTGAGCATAATCCATAGATGTTCCACAGATTAGTTGATTAGATTAATTTTTCCCTTGCTTCCTCTATTTAGTTTCAGTTTAATTGATATATTCTGATTTGTATAATTCTTCTGAAGGTAGAAAAGATTTATAGTCATGACTCAGAGGTAGCACAAGATGGCTCTAGGCTATGGCAGTGCACTGAAATTTGGTATTTCTCTTATTTTGCCAAGTATGTTTCTTGGGAGATGTAGGTAGGAATGTTGTTGAGCTTAACAACCAGAAATAGTCATTCCATTCTACTTCTCACAGAATGAATAGGCTATACACAAAATAGGTATGATTTGTCAGGTTGTGGGATGTTCTTCAGGTTAGTTCTCCCTTTGATCGTCTTTATATTTGCATAATAAAGTTTACTAGCCTCTTCTCTAGGCAGCTCCATGGACAGTGCTTAGTCATTTCTCTTAGGTGAAAGGTGATCCAGCAGGTTATGATCTGTAGGTGTCAGTCCCTGTTTGGTTTCACATGACTGTTACTATGTGAGAATGAAAAAGGACGATCAGCACAGGAAGCAGATGTCTTCAGTAGTGAAATTCAGAAGTGCTTCTCGTGGTCTCAGGATTAAGACTTAAATATGACTTTTAGCATGTAAGGCATGTGCTGGCAATCTCTGGAAATTGGCACCTGTTTGAAATTGCTGTGGTCGAGGAGGAGAAACGTAGTTTTCTGAGTGTCTACACTAAAATTAATTATCTCAGAAATCACTGAAATCATCACTCTCTGCTCAGAAGTACAAAACTGGAATAGCTTTGCTAAACTGCAGCAGGTGATTTTCATTACATCTTTTAAACCTGCCTTCAGGTATGGGACTCCCAGCTCAAGGAAGACACAGATCTGTTGAAGTAGGTCTAGAGGAAGCCACGAAGATTATCAGAGGGCTGTAGCACCTTTGAAGACAGGCTGAGGGAGCTGGGCTTGTTCAGCCTGGAGAAAAGAAGGCTTTGGTGAGACCTCACTGTGGTCTTCCATTACTGAAAGGGAAAAGGAGGGTGACCAACTTTTTGTATGGACAGACAGTGAGAGCACAAGGGAAATGGTTTTGAACTAAAATAGGGGAGATTTAAATTAGATGTTGGGAGGAAATTCTTTACTTAGAAGGTGGTGAGGCAGTGACACAGGCTGCCCAGAGAAGCTGTAGATGCCCCATCCCTGGAGGTGTTCAAGGCCAGGCTGGATAGGCAGTCCTCTCCACAGTAGGGAGTTGGAATCTTCTATGTCCCTGCAACCAAAGTCATTCTATGATTCTTTGATTATATTAAAAACAAACAAAAAATAGCAGAATAACTAGCAGGTTTTTTCGATCAGTGTACGCAATCATTTGTGATCTGTAAAGCTATAGACATTTTAACATGGTTGAAATTGGTAAGAGAAGTGGTAATCCTGGATTAGACTGTGACTAGGTTGGTCCTAATGAATACTTATTTTTGTTAGGTCTTGCTCTGACAGTCACTCAAAAATTGCTGTGGTAAATTAATTTTCCATAACAACAGTCAAGAGGGTTGTTTTTTTTTTTTTTTAACATAGTAAAACTTCTGTTTTGCCTACTACCACAAAAAAAATGGTACATCAGAGAAAGCTCCGAAGACCTACTTCTATTGGTGTGCCTGTTATATCATACTTCCATTTTTCAAGGAGATACAAGTGTACTGACTAATCTAGTACCTTATTCTTTTTGCCTATACAGTTGCCCATTTACTTCTTGTAGAACAGCTGATTCTGTGTTAAGTTTATGAAAGATTATATTTTATACTGAAGCTTAAATTTTCTCTTAGGTACTGGACAAACACAGTCTGAGAAAACTTAAATGTCCTTTCCTAAAAAAATCTTTATTTCCCTTTCTTTCTATCAACTTAAAATACTGTGTACACCCTGTAGTACTATGGTTTATATCACCTGGCCCTCTTTTCAGTAAGATTTTGTTATGCAAACTTCTCAACCCTACATTTTCCATTTATGTTTTTAAATGCTGATTTATAATTACTCTCAAGATTTTAAGCTGTCTCACTCCAGTTACTAGAGATGATTTGATATTTATGTATCTGGCATATGAGGTGAGCAAATGAGGCCAAGATGTTGCCTGACTGATGCATTACAAATTCAGAGCAGTTAAGAGATGTGGGGAAGACAGGGAAGTTAGTGACAGTAAAGAATCCTAGTGAACAGGTCATAAGGTGGAGATTGTCATCACCATGGATCCACCTACATCTCGTTGATCCACAGGGGGCTGCAGGTTGGTCAGTGAAGTCTTGTTAACCAGCACAGTCAACATGAGGGGCATCCATCCTACCCCCAAACTCTTTGGTTTTTGCCCTCTTCTGCTCTGGTGCACCTCTGGCTGCTCAGGGCAACAGCACCTGCTCCTCCTGTCAGGTAATTGGCAGTCACGTGCCTGCTACCTGGCAGACTGGTGGGCATGTGTGCTGACTCCATAGTGGTCATCTGCGACCATGAAATGGTAGAGTTCTTGATTCTTGGAGGAGCCAAGAGGGGGAGCAGCAAAACTGCTACCTTGGACTTCCGGAGAGCAGACTTTGAATTGTTTAGAAGACTAGTAGGGGCAGTCCCTTGCAATTCAGTCTTAAGGTGTAAAAGGGTCCAAGATGGCTGGTTGGTCTTCAAGAAGGGAGTCCTAAAGGCGCAGAAGCAGGTGGTCCCCCTGAGCTGCAAAATGAGCTGGCAGGGAAGAAGACCTGCGAATAAGAATAGGAAGCTATACTTGAGGCTCCCGGAGAAAAAGAGAACCTACCTCCTGTGGAAGAAGGGACGGGCAACTCAGAAAGAGTACAGGGAAGTTGTAAGGACATGCAGAGAGAAAATCAGAAAGGCAAAAGCCCAGCTTGAACTCAACCTGGCCACTGGGGTACAAAGGAACAAGAAACTTTTTTACAAATACATCAACAGTAAGAGGAGGACTAAGGAGATCCTCTATTCTTTACTGGATGAGGCTAGGAATGTGACCACTAAGGACAAGGAAAAGGCAGAGGTTCTCAATGCCTTCTTTACATCTATCTTTAAAAGTCAGACCAGTTCTCCTCAGGGTACTCCACTCTCTCACCTGGTAGTGACACAGTCAGAGACCTACTATTCCAACTAGATTGGCACAAGTCCATGGGGCTGGATGAGATTCATCTGAGAGTGCTGAGGGAACTGGTGGAGGTGACAGCTGAGCCACTTTCCATCGTCTATCAGTGCTCCTTGTTGTCTGGTGAGGTCTCAGAAGACTGGAGGCTTGCCAGTGTGACTCCCATCTACAAGAAGGGTAGTAAGGAGGACCTGGGGAGCTACAGGCTAACATAGCTTGAGCTTGGTGCCAGGGAAGGTTATGGAGCAGATTGTCTTGAGGGAGATCACGCGGCATGTGCGGGAAGACTTGGGGATCAGGCCTAGCCAGCATGGGTTCATGAAGGGCAGGTCTTGCATGACCAACCTGATCTCTTTCTACAACCTATTGACCTGTCTGGTGGATGAGGGAAAGGTTGTTGATGTTGTCTACCTCGACTTCAGCAAAGCCTTTGATGCTCTCTCTCACAGTATTCTCCTGCAGAAGCTGGCAGCCCGTGGCTTGGATAGGTACACTCTTGACTGGGTAAAGAACTGGCTGGAGGGTCAGGCCCAGAGAGTGGTGGTAAATGGAGCTAAATCCAGCTGGCAACTGGTAATGAGTGGTGTTCCCCAGGGGTCGGTGCTGGGGCCTGTCCTCTTCAGTATCTTTATTGACAACCTGGATGAGGGGATTGAGTGCAAGCTCAGTGAGTTTGCAGATGATATTAAGTTGGCTGGAAGTGTCGATCTGCCTGGGGATAGCAAGGCCCTACAGAGGGATCTGGACAGGCTGGATAGCTGGGCTGAAGTCAATGGGATGAGGTTCAACAAGGCACTACACTTTGGCCACAACAACCCCAGGTAGTGCTATAGGCTTGGGTGGAGTGGCTGGAAGACTGTGTAGAAGAAATGGACCTGGGGGTATTGTTTTACGCTAGGCTGAACATGATCCAGCAGTGTGCTGAGGTGGCCAAGAAGGCCAATGGCATCCTGGCTTGCATCAGAAACAGTGTTGCCAGCAGGAACAGGGAGGTAATTGCCCCCCTGTACTCAGCACTGGTGAGGCTGTACCTCTAGTACTGTGTCTGGTTTTGGGCCTCTCACTGCAACTGAGACACTGAGGCCCTGGAGCGTGTTCAAAGAAGGGCTATGAAGCTGGTGAGGGGTCTGGAGCACAGGCCTTATGAGGAACGGCTGAGGGAGCTGGGATTGTTCAGTCTGGAGAAGAGGAGGCTCAGGGGAGACCTTATTGCTCTCTATAACTTCCTGAAGGGAGGTTGTAGTGAGCTGGGGGTCGGCCTCTTCTCTTGTGTCATTAGTGATAGGACTAGAGGGAATGGCTCCGAGCTGCGGTAGGGGAGATTCAGACTGGATGTTAGGAAATACTGTTTCTCTGAAAGAGTGGTCAGCCACTGGAACGGGCTGCCCAGGGAGGTGGTGGAGTCACTGTCCCTGGAGGCGTTCAAGAAATGTTTGGATGTTGCATTGAGGCATATGGTTTAGGGAGTGCTATTGGTAATAGGTGTATGGTTGGACTGTATGATCTTGTAGGTCTTTTCCAACCTTGGTGATTCTGTGTGTGATTCTCAAAAACAACCCCAAAAGTCAGCCTGACCTGCAAACATGAGCCACAAGCAGATTCTTTCTTGTCACTCAACCACGAGTTCTTCTTGTTGACCTATCATGGTCTCAGGCAGGTGCTGCTGAACCATCTTTGGGACAACAGTGCTTTCTTCCAACTTCTCACATAAGCATATATATAACTTTTCTAATTAGGTATTAGTAAACTCTCTTATGAATTAGGACATGAATGAAATTGAATTATATGGGACAGTCCTTAAAACAACCTCAAATTCCCTGGATGGTGAGTTGAAAGTAGCATACACTTTTATTTTAGGCTTATTACAAATCATGAAAATAAGTAATTTCCAAATGCAGAACCTTCTTTTGTCTCTTCTTTGCACTGCTTGTTTCTACTTTATTTATTTATTTTTTATTTATTTAAGATAGCACTTCTAGATATTTATACACATAACACGTTCCCTTGGAATAGATATTTACTCTACAAAAAACCCTGTCCTAGGGAATAAAATTCAGACATGTATAATAAAAAAGTACTGGTTTTATGTTGACTGTCTATTTTTGAATGTGCACTTGTGGTTTGCTTACCTGAGTTTTATGTCTGTATCAGATGCATGAGTACCTCCAAATTAAATGCGGAAAAAAAGTAGAACTGCTACTACAGTTTTTTCCTTTCAGGGGAAGACTATTTTGATCTTATTCTACCCTAACAATCTCCTATGCTACTACAGTGATATGAATAAGTTAGCTGAAGCCTAAACATTGTAGCTAGATGAAGTTTATCAGTAAATGGATCAGCAGAGTACTAGAAGAAAATCATGATTTTGAAATGGTGAAGTAAGTGATGACACTTTCCGCAGTTTTGTATTTTGATAGTTGTGAGTTTAGCTTGATCAAATAAATAAAAACAGCAAAAAACCCAGTCCTTAGATACCTGGTTATAGAGATAAGCTGCAGCAAACAGTAAGTGTTGGGCAGTAAATATCTGTAGGTACTCACAATATGCTTGTTTTAAAATAAAAGATAGATTTGGATTTCTTTTTAAGAGCTTATTTCTGAAGTTATGTCTGATGATTTGACTGAGAACAATTGCTTTGAAAGGAAGTGATAATTCATCCAAATATACTTTAGGATAAATCATCCTAAGCTTGACTCCGAACTTGAGAGGAATTTACTGTTCCAGCTGGTTGCACTTCAGCCTATTTGGCCCAATGGGATTCATCCAAGAGTTCTGAAAAAGCTGGTTCGTATCATAACAAAACCTTTCTCAATTATTTTTCAATGGTGTTGGGAATCTCGGGAGGTCTTAGTCGACTGGAAGCTGGAAAAGATTATGGAAATTTTCAAGAAGGGTAAGAAGGAAGATCCTGGTAATTACCGACCTATCACTTACAAACTATCCCACTGTTATCAGAAGTAACTAAAGTTGTTAACCAAAATTAGAGAACTGGGCAGTCATCAACTCTGTGAAGTTTAAAAAGAGCAAGTGCCAGAATTTGCACCAGGGACAGACAAGGCTGGCTGTATGTACGGACTGGGAGATGAGATGCTGGGAGAGCAGCCCTTCAGAAAAGGAATCTTGTGGCTCTGGCTGACAGCAAGCTGAACTAGTAGTTAAAAAATGCTCTTTGGATGCTCCTTTGGGGAAACTGTGCCCTAGGGTAGCTTGGAAAAAGCCAGGATTATACTAAATTTGCTGTAAATTGTAGTATGTCATTTTATGTTTAATTGTACTGCAGTGGGACCAAATGAGTTCTTAGTTCTGTTGAATCCTTAGCCTGCATTCCTGTGGAAGCTAGGTTTGTTTATAGGATCACCATACCTTTCTCCTGAACTCTCACCTGTAACAACTTTTGAAGCAGGTTTCAGTCAAATTTTGCTGAGGATGTAGGTCTGAAGTATTTCCACAAGATTTCACAAAGATGAGGTGCCACATCTGTGAGTAAAACCCTGCTACTCCTCTTATTAAGAGAACTGCTATAGGGCAAGCACTATATATTCACATATATAGTGAATCTGAAGAGAATGGGTGAGATGCAGTCAAGGAATCCAGGAACCTTTACTTGGAGTTTGTATTTGTTTTTTAGACATCACCTGGAGGTGGTGTTAATGATTCTGCTGCTCAAGGAACTATTTATTGATAGTTTTTCCATGCACTGGCTATTATACTGAGGCCAGCTATAGCACTGCCACCCTTGAGGAAGTGCAGCATAGCTAATTCTATTCCAAAGGCCCCAGGCTGATAGAGTGCCTATATTTATTATGTAGCAACTGTTCAGCATCTCTCATTAGAAGGAGGATTCCTGTTGAAAGAGACCACTGATATTGAGAATAGTGGAAGACTGGATTGAAAGAATAAGGCAGTATACTGAAATTTATTCTTCACATTTCTTTGGGAGGGCACCTGAGCAGAGATTTAAAGTTGGAAATGCTAAAATATAAGGTTTGTGGGTTTGAGGCTTTTTTTTCTTCTTTTTTTCCTCCAACAGGGATTTGAGCGTGTGAGTGTGATTTTGTTCTTAGAATATATGTAATGGTAGATAGGTAAAAATGGTTTGGGATTAACAAAGGGGTGTGTTGAAAGAGTTGTGTGATATGCAAAGAACTTGTAGGTCTGTGAAGTACCCGTGAGGTCCCACCAGTTGCCGTGGAAGTGTTTGAGACTGTAATCACTCTGAAGCATCAATATACTTTCTCATTTGGATAGGTCATTGGGTTGTCTGGGAACAGCAATGTGTGCACTTCCCAGATACATGTTCTGCACATATATGCCTGGCAGTATTAGAAAAAAGCTATTAACTCAGTGAAATTGCTGTATCAATACACTCTCACTAACAGAGTGGATCTGCAGTGGTGGCTGTGACTACACTGACATTTTCTGACATCTCCAGAGCATGGAGCCTGGCCCTGTGTATTGTTAGAAAGATGACAGTGGACACTACTGCCTTGCTTGTACTCTGCCTGTAATTTCCTTAAAGAACAGTCAGAAATTCAATCTCCATTTTGCTTTCAAGCTTAGAAGCACTGAAAGCTGATAGGCTCATCTTCACATAGGCAGATTTTTTGACAGATTACATGCTCATTTCACTAGTAAGGCTGTTGGAGAATCCCCATTATAGTCTAGAATATATCATGTATAACAGACCTGGACAGAGTGTTTAACCTTACAGCACAAATTGTTCAGCAATCTCTCAGTATTTAATAATAAAGGAAGTTGGAGGCTTCTGTCCTAGAGTAAGAGATTCCTTTACCATAATATAGCAGTTCTGCTATTAATGGGGCATGTACACAAAATGTACAGCAGTGCTTCATCAAAGAGACCTTTTGAAGGAGTCAGCAAGTCTTGGGTACAGCTGATCTCTGCTTTATTAGTAGCAGCTATTTAATGTTCTTCAACACGCACACTTGTTTTCACGTGAGGGTGGTGAAGGTTGACAGAAAGAGACAACAGAAAATTTCCAACCTCAATTAACAAAGCTACATTTTTTTTGTATTGGCTTGGAAGGGTCCATAAAGCTGTAGGAAGAGAATGATAGAGTGACTGAGCCATAGGTTAATTAAAATTTTAATGCTTCACTTCGTCTATCATCCTGTACAGGGTTATCATAAAAATTATGTGCTTTTGCATTGTGTAGATATGGTACTGATTGGTACCTACAGGTAAGGTTATGCTGTTTCAAAAACTATTGTAAAATTAGAAAAGAGAAGGCCACAAGAATAACATAAAATAGACTAGGAGAATTCATCCAGGAAGAGATGTAACAGATTGAGTAGGAAATACAGTATAAAATGGCTGGGAGAGAGTGACCAGGTGAAGATAGTTAAGTAATTCTTAGGGCGAAAGGCACCTTGCAAAATCATGAAGCATTTGATGTACTGAAAGGCTATTTTTAAAATACTATCCTTAGTCAAAAATATATTATTGTAGATGCCAAAATTATTTTAAAATGTTGAAAAATAAATATTTAGACAAATTGCTGAAAGTCTACAAAGACTAACACATAAGTGGAGCCTAAAATGGGTGCTGCTGGAAAAAGGGACCAGTGACTAAACCAAACAAGCAACTACTTTTGTTCTTTTTTTAGAAGTGTTTGCTTCAAGCTACTTTCTGGACAGAGTGCTGTGTTAAATAGATACTTTTCCCAACCAGTGTAAGTGCATTTATGAACCCTAAACATAAATTCGACACATAAATGGTAGTGTGAATATGTACTCACACTTAATTCAGCAGTAATGCTACTAACTGATATATCTTTTGTGAAGACTAGTAACCTTATAAACTGAACTATTGTACAGGCTGCTCTAATAAAAAGAAAGATTTTTCTTTCATCACTGTAAAGCTGTTCAGATTGTAAGAGTGTGGCAATTCAAGCATACATCAATACATGAGGATTTGACAGACAGATATTCAACTAATGTGGAGGTTATGGGTCAGCTGAGTTTCTCTAGCTTATGGCATTGGACATTCTCTGAAAAAAGTACAATTGCAATAACAGAGTGAGAGTTTGAAAAATTTTTTAAAAATTCCAGCTCATAATTGTACGAAAGGTGCTCCTGTTCTAGTAAGTGGTACTGTTTCTGGTCTGTTGTTACATCTTGCTTAGCACACCACTGACCAGAGTTGTCCTAATTTTTAGAAGAGTAGGGAAGAGCTCTTCTGCTGCAATAGAGCAGTATCAGTATTCTTGTTTTACAGTCTCCTGAGGGCATAAAAAAAATTATGTCAACCCTAGGGCATGAGGAAAGTGGCAAGCAGGTACCATGGGTCATTTGGCTGGTATAAAGTAGGCACCCAATTAATTTCCTTGTCTGACAGCTGCCATTAGCTTTGGATACTGTGACAGTTTTTTTTTAAAGTTTAAATTTTGTCAGGCAGTGACCTGGTGCAAGCTGCTGCCTCGAGGCTAAAGCAAATTGATTTCGCTCTTGCTTTTTATTAAAGGGAAAGGCTAGGTATTCATTCTAATGATTAATGTATGGCTGAGGTTTAAATAAAATAATTTTCTAGCAGCAATTCCATGCATTTTTCCATATTCATACTCTTTTTTATCCCTTGAAGTCTTCAAGTCTAGTCCATTATTGGCCAGAGTATTACTATGATGTCTGCTGGTTCTTCTGTTTCACCATAGGCATGTCTGAGCACTGTGTATTGCTTGCTGGAGAAAATTTAAGTATTAGTGGTATTTCAGCTGTTTTGGTTGTCCCTTTGTTACTGCTAATCTTGCAAACACATGGATAAAATCAAAACCCTCTGCTGTTAAGGAAGAGGTAGATATCACTGAATTTGTTGGCCAGATCCCCACTGTCTGGCTTGGCAATTATTTAGAACCTTAGCTTTCTTTTAGGCCAAGTTTGTACTAGATTCCATGGAAATGGAACACACATCTTTGCACTGTAGAGTTGTTGTCACAATATGGAAGAAGAACGGTATGGGAATTATCATTTATGGCACCTGACCCCTTACAAGGGTTGTGAGAATAGATACAGAACAATATGTGCTCCTTCCTTCCCCCTTTTTCTTCTAAATGCCTTATCCCTATGCTGTAGTGAAACCAAAGTCAGTCTTGTCTTAGCTTTGCAGTAAATTACTTCATTTGAAGCAGCTTACTGCTTGCGGTATCTTTGCTAGAAACACAGCAGCATTTGCAGAGTTAAATCTGCTTACTAGAATGGAGCTTTTACCCTTGTGTGGTGTTCTTTCTCAGTGGAAACTCTTAGTACATCAGCTACTCAGCATTTGTAAGAGGCATACACCTGGCCTCACTAATGACTACTCAGTGCCACTTAAATGCTGATCAGAGGTGAGGGTTGCATTTGCAAAGTAAAAATTACTCTAGTCTGAAACACAGTTTGCAGTTGCAAGGAACCCTTAGTGGGAGAGCCTGCAGTTACTGAAGGACAGGTGCAGAAAACAATTTTAAGCATATTTTACAAGACCAAAGGTGATCATCTGTAATATTTTGCTTACTCGTAGCTGGCACTTGAAGCATCAAGAGTCAGTAGCTATCTTTGTGATTGATCTTTAGTATCTCTAAGTGACTTGTTCTCTGCCTTCTGCAAGGGCATCTTGCGGACCATCCAGATACCCAGCCCCCATTCACATTACTTTCAGCAGAAGAGATTAGAAGTTGTTAATGTTGGACATGAATCTTGTAGCAAGGTCTTTGGAATAACACGTGCTGGCTGGATTAGAATTAAAGTCTTCTATACTGGGTGAGGACTGTGTTACTAGTGTACCATCTGGGAAATGAGAGACTCAGCCTCTGCGGGAATGCTTTCTATTCATAAAAGTTGGAAAAGACAACTACGGTTATCCAGTCCAATTGTCAACTCATCACCACCATGCCCACTAACCATGTCCCTAAGTACCACATCTACCCTGGTGAAAAGATGTAGGCCATCATCCAGTTAAGCATCCTGTGTGGACGACAGTGTGAAAAATACGAGACAAATATGAAGCTGTTTTTTTGTTTTGTTTTGTTTTGTTTTGTTTTCCCCCAGGTTTGTACATTTCTCTAGGAAAAAAAAGAAAAATTCTTGTATGGGGTTCCAGATTTAAGGGTGGCTTAATTTGCTTATTTATTTTATTTGTCTTACGAGATGTCAGCCTTACAAGAAAATTTGAAACACCTGTGGTCTGTTCCCAGAAGACAGTGTGGTATATGGTAGTGGTGAGACATTTTTGTAAATGAAGATCTGAAATGGTTTTAAAAAGTTGCTTGATAAGCTAACTCAGAAGGAAATGTTACATTTTCCCTTCAACTGTTGACTTTTTCTTCTCTGGAAAAAAATGTTGAAAAAAGTGTAAGTTCGATACATACAAAACGTATTTTGCAATGACAAATGCTTTTCAATTGAAATCTGCTGCAAAAAACCTTTGGTGAATTTATAGGAGCCTTAATCTAGTCCTAGCTATAACAGCTAATTAATCTTGGAATAAATATAGCATGAATATAGAAGAGACGAGGCACAATTCTTAATTATTAATAGTTAACTCTGTAAGCCTCGAACATAAATAATTGAGGGAAGATCTTTCCTACAACTAAAATTGAAATAAGCAGACAAATATAGGGGTGGGTATTTTCAGAAGTACTAGCATTGATGAGGTGTTTATATTCCCCTGGCAGTCAGATGGCACTAGACACGTAATTGCTGTGTCTTCGAAAATATCCAAAAATCATGAAGTAACTGCTTAGTTTTCTGGAAGATTCAACTGAATTGCCTACATATTTCCATCAAGAAAGGTCACCATGGAAATCTGAGCTTCTAAAAGCTTCCTGCCAGTTCCCTGACCTCCAGGTGAAAATCGAGACTGCTTCATTGTTCCAATTGCTCCATTTTTAACCCACAAAACCCAGGCCTTGGTGAAACATCTGTTCACTTCTGGAGGTTTGGTGCATGAGGAATTTTTCTGTGTTTGAGCTGCCTGTTTTATAGGGTGCTCAGGGATATTTTTCAGTACTTGCTCCATTCAGTTCTTAAATCCCTTTATTAAATAAATAAGTGCATTAATTATTTTGTCCAGCTTGCCCTTCTCCTTATTTGTGAGTTGTGTGGATTTTATATTTGCTCTTTTTTTTTTTTTTTGTCTTTGCTTTTTGTTAGAATAGGTAATTGACTTTTTCAAATAGCCATAAGAGCTGACCTGTATGCTGGTATTTCAGCTTGGCCTTTCAAAAAGAAATATCAAACAAAAAGTGGCCTGCTCTTGCTAGATGAAAATATTTAGAAGCCTTTTGATTCTCCACTCTCTGGGAACGTTACGGGACTATTCCTTGTCCAAATTCCTCTTTTCTATCTGACTCTTCAGTGAGAACTGTCTGGATCCTGGTGATAGTGGGGTGTGCCTTTTGAATAGGTCAAGGAAAGTAAATTTGCATGTATGTGTCTTAAGTGCTTTCCTATCTGTTAGTTCATTCTGATCAATGAAGTACTACATCAGATTTCTTTAATTACTTTACCTCTTTATGAACAACCATGACCACCCACACCATTCACTATTCTTCAGAGCAAGATAAAGAAATAACGCATCTGTGTGATCTGTAAGAGTCAAATGAGCTAGACATATGGTAAACTGGTGATCCAGGCATTATTTTCTCTGTCAACTTCATTCCCTCACAACAAGAAGAAATATACTGAGCAGGAGAGGAAGAAATTGTGGTTTGTTTTTTTTTTTTTTTTTTTGGTTGGTTGGGGATTGGGATGTGTATTTATTTATTTATTTATTTATTTATTATGTTTTATGTGAGTGCTAGGTTTCCATAACAGTCTCACAGCAGTAAGAGAGTTTCAAACAGAAGTACGCAATAATGCTTATCTCCAAATCTTCAATATTGTTGTTAACTATAAGTGTTTCTGAGAAGCCACAGAACTTGTAAATGTTCTTTAAAGGTATTTCAAAAATTACACATGGTCATACAGTTACTAAGTTTTCTTCTTGAAGTAGGGTTTAGAGGCACAGTGAAAAGGTTAAAAATACAGCCACCTTCACCCCCCCCTCCCCCCCCCCTCCCTTGGTCTAAGGCCCTCTAGTGTTGATGATGCTTATTAAAGCTGAATAGTACACTTTTTGACCAACTGCTTCTGCAGCAGAAATCTCATTTTAGTGTGGAGATTTTTTGCTTACTGGAAAAAATCCTTGTACAAATGCTTTTGCCTGTAGTCAGAAGTGGTACTTGAATATCAGCATGTTCTTTTGTCGATCAAAACATCCTCCTGAACAGTTCAGCTAGTGTTAGCAGGAGATGTGCTAATGCTCTTAACTGAAATGTGAACCTAGGTTGTTTTTTTTTTTTGTCACCGAAGCATTTGGATTTATTTTCCAGGAGAATGAAAAACTGAAAGTTCTCTTTCCATTGCAGTCCTTCCCCTCAAAGTTAGAAACAAACTGGTAGGCATCCTTACCCCTCTGTTGTGCTTTTGCTGTCCACAAAGTAAACATTTTGTGGAAAATACACCTTTTGGATAGAATGGAGTGTGTTTCAGATTTTTAGTTCTTCCTAGAAAGGAACAACAGTTTGTATTGTGAGATTATTGACTGAGAATATATTATTTATACATGCTTTAGTTACATCGGGACTGTGGAAAACAGCACTAATGAACAGAAAATGTTTATGTTTCCGAACAGTTTATACTGCGCAATTACAGTATAGTAGCAGAATGGAGGTGTCTTTACCAGTTTGTGTGCCTGGTGAAAGAAAAATCCCATTTCCCATTTTTGATACCACGTATGTCTTCTAGGATTTTGCTGCCTCCTATGATCTGTATTAACCTCTGATCTCTGCTTTGCCTTTCCAGCACTGGCTTGAGCCCAACAAGTCTATCTTCAAGCAAATGAAATGTAAGTGTTGAGAGCTTGTGTTTTTAACCTGTTTTTGAAGTGCTCAAAGGTTTTTCTGTGCTTCCGAGCAGTATTTTAGAGTGCATTTTATTTATTTCCTGTTGAAGGGAGACCTTTCATGGCCCATCTAGAATCTCCCTAAATCCTTATTTCATTGTTTTTTCACAACTCTGCACACCAAGACCTTTCACCAGTTGTGCAAGGTGGGAGCCATAGGACAGCTGACGTTTGTGGAGTGGCAGATCTGGTGAGGAGAAGCTCACCAGATGCTCTGGCTCTCTATTTCCATCAGCTTAGTCAAACACTGGGAGGTGGCAATGAAATACGGAATGTGACAATCTACTGTGGTTACTGTTTTTTTGTTGTTTATTTGTTTGCTTGCTTTCCACAGCTCAGTGCTTCCTGCCAATGCAAACCATTAGTTTAAAATCATTGTTGCAGACAAATAAATTTAGGTGCTAGGTAGCTGTGAATTACTGCTATAGACAAGGGGAAAATTACAACTGTTTTTTCTAATAAAAGTACTTCTTAAAATAGAAATGTATCATTTGAACTGTCTGTTTGAAATGTTATGATGTGGCTCATGCTTTCCGTTAGATGGCCCAACTGTGAAGACTTTGTCATTAAACAGAAGTGCTTCAATACACGGAAGTTTGTATCCAGCAGCAGAAGAGGCTGTTTATTTGACTGTTGCTGGAGACTTGATTTAGGGCTCTGGGAGTTGTATCTTGTTTAATAAAAGTTGTTCTCTATCAACTCAGATTATGAAATGAAGGTGGGTTTTATTCACAGACCTCTTTGTAGGCAACTGCTTTGTTTTTTAAGTATGAATACAGGGAATATTTTATTTGGGAGACTGCTTATTTTAAAACTAGATGAATCTAAAGATATTGTCAAATATGTAGAAAGAAACAAACAAAAACTCCTAGGTGTTAGGTGGATGGAATTCTCCCACTAATGCTACAGTAGTATATATTGCAAGATGTGCGTACATATGCATATACATTGGCATGCATATGCCTAGCTTATTCACTGTGTTGTGGTTCACAGTGCTTAGTGTATGATGTTTAGGTAGCAGGAGTGCTGTGCTCTTTGAATAGCAACATGTTCAGGAGCTCTGCCAACAGATGCACTGACAGTGTATTGATTTATTCAGACTAACTCTGTCTACATATAGATGTTGCCTAGATGTGATTGATGGTAATTAATAAATTCCATAGATGTTGTGATGTGATGGACTCTCAGAGGGCCTGTGTGGCTTTTGTGGTAGAATCCTAATCAAAACTCTGAGGACTGAAAACAAAATGTGTAGAGAGAAGCAAAATAATTGCAGCTAGTATGAAGTTATTACTGTGGATAGTGATAAGTCTCAACAACAGCAAAAAGAACTAGAGGCCAACAGAGGTGTTTTGTTATCATCCTAAGATTTAGGACATAAATAGAATTAAATGTGCAGCTGGGTTTTCATGAGCAACTTCAGTTTAATACTAGTGTAGCTTAATTTTATTTTTTGTCATAGATGAAGGACTTGAGTTTCTACATTAATGCCTTAAGGAAACAAAACAAGTGTATATATATAAAATACACATGCGTCGAATAGAATCCATGTATATTATAGATGAATATATATCTCTCTCCTACGGGTTTCAGGAATGTTTTTGTACATCAGGAAACTCTCAATTTATTTTTCTAAAAACATACTGTATTAGTATAGAATGCTTAACAATTTCTAAGGGCACACAAGGTCAATTTGTATTTTATTTAAAAATATTCAGTTTACTATGAAAATACTTAGATTCAGAAGCTACTTTATAGATCACCAGTATTAATTTAAAAAGCGTCACAGTCTCAGGTGACTCAAGAGAGGACTGAAATTAGTAGCAGGTGAAAAGCATGAAAACCGAAGTGATGCAGTGACTGTAATAGAACATGTATTACATGTATCTGACTTCTGGGAGAAGTGGTGGCAGAAAGCTGTTCACAATGAGTATATTAGATGGAGGTTTCCTTTTCTTTCTCTCCTTCAAGGATTTCAGAAAACAGTGAAATGATGTGTTTTGTAAGAACAACTCATTTCCTCTGATGCAAGAGTAGTATTTATTTAATACTAATGATTTAAAATACTCTGGATTCAATTGAACACTTGGATTTACATATGATTGCCAGGTATTTGGATACATGCAGCAAAGATAGAGAAATGCTGCATGCTTGATGTCAGCTACAGTTTGTGGGAGACTTCATTTTCCCTTGCACATTAACAGCTTTTTCAGTATATTGTTTTGTCATAATGTGATGCTTAAATCCTAAGTCTGTGCCTCAGCCATTTTTACTGCTAGTTTTGCTTGAGAGGGAAATTTATTCTCTGAGAAGTGTTGTGAATGACAGTCAGTTTTGTTTGCACTGGTTATAGCACACTGACTGCTGCCTGTAAGTGACAGTAAGCACTATGCTTCTGATTATGTGTTTAATAGTTCTCTGTGAGGCTGCATAAGATACTTACATCTCTGTGGTTCTAGGTAAAGCCCTTTTTAATACAGTTTTTATGTTCTTTTGTGTGTTTTATTTTTTATTTTACTGTTATTCTCCCCCGGATGCTGGCAGTAAAGTTCCTCATGTGGCATGTGTCCTATGGTTCTTCAGAGGTCCTTCTGCAGTGGTAGTGAACATGAAGGCAGCTGGACTACATATATTTATACCTTTTTTAAAATAAGTGCTAAATGTTGGTGATATAATGTCGTTCAGAGAATCTACAGCATCAAAGAGAGATACAGGAAGTTTTCTGCCATATTGCATCCTCAAGGTTATGAAGATATCTTAAACATGTGCTTTTGGTATCTGTCTAAACTCCATGTTTAATAGAAAAAATAAGAAAATTAAAAAAAATGCTGCCAATACAGATCTCTGCAGAAGTTAGTATTTATGCTGGTTGAAAAGCAGGTTGTTAAAGAAGAAGAGGAATCAAACATTTCTAGAACTTATATCAAGTTTTTCACTCTATCTTTAAAAATGTTTTTTCTCTGTTTTCTGCCAGTGAAGGGAATGATAATAAAAATGTGTAATTTTTCTTAGGCTTATCATTCCTGTAAGTTCTTTGTATAAAAAGCCAAATTAAGTGATATAGGAGGCCTTGCTTAAAAATAGGTGCACTAAGTTTCCTGTCCCACCTCCCTCTTTGTTTCAGTCAGGGTATTGGAGGTTTGGTTTTCAACTAAGAGCTCCTTACTGTTTAATGCACATGGGATAGTTTCTCTTAGTTAAAGGCAATAACAATCTTAAAAACATAAAATCTGTTGCCACAAATAACCTTGCATTCTGTGTGTGCAAGTTCTTTCATGGGGGTGTAGGTTAAGCAGTGGAATGTTTCAGCATTTGACATAATTAAAGTAGGTTTATCCTTGCTTTGCCTTCATCTTTTATATACTGTTAACATGTAATCAGGCAAATTAATAGCCCTATTGCAATGGATTTTACAGTCAGTACTGTTCTAAGTGATAAAATCCTTCAAAATGATTACAATTGCAATTCTTTTGTAGTAAGAAAGGAAAGCCTGCAGTGGTAGGATGTTCTGACAAACCCTTGGGCATTTCCCTACACTAGCTACTCCTTATCTAAATAGATAAAGGACCAATTGGAGAGAAAAGGCTTAGAGCTATTATAACTCTGATTTTGTTCAGACTTGTTCAGTGTTGAAAAGACTTTCTTCTGAAAATTGAGTTCGGTTTTGGGAAGGTTTGTTATTGTTAGTGTACCCACTTGAGTAAGAGTTAGAAAGCAATTTTAATTTCAAGGAATTGAGGAATTGTTGGGCTTGACAATCTCATTTTCTGAGCTGATACAATCCATTGACTGTCTTGCTTTTCAGGACAAGAATATACAGAATGAAGGAGTGTGAGGTTCTCTTTTGTGTTTCTCCAGTGCTGTAAAATCTTTAAGACAAAGGCCTTTCTAAATGGTTGCATATCTCCGTATTGGTTTTTGATATATTTCAGACTGAAGTTGGAGAAGAAAGTGTATAGTTGTGCGTGTTTTCTCCGTCCCTCTTGCTTCAAATGTTTGTTGTGGCTTATTTTCTAACTGAGGAAAAAGGGCCGGGAAAAGAAAATCCTCTTTCCTTCTGTAGGTGAACGGTGCCTTGTTGTAAGACTTCTGAAGATAAATGGAATGCATGGTGTTATATTCTTTCTAATATTTCAAATTGCAATGTGGGATTGTGTTGTTTGTGTGTGTTGCAGAAAAAAGGACATCTATTTAGCAGGCAGCAGCAGCCTTATTTTGTATTACTTGCTGCTCTCCTGAGGTGGAGACTAGGAAAAGGCTTCAAGTTGTCTTCAAACTGCCTTGCCCAGTCTCCTGTGCATTTTGAGTGTTTAAATATACTTCTAATGAATGCTGCTGTGCTACAAGGACAACGTTTCTGTTATACACTTAGCTATTGAATGATTGTGAGCTTTCTTTGCTCTGATACTCTTTGCACAGGGAAGAGTCATTGCACTTCTGCGACTGCCACATATAACCAGAGTTTGGCTCTTCTGCCATAACTTTATTTTCTTTGTCACTGCCAAAGTTTCATGTCACTCTTTGATGTAAAAAAATTTGCTTAAAGTTTTAGGGTCTTGTGTAGGCTTTTAGTAACTAGGGCCTTTCTGCAACCCCATTTCAAGCAGAAAAAAAATTCTATATCTATCAGGTCACTTGAGTCTTTTTCTTACTGAGGAGGAGTTTTTCTTAACTATCTCTTCTGTTTTCTAAATGGAAGCATATTCTGAAAGTGCAAAATTTAAACTCCAGTTAAATCTTTTCTGTTACTCTAATTTTCTTTCTTTCTTTCTTTCTTTTTTCCCTTTTCCCTTCTCCCTTTTCCTTCCTTTTTTTTTTTTTTTTTTTTTTTTTTTTTTTAAGCCTAAGTGTATTTAAGGCCCATGGCTGATGTGATAGGAGTAGATAATGGAGACTTATTAAGTACTGAAAACAGAAACAATTCTTTCTCTAACTTCCTTAGCTAAATTTAATTAATATTTCCTTCTATTTTTGTTGTCTTAGCATTATCATTACCAGGGATAACAATTATTCATAACATCTTCATACCTCATTGTAACTAGATAGAAATGCTTCCTGTTTATAAATTGCCAAAAAAAAAAAAAAACCCCACAAAGAAAAATAAAAATAATGAGCAGTTCAAATGTTTTTTTTTTTGTACTACTTATGAGGTGCAAAACCATGTATAAATTGATTTGCGTAGATTGTTTGTATTTTGCACATGCTTTCTCCTTTGTCATTTGCTCTGTTGTTTTAATGTGCATTTACAGGATGTTTTTTTCTTTCTTTCTTTTTTTTTTTTTTTTTTTTTTTAAATTCCATGCCTGATTCTTCAGAGCTAACCTTCAAATGGGCTTCTTTGTAGGACTCTTGGAGGCCACTTCTTCAGAGTGGCTAAGGCAAAGTAATTTGCTACTGTTCTCATGCTTTTTCTTTATAATATTTCAGCTCATCCACCATATACCATGTGCTTTAGAGTGAAATTCTACCCTCATGAACCCTTGAAGATTAAAGAAGAGCTTACCAGGTATTATTTTTGTTTGTGCATTTAATATGAATTCTTTTACAAGTTCAAAATAAGACGGCTTGTAGGGTAGAGTGGAGTTCTCATTGTGCTGAAATGCACTATTTGCATTACTGGTAATCTTTTTTTATTTATTGTGTACCTGGGGACTTTGAAAAGTAGCTTAAAGGGACTTCTAATAACACTTCTCTAGTAACAGAGAAGTAGCGATGCTGTTAGAGAACTTTCTGAAAGAGAAGCAGTGATCAAATGGTTGGCAGATATTATGCTAAGTCTTCTGCATGGAAGGATTTGGGATTGGAATAAGTTCCTTTTTGTTTCTTTTGTTTGTAGCTGAAACGATCTGTGAATTTAATTCAGTAACATTTCTCTTTCAACAGGAACTTGGAATTTCTTTCCTTTTTTTTTTTCTTCTGTTTTTTTTCCAATTGAAGTGTCTGTAATTAGAACCAGAAACCCTACAGTATTTTTAAACTATGGACCAACTTTCTATAGAAAACTGATGTAGAATTGGGATATATTTACATTTTAAAAGTATAGCTATGTTAGAAGTTTTGTTGCATGTACTGGAATTTTCTGGTGCTTTGGAAACACACCTGTGCAACAGTTCTATTGCACTTTGTGAATGGGATTTCTGTCCTTTTTTCTAGCCTTCGTAAATTTTCTGTGGCTCTGGATATTTTGTAAGAAAATTATTGAGGAAACGCTGTAGCAGCTTTTTTGATCTCTGCACCAGCTGTGCAGGACCATACCTCTCCCTTACCACATCAATAGTCAGCAGGTCACACCACAAACTAGTATGTGTGTGTTATAGAAGTACAGAGCAATGGACCACTTATTGCCTTGAGATCTTGATTGATACTTTTACCAACCCTTGCAAATTCTTGCACTCACCAATCACTTCGTGAATGGGAGTGAACCCATTATCCTTGGTCTCACAGTTAAAGTTTCAGGAACAGCTTGCATCCTCCCAAATGGTTAGTTTACAATTTGTATAGAGCAGCTGGAACATCCTGTTAATGTTACAACTATTTATCTCTAATCATGTACTGAAACTGTTTAGCTGAGGGAACAGGTTGTAAACCAGGAAGTCAAGGAATTTTCAGTGTTTGTTAATGTTTGCCCTTGAATGAATATTTTACTTTTCATGAGACATAGTTTAAACTTTCTAGGAAGTAGAAGATCTTTCTAATTTGAGACCCTTAATTAATTTTTTCTCTTTTAACTTCTTGGATGCTTACTCAGGAGAAGTTTCATCAAAACAAAAAGCACCTTGAATTAGCTCACTGATGTCTATTGCGTTGTCAGTATGTTTTAGTCTTTGCTAGAATAGTTTAAAAACCAATTTGAAATCAAGCTGTTGTTTGAAAAATATTCTTTGATTTTTTTGTTAGAAGTATCACTAGTAAGGTACTAGATTGCCTTAAAATAGAGAAATACATTTTTTTAATATGTTCACCTAATGTACATGATACATTTGTCTATCTGATCAGCTTTCTAGTTTCCTGCTGTTGCTGTTCAGAAAGCTTTGCTTATTGTCTGCCCAGGTCTCTTACGTAATAACAAGGTATGGGAAGTGCTCGTGAAAAGAGTGTGTAAAGTCCTGTAACTTGGCTCTCAGAGTTTGCTTCATTGATTAAAGAAGAAGGTCAAATTCAAGATAATGCTCTAAATTGGAGGTTTTTTGTTTTTTTGATCTTAATTACAATGATGAGTGAAATACAAGAAGAAGAATGCCAATTAATATTTGACAGAGGGCAGTTATGAAGCCTGGATGGCTGACGATCCGTTTGGTACGTTTTTTTGGTGGCAGGGGTGGTTTTTAATTTTGTGACCCCTGCCCTGATCACTTGTTCTTTGCAGTGTGTGCTTAAGATGATCTGAAAATAAATCAATAATATTGACGCTCTTTGACTTAAAGGCTGCTGTACTTTATAACTGTATTTATGGTCAAATGAGGCATAGTAAAATCATGCATTTGCATTTCTCATTCTGTACATACCTAAATGTATCACAGATCTGTTCTCTTGCTTCTTCGGCTGAGTAGAAATCTGATGGGTACCACAGTCCCCACTTAGGTGAGGAAATTAAAAGACAGTGGGACTTATCCTACCACATTTTCATATTACTGTTTTATCCAGAATATTAATTAACCCTGTCTAAATCCCCCATGTGAATTACTGTCAATGTAGTCTTTGTAAAAGACATATAAGAGTAAATCTTTAATGATGTATATTAGAGACATCAGGGAGAGTACAGCTGGTTAAAAGAGCTATATTTGGTATGAAAATGATGTATTTGGCACATGAAACTGTATGTATGGACCAAGTGTATAATTTCTGTGAAAATAGTATACAGAGAAATAGTTTCAGACATTTCTAGCATGAAGAAAATTGAGTATTCTCCTCCTTGGATTAGTGCTGCTTCATTTCTGACCTGCCATGGGTAGCCTGGACTGTAATCCTTGGGGTATTCTTTTGTTTTACAGTAGGAGATGTTTTTAGAAAATTAAACTAGCTGAAGTCACTTCTCTGTCTACAATATTATAGAAAAGAAGCTGTAAGAATCTGGAAGTGTGTGTGCACCACATATTCGGAGACTGAGAATGCCCTGGGCAAAGCATTGAACCGTGCACTTGCCTGTCATTACACTTAGTTCCACTGTTCAGGACATGCGTGAATACTGTCAGTAACATTATACCATTCCACTTGCTTTCTTTCATCTTCCCTCTTTTTAATTAATGATAACTTCCATGCTTTTGCAATAAAATCACTGCCTGATGCTGGATGTTAAAGTACTTCGAGATAAAGCCATGCTAAATAAGAAATTTTGTGAACTTTGAATAAAGTTTCAACATATTCCTGGAGACTGAGGCTCTATTTGGTCCTTGATCACTGCGTACTCTGCAGTTGGTTAATGCTACAATTAAGTGTGCCTCTGAATTTAATTTCAGGTGCCCTGGAGGTTCAGCAGATTGCTATGCAAACAGCAAATGTAAATTTTTGAGTAGTTTGTGTAATCTTTTAAATAGTGAGAAATACCTGACCATTGTGAGAAGAGTTTGACTTCTGTCTCAGGTAGTATCGGACTTCTCTAAATGGTACATCTGTAGTTTTTGTACAGATGATTTGGCAGTCTTATGGGTCATATGGAGTCAGAACAAAATACTTCAGTTTTTGAAAACAACATTTAACTGACTTCACTTAACATCCCTAACTGAGAGTAATAACTGCGTTTTTTTAATTAGGCAATAGCAATATGACAAGCAGGCCCTCTCGCTTGTTTCCTGCCACACATACCTGTAAAACATAGATTCAGTTTCTTTCTCATTAAATCTGAATCTACTCTGCAGCTTCTTTTTTGACTTACAATCCACAGGACTGGGTGGACGACTCGGTACATAGGCTTTCAGTATTGTTAATCTCTCTATCCTCTTTATTTCCCATCTCTTCATCTTTTACTGCACTGCATGTCTGTTGTTTTTGCATACAGCATGATAGTCTTGATGGAGAGAGCATCCTGGGTTCACTATAAGAGTTAAGATTATTCTTCTGGCTTGACACGCAAGAATGTAAAATTGCTGTGAAAGGAAGTTGCAACTACAGAGGCCGTTTAATCTGCTGTACAGACAGCATCCCAGTGCTCTTTCTGTAAAGCACAGATGTTTTTGCTCTGTGCCTCCCTTCACTATTCTTTGATCACAGGTCAGAGCTTTGGGAGAGTCCACAGCTGCGTAAGCATGAGATGTTGCACGTGAACAGATTGTGAACAGTCAAGGGACTGTGAACAGATGGATCCAATGACCCATCGCCCATGGGCACAGATTTTTACTGTTTACTTCTTTTCATTGGTCTTGTTTGGGTAATAAATAAATCAGTGTTTTTTCTTTCTTATGTAATAAAGCAGCCCAAGGTCTCATGCCTTCTTATCTCTAAATCCCTACATTATACTGTGCATGCATAATTAAAATGAGAAAATATGAAGTCATTTGAGGTCCCAAAGGATTGATCTAAAATGCTACAGATAATACTGTATCAACAATAATCCATGATTATTGTAGAAAAAACAGGTCATGGGTTAGAAGCTAGTGGAATTAACCAAAGATGGATTATTGCAACTAGCTGTCATCAGGCACTTCTTTCCTAATCCATGTTTCCTAATACAAGAAGCAGCTCTTCAATCACTAGGCTGTCATAAAACAGTGTAATAGGTACTTGGTACAAGAGAAGCAGATGAAAGGGGCTTAACTGGAAATCATATCAAATAGCAAAAACAAAGACTGTGGGAACGTAAACATGGCAAATTAAAGAGCCCTGAGTGAGTTTGTCTAACTGAGGAAGTGCAGTACTGCTGTGTGCATGCCGGGCAAACTAGCCCTGTTGCAATCAGCTATACTTGATGCTGCTTTTTGCTGGAAAAGCCTGACACTTCTCCCTCCAAAAGTGGGGGAGCTAGTTGAGGCCAGGAATGCTTCTGTAGCATTTGAGTATCAAACTACATATTTGCAAGATAAAAGTCTTGCAATAAACTAATCCTTCCAAAAATCAGCTAATGTTGGGTAGACACATTTTGCAGGAAGTTGTTCCTGATATAATTTAGGAGTAACTCTAATGTTCTGATGCCCTTCTCAGCTATTCTGAAGATGTGTAATGGTAGCTATTCCAAAGCTTCTGCAAGTCCACTTGTCTTTTTTGGCTTTCTGGACTCCCTGTTGGCAGTTATCTAATGAGTTTATGGCTTTAATAGTATTGGACTCTCAGACAAGTACCACAGTTGTAAAAGTGAATGAGTTGTTAGTAAGAGCTTGCAGATAGCATTCAGGGTGGAAAAAAGAAACAAAAAAATTAATCCTGTAGAGTTCTGGATTTTTTGGTGAAGCTTGTGCCTATGGGTGAAGAAGAGCTGGGAGGTTCAGAGTTCCTCTTGTGTCTCTCAGGAAAATGCAAGAGAACTGAGAAGATGCAGTTCTGTTTCAGAAGCCTACAGAGAAGAATCTATTCCTGTGCTGTTTTGAGGCTTTTATTTACCTACTATTCAAAACAAAATTGCAGACTGTTTCTTCCCATTCCTTTGTTCTTTAATTGTTTCCCATGTAACTAGTGTTGTCAAGCAGTTGGCTGAACTTTTTCCTTTTTTCATACTTTTTCCTTTTCCCCAGGAAAGACCATGTGTAGTAAAGCAGACCCTGACCAGCTCTAAAGCCAGGACAAGCCCTTTCATTGCTAGATCCAGATGGTAGTCATCATAATTTTTTTTTTTTCTTATTTATTTATTTATATTAAGTGATATTATTGAGACCTTCTCCGAAGCTTTTTTACCATCCAGGAATGGTGCTGAATTCTAAGCATTAGAACAACTTTCCTCAAAGCATACAAAAAAAGGTAGTGATTCTTCCTAGAGATGCTTGTTAATGGAAAAGGCATTTAAGTACTGTCATGGTTTTACGGTGTTTGATTATCGGTATTCCACATCATAACATCATGAAGTGCACCGGGAGTTAAAGAGTTAATGCTCCAAGTCCAGGTACTTGTCCCAGAAGAGAAGAACTGCTACATTCCCCAGAGGACTGTTTGCTGCTCTCTTACCATTTCCACTCAGGGTGAACAGATAAAAGGCTTTGGTAGCTCACCTGACGTCCCTTTTTCTTCCAGTCATCTGGCTTGTCTCTGTTGTGGGTGCTGTCTCGCCTCAACATTAGAATAAGGCCTTCAGTTTTTGGATACTCTCTCTCATTTAATTTAATTTATTAGCTTCAATTCTAATTATATTGTATTTAATTGTATTATAGTGTGTTATCTTGCATTCCAGTCTTATTTAGTAAATTAGTTTGTTTCTCATCAGATCATTGCTGCTGTTTTGTTTTAGGCCCATCTCTCTACCCTTTTCCCTTTCTGGGGTGTGGATCTGTGGGTTTCTCCGCCCCGCTACTCACAGAACTGGGCCAAATCAGCCCGTGAGCTGCTGACAAGCACTTACAGAAATAAATTAACAAGATAGCTTTTGCTACTTGTGCTGTTAGATAATAGTCGGTGGATCATACAATTGGCCTTTTCTGAGTAAAAGGGATAGATTGATATTTCTCATGTCTGAACGCAAAGGTCATGCTTTTAAGTCATGATGACCATGTCCCTAGTTCCTCATTTCTCTACTAGGATTTGGTTTATGGCTGATTAGGTGAACTGAAAGGGCAGCTGCTGTACATTACTGTGAAGTGCTTATCAATATGTGTATTTTGAGAGTGTTTTGAACAAAACTGTCATGTCTTTCCATAAAAACAAGAATGCAAAGTCATGATCTTTTTCTACCCATAAAAATTCACTTACATTAGGTATCTTCAGTTGTGCTATTAGGAATTTTAACAACTACATTCCTTCCTGTTCATTTTAATAACTCCTTCTGGAGCTGTTACTTGCACATTTGCTTTATAATTTTTTCATTTTTATTTTTATTTTTATTTTTGACAGGGTAGCACTGTTTGTCTTGACAGCCTTTTGTCCCAGTTCACTCCTTGTTGTGTAAGGTACTTTCTTTCACATGCCTTAAACAATCCTCTGATTGCACAGACTTCTCTGAGCTCTGTTACTGGAGGATTTGGTGATTACCAGCTCATCATTCACCTTTCCCACTGCCTTCATGGCATCGTAATACTCAGTTTTGTTCCCCCCTCAACTCTCCCTGTAAGGGAAGCTTTATTCTCTCACTTGTTTTAGTTGTTCTCTTTATCAAATTCAGCTGTGTGCTCTGTAAGATGCAGAGAGTAGAGGCAGGTACAACATTTAAAGTGTGATTACACCAAGACTTAAAGAAACAGCAGAATGTCCTTATGTCTGAGTATTTTTCTCAGTGACTATTTGTGCGGACTCCAGGTGCTATCTGTCAACTGTGTTTAATAAACAGTGAACTGAATGATAGCTTTTCTTAAAGCTGTCAAAAATACTTCACAAATATTTGTAAGTAGGCAAATAATACATTTCCTTAGAGAATATGTATTTTTACTATTAGCCTTACAATGTAGGTGGAATTGTAAAGCAAGTAACAGATATCTCTTAGTTGTGGTATTAGATACTAGCATGTAGTAATTAGTGCTTAGGTTAGATTTGTATACTTTGTCAGGAATTAGACTTCAAGCAGTATAACTGATACCATCAACTGTAGAAGACAGGATGCAAAATTATTGTCCAGGCTAGTGTACATAAAGAGCTCATAAAACTCTGCTGTGCAAGGAGGGCACCCAGTCCAGGAATATTGTAAACAAAGCCTTTGCACTCTGCTGCTCTGCACCTGAGTATTCAGTGTAGCTTGGGAAAGAGCAGAACAGTCAAAGCCAGATCCTGCTGAGACAAGATTTTTTGAAACTTTTCAGTGTCTCTCAAGACAACCATGTCTACTGGCAGGAAAGGTTGTGGCAGCTCTGGGTGAAATGCTTGTTACTGTAATAGAATGAGTGGAGTAACTTAAGCACAAGATAAAAAACACAAAGTGGACAAACCACAGGTTATAATTGTGGGAAAGCTTTCTTGCTTCATTGAATGTCTTAAATAGGTATGTAAACAGACAACATTTAACCAGTTGGAAACATGATGTCTGAAAACAAGAATAGACATTGCTGACCCTCCATCCAGAGTTCCAGAAAGAATTTGGCTAACTTAGAATTGAGTCGTGTTTTTTGCAAACAGATAATAGATGGAAATGAGGTTATTGAATGATAGACAATTGTGAACATAAATGCTAGAAGCATAAGTTTATTGGCTTGCTGGTAAGCCTGAGTTCTTAGTAAGGACTTAGTTGGGACTGTAAATGAGGCTATAAATTGTGCTAGCGCTTGCAAAAACATGGCAGTGGTGGAAGCACACAAGAAGCAGCAAAAACAGATTGAATCTGTAAGTTATTTGAATCTGTTAAGTGTAGGCAATTTTAAATACTTACATAAGCCTTACTGAAGTAAGTAGTTAGGTGTTTGCTGACCTTGGACATAAATTACTTTATGAGGATCATAGAAAGCATCTGAGGTTGAGACAAATTCTTGCAAAACTTAAAGCTTTGACTTTCAGTCCAAAGTGCATTTATCACCTTTCAGGAGAACTCCATAATGCCTAGGTTTTGTTCTAAACTGTCCTAGCTGCTATGCCTGAAGAAGATAAAACGGCATACAATGCAGGTTGCTGTGTGGGTGATCTCTGGAAAAAAAAGGCATTTATAATCTGCATGGATATTTGCGTTTTTCCCTGCCCCTCTTCTAAGCTCAAATGCTTTCCTGGTGTCCCAGCCAACAATTTTTCCAGTCTCTACTGGGAACTGTGATCTGTGCTGCCTTTCCCCTTTGACTGCTGCCTTCTGTCTTAGAAATGGCTTTTTTTTCCAGGAGTGAAATTGTTCTCACAAAGTGCAGTTTAGAACCATTTGATAACAGTTTCTGAAAGATGTCAGCGCACAACTAGTTTTCTTTACCTGGATTTCAATAGTCAAATGCACGCAACAACATAGTAGCATAGAAACTTAGTGGCGGAAAAAAATTTAGTATTCTTGTTTTAAAAAACTATTAATGTAGTGGGAATGTATGTGAAATGAAGTAGGAAGACAGGTGAACAATTTAACAGATCCTGGTTCCAAAACAAGCGAAACATTGCAAAAACAAAAACCCTTTCATTTATGGGAATATATAAACAGAGCTTCTTCTTCAGAGTTGCAAGTGCTAGGAATTACAGATTTTAAAAACAGATAAGTAGCATTTATGGACCACTTTTGCGACAGAAGCTAGCCTACACGATTGCTTGAGTTCAGCTCTATAGTCCCAGGACTATCGCTGGGAAGAAAATAGCTCTGAGGCCCATGTTCCTTTCCCTAAAGTTAAGTCTTATGTGTCTCACTTCAGCCCCTGCAAAAGTATGGAGAAGACTAAACTGGGATCTGTTAAAAAAAACACCTGAAAGGCAGAGCAGTCTTTGGTCACAGCCAATATGGGTTCACAATAGAAAAGTCCTGTTTAATGAACTTAGTTTCGTTTTATACAAGATTACTGATGTAGTTCACCAAGAGAAGCTGGTTGATGTAATCTTTTTTGAATTTCAGCAAAGCTTTTGATGCTGTCTCTCACGATCTCCCTGTGGACAAAATGTCTACTGTACTGTACAGCTAGACAAAACCGTAACGTGGTAGGTGAACAATTTGCTGGTGGGTTAGACTCAGTGAGGTTTATAGTGAATGGGATTCCATCAGGCTGGTGGCCATACACTTGTGGGATTCTACTGGGCCTCAATTTTAGGGGCAGTTCTCTTCAGCATTTTTATAAATGATCTGGGTGCAAGAGCTGAATGCATACTAAGTAAGTTTGTGGATGACACCAAATTGTGAGGAGCTGCTGTTTATCTTGCTCCACAGCTGCTGCTCTGAATAATTTTTCTTGTATTCCCACAAGGAGCTGTTTACTCCCTTGAGGTTAGAGAGGCATTGCAGAGAGATCTTGACAGATTAGAAGGCTGAGCAATCACCAATGCATGGAATTTAAAAAGTGCAGGTGCTGAATTCTGCACCAGAGATGGCACAACCCTGGATATATGTACAGAGTGAGAGTGAGCAGCCCTGTGGAATGGGGATCTGGGTGTTCTGGCTGACGGCAAGTGGAACATGAGCCAGCAGTGTGCCCTGACAGCCCAAAGGGCCAACCAAACCTGGGGTGTACCAGGCCCAGCACTGCCAGTGGGTGAGGGGAGGGGCTGTCTGCTCTGCTCTGTGCTGTGCGGCCTCACCTCCTGCACTGGGTGCCACAATAGGAGAAGGATTTAAAACTACGAGAGAGCATCCGGAGGAGGGCTGCAAAGATGGTGAAGGGTCCAAAGGCAAGGTGTGTGAGGAGCGGCTGAGGTGCCTGGTTGTGTTCAGCCCAGAGCAGGGCAGGCTGAGGGGAGGCCTCATCGCAGCTGCAGTTCCTTACAGGGAATGGAGGGGCAGTGCTGAGCTCTGTGACAGGACAGGGCCCGAGGGAATGGTGTGGAGCTGTGTCAACTCTGCCACTCCTTACTTGAGGGTAGTTGGGCACTGGAATGGGCTCCTCATGGTGGTCATGGCACCAAGTGGTTGCAGTCAAATAAGTGTTCGGACAGTGCTCTCAGACACAGGGTTTGAATAGTAGGTGGTTCTATATGGAGCTAGAAGCTGTTCCTGATGATTCTCTGCCAACTTGCAATAGTCAGTAATTTTTTATTCTGTTTTCTTTTAAATGCCATGTATGCGCACTCCTACACAACCACCCATGTTAATCTTCATGGAATTTCAGTGGAATGCATAGAAATGGGTTTTTGGCCTCTTTCTGTGGGGTTTCTGTTGCTGCTGCTCTCGTCTTTGATCCTAAGTGCCAGTGTAATATCATAGTGACTTGCATAAACTTGTGTTTATGGCTGTCCCCTTGTATTAAAGAAACTTGTTTTAAATTACGTTAAATTAATGTATATTTTGGAACTTGCTCTCATAAAATTGCGGTTTATGGTAAACAGAGGGAATTCCTGCCATTCAGGAATCCAACTTCTTATTTATTGCACTGTATTAAGTGGGGGAAGTGAGAGCAAATTTTACTTGAATATTTGCTTTGAGTAAATTCCCAAGGATTTTCCATTCTGCCTTAGCTTTGAAGATAATGGTAGTGGATGGCTCAAATTTCACAGTACTGGTGCATGGTCCTGTAACAGAGGAAAGAATTTCTTGTAAAGCTTAATTTTTCTTCTTTTAAATTACAAAATACTTGTAGAATAGTTGATTGTTGATGGTACTTCCTCCCATCCATGTTGCTGGAGAGCTAGAGAGCTGTACCTGGTTTAATTCTGAGACTCAGATTCACAGTTCTCATCTCAGCCCTATGTTCACATGTGTGAATTGGAAGAAACGGGTTAATAAGCTTTTTCACAATCCTGTTTGCTTTCTTATCTCTTCATAGCCATTTTTAAACTCAGAAACCATCAATCTACCGTGTCTTTGGATACCTGTTGACCTTATAACAGACTAGCAAGGAATGCTGTGAAATCCTGGGTGTTTTTTTCAGCATTTCTTAAAAGGGGAAATGCAGTTTGGCCACAGGCTAATGGTTGCTCTTCAGAGAATTGCAACCTGATGACTCACCTTGGCAAAACTTACAAGAAATCTAAGACAGAGATACACTCATTTGCACAGGTTCTGCATGGTATCCGAATGAATTTACATTTCAGTGTTTTTCAGTAAACTCTCCTTGCAAATCAAGAATTTTTACTGCATTTCACTGAGACCATTGGTTCACCCTGCTGCAAGTATATTCTCTTCAGATCTATGCACAGTCAAGCCATGCCAAATTATGGAAGTGGAACAGAGATTAGCTACTGAGTGATGACTACAGGGGAGAAACAAGTGTTGCAGTAAAGAGCCTTGAAGAGCAAGTTTTCAGCAGTAGTTTGTAATACTTTAGCACAGTGAAGGAATGTGTTCACATTGAAAACAAGTTGCTTTTCTTTGTGATAGTCCTGTTTTTATGTAGCATTTAACAGCAGTCTAAGGAAAAGAGGCGAATTTCTCTTGCCTTTTCTGTCTTCACCTAAGCTGCTTGGTACAGGAATTCTTGGTACACACAGAACTAAGCAACTTGGATGAAATGTGCCTGACATCAGTATTATTGGTAAAGCGCATTTTTATTGGCTACACTGTAGCTTAAATTTGGACAGGACTCCCTGCATCATGGGCCTGCTGAGGATAAGCAGTATCCACTGACACTGCTAAAACCATAGACTTGGCTTACTTTTTCTGGCTAAAACAACACTCATGTGTTGTGTTTTCCATGGGGTGAAACTGCTGTTTGGTGCAGCTGTAGATAGGGACGTGGCTGGGGAAGTGGCTGCAGGTGTGCAGCTGGGCTGCATGCTGGGCCTCTGCCAGTCAGGCCTGGGAGACTGCTTTGGGGGATGGAAAGCAGAAGGGAAAGAGATGGCCTCCCAGACATACCTCTCTTGTTGCTGTTCTAAATAATCCTGCTCTGTGGCAGGAGACAAAGGACAGCTGGCATGAGACATTTCTTTTCATCAGTACTGCTCTATGAGGAGCAACTCCTAAGAGGAAGGGAACTGGCAGCTCCGCCCAGGCAGGTCTTCCATGGTTCCCTGCACTGGCCGGGGAGTGTGGTGCCTCAAAATATCTGTGAGGATCCTCACATATTTAAGAAAGGCAAAGTAAGTAATTATTCCCATCGTGGTCAATGTGCTGTGTGAAGCTGTATTTAAACAGAGAGGGTCTGCTCAAGAAAATCTGAAATACTGTAATTTATTTCACATTACTAATGAGCATCGCAATAGATGTATGTTTCTGATCAAATACTCTCCATGCTTTCTGTTAGTGGGATTTTGTTACTTCTGCTGCCATTATTTCATTTTTCATGACAAAAATTCTTTAGTTTAAGACCTAGTTTTACTTGTGGTTGCCCATTACCTTTTTCCTGACATTTGAAGTTGCAGGAGAAAGATTCAGAATAGTTGAACAGATGGTTTTGGTTGAATCTGCTATAGAAAAATACCACATTATTTCTTTTTTTTTTATTTTATTTTATTTTAAATTTCAGATACCTCTTATACCTACAAATAAAAAGGGATATTTTCCATGGCCGTTTGCTGTGTTCTTTTTCTGATGCTGCCTACCTGGGTGCCTGTATTGTCCAAGGTAAGTACAAGCAACAGATTTGTGAGAAATAATTCATAACTCTTAAGAGTAATCAGTATAAAGAGAAACACAAAATTGGTGTAAGATTGGTGATGAGGAAAGCAATAACTTTTTTTTTTTTTACCTGTACTGTTTGTTTCCCTGCATTGGTGTCAGTTGTAAAGTGTAATTCAGCTTGCAGCCAACTTATGACAAACAGGAGCTTTAAAAAAAAACAACAAAAAACAAACAAAAAGAATCAACAAAACCAACCAACCATCCAATCAGAAAAACTACCAAAAAAAAAACCAAAAACCAAAACAAAACAAAAAACCCAACCAAAAAACCCCAAAACCTTGAAAGAAACAAAACAACAAAAAAAACCTGACCAGCTGATTGCCTTGGAATTAGAGTTTAAAAGTATGGCATTAGTTTTAGACTGCCATTATAAAGCAAAATTTTTTTACTATCCTGAATGTAAACATAGTCTGTACTAATTGAACTAAGCAGGAAAAGGTTGTATTCAGTGTTATTTCTTGTGGAAAAGATTATAATTTTGTTTGTGTAATGCTGGGATGGAGAAAGCATGAGGAAAAAAATGTTCTTTAAGGGTGCCAGAGCACTGTAACAGGCTACCCAATGAAATCGTGGTGTCTCCTTCTCTGGAGATATTAAAAAACCCAGGGGGTTGGACTAGATGATCTCCTGAGGTCCCTTCAAACTGACATGTGAAATCCCTGACAAAGCAGTAGACACAATTCAAGGAGAAAGACTTTTTTTTTTTTTTTTAATCTTTTCCTTTCTCAGTTCCTTATCAGTTACCAAAGGCAGAATTTGTATCTTGGAATGCACTAAGGGAAGTAGTTAGCTACACGTCCAATTACGGACTTCATATGTGTGCAAGTTCCCTTCACTCTGCCTTAATCTGAATGAATCTCTTCGTTCATTATAAAGATGCTTATTCAAAACAAGATCTAGAAGAATAAAAACCAAATGTCTCACTTGAATATCTAAGTGATCATCTTTTAGAAGAGGAACCAGATACTGTGGGTCACCTTTACATAATGGTACAGACAAGTGGGGATAAATTGGTGAAAAAAACAGCGTGGTCTGGAATACATTGCTTTTGTTCTGCTTATTACCAGAATGGTAAGTAGTAAAAGGGGGAGGGTTTCCTATGTCTTCTTTACAGACCGTATGTTCTGCCAAAGATGATATTTTAAGATTGCTCATTACTTCTGCAATAAATAAAACATGAAATTTGCTTGAAAATCAGTGATTGTAGCTTCAGCTGGCTCCAAGTTCTTCAAAGTAGCATTTCTTCAGAGATGCTTCATTCTTACAGTCCCTGAATTACACTATTTACAGACTTTTTCTTCTGACTTTGCAATTTAATTTTTCTGTTCTATTTTGTGTTTTGAATCTTTTTAGCTGAACTTGGTGATTATGATCCTGATGAACACCCAGAGAATTATATGAATGACTTCAAGATTTTTCCCAAACAGTCACAAAAGCTTGAGAAGAAAATAGCTGAAATACATAAAAATGAATTCAGGTAATTTAGAGTTCTGCTTAGTAAAGTTGGCTTAGGATTATTTTACCTGTTTCCACATTGTGTGTATTAACCCAGGAGGGTTTCTTCCTTCAATTTTAATAGGTGCTCTACCAGTGTACTGTTTAATATGCTGAATTTGAAAATTTGGTTTCTGCTTAACGGGTTTTCTTTTCCTATTAACCTTTATTAATCATAGCTGATTCCCACATGTGTGCTAGTACTTTGGACTTGCTTTGTATTTGCTTGAAAGATGGGTCTGGTAATTGGGAGTAGCTCGTATGATGGGTGCTGCAGTTGATTAACAGAGTGACATCTTTCAGTTAGGGATCAGAGCTATATGGAAGACTGTCATGTCTTTTGGTGTGAAATATCTAAATGTAATTCGATTTCAGAATTCTGGGTAGATATTGGTTGAAATGGAACTGTAAGTTCTTATATCACAGTTTTAGTAACAAAGATATGAATTATACAGAAATGTGTTTAAATTAGTTCTGTGCAAAACAAAGGAGGTTAGATTCAGAACTATACACAAACTTTTTCTGTCCTAAACTTCCAATTGCATGGAGGGGACAAAGATAGATTGATCTCTCTCTAGGTTTCCAAGTTGAACGTATCCCTAAAGTCTTGTATTGCAGAAGAATAGCAGCAGTGCTTTGTGCAGCTGTACCCCCTTCAGGGTTGTCAGTGAGTAGCATGCATGGTAGCAGTGTTGGAAACGACTCATCACTTTGCATGGTGGAGAATGTTTCTCTGAGAACGATGAGAGGAATAGAACGTGAAGAAAATTAAATAAAATCAAGCAATTAATTAAGTAAATTAAAAGGGTAATTTCTATTCAAAGATTGTGAGGTTCATTGCACTTCCTTGAAACATGCCTATCTTGTTTTACAAAAAGAAGATTGTGAATCATCCAGTCCTCCCGCCCCCCACCAAAAAAAAGGAAAAGAAAAATTGGTTTCTTTTTGTTTTCTTTTTTTTTTTAATCTTACTTTAAGCACTAGTTCACATAATAGCTGCAGGTTTCCAAAAGCTAAGTTCAACCTTTAAAAATCAAGATTTTTCCTCATTTAAGCCATGGTGCAGATGGGAAGATTTTGATCCATTCAGTTTGGCAGGAACAGTCGTCTTTTATTTAAAGTTAGGAGAGGGAAAGGAAGGCTTGTTAGAGGAAGCTGATGGGTTTTGAATAGCCCTGGGAAGAGATGTATTTTTCTCAGTTGTGTTTTTCTCTTGTGCATAATTCTGCATGAATTTAACCTGCTTGTTACTCTATTATGAATAATCAGGCACATTTTTAGCTCATTTATAAATCTCCTGTTCTGATTATTCTTCATCCTGTGACTGTGATCATTACAAGCCTTCACTCAGGTCTGTCTAGGATTCTGCTGGGGTCCATTCCTGGTGCTCTGCTTCCCCTGTCACTGCCTGTGAGAATATCCCCTGAATTTCAGTAGTCTTGGTGAGGAACACCATTAATTATTGTCTTTTGGAAATTCAGGCAAATTTTATCAGCTCAGTTTCCTTTCCCTGCTGATTTCTTCAAAGAATCTGAGGAAGTATTTGAGGCAGAACATTGATATATAGCAGAACTCACCATACATCTCTTTTCTATCTGTATTGGTAATTCTTTGTAGTAGGTTTTGCCAATTTGTACACTATTAATATTCGACTTAGTGGCTTATAGCTTTTTCTAGCAACCAGGAACAGTTTTCTTCCCACTCCCTCTCCTTCCTGACCACTTTTTTTTTTTTTTTTTTCCTCTTGTTATCAGCTTACAGTGTTCCTTATATATTTGGCTGGCTGCAAAGACAGTTTGAGAGCTGTGTGCATAGCTGCTGCTTGGTCCTGGCAGTTTGCATCTGTAGCTCTGTCATCCCCAAACTGATAACCCTATTACCCTTTTTTACATCAAACATTCAGCTGTCACATAAAAGTTTTATCATTTTTCAGAATATTTAATTCCTTGGATCTCTATTCTAGGAGTACAAATGAATAAAACATATCTGTCATATAATGAACTATATACAGAAAGGTCTAGTGCTAGATAATCAAATTCTAGTATCTTAACTATAAAAAGATTGTTAGAAAAACCACTGAGTTGTCAAGCTTCTATTTCGTATTTATTAGCACATGTGTTTCACTGCATTCAGTAGAATTTTTTTTTTAATGAAATTAGTAGTTTTCTTCTCAGTGAGTATTGTTAGAAATGCTGAAGGAGGTCCCCAGGCCTTATATTTAAAAGGCACTTGAGTTACATGTTAGTGAATAGGAGAACAGAAGAGACAAAGCCATTTTAATCCTCTTGCCATTTGGCTAACTTTGGATGAATTACTTCTAGGTGTCATCACTGCAGATGAATCTCTCCCTTCATTTTCTTTACACATGTAAACTAAAACTATGGCATCTGTCTCTTGCAGAAAGCTTCTGTGTAATCAAGGCTCTGTGGCTTGGAGGGTGCCAGTTCTTTACTGAATCCTATCTCAGCATCCTCATTCTCAAGATCCTGCAACATGCTGTAATCAAGGCTCTGTGGCTTGGAGGGTGCCAGTTCTTTACTGAATCCTATCTCAGCATCCTCATTCTCAAGATCCTGCAACATGCTGGAATTTGCCTTTTGAAAGTCACATGAGAATAGTGAGAGGAATGTCTGGGAAACAGCCAGTGATGCTGTGACAGCTGCCAATGACTTAATGACTTTGTGTCATTTAGAAGTCTTGTTCTTATTAGCTAAAACAGATGTATGACATGGTACTTTTATTTCTTGCTCTGTTTGCCAATGAAAACATAACTAGATTTTAGCAAAACTCAGGCTTTCCTATGACCATCTTCTTCACCTGGTTGCAAAAATTATAAACGTGATGGATAGACAACTATGTGAAAGCTTTATTATGCTGTGATTCATTGTCTTCTGAGTTGTAATTAGTTCTTCTCATTGAGAAAGGGAGAGGTACAGTAATAACTTAATTGATCTTTACAAGTAAATGGGCAAACAAGTGCTGTGATATCATGTTCTTATTCCAAGTAAGGCCTCTTTTGAAACGTGACATGCTGCTGAGAGAAAGAGAGATAGTGGTCTTATGGCATAGCAGCTTAGAGTTATGAGTGTGCATTCACATTAGGATGTGAAGTGGGCACTTGAAAGATTTGAAGTTGATTTGATTGTTATATGTTTTGGTATGGATATAACAGTGCAGCTACAGAATTCATAGCTACTTGCATTTCTGTTTGCTCATCACTTTTAACAGATTGGAAGAGTTTTTGGCCATAAAAACTAGAAATTTAGTGAGTAGATCAATATGTACCTTCTTCTTCAAGTGAAGCGAATGCTTATGCGTGTCTCCAGGTTATTCATTTCATATTTTAAGTAGACCAGTGCAAGTATTTATGAGGCTGCATTGTAAATGACATCACTGAAACAATCCAAATAAAAAAACATCTTTTATTTTTTGCTTGTCTTCCTAGGAAAAGTACATGGAACCACACATGCAGTTCTTAGATGTTTTGGCAGTGTTTTGACAGGGCAGTATTAGAGATATTTTACAAGTTGTACCATTTTCAGTATAAAGCTGTACTTTATTTCTGGTGACCAAAAAATCCCAGCTTGACAAAATTATGGTAAAGAATACTGTGTAGGATTTGGGGGGGGGAAAAAAACAAAACCACAAAAAATCTAACCCATCAAGTGAACTTAGGCAGAATCATGAAATCTTCTTGATAGGGGAGAGGGAAGTTAAGTGAAAGGTCATTTCTTCAAGCCTAAAAGCAAGGATTACTAAGATTTTTTTTTTTTAATTTATTTTTTATTTTTTAATTATTATTTATTTTTATTTTTTAATTTGAGAAGATCACCCAGGTGGTCTTGATCTTTTTGGGGTTTCAGAGCTTGTTTTTAGAACATCAATAATTTTACAACTGTACCTGAAACAGTTGTACTTTGTCCACTGTATGCTTAAATAACTTGAGTTCCTGGCACTGTTTTGATTGTTGCTATTGGATTTTACAGGCTTCTCTTTCAAGTAAATGGAGATCATACATATGCACATACCTGTTGTCTATTTCTTCTTCCAAATGCACTTCAGTGTTGTTACAAGTGTGTCATTTGCTTTAAATGATGGATTAAGACTTCAGATGCTTTTACTACATTCACAGTGCCTTCTCTCTTCTCCAAGACAAAAATTTTTTCTATCTCAAATCTTCTGTCTTTAGAGTATTTATAACTCTGATAAATTCCCTGTCTTTTGAAGAGTACCTATCAACCATAGCTTCCTGAGATCAGAGACCTGAAATCCAGAGAATTCCAAAGACAGGATTCATAGAAAATCTGCAGAAGGGAACATCTCTTTGTTGGAATAATGTTTTTCTCCTCTTTTCACGTGGAAGGCATGCAGTGAAAGTACTTAGCGGTTCAGACTAAAGATTTTTTTTGTAACCCACCTGAAAACTGCTTCTGATATGAAATATAAAGTCATGTAACTTAAATGAGTGTATTACATAAACGGCTATTAATTTACATAGCCCTAAGGAAACATAATTTTGCCAATTAAATTATGGACCAATTCAAGTAGCTATTTCTCAAGCCAATTTCATAGATAAATTCAAATAATTTATCATTACTTGGGGTTGCTGATGATGATACAAGCTCACTGTAGTTGACTGCTACTTACTTGGCTATTCTCTTCAGTGTATGACATTTTCTATATTCTGCAGAAGTTTTATGTGGGAGAAAATCTTTTGGGAGAGGAAGAGGTTTC
This sequence comes from Alectoris magna, assembly GCA_030625065.1. Classification (NCBI taxonomy): domain Eukaryota; kingdom Metazoa; phylum Chordata; class Aves; order Galliformes; family Phasianidae; genus Alectoris; species Alectoris magna. The sequence goes on from CM060564.1 coordinate 36,976,751, forward strand.
CTCTGAGGGCATGAAATCGATGACACGTTCTGTTAATAACTATCTTAAAAGAAATTTCAACTTTTAAGCTAAAGGGTAGTATTTTCATGAAGACAAGATTAGCAAATTGATGCTTGTCTTTGGTTAAAGTTAAATGAGAAGTTTTGTTTAAATTTGTTTTGAAAGGTGCGTAGTATCTACCTAATCTATATTGTTACTGTGCACTGTTGACTTAAACGTTTGTAACTTAACTCAACTGCTCTAATTCTTCCTTTATTCCCTTCACCATACCATACCTTTGGTGCTCATACCGGTGTGAAGATTATAGGGTTTCCTGGTCTGCACTGGTCTGCTTTCCAGCTCTCATGCAGACATGGAGCTGCCAATGGAATTACTCGCAAGCTTAACTGTGATTATTACTATCAGAGTATATTCTGGGTGCCTGTCTTAGGAGACTTGGCAAGCGTTGCTTGAAAATGATTTTCTTTGTAGGTGCTAATATTGCTTAATCCAAGATTAAAGCAACTTTTTTGTACATTATTAAATATATTAAAAAAGAGCTAAAACTGAATTCCTGTTTAGTACATCTGGACCAAAATGGATTTTATATGACATTTAAAAGCTTCTTTCTATTAAAAGTACATATCCTCTGCCTTTATGCGTTTAGTGCTGGTACCACACTCATCAACACATCACATTTAGCTTCTTATACCACCCTAATCACATTTGTATCCAGTGGCCTCATATGCATGAAATTAATCCAATCAAAATGACGTATGAAATGCACCAATACTTGCTGTCATACTATAGAAGATAGAAGCCAGTTGTCTGGGAATCTGGAATCTGTTGCCATTTACATAGATGGGGGAGGATTCTGGAAAAGAAGAGGATTTGGGCTCAGGAATAGCTGACTTGCATGTTCAAGTAGCCAAAATCTTTTTAGTTCTCATCTATGAAAAGTATATCAATGACTTTGGAGGGTCGAGGAGGGGGAGGATGTGTAGAGGGAGTTCACAAGCAGATTGTCTTGCCAGCTGCTTGGGGTCCATTTACATTACAGCTAGGGCTATTCTGATTACCTTCTTCATTTCAGCCTTGATATCCTGTGGTCACAAGTTGTACCAGAGGAGGTTTAGATTAGACATAAGGAAAAACTTTTTCTCTTGGAGAGTGGTCATGCACTGTAATGGCTGCCCAGGGAGGTGGTGGAGTCGCCATCCCTCGTGGATGCAGTGTGCCCTCATGGCCAAAAGGGCCAATGGCATACTGGGGTGTATAAAAAAGAGCGTTGCCAGCAGGTCAAGGGAGGTGATCCTCCCCCTCTATTCTGCCCTGGTAAGGCCTCATCTGGAGTACTGTGTCCAGTTCTGGGCTCCCCAGTATAAAAAGACAGGGATCTCTTGGAAAGAGTCCAGCGGAGGGCCACAAAGATGGTGAAGGACCTGGAGCATCTCCCCTATGAGGAACGACTAAGTGAACTGGGTCTGCTTAGCCTTGAGAAAAGAAGGCTGAGAGGGGATTTGATCCAGGTTTATAAATACCTGAGGTGTGGGGGCCATAGTGGTGAGGCCAGACTCTTTTCAGTAGTGCGTGGGGACAGGACAAGGGGAAATGGGATGAAGCTAGGGCATAGGAAGTTCCGCACGAATGTGCGCAAGAACTTCTTTACGGTGAGGGTGACGGAGCACTGGAACAGGCTGCCCAGGGGGGGTTGTGGAGTCTCCTTCTCTGGAGATATTCAAGACCCGCCTGGATGCCTACCTGTGCAACCTGGTGTAGGGAACCTGCTTTGGCAGGGGGGTTGGACTCAATGATCTCTGGAGGTCCCTTCCAACCCCTACAATTCTGTGATTCTGTGATTCTGTGATCCCTGGCAGTGTTCAAGAGGCTTCTGGATGAGAAGCTACGAGATCTGGTTTAGTAGCTTGCGGTAGCAACGGTAATGTGAGGATGGTTGGACTAGATGATCTTGTAGGTCCTTTCCAAACTTGTGATTCTGTGATTCTATGTGATGGCTCACATAATTTCCTAGTGTATGCCCTTGTATATTGGCACATGCTACTGCAAATTCAAAATTATCTAATTCTTTCTAAGGTAACAGCCTGGTTTTAACTTGCTGTTCTTTATGTTTTAGTGGTTGGAAAACCTTGTTTCTGTTTAGCTGTATTTTCCTGGTGTATATTCCACTCCGTAATTCTTCTTAGCAGTAGTAGTTTGACTGAATTAGAGAGATGACTGGAATACATGTTTTGTAGATGCACAGAATTTTCATAGGATGGCTTGGGTTTGAAGGGACCTTGTAGACTAGCCAGTTCCAACTCCCTGCCATAGGCTTGGTTGCTAGCCACTAGGTCAGACTGCCCAGGGCCCCATTCAACTTGGCCTTGAATGCTTGCAGGTATGGGGCAACCACAGGTTCTCTGTGTAACCTGTTCCAGTACCTCCTTAATCTCTGAGTAAAAAATTTCCTTCTGACATCTAATCTAAATCTCCCCTCTTCTTCTTCAAAATCATTCCTTCTTGTCATATGACTGTCTGCCTGTTTGAGAAGTCAGTCTCCCTCCTGTTTATTTGCTTCTCCTGTTTAAATACTGGAAGGCCACAATTAGGTCTTCTTTTTCAAGCTGAATGAGCAGAACTCCCTCAAACTTTCTTCATAGTATAAGCACTCCAGCCTTCTGACTATCTTTGTGGCCCTACGGTGGACTCAATCCAACAGCTCCACATCTTTTCAGTGGCCCTGGGCCTGGATGCAGTACTCCAGGTGGGGCCTCACGAGGGCAGAGCAAAGGGCAAACCACCTCCCTTTTCCTGCTAGTGTTCTTTTGATGTGGAGCAGGAGACAGTTGATCTTCCAGGCTGATATTCCACTGATATAGGCTGATGATTAATTCTCTGTCTAGGAGCTGCAGAACTGGAAAAGGCTATAGTGAACATCTCAGCAGTTACAGAGTACCTAGAAAATAAAACATTGGGTGCTACTATTGTCCTTAAGGAAGAAGTCCAAAGTTTTGCTAGGGTAGTGTTGCAAAATAAAATGGCTTTAGTCATGTTGTTGGCTGGACAAGGAGGGGTTTGGGCAGTAATGAATGCTAGTTCTTGTGCTTATGTAGACGAGAGTGGCGGAATAGAGAAAGACATATATAAGATATGGTATCAAACTAAAATACTGCATAAAGTAAGCCAAAATGACTACCTGCATTCCTGGGTGGGATTGATTAAAGAAGTTATACATAGGGATAGTGTGTGCTATATGCATTCTTGCTTGTTGTACAAATCAGTGTGAGGGATGTATGCCTAAATGTGAATGGTCAAAAGTGGTAAGAATTAAACTCTGTCCAAGATAGAGTGACCACAAGATGGCAGAGTTATTGATTCGTGGTGAAGTCAGGAGCGGGGACAGCAAAACTGCTATTTTGGACTTCCAGAGGATGGACTTTGAACTGTTCAGAACACTGGTAGAGAGAGTCCCATGGGTTTCAGTCATGAAGGGACATAAAAGGATCCAGGAAGGCTGGACACTCCAGAAGAAAGAAATCTTAAAGGTGCAGGAGCAGGCTAATCACCTGTACCACCAGATGAGACAGTGGGGAAGAAGATGGCATGGACAAATAGAGAGCTTTTCCTGAGGCTCCAGGAGAAAAAGAGAATCTTCCTCCTGTGGAAGAAGCACAGGGAACTTGGGGAGAGTACAAAGACAGTGTTAGGGTGTGCAGGGAGAAAATGAGAAAGGCAAAAGCCCAGCTTGAGCTCAACGTGGCTGTTGAGGTAAAAGAGAACAAAAAACTTTTTTACATATGTATTAACAGTAAAAGGAGGGCTAAGGAGAATCTCCCTTCGTTACTGGATGTGGCAGGGACCATGACCACTGAGGATAAGGAAAAGGCTGAGGTTCCCAATGCCTACTTTACATCTGTCTTTAAAACTCAGACAAGTTATCTTTAGGCTACTCTACCCCTTGACCTGGAAGTCTTGAATGGGAAGCAGAATAAATCCCCCACTATTCAAGTGGAAACAGTAGAGACCTACTACTCCAAGTGGACTTCCACAAGTCCATTGGGCCAGATGGGATCCACCACTGCTATAATTGTTCTTAGACAGCTGGCAGAGGTGATAGTTAAGCTGCTTTCTATCATCTATCAGTGTTCCTGGTGAACTTGAGAGGTCTCAGAGGATTGGAGGCTTGCCCATGTGACTTCCATCTACAAGAAGGGTTGTAAGGAGGATCCGAGGAATGACAGGACTGCCAGCCTGGCCTTGGTGCCAAGGAAGGCTATGGAGCAGATCATCATGAGGGAGATCACATGGCATGTGTGGGACAACCAGGGGATCAGGCCCAGCCAGCATGGATTCATGAAAGGCAGGTCCTGCTTGACCAACCTGATCTTCTTCTGTGATCTAGTGACCCATCTGGTGGATGAGGGAAAGGCTGTTGATGTAGTCTGTCTAGACTTCAGCAAAGCCTTTGACACTGTCTCCCACAGTATTCTCCTGCAGAAGCTGACAGCCTGTGGCTTGGGCATATTCTCTCTTTGCTGGGTGAAGAGCTGGCTGAATGGCTGGGCCCAGAGAGTGGTGGTGAATGGAGTTAAACCCAGCTGGCAGTTGATCAGGAGTAGTGCTCCCCAGGGGTTGGAGCTGGGGCCTGTCCTCTTCAGTATCCTTATTGGATACTAATAGATGAGGGCATTACGTGCACCCTCAGTAAATCTGCAGATGACACCAAGTTGGGGGGAAGTGTCAATCTGCCTGGGGGTAGGAAGGCTCTACTGAGTGATCTGGACAGGCTGGATAGCTGGGCTGAAGCCAATGGGATGAAGTTCAACCAGACAAGATACAGGTCCTACACTTTGGCCACCAAAACCCCAGGCAACACTTGGGGCGGAGTAGCTGGAAGACTGTGTAGAGGAAACAGACCTGAGGGAATTAGCTGACGTGTGGCTGAGCATGAGCCAACAGTGTGCTGAGGTGGCCAAGAACGCCAATGGTATCCTGGCTTGTATCAGAAATAGTGTTGCCAGCAGGAGCAGGGGAGTCATCTGTACTCAGCACTGGTGAGGCCATACCTTGAGTACTGTGTTCAGTTTTGGGCCCCTTAGTACAAGAAAGACATTGAGGCCCTGTAGCGTGTTCAGAGAAGGGCAACAAAACTGGTGAGGGGTCTGAAGCACAAGCCTGATGTGGAGCAGCTGAGGGAGCTGGGATTGTGCAGTCTGTAGAAGAGGAGACTTGTGGGAAACCTTATTGCTTTCTACAACTACTTGAAGGGGGTTGTAGTGAGGTGGGGGTTGGCCACTTCTCTCATGTAACTAGTGATAGGATTAGAGGGGATGGCCTCAGGTTACATGAGGGCAGATTGGGGTTGGACATTAGGAAATACTTCTCCAAGAGAGTGATCAGGTGCTGGAATGTGCTGCTCAGGGAGATGGTGGAGTCACCAACCCTGGAGGTGTTCAGGAAACATTTAGATGTTGTACTGAGGCACGTGGTTTAGTGGGAAATACTGGACGGTTGGACTGGATGATCTTAGTCTTTTCTAACTTTGGTGATTCTGTGATTCTTCAGGACTCTGTGATATGTGTCATCTGGTCCCGTAGACTTATACACATTCAGTCTCATCAGGTGATCTTGAGTTTGTGTTTCTCTCACAGTGGGAGGGATTTTGCTCCTCTAAACCCTGCCCACAGATTCAGGCAATGAATGTGATATTGTTTAGAAATATTTCAATACTGATTGATGAGTATTGTTTAAAAGCTGTAAATAACAGGCTCCCCTGATTACCTAGTCCTTTCCCTGAAGAATGATGTGTGTGCTGCATTCCTCGGAGCCTTGCTCCTCAAAACTGTTTTTTTTTATTACCACAATGTGGTTAAAAACAACTAAGATTAACAAGCATTACCAGTAATTCTGGATGCACTTACTAGAATGTGGTAGGAGTGAGATACTGTTTTTCGCTTCGGTGTTTTCACGGCATGGGGAATATTTCCGGAAGGATTATGGTGAGGAGCAAGTTTACGCCTTACGGAAGATGTAGTTACAGAAGTAATCTAAAGGGTGATTCTTCACAGACAAACCAGATGTTTTCCTCCCTTGTCTCTTCCCAAAGGTATTTCTGAGACAGTGAAAAAACAAAACATGATCAATCCATGTTGTTTTTCTCTTTTTTTTGTGAGAATTCCAAGAATTCAGTAGAAGGTATAGTTTATTTTAATTGAAAATCATTGTTTGTTTTACTGTAATAATGGTATTGTGTAGGTGCTTCCCGCCTTTCCCCCCCCCCCTTTTTATTTTTCTCCTGGAAATAGAAGTCATAATTGTGCTCCACCAGTGTCGTTGTTTTCTTTACCAAGCTAGTTCTTTCCATTCTCCTGGTGAGGTTTTGATTAGGTTCAACATATTGAGCCTACTTGTGCTTTCAGATGTACGTATGAATTCCCAATCTATAGGAATTTCTTCATCTGCTTCTGACCTTCCTCTTCACCACTTCTTTATCTGGGTGTAAAGGCAGCGGACCAGTCTCAGTTATGCATAATGAGAAGGTGTTACCAAAAAAAAAAAAAAAAAAAAAGCTCACCCGAATTCAAAGATTTAGGCTCACAGGAAGACTCCACAAAGGAGGGCTCTCCAGCAAGAGATCCTTCCTCAGTGACAGCCAGCCCTTAAAGTGAGGTCAAAAAGGAGTAGAGCCAGGTTGCACAAGTGAATTTTAGTAAATTTAAGTCATGTTTTTGTACCACTTGATTCTTAGCAACTTCATTGTGTCTAAAGTATTAGCAGACAGACTGTATGAAAAGCATCTCTGATGTCTGCTAAAATCTTCTGAGCTTAGATCGAAAGTAAAATTACTCAGGATTTTTAGTGCTATAATTGTATAGCTGTTAAAGTCTCCAATCACTGGCAAGTTTAAAGAAACAGCAAATCTTAGGCTTGTGGTAGGTAGCTCTGAAATCAGTATATGATGTAACTAAACATGTAACTTCTTTTTGCAAAATTCTGGCTTCTCTAAAGGAAATCCAGATAGCCCTTGTTCTGCTGGAGGATACTTTGTACAAGACCTTGGACATAGCAAGGACAGGATTTAATAGGTGGGCATTGTCATTTAAATAGTCATTGTTGTCTCTCCTGAGACTGCAGAATGTTCTGAGGCAAGGCAAAGATATTTGGTGGAGATTGAGCATATGTTATTTAAAGTTTTATGACTGTTTTTTTTTTTTCTTTCCCCAGGTTTGTAAAGAGAGGAATATAAAACATTTCTTGAAGCCAGATTGTTATGTACAGATTTAATTCTGCGAATTAATTACCTTTCAAAACCTTTCAAACTATAAACATCCTGAAATGATTCCTACAAGGGGCATGCACTAGTACTGTGAATCTACTGTATTCTCCAGCTGGTAACTTTGATAAACATAGAAATGAAACAAAAGGGTGGAGAATAGCTTTTTATTAACAGTCATGTATTAACAGTAGGCTAGTAATAATGTTTCAAAGCACTTCATAAGTCAGTAAGAGAACTCAGAGAACACAGATAAAATGACTCAAAAAAGGTCATTCAAAATGGCACTGAGACTGGCATTGAAAATGCATTTTGCTGTTATTGCTGTATAATCTTCTCCATTGATTGACAGGAACTGATGCTTGATCATAGGCATCAGATAACCTCAAATGAAAGATATGACGGGGAGAAAATTCTAGAATCAGCCAGCAAAACAAGTATATCATTGCTGTGACAATCTTGAAAGTATTCCCTGATGTGCATCCTGGTCTTTGAAATGCTTCAGGGCTTGGAGGCTCTTTGGGGAATAAACAGAGGTTGTGCATCCTCTTGTGTGTAATCCTCATGAGCCTAAAGTTAAAAATAAAGCCTGTTGCAGTCTTTTCAGTCTTTAATAAGACTGAAAGTCTTTGTTTGATAAAAATTTTATTAGGAACTTTTTGATTGATTACTGGCATGAATAATTAATTCATTGCTAACAGCTGTGGAGGTCTAATTTTACATTCTTATTTTTCAATTCTTATTTTATTTCTTTATTGTTCTTATTTTATTATTTGTTCGTTTGTACAGAAAAATTTCTTTGTAATATATTAGAGGTCCTGCTCAAAAAACTTTGTCTTGAGAGAGCTGGCTGCTAGAATGATTGCAACATATACAAATGGGATTAATCTTCAGCTCAATATTGAATACATATTGACTAAGTTGAGGTTATCACATAAGGTCAAAATGAGTGACTGCACCTTCTTTACTTCATTGGCTGCATCCCCTCATACAGACTGCACTGACTGCCGCCTCTCGGGCTCCTCCATATCTGCATGTGGAGATCTGCTCCTCGTGGTGCCCATGGGCTGCAGGGAACAGCCTGCTTCTCCATGGGCCTCTCCTGGGCTGCAGGGAGCTGCTGCGCTGCACCTGGAGCTCCGCCTGCCCTCCTTCAGCACTGACCCTGATGCAGTAGGGCCATTGTCTCACGTTTCTCATTCCTCTCTCCCAGCTGCTGTGATGCAGCAGTTTTTCCTTTCCATACATCTGCTTTCCCAGAGGCACACCCAGTGTCATTCATGGTTCAGCTCTGGCAGTAGTGGGTGTCCTTTGGAGCAACTGGAGCTGGCTGTATTCTAACATGGGGCATCTGCTGGGCTCTGCTCTCACAGAGGCCACCCCTACACGGCCCTGGTTGTTAATGTGAGAGGTTGTTTGCTTTGAATAGAAACTGTAAAGGCTTTTTAGCAAAGCCAATAAAAGGAGTATCTGTTGTGAAATGAGTGATTAACATTAAATGCTGGCTTTTGTTTGCTGGTAGCATTCGCTATAGATATCTTTTTATTTATTAAAGAAAGTTTCGTTGCTAAGTTACAAATGAAAAGTATATTATGTAGGTTGAGTATTACTCTCTTAGTAAGAGATAGATCAGGAATTTTTTTTTCATTTCGTATTACAGAGATCTCTTCTGCTTTGTGCTGTTCTTGTAAGGCTGCCCACAGTAGCCGTTTTATTTGCCTGTAATCTGATAGCATCAAACTTGTCAATTTTGTCTGCAGTTTTCAAGTATCACAGCTCTACAGTTCTTTCCACCTGATATGCAGAAAAACAGCATGGTTTCAGGGATTATAGATGAGAGCATGCCAATTCTTTTTTTTTAGTGTGTGTTCTTGCTTTAATAATGATGGCAAGGTAGTACTGTTTTTTTTGCTTCTGGAAATGCCAAATCCAAACAACCCAAACCCACAAACCACATTGGTCCTAATTATTTATCATTTCTCAGTCTTTTCAAACTAAAAGACTGACTACTTTCCTTTATGCCAACAAAGAAAGTTGTGAAAAATTTGGTTTTATAAGGTATTGTTTCTCTGTAAGGCTTAGCTTCCGATCAGCACTCAGATCTTTCATTTGTTTGACTTCTCCCTATGCAGCATAAGCAATCTAAGTAATTTAGGTCAATTTAGTTAATTACTTCTATTCTTTGCAGTTGGTAGGTACATGAAACAAACGTGCTCTAACAGAACTCAACAATTGTCATTTACTGGTATTGAAAAGGAACAGAATATGTCTACTGGAGCCATCAAAAAGTTAATTGGGCAAATAAGTGTGTTTGGTTTTGTTTGCTGCTTTCATGCTGTCTTTTAAAATATGTAGCTGTGCAAATGCACATTTGCAAGTTTTTGTGTTCCCTTTGATACAGGTTCTTCTCTATTAGAAACTGGTGAAGGAAGGAGAAAGGTGCTGCTTTAATTTTGGTGGTTTTTATTAAAAAAAAAAAAAAAAGTTATGAAATGCAAGTAATGTAGTATCAAGGAGGTCCAAAAGCCATACTGGGGGATAAAGGACAGTGGAGTCCAGATGAGAATGAGTTAAAACCTTTTAACAACAAAGGTTAATGACTCTGATGTTGCCACAAGGCATTAACGTGGTAGACTCAAAATAGGATTTGATATCCTTAAGTATGATAGAATCATCTTCAGAGTTCAATTGAACTTTGGGCTGGTTGCTGAAACTTTTATGTCAGAGCTTTTTAATTTTTAGCTATTGTAGGGACGGCAGAAACGGCTACAAGAGAAGTTATTCTACATCATTGCACTGTGTGTTTGTCAGTGCTCATTCCTTTGTGGCACTAGGACACAGAGTGAGAATGGGAGTCAAAGTGGAGGGGTACGATAAAGTATGACCATTCCTGTGTTTCATGAAGGATTGTCAGTGCTCTATTTCTGGGATAATGTGTATGAGAAGGATTTATGAGTCCTGGCTTTCTAAACGTCCTGGGCAGTGCTTGCCATAAAACCATGTATCTGTCAGAGTCATGTTCTTTAGTCATACAAATATCTAAACAGCTCAGAACAGCTCACTGTCAAACAGGCATTGCAAATCCATGTTAGGGCTGAGAGAAACATGACTTAGAGGAGCTAAAACAAAATAATAAAACTTCATAACTCAAGGTTTGCATGCCATGTCTGAGGCTTTAGTCTATGTTCACAGTTGATTATAGACAACCTAAAAATAGGGGCATATAATGGAAATGCTGACAGATTCCAACCTATCGTGGTGGTAACAAGCGCTGCTATAATTAGGTGTGCATCTGAGTGGACTGTAATATGATTGCTGTGTTTATGCCCTGTGCTGGAAGGAATGTTTGTTAATCTGGACAATCCTTTTAGATGAGTTTGGGAGCAAAAGTTTGCGGAAAAAAGATGCTGAAGCTTACTTAATATTCAGGATGATGTGCTTCTGTATCAAAAGGCAAGAGAGATCTGTGGGATATTAGGTGAGTGGTTAACTGCATAACATGCTTGTATCCCACTAGTGTTGAAAGAGCCTATCAGAATTTACCTGAAAAGGTGCAGCATTGATTAGTTAAGTTCTGGAAGTGACATTAAAGTTTTATATCTCTACATTATAAACTGAACATTGTTGAAATTGTTTATATTTGATTAAGAGTTTTTCTTTTCAGAGGTCAGAGCCCAGCTGTTTCTGAATTTAAGTTGCTCCTGAAAGCACATTCATTAGAAACTTATGGTGTTGATCCTCATCCTTGCAAGGTAACAGTTTTGTTTGTTTGTTTGTTTTTGTTTTTTAACAAACATTTAGTAAAAAGTCATTAATCGAATTTATTTTGATTTTTTATTTTTATTTTTATTTTTATTTTTATTTAGACATGAACAGAGAGTAGATTATAAAAGAACTTATCCCTAATACTGCATTTAAACCATAGAAGAGCATTTGAATCTGTGCTACAATCAAATAAAAGGTCTCTACAGAAAAAACAGAGTGTGACAGGACAATGTAGTAGATCATCATGCCAGAAACCATGAATATGCTTGACAGTTTCTTTGCACTTACTGCAAAAGTTTCGTAGATGCTCCATGTATTAAATACGCGCCAGGAATTTCAAGATGCATTGTCCAGAAGTTGAAGCAAATTATTAGACCTTGGCAGAATAGTTTTTCAAGTACCATCAAAATGTGAAAATCTTAGAAAGAACAGCAAATTAAGTGGTTGTTTCGTGGTTCTTTAAAGGAAGGTGACTTTATTTTCCAATATTGATTGTCCCTTACACCTACATTTTTAATTACTTGGATTTATCCACATGCTCTGCAGTCTGTTAGTTTATAATGTTTGCTACTTCATTTTTTAATTGCTGCTTTTGATTTTAGTCCACCTTGTATACTGTCTAATTTGGTCAAATAGCAGAAGTGTGCATTGCTGTCCATTTGGCTGCTCTGATGATGAGTGCCTTCAGGCAGTCACCTCTAACATAAAGCTGCTTCAGATTTCACATATAGTATGCTAGGAGTGGTGTTCCTGTGTGAAATCCAGGGTCTGATTCAGAGATGAGTGATGTCAGTGACACTGTAAACTTTGGTTCAAAGCTGCAGTGCAGATTTTCAGAGGACATTTCTTATGTTGGCACTTAAGACAGAGTCAGAATTCATTCAGCACCTCCTCTTTATCTATGTAGCAGGACTTATAGAGTGCGGACATACGGGAATTCATGGCCTGTGATGAAGGAAAAGCTTTTAGACTTCTGGAAGTAAATTACAAAGCACAGTGGCCCCTTACAAGATGCCCCTCCCAGTTGTTAGTCTCTTTCTCAAGAAGCAAATTAGTTTCTGATTATCTTCTTGATTGATTGAGTATAAGGCACAATAAACCCGATATACTTTAAGAAGGTGAAGGTCTGGGACTTGGGATGGGCAGAAACTCCAGTTTATACCAAACTTAACCAATTCTTTGCTCAAAGAAGCTGGGGCAGAACTTTTACTATGGAACTAAATTTTTTTATAAATGGTATTTCATAATTTAAAGGCTACTGTCACTAAATATTCTGGTTTATAATCAAGAGTGCTTACTTACTTTAATAAATGTTTTTTGAAAGTATTGTCACATTAGAAATCTCACAAAGGAAGAAGGTATTGTGAAATCTTAAAGATATCAATGTTGAATCAGATATGAATTCTTGGTTTGTAGTTAGTATTCCACAAGCAAACAAGAAATACAGTTTAAACAAAATTAATAAATATGCCTAGGGATTTGTTGTTGCCAGGAGCCAAAAATAAACAGTGTAAGTTTCTGTTACTCTGTTAAACACATAGACATAAATGAGGCTTGTTTCACTGCTATCTGTTTCAAGTCTTTGTTGCTTAGAAGTGTACAACTTGGAAGATAATTTCTTTTGAAAAGGAAAATAAAATACAGGTAGCCTATAATGTAATTATAACTTCTGCATTAGTAACAAATGTCTCACTGGATAAAGGCAAAATTATATTTCTTTTTTTTCTTTCAAGGACTCAACGGGAACAACTACGTTTTTAGGATTCACAGCTGCAGGATTTGTAGTTTTTCAGGGGAACAAACGAATTCATTTGTTAAAATGGTAAGCATGTAAGAGTGCATTAAAATTCAAGAGCCTTTTCTTCTCTGTCTTCCTTTCTATTATTTTCACCTGTATTCGCTTCCTTTAAGGTGAACGACTTGGATATTCCTTCTCTTGCCTCATCATGTTTCTTTTTTTAGAGGACCTCAAATAAAAAGCAGAATTTTGTTCTTCCTCCAGTGAAAATGGTTTAACAGAGTACATTAGTCAATGTAATACAAAAATGCTAAAATGAGTAAGTTGATTTTTCAGCTCTGCTGTAAATTGCCAGTGAAGCGTATTGACTTTCTTCAATTCAAAAACAGTACTTGATAAGCAGATATGTAGTCTAAATCTACCCTCTTCTAGTTTAAAATTATTTCCCCTCATCCCGTACTACATGCTCTTATAAAAAGTTCCTCCCCAGCTTTCCTGTAGGCCCCTTTCAGGTACTGGAATAAGTCCCTCTGGAGTCTTCTTTTCAGGCTGAAAAGCCCCAGCTCTCTCAGCCTGCCCTGACAGGGGAGGTGCTTCAGCCCTCTGATTGTCTCCATGGCCCTCCTCTGGACATGCTCCAACAGCTCAATGTTCTTCTTGTGCTGGGGGCCCCAGAACTGTACTTTCTCTTCTTGCTTTGTCCTTCTCTCCTTTTTAAATCTTTTTCTTCTTTTTTTCTTCTTTTTTTCTTAAGGGAGGATTTTTTCCCCCCTCTTTTTTTCCTCCTTTTCACTTCTTCTCCTCCAGTCTCCCACCTTTTTCCTTAAAAATATTTGACTTAGTTTTCCATCCTCAGCCGTGTGTAAGGGAGTGATAAAAGTGAGCTTCTACAGATGATGTGACAGGAGGTGTCTGTACTCTCAGCAGGGTGGTGCAGAGTATGAACAGGCACGCTCAGAAGTTCATGAATCTCATTTTGGTCCTGCTGCTAAACTGGTGCCAATATCAGAAGCTTAGAAGCACTCTCAGCCTTTCTTGTGGGAAGGAGGTGGGCTGGAGATGAGGAAATGGTGAAGCAGCTATTTACATAGAGATGGGCTCTCCTACACCTATAGAGATCTCCCTGCTGAGTAGTATGAAATCATCAGAGCTTTGACACTGTGCATGTAACATACATTTCTCTATGCAGCTCTGGGGATGTTTGTCAAATATTGTGCATTTATGATCCTGGATTCATATTGTAGTTTCCCTGGGGTTAATATCAGGTTGCTGTGGTAAGAATGTTTAAGTGTTATGTGCTTCTGGCATCATGTCCAGGTAACTGTAGTGTCACTCTATGATAGAAGGAGAGAGTATCTCTTGATAAGCTTGTATCCACCATACTGTGGGAATTGAGGTTGAGTGCTTTATTTTTCTTGTTTCTGTGCAAGGGTAAGGTGACTTTTTGAAGATCTCTGTGTATCCACTGGCATATATACAAAATAAAATATTGATAGATGAAAATTCATGAAGTTGTCTCAGTGTTATGCTGGCTGTTGGAAGGTTGATCTGATGAGATTGATCTAGATACAGTGTGATGCTTGTACTGCTCTTTTCATTTATAAAACATAGAACTGAATAGCTTTCACTAGTATTAGCTGATGTTTACACCACTCAGTAAAAATTCAAATTCATATTTGAGATTTCCTTGTCTTCAGATCTTACTGATCTTATCGCACAAAATCTCAATAGGTTTTGAAGACCAACAACTTAACTATTCATTACAGCAGGCATTAGTTATGGTGGGCACTCCAAAAGAGTACAATAATAAAAAGCAGCAAAATGTACTCTATGCTTTAGTTTGTGTTGGGTTTTAGAAAAGAGATTGGTTCTGTAAATTATTGTCAATGTAATGTATTGGTAATAAATTGTTTTAGTGCACTGATTCAACCAAAGTGTCTTTGGATTCCTGGTTTGCCTTTGACTTATTGTCTTACTGTTGTTTACAGATGTTTACTTTATTTCATGAATAATTTTCAATTCGGGATCTGACTGATCAGCAACACACAACACCCAATAATAAGTGCTGTCAACACTTTTCCAGCATCCCAAAATTAATTTTATGCAGGTGCCTAGGGTTGTAAAACAAGTACTCTGATTATTTTCTCTGCTGTAAAGGAAATCGGAATATTGCATACTTTTATGCTGAAGATTTTATGCTGGAGAGCTCTCTTGAAGCTTTTGTCTCTTGAAAGCCTGCTTGATGTTTGTGTGTCAGTGAAGTCTGCATGCAAATTACTTTCTTACCTGCAGTTCAGTCTATTGTCTACAGTAAATCATTTTTTCTCTTTCTAGGTGTGATGTCTATAAGCTGAAATTCGAAGGGAAGACTTTTTATGTGTTTGGAGCTCAGAAGGAGGTCAGGTTTAATATTTTTACAGCTATTCTGTATTTGATTTAGAGTCAGCTTAAATATAATATCATTTTTAACCAAACTTAAACTTCTATGAAGTATAAAGATGATTATATTTCTTTTTTTTCTTTTTCTAAAATTGAATGCAAATGAATGTGAATATTGTTGTCAGAAGAGCATCTTATTTGCAAGGGATTGAGGTGTTTCTTACTTAACCTGCGAGCAGTGCTGAGTTGATTGCACCTAGTTTTGATTGCCTGTGTAGCCAAGTTTTAATGGGTTTTAAAACACTAAAGCTGTACCTGCCTACTCTAAAGCATAAACAGTATCCCATAGGTACTGAATCCTGAATCAGAGCAAAATATTTTTGTCTTTTGAGGATCACTTTATCAAATTCTGCTCGGCTAGGTAGAATGAAGTCTGTCCTAATTAGAGTACTGTCATTGGACTCTTACAATTAAAATTGTGGAAATTTTCCCTACAACACGCTCTAATCAGTGCTTCCCCTTGGGGAGAGTAATTTAGCCCAGCACTGTGGCTTTGGATGCAGTCTGGGTGAAGAACAGAAAATGATGGAAGGAAGCAGTACCTGAAGTAGTAGGAGCTGTTTGTATGGCAGCAAGGAGGATTTGGTGATAGGACATAGTGAACAGTGGAGAAGTAGATGGTAAGCAGTGCAGCAACTGTATGATGGTGGAATATTGAACAGAAAGACTTCGATTTTGGTCTGAAGGCTGTCAGTACAAATTTATCTCAGAAGTCACTTATATGCATGTTCACCCTTCAGAGTATTTGACCTGAAGGAGGAGGTGGAAAGGCTGAGGACCATAAAGGAATGTGAGAGGGAGATTGATTGGTGGTGCCAGTCCCTATCGGCTCCGAGATCCTGACATGCAGTTGAGGCTCCACATGGAGCATGTCATCCCCTGCTGCCTTGCAAACAGGTGGTAGAGAGGAACCGGCAGGCAGATTGTATTCCCACTGCAGTGAGCCCCCTGTCCTCTCCTACCCTCAGCCAATACTAGTGAAGAAATGGGGGGGTGTGGGGCAGTGGCAAAAGCACTGTAACTCTCTCCCAGAAGGGCAAGGTGATACTCACCAGACAGTGGTAGACCCCCTGCCCTGTCGTTGCCGAGCAGAGCAAGGCAATTTGAGAGAGGAGGAGTGGAAGCAGATACTGGCTCGGCAAAATGGGCATCCCCCATCCTGACCATCCTCCGCTCCCCAGGTGGCTCTGCGAAATAGGTTTGAGGTCCTGGAACTTGAGGAAGAGGTGAGTGAGGGTGTAGAGGGAGGTCCACCTGTGAGGTTGCCTCAGGTGAAGCAGTTGACACCACATCTCAATACTGCCTCCACCTGGAAGGACACAGAAGGCCCTGTATGTCGGCCTGCCCCTACCCGCAGGGAAGCATGCTGCCTCCCTGGGGCACAGGTCAGGGACATTTCTAGGAAACTTCCTGGACTGATTCGCCCTTCTGATTATTACCCCTTATAGATAGTTCAGGCTGGCAGTGATGAAGTCACTGAGAAAAGTCTGAGGACTATCAAGAAAGACTTTAGGGGACTGGGGCGGGTAGTTGAAGGAACAGGTGTGCAGGTGGTTTTTTCTTCTGTACCATCAGTGGCAGGGAAAGATACTGAGAGGATCCAAAAAAACCCACCTCATAAATAAAAGGCTTAGAAGTTGGTGCAAACACAGGAATTTTGGTTTTTTTTTGACCACGGGGCAATTTACTTGGCACCTGGCATGATGGCTGCAGATGGAAGTAGCCTGTCTCCAAGGGGTAAGAGGATCCTAGCCAAGAAACTAGTGGGACTTACTGAAAGGTCTTTAAACTAGGTATGAAGGCGGAAGGGGACAAAATGAGGGCCACTGGGATTGAGTGGGTAGTTTGAGGCTCAAAACAGAGCTTGATGGGTGAAGAGGGTGGAGTTCAAAGGGATGGAGAGGGGCAGGGGAATGCTGCTTCCCTAAAGTGTCTGTACACTAATGTGTGCAGCATGGGAAACAAACAGGAAGAGCTGGAGATCTGCGTGCAGTCTCAAGGCCACGATCTCATTGCGATCACAGAGATGTGGTGGGACTGCTCGCATGACTGGAATGTTGTCATGGAGGGCTATGTGCTTTTTAGGAAAGATCGGCTGGCAAGGCAGGGTGGTGGAGTTGCTCTTTATGTGAGAGAGCAGCTGGAATGTATTGAACTCCACCTGGGGGAGAGAGATGGAGCAGTGGAGAGCTTGTGGGTGAGAATCAAGGGGCAGGCTGGTAAGGGTGACACTGTTGTGGGTGTGTACTACAGGCCCCCCGATCAGCAGGAGGAAGTTGATGAGGCCTTCCATAAGCAACTGGAAGTAGCGTCACGATCCCAGGCACTGGTGCTTATGGGGGACTTCAATTATCCGGATATTTGCTGGATGGGCAACATGGCCAGGCATGCGCCGTCCAGACAGTTCTTGCAACATGCTGAAGACAACTTTCTGATGCAAGTGGTGGAGGAACCGACAGGGGGAAGGGGTGTTACTGGACCTTATTCTCACTAACAAGGAAGGACTTGTTAAGGAAGATAAGGTTGGGGGCAGCTTGGGTTGTAGTAACCACGAGATGGTGGAGTTCAAGATCTTGAGTGGAAGAAGCAAAGCAAAAAGTAGGATTGCTACCCTGGACTTTAGGAGAGCCAATTTTGATCTATTCTGGGACCTACTTGGAGCTATCCTGTGGGTGAGGGTGTTAGAAGGTAAGGAGGTCTGTGAGAGCTGGTCAGCGTTTAAACAGCGCTTCTTCCAAGCTCAGGATCGGTGTGTCCCTGTGAGCAAGAAATCAGGGAAGGGTGGCAGGAGACCTGCATGGATGAGCAAGGAGCTAATCCACAAACAAAGGGAAGAAGGTCCATGAAATGTGGAAAATGGTGTCTGACCACTTGGGAAGAATATGGAAATGTTGTCAGGGCCTGCAGGGATGTGACGAGGAAGGCTAAAACCCACCTGGAACTGAATCTGGCAAAAGTGATAAAGGATAATAAAAAAGGCTTTTTAAAGTATGTTAACAGTAAAAGGAATACTAGGGAGAATGTGGGTCCCCTACTAAGTGAGGGGGGTGTTCTGGTAACGGGGGATGCTGAGAAGGTGGAGATACTGAACGCCTTCTTTGCTTCTGTCTTCAGTGAAAAAGCTCCCCCTCAGGAATCCCAGACCCTGGAGGTTAGTGAGAGGGTCTGGGGAATGGAATTCTTCCCTTTAGTCAGGGAAGAGGAGGTCCGTGACTGCCTAGGCAATACCAATGTTCATAAATCCATGGGACCCCATGGGATGCATCCATGGATGCTGAGGGAGCTGGCAGAGGTGATTGCTGAACCGCTCTCTATCATCTTTGAGAGGTCTTGGAGAATGGGGGAGGTGCCTAAAGACTGGAGGATAGCCAGTGTCACTCTGGTCTTCAAAAAGGGCAAGAAGGAAGATCCAGGTAATTACCTGCCCATCAGCCTCTCCTCTGTCCCTGGAAAGGTGATGGAACAGCTTGTGGTGGATGCCATCTCCAGAAAACTGGAAGAAAAGGAGGTTATCAGGAGTAGTCAGCATGGGTTCACCAAGGGGAGGTCGTGCTCGACCAACCTGGTAGCCTTCTATGATGATGTCACTGGCTGGGTGGATGCGGGGAGAGCAGTGGATGTAGTCTACCTTGATTTCAGCAAGGCATTTGATACTGTCTCCTACGACATCCTTATAACAAAGCTGAGGAAGTGTGGGATAGATGAGTGGACAGTGAGATGGGTTGAGAACTGGCTGACTGGCAGAGCGCAGAGGGTCATCATTGGTGGTGCAGAGTCTGTTTGGAGACCTGTAACTAGCAGTGTTCACCAGGGGTCTGTGCTGGGTCTGGTGTTGTTCAACATCTTCATCAGTGACCTTGACAAGGGGATAGTGGCCAGCCTCAGCAAGTTTGCTGATGATACGAAGTTGGGAGGATTGGCTGACACGCCTGAAGGCTGTGCTGCCATTCAGTGAGACCTGGAAGGCTGGAGAGCTGGGCAGTAAGAAACCAGATGAGGTTTAACAAAAGCAAGTGTAGAGTCTTGCACTAGGGAGAAGCCTGCACCAGTACAGGCTGGTGGATGACCTGCTGGAGAGGAGCTCTGCAGAGAGGGACCTGGGTGTCCTGGTGGACGACAGGTTGGCCATGAGCCAGCAGTGTGCCCTCGTGGCCAGAAAGGCCAATGGCATTCTAGGGTGCATTAAAAAGAGCATGGCCAGCTGGTCGAGGGAGGTGATCCTCCCCCTCTACTCTGCCCTGGTAAGGCCCAATCGGCCTCAACTGTGTCCAGTTCTGGGCTCCCCAGTACAAAAAAGACAGGGATCTCTTGGAAAGAGTCCAGTGGAGGGCCGCAGAGATGGTGAAGGGCTTGGAGCATCTCCCCTGTGAAGAAAGGCTAAGTGAACTGGGTCTGTTTAGCCTTGAGAAAAGAAGACGGAGAGGGGACCTGATCCAGGTCTATAAATATCTAAGGTGTGGGGGGCAAAGAGTGGCGAGGCCAGACTCTTTTCAGCAGTGTGTGGAGACAGGACAAGGGGAAATGGCCAGAAACTGGAGCATAGGAAGTTCTGCACGACTGCGCGCAAGAACTTCTTTATGGTGAGGGTGACGGAGCACTGGAACAGGCTGCCCAGGGGGGTTGTGGAGTCTCCTTGTCTGGAGATATTCAAGACCCGCCTGGATGCCTACCTGTGCGACCTGGTGTAGGGAACCTGCTTTGGCAGGGGATTGGACTCAATGATCTCTAGAGGTCCATTCCAACCCCTACGATTCTGTGATTCCTTTTTATTTCTGAAAAATTTGCCCAAGTAGTTTGATACCAGCCACATATGGGATATATTTATTTTAGTGAACCATAGATTGAGGATACACAGGTAAACTTGGTCTTCAGTCTGTCTGATTATTAGTGATAGCCATTGGGTATGAATGCTTCAATCTTTCAGATTTCAAAAGTTTGTTTATTTTATTTGTCTTCTTTTTCTTGCACATAGAAAAAGGCTGTGCTGACATTCCATACCTCAACACCAGCAGCCTGCAAGCATCTTTGGAAGTGTGGAGTGCAGAACCAGGCTTTTTACAAGTAAGTGAAACTGCAGTCATCATCTGTACCAAAAGGAAAAGAATATGTGCGTCACTAGAAGATTATTCAACATGAAATGTTCTGTTTCATTACCATAATTCAAAATGAAGAGAAAAAATATGCATGTTCAGAGGGATTATTATTTTATTACAAGCCAGTATTATAAAATGTTTAGAAACTGAAAGGTGATGTTGGATGGACATGGTATTGAACTTGTGTTTAGAAACAGTTCCCTTTGGGTGGGTAGTTTTTTTTCTGCTACTTAGTCTCTCCTTATACTATTGCATCATTATTTTTATTAAAAATCTTTTTTAGTGGGGTCATAGTAGCACAAAGGGGATGGTGTAGGACTGAATCCTCACCCTTACCCCATAACTGCACAGGACGAATGTATCTTCTACCATGGATGTTAATAACTTGCTTTATTTTGGAGGAGATTCCTTCTTTTATTTTAATACTGATAATGTATTCTTATAATTCAAGTAGTATATTCAGTGAGAACGCCAGAAATACGAGGTGCTATGCTAGAGTTGCTAATTCATCTCTATGATGAAAAATTGAGTTTTAGTTATGACTCAGTCCAGGCTCTCAGTTAATGGCTGTGATTATTTTCAACTACATATAAGCCATAGAATATTGTCCACTAGGATCTGAGAATGAGAGACTCAAATGAAATCAATTTGCCATTTTGAAGCCACTGTACATCAAGGAGGTAGCATGCCTGAGGTTGTACTCTTCCGTGATTGTTGTAGGTCAGACTCTGATTGTTGAGATAAAAGTTTGCAACATGCTTTGTGGTTACGGAACAGTGATACGATGGTATGATGCAGGCTCCTTACAGTTGACAGCAGAGACACCGTAAATGCACCTGCTTTTAGAGAAAGTATTCTGCTTCTGTATTCTTTATTTGTTTGATTAGCGGGAAAGTGGAAATGATAGCCATGTTGTCTTCTCCTAGAGTAAATTTGCTCTAGGGGTTGTTGGCTTATTACAGTCTTTCTTTTGTCTTAAGAATGAAAGTCCCTAGAGATGCAGCAAGTATTTGCATTTCATTTTCAGGTTTTCCTATGCAGCTAATCTCTCACTTTATGTTCAGTTATTCTGCGCTGTTTGAATTGTTTTGTGTGATGCTTCATATACAAATTCATTTATAGGTCTGAAAGAAGTTGGTAAGTCCAATTATTAAGTATTACTTTGTTGTATAAAAATAGCATGGATTGTGAATGAACTTGTTTAGTTTTGCATATCCAGTTTCTCCAGTGCTGAAAATATAACAGCCTTTGTTCTTTTTCATCAAGGTATGCAAAATCCAGCCAGATCAAGACCATGTCCAGCAGCAAAATATTTTTTAAAGGCAGCAGATTTCGTTATAGGTGGGTGCTTCCTATTTCTTTTTCATGTTAAACTATTTCAGAAAGTTAAAAAACAAACAAACAAAAACACAGTTATTACTTGTGGCATATTGAAAGTTTTTTCCTTCCTAAGGACCTTTTCAAACCTACTTCAGGCCAGGGTTGAAAATAGTTTGTATTGTCCCTTTTATGTCTCCTGTAAAATAAAATTAATGCAGACCTTCGTGAGAGAGCAGTTCCATTGTAATGGGGACCCTGTTTTGGTGCAGCTTCTAAGAAACAAGGATGCATGGCTAGTGTAGGTCATGTTTAATATACAGCAGTGTTGCTGGACAGCTCTGTAAAAGGGGTGTGCTACTGGGTAGGTCTTAGTAACACATAACATTCAATTACAAGAGGCTTCTTTTTCTTCAGTAGCTTTGTAGATGATTTATCAGCAGTTTTTAATTTTAGACATTTTTGTTTGGTTTTTTATTTTCTTTTTTTTAAAAAAATACATAAATTGTTCATGCGTGTATAGTTCTTGTCATGTAATGAGCTCATCTAAATATTTATTTGCTTGAATATATAATTCATATTTTAATACAGTGGAAAAGTAGCCAAAGAGGTGGTGGAGGCAAGCTCTAAAATCCAGAGGGAACCTCCGGAAGTTCACAGGTACGTCTAGACACTAAGTGTTACAGTTTAAAGGACAAAAGAGGATTACTGCACTCTGCAGAGACATTCTCTTTCCTTTTCTGTGGGTGTAGTGACTGTCGTTAGGTACCTCTGTGCTGAGACATTTGGAAATGTGTGTTGCCAGTGACAGAAAATTCTGACAGTCATGTATTGTGTCCTACACAGGGGAAGTTAATTTGTGCTGCTTTGAAGCTAGCTTTAATTGGTTAGATAATTAGATTGTATTTTCTGTTTGGACATAGAATCTTCTTACATGATACTGACAGATAAGTACAATGTCATGTATTTCCCAATTCTTTCCCAGTTCCGAAAGATTCTGTTCCGTTTACACATATGGGAATATTTAAAGGTATACTTAACAGCTTTTCCATAGTCCAATAAGTTTAAAATGCAAGAATTTTGTTCATTATTTAAGAAAAAAAAATGTTGACTTCTTAGAAGTAATCACCTGGACTTTATGAGCAAACTAATTCTTTTCTGGTCTTCATTACTTATTTCCCTGACAATGTAAATTGTCAAAACCTAATTAAAGATAACAAATTCTTTCTGAAGAGAAGAGGACAGCAAAAAAATCAGATTTCATAGATTCATCTAGGTTGGAAAAAGACCCTTGAGAACATGAAGTCCAACTATCTTTACCTACTGAGTTTCATGACATGTTAGTTCCACATCCACACATTTCTTAAAATACCTTCGGGGATGCCACTTAAATGGACAGCCTGCTCCAGTGCCTGATCATAGAATCATAGAATCACAAGGTTGGAAAGGTCTTACCAGGTCATCTAGTCCAACTGTCCTCCTATCACCATTACTACCCACTAAACTACTAAACCATACCTCATAGCACCTCATCCAGACACCTCTTAAACACTGCCAGGGATGGTGAGTCCACCACCTCCCTGGGCAGGCCATTCCAGTGCTCGACCACTCTCCGAGAGAAAAAGTTTTTCCTTATACTTGTGGCCATTTCCTCAGGTCCTGTTTGTTGCATGAGAGAAGAGGCCAAACCCCTCCTCATCACAACTTCCCTTCAGGAAGCTGTAGAGCATGATGAGGTCTCCGCTGAGCCTCCTCTTCTCCAGACGAAACAATCCCAACTCAATCCCTCAGCTGCTCCTCATAAGTCTTGTGCTCCAGACCCTTCACCAGTTTCGTTGCCCTTCTCTGGACACATTCCAGGGCCTCAATATCTTTCTTGTACTAAGGGGCCCAAAAGTGAACGCAGTACTCGAGGTGCAGCCTCACCAATGCTGAGTACAGGGGGATGGTTACCTCCCTGCTCCTGCTGGCCACACTATGTCTAATGCAGCAAGTCTAATTGGCCACCTGGGCACACTGCTGGCTCATGTTCAGCCAAGCATCAACCAACACCCCCAGGTCCTTTTCCTCTACACAGTCTTCCAGCCACTCAGCTCCAGGGCTGTAGCATTGCCTGGGGTTGTTGTGGCCGAAGTGCAGGACCTGGCACTTGGCCTTGTTGAACTTTGCTCCATTGGCCTCAGGCCAGCTGTCCAGTCTGTCCAGATTCCTCTGAAGGACCTCCCTACCCTCAACACCACCTCCCAACTTAGTGTCATCTTCAGATTTACTGAGAATGCATTTAGTGCCCTTGTCCAGGTCATCAATAAAGATATTAAACAAGATGAGCACTAGTACTCAGTACCCCTGGGGGACACCACTTCTAATGAGTCTCCAGCTGGACTTCATTAAACTACTACCTGCTGGGCATGGTCCTCTAGCCAGTTCCTCATGCAGCCAAGACCATACCTGTCCAGGACACAGGCAGCCAGTTTCCCCAGGAGAATACTGTGGGATACTATGTCAAAGGCCTTGCTGAAGTCACGGTAGACTACATCAACAGCCTTTCCTTCATCTACCAGTCTGATCACATGGTCATAGGAGATGAGTTTGGTCAAGCACGACCTGCCCTTCATGAACCCATGCTGGCTGGGCCTGATCCCCTGGACACCATGCACGTGCTGTTGATCTCACCCAAGATGATTTGTTCCATAACTTTCCCTGGTACTGAGGTCAGGCTAATAGGCCTGTAATTCCCCAGGTCCTCCTTACGGCCCTTCCTGTAGCTGGGAGTCGCATTGGCAAGCCTCCAGTCCTCTGGTGCCTCTCCAGATAACCAGGAGCGCTGATAGATGGTGAAAAGCGGCTTGGCTTAGATGCTAGATCCCCTTAAAGTTGTGTCAGTGGCATATTAATGTGCATCATGTCACAGAAAAGAGTCTATAATGCTATTGTAAAACTTTTAAAAAATCTTACTTAATTTTCTGAATATCCTTATTCCGACTGTGTTTGGGTTTTTTTTGTGTCAGGGTGGGGGGAGGCCTTTTGAAAATATATATATTTGAATATGGAAATTCCATCTACACTTGAGAGAAAAGTGGATTGTTTTTATTAAAGTATAGAAATATATTTGCAGAAAATATAGTATGTTGCCCAGCCCTACTATGGAACAAACATTAAGCCCATGCAGTTATGTTTTTATATATGTTTTTACGGATCACATTGAAAAAACCTGGAAATTATGTTCTAGGCAGCATTAGGCAGAATACATTCTGGGCAGAATACACGGGCATAAAAATGAATTTTAAATTAAATTAGTTACTCAGGTAAGGAAATATGTTGTTGCCTACTTTCTGTGGGACCTTTTTTTTTTTTTTTTTTTTTTTCTGTAGGATAAAAAGATTTTAAAATAAAATTATTTTTATCCTACATTTTTATTTGCTTTCAGTGTTATAAAGAGTACGTTGTTGAAACTCCATGTACATAAAGAAACAAATCAGACTACGAATAGTTATAGTGTGATGCCACACTAACTTAACACCCATAAATATGAACGTGTGTTTTTTTATGGTTAACCATCCTACAACTGCTTGCATTTAGAATATTATGGTGCCTTCAAATTCAGCTTTTTAGACTGAATGAGAAATGATGTGATGTGAGGTTTTTTTATGATGACAGTTTTGAAGTGGGGGAGGACTATACATAGCTTGACCTTCTAATAGATAGGTAGAGTCACAGAATGTAATAGTCTCAGCTAAAACAAACAAACAAACAAACAAAAATCTGCCAGGCTTTAGAAAAAGTTATTTTGGATTTGGAGCCTGAAAATGGCATTTTTTTCAGATGTTTAACAGCTAGAGGAAATTGTGTGATTGTAGGTATAAAGAAATGCATGTATTTTTTTTCTCCCTTTGCGCCCTCCCTTTTTCTCTCTTTTTGTCTCCCTGTCTCTCTTTACATCTGGAGAGAAAGAACTCTAAGGTGGCTCCTGTAGAATGTTGTATTTGGATGTTACATTTAAAAATTGTAGACGGAAAATCTGCTGGAATGTATAGTCATAAAGCATTAATGCAGTGGCAATTTTTTTCTGACAAATACACACTGAACAATTTAATTTTTTTTTTTTTTCTTTTTGCCTTCGGGGCATTCTTGAAGGAGGATTACCTGTAAATAAGTACTGAATAGGACCTTTGTAGGCTGTTAGCAGGCACAGTACCCATTTTGGGAATTGCTTCATAGCTTGTTTCAACAAGCATAAAGATTGAGTAGATAGTGAACAAGCCTGCAGAGGTGCAGCTGGATTGCAGTGATTATAGTTAACAGTCCCGTCAGTGGAAAACTTCTCTGGATAGTGAAAATTTAAATATAGTTATTAGGGACTGCTCTTTGTAATGCAAATGAGGACAAATATTGCTTTGGGTGTATGTTAATGAGAAGAGAATCATAATGATTGAACAAGAAGTCTATTTTATCCCCACACAGTATTTAGGGACATGTCATGCGACTTAGAACAGGACATCTGTGCCCTTAGTTTACCAAAACACTCGGTGACTTGCAGTCCCTTCTCGTCATTTCCCATACGTGTTTTACTCAGTTTGTTTATCTGTGTGTCATTGTAAGTTGTCTTTTTCAAACTTGAAACATACTTGTGAAACTTTAGCTCTGCTCCTGAGTTTGCTTCCTTATCTTTCACCTGCAGTTTTAAGACAGAACCTAATTTGGGGAAAGCTGAGGATGGATGGAGAGAACACACCATGAGTGGTATTACTAGGCTATGCTAAATGCAAATCTATGTACCATTTGAAGTCAAAGATTCAAGAGAATCCTCTTTCCTTTCATCTTTGCTTCTGTCAAAAATAAATATTTTAAAATGTAATGGTTCAGCTCTTGATTCAGGCCTGTAACATGTAGGCCCTAAATAATTTATTCTGAAGGACCGTTTTGTTTTCTCAGTGACATGATTTTAGGCTAGTGAGCCATGTGGCTGAAGCAAGTCATCCACAGAATTCCTTAAACTTTCCTAAGTTTAACACCCACTATTAGGAAAATCTGTTAGAGGCAAGTAAAACAAGAAAGAGAATCCAACTGAGCACCTGAAGGCATGGTCTAGAGGCAGTGTTTGCAGTGCTTAAGAATGAAATCGCCGATTATCTGTTAACTACAAGGATAGAGTTGTTCTTGCTTTATTCTTTAGTTTGCAGTGCTCAATCCATACCAAGTCCTTCATTCAGTCCCAGAGGCAATGTAACAATATCAGCAAAATGATTTATATACTCTCTGCCTTCCTTGAAGCCAAATACTCATGTCTGCCACGTGGCGCAGGGAGGAGCAATAGTACATGAGATCAGAAGGTGACAGGCTGCACAAAGCACAAAAACATTTCCTATGCTTCGGATGTTGGAAAGTTTGTCTGCCAAGAGTGCAATATAACGTGAACAAAAGCAGTGTTTATTGTGAAGAGCTTGTTATGATATCTCAAGGCCTGCCATAACTTTTGCAAAACTATTCTGAAATGAGATACATTTGTTGGACTGTAGTTGTTTTTTGTGAATAAACTGACCCTGTTTTTCCTGTTCTTTTAGAACCAGCATTACACAGAGTCGCAGCTCTCCTTCCCTGAACAAGCAACTCATAATTAATATGGAACCTTTGCAGCCACTTCTTCCTTCTCCATGTGAGGAGGAAGAGGTTCCATTAGAAGAAGGTGAGACAGTTACCTGATTCTTGGCAAACACTACCAATGTTTATTGTAAAATGCATGGTAAAACATCTTGGTTTGTTACTGATTTAGGAACAATTTTAATGATTTCTACTAGGAATAAACGGTTAAGGCTCTGTATATCACATTGAGGAATGATCAGTAGCTCAAAAAACTGTGCACGAGCCTCATGCAGAATACTTTCTGAGGAAAATTACTGCCATTAAATATTCTATTTATCATTTTTTTTTCTTGCAATTATGAAACAAAAGAACGTAAAATAAATAATTTTAG
The DNA here is from genome assembly GCA_030625065.1 of Alectoris magna. NCBI lineage: Eukaryota > Metazoa > Chordata > Aves > Galliformes > Phasianidae > Alectoris > Alectoris magna. Next base: position 37,004,326 of record CM060564.1, read on the forward strand.
TGTAGTACCGCTTTACTAAACAATATATTCAGTTTATTTGTAGATACACTAGTTTATTTCTGTTCTAATGCTAGGAAAAAATATCCCCAAATCTTTGGACAAAAGAGGATGTTATGTGAAGACTGGTTTAAGTGGATTTTGTAGAACAAGGCTTTCCATGTGTTTGTTCATTCCTTGATATTGTAATAATTGCATTAAATACCTATCTTTCTGAGATGCGGTCCTTACAAATAATGATGTGAACATCTTGGCCAGTTTAAATGAGGATAATTGCATTATTTATAATAAAAAGGTAGCCAACTAAACAAAAATGTTTCTTACTTGAGATATAGCAAGCTAATAGTATCAGAAGCTGGGAAATGCAACCTTTATTGCTGATTTGTTGTACTTAATTTAGGGGAAACAGAAAACAGCTGGTCTTTTGTAACTGTATTCATTTTCTCAGGAGTATGTTTTGAATGTCGTTATATAGGAGTCATGTGAAATCCTCTTTTGTTTGTTGTTTGGAGTTTATGCACAGAATGTTATAAGTATAGCATGACTTAATTGTCTGAGTACTTAGATTATAATAATTAGTAGTAATAGCTGTGTGGCAGGTAGCTAATTTTATCAGTTAATTATTTACCTCTGCTGTGAAATACCTGTTTCTTACAGGAATTCACTTTCTGGCAGCCAAGAATCAATTACTGTGTTCAGTTCCCCGTGTTCAGTTCAGTTCCTGCTGTTCAGTTCCCACTATTGCGGAGTTACAACAACTTGCTGCTTTACTTACAGCCCTAAGCAATGAAATCCATTTATGGAAACTGCTGACTGTATTTACTATATGCTCACTAGAGACTGCTGATGTGCTTCAAATACATACGTCACATATGCTAAACAGTCATGTTTCCTGTTAGATGAGTTGATTGTTGTTATTATTACAGTTCAAAAGAAATATTTTTTATGGGTTTCCTGTAGAATATAATATGCATAGTCTAATACCACTAGCTGCCAAGTAATGGTACTCAACTCTTGTACAGTATATTCCTGCAGAGGACTTGGGGTGTGTCAAATTGCAGCTTAAGCTGATCTTGCAGCTCAAGTTGATCTTGCAGCTCAGACTCGGACACTGGCTCTCCTCTCATCTACCCACATGCCATGCCATTTGCATCTTTTTGCTGTATGTTACACCATCTCCCATCCACCAGCACAGGTGATTACCTTGGAGTGAACTAGTACAAGGAGTCAAAATGTTAATACTAACAGTTCAGCATCCCACTTCTTGCTGGCTCAACCTTTAAGAGACTCATCAGAGCGGTCCAGGCAAGGTGCCGTGCCAAAGGCAAGGACAGGAGCAGGAGCTTGTAGGCAGGGAGAGAAAGGGCAGCCAGCTCTGGGACTGACGTAACTGCACTGGCAAACTGTTTTTAGTGCATAGCACATGTCAAACAACCTTGGCAACTCTCTGGATGGTAAGACCTGAGGTGGAGGCAGACAATCTGGCGTCCTTTCCAAAGAGCCTGTAGGTGCTGCTGAGCACAGCGTAGCCATGCCAAAGCTGGCTATGGGGCACATCAGCTGTCTCCAGGCTGTGTGGGCTGGCTCATGCAGCCTGAAGGACTTACACTCATACTTCTGCAAGGTCTGTACGCTAAACCTACGTTCAAGCTGCTGGTGGCCAAGACCTTCATGTGATTCTGTGTAGGCAGAGGCAGGCAACTCATCAGGAAGGCTGGCCGCAGTGCTGCTGGCAGTTCATGCCTTGGACAGACTCAGGGCAATACAGTTTTTATCTTTTAACTGAGCAAAATTTGCTTGTCCTTAATTTTATATCAACTTTGTATATTGCGAGCAAAACATGCAGCCAAAAAAATGGTGATCATGGTGTTATCCTTTTCAATTGCTGACTTGAGTAAGCACCTTTTCTTCCTAAAGCTGCTGGAGAGGTTTGAAACTGAACTAACAGAAACTGCCAGGTGAGAGGGAAAATTTGTTGTCAGTTACTCATGTTGCTAAGGGAACAACGCAATCAGAGATGGTGCTAGCAGTCTGTAGGGGATTTTGAGCAACCTGCCCTGTTATCATTAGCATAATCCTTTCAAACATAAAAACCCATATTGCAACTAAATATGAAAGAAACAGCTATAGCCTATTCATTCTCCCATGTGAAATTTCATCTTCAGATAAGAAAACATACTGACTAATCATGATCATAAATGACTCCTGTTTGTGGGAATTAAAAATAATTTATGTCTGTGATAACAGTGTAGTATTTATTTTAGCAATTGACATTTACGTAAGGGGATTTGAAATCAGAAAGTTGTTAGAATGGCAGCAAAAATGAGTTTTCATGTTATCTCATTCCTCGAGATCTAATTCTTCACTCAGCCCCTAAGTTCTGTATACAGGTATCCAATTACAAATTTAACTTCCAGATTTGATCTGGTGTTCCTACTTAAAAGTATTTTTTTGCTCTTTAAAATTATAGTTATGTAGATGAGTTACCTGATAGATTGACCACCAGTCAGTACTTCTTTTATCAAATTAGACAGCAAGTGTGACAATGGAAAACTGGTGAAAGCTCAGAGTATCTGCCTTTTGGATGTAAGTAGTTTGTAGTCATGTTGTCAGTGGGATTTGGTTTTTGTGAGAGACACTGTCACCCAAATTTCAGCGTGCTTCAGAGATAGGATTCAGGATTTGGGAGTTGATGTCTCACTGAAGTTATAGTCACTTTCATATGACAAGCTCATCCAAATTGGGATGTCTTAGCTAATGGGTCTGAGAAGAGCGACAAGAATGAGGATGATGTATTTCATGCACAAACAGAAGACTTCTGCCCATGTCAGTTTTTTTACCTCATTTTTACATTACCGAGAAGTTTGTAATTTGCAAGTCAATGAAACTATTTTCACTGACATCCCTGAAAAAATATAGGAGTTTGATTAAAAATGTATTCTGGTGGTAGTTTGCAGGCTGGACTTGCTGCTGAAATAAGTGAGAGCTAATGCATTTTTCTTACTTATGCTTCACAAGCAACACTTTTAAGTCATGATTTTCTCAAGATTTCTTGGGATTTGGGAGAAAAAATAAAGCAAATTGGGATTCCTACAGATGAATGTTTTCATAGTTTACTTTCCAATAATGACTACAGATATTTTACATTTTCATAATTGCATCCTCTCCTCTTTAACCTAGTTCCAGTAGATTCTAACAGACGTTTGGTTAGGCATTATAAGATAAGGAACTCTCTTCAGAAATAATAGTGATATTTCTTTTTCTTTTCCTCTTCCATTTTTTTTTCTTTTTTCCTTTTCTGTGTGCATGTGTTCTTGGATATCCTGAACATTTTCCACTGGTTTTTCTGTTCTTCTGTGTATCTTTCTCTGTGGTTTCATACTTTGTGGCTTTCTGATGTCTGCATTTAATTTATGAAAATTAAATGAAACTCCAAAAACTTTTTTTTTTTTTTTAATAGCTATTTCATGAATTAGCACTACAGCTTCTGACGCTTGATTCCTTCTCTCTGTTGTTACTGTGTTTTTGTAAGGTTCCAGTAGCTGAACTTTTCAAATCTCTTCCCTCTTGCAGCATGTCCTTCCCTTCTCCAGTTTGCTATGTCTGTCTTAGGTAAACAAATCTGAAGTTCTCATGACTTAAGTTTTGCAGGTCTATTCTCAGTTTTTTTTTGTGGATACTGCTTAAAATTCTTCATCTTTTCCTATTACTCTTGTGCCAAAGTCCTGTCTGACTCAGAATGAGGAAGGAGGAAGCATGATAAATCATAGAATGACTGTTGTGCATAGAAGCTTATCACATGGGACCAAATTTTATGTGAATGACAATCAGATATGCTTGTAGAGGTCTTTTCTACCTTTGAAACTTTGAAGACCTTCTTCTAAAGTCACTTCATTTTACAGGTTTTGCAGTATTTAGAAGTGTGTTTGCAGAATTTATCTTTGTCACAGATAGCCAAATTCGCTCATTTTGAATTCTCCTATTAGATCCTTCCTATGGTCCTTTCTCTGTAGAATTTTTTTCATTAAAGTACTGTTGAACATGTTAGATTTCTTTTGCTAATTGCTATAGCAGGTGCGTGCATGCCTTCTTTCACTGTCCGATTTGATAAAGCAGATTGGTTCCTGTCCTGATGACTTGGCAATGATTTTGCAGGGGGTGGTTGTTTTCTTCAGATTTCCTAGCATCAGCTGCAAGCAAGACTTGCCTGTCTGAGTGAAAATAAATAAATTAATATCTCTATTACATGTTAATATCTCTGTCTCTCAGATGTGGTTTTGCTAACTGATGAAAACTTCTAAGCCATTAGATACATATGGGCTCAGGTTTCATACATAAATTGTTTTCTTGGTGATACTGACTTTTGCTGTTGAAGCAATCAAAGTGAAGTAATGTGATACAGTCATTCTGCTAGTTGGCGTACCTTGTGTGTGTTTTAGGAAAACTCCTTCTGAAATCCTTCTATTTAAAATCCACACTCCTTAATATTTTCTTCCACAGACATTTCCACACTTCTTAGATATGCTCACTGAGCTGGGTGATTTTTTTTGAAGATTCTTTTTTTCATAGGAAAATTGTATGTCTGTGGGCATCTGTGCTGTGTATGAAGAGCCCTTATCCCTTCCTTTATTCTGTACTAGTAGCGGTCTGTCAAAAAGGAACATGTTACTGATATTCACTGCTACTTTAAAATATTAAAAAATATTAAAAATATGCTAGTAAAATAAAAATAATTTTAAGTGTCTGTTCACACTTTATGCCTGTAGAGCAAGAACACTATAACAGGTAGTCTGGTCAGCTTTGCTCCTGTGCGCAAACAAGTGTTGTTGTATGGATTTTTATTGGAAAAAAAAAGAAGGTGGTTTTATTGCTTGCTGTCCTGTATGGTCGAACTAATACATGACTTTTCAACATCCTTAGTTTTGAAATCTTATCTGCTGGATATGAGGCAAAACTTACTTAGTATGTCATGTAGAAAGAGTTAGGAAATGTCTTGTGTCATATGGTATGAAACAGCGTTTCCCTTCGAATTGGCAGAATCAGTACTCCACTTAGATATTTGTACCTGGTGTGTGTATATGTATAAAAAAATGTAAATTGGAGTATGTGGGAGGGCTTTGGATTTCTTGGTTGCTTTTCTAAATAAATTAACAGCTCTATTCTTAGGTTTTCATGGTCTGCAAAGATAATTAAATTTTCCTAAGTTTCCATTAAGATCAGTAGATGCCAAAATGAACATCCTTAGCTCAGGTCTTATATAATAGAACTTTTTTCTAGTTTTTTTTGTAATTTTGTGTTGATGAATTCACTCTCTCATCTATGGAGTAAAGTCTGGTCATCATGATTGTTTTCCTCTACTGTCTAGTTTGTCTTGCAAATTTCTAGGACTCTCCTAAGGAGTGTTGTGGAACCAGAGGATGAGCACACTTGTTATTATGTCTATGGTCAAGAAACTAACTTGAATTTTGTCAGCGGTTTACGGGCTGGTTCAGTCAGGTTCCATGACTAGTGGGGTGGAGGGACTTCGTGAAGTCCACGTCTCTGGAAAAGGAAAACAGGGGACCCCAAAATAATTAAAGAAAAGAACAGTGGCAATGATCTGAGGAGGAACAAACTAGTTTACTAAATATAATGAGAGTATCTGGAAAAAAAAAAAAAAAGCTGCAGGCCTTACAGTAATGCTGAAGCAGCACGCGCAGTTGGGCAGCAGCGAGGAGAGGCGAAGCAGAAGAGCAATGAAGGAAAGTGAAAGGAAACTCAGATGACCAGGCAGCACCTTATATGCGTTCCCCTCTATGCAAGAATATCAGCACAGCGAACAGTCTTCTGGGGAACGCAGTGTCTTCTCTTTAGTGTGTTGAACTGGGACATTAACACTTTAATTCCCAGTGCACTACATGATGTTATGATGTGGAATACTGATGACAATAAAACCATGACAGATTTACAGTTCTCTGGCCATGTAGTTTAGCCCCTACAGGTCCAAAACCAGCTTTTCACAAGCAAAACTTCTGTTTCAAGCCAACAGTACCTAGTACAATGGATAGTTAGCTCTGCCATCTTTCTTTTGTAACATATTGATTAAATCTGTAGATTTTCAGCTGCTTACTTTAAGATGTATCTACAATATAAGATCACTACTTCTGTTAAAAATGAATCACTCTTCCCTATTATCATATTATGGTTCAGCATATGTTAAAATTGATGTGCTTGAATAAAAATTTCCTGGGTGGTTTTTTTTGTTTGTTTGATTGTTTGTTTTCCCCCACTGGTGAGAGGAGGACACTAGCTTTGAGGAATGCTTTATTAGTTCTAGTTTTCTGGTTTGGGGAAGAGATTGTTTTGATTATTTTTAAAACCACTGGTTCTGATTTTAAGAGAAGATATAAACCATCTGTAATTTTCAACCTCTTTTCAAGCTCTGTGTGAATGCTGAAGGACTCTCTAAGGTAAGTTCTTCCAGTGGTTAGTGTTTCAGCTGTGTTGCAATCTAGAATAGCAATTAAAGAAGGAGAGTGGACAGAGCTGCAAGATCAATTAGTTACTAAGAAGGTGTTGCTACCTTCCTGGCTACCTTCTGCAAAAACAAAATCAGAAAGTCTCAGGCAGCCCCGAAGGAGAGAAATAGTGTCCTCATCTGGAAAATAGTTGCTGAAAACAATCTTCCAACCAGTACGCAGGATTCACTGCTGATATCAGGTCATGTAAAGTCTTTCTTCTTTTGAGACAGTTTCTTTCTTACTTGCCTGGAATTAATAGTGAAGACACAGAGTTGCAGATTTATCTACAAGATTTCAGTGTAAATTTCCCTTGTTTGTCTGTGCACAGTGACTTGTAATCTCTCTGTTCCTTCTCCTTTGCATGAGCATAGTCACTTAATGTATAAATAATATATGTGCATTCATCCACATGAATGTGTTTTGGTTGTCCAAGTGCTGCCTGCTTCCTCAGGCTTTCCCTTGCATTTGTCTGCTTGCCCTGCAGGAGGAAGGAGTGAAAAGGAGATCTGCTGCATATTCAGATTGTAAGGATCTTGGAGGCAGGGGGAGAGAGTTACTGCCAAGATACGTTCCAAAAATCTCCAGTGAAGTAGATGAAGTAATGAAAGAAATCACTTGGTGTAAAACACAAATTTGCAGGACTATTTCCCTTTCCTTCCTTCTTTCCCACGTATTTGCAAGCATGTCATTGATTTTATAGTGCAAAGAGAACAGGAATGCCGGATCATAGACTCTGGCAGCACATGTCATAAATATTAGTGACATGTATTTTAGAAAGTGAGAGACTATGTCCCGTCATACACTGCTCTCTGTGGCTTTGATGAATCTGTCAAAGCCCCTCTCCCACAAGAACAGTGAGATGCTGTGCATGTGGTTGCATTCCAGCTTCCAGCTAGAGCGAGTGGTCAGCAGTGATCATCCATGTGTCATGCCTTTTTTAGAAGCCCACGTGTCCCTGCTGCATAGGACACAGAAATGGCCAGCCTTCTGAAGCACCGCATATGTCTGGTGAATGTGAAGAGTTCAGTAGTTGCCCACAGCTGAGAACCGGAGCATGTATGCAGAGAGTGATGTTTTCCCTAAGTTTAAGATTTTTCTCTTTTTGTTTATTCATAGAGAGGTTGGCTTTGATGCTAGGCTTGAAATGAAAGCATTTTCATGACATTGGTTCCCCTAAAACTAAGGCCTGTAAGCACAGCATGGTATTATTTCCCTTTGTAACTATACATTTTTTTGCAAGTACTTTCCAGGCAGCAGTGGGGAATTGACATCAGCTGCCAAATTAAAGCTTTTAGAAAAATAATGGCTGCAGTGTCATTTTGTTCTATGAAAAACAGACCCTAAATGCTGGTCCTTTGTTTCTTCGCAGTATGTTTTGATGCCTTGGATATTTTTATACTTGTGTGTGTGATTCAGCTGTTACACTAGCAACTGCTAACTGAGATGGACTCTGTGGAAGTTTGTATTGTACGTTACAGGGTATTTAGAAGTGTTAAAAATAACCCCTCGTTCTGTTCCCTGCTGGGATATTTTTGTTGGCCATGTTAGAAGCTTGTCATTTGATTCATTGAGAGGGACTTGCATTGGTCTTTTGAAACACGGAGGAAACTCAATGAAAGGTTGACGGCAGTATGAGTAGAGATTTTACAAGACTTTGAGAAGAAGGATTCATAGTCAAAATGGTGAAATGCCTTGTAAAAATCCAAACCAAGAGGAGCATTCATTTGCGGATGGTTAACCACTGTAACAAGGAAGTGTGCATTCGATTACTGCGGCATGGCTCCAAGATCACAGCCAGAAGGGCTGGTAAATTTAATTTTTTAAATTTATTTTACTCACACTTTTTTTTTTTTTTTCCCCCCACCATAGTTGGTTATGCTATTAGTGATCTATTGGTAAGAAACTGTGCATGATGAAATATTACATTGAATACATCAGAGAATAGGGATGAATTGCTGACAAGGGAAGAGTTACAAAGGAAGAATGAATGAGAAAAAAAAAAAAGAGATTTGTTGTAACATTTTACTGAAATAGTGGACTAGAATCATACTCTAGTAGACGTTTTTGGATTCAAGGGAGAAATACTTTTAAAATTTGACATTTTCTGACAAAACTAGATAGTTCTTAAATTTGAAGATAAGTTGATACTTTATCTTGAATATTAGCTGAATAAAGCAGTGGCTACATTTCGGCTTGCTTAACTGCAACTGAGTGACTGATTTGCCAGATCATAACTTTGTTGTTACTGCTTTTCTCAGTACTGAATAGTATAATATCCTGAATATTAATATTGAGAAGAAAGGATAAGACTGTTTCAGATCTCTTTTTCATTATACATAAAAGAATGTGACTCAAGAACAGAAAGTGTTGTTCTGCTTAGCAATCAAAACCAAGCTTGTAATTTGCTTTTATACCATAATTATTTTTTTGCCAAAGACAGATTGGTCCATCCATTGGTCTGTATGCCTCTGTTTTGTTAATGAAGATGATGCTTCAGAATTTGTTTTTTCATGCTTTCTACATTGCTTTTTTATGCTTTTGCATATGTGGATAGATAGGTTTTGGCTTCTCATGTACCTGTATCATGCCTTGATATTGAAACTTCATTTCAGAAATGGGATTTTACAGGACATTCAGGTAAGGATGTCCTGACAAAGACCAGAGTATTGTCATGCTTGCAGCATTTGAAAACCAAAAGACAGTAAGCATGACAGGTATGGGAGAGTCTGCTTCTTTCAGTGACTTCTCTCTGAGGGGCAACAGCTCCTGGCTAAAAAATCTACATATCAGCTTATAAAACCTAGGGACTGTGGTCAGCTTGTGCGAAACTCATGGAGGACGGAGGCACAGTTCCTCGGGAGAGCCTTGTTCTGCATGTCACATTTCAGAAAAATGCTGATTTGTGCCAGAAGTGCTCACCCAGGCTCAGTGAGGTTGCTGAAATGTCCTACATGTCCTTTTCTCAGGTGCTAAGCTTACACAGTGGTTCCAGTTCTTTGCAGCCTTGCTCTCCTCGCCTTTTGCTAGGCCGTGAGCGATGGCAGTCCCTTCACCAGCTTCTCCCCTTTCCATGCTCTGCTGACAGACAAATCTTCCTTTCTCATTCCTGTTTCCACTGTGGACATTTCTACCTCCTTTGTGCTCACCTTAGCCTTTTCACTGCTTAATCCTAATTCTGAGAAGGATCGGCACTGCTGAGGTGGGCTTCCAGGACAGAGACAGCATACTCCAGAAATCCTACTGTACTATGTGCTCTACTTTGCTTTTATTTTTGCACTCTGGTTGTGCTTTGCAGGATGTGAGGAGCAGAATGGCCGCCGCTAGCAGCTGCACATACTGTGACATTAGCTGAACTCTTTGCCACAGTGCGTGCCTGGAAAGACAGTTGCAGTGTTGCAGTCACAGCACTTGCAGCTGATGTGAGCTGGCAGCTGTGACAGGGCTTTACTCCCTTCTGGAAGTTCCAGTAAGAATAAAATTAACTGGAACTGCCAGCAGGAAAGATTGGTCACTACCTAAAAAGTCTAAAACTGTCAGTGATTTATTCTCCTTGCAAAGCCAGATTGTTTTATATGAGCATGGGAAATGGGTAGGATCCTGCTTTGATGTAGATCCTCTAGTGGGAAATATTTGAGTTCAGTGTCATTTTAGATTCTGTTTCCCTTCTATTCCTTTGTGACCTCCATGAACTTTGCTCAAATGAAAGTTACTTTCTCCTTTAAGTAGTTCTATGCATAGTACATATAAAGTTTGTAATTTAAGTAAGTGAAGGAATGCACAAAATTTCTAGAGAAAGTGATGAAAGGCATAGGAAGGAGCTGTACCTGTTGCAGCATGATGGCTGTGCTTGTTTACACACTAAATATTTCAATCAGAGAGATCTTTTGCTGTCCTCTTTCTGGATCATATCTGATTTTTCCTTTCTCTGTTTAAAATAAGGATATCTTTATGCCCATTCCCTTCTCCTCTACACAAGTTCTAGTTCTTTTACAGATGTGTAATTGTGTTTGCCTGCCTAGTCAGTAAAGCTGTGTGCAGTACATTGAGTGCAGGCTGAATATTTTTTAGTAAGAGCATACATTTTTCTGGAATGCTGTCTTTTCAGCAACTGCAGCTTCTTAAGAATGGTGGAGGTGGAGCTGCCCTTCATCCTATGAATCCTCAGCTGCTGTTTTTGGCTCATTTAGACACATTAGCATCTGGCAACATTTATGTCAGACTGCTTCCTTATTCATGTTCACAGCATATGACCACTGTAAACTTGTGTTTTATTCAGCTGTTCTTGTTCCTATCTGCAGTAGCAAGTTAGAGTTTTGGAGGAATCCCAATATTTAGTGAAAGGGAAGTACTGAGTTTTGGCTTGTATAAGGAGATTTCTCTGGCTCTGTAAGATTTGTCCAGTTGCCAGACAAGCATAGCAAAGATTTGTTGTCGATATATAAGGAATAAAACTGAACTTATTTACTTAATATGCCAGTAATACGTATTGTAAGATTCTGATCCATGAAATATTAAAAAAAAAAAAAAAGAAAAAGAAACAAAGAAACAAAGAAAGGAACAAAGTGCTCTCAAATGTAATTTTATAATCGTTACATTTCTTCAGATCTGAATATAAATGTTAACTGCTCTAAAAGGAACAGTAGACTTTTCAAAATCCAGCCCAAAAATTTATATGGAATTATTGTCTTATTAGGGTGACAGCAAAGTAATTATTAAATATTGATAGGAACAAAACATGTGCAGCAAATTTGTAGAGTTAATAAAAGGATAGTGGCTTCAGGCTTACCTTAAGTTTTATGTTATCTCTTTCTGCTAGAAGGATTTGAGGGGTTTTCTGTTTTTGTTTTTTAAATCATGGATTCATCACTGTGGATAATAGTCTTTCTTTAAGAATATCCTAAAAGCAAATAACCTGAAAAATGTACTCTTTTCTTAACTTGTGTCACTAGTGTATTCCTTGTGGTCTATACCACTTTTGAATGTTGATGTATTAACATATTCTTGTGCCTGCAGAAGAAATCTCAGCTTTGTGAGCAATAGGTGCCATTATATGTGTGTCATTCGACACCATCAGAGTTGGAGCGGCTCAACATACGTACCTGTATACTGTAAAATGACTGGATCTTTGCTATGGCCTTAGTCTGACAACGGCTAATAGCTATTTTTTTCTGCAATCCTTCAAAAATTATATAGTATTATAATAAAGAAAAAAATCAGCTTTATATATCTTTTGATCATATCAAATGAGTATCAAATGAGTTTGCAACAGGGTCAGCTAATGCTCAGAATTTTCAAATACTTATGTTAAAGCATTTATTTACATTTGTGTCAAGCTGGTATAAAATGCAGTTGCTTTGCTTTGATGTGCCTTAACAATGTATGTTGTAAAATAGTTGAAGGTCCTTTTTATTTTTCCTCTTCCTTGTGCTCTGCTACTATGTAATAAGATGTGTTATTTTTTTTAACTACCATATTAGGAAAAGAAGGGATGAGTAGTTTGGGTCTCATATGTTTGTTTGGGTCTCATATATGCCATCTTTTATTGTGTTGCTTTGAAGTTACCAGCTCAAATTAAATAATGGACTATAAAGCTGACGTACACTTTGAAATCATGGCACATTCAATTTTAATACAACCTACTCAAAAATCATTGATCTGAAAAGGTAACCACAAAGTCAAAGGACGTTTGGCAGCTACATGAGGAAAAAAAGCAACATTAATGAAAGTTAATATGATCTTCCTTGTTTATGTTCACTATGTGTGTTATGCACACTAGAATTTACTCTGGTGAAGGATAGAAGGCTCTGAATCATTAATTGAGGTGACCTTTCTTTGGAGTAGTTGCAGCTGTCCTCTGTATGATGAGAAACATGATGGACAGATATATTATTGACCTTGAAGGGTAAGTAATATATCTAAGCAGGTATATAGTGGCTTATGGCCAGGATTCACAAATTTGGGAGGTTAAATTTAGAACCTTTAATCCATACTGAGGTGCCTAAGTGGCTCAATTTACCTTTTACTCTAGGAAGAGAAAGAGGAAAGTGTTTTTTAAAAAGAAAATTGTTGTACATTCATATTCAAATATATATGTAGATGTTTAGTATTGGGCTACACTGTTTTAAAAAATTGGCATGCGCTCCAGAATAGATGCAGAGGATTTGATGATCCAGCACTACTTGCAGTTATAGGATGCTTAGGAGAAAGCATCTTTCTTCTCACCTCATAATGTCCATATTTTGTTTGGTCTAGTGTCATTCAGTTTGTGATGACTGTAGCAAGTGCATTTGTTAATACAAACACAGGTACTGACATTAAGTTCCAGTATGGAACATTTCTCGTTTGAAATACGATGACTTTCTCAAATAACCATAATAAAAATAACCAAAACAGAGTAGTTGAGACAAGGAATTAATAGCTGTCAAATTAGGCTAATAAGGAGACATCTTCGTTTTCTTTATTGAGGACAAGGTTTCTTTTCAGCTCTGCAAGATCTACTGGCAAGCAGCTGGTGAAAGGAGCATTCCTGTTCTCTTTCCAGTGCTGCTAATGTGCTGCACTCTTGACAATATCTCATAAGCCAGTTCAGGAGGAAAAACGTCAGACAACTAACTTAGGAAGAAAAATGGTTATTTTTGTAGGTTACCTTTACAAATTGGCTCTATCAGAGATCAAATGAGACAGAGTGGAAACACCCTTTCTGGCTGAGGCTAACTACTAGATTGATTTTTAGGCCTCACCTGGAGGCATGACAAGCTTATTTCCTAGAGGGAAGGAAAAATAATAAATTTTAGGGGAAGAGATCTGTCTGGGCCAGTTTGAAGACTTAGAGGGGGAAATGAATTTTAACATCTAACATACTTTACTGAAGGGAGAATGCTTCCTGAGGATAGAGTCCTACAGTGAAGAAGTATTCTCTGATGAATATAACACAAGACACAAAGCTAGCATTAAGAAAGGAATCCAAAAGGCTGTCCTGTCAGGAAAAGAGCAAGCTGGCTCATTCAGGGAGTGCTTTAATGTAAGTCAATTTAAAGCATGTTTTTTTTTCTGCTATTTCTTAGGTCTTTTCAGCATATTTGTAATACGTTATATATTTTATACATTGCATTTCACCCCAATTGATATCAAGTTAAGTAAAATTTTAAAGATACCAGATATTAACACCATATCACTCACCCAGTTTTTAGAAGTCTATAATCTGAGGTAACCATGAACCTTACTTACCCATTCAAAAGGCTTGAGAATGTGCTAATGGAGCTGCACGGGTTACATGGAAGATTCTGTGGTAACCCTCAGGCAATCTGACATATAGATGTGTACTAGATGGATATTTCCACCAGAATGCACTTTAATGATTTCTAGTGATCCAGCTGTATTTCAGAAGTTATTCATCTGTTTATTTAATTTCCTCTAAAATTTTTGATACACTAGCTTTGTATTGACAGGTTTTCTGCAATTAGTCTTTCTTAAGGGGGCATAGAACACAAATAAAACCACAAAGCTGCAAAGACTACTTGAGGCTCTGGTAGAAGTGTGCTCATGTGCCTGTGTCTAGCCCAGTGTGGGTCTGTGGTTGGGTGGCCTGATATCAGTGGTTGTGAAAGTGAGATTGCCATGGCTATGTCCTGTCCTGAGTGTGCTAGCTGCGGTAGCAGTAAAAGGGGAAGGAAAAGATAAGAAAACAGAAGGAGATTTTAAGGCCTCATCATTCAAGAAGTGCAAAATCTGTAACAGTGTGTACAGTATACAGTGAGTATTACCTGCAATTCTGTAATAGTTATGGCTTGTTGCTAGCTTACTGATCAAGCAACCACTGGTGCAGGAAAATACTTTTGCCATCTGGTCAAATAGAGGGTAGGTAGGTTTCCAAAACCTACCTTAGATCTGTGATCCAAAATTCACTTAGGCTACATATCTTCCAGTATTGTAGATGCCATTATGAACAGTATTTTTGCTTCAATTTTTATTCTGTAACATTACAGAGCGGTGATGCGTCACTTTGTTACAGCATTGTTCAGCCTATACTTTGTTCCCTTCATCTGAAAGTTAGCATAATTTCTCCATTATTTACTTATTTTATTTTTTTATGTTTGCCGGCCTTTAATAGAAAAGCATAGTAGAGCTTGCAGACATCCTTTTACTACGCATGGAAAACCACAATGTATCTAGTGTAATCAGCACTGGAGATGTACTTCTTTCAACTTGTTACTTACTGTAATAAGACATATTGTTTTGTACTACAGTGTTTTCAAGTCTCTGAACCTTACTTTTTACTTCATTAAAACTGGAAAGAATGTTCAGCAATATCAATTCCATATCTTTTACAGAGATCTACTAGCGAAATCAAATAATCAGGCTAATTTGAGTTATAAATACTGATTTGCCATGTTTTCCCTGGGTTTCTTGTTACATAAGTCATATAACCTCCTTATGCTGGTTTTACTTGATATATCATCTTTGCATTAGTCACGTGTAAAGAAAGGAGAGGTATTTAACTTCACAAAATGACAACTATTAAATATTACTTAATTATATGTTATTGAAACACATGATACTGCAAAAGTTTCCCTTGTTCCTCTTGCACATAGATGGCATCCGATGATGATAACAAGTGTCAGATATGGTATAAATGAAAAAATAAATATTTTCCCGTCATTTTTCCCAGCTCTGGGCTTGGTTCACTTTCCTTCCCCTTCTGCTATTGACAGCAAAAAGGAGTAACTGCGGTGTTCATGTAGCTGCAGAACAGATAGAATTTATTTCAGATTTACTACGGTTAGTACTAAACTGGGAAAAGGGTACCAAGTCATGAGAGGAGAGAATTCAGGCAGGGAATTGGACCATAAGAAACAAGCATACTAGTAAGGCTAATAAAGACTTCTTATGAAGGAGAGAGAGGATTTGAAAGGAGTGGGAGAAAAAAGACTGGGAATATAAGGAGAGGAAGGATGACTGGAAGAAAAATGTGATGTGAGGAGGGGAAGCTTATTAAAGACGTGAAGCATTTTTATTCAGTTTCAATCATATCATCCTTACATGGTATGCCAACCCACCTCTCTTTTTATCCTCTTTACCGTTAATATGAATTTGTCATGATAGTCTATTGTCTCTTCTAATGCCACGCTCTATCAGAAATTCCTAACCTCACCCTTTGTCTTACCACTTCACTTCTTTGAGACAAATGAAGAGAAAGTTGGTCGAATTATTATTATTGTTATTATTCCTACTTTGACAACAAATAGCAACAGTTCATATCTGCACTTGGTATTCATTTATGTCAGAAGCCTGACTGCCCATAGAAAATGAACTGTTGTGTTTTTATTACGCTGGTATTAGTGCTAGCTGCATTATACAGATTTAATTGGATCTCTTGTACTGCAGTGTTCTAAAAGGTGTTGTCCTCCTCTGACAGTAATGAAATTTTCAAAAGGCTTTGAAAAAGTTGTGTATGATAAAGGTTTCAATATGCAAAATGACTGCAGAATCATCTCTCCAACTTACAAAAAATACTATTGGATTTTTGCCACCAGGAAAGCAGAAATTTAGGATCACTGTTTTCATCTCTCTATCTACCTTTTTTTCTTCTTTTTTTTTTTTTTTTCTCCCAGATATCCTACTGCCAAAGGAAGACGAGATTTCAGTTCCTGTGACTTCCAGCTCCCCAGTTAAAAACACTGGGGACAATACTGATCATGCCATCGAGCAGGAAGAGAAGATGAAAGAGGAACCTTTAACCATCTCAGAACTGGTATACAATCCCAGTGCCAGCTTGCTGCCCACCCCAGTTGATGATGAGATTGACATGCTCTTTGATACCTGTCCAAGAGGAGACAATGAGAAAGATGATACAGATTCATTTGAGGAACTGGAAGCAGATGAAAATGCCTTTATGATTGCAGAAGAAGAAGAGCTGAAGGAAGCTCGAAGAGCGCTTAGGTGGAGCTATGACTTTCTAATGGGCAACATAGAGGTGAATGCTTTTGTGAAGAGTTTCTCCAGACTTCTCCTTGTAGGCCTTGGACTGTTGTTGCTTGTGTTTCCTCTTCTCCTTGTTCTCTTGGAGTCAGACCTTCAGATCTCTTTTCTCCATGAAATCCGTCAGACACCAGAGTTTCAGCAATTTCATATTGAATATTACTGCCCACTTAGGCAGTGGGTGGCTTGCAAAATAAACTTCATTTGTGATATGCTGGGCAGCTTTTAAATTTTAAAGAAATAATCATACTACTAAGGGCTATATTCAAAATTTCAGTTAGTGCCAGCTTTCCATAATACCCCCGGGGCCATCAGTAGGTAGCTGTCTTCATATTCAGATGTTATCACACTTATCAGGATCTTAAGTTTCCTTTGCCCACTTAAATTTCTCCTTGTTACTGGGTTATAAATTCACCTTTCAGTAACTCAAAATAACCTTTATTTTAATTGCATTTCAGTTTTTCTGGTCACTTATTACATCGTGCAACATGGGGTAATGATAAGTAAATCACCCTTAATTGTAGAATCCATGACATTAAATGTAATGAAACTGAAAGAAAAACTTTTTTGAATATACTCCTTAGTGCAGCAATCTCTTCTAACCAATGCCTATGCCTATACAAGCAATGTTTATGCTGGGTTTTTGGTTTTGGTTTGGTTTTTTTTTTTTTTTTTTTCTGTTCGTTTTTTTTTTACAATTTTATGTGTTTAAAATATTTTGGTAAATTTTTAGCAAAAGATAACTTCTGATGTTATTTAAATGTACAGATTAGTAAGAATAGTGCAGAAGAACATGAAGTTTATTTTTAGTGTTTTAGCAATGATTTGTTTTTAAACTACTGGCTGGAGAACGAATGAGGTTGAAATAGCTCTGTAAAAGGGACGGCTGTTTGGGAAATATATAGAAAGTTCACTCAGGCTCAGTAGGGGCTGCCTGGGGGAGATTAAATGACACCAAGTTTTCAGAAGAATTTCTGAAAGGCTTAGTTGTAAAGCTTAGGGAAAAGAGCAGGATTGAAAATAATGATCCTTCCTGTTATGTCAGTTTGTCTTACGATTTATCAGTGCTTTAGGAAGTCTGTATATGATAGTCCATGTATGTTTTGGAAGAGAGTGAGTCTTCAGTCTAAATGTAGATTATTGTACATAACATGAAAGAAGACAATAGTAAGTAGGGAAAAAAGAAAAAAAAAAAGAAAAAAAGACAAAACCCTACCTAAATCAGTAGATGCGTGACCTACTTTTAAAAATGATAGAGAAGAAACATATATGCATTTTTAAAAGCAAAGCTTTAGACTGTACAGTTGACCTGAAAGTATTCTACTGACTCACTGTTAAGGATTAAATGCTTTAAGAGATGCATCTTTATCCTTGATGCCCTTTATTACTAATCTCCAAGACAACATATTTTCTGTGTCTACTGATATGCTTCCTTTTACATATAGCAGCATACCTACCCTCTTTCCCTTTTAGTGTAAGCCCAGTTGCAGGACTTAATGCTGTTTCATGTAAGATGAATTTGTATATCTAGTTATTCCAGTATTGCTTAGAGAACATACTTAAGTAAAACCTTGTCAATAGCTGAGAGCATCTGAAGGCCCTCAGATGTATCAGAGAGGTTCTATCTAAGAAGAGAAAGCTTTTATTTCCCCTGATCTTAAAGCAGATGTATTTCATATTTAAAGTTGAGAGAACTCTGATTTCAACCTCGGAGTCTTTCTCTTGCTTAGAGATTTACAAATGGAAGGCGTATGTGAGAGTGTTTTATTAAGATATACATTTAATATATTGTAACCACAGCTCTAAATAATCCTACTAAATGAAGTCCTTTATTTTCCATATCAGAATTGGCTTGGCTTTCTCATGTGAGCCTTTACAAGTGTCTAGTTTGAAAATGGCGATTTCCTTACAAGGTTTCTCCTTTCCTTTCTAAACTTCTCCAGTTTTTAAAGGATGAGACAGTTACAGAGTTCAGGAGTTCCTTTTCTCAATGGAAAGCTTTCTGATTGCTATTCATTTCTCAAGCAACAAAGGCTAAAGTGCATTGCCTTTTTCTCTTGACTTTTTCCCTGACAATCTGTTCCACAGAAGAATCATTATTGATTAGTTATTTGGTAAGGATTTCATCTTGTGCTACTTGTAGCTAAATGAGCCTTTCCTATGAGGTAATAATCATTCAGCCTCGTAGAAATGGAGAGTAAACTGAAGCAGATATTGGGTCTTAATGGGAAATAATTCACTGATGCTGTTTTGAAAAAAAGGTATCAGAAAAGATGATGTGTGTAGTGAAAACTGAAAGCTGGTGTCCTGCTGGACTACAGAGACAAGATTCCATGCAGGCTCCTGTTTAAGTCTGACAATTGCATTTAAACAAAAAAATAAATAAAATCCTATGCTCTAAAATATAATCTTGTCCCTGTAAATTATAGCACACAAGAAGTGGGAGTATTGTTTTGCTTGATTTAACTCTATCAGAAAATGATTGAGTTGCATGAGAAAGTAATCTCAGAGAATGTGCAGTGTAGTGAGGTCTTATGTAGGGTTAAATGCAAGAGTATATGTGCACACGTACCTACCTTTGCTACCTATGTGCATACATCCATCTAAATATCTAAAAATTATTCTTTAGACCATCAGCATAATTCAAATGAAAGTCACAAGAGTCCTCTAACATTAAAGAGCGCATTAGGAACACCTAATGCGCTCAGAAGCATATAGTTGGGGATACTCAGACAGAGTAGCAGTCTAGCATTTTATTGGTGACGATGACAGTTGGATTACGGAGTATCTGTAGGTACAGTATTGTGCATTTCTGTCTGTGCTTGGATTATATTGTAAAATGTTATGTACTTGAAATCTATTTTGTGGTTTGTCTAACATTTATAAACACAACTCTGGGAAGAATTAAATATGGTTTTATTTCATTGGAGACTGGGGGGATAATATATCTGTAACTCGAGCCTTATCTTTGTACAGTGAATTTCACATTTCTATGTCAACATCCTGATTGTTTTGTATGTTGATATGATGGCAGGAATCCCTAATAAAAATACACTGGAGAAAAACTTTCTGCAGTTACGACAGTTCTTACGATGAAAGATGTTTCACTTAAAACACTTTTTCTTGAGAATTAGTTGGTGCAAGAAATAGTACAATTTTTTCAGTACTGTAAGAAATGCCTTCCTTGCATATATTTTTTTACCCTACTAGCTACAGAGACACTAAGAAGTTGATGGTCTTTAAGTCATTAGTAACGTGGCTTCTGATGCACTAACCATGGGCCTGATAGTTTGCCCAGTTACCATGTAAGTGCTAGTTAAAGATTTGAGTGTCCACCAAATAAAATTACTGTGCAGAGAATATACATTGAAGAGTTTTAAAGTTGGGCCCTGGCTATAGACATATATGTCTGCAACCTTCTGGTGGGCAAATCTGACAAGAGTATTATGGAAACAAACCTGTGCAGCCCTTGGATGGAACTTTCTTACACTATGCAGTTTTCCAGCTCAGACATCACAAAAGTACCTGATAAAAAGTATAGTCTGCATAGGAGCAACACCTAAGAGACGAGAGCAACAGGAATGCTATTTTGAGGAGCTAAATCAGAACCTGAGACAATTTTTTGAGCACATAAAAAATTTAGATTCAGACATGTCTGTGCTCTATATAAAGCACCAAATTTCAAGTGGAATCTCAGGTGATTTGAAGTGCAGAGAGCCAAGACTACAGAATACAGACAGGCCTATTTACTCAGTTGGATGTAGGTTATAACAATACTTTCAGGAGAGGTTGCTTTCCTGCTTTAACCTATGAAAAATGCAGCATATCCACCTGTTCATGTGCTAATTTGGATTCTAAGTGCTTAGCACAATTTATGAAAACAGTTCACTTACTTAGAGGAGAAATTAAGCAGTTGTCATAAACTCATCACATCTCAGTGGCTTGTAATTTAAGACTAAAATTTACATTTGCTATTAAGATACAAGTCACTGAAACATGGTAGTTTTACACTGGAAAAAAATCTGTCTGCATTCATTGGAGCTAATGCTTATGGTAGATAGGTATTAGCATTTGACAATAGCCATGTTGGCCAAATGGGAGATCACAAGCACTGCAATGCAAGAAATATCTAAAAGTCAAGGTACATTTCTTGAAATTTATGTTCATTTAAATCCCAAAGAAAGCATTTGCCTCTTAAGTTTTTGTCAGTTTACTGTAGGTTTTCTTATAGATGTTTCATGTGAAAAAAAAATGTCTTTGAGACACCTAGTGAAGATCTCTACCACAGTAGTCGTTAAATGCCATGTTACAAGATTTTGACCCCCTAGTCTTACATCTTTCATTCTGCCCCTGTGTGAGGATGAGTCCTTTACCAGCCCATCATCATCAGGAGTTGGTAGGAGCTGGTCAAACATTTTGAAGCTTACTTGCTTGCAGTCACTCTCTTTGCAGGTAGATTATTGCTTCGTCTCAGTCAGATGCTTGCTCACTGCAACAGCTCCATCTTATCCTGTTTCAAAGGCTTAGTTTGTCCTTATGGTTTAAGGCAACAGGGCAGCTAAAACTACCACTGTGGCATTCTCTTACGACTCCTTACCAGAACAGGAGAAAGCATGAAGAAGACATGAGACAAGGACAAGGAGTTTGCCCATCACTTACTGCCACAGGCAAAACAACCTCAGAATAGGGAGTTCAGTGTATGTAATTTATTACCTATCGACAGTATACTAGAGAAGTGAGAACTAAAAGCAAACAAAAACACATTACCTCCCACCCTTCTCTTCTGCCTCCCAGACCTAAACTGTACAGGTGACCAGAGTGTGGGAGCTCTAGTCAGCCTCTAATACCTGTCTCTGCCTCTCTGTAAGGGTCACAGTGATCATTCCCCCCCCTTCTGCTCCACGTGGGTCCGTCCCACGGAATGCCGTTCCTCCTCAGCTGATCCTCCGCGGCCTTTCCATCCACAGCCTCCAGCTCTTCTAGCGCTGCTCCGCACGGGCAGCAACTCCCCCAGCCCTCGTGACCCACCGCGGGCCGCGCTCCATGGCTGCAGCTCCGCCCAAGGAGCTCCTGCGAGCCTGTCCGTGGGCTGTCCCTCCTCCAGACCTCATCCAAGGCTGCACCGCGGGCTCCTCCATGTCTGTACGTGGAGATCTGCTCTGTATGTTGCCCATGGGCTGCAGGGAACAGCCTGGTCCGTCGTCGGCCTCGTCGGGGCTGCAGGGAGCTGCTGCTCCGTGCCTGGAGTTCCTCCTGCCCCTCCTTCTGCACTGACCTCGGGGGCTGCGGAGCTGTTTCTCCCCCTTTTGCTCTCTCCCAGCTGCTACTGCATAGCAGTTTATTCCTTTCTTAAATCTGTACTCCCAGAGGCACACCCAGCATCACTCACGGCTCAGCTCTGGCAGTGGTGGGTTCCATTCGAGCAGGTGGAGCTCTGATCTGATGTGGAGCAATACTGGGCTCTGCTCAGAAGGGCCCTGCAGGGCTCCAATTACAAAACCTTGGTATGTAAGCCCGACGCAGTTCTCTATGTATCTTGTAGTTCTATCTTAGAAATAATGGACATGCTGTCTTTTTGAAGTAGTGCTTAATGATGTAACAGGAATTAAAAACTTTAGCATGACTTTTACCATAAAAGCTTTCCTCTGACAGTCAACCACAGCCCAGTGCTTTTGCATTACAGTGAAGATGAAGAAGATGTTAACTTAATTTATGTTTTATAATCATGCAGAGGTGAAGAGGGAAAAAAAAAAAGTTTTTTTTTTTTTAAAAAAAGAAGTGAAGCATGAGCAGGACTAATGTATTTTTTTTTTCTGATCTCACTTGTGATGGTTTTTTGTTATCCTTTGAATTCCAATACAGAGCTCATTAAATGGCAGATACTGTGTCTCAGAGAAGTGGCTTCTGCGATCTTCAACAGCTGTGACAAATACATATCAACTTGTTACTGCTCAGTCACAAAAGGTGGAGAGAACATCACAATTTGTTTAAATGGACCAGAAATTGAGATGGAATAGGTTATATTTCTTTGATTGTAGAATAATTAATTATATTGACTGGTTAGGACACGGTGCTGCAGAGAGCTGTATACACAAGAACAGGGAAGCTTCTCAGTTAGAACTCTGGATATCCTATTAAGAATCTGTGTTGAAGATATATATTACATACAGTATCTCCTGATAAGGCTTTTTTTTTTTTTTTTTAAGAAAACAAAAAAAAGCACTTTAAAATATTTTCTGATTTTCAGTATTATGGATAGCAAAGATGTCCTAATGAGAAATTTCAAAAGAGACTAAAGAGACTGCAGGTACTTTTTCACTAGTTGTGAATCTTGAGTTGTGATCTTGCTTTTTGACTTCTTTTCTGTACACAGAAGCTTGAACTCGACCATTTTACGATCACAGCAGCCTTTGTCCTCTACACTCTTCCCAAGACCCTCATTTTTGTTATAGATCAAAGTTTAGCATAGCACCTCGTTGGCTGTGCTTTCACTTGAAGAAGATTATCATCAGGGACATAAACCCATGGGACCCGATGGGGTGCATCCACGGGTGCCGAGAGAACTGGCAGAGGTGATTGCTGAACCACTCTCTAACATCTTTGAGAGGTCTTGGAGAATGGGGGAGGTGCCTGAAGACTGGAGGATAGCCAACATCTCTCCGGTCTTCAAAAAGGGCAAGAAGGAAGATCCGGGTAATTACAGGCCAGTCAGCCTCACCTCTGTCCCTGGAAAGGTGATGGAACAGCTTGTAGTGGATGCCATCTCCAGACAACTGGAAGAAAAGGAGGTTATCAGGAGTAGTCAGCATGGGCTCACCAAGGGGAGGTCATGCTCGACCAACCTGGTAGTCTCCTATGATGTTGTCACTGGCTGGGTGGATGCAGGGTGGATGTGTGGATGTAGTCTACCTTGATTTCAGCAAGGCATTTAATACTGTCTCCCACGACATCTTTATAACAAAGCTGAGGAAGTGTGGGATAGATGAGTGGACAGTGAGGTGGGTTGAGGACTGGCTGACTGGCAGAGTGCAGAGGGTCATCACTGGTGGTGCAGAGTCTGGTTGGAGACCTGTAACTAGCAGTGTTCACCAGGTGTCTGTGCTGGGTCTGGTGTTGTTCAACATCTTCATCAGTGACCTTGACAAGGGGATAGTGGCCAGCCTCAGCAAGTTTGCTGATGATACGAAGTTGGGAGGATTGGCTGACACGCCTGAAGGCTGTGCTGCCATTCAGTGAGACCTGGAAGGCTGGAGAGCTGGGCAGTAAGAAACCAGATGAGGTTTAACAAAAGCAAGTGTAGAGTCTTGCACTAGGGAGAAGCCTGCACCAGTACAGGCTGGTGGATGACCTGCTGGAGAGGAGCTCTGCAGAGAGCGACCTGGGTGTCCTGGTGGACGACAGGTTGGCCATGAGCCAGCAGTGTGCCCTCGTGGCCAGAAAGGCCAATGGCATTCTAGGGTGCATTAAAAAGAGCATGGCCAGCTGGTCGAGGGAGGTGATCCTCCCCCTCTGCCCTGGTAAGGCCTCATCGGGAGTACTGTGTCCAGTTCTGGGCTCCCCAGTACAAAAAAGACAGGGATCTCTTGGAAGGAGTCCAGTGGAGGGCCACAGAGATGGTGAAGGGCTTGGAGCATCTCCCCTATGAAGAAAGGCTAAGTGAACTGGGTCTGTTTAGCCTTGAAAAAGAAGACGGAGAGGGGACCTGATCCAGGTCTATAAATATCTAAGTTGTGGGGGGCAAAGTGGCGAGGCCAGACTCTTTTCAGCAGTGTGTGGAGACAGGACAAGGGGAAATGGCCAGAAACTGGAGCATAGGAAGTTCTGCACGACTGCGCGCAAGAACTTCTTTACGGTGAGGGTGACGGAGCACTGGAACAGGCTGCTCAGGGGGGTTGTGGAGTCTCCTTCTCTGGAGATATTCAAGACCTGCCTGGATGCCTACCTGTGCGACCTGGTGTAGGGAACCTGCTTTGGCAGGGGGGTTGGGCTCAATAATCTCTGGAGGTCCTTTCCAACCCCCACGATTCTGTGATTCTGTGATTCTGTGGTTATCATCAATACATTGCAGGAATCTCCAAGGTTGCTTATACCTTTCTGTGTTGTCCCTCCCACTGATATTTGGGCGATGCTGCAACGTCCCCTCACTGGGGCCAGTATATATGAGTCTACTTCCATCTGTCTGTAAAGGGTCTCGTCTTGTTCTGTCTGATCAAATAGCCTGTGATAGACCCCTCTACACTGTCACCTATCCCTGTCTTCCCTTTAAGCCAAGAGCTCTCAGTTGGCTCCTCATCCATTCCCAAGCAGAGCTCTATGTACTCAGGCTGTCTTGTGTAGAAGTCAACACACCACCGTACTTACCTCCTCTTCCCAAAGAGCCTTTATCCAAAGGACATTAACAAGTTTCTAACAGCTCCAAAACTAGCACCTAAAATATTTTACATGGTTTCAGAGAAAACGAAAGAGCATAGCTGTGGGAAAAGATTCAAGAATTAAGTTGTATACAATTTGTAGAAAGGGAGGTATTAGTAAGAAGCTGTACAGACTGTCACTTGAGCTAGAATTTATAAAGAACCCTTGCTAAGAAACTGTTCCTATTACTTGAATTCTGAACAGAAGCAAGATTTCTAGAGAATTAAGAACTGTATTTACCTCCTGTGGTGCTAGGAGGGAGCAGGAGCGGAAGGCATGTGTACAAAAAGATTTGTAGACCCCTGGTTCTCATTGCAGGAGAAAAAAGAAAAAAAGGGAAAAAAAAAAAAAAAAAAAGAGTGAAAAAAAGAAAAGAAACAAGGGCTGTTTAGGAGCACCCTCTGGTGGCACTACAGAAAAATCTACCAAATTGGCAGAAAGTTTTTCTAAGAATTACATTTCGTGTTTCTCATTGTTAACAATTAACGATACTAAGAAAATTTTTGCAAATATGTTTGATTAATGTCTTTATAATTTTAAGCGTAAGTGTAATTTTAAGTGTAAGTCTTTGCATTTTTGCCGTTCTGTGAATATATATGTATCTTCCACTGTACTATATTATACACTCTGTAGATCACCAGGAAATCCTTATCTGTGTGGGGATGTAAGCAAACTCCTTTTAAGCCCTGTTCTGACCTCATTTGGTTGCAAGAATCTGCATTTTGTACCTCTCTACACCCAGTTCTGCTTTGGTTATACCTCAACCCTACTTGGAAATGACAAAGATATATTGGACAATCGACACAATGCACAGTTCTAATCTCCAGGTAGTGTCCAAAATTAAAAGCATGGTATCGTCTGATCCCTACTATTCACTCGTTGTTTATGTAGATCGCATTTTTGTTTTTGTTCTTTTCTTAGTGTTGAATGATGTCTTGTAGAAGTAAAAACTAGGAATTTGATTTGAGCCAGAGAACTTTGGGTTTCATCTTCATTTTAGGAGGAAAAGAAATAAAAGAATACTTGAGAATTGTCTTTGGAGAAGGCAGGCAAGGAAAAACAAACATGGGAGAGGCTTACTTTGAAAATCATTAAGGGCTGATAACCTGAAAAACAGGTTTCTGAGAATAGTTACCAAAAAAAAAAAAAAAAAAAGTATAATTTTCTTACCAGATCAGGTAGTGTTTGCAAGATGAAACTAACTTCCGTGTTCTTGGATGTTGTCCTGTGCCCACGTGATTTGTATGGTGATGTTATTACCAGTATTATTGTTACTATTTTAATTGAAGGCAAATGAGTACGGTTTGCATTTCTTGCTGAGCCAGTTAAGATTTTGGGTGAACTGCTTGATGATTGTTTTTCTTGCCTCTACCAAATGAGATAGTGTGTATCAGCCCGAAAGGCAATATCTGAAAGGTCGGAATGTACAATTTTATTATTACTCTTTTGGTCTAAACTGTTTGTGGGAAGAAGACAGACACTGAAGAATTTAGAAATAAAAACAGTTAGAAAAACCCTAGGTGTGAGCTGAGAATGTGCAGCCATTGGATCTTAAGAGAATTGTGTGGAAAGGAAACTTTGGCTGTGAAATAAGAAAAAGACATTAGTTCAAATACGTTTTAGATTAAGAGGATCTGTTTTTCCTACCTTTGCTGTCTGCCATCTCTTATTTCATTCTGTGTCTTACTTATATGACTTACTTATGGTTGTAGGTACCAGTTGTCAACTCTGCTGTATTTTACAAAATTTTACAAAATCTTATGATATTTAATTTACTAAGCATATAATTTGCTTTCTTTTTTTATTTTAGATGTGATTTTCACTTCATAAATATTAGAGATTTTTTTCCATGTTGCGGTGATGGGTGCAAATTTGATTTGACTGTCCTGAGAGGCTTGTAATGCCTCATGCTGCCTGGGCTACTGGCATCAGCTGGGCTGTGCAGGCTCACACCACTGACTTTGCTGATGTGGAAGTTGAACCCAAGGCCAGCAAGTATGCAAGAACACTTTGTTTGAGCAGAGTCTGCGCAAAAGAATATATATTTTTTTTCTGATTGCCTTGATAGCTGAGCCATTCTGCACAAACAAAGAAGCCAAACAAGGAGGAGCTGGAATATCTGTGTCGCTAGTGAAGTCAGCCTAACCTTATGGTTAACTGGAGGAATGATTCCACATGGCTTGTAAGTTCTGACTAGACTTATTTGTTATCTGCTTAACATGACTCAATCTGCTTAGGTGAGTAAATTGGGCTAGAGACTAAGATTAGTATGGGGACAGAAGTCCAAGGACATACAGTGATTTCACCTAAAATATTAAACTCACTGTATCAGCTCACTGTAGTGGCTTTAAGCCAGGTATTAAATAATCTGATTTGCCTTCAAAACAACTGTCAATTTTACATTGGGGGAAATTTTTCTAATAGCAACCTCTGAAATAATTTATTAGTTATATTAAATTAGAGAGTTGAACTATTGGATGACAAGGCCACTCTTAGAATCATAGAATCACCAAGGTTGGAAAAGACCTAAAAGATCATCGTGCCCAACCGTTCACCTATCACCAATAGCTCCCACTAAACCATGTCCCTCAACACAACATCCAATCTTTCCTTGAACAGCCCCAGGGCTGGTGACTCCACCACCTCCCTGGGCAGCCCATTCCAGTGCCTGACCACCCTTTCTGAGAAGTAATATTTATTTCCTGGCATCCATCCTGAATCTCCCCTGCCGCAGCTTGAAACCATTCCCTCTTGTCCTATCACTCATGACATGAGAGAAGAGGCCGACCCCCAGCTCACTACAACCTCCCTTCAGGAAGTTATAGAGAGCAATAAGGTCTCCCCTGAGCCTCCTCTTCTCCAGGCTGAACATTCCCAGCTCCTTCAGCCTCTCCTCATAAGGCCTGTGCTCCAGACCCCTCACCAGCTTCATAGCCCTTCTTTGAACACGTTCCAGGGCCTCGATGTCTTTCTTGCAGTGAGGGGCCCAAAACTGGACACAGTACTCAAGGTGAGGCCTCACCAGTGCTGAGTAGGGGGGGAAAATCACCTCTCTGCTCCTGCTGGCAACACTGTTTCTGATGCAAGCCAGGATGCCATTGGCCTTCTTGGCCACCTGGGCACACTGTTGGCTCATGTTCAGCCGAGCATCAATCAATTCCCACAGGTCCATCTCTTTACACAGTCTTCCAGCCACTCCGCCCCAAGCCTGTAGCGTCGCCTGGGGTTGTTGTAGCCAAAGTGCAGGATGCGGCATTTGGTCTTGTTGAACCTCATCCCATTGGCTTCAGCCCAGTTATCCAGCCTGTCCAGATCCCTCTGTAGGGCCTCGCTACCCCCAGGCAGATCCACACTCCCAGCCAATTTGGTGTCATCTGCAAACTTACTGAGGGTGCACTCAGTGCTCCCATCCAGGTCATCAATAAAGATATTGAAGAGGACAGGCCCCAGCACTGACCCCTGGGGAACACCACTCGTGGCCAGTCACCAGTTGGATTTAGCTCCATTTACCACCACTCTCTGAGCCCGGCCCTCCAGCCAGCTCCTCACCCAGCTAAGGGTGTACCCATCCAAGCCACGGGCTGCCAGCTTCTGCAGGAGAATACTGTGGGAGACAGTGTCAAAGGCTTTGCTGAAGTCTAGGTAGACCACATCAGTAGCCTTCCTCTCATCCACCAGACAGGTCACTAGATCATAGAAGAAGATCAGGTTGGTCAAACAGGACCTGCCCTTCATGAACCCATGCTGGCTGGGCCTGATCCCCTGGCTGTCCCGCACATGCTGCGTGATCTCCCTCAAGGCAATCTGCTCCATAACCGTCCCCGGCACCGAGGTCAGGCTAACAGGCCTGTAGTTCCCCAGGTCTTCCTTACAATCTTTCTTGTAACTGGGAGTCACATTAGCAAGCCTCCAGTCTTCCAGGACCTCACCAGTCAACAAGCAGCGCTGATATAAGATGAAAAGCTGCTCAGCTCTCACCTCTGCCAGTTCCCTCAGCGCTCTCAGGTGAATCTCATCTGGACCCATGGACTTGTGGCAGTCCAGCTGGAGTAGTAAGTCTCTGAGTGTTTCTTCCAGAATCACAGGGGGTTTAGTCTGTTCCCCAGCCGAGACTACCAGGTCAGGGTGCGGGGTACCCTGGGGATAACTGGTCTGACTTTTAAACGTAGATGTAAAGAAGGCATTCAGAACCTCCTCCTTTTCCTTATCCTCAGTGGTCACATTCCCAGCTTCATCCAGTAAAGAATGGAGATTCTCCTTTGTCCTCCTCTTACTGTTGATGTATTTATAAAAGATTTTCTTGTTCCTTTGTACCCCAGTGGCCAGGTTTAAATTCAAGCTGGGCTTTTGCCTTTCTGATTTTCTCTCTACACATCTTAATACTTCTTTGTATTCATTCTGAGTTGCCCAACCCTCCTTCCACAGGCGGTAGATTCTCTTTTTCTCCCAGAGCCTCAAGAATACCTTCCTATTCATCCATGCCGGTCTTCTTCCCCACTGGCTCATTTTGCTTCTCAGAGGGACTGCCTGCTCCTGCACCCTTAAGACTTCCTTCTTGAAGAGCAACCAGCCATCTTGGACCCCTTTACTCGGTAAGACTGAATCCCAGGGGACTGCCCTTACTAGTCTTTTGAACAATTAAAAGTCCACCCTCTGGAAGTCCAATGTAGCAGTTTTGCTGCTCCCCCTCCAGGCTCCACCAAGAATTGAGAACTCTACCATTTTGTGGTCACTCTGTCCAAGACAGCCCCCAACCTCCACATCTCCCACCAGACCTTCCCTGTTTGTGAATAGCAGGTCTAGCGGGGCAGCTCCTCTCATGGGCTCTCTCACCAGCTGCATCAGGAAGTTATCCTCTATGTATTACAGAAACCTCCTAGACTGCTTCTTCTGCACTGTGCAGTACTCCCAGCATATGTTGGGGAAGTTGAAGTCACCCATGAGGACAAGGACTGGCAACTGTGCAGCTTGTGACAGCTGCTTATAGAACACCTTGTCTGTCTCTTCATCCTGGTTTGGTGGTCTATAACAGACGCCCACCAGGATGTCTGCCTTGTCAGCCCTTCCTCTGATCTTTACCCATAGGGATTCAACCTTACTGTCCCCAGTCACAATCTCAGTAACATAAAAGCATTCCCTGACATAGAGAGCCACACCGCCACCCCTTCTTCCTTGCCTATCCTTCCTGAAGAGTTTGTAGCCATCCATTGCAGCACTTCAGTTATGGGAGTAATCCCACCACGTTTCTGTTATGGCAACTAGGTCATAGTTTGCCTGCCGCACAATGGCTTCCAACTCTTCTTGTTTGTTGCCCATGCTGTGTGCATTGGCAACAGATGTTAGATGTTCTTTCAATTTGACTGCTTTGCTGCTCCATTTTTACTCAGTGTTAAAATTGTGATCAATTACCTTTAAGGGTATTGTCTTTTTTTTTTCCCCCCCCCCCAAAAAAATTAAGAAGTAGCTATATATAATCAAAAAATAATTTAGGTTGCAAAACATGTTCAAGATCATCAGTTTCAACCATCAGTGTGGATTACTGAACCCAATCACTGAACTGTGACATTTAGAGTCTTGTCCATATATCCCCGAATATCTCTAGGGATGGTAACTGCATTGCTTTCATGGGTAGCTCATTCCAATGTTTAACTATGCTGTCAATGAAGAAATTCTTAATATTCAATTTAGGCTTCTTCTGATGCTTGAGGCCATTTCCTTCTGTCCCACCACTTGTCACTTGGGAAAATATACAGACACCTCCTTGCTGCAACTTCTTTAAAGGTAGTTGTAGAGAGTGGCGAGGTCTCTTGCCAACCTTCTCTTCTCCAAACTAAACAATCCCAGCATCTTCAGCTGCTCCTAGTAATTTGTTTTTCTTACTTCTTTCCCCAGCTTCATTACTTTTATCGACACACACTCCAGCAACTTAATATACTGTTTACAGCGAACGGCCCAAAACTGAGCAGAGTAATTAAGATGTGGTCCTACCAGTGCCAAGTGCAAGGGGACAATCATTTCCTTAGTCCTGCTGGTCATATTATTTCTAAGGCAGGCTAGTGTGCCATTGGCGTTCTTGGCCACCTGGGTACACTGCAGCTCACATCTTGAGTTGCCTGACTCTTCTTGCAGATTTTATATGCTCTTTTTTCCTTCCTGATCTTCTGATCAGCCAGGATGGTCTTCTTTGTTACTGGTTTGATGTCTGTTGCATTACCACAGCCTGCTCCTGCATTTATAAGATTTTCTTCCTGAAGATGGCACAGCTTTCCCAGACTCCATTTTGTTTAGAGCTGCCTCTTGAGGGACTCTGTCTGCCAGGTCTTGAAATAGGCCCAAATCTGACCTCTGGAAATCCAAGGCAGTGATTCTGCTGTCTTCCTCACTTCACTAAAGGCTGAAAACTATCATCAAAAGTACCTGGAACATGTTTGTGGTTCAGTTTGTAACATACCAAAATAGCAATAGAATACTGTAGAGTATCTGTTGCTCTTTAAACATTTTAAATTAAATATCACCTAATTTTTATTTTTCATATATACCTTGGCCACACTTCATTCAGGGAAGACAAATCAGAAAGATGAAGAAAGATTTGAAGATGCAGATAATGAAGGCATAGTGTTACAAGTGAGGAAGCAGATAAGCACATAGAAAATTGATATTACCCTCATAAATCAAGAATTCACAAGAAATGTTGGTAGTGCTGCAGCCAGCTGCAGAAAGCAGTGATTGTCCTAAGAATGATCTCATTCAACTCAAAGTAATCAAACTACAATTGTCAGAGCACAGTTTTGTGACACTCTCCAGTGAGGTGGATGACTATGGTATGCACATTATTTGTGTTTCTACCTGTTTCAGTTATATCCGTAAATGATAGGAGATAAGCCCTCTATTGCTGGTGTCCTGTAAGGCTTCAATAGTGTCTTCCACAGTGAAAATTTTTGTTTTAACTTCATTTAATTTTGATTAGCAAGCAGCCTAATACTTAAGACAACAAATCGACAGAATATATAATTTATATATGAAATATAAACGTGTACAGTTAAATAGCAGAGATTGTTTAGAATGGATCTGATTAGCTTTTATACTAGACATAAAAGTAGCACAGAATGGGTTTAAAATGAGATAAAGGGTGATACAGCCATGAATGAAAATGAAACCTTCTGAAGGCAAACCGCGTAAGAAAGAATATTTGGGAAGTAGTTGAGGATAAGAACATGGAAAAAGTGCACATATAACAATTGTTTTGTTTTTGTTTTTGTTTTGTAATTTCAACTGTAAAAAAGTTCCTTACAGCCCCAGTAGATGGGATGCAAGCTGGCAAACAGTAACAATTAATTTGAAATACGAATGTATTTTATTTTTGAGACTCTTAGAATTCTTTCTTTAATTGAAAGTTTTGTCAGAGTGGTGCATTTCTGCAGAAGTCTATTTTTACTAAATTATCAGGTTTGAGTGGAAAACTGCTCTACCAAAATATTTCAACTCCTTTGTCTAAACAAAGTAATCCATGCAGTGTCTGCACTCAGATTGTTCACAAACTACCATGTTGCCAAACCCAGATATATCTTTTTGCATTACCGTGTCAGAGAGTTTCATGAGGAGAGGAAAGAAAAAAGAAAGGTTTCTCAGCACACTAGCACCACTTTTCCCTTCTTTCTCCCTGATGGGTATGATGCATGCTATTATCACCTAACTGTCACATGAAACTTTCCAAGCTGAAAGTCTTTGGATTTTTTTTTTACTGTGTTATTTACGCTTTTTGACATTTTGCTGTTAGTCTTTTTCTTGTACTGCTTTAATAGTGCTGGATTTTAGACTTGGTTGGATTACGTGATGTGCTATTAGTCACGCAGCAAAACAAACTTGGCAGTCTGGGCCATCTAGTCCACTCCCAGGTGCTGCTGCCAGCTCTTTTTTGCATCATTAGAAAAGAAGTTAAATGTAATAAAACCGTAACTTAGGACTCCTCATTATTCCTCTTAAGGTCTACTTGCACTTAATTGCTGGTAAGCTGCTGTTTCTTGATTTTCTTCATTCCATTCATTTTTTTTTTTTTTTTTCCTTTTAAGCCAAACAACTTTGAAACAGCTTTGTGTTTAATGATGCGTGAAAAGGGTAGCAGATGACAGTGTGTAAAAACCTGTCAATTTCCTAAAAGACTTTTAAATGAACGTTACTGCTTAGAAAAAATTCTGCAGTTTGGTCTCCTGTTTCTGCTTGTTCATTCCTAACTGCAGTGAGCAAGAAGTTGCATTAATAATGAAAAATGCTAAGTTAAAACTTCTCTAACTCTTGTAGTATAAATCTGTGTGCATATATTAATTGTTTCTGGAGTATATCTTTCAGAAAAAAGAATGACAGTCTCCCGATGAGGCGTGCTGTTAACAGAGATCATAATCACACATGAGAGATACACTTTCATCCACATTTGATTTTCTTTGTTGCATGATGCCAGTGATGCTCTTAATATCAGTTATCTAATAGATGACACTTAGTACTGAGTATAAAATCATTATGAGCAATGCAACAGAGGTGTTTTATGACACTAATATCTTAATGGAAGAAACCTGTATGCAACTCTGTAAAACAAGCAACCCATAAAAACTGAATAATAGAAATTTAATTATTTACTTCACAGAGGTAACAAGGTCATGTTAGTCAGTTCTTGAAGTTCTTCATGTACTGTCACATATTCATACAGAAATACCAATTCTCTTCAATGTCTGTGTAGCCTGTGACTTCTTACGATGGATGAGAGAAAAATTTCAGTCTTTCAGAATCTCTATTTTCCCTTCTCAGTTGAAAAGGATGAAAATAGATGTACTTATTTTTTAGTACTGTAAATAGCAACAGAGAAACAAAACATAGCTTTTTGGTACAAGGAAAATCTCTCAATATTCTTCATTTTTTAAATTGTAGTTTACTTCTCAAATGAGTGCCATTAAGTTAGATATTCTGGTAGCTGCAGGAAATTGTAGAATTGTCTTACTAGCCTACAAATTGGGACTAGATTGCACATACTTTGAAGTACAAAGTAAGACCAGTGTAATATCCTGCACTTTGCTGGTAAACATCAGCTTCTCTCCTGCTATGCGGGATTTTGGAGTCTTGTGCTGATTACTACCCTTCTCCCATCCCCCTGTCCTTCTGTCAGTGGTAGACAAAATTACTAAATTTTGACTCTGAGCCACTAAATGCAAGAGAGTCATCTCTGTAAAGTAATTGAGAAGGTTATAAATTTTACATGTCAGCGACGAGCTATTTAACACTTTCTCTTGCAAATTCTCTTGCTTTTCCTTCTCTGTGCATTTGGAGAGACAACTTTCTGGTATCCACACACCCTTGCTAAACTGGGGTTAATACAGAGTTGTGCTTTGTGCTTTGCTTTTCAGTTTAACCATGCAAAACAGTGTTATTCCATTTTATTCCAATATTACTCAGAACAAACATTTCATTGTTCTCGTTGCTGTGATAAGCTGTAATACTGAGTGAAAATCAGAGCATTTTTTGAAAACTTGGGAGAGTAAACAGTCCCTTGAAAATACAGAAGTATAGCCTGATTGAGGTGGGTGGAACTTCTGTAAACTGTATAGACCAGTGCCCCTGCTCTTATCAGGATCAGCTAGAGCAGCTGGCTCACAGCTGTCTCCAGCTGTGTTTTGAATATCTCCAAAGATGGATATTCTACAGCGTCTGTGTGCCATATATTCAAGTGTTTGATCCCTATCAATTTCTATTAAGATGATTTTTAAAGTGAATTTCTTTGTGTTGATAATCTCAATAACTGTGGTTATAAAGAAATGCATTTTTGGAGTGAAGATGGAAAATAACTTAGTTTTTCTGGTTTAATGTTAATTTTTTAGAAGTACTGTGGCTTGTAGTGTGCCTTTTCTGTTTTGGTATGTAATTTAAGTATTAGATATGCCTTTTTTTTCTTAATATTTGAATCTCAGTACTATCGGAAAATGAATTCAATCCAGGCTTTTCAATTGCTCAGCTCTAACGTTAAGTAGGGTAGTATTCCATAGTGTTCCATTTTTAAAAACTATTTTTAATTTAGGTAAACCACTTGGACTATAAAAAGGCTTTGCAAAATGTTTTATGCTTGTCGTTTTTTAAAATCAACTCAGTGATAACACATACTGGTTAAGTAGCTGCACTGTATGACACAACGGTTATCAGTATACTTGATTCGTTCTTTGTGATCATTTAATTAAAAGAAAAAAAAAGAGAAGGAAAGGAAGAGAGGGACTGAAAGAGAACAAGAAAAAAGAAGAGGAAAAGAAAGGGATAAGCAGAGAGGGATGGAGGAAATGAAGAAGAGTAGAATGTGAGTATGAGTGAGTGAAAAATACAGTGAGAAAGTGACACAGTGAGAAACAGGGTGAAAGAAAGGAATAAGGAGATGGGGAGAAAAGGAGAAAAGAAAAGAAGATCCTGAACATGTTTATATTTAAGTTGCTTAAA
Organism: Alectoris magna; assembly: GCA_030625065.1. Lineage (NCBI taxonomy): Eukaryota > Metazoa > Chordata > Aves > Galliformes > Phasianidae > Alectoris > Alectoris magna. The sequence goes on from CM060564.1 coordinate 37,039,680, forward strand.
TCTTCTCTAAATACATAGTCACAATTAATTTGCAACTAGTTAAAATTCTAGTTCATAGTCCTTAATAAAATATTAAGGATTATATTAATAATATTAATATTAGTTTTATTGGTCAGTCCTTCTGAGGTGTTTCCATTAGGGAAGATTTAATCATACTTATCTATAAGAAGTGATTTCCCCTCAAGTTTCCCTCTCAATTTCATGTTTTTGCTTTCAAATTCACCTTGGCTTGGTTACTGTGGATTTTCCAGGTACCATAACCATTCCTACATTAAGTATCCAGCTTGGATGCAAACAAAGAATGAAAAAGACACAAAAGTATGTGCCACCTTATTAAGTCTGATCCACACACCAAACTTTACAGACATTACTGGAGTAGGTTTTCTTTAATAAAAAAAGTTGTCCTCCTTTAGCAGAGAAGGTAGAGAGTCTGTATACATAAATACAGGAAAATGTAGTTGACATTTTTATTTGACACTGACTTTTTGACTGAGATATTAACCACAATATTTTGTTTGTGTCTAGGGAAAGTCACTGAACACAAGCTTCCTCCATTTCTTTGTCCAGCTAGCCAGAATCTTCCAACCATGGGGAAATTCCACTTATTGCAGAGAAATAAGGGAATATTGAAGATTTTCCTTTGCACAACTGTGTTTTCATTTCATTGTTCTCAAGAACTTAAGTAAAAATCAAATAAAAGCACCAGCTAAATTTTATCCAAAGAGGATAAAGGCCGAAGAGGAACAGTTCAGAAACAAAGCAAAAAAAACCCCAAATATTTGCTTGAATCACCTGAATGGGTAATAGGAAAAAAAAATTCTAAAATAAGAACTAACTCAAGGCTGTGACTAAGGAGGCAAACAAAACCGCAGGTCACCTGTTGTAGGTAGTTCTGTCGTGGTTTATGCCACGTTCTCATGGTGAATTCCTGAGCAAATACTTACACCTTGCCCAAACAAATGTCGAGTGTTGCATTTCAGTGGTGCTGAACAAATGTTCTAGTAAATAAGCATGTTGTTCTTTCAAAGAGGAGGTAGCTGAATTGGGCAGGAACCCTGCAAACAGGCACGGATGTCCTGGCTTTGTGACAGAGGAAGCAAGCAGGCTTCTGGGTAGGATCTTTGCACTGTGTTATATATTCTGACATACAGAAAATTTTCACTCAGGATCTGACAGTGAGGTAAACCAAGCTAGTCAGCCAAACATGGAAAAACACAAGTCAGAGAGCAGGGCTTTTCCTTTTTGCACTTGTAGTCTATTCTGCTTTGATTGTTCTATGTGTCATACACAACTAGTTTCACAACTCATTGTTTTCTGACATTGAATTCTTCTGCACATATACTTCTATGCTACCAGTCTTCTGCCGCTAATATCATACAAAGTATACAGATATGAAGGTAATGTTTTAGTCTGTTTGGAAGCCTTTAACAATGGAACCTGCCTTTTTCCTGAGATGAAGGCACTTTAAAGGTTTCTCTATCAAGATCTTACTTTGACTGTTCAGACTAATGTAGTATCACAATCAGCCCATGATACAGTTATGTATTTTATATACATATTCTTAAATTGTTCGTAGCTTCTGTATAAATACAAGTGCTGCTCTGAAAGTAATTCCTCCTAAGTTATGCTGGCCCACAAAGTCAGAGGCAGATGTTGGTGGTATGGCAGTTGAGGTTGAACCTTTCTGCCAGTACTCAATTATGCACCATTGCCATGTGACAGATGGCAGCAGAGGGCCAGTCTGACAAAATGGTGTCTGACATGGAAGTGTGCATGAAGCAAAGGCATATTGCTAAATTCCTCCATGCAAAAAAAAAAAATTCACCCACTGACATTCACTCATGCTTGCTGAATGTTTCTAGAGACCAAACAACGGATGTGAGTACAGTGAGGCAGTGGGTGTTGCGTTTCAGCAGTAGTGGCAATGACATGAAAAATAAGCCGTGTTCTGGACAGCAATGCGCAGCTTTCACACCATGAAATTAAGAGCATCCTGATGTCACGGAGTTATCTAGATCAATCTGTGTCCATGACAGGGGGGGCAGTAGGCCCATGGGCCCCCGGCCCCTGACAAAGGGGAAGGGAAAAAGGGAAAGGGGTAGGGAGATGGGAGCTGGGCTCAAGGAAACAAACAGAGCAGCGGCAACGATCTAAGGAGTAAAACTTATTTTACTATAATACAATCTAATTGGAATTGAGGCTAATAAATCAAGTGAAATAAGAGAGAGAGAAAGAGAGGTTTCCGAAGACCGAGAAGCCTACTTTGAAATTGAAGGCGCCGTGGCTTGGATGCACACCCACACCTGCTGCCAGGCAGTGAGAGAGAGAGAGCGAGCGTTGCTTCTGTGACGTATTTTCCCTCTCTGACTGCGAGGTCCCCTGGGACGTGTAGTACTTCTTCTCTGTGCTCCACATGATGTTATGATGTGGAATACCAATAGCAAAAATTACAAAACCATGACACCTGATCAGCTCATCCATGCAAATCGGTGGGTTGTGACTGGGGAACTGTGTATAGATCTAAATAATGGCTTCCATGCATTGGAAACAATGGTGGCAGTATTGGATTACTGCTAATTTTTTGCACCAGGTGGGTCCCATGAATTCTCACACAGGATCAGAAAGAACACTGAATACAAGTTTGTCAGTATCATAGAATCATAGAGTGGCTTGGGTCAGAAGGGACCTCAAGGATCATCAAACTTCAACCCCCCTGCTGCAGATGGGGCTGCCAACCTCCATACCTAATGTTAGACCAGGCTGCCGAGGGCCCCGTCCAACCCTGCCTTGAACATCTCCAGGGATGGGGCATTGAAAACTTCTCTGGGCAGCCTGTTCGAGCACCTCACCACTCTTGTGATAAATAACTTCACCCTGACATCCAACCTAAATCTTCCTTCCTTCAACTTAAAACCATTTCCCCTTGTCCTGCAGTTATCTACCCTTGTAAAGAGTTTACTCCCCTCCTGTTTGTAGGCTCCATTTAGGTAGTGGAAGGCTGGCAATGAGGCCTCCCTGCAGCCTTCTCTTCTTCAGGCTTAATAAGTCCAGTTCCCTGAATCTGTCTTCATAGGGGAGGTGCTCCAGCCCTCTGATAACTACTGGCGATGAGATGTGGGGACACTAACTCAAGCTGGAGACAAAAGGCAGTCCATGGAGTGATAACATATGAATTCCTCACACAAGTTCGAGATGCAGCCCTGACTGGGCAAAGTGATGTGCACTGTCTTTTGGTATAGGAAAGGGGTGATCATTCTAGATTTCCTGGAACCTTGACAAACCATCATCTCTGACTGGCACATTGCAATGGTAACTGAACTGAAGGCTCAAACTTCCATAGTCAGGCCTGAGAAGATGGTATGATAGCACAATAACACCAGGTCCCATATCAGTTAGAAGTCTGTGAAGCACACTGCCAATCTTGGCTGAACTGTCTTACTACACCCAGGGTATAGTCTGAATGTGGTGTCTTCTGATTTCCACTTGTTTGGGCTGATGAAAGATGCACTGCATCGGCAACATTTTCCTATTAATGATGCCATCATAGCAGCTGTGAAGCAGTGGGTCACCTCTGATGGATATTTATGAGCATGACCTTCACAGTCTTGATCATCACTAGCAAAAATGCATAATGAATGGTAGTGGCTATGTTGAAAAATAGCATTTTGTAGCTTTGTTTCTTTAAATCGATTGATCAAATAGTGTTACTGTGCTCTTTGTATCTGTTGTAGTTTCTGTGAAAATAAATATGAAGAATTACTTTCAGAGCAGTGTATGTATTTCAGATAACTGTAGCTAATCTCCATTTTGGTGTTTTCATTTCCTCAGTTGGTTCTGTAAACAATATGGCAAATACTGGGTGAAGTTAATCCTAAGACACAATTTTAAAAGTCTTTCTGCTAACATCAAGATGTTATTGACAGAAAGATTAATAGTCATTTGAACAGTGATCTTACAAAATTCCTATGCACTTGCCAAAAATATGGAAGAGCTAGTATTCTGAATATGCTGAGGTATAAAGATCCTGGGCTTCCCCTACAAATTGCTGCTGTAGGTTATTCCAGACATCAGGGTTACTGTATCTGATGTTACAGTATAAATTTCATATTTAAGAATTTCTTATATTTAAGAAAAAATAAAAACCTATATTAGCTTATTATCTGTATTTTGTAAGCAGATGAATATACTATCTAATCAGACTGAATTAGAAATAATTACATCATTTACTTTCGCTAAGTGCAGACAGCTGGCTTGAGTTCTTCATAGTCTCTCAGTTAGTTGTGCTGAACTCTTTCATGCAGCGAAAGTGAGAGGAACCTCTCTGCATAATCTCTGCTTTTTGTATCTGCAGCTTATATACCTGAAAATCAGCACCTCTTCTGCATCTAATGCTTAGTTCATAGTCTTAATTCATGTCCTTAACCTCCTTATTTTTTAATAATCTTATTAATGGTGAATGTTATTTTTTATAACAATTGCCATGTGAGATGGATCTGGGCACTAAGCATGGGACAATCTGATGTAATCAGGCATTGCCATGCAGAAACTGTGTTAGTCTGAGTGCCTACATTATAGCCGGTTGTTTAAAACAGCAGTTTGTTTAATTCGTCTATATCTTCTCTTTTATATGCATCGCACCTCAGTTTGAATTGTGCATACAAATTACAGAGTCATATGTAGTATATTGTCAAGGTAGGGCTTTATTTAGAAATCACGGTAGGGTCTTCCAGGATGTATTGATTTCTAGCGATACTGCTGGTACTCTAACACCTAGCCTGTGTAACCAGAAATGCAAAAGGCAAAGAAAACCCACAAACCCAAAAAACCAAATAGCTGTTCTGCAGTCATGATATTCATGATGAAAGATAGCTCTATTGACATAAAAAATGAGTATTGTTCTTCTTCAGGTTATGGGTTTTTTAACTTACTGATAGTGTCACTTGAGCATGACATACTAGTTCAGGAAACACAAGGAAGTAGAGCATATATTTACAAGTACTTTGTTTCCTAGAGTTCCAAATGCAAAGATTTGCTTCTTTTTAAATCACTGTCTCTATATATGTGTATATATAAGGACATACCTCACTATGGGTTTTATACAAAAGCTGAAAAATAATCATGGAATCACAGAATATCCCAGATTGGAAGGTACCCATAAGTCATCACGTCCAACTCCTGACTCCACACTGGACCATACAAAATTCAAACCATATTTCTGAGATATGTTCTGATTCATGTATGCTGATGGAGGATTTTAACCACCCAGATATCTGCTAGGAAAACCATATGGCAAGCTGCAAGAGATCCAGGAGATTACTGGAGTCTGTGGATGATAACTTTCTGATTCAAGCACTGACCAGAGGTGGAGGATCTGTAGGATCTGGTGCTCATCAATGCAGAGCAGATCATTAAAGGCACTAAGATTGGAGGCAGCCTGGGCTGCAGTGACCATGTCCTGGTTGAGTTTGTGATCTTGAGGAACATGGGCCTGGAAAAGAGTGGGGTCAGGAACCTGAACTCTGGGAGAGCAGACTTCAGGCTGTTTAAGGAATTGCTGGGTGAGATCTCCTGGGATGCTGTCCTTAGAGACAAAGGAGTGAAAGAAAGCTGGCTACTCTTTAAGAATGTGTTTCTGAGAGCACAAGAGCTCTCAATCCCTCTAAATAAGAATGTGAGCAGGGGAGGCAGGAAACTGGCATGACTCAGCTGAGAAAAGAAGGGACTGTAGCAGCTGTGGATACAAAGGCATGTCACCTGGGGAGAACACAGGGATGCTCTCTGGACTTGTAGAGAGGGTATTAGGAAAACCAACATGCAGATGGAACTGAACTTGGCAAGGGATGTTAAAAACAATAAGGAATTCCATAGGTATACTGGCCAGAAGAGTCAGGCCAAAGAGTGTGTACCTTCTTTGGTAAATGAGAAAGGAGAACCAGCTATGACAGATATGGAGAAGGTTAAGGCACTAAATGAGGTTTTTTTTTTCTTTTTTCTTTGGCTCTGTCTTCACTGGCAGCCAGGATTTTCATATTACTCATGTTCCTGAAGCTCGCATACCTGGGCCTCTATGTGAGAACTGGGGGAGTAAATCTCCCCCATTGTAAGGGCAGAGCAAGTCTGAGACTACCTCATGAGGCTGAATGTATATAAGTCTACGGGGCCAGACAACATGCACCTCAGCATGCATTCCAGGGTCCTAAAGGCACTGGCTGGTTGCTGAGCCACTCTCCACCATATTTGAAAAGTTGTGGCTCTTGTGTGAAGTCCCCACGGACTGGAAAAATGGTAAACATCACTCCCATTTATAGGAAAGGGAGTAAGGCTGACCCAAGGAACTACAGACCGGTGAGCCTCACCTCTGTGCCTGGGGAGATCTTGGAAAAGGTCCTCCTAGAAGTCATGTTCAGGCACACAGTGGGTAAGCGGGTGATCTGAGACAGCCAGCATGGCTTCACCAAAGGAATGTCATGCCTGACTGATCTGGTGGCCTCTTATGATGGAGTGATGATACTGGTGGACAAAGGGAAGGCAACTAATGTAATCTACCTTGACTTGTGCAAAGTCTTTGACACTGTCCCCCATGACATCCTTATCTCTAACTTGGGGAGATACAGATTTGAGTGGTGGACTATCTGGGATTAAGGAGTTGGTTGGAAGGCCGTAGATGGAAGGTTGTGTTGAATGATGCCATGTCCAGGTGGAGGTGAGTAGCAAGCACTGTCCCCCAGGGGTCTATCTTGGGACCAGAGTTCTTCAACATCTTCATCAATGACATTGATGATAAGCTTGAGTGCATCCTCAGCAAGTTTGCCTACGACACCAAGCTAAGTGGTGTGGTTGACACATTATAAGGAAGTGAAGCCATCCAGAGGGACCTTGACAAATTCAAAAGATGAGCCTGTGTGTGCCTAATGAGGTCCAACATAGCGAAGTGCAAGGTTTTGCACTTGGGTCAGGGTAATACCAGGTATGTATGCAGACTGGGAGAAGAACTCCTTGTGACTGGCCCTGTGGAGAAGAACCTGGGGGTCCTGGTGGATGAAAAACTGAACATGAGCCAGCAGTGTGCTCTTGCAGCTCAGAAGGCCAGTAGTATCCAGGGCTCCATCAGAAGAGGGGTGGCCAGCAGGGACAGGGAGGTGATTGTCCCTCTCTACTCTGCCCTCATGGCTTATGCTGTTATTTGTTCAGTGACCATGCACATACATACCCCATGGCATCAAATAAGGAAAAGGGTGGCCATGTATATCCCTCCTGTTGCTGGATGAATCATAGAATCACAGAATGGTGGCTGTTCCTGTGCCTCGCTTTATTCTCTGAATGATAGACATGTCTGTGCCTCTTGTCATTCTCTGGCCATGTCCTTTCAAGGAATGCCTGATCACTACATCCTTCTGCAACGCCTTTTGTCTGCGTCTCTTGGTACTCGGCAGGATCCATCTACTTGGGCTCTTCCTTATCATTCACTAGAGTACAGGACTGACTTGGTTCCGTGCCATTCCCCTTGATGGTGGGCAAATCTCCATGCTCTGTCTATCTCTGGGCAAAGAGCTCACTTTGAGAGCACGTTTGTCTTTCCAGCAGGCTTGCCTGGGCCTCTTGGCATTCTCTGGAGGATCCATCTCCACAGGCTTCTTACTGTTCTGTAACCCCAACCTATTTGCCTCTTGGGATGGAGCCCGAGTGTTTTAAATTGATTAAGGTTTTTTAGTCACGTAGTCTATTCAGATTTAGAATCTGTTTTGTACTTTCTTCTTTTTGGAACCATAATTTAAGTTGATGAATATAAATACTGTGACTACTTCGTGCTGTTATCAAATGCCACAGTGGCTTTTGGCCTATACTAAGGTATTAAGGTGTTGTGCTGAAAGTAGAATTATAGAAATAGTGAGAAATGGCAGTGTCTGGATCTTTTGTAAATTAAGTTTGCTGTTTTTTCTGTGCTCACAGTTACATAGAAGTGCCTGATATACACACTTTATCCTATGGACAAATAAGAAAATTATTTTAGTTCTGCTTTAGAAACAACTCGTTATTTGAAATAAAGGACAGTGAATTAACGTGAATAAGTGTTAGGATCTTAGCATAGTTTTGAGACTCTGTGAAAACCTGAGCTGTAGGTGTTTAGAAAAGGGAAGAGGGAGGATACTTAAGTGGCTGCAATCAGTGAGTTAAACAGTGTTTCTCATCAGCAGAAAAGCCTTTAGAACACCTTTGAATGAGGCTGGTGTTTTTTGAAGATTTATGCAACAATAAGAATACAAAAAGCATAGAAATGTAATAACTATTATGTTATGTTATGTTATATTATATTATATTATATCATATCATATCATATTATATTTCTTCCATTTGGATGAAGAATGTATGTAAGTTGCTCTGAAAGTAATGCCTACAATTTATTTCTACGGAAATGACAGCAGATACAAAGAGCACAATAACAGTATTTGATAGAGCAAATTCTCAGCTACAGAACAGTATTGTTCAATGTAATCACCATTGTTAGCTATGAGTTTTCGCCATCAATAAACAAGAGCTGCATGCCAGGCTGTGAAAAAATCTGCGCAGTGGAGGTGACCCACTGTCACTGTCAAAACTGCTGAAACACATTGTCCACCACCTCACTGTACTCACATCCTCTGGTTGGTCTCCATAAACATTCAATAAATGTCAATGAATATTGGTGGGTGACAATTTTTCCTCACAGAGAAATTCAGTGACACACTTTTGCTTCATATGCTCTTCCAGGTCAGATAACATTTTCTCAGACTGCCTCTCTGTCATCTGTCATGCAGCAACATTGGAGGAATGTTGGTGGGAAGGTTCAGCCTCAACTGCCATCCTACCAACATCCGCCTCTGACATTGTGGGTCAATATAATATAGTAGGAGACATTCTTTTCAGAGCAGTCCTTTGTAGGTAGATGTACATTCTACAATCATTTCCTTTTGCATTCTTTTATGCACCGAGCCTAGCCATACACAATCGTGTCTTCATTTATCTTCTTTTTTCCTTGCTGCTTCTTGGGTATACCTCTAGATATTTAGCAGCCAATTCAAATAATATTTAAGTTATTTATATGAGGATCATCAGCCAAAAAAAAAAGCATTTTAAAATAGAGAAAGGTGAGAGGTAATTGAGGTCGCCTTTATTAGTGTCTTGACACACCCTAGCTTTGGGCTAGGGCTGTGTGAAAGTTTACCCTGAATCAGTGCTTCATTATGAGGTTGCTATGGGCACTGATATACAATGGTGCTGCAAACAGGAGAAAGGACTTAACTTTCTAGGGTGCTAACAGTCACAACTACCCTTTACTACAGCAAAACAGCTGACGCTGGAAGTCCTTTGGTTATTTATTTACACATAATCTAAAAGCAATTCACATTTTCTTTCTGCTCAGATTTTTGCCGGGGTGATGCCCCATGCATTTATCATGTCAGTTAGCTGGGAGTCAGTCAGTGTGGTGTTCTTAAAAAGAGTGAGCAGTTCTAAATAAAGAGTCACAGCTGGAAAGAAATTAAGTAAAACCCTGGGAGATAAGATCCTTTCAAGACCAAGATTTGAAGAAGATTTTCAAGCCAAGGGAGGACTTGCTTAGATGAAAATCTTTTACAGAAGAAGACCATATCCAGGAGGCAGATTAGAATATCAATTTGGAATTTATTCATGAGTGTGACCTGATAAGAGTGTCTTAAGATCATGAGTTAACTTGAATGATTTTATTATTCCTCTTGTGTTAGCCCAGATACATAGAACCTTGTTGAACAGGCTCAAGCAGTGCAGAACTTATTAACAGACATCAAAGACATCGCTTGTTTGGAAGTAGCTGAAGTCGACATGAGCTACCTGAGCAATACGATCATTTTCTGGGAAGTAAACAGAGCATGACCAAGGTTGAGCTGTTCTTTACGCAAAGCCTGACATACATCCTAGAGGAAATGGCTAACATGTCTGCAACTTTTGGCAAGCAGAAGGAAGCCTGAGTTTCAAGATAACATTTTGAAGCAAATAAAAAATTCTAACAAACACCATGAAGTAGTATTTTTTTCCTCATGCAGACAGAGGTTAACACTGTTAAAATAGTGACAGAGTGAGGGGTTTTTTTGGGGGCAAGAAAACTGGTTGTTTTTACTCCGACGGCTTTGTGCAGAGATTTATGAACATCTTCTGTTAAGAAACAAAGAAGCATCACTAAAAAGGTGACATTATCATAGATTTCCTTCTAAGAGAAATAACCTGGGAAAAATCCAAGAGATGTCAAAATTTGCTGTAGATCTTTCAGAAAAACCAGTGCTTGTCATAATCACAGTTTTAAGATCTTTAAATATTTCTGTAATACTCTCAAATACGCCTCGCCCTAAAAATGTGTGTTTCGAAAAGCAATGTTTTTTTTCTTCTTCTTAGTGTTTTTACACACTCATAGAATGAACAGAATTACAAGTCTTCATCTCTGAATATATTAGAATTCTAGCTCCTGTTTGATGAACAGAGGGTAATATGGTGCGGTGATTACTATATAGTTCAGGAGCGAAAGTGAGTATAGACACATAAGCATGATGTGACTTTTGAAATTTAGGCTGATCAGCAGAGTAGGTTAACCTGGGTACAACACTGTGCTGGTGCAGTTATACAGCTATTCCAGACTTAAGCTAATATTATTGCATGGTAATACGGTATTTTGGTTCATTAATTACAAAATCAACAAGAAATTTGTGATACAAGCCAGGATACTCTTGGCCTTCTTGGCTGCCTGGGCACACTGCTGGCTCATAATCAGCTGACTGTCCATCAGTACACCAAGGTCCCTTTCCGTCAGGCAGCTTTCCAGCCACTCCTTCTCAAGCCTGTAGAGTTGCCTGAGGTTATTCTGACCAAAATACAGGACCTGACACTTGGACCTACTGAAATTCATACAGTTTACCTTGGCCCATTGATCCAGTCTATCCAGGTCCCTCTTTAGTGCCTTTCTCCCCTCTGGCAGATCAACATCTGCAAACTTACTGAGGGTGCACTCAATCCCCTCATCAAGATCATTGATAAAGATGTTGAAAAGGATGGCCCCGCTACTGAGCCCTGGGGGACACCACTTGTGACTGTCCGAGTCAACTGGTTGTCTACCTTGTTTTTTTTCCACATAATGCATATTGTTCTCTTCTATAGAGGAGAATGTGGAGAATTCTTTCTATTTAATACCGAATTTGAATAGCAGTTGCACTGCCTTTTGGGATCAGTATTCTGTGTCGCTAGTTTTGGCATATCAGAAATTCCTTAATTTTTAATTGAGTGAAATTAAAAATTGAGAACCTAGACTAGATTAAGGCAATTTACAGATGCAGTGAGGTGAGAAAAAAACCCAGGGCATAGATATTGGAATTACAGGCCAACACTTAGATCAGAACTACTGATACTCGCTAATGACAATTTCTTCACCCTAGCTCATCACACTTCCTGTTCCATGCAAGATGAACATTTGAATGCCAAGTATGTCTGACTTGAGAACTTGAGTATTTTGACTTGAATGTTCTGATTTTCATTTTCAACAGCATGGAGGAACTGTTGGTGCCTTCAAAAAATTGCTTTTCTATTCACTGTAAACCAGTTATGTTTTTTTTTAAAACAAAGCAGTGTACTCGGTATACTGTTGTTTACTCTTTAGCTTGATGGGAATCTGAGAAGTTTGGGTGAATCAGCGTCAGTACTCTGTCTAGTATAAATACATTATTTGACTTTTCATAGCAAGAAGTTGAACATCAGAGCGGAATAAATACAGAGAGATGAAAAGAATCAATAATAATTTATGAAGGTTGTTGCCAAATGACATGGTGCTATGGAGTATTTTTTTCTTCAGGGGGTTCCACATGGCAATTAAGCTTTTACAAAATATTTAATGAATAAAGGACAAAGAGGAAAAGCATATGATTTTTTCTTGTTTGTTTGAAAAGCACTCACATTTGCTTATGAAGTTCATCTTTAGTTCATGTTGTATTTTAACAATTGATTTATTAGCAGAAAGGCATTCTGTGCATATCTGTTCTGGACCTAATTCTCTACATGAAGTCTTTTGACAAATGATTTTTATACTATTATGTCATCCAAACAATATAATACAAATAGGTTTGTACCTCTTTGTGTATCATGGTGTCATGACTTTTTTTTACCCGGGGAGGCAGATTCAGATTCCAGATTGTCATTACTTGAATGATGAGAGGCTGACCTGTTAATGGCTCTATTATTCCCAGTATCTTGCTCTAACATTGCCATTATGCAACACAGCAGTTTATTGATTATAGCAGTTCTTCCCACACTGCAGAGCTTCTTAGGGCAATAGAAATTTTCAGGAGGAAAAAGTTTTTTCTTCCAGAAATACAATATAGTTTATGTGATAGTTGTGTTTCACATTTTTAAGAATGTTCTATTTTTCTGCCACAAATGTATTTCAGAACTAATGTAATATTAATAAAGATTTGTTGGTCTTTTAATTCGATTTTTTAATATTTTAAAACCTATCATATATCTTATGTGATGAGAATCATTGCTTTGTTTCTTTGTGATCTTTTATTGTGCTTACTTGTTGCCTAATGTCTCAGTAGTTGAATTTAAGCTGTTGGTGGCAGATTCAAACAATGTAGAATCAAGGAGTGGAGCTGATAAATCTTCCTTACTTATGCAAGTGGAATTGCATGGAAAAAGCTGCAATAAATCTTCAGTTTTGATAACCCAGTACTCATTTAGCAAATGCTATCAGTGTGAGTGAAATGCTTTAGGATAGAAATGTCTGCTATGTGACGTGTCAGTGTGCTAAATTAACAGTACATCCTGAAATTAAGTGTATGTAAGACTGTGCTGGTGCAGTAAGATGTACTCTTCTGAGTTCCACTGAGCCATGGTTCTGTACTCACATCTGTGAACTATTTTAAATGGCATGGGTGTTTGCACATTACAGTGTTGTGGCTTCAGTGTATAACTTGTATTTGTGGCTGATTATACAAATAAATTGAGAAACAGGATCAGTGTTTCCTTTAAGTTTGTAGTTTGGGTTATATAAATATGATTGAGAAATTGTGGACACTTTGTTTAGCACACGCCCAAACATATTTGGAAGAATACATATCCCTGTTGAAGTTCCACTATTGTGACAAGTTTGAAGTACAATTAGAAAAATAAAAATCCCTACATCCTGGAGCTAAAGTAGGTGAGATAAATAGTGAACGAAGTCCTTTTGTAGACTTTATATAATACCTTATGCCCCATTTCACTAGAATGATTGCATTTCACAGTAGGTTAGAACTTAGTTTCACTTTGCTTTCCTTGATCGCTGGTTATTTATACAAGAACATTATACTGAAAAATGAAATGCACCAGTTTCTGTTTGGTCCTCAATAATGTTCAAAATATGTTGGGATAATTTGCAAAGCTTTCATCTCATTTTTATTTTGTGGAAAATCAGGAATAAAAATACAGCTTGTTTTAGAGAATCATAGCAAAAGTATGTCAGTCTATATACAGTACAGACTGTGGAAGGAAGCCTTAAGTTTGGACCAGGGGATGGGCTCTGAAAAGATTTAAGTGTGCTGTTGTAGATAGGAAGGAACTTTCAACAGCTTTTGACACAATAAAACTCAGTTTATTCCCTCAGTTTATTCAGATTGGGTTTTATGTGTCTGTGTCTGTTTCCAATCTCCACAACAAAGGAAAGACTGATGTGAATTGTTATTATCTCTTGGATCGCATGTCAATACCACACACTTTCCAGCAATAAGATTTGTCTCATTGTCAGTCCTAGGTAAGCCTGGTATGTCTATACCTAATGTGATGCAAGACAGATTACCATTCAGAAGTTGCGTGTACAGGGAATCTTTCCACTGCACTAGATTTGTAAAATACATTCACTCAGAGAGTCACTTGGTAGTGCCATGCTGTAGTTGCAGATGGTGATTACTCACCTTCTCCATATCTCCATTTCTGACATGCAAAATGGGAAGAACACCAAACATCACACATCTTACATGTGAAGGTGGTGGATTCTGGTGTGGTGGAGTGGTGGGGAACAGGTAGCACATACAATGAGACATCAAAAAGTTGATGCCCCTAAATTAGACAGTCATGTTAAGAAGAGAAAATTATGTTGAAAAAAGATAGAAGGTGGTAGTGTAAATACCTATCAGCTACGGCGCATGAATTGGATTTCCACAAACACACATTTCTGACATGCTATTGGAAATTCCCTTACCACAACAATTACAGCTATATGAACCCATTTCATGAAGAGTTGAAATAGAATTTGCCCTAAACTTTTGTTTAGATTATGCAAATTATAATGTTATAAAATTATTCATATTTTATACATATAATTACTCAATTCTGTTCTTTTTATTTATTTATTTATTTTTTAAACAGTATGAACTGATGATTCAAGATCTCTTGCAGATAAGTAAAATTAAATGTTTTAACTCAGAATGCATTTCATTTCAAAACATTCACTTCCTTGGATTAGTGCTAGCAAATTTATGCCTTTTATTTGGGCCTTTATTTGTGTGTGGAAAATTATAATATTTGATAAGATGTAACCACCAGAGGGAGCTCATATTTTGCATGCAGTCAGCAGGTGGCTATTTACTGAGTTAAATATGCACATATCTTTTTAGTAGTTAACAATGTTCCGCTTCCTGTTGATTAGACCTAATGAAATGTTATAAGACGCAACATATTTCTGAATGATACCTAATGCCTTACACTGAGGAGGGTTGAAACAGACGTGATTCTTAATTGAATAAAAACAGAACCAAAGAAGACATTGAAAATTTATCTACTCAGTTGGTTTTTACTGAATCCAATAGATTTTTTCCTGTCAAGTTTAATGAGATCAGAATTTCTTCCTGAGCCTTTTAATGACAACATGCATGAAAATTAATTTCTGATGATTTTTATTCAAGGGCTGATATAGAGAATGGAGTAACTGCTCTTTGAAAAGTGCTTCATAAGCTTCACTTGGTAATCTTAATGTCTGTCATATCGTGTGGTTGTCATAGCTCCCATATAGCTATCATTCATAGATTACAGAAACTCCTTGCACAGTGAGAAAATTGATACAGTGCTCATCTCTATATTAGCATGTCAAAATTCTTCAGTTGAAAAAAGTAGAGAAGAAATCAACCTATTTTGATGGCTTCATGTTACCAGCGGAAGACATTTTAGTGACTGCTTCAGAGAAATCAATAAATCAAATGAGTGAATAACTTAAAATTGGAGGAAGGGGGCATAGATCTGCAATGACTTCCCAGGAACTATCTATCTCAGAAGTAGAAGATGTCACAGAGAGTTTGGTTTTTGAAATCTTTATTACAAGGAACAGTTTTGTACACTTTATGAATAATCACATGAAGTAATTTTTGTCAGTAGCTAAAAGAAATTGAATGAATAGTTTTAAGAGGTTATTCTACGAAATCCGTAAAAAGAGGAAAGTTAAGGAAAATGGATGATATATTATGTGGGCACAAAAGGTATTGACAGATAACTTGGGAGAAATATTTATTTCAATTTTGATACAACATAACTAGAATCATCTGCATAAAATCATTGATCAGAGACAAATGGGAAAGTGTGCAGCATCTTACAGCGAAAGAACAGGTCAGAGCATTCTTGGATAACTTAGGTATTTGTGACTGACTGGGCCTTCTCTGGTTCTCCTGGGCTACTGCTCCCAGAGAGCAGGCTGACTAAGATGTGATTTGTCACTGTGGTGGAAAAAGTACAGAAGACTGGAAAAATTCTGAAGCAGTGCTTATCTTTGAGAGGAAGAAAAAGAAGGAAGTCAGGAATTTTAACATAACTTTGGTTTCTATTTCTGGAGAAGTTAAGCAATTGTAATTTACTATTAGCTTGAAGCAAGGAAAAGAAAAAAAAGTTAGTATCTACCCCTTTCCAATCAATCAAAACTTTTTTTGTTGTATGCCAACAGGCCTTGCAGAGGGACTCAGAACATTAGGTGCCAAATGGGCTTTTGGCTCTGCTTACTGTGGTATGCTCATGAGCAATCAAGAGAAATGTGCTAAGTGTAGATATACAAATGAATGAAAAAATATTTGGAATCTATTTCAAGAATAGATCTGCTTTTAGTGTTGGTAGAACATTTTGAGCTAGTATAGTTATCTTGTTCCTCTGTTGTTAGATTTTTCAGTGACGATCAGTATGATAATACAGAGAGTTCGCTCTTTACTTTTGCAGATGATGACAAACTAAGAAGCTGTGCCAGGGCTTTGGCAGCAAGGATTAAATAATTAACTTAAGCATTTATCAGCAATGTCGTGCTGCTGCAAAAATGGCAAAGAGTGAAGAGATAGTTTTGACATCATGTCTTGAAATCTCAGAGCTGCTAATACTTATCGTAGTGATGGAAGATGTAACATAAAACTGGACAAAAATTAGTGTTGTGGGCTGATACTTTATACGCAAATGTACGAGCATACACTTGTGTTTAGACAGGTATATGATACGTATACACAGATAAACGGTTTAATATGTTGTTTGTAACACACCAGAAATAGGTAGTCTTTCCTGGGCATCACTTGAATAAAGTGAACAAATTCTTCATCAGGAAATAGAAATTATCAAGTTAAAGCAAGTATCCTGTCAAAATAAATTGGAAGTCATATGAATTAACAAGTCTTCTTCGGAACATTCCCTGTGGCTGAATGCTCCCTAATGAGAACATTGTGTCGTACAGTATTTTTAAGACATAAGGAATTACAAGGAATAGTTAATTTCTGCAGAAATTCATCTTCTGTTCAATTATTGTTTCATTATATGCACTTTTCTGTAAGTTTCATAACAGCTAATGGAAAAAAATGTGCTCCGCTAAAGGAGTTACAGAGTTTATTTACTAGCAATTAATAGTTCTGTATTTAAAATTAATATTAACACTTGATTTTGCTGTTTGAAAAATGGTGTTTTACAAAATTTGGACTACATATGCACTCAGGTATTTTGTCCACTTAATGTAACATTTTGGACTAAATGCACCTTCCATTGCTGGTAACAAAGGAGCTGGCATCTGGGGCAGAAAATTTCTTACTTTCCTTGTCATTTGTAGGCTTTGAGTTTCAACTGAAGTTTATATGTGATCCTCTTGCCAGTGTTCTAAAGCAAATATGAAGAATCTTGGTTGCACATCTGTTTAGCCACTGGTTCTTTCAGGTGCAGGGGAAACTGTGACACAGCTGTCACACCTTTTGAGCCGAGCTTCTTGGATCCCTTCTCTTGAACCCTGCTCTTCAAATGTGCTTATCCACTTTCACCTCATTGCCCTAGAGGGCAGTAATAAGAAGGGTGAACAAGAATGTAAATGGAAAAGTAAGGAAAATACAGAAAAGTAACACTACTGTTCATGTCTTTAGCTTCAACCTTCAGTGACAAAAGCTACCAAAAGAAAAAGAAGGTCTATAGCTAAGACTACCCAGTATATGACACAAAATGCTGTAAGGCAGGAATTTTCAATGAAGTCACTGAAATTGTGATATGGGAATTCCCGAGTCTGTCACAGACTTCTTGTGTTTTCTGAACGAAAATTCTCAAGGAGAAATGAAGACTCAAGAAATATGCATTTCTTCATTTCAGAAAAGTAAAACTTCATTTCTTTTTTTTTAATTAATTGAGGCTGATAATGATGACTTTGCTCTCAGAGGTTGATGAAAATGTATGTTCAGTATCTGTCCACTTCTCTGATAATATTGCCACAGAAAATGAAAAAAAAAAACAAACTTTGGAATAGATGTGTAGAGGAAGAATTTTGGCTAGAAATCATGAGGGCTGTTCCAAAAATAATGCTTCCTCTTTTGTTGTGTTATCCCACAGTTCCAAAGGAGGATGTTGGTGGGATGGCAGTAGAGTCTTAATCTTCCCTCCAGTGTTTCATCACATTTTTTTTGCTGTGTGACACATGGCTGCAGAGGGACAGTCTGACTAAATGGTGTCTGACATGGAACGGCACATGAAGCAGTGGTGTGTCACTGAACTCATCCACGCAGAATTTTTTTTTTACATGTTGACAGTCATTGACTCTTACTGATTGCTTCTGGAGACTAACCAGTGGGTGTGAGCACAGTGAGGCAGTGGGCAGTGTATTTCAGCAATGGTGACAGTGACAATGGTCACCTCCACTGGTGTATTACAGATGTGGCATGCAAGCTTTTGTTCATCACTTGTGAAAATGCATAGCTATTGATGGTGACCGTGTTGAAGAATACTGCTTTGTAGCTGAGAATGTGCATTATCAAATAATGTTATTGTACTCTTTGTACTTATTGTAGTTTCCATGGAAATAATTATGAGGCATTGCTTTTGGAGTAACCCACATTTACATCATTTTAGATCTTTTTGTTATAGCTGTCATGTTAAATGTGAAAGCAAGAGGAAGATGATGCCTGTAATATTTAACAGGAACCCAATGGATCAATTCAATGGAAGCATTTCAATTCCAATATCCAATGATTTGGAGAAGGCATAGGTGAACTGCAAATCAGTAATTGATTTTACAGTTATTCTAAATGCAATGGAAATCTGTTCCAGCATTTTCTAATGTAGGGAAATAACAATAGATACTTTATTGATTAGTACAGTGAGAGTTTCCTGCAAGAATAGAAGTTTTTTTCTTCTCAATGACAATTCATGTCCTGTCTTACAGAGAAATGATTTGTGGCACTGTGGTAAAGTTCTTGGCATTTACAATTGCTTTTGTGCTGCAGGAGTGAATGTGCTCCAGAGCTGGATAGAGATAAATCAGTTTCCAAGCAGACAGAATGTCAAGTACAAAAAATCCACAGGGGATATCTGAAGTGAAAGGGTAGCCAAGTAATACCTGGAAGCAGCTCTCAGGCTCTGGCATTCAGTGGGTTGTAACCAAGTGAGCAAAATACAAAACAAAACAAAACAAAACAAACAAACAAACAAACAAACAAAACCCCCAACAACTTCAGATTGCTTTGTAACAAGCAATTAGGGAAAGCCATCTATTACAATTACCAGCTGCAAACCTGCATCCTTTTCAGAAGGTGCAGCACAGCTGAGATCCCAAAGGCTTCAAGGCACAGTGGTTTGGATAGGGGGTTTAACAACCAGAACAGGGTATACAGTAGGACTCAAACTCATGCTGCACATAGCTTGATAAATGTTGTAAACATACATCGGTTGAGTGTGAATTTGGAGAGGGCTGCCGCAATGAGAGCTAACTACAGATAAAATAGCAGCAAACTAACAGAGTAGTTGCTCTGCATTCTTAGCCTTCTGCTAGTGTAACTCCAGGGTATCAAATGATACTGGCAGGCAAGTTACACAGTTTACTGTCTGTAAATAACTAGATGTAGCTACCCTAATAGCTACACTCCCACCTATGAAAACAGGAATTCCAAAGAGTCATGAAAAGCAAGTAAAAAGAATATAAACAAATTTAAAAATTATTTATTTATGTAATAAAATAATAGAATCATAGAATAACCCAAGTCAGAAGTGATCCATAAGAATCCAACCCCTGGCTTCACACAGGACGGCCCAAACTCTACGCCTGGGAGTGGTGTCCAAGCACTCCTTGATCTCCAGCAGCATGGGGCTGTGCCCACAACCCTGGGCAGCCCGTTCCATGCCCACCGCCCTCTGGTGCAAACGCTGTCCCTAACCCCCAGCTGCCCCTCCCCTGACACAGCTCCATGCCGTTCCCTCGGGCCCTGTCGCTGTCACAGAGAGCAGAGCTCGGCACTGCCGCTCTGCTCCCTGCGAGGAGCTGCAGCCGCCATGAGGCCTCGCCTCGGCCTGCCCTGCTCTGGGCTGAACAGACCCAGGGACCTCAGCCGCTCCTCACACAACATGCCCTCAGACCCTTCACCATCTCGGTAGCCTTCTCTAATAACTTCATCATCCTCTTAAACTGAGATGCCTGTGTTCAGTCATTTTAAAACAAAAAATTTCAATGTATTTTAAAAGGAGGAAAAAATGTAAACATTTTTTGAAGCTTCATAATTGTACATGGTGGTAAAGATATAAACTTTATCAACTGCAATTGTCCGCATCAATATACACCTAAAGTTTTGCTAATGTAGACCCTAATCATGCCTGCAAAAGTACTTATTTTATTTTGTCCTGTATAAAAGCACATACCTATAAACAAGCAGAGAAATAACCATTAGTTTTTTTGCAATTGAATCTTGATGGTGTTTCTGCTATGGATTCCAGACTACAGATATCCTAGGTGAAGAGCTTGGTGAAAGTTAACTACCATTCAAACTATGCCCTTATGCAGTGGTATTATGTGGCTGATGTTGACAACGCAATTATTTTGGCCTAATGTTATTTAGTTCTATGATCCCCAATGAACTGTTTTAATAAAAGGGGAAATAGAAAGTGTGTCTATATTGGAGAGTGGCTATTAACCTAAATTCCAAGGAAAAGTTTTCCTAACTGTTCCCTTAATGGAGGTGTAGTTGCTGCAGGTCTGAGGTCTGCTGTGCTTGCTTAGCAGAGTTTTAAAGCAGTATCCTCTTTCTAATGATAACCTGTGTCTTTTGACAGTAGGCTTGTGTCTAGTTTACAGCATAAATCATCACAACTAGCTGAAGGTATGTTGTTCTATGGTTCGGATTCACATGGCTGTGCCAGAACTTTTAAATGTAAATCAAGTTCTGAGACTACCAGTAAGCAATGAGGTCTGTGTTCCAAGATGAGCAATAAATCATCAAACCTTTAATTTTCCTGCTATATGCTCTCTCTGGTAGCCCATTTACAACCCTTACTACATGTACTTTCCCCTAAGAAAATTCTGTACTATTGCAGTGCTAAGAAAACTGGAAGAGCAGAACTGAACGAAAGAATGGCTTATTGCCTAGCTTTACACATTTTCAATTGCTTGATATGCTGTGTAACAACCTTAAAATGAACCTATCTATCTGAATCTGCTATTTGGGAGTGTTTAACAAGCATTAGATTTGAATGTTTAGCTAGAAAGTAAAATCAAGTCTTGTGGAAGGTATGAGTCTGTTTAAGAGCTGTTTTAGTGTATTTGGGAAAAAGTAATAAGATGCATGATAATGAGAGAAAACGGACTAATATTTTGCAATAGTTTGGTGCTTAAGTGATGTTTATAATACGTAAGTCTAGGGATAGAGCCATACAACCATAAAGGCATAGAATAGCTTAGGTTGAAAGGGACCTCAGAACTACCCAGTTCCAGCTGTCCTGCCACAGGAAGGGTAGCTGACTTCTATATCAAGCATTAGATCAGGCTGCCCAGGGTCCCATCCAAACTGGTCCTGAATGCGTCCTGGTATGAGACATTCACAACTTCTCTGCGCAGCCCATGTCAGTGTTTTACCACTGTCTCAGTGAAAAGCTTCCCCCTCACAGCTCATTAAAATCCCTCCCCGCCCCCTCTAGTTTAAAACAATTCCCCCTTGTCCTTACCAGTGTAGGAAGTTGATTTCCCTCTTGTTTATAATCTCTATTTAAAAACTGGAAGGCCAGAATGAGGTTGCCCCAGAGTCTCCTCTTCTCTAGGTTGTACAAGTCGAGCTCCCCCAGCCTGCCTTTGTAGAAGAGGTATTCCAGTCCTCCGATCATCTCTGCAGCTTTCCTTTGGACTTGCATCAAAAACTCCACATCTCTTCTGAGCTGGGGGCCCCAGACCTGGACACATTACTCTACATGGGGTCCAACGAGGGCAGAGAAGACAGGGGCAATCACTTCCCTTGCCCTGCCTGCTACTGCTCTTTTGATGCAGCCCGAGATACAGTTGGCCTTCTGGGCTGCAAGTGTACACTACTGGCTCATGTCCAGCTTTTTATCCACAAGGACCCTTAAGTCCTTCTTTGCAGAATTGCTCTCAGTGAGTTCTTCCAGTCTGTATGCATATCTTGGATTACCTCTTCACATTCATAGCTCTCTGATTTAGAGATAATAATGTATTGTGGGACCATGTCAAAGGCCTTACAGATGTCCAGGCTGATGCCTTTGAATTGTGCGCTTATCTCTCATGTTCCCTAGCAAGTCTTCTAAGGGGATCTGTTCCATAATCTCTGCAGGAACAGAGATGAGGCTTACACACCTGTAGTTCCCTGGGTCATCCTTTATCCCTTTCCTAAAAATGGGAATATTCATTGATTTAGGACAGGGCAGATGCGGATAGAGGTCCTACAGTAGGGGACCTTAAAGTGGCTTTGAAGGAAAAGAGTCCATCCATAGCAGTGACAAAAAGCACAGGACTTCTCTGTCATTGTGATGCTCCAGATCTGTGTGACTCACAGTTTCCACAAGAAATTCTTCACAATGATTTGCAGCATGTTTTGTGGGCATATCTGTACTGTTTTTCAACTAATTCAGCTAAGCACTGGAATGGATCACTACAGAGAGAATGCTGTGCAGTCATTAGCAGTACTGGCCCAAGTTATTTTCAGTTGTGGTGCAGCTTCGCAGCTGTGTGAGTTCAGTGCAAGCTCAGGCGTAGCTTTCAAGCTGTGATCATGGTGGTGAATGTGTACACATTCTGAGTACTTGACTATCAAGTGCTGGTTCCACTTCCTATACGTCTGTTGCTACATGACAGGCTGAAAGCAGGTGGTTGCCACGTGCAACAAAATATTTAGATACATGCAAGCCAGCCAGGATCCATATCCTGTAATTAACATTCCACTGCAGTTCCTGACAGTTCTTCCCTAATTCTCTTCAACCGCTTTCAAAGGAACACCTGTTCATCTGCTTACATATTGATCTTACATTAAATATTAAGCCCCTCTTACCTCAATACCTAAAGCTCACATTTTACGAGATGAGAGTGACCGTAATTATCTGCAAAATGGGAAAGCAAATGGAATGGATTATATAATACATGGAGAGATGAATTCCTCTGCTGTTGAGGTCTAGAAGAAATTTAGAAGAAGATGAACTGGAAGCAAAAGTAGCTGATTTTGTCTCTTTTCTTCCTAGGATGGAATAAAACACTGGGAAAGGGCAAAAGTATCATAATCATATTATGTAGGACTGTTGGGTTTCTAAAAATAGATCTTGTGTTATTAGAGAGATGAAAAGGTGTTAAAGGAAAATGCTAATAAGAACAAAGAATAAACTAAAAAATACCAGAAGAAATCTATTCTTTCTTATCCTATTAAATTCATGAGAAGAATATATTGTAGATTGGAATTTATTACAAGAAATAAGAACAGATACTTTTTTCATCTGAGTGCATATTTGTCATGTGAAAGCAGCTATAAAATCTACCACTGCAAGTACCTACGACGATCATTCCTCTGAGGTCAATGAAAAATGGTATTAAATTGCAGACACATTTGTTTCCGAATACAAGTATGTGTCCAGTTAATAATTCCAGTTAGCCAATAAATGTTCTCCATATTTTCAATAAAGTTTGATAAGAATGAGTCTTGATTCAACTGCAAAGTCTTAGGTAGCTGCCAATGCTCAGCAACGGATTTAATAGTAGAACATTCTTCAGAAGCAAGTAGGAGTCAGGACTAAATAAATGTGAAGTTTTTTGTTTTTATTTTGTTTGGTTAAAATACTCTGACCTTTGGCAAGTCACTTCTTCTTAAGTAACACGAGATGATATATTTAGTTACCTTTCTGAGGAATAATAAAGGAAGTTTAAGTTGCATTTCATTAAATATTTTATTGACGTGTTTCTCCAGTGTGACTCAGGAAAAAAAGACATTGTATATTGTTCTGTGCAGTGCTATTTTATGACAGGACACCTTTTTTTTTTTTTTTTTTTTAAGAATTATGCAGAAACAGATAAGGAAAATTTCCTCGAGTTCAACCCTGAGCCCTGATTAATGTCTGTATTACCATGCTACTGAAGGTACCTTACAAGAAGTTGAGGAATGGTGGTAAAAATTAGAATTCCAGTAGGATCTGAGCAAACATGAAGCTGCATCAGCGAAGGTTCGGAATTAGGGTTTTAGGGAAATGTTCTTCACCAGGAAAATGGCCAGGCAATGGAACAGGCTCCCCAGGGCAGTGGACATGGTCCCAGGCTGCTGGAGTTCAAGAAGCATTTGGACAAATCAATGCAAGGATTGAATTTTGGATGGTCCTCTGTGGAGACGGGTTGTTTCTGATGACTCTTGTGGATTCCTTCCAACTCAGCATATTCTATTATTCTGTTGTTCAGTGGCTTGACCAAGCCCAACATTTTAATGATTCTGTAAGTTTTATTTTAGAAATGATAGACTTTCTTAAATAGGCTTATATTCACATTCAGGCAAAGGCAGATAGTATTCCTGGCATGACTTTTATTAAATCTATTGCATTTCTCATTGTGTATAATTATTTGCACCATCAAGATATTTTCATTTTTTTTTTAACAAATAAAATGTGTATATTTCAGTAGAAAAAACCCTGTTTTTTTTTTTTTTTTTTAAAAAGATTTACTGAGAACAAAATAATGGCATGCATTTATTATGGGTTCACTTCCTGCTTACAACTGTGGATCTTAGTATTCTGTTTGTATTAAATTGGAACTTTGCAATGAAAGGATTATTTACATTTAAAAAGACCACCTTCTCTGATGGAGTTATTGTCTGTCACAGATTTCAAATCTTTGAATTGGGAGAAAGTGGCATGCATTATGAATACACCCTCTTTTCATCATAATTCCATCCTTTATGAAGCTAAGAGCCTTCTAATTAAGATAGAAAGAACAGAACAGGTAAAAGAGTAAAAAAGCCTCTCAGTACATTTTCAATTTCCTATCCTGAATCACAGCGTATTAGGATTCTGTTCTGTGTTTCACACATTGCTATAGTAATGTGTTTCTTACTGCATTTATGTTTCTTTACTAGAGTTCGGTGCTATTAAGGCTACCCATTTTATTCCTGTTGCTGTCCACTCATAAATAGCTTACGTAGAACAGTTGATGTTCTTAGCTGAACATTGAATGTTCTTAACTGAACATCCTGAGCGTCATTTTTCCTGCTATGAAAATAAATTAAATTTTGTGTTGACTGTGTATGCTTTTGGTAATTATACTTAGCTTGCTGCTGTGCCTAACAGATTATAGGGATCACTTTAACGGACTTTTATGCCTAGAAGTACCTTTTATTTTGATGAAATGGCTCTCTACTATTGGATTGTAAGTGGATGACTCTGCATTTGAAAACGTTAAACAAAAAATATTTCAATTTGTGCTGTATTACTTATCAAATAGTTATACAATGTGAATGTTCTAACTCAGGAATCATCAGTTTGCTTTCCAAGATTGAGTGCTCTCTTCTGATATTTCAAAAAAGGTGAGTAAATGTTCTTTATTTTAAATACTGAAATTATTTTTCTAAAACTGTATTAGGCTATGGTAGCTATTCTAACCTTTCAAGAGATTTCAGAAGAAAAAATGCTTAGGTCCTATCTCGTGCAGCTTGAATACACTTTTGGGAGCCAAATTTTTATGAAAGCACGTTTACTGAAAGGAAGGTGGAATGTACTTGCATTGAATTTGGCAAGGGCCAAATGGAAAACTGTAGCTTTCCTATTGTTTTCCTCAGGATATCTGTGTCATCGCATCATTATGTACTGGAGAAAACAGACTCTCATATTTTCATATACCTTCCACATAATTCCTTGTAGTCCTCTTGCTCTCCTTTGGAAGTTACTAAGGCAGAATTTCTCAGCTTTAATTTGCTGCGGTGATTTGAATATTTATGCAGTTCAAACTGTTTTTATTATAGTTGCGTCTAGGAATGTCTACCTTTGAACTTACGAAGCTCAATATAAATGCCTTCTGGAGGTTATCCTTATTACCTTTAAGGATCTCTTATGGGTCTTTTTAACATCTTTGATGGTGACAATGGGATTGAGTGCCATTCAGCAAATCTGCTGATGACACCAAACTGGATGGTGCAGTTGATATGCTGGAGGGAAAGGATGCCATTCAGAGGGAACTGGACAGGCTTGAGATGTGGGCCTGGCAACCCTCATGAAGTTCTACAATGCCAAGTGCAAGATCCTTCACCTGGATTGCAGCAGTCTGAAGCATGAATATAGGCTAGGCAGAAAATAGATTGAGATCTGCCCTGTGGAGATGGACTTGGGGGTACTGGTGGACAAAAACCTGAATAGGCACTGGCAATTTGTACTTGCAACCCAGAAGGCCAACTGTCACCTGGGCTACATCAAAATAGAGGTGGCGAGTGGGAGGAGGGAGGTGATTGTTCTCCTCTGCTCTACTCCCACCTGTACTGCATCCAGACCTGGGGCAGTCAGTACAAGAAAGACACAGAGCTAATGGAACAAATGCAGAGGGGGCCACAAAGCAGACCACATAGATAGGTCTGTCAACAACTATTTGGAAATTGTTTTTTTGAAGAAGCTTCTTGAAAATATTGCATGATTTTGTCAAACTGTATATATTTAGAATATTACTTTTGCTCTGTCTGAATGTAAAGAAGAAATCACTAAGTACCTGGCTCAGTGCCACACGTTGTCTATTCTATGCTTACAGTTTCTTTTAAATAAACATTTACGTTGGTGAACTACATGGAATATATGCTTTTTTAAAAGCTGCAGCAGAACCACAAGGTAAAGACCTATAATTTCCCCATTAGTGTTACTTTTCAAGAATAATTCTCTTGAATTACAGCATTGTTATAATAGTTGAAGCGGTAGTCATGCAGACTGGAAAATTTATAACTTTTTGGCTGTCAAGGACCACTGTATGGTTTTGTATGCATTCTCCTTTCCTTCAAGATTTTAAGCATCAAAACTATTCCAAAGAGCAAACATGTTTTCTGCCTTTTTCTATTAAATAGCGAATTGTTTCCAAATTCTCTGTGCTTAACCAATACAGCCAAAGGTTTATACGTATGAATAGATTAACACATATTGTGCCTTTTAAAAACCCGGAGTTTTAAATCTTCCTATTTTCCACAAACAAAATAGAAAGTAGGAACACATACCATTAAGCTAGCTATCAGTAGCTAACATAGCCAGAGCAAAATATTATCCCTGCAGTCAACGAAATTACCTGTCCTGCTTGGATTTTGTTAGCTGAAGTAGACTTTTGGATCTTATAAACTTAAGTTGACCTTATTGATCTGGAAAATACATATTTTTTTTCTTCACTGAATGCTACTGTCAGTAAGAAACTTTTAGTGCTAATTTAATTAAAGAAATGCTTACAACAGAGTTCACCCAATTAATAGACGCGTTCTGTCAATTAAAAAAACCCCAACAAATTAACATCATTAGAATTTGTTTTAATTTCTCTGTGATTAGTTACAATTTTACATGCATGCTTTCTGTGGGTTTGTTTATGTTTTTACTTTCCTACTCTGCTGAAAAGCAGTCTACTTTTCATTAAATTGGCAATTAACTGACACACTGCCAATTTTAATCTTATTCTTTGGATTGCAATAAACGTATAAAATTCAGTATTTAGGGATAAATATGTATTTTGAAAATAAGCACTAATTATAAAAATCTTAATTGAAAAGAAGCTCTTACGACTTACTGCTCGAGGCATATAATTTGTAGCGTAGCATGCGCTCATGTTAAAATAACACACGAATGAAAAAAGCCAACCTAAAATGAGAACAACCCTATTCCAAGCCTCAGGATACACTTGAGACAGATCTGTAAATTCCTCATCGCCTCTGCTTTTCCTAAGTTCTTAGTTGCTGTGCATTGAATTACTGTAATTTCTCTCAGCTTTATTAAATTAAAAAAAAACTTAAGAAAAATACATTAGATAGAAAAATTGCTGTTTCTGTCTTTATTTGAAGATGATGGAATAAGTTTTGTCTATTCCTGTTGATGTGCCCTATTTGCTTCTTCACATGTAAGTATCTTTTCACTGTTTAAATGTTTCAGAGCATACAGTGAATTCTGATTCTTTAGGACATGTCAATTTAAATCAGTACTTCTCGTGTTTTCTTTCAGGTTTGCTACTGTAAAAACCTGAGGTCTTAGTTGTCATTTACTCAGATGTAATTAAAGAACAATGCAGCCACAGTTCAGAGTGCATACAATGTATCTTGAAGGAGTGGGATTGTAGTCTCAGAAGTGGACTAGCACATGAAAAATTGTTCTGTGGGCAAGTTACAGGAATTTGCCCATTAGAAATTACAAAGCTTTTTCATCTTTCACTTAATTAATTCAAACTAAAAACTAGAAGAGTGGCTTTTTTGGTTGTTTTGATTTGTTTTGTTACTTAACCTCTCTTGCTTTAACTTGACCCTGCTGAGGTAGTGGCAAAACTCTTGATGAACCTGGAAATGTTTTTTCTTACATATAGACATGTTAAAGTTCCATTACCAAACCCACACTATTGCAGTGGGGCAGCTGTTAAAAATGCTTTCCTCTTCTTATCACTATGTACAATAGGAACTGTGAAGGAAGAGGGACTTCTTTTTCTTTAGCTTAGTCATTAATAAATTTTTATATTTGTAGAATCATAGAGTAACTTGGGTTGGAAGAGACTTTAAAGACTATCCAATTCCAACCCCATGCCATGGCAGGGTTGCGAATCACTGGACTGCACTGTCCACAGTCCTATCAAGCCTGGCCTTGAATAGCTATGGGGATGGGGCACCAACAGCTTCTCTGAGGAGCCACTGCCAGTAGTACCTCACCACCCTCTGAGTGAAGGATTTCTTCTGAACTTCTAATCTAAATCTTCCCTCATTTATTTTAAAAACATTCTCCCTTGTCTTATCACTATTAGACAGTGTAAAAATTCAGTTCCCCTCCTATTTATAAGCCCCATGTCAAGTACTGGAACTGCAATGAGGTATCCTCAGAGTCTTCTCTTCTCCAGATTAAACAAGCCCAGAACTCTCAACTTTTTTTTTCTCCTAAGGGAGGTTCTGCAGCCCTCCGAATAGCCTCATGGCCTCCTCTGTACCCACTTTAACAGCTCTGTATCTTTCTTTGCTGGGGACTGCAGGCCTTAACAAAGTACTCCAGATGGGACCTCATGGTGGCATAGTAGAGACAGTTGGCCTTCTGTGTTGCAAATGCAAACTGCTGGTTCATGTCCAGCTTTTCATCCTCCAGAATCCTTAAATCCTTCTCTGCAGGGCTGTTTTTAATGAGTTCTCCCAGTCAGTATACGTCTGGGATTGCGTCAACCCAGGTGCAGCACCTAGCACTTGACCTTGTTTAATCTCATTAGGCTCACATGGGCCCAATTCTGAAGCATGTCCAGGTCCCTCTCGATGGCATCCCTTCCTTCTTTCTCTTCAACCACACCGTTCCTCTTGGTGTAATCAGTAAAGTTGCTGAGGGTGTACTCAGTTCCACTGTATATATCATTTTGAAGAGCACTGGTCCCAGGACCGACCCCTGGGGAGCACTTCTCATGACTTGTAGGTTATTTTCTAGAAATGTACTGCTTGGTAATCATTCTCTAGAATTAATTGGCACCTGGTGTCCTGTGAAAACAACTGTAGCTCAGCTTAGATAAGATCGAAGACTATATCCCTACTAGTAAATGAGTGTACATGACTGGGAATATTTCTAGGTGCTGCAGTGTCTGAGGTGCCAACTGCATGGTCATTCTGTTTTGGGAACTTGCTCAGAGCCATTCTAGCTGCAGAGAAGTTGCTCAGAGGGTGCTGAGCAGGCTGTGACTATACCAAGAAATAGTCTAATATTCTCACTGTAGCAGCTACATAGCGTAGGAACTAGCACTGACATGCTGAGGGTGGAAAATATGTTCATCTAAGTAGTTGGATATGTGGATGAAGTCCCTTTTCATAACCTTGAAAGTTACACATTAAAATTCACATTTAATTAATGATACATAGAAATCCTATTATTTCTAGAGATTTTTCCTTTAACATATTTTAATAATAAACATATTTTATTTCCCTTTCTTCTATTTTTTTTAGAACGTGGAAAATGAAATTCACACTTCATCAATATGGCTAGGATTTTGCATTTGGTATTTATTTATGGCTTTCAAAATATAAAAAGGGATCAGCCCTTGTGGTCTTGTCATATGTAAGTCTTTATGACCCTAGAACATCAAAGAGAAAAGACTGAGAGGGGATCTTATTAATGTTTATAAATATTTTAAGTGTAGGAGACAAAGGGAAGTGGCCAGCCTCTTTCAGCAGTCTGTGAGGACAGGACAAGGGGAAATGGCCATAAACTGGAGCACAGGATGTTCTGCATGAATATGCAAAAGAAATTATTTATGGTGAGTGTGATGGAGGACTGGAATGGGCTCCCTAGGGAGGTTGTGGAGTCTCCTTCTGTGGAGACAATCAAGACCCACCTGGGCACCTACCAGTGCAACCTGGTCTAGGAAGCCTTCTTCAGCAGTGGGGTTGGACTCAATGATCTCTGGAGGTCCCTTCCAACCCCTATAATTCTGTGATTCTGTGAATCAGATGAAAAGGAGACCATTTTCAATGTGTTTTTAGAAGAGGAAAAATCCAACTGAAATTTATTTTCACTGATTTTGTACTATGTTGCTGAGATACACTGTCTTTTCTATAATTCAAACAATGAGAAAATACTTTTTAGATTGGCACAAACTCTAACAAAAGTTTTGTCAAGTTTTTTTCTGAGACTGAAATCCCGTTCTTCTTCAAGGTTAATGAGCATAGCATTTTATCTTACATTCCAGAGCAATGAATATGGCTTTCTAACTTTGTACTTCTTTTATTGTTTGCTTTATTTTCAGACGTAAGTCATGTAACCTTTCATCTACTTAGATATAAATGCATTATGAATTTCTTTTAACATGTTCCTATTTTTTCTTGCCCAGTTGCTCTGTTTTTTTTTTTTGCAATATTTTTTCTACACTGCAATAAATATCTCCTATTTATTGATTTATTTTTTCATTTTTGTTAACTGTAATAAATAATTCTTTAATATTTTTGAATACACCTATTTTATTTTCCAAGCAATATGGAATTCACCTTGCTTAGGTGGAGAAAACTGGAATTAGTTGTGTTCACATTAATTCAGTACTTATGCCCTGCCTGTGAAATAACCATTTTCAAAGTGCTATGAATTCAGGGAGTAAATTCTAAAAAGAGTATAATCTCAAGTGTTATTCTAATCTTTTATAAATACAAATGTCTATGTATTTTCACTCTAGTACAGAACACCAGAATTGCTTTCTGGCACTTCCTTTGACCTGGTAGGCACGCATCTTAGGATGCAGCTCAGGATACGTTTCGCTTTCTGGGCTGCAAGGGCACATTGCTGGCTCACATTCAACTTACCATCCACTGGCACCCTCAAGTCCTTTCTGGCAGGGCTGTGCTGAATCCTTTCATCCCTCTACTTGTATTGGTAGTGGATGTTGCCTTGACCCAGGTGCAAGACCTTGCACTTAGATTTTTTGAACTTCATGAGGTTCTCCTGGGCCCACTGCTCAAGCCTGGGGATGTTGACTGCACCCCACATCTTGGTGTCATCCACAAACTTGCTGAGGGTGTGCTCAACCCCACTGTTGATGTCCTTGATGAAGATATTAAAGAACATCAGTCCCAGCACTGACTCTTGCAGGACACCACTTGTCAAGCAGGACGCGTAGACTTGCAGGTGCTCAGGTTTCTCAGGTGATCACAAACCTGACCTTTGCTCATAGCAGGAGGGACGTTGCTTCCTCCTTCCAAAACCAATAGTTTGAGGGCTGTGTGACGAGCAGTTATCAGAGAAGACTGGAGCAAAAAATTGCTGAGTACCTCAGCTGTCTCCTTGTCTGTTGTTACCAGGTTGCCTGTGTCACTTAGTAGATGTAGTACACGCTACTAGACCTTCTTTTTCTGACCCTCCCGGACTTTCCTTGTCTGGTTGAGGTATCTGTAGAATCCATTCTTGTTCTTTTGGCAACCCTTGTCAAGTTAGTTTCAAGTTGGGTCTTGGCTTTCCTGACCCCATCCTGACACAGCCTACTCTTCCCACAGTACTCTCTGTTTCCACTGCCTGTGCATTTTCTTCTTGCTCTTCAATTTGATCATCAGGTCCTGGTTCAACCATGGGTCTCTCTTGCCTTCCTTTCCTGACTTGCTATACCTGGGGTTGGAGAGCTTTTTAGCCCTGAGGAAAGCTTCCTTAAAAATCTGTCATCTCTATTCTGCACCTTTGCCCATGAAAAGAGTTTCCCAGATTGTTTTGTTGGCGAACTCCCTGAAGAGCTGGTAGTTAGTTTTCCTAAAATTTAGTGCCCTAAGTTTACTCACTGACTGTCTCCTATCCCTCAGGAAAGTGAACTTCGTCATAGCATGGTCATTATAGACTGGGCTATCTCCAATCTGGATGTCACCAATCAGTTCATTGGCATTGGTGAGCAACAGGTCCAGTATTACATCTCCCCTGGTGGGGCTGGCTGTTACTTGACTCAGAAAATTATCCTCACTGTGTTCCAGGAGCCTACTGGGTTGCTTACCGCTCACTGTGTTTCTTTTCCAGCAGACATATGGGTGGTTGAAGTCCCCCAGCAGGACACGTGCTAACAGTTGTGACACTTTCTGTAGTTGGAGGTAGAAGGCCTCATCGACAGGCTTTCCTTGATCAGATGGCCTGTAGTAGACAGCAGGCACGACATTCCCTTTGCTGCCTCAGTCTCTATCAGTCATGGGCTTTCATCTTGCTCTTGACTCTTCTTTAGGGACAGCTCTTCACATTCTGTTCTTCTCCTGATGTAGATAGCAGTGCCTCCGCCCCTCTTCCTAGCCTGTCCCTTCTGAACAGCTTGTAGCCTTTGATAGTCACAATCCAGTCACAGGAGTCATTCCACCAGGTTTTGGTGATGGCAACTATATTGTGGTCTTCTAGCAGCACAGTAGCTTCCAGTTCTTCCTATTTGTTTCCCAAGCTGCATGCATTGGTGTAGAGGCACTTCAGTTGGACAGCTGGTCTTGTCACCTCCTTAAAGGATAACTATTTAATTCCTTTTAAATATTTCCCTTGATTTTTGGTTCCTTCTCCTATTGCCCCTGCAGTCACTGCCTCATTATCATAGGGTTTCGTATATGCTGCAGTGTTGCCAGCACCTGTCAAGGCAGCAGGTTCTTCAAGAACCCTGTTCGCACCCTGTCCCTCTAATATAGCTATGCCATCCCACGCCTTATCATGGGAAGGCTCACTATCCCCCCCCAGTTGCCTTATTAATGGTCAATTCATTCTCCTACAGACTAGAGATGCTTGGTCTCTATGTATTCTGCAGTCCTGATCTGGTGTCTGTTAAGGAAATCAATAAAACCATGAATGTCTTTTGTGATCGTGCTGTCCCAAATACTAAGAGGTCAGCTGAATGAAAATTTTAATATATACGGAAAGATATTTTTGGCTTTTAATGTAACAGTACTTTGAAAAAGATCCTTTATTATATTCTCTCTCTCTCTCTCTCTCTCTCTCTCTCTCTCTCTCTCTTCTTTTATAAAATCTAAGCCTAAGTATTTGTTTCTTTGCAAAATATTATGTAAATGACTTAGTTTCTTCTTGTATTATCCGTAGTTTTTAATAGAAGAGAACAAGAGTGAGCTACATTCAGTAGTACTACAGTTTGCAGTTAGACAATGAGAGTATGTAACAATGGTCAATAATCTGCTCAGGTTTGGGATTTAAGTATGTACTGTTTGGGGTTCACATGAGGTGTATACCTGAATAAAACTGGATAATATAAGAGTTATCTAGCTTACCTTTCTCTGTCCCTTTGCCTATTTTTTTTTTTCCTAGGACAGTGACTCCATGTCATGCTACACTTACCGATTCTGATTTCCAAATCTCTTAATTTTAATGTAGCCTCTGTATCCACAACTGCATCAAAACCCACTTTTTTTCCCCTTCTGCACATTAGGACACTTTCATAGTGACACAATGTGTTATCTTAGGCTTCCTGGACATTCCTGAGCATGGTTTCGTGTTTTTTTTTTTTTTTTTTTTTTTTTTTTTAATGCTTCTTCAGGCAAGCAGGAACTGAATCTATTTGTTGTGTTCCTTGACATGATAAAATAAAATAGTCTGAAATTACATACGGGGTGTATCTGTACCAGTAGTCTTGGTATCTTGCCTATGCATTTGGAAGTTTCCTGTACCATATCTGCCCTAGTAGGGCACTAAAAATAAATACTTGGCTTTTGTGTAGTCATTTAATTTAGAGATAGATAGGTTGAAGGAATTAAATTCCGGGAGAAAGCACATAATTTCAGAAGAAAGCACACTCTTGTCATTGCCTAATGGGAACCTTGCCTTTAATACTCAGCCTTAGGCCTCATCAAATGAAGCATGTTTTCTTTGCTATCTCTGTTCTGGCATGTCGAGACATTCTAACTAAACCAGGGTCTGCCTAACAAGAACTGTTATCTGGCACTGTGCAATACTGAAGGCACCACCTGTTTTGTAGAGTATACCTATCCCATGTCAGTGCTAAATGGCACACTGTACTTCATCCTAGTACCTGATATCCATGGGCCAAAATTCTGGTAACGGTAAAAACGAAAGACACCAAAGAGCAAATTCTCTTTTATGATGTTATGGCTTACTACTGATAGACAGCTCAGCACCACAGCTGCTTTCTCATGCCCTTTCTTCAGCAGGATAGGAGAACATAAAATGAAAATTTTCTCCCTGCCCTCCCAGCTGGCTAAACCTTGTCAAATAAACTCAGTGCAGTTATTCACTGAATCCACAAGTGACTGTCTGCGTATGAAAGCAGAAATCTGGAACAAGTAGATGTTGCATTGACAAATACTACAATACATTTTTATGTCTTGATTCAAAACTGAATACTAATGTGACGATTTCCATTTGATTTTTACTTGTGCCACTTAGGTAGAAACATCAAGCTGCTTTAGAAAACGAAAATGCAGAGCTTTGCAGCAGGAAGGTAAATAGAATTGCAGAATCACAGAATATTGTGAGTAGCATCAGTACAGGTTAGGGGCTGATCTGCTGGAGAGAAGGTCTGTGGAGAAGGACCTGGGGGTCCTGGTGGACAATGGGTTGCCCATGGGCCAGCAGTGTGCCCTGGTCACCAAGAAGGCCAATGTTATACTGGGGTGCATTTAAAAGAGCGTTTGGGAGGTTGAGGGAGGTGAGGCTCTGTCTCTGCTCTGCACTGATGAGACCACATTTAGAACACTGTGTCCAGTTCTGGGCTCCCCTGTTCAAAAAATTTAGGGATCTCCTAGAAGGAGTTTGGCAGAGGGTCACAAAGATGATAAAGGGTCTGGAGCATCTCCCCTTTG
The DNA here is from genome assembly GCA_030625065.1 of Alectoris magna. NCBI lineage: Eukaryota > Metazoa > Chordata > Aves > Galliformes > Phasianidae > Alectoris > Alectoris magna. Next base: position 37,074,872 of record CM060564.1, read on the forward strand.
AGGAAAGACTGAGTAACATGGGTCTGTTCAACCTGGGGAAAAGGAGACTAAGCGAATATCTAATTAATATTTATAAATATGTAACAGAGAATGGGAGGAAAATGGATGAGGCCAGGATCTTCTTAGTGGTGTGTAGTAATAGGATAAGGAGTAATGGCCTAAAACTTGAACATAGGCAGTTCTGTATTAGCATGCTGAAGAACTTCTTTATGGTAAAGGTGACAGAGCACTGGAACAGGTTGCCATGGAAGCTGTGGAGTCTCCTTCTCTGGAAATATTCAAGACCTGCCTGGACACCTACCTGGGTGACCTGCTCAGCAGGCTAGTTGGACCTGACGAACTCTTCCAACATCTGCAATTCTGTGATTCTGCGGAAGGGACCCAGAAGGATCATAAAACCCAACCCCTGGCTCTACACAGGACAACCTAAAACGCAAACTCTATGTCTGAGAGGGTTGTCCCAATGCTCCTTGAACTGCAGCAGCCTGGGACTGTGACCACTGCTCTGAAGAGCCTTGTCCATGCCCACCATTTTTTGGTGAAGAATCATTTCCTGATATCCCATCTGACCTCTCCCTGTAACAGCTCCGTGCCATTGCCTTGGGTTCTTAAACCCAAAGTACTGCAAGAACAGCACTGGGAAAATATGATGTTAAATTGCAGGAAAAAAAAAAAAAAAAGGGAGGACAGTATGTCCAAAGTGCATGTCCTCTACTTGGCAGCCAAAGTAGGCACTAGCACAAGAACTCTGCACAATGGAGTGAGTAAAACAGTGGCCAAGGCACAGGACACACATCACCTCATAAGCCTGTAGCCAGAAGAGCATATAAGGTGAGCAGGTAGGTTTGACTGGGAACTACTTGTTCAGTGAAACTCATTCCACCCTTGATGATGCAGCCCTGCTGACACTGAAAGCAGAGTGTTGGTCTATTACAGAAGGCTGGTGGGTGTAAACAGGATAAATGTCTTATTTGTTGGATGAACAATAGCATCATCAGCCCTGTAAGGACTTTGTGACTGACTCAGTTAACTCTTTGAGTACAAAAAGTTGTTTGGTAGGTAGAAAACATAGAACAGAAAGAACTCTACTCTTAACTCTGCTTTATAAAACTCCATATTTTGATATAAGAATCCAAGGCTGATATTGCTTTGCTACACTTAGCAGTTTTATAATTGCAACAGAAACGTAGTGACAAAAATTAATCACGTATCAAAGCCCTTCAGATTCTCTGCTATCTTTAAACTAAAAGTTGTATTTCAAATTCCTATATGGCTGCATTTTTCCACAGTGCAAGGGAAAGCTTTGTATACCTTTTCACTGTTAAGAGATAGATTGATGGCAGAATTTTAAGCTGTCTCTGGCAATTTAAGTCTAAATCTGGCAAAAAATAAAAAAAAAAATCAAAACCTGTAAAATAATCATAATTTGCTTCTAGGACATTCCACACCTCTTAGGCACAGAAGCACTTTATACTCCATTTACCATATATGATTTATTCAAATGAGAGGTCAGCTGAAAGGTTTGTGCTCTGCTGGATCACGTCCTTGCCCTGGAGCTGTACTTCAGTCAATAAGGAAACACGGTTTTGTTAGCAGGTGGATTTGCATTCTGTTTAACTCTTATCACAGCTTTGGCATTTGCAGTTTACATCTGCAGATAGACACAGAAGTAAGTGCAGGCAAATTGAAAACATTCATATTAAGAATTTAAACGAATCACAGAATCATGAAACACTGAATATCCCAATTTGGGAGGGACACACAAGGACCAATGAATCCAACTCCCGGCTCCACACAGGACCACCCGAAATCAACACCCTACTTGCTCCTTGAACTTGGCCAGCTTGAGGCTGTGCCCACTGCCATGGGGAATCTGTTCCATGCCCACCACCCCCTGGTGAAAAGCCTGTCCCCGACTGCCAACCTGACCCTCCTCTGAGGTTCCAATGAAATGTGAACTTTTACCAAAGACTTCAAGAAAGTGTATGGTCTTGACTTAATGGTTGACGTAATGGTTGGACTGGATGATCTTCTAGGTCTTTTCCAACCTCGATAATTCTGTGATTCTGTGATTCTGTGACTTGTCAAGACATGCAATATAATACAGAATTCTTCTAATACAAAGCACTAAAATATGTTTCCTTTTGTGGACTGATTTGCACCCAGCTTTTTGCTCTCTATTTTAATGCTGTACTTGTCCAAACTACAGGTGATGAGATAGTAGCATGCACTTTCTCTACACTGTAGACATTGAACTCTGTCATTTCAGCTTGGGATATTCTATGATTTTACGTGCGAGTCCAAAGTGGTCAGCAAGAATCTATGGATGGAAACCTTGGATGATCCAGGGCTGGTTGCCGTGAACAAAGCAAGTGTTTTCTCACTGCTGGAAGGTGTGACTGAGCTTTAAGACTGTGGCATCTTCACAGCGTTGGCATTACCATTCAGGTATTGCAGGGGAACCGCCCGCATTGTTACCGCACTGCCTCTGAGTTGCCGGTGCCGTTAGCACTGCCGTGAGCACCAGCCAAGGGCAGCCAGCACCCGCCGGCTCCTGCTCCTGCCTCGGGACCTTTCCGTCTCCCCACGGTAGCCCCGCGGGGCGGCGAGGAGAGCCGAGCTGCACGTCGGGGCCGGAGGAGGCGGCACTGCCCGCACCCCGCATCAACCCCCGCTCCACCACACTCCTCGCCCGGGGCCACCGCTGCACTCGTAGCCGCCGAGAACCACCGCCCGCGGCCCGCCTCCCTCCGGCTCGACGGGCACCGGGGCGGGGCGGGGCCGGCCCGCCCCGCCCCGCCGAACGCCCGGCGGAGTGGTGGCGCCAGCTTCAGCAGCCGCCTCTCGCCCCGTCCCGGTCGCGGGCGCAGGAGCCGCGAGGCAGCGCTGCCAGCGGGGGCGATGGACGCCGAGGCAGCGGGGGACGAGCAGTCCCGCCTGCGGGCGCTCTTCCTGGCCTGCGACGCCAACGGCTCGGGCCGCATCGAGCGCGAGGACTTCGCGGCGCTTTGCGCCGAGCTGCGGTTGCGGCCGGCTGAGGCCGAGGCCATCTTCCAGCGCCTCGACAGCGACTGCGACGGGGCCATCAACTTCAGGGAGTTCGCCCGCGGCTTCCGCGGCGCCACCAGGCGGCGGTCCAGCGGCGGCCCCGGGGAACCGGAGCCGGAGGAGGAGGGTGAGGAGGCGGCGGCGTCGTGGAGCACCGCGGGGCTGGAGCAGCCCTGGAGAGACTTCGAGGTGCGGCTGGGGGACGAGGCCAGGTACATCCCCAGGTAAGTCTGGGGGCACAGAGACTCCGCGCTGCTGCCGGCGCTGCGGGGACCCGGGCCGTCTGTGCCGGGCGGCTGCGATCCCCGAGGGCAGCCCAGCGCCGCTGTCTCGCTGTCCTCCGGGAGCGGCCCAGTGAAAGGGGCTCCTCGCTCTGGTTCTGGGATTTCCAGCTCTTGTGCTTTTTCTCTTTTCCTTTTCCTTTTTCTTTTTCGTCTTCATTTTCTTTTTCGTCTTCATTTTCATTTTCCTTCTTTTTCTTTTTCGTTTGCCTTTTCGTTTTCTTCTTCTTCGTTTTCTATTTTTCGTTTTCTTCCTTTTTTCTTCTTATTTTCCTCTGTGCACAGCTTCTCCCTCTCACTGCTCTCCGATCAACCCACTCTGGACACTCGGGTGGAGAGACGGGCGGGCGGCATGCATATCGCGGCGTCCCAGCATTCCGGCAACGTGCTACGCCCTGAGAGCCTCCACCGCCGGTGCGGGCCGGATGAAGGGCGCTGTCGGGGAGTGAGGGTAAATCACGTCTGCCGGCGCGGAGCCGCCCGGCCGCGTTTCGCTGCAGGGCGTAGGCAGTAACCTGCCTGAAACTAGAGGTGCTTTAAGTTGTTGCAAAAATGTTGCCCGGAGAAATACAGGTTAATTCTACTGCACTTAAATGTTGCAATTTAAACTGAAAAACGGGCAATCTCAGTTTAAGGTCTTGGCGGGAGACCGGATAGTTAGCCTAGGTGAGTGTCTGTATGCAGAGGAACTTGAGCAGAGCTGAAGTGTGAGACGCACAGGAGATAAGTCAGTAAGTTTTCTGCCACTCATATCGAATTACAGTCTGCTGCTTTACACATTCCAAATCATGGGCAAATATATAATCCTGGTCCTCATATAATGCTCCTCAAATTACTTCCTAGTCCAGTAATATGGTTCTAGCTATTTCTCTGAGTCTGTTTATCTCTTCAAAGAACTTCTCAGAGTTACAGAACCCTCATGTCCACAACCTGAGGAGACTTTCGCCTTCCCCCCCCCTCCCTCCCCCCCTTTTCTTTTTCTTTTTCCTGAGAGTGTAAGTAACACTGCTTATACTGGAATGTTCCATGCATGTCAGTGCCTTCTCAGTGCTCTGATCTTTTATACCGAGTTTGTGATGCCTTCCGTGCTGTAAATGGAGACAACAGAAGTAAAGCTTCTTGTTAGAGAGTCTGCAGCAGCAACTCAGAACTTAGCCTAAAGCCAGATAGTAACTCAATAGGTGATAGAAGAATGTGACTCAGGACCAGTGATGACATGTGAAAGCCTGTCTCTCCTTTCTGCGCTAAGCTCATCTCCCTGCTGCAGCAGCAGCAGTGCAAGTGCAGCTGGACTCTTGCTGGAGAGGATAAGCAGGGGATGGGAATGTCCCTCTGACACCTCACTGTGCAGACATGCCATTTCATTATACTGCTTTGGGACTCTAATGCGTCAGATTGCAAACAGAGCTGAACGTCAATAATTAAGCATGTGTGTCAGGTGGGCTGTTGCCTGATGTAAATGTTTCCCATTCATGCTCAGCTTTGTGAGTACCTTGGAACACCCTTCACAGTTGGCTGTGCTTCTTAGGTGTGTGCCAACGTCAGCCCAAGAACAGTGTGCCCTTTGTTTTCCTTGTTCTTTCTCTATCCTCTCCTGAAGCTGTGGAAGCAGACCTTTGTTGCAGCTCAGCTATTTTCCATTTGTGGCACACTTTTTGTTGTTGTTGAAATATTTGTATAAGTTTCTCTTTATGTGAATAGTCCCACTGAAAATATTTGGATTGAAAATATGAATAATAGTGAAGATAATGAAATTGTCAGAGGAGTCTGGGCATGGAAGGGTTTTAAATGGAAGATTGTAAGAAAATTATGAAAAGTACTTCAAAAAAGTTGCTTACTGTTTTACTTAAATTATTTATTTTTAGTTGTTTGACCGTTAATTTTTTCTATGTCTGTTTACAAAAACAACAACAACAAAAAAACAACCAACAGAACAGACTTACGTTAGTGCATAAAACAGTCAGTGTTATCACCCTTCATATTTGCAGTTACATCTGTTGGAAAATCATGAGAAAAGTAACTACAAGGAAGCACTCCTCCAGTGGGGATAAGTGAAGTCCATTTTGCCGACCTTAACCATGTAGGGGGATTGGTTTCTCCACGTGCTCCATGTGCTGGACCCCCTCTAGCACAGTACTGGCATATGCTTTCATGCTGCTATGGTTTCTATAGAAAAAAAAGCGCGGCATGGGAGACAGAGTGGGAGAGATGGAAATCAAAAGGGAATCTGTCATTAGTACACATGGTTCAGCCTCTTTTTCTGAAAATGAGCTTTCAAATAGCGTGAAAAAGCCATCACAAAGGCACACAAACCCCAGTCACACTGATTAATTTCTTAACTTAGTCCTTAATGGAGAAGTAGACTTCAGATAGGCATTGCTTACTTTTAGGTACTGCCTAGTTCCAGAATATTTTGATTTCAGTTCATTCTTTTAAAAATAGTGCTACTATGTGATGGATCATGCCTCTCCGTAGTTTGGTGTATGGGTTGCACAGTTCTGTGAGTTTGTACTGTGATCGCTTGTAGTTAAATAAGGGTGAATGACATCAGAAAGTTTGTTTTCAGCCTAGCTTCTTCCCTCTCTGTCTGAGCACATCTTCAGGGCTGGGTTCAGTTTTATGTCTTGGTGAGGGGGATGCTGTGAGTCATATTACTTTTGGTCATCGTCTTCATGTGTGCTTAGCTGACAATTGTGCCTTGAGCACAAAAAAGTGTAAAATATTTCCAGGCTGATAATCCAGTATAATGTGTGAAGCCAGATTTTAGTGGAATTGCATATAGAGAACTGCTTTTTTTTTTTTTTTTTTTTTTTTTTTTTTTTTTTTTTTTGACATTTGACAATTTGAAGTACAAGTTCTTCTCCTTTGTGGTTAAACACAAATGATGGCAATGCTTTTGGTTTCTACAAAGTGAATTCCCAAATGGAGTATAGCTATGTGAGTTGCGGGGGATCTGTTCTGTTGGGAATTCAGACCTGTTTGCTTGTTTATTCCCCTAAGAAGTGTTTGCAGTGACACAGCAGCAGAGAAGACAATAAGAAATGTATCTGTCTGGTGCTCCAGGCAGGAGTACTCCAGTGCACTGCTTGTGCTGAAAGGCTTTAGCCTTCGGCTGTGTTAACTATTGTTCCATTCCATTTTAATGTGTGATCATCCTTAGATCTGTTTGGATTTCAGTGGTAATATGGAAAGGTTCCCTCTAATCCCTTAGCATGTATGTTCTTCTTCAAGCATGTGTAATTGTCTCCTAATGGCAGTGCTTTTCCATTCCTCATCTTGGAACAGAGAATAATCCAATATCTGCTGGCACTTCAAGAGAGTTCTTACGACCTCTATGACAGCTATCCGTCTCAGTAAATCGTAGCTGAAAACTTCCCAGGAAACAAGTTCTGAACTCTTTATTTTGAAGATCTTAAATCAGAAAGAACCAAGATTTTCAACTGTTGCATATTGTGTACGTTCTTATGTATTGCTGGAATAGTTGGAATCTCTTTTAACAATAGCAGGTGATATTCGTATGACATTTGGCAAACTGGATTTGTATGGAAAGTGTGGATTTGGGGCCATGATAAAATGAGAAAGGACTGCTGTTTTTAGCATTAACTGCTTAAAGTGCAAGGGCAGGAGATAGTCATGGCAAATACTGCTGGCCTGCATGAGAGGAGAGGAGAGGAGCTGCAGAATAACCAGTCCAAAACCTGTTCCACTTGTGCTGTCATGAGCCATAATGGATTTTTGACAAAGCCAATACAGAGCACAGCTCAGGTCTTGCTGGCAGATTGCTTTTCCTTCCAAGAAATGAAGAACACTGGAGATCTCCTTGGAAATGGATATGTGTTTCTCAGGGAGGCAATGGAGGCAAAGCCTGAGGAAAAGCAGCTGTTTGGAACTCCTTTATCTCAGCACTGGAAAAGGATCTTCGCTACAATAATCACATCCCATCTTTTAATACATCACATGGCAAGGGGACTGGCAAATGCACTCTGCTGAAAGTGTGACAGATGCCTTTCTATGAGCTAGAAGGCTTTCAGAGCCACCTTAGGTTTTCCTTGGTTTTCTTTTTTTTTTCTTCTTTATTTTTCTTTTAACTAGAATAGCTTCTGTGTGAAAAAACTTAGTCTCTACAGCATTTGTTTTCCTGAAATTTTCGTAACTGAAGATCCTGAGCTATAAGTCCTTCCTTCAGGATATTCTTCTTCTCCATGGACTTCATCTTTTCCTTCTGTACCACAGGTTTTTTCTACTTCAGCTCCACTACCTGTTCCAAGCTACACCTTTGCCTTTAGGCAGAGAACAGTGCTAATTCTGTGGAAACATTAAAATTTCCTTCCCTGAGAATCAGCTGAGGCTTTCTTGCCTAGACTCTCACATGGAGGTTGTATATTTGTTCTTCTTTTGATGCAATCCTATCTGTGAAGGGACAGGTTAAGTTGGTAGTGAAAAACACACTGTGTTTCAGGTTGAGAAACACCTGGAAGTTTATTCCGTATGAAAATTTCATGGAATCATGTGTTTCCTCAGGGCACTTAATCAAGAAGAAAGTATTAGGCCAGACTTGCTCAACCCACACCCTACAGGCCGCATGCAGCCTGGCCCAGCTCACCTCGCATCTGTCTCCCAGCCCATGCAATCATGGCAGTGGCTCTGCCTCACTGAATGGCCTGGCCCAGCCCCGGGTGGACTCTCATCCCTCAGAATAACCAAACATTGATGTGTAATCTGCATCATCTGAGCTGAAACCAGGGGCATGGGGAGGGCGCAGTACGGTGATGAATTAAGTGATGGCAAATAACTATGCATTTTGATACACTGGCAAGAAGTCCTATGAACAGCAAAAAAAAAAAAAAAAAAAAAAAAAGCATTGCTGTAAGGGAATTTGAGAACAGGCGTCAAGAGCACCGAAAATATCAATTTTTTGGTATATTTGTGACTTTTTTAAAAATTCAACATAAATACATTTTTAAAATGGAATGTATAGAATTGCAATCAGATATTCAACTGAAAAATCTGATCATGTCTCTCTACCAGACTTCTATGAGAGAGAAAAATATCCCTTGCTTCACAATCACACCTTACTCATGTCATCGCTTTTGGCTCCATGTACCTTTTTCGAGCAATTGTTTTCAAGGATGAAACACAGAATGAACAAAATTTTATTAAAAAAATCTGATAAATACCTTGAGAGCTCACTAAGAATTGCAAACACTGCTGCTGAACCAAACCGATGCATTAGTTTCACAAAAACAAGGTCAAATATCCCACTTGTTTTATGTTTTCTTTTCCTTCCTTTTTTTTTTTTTTTTCATCTTTTAAATAAAAATATTAAAAATTAAAATAGGTTTTGTTACTTATATGCATCACCTATTTCATATATTTCACAAGAACTGCTCTGAAAAGAAAGCTATTTATCTGTGTTGTTCTTTTAACCCGTGACATCAGAGGTGGATGTTGGTGATACGGCAGTAGAGGCTGAACTTTCCCATCAATATTCCATTATATTTTGTTGCTGTGTGACAGATGGCAGCAGAGGAGCAGTGTGATAGAATGGTGTCTGACATGGAAGTGTGTGTGAAGCAAAGGGGTGTCACTGAATTCCTTCATGTGGAAAAAAAGGCACCCATTGACATTCACTGATTCTTGCCAAGCATTTATGGAGACAAAGCAGTGGATGTGAACACAGTGGGATGGTGAGTAGTGCATTTCAGCAGTGACAAGAGTGACAGTGAGTTACCTCTGCCGTGTAGGTTTTTGTGAGCACAGCATGTAGGCTCTTGTTCATTGCTGATAAAAATGCATAGCTAATAGTGCTGACTATATTGAAAAATATTGTTTTGTAGCTGTGAATGTGCTCTATCAAATAGTGTCATTGTGCTCATCGTATCAGTTGTAGTTTCCATGGAAATGAGTAAGAGGCTCTATTTTCAATGCAACCTATGTTTATGTGGCTCAAGACAATTCCTCTTGCCCATGCAAGCCAAGAGGTTGTACCCTCATGTGTTGGACACTCACCTGTGACAACAGTAGAACCTTTACTCTTTCAAACAGATTTTGTGGATTTTTTCTAATGGTTAACATGATGGCATATCCACCATGTTTACATTTCTGAGCAAGGTATTTCTCTATCCATGGCAGCTAACAGATGTTATTATCTCCAGTGTAAGAACAATTGTCAGATTGTAATTCCCCTTTCTCTTCCTCTAACTCAGGCTTTCCTGGCTCAGATCACCTTACATTTCATCCCTTCTTATCCATGTTAGAAGAGAGGTTCTACAGACAATGAGTGTTTTTATAAGCTATACTCGGAAGAGAGTGTTGCAATAGAGATCATTGTAAAGCTTGAAACACGAGCATATTCTGCACCTATAAAAGTAAAAACCACGTTTTTTCCATGCCTGAAATACAATAACAGTATGGATAAAGAGGAAGAAGGAAGTAAAGGCAAATGTCAGAAAACTGTCAAGGGATTCTTTGGAGTCAGGGAGGTTGTGATGAGGAGGGGTTTGGCTTCTTCTCCCAGGTAACAAACGGAACCCGAGGAAATTGCCACAAGTTGTACTAGAAGAGGTTTAGGTTAGACACAAGGAAAAACTTTTCCTCTCAGAAAGTGGTCAGACACTGGAATGGCCTGCCCAGGGAGGTGGTGGAGTCGCCATCCCTGGCAGTGTTCAAGAGGTGTCTGTATGAGGAGTTATGAGATATGGTTTAGTAGCTTGTGGTAGCAATGGTGATGGGCAGACGGTTGGACTAGATGATCTTTCCAACCTTGTGATTCCAACCTTCCAAAGTCCTTTCCAACCTTGTGATTCCATGATGCTGTGAATCTATGATTCTATGAAAAGAATAGGACCTGAAGGAATAGTCCCCTGAAGGAACAGGGGAGGGTCTGATTGAATATCAGGAAAAGGCTCTTAACCATAGGTTGGTAGGCATGGAACAGGCTCCTCAGGGCAGTGGTCATGGCCCCAAGCCTACAAAGTTCAAGAATCATTTGGGCACCACTCTCAGACATACGGTCTGATTTTTGTGTGGTCCTGTTTGGAGCCAGGAGTTGGACTCAGTGATCACTGTGGGTGCTTTGCAACTTGGTATATCCTGACTCTATAATTTGATCAAGTTTTCTTACCTCTTGTTAAAATTCCAGCCGAAAGAGATGCCTCTAGTCTCAGTGAACTTATAGCTTGTCTTGCTATGTTGCCATTTGTAGGTCTCTACCTTTCTAAAACAGATGCAGGTAATTAAACACCAAATAGTAATGGAAGGAAATAAAACTAAATCGTAATCATATAAGGAAAAGTAGTGTTGTAACATCACTAGCAAATCTTTGATTTTCTTCTGTTTTCCACTAGTTTACTGCAATTTGTCCTATAACTGGTGAAAAATGGTGCTTCAACTTCAACTTCAACACTTGCTGAGGTGAAACTAAGCGGACTATGTAATCCTGCCTACTATCCTTGGGAATTACAAGAATAGATGTAAGAATCTGAGCAACTACTTAGTCTTCTTTTTATACAGTCCACCAGCTTTCTTCAAACTGCATTCAGGGTGTGGACCAGTAGGCCAACTGCCACTGTACATTCAGCCACCCAACAGTACTCGGAGTTGATATGAATTGGTTTATTTGGAATTATACCATGTAATGTAATCTAAGTATCTGATATCTCTAAACCCCATTTTTCTTTTTTTTCTTCCTTTTTTTTTTTTCCTTTGCTCCTCCTTATTCCACTTTGGTATTTTGGATCTTTTATATTACAGATGGCATTGTTCTCAGGGCAGATTTATTTTCTTTCTGTAATGCAATAACTTTATGTAATACAAAAGCTCTCATGAAGATGTGAAAATATGGGCTAATTTTGTATGCTAATATTACAGAGAAGGCAAACTAAAATAGTAAATTCTTTTAGATGAAGTAAGGTAAAGCCAGAGCAGTACTTGTCTAGTGTACTGTACTTTTTTGAGCAACTCATGCCTTGTGCCTGTACTTGGTAGAAGCAGCAAAAAAGCATGTAGGGTAGGCTGTGAAAGTATACAGCTAGAGGGTCCAATGGGACAGTTTATTTCATGTTGTGTATTAAAAAAGCACTTTCTATGCATTTGCTGTCATGAGTTAGCAACACGACGCAGGGTTTTCATGACAGGAAGATTTCTTTATTGCTGTGATGATCATGATCATGATGTGTATCTGCATCATCTTGTGTATTCATATCATCTTGTGTATCCCTGCTTGTTCTTCTAAGCAAGCCTTTTATATTCTAACATGTGCATTCAGTACATTTCCACTAAAAATCCATTAGCTAGAAAGCAAGTAAGTTCCATAACAAGCAGAGAGCTTGTCGTATGCCTAGGTACAAAACACCGCTGTTTATTCAGACTTTCTGTATCCTTTCCAGAGCCTCATTAATAGAGAGTTGGCATTTGACAAGGCCAAGCTGACCTCTTCATCTCCCACATGAATGTCTACATTTTAGTTAGCGAGGAATTTAAGGGCACCCCTGAGCATTTCACATGAATTTTGTTGAAACTGAGTCAAGAACTTCTGAATTTCCTTTTCGTACTGCAAAGACTGCAGAATCTTTAGCAGTCATCATAGTAAAATCTGTTTGTGAAATCTTCCTCAATAAATAATTTTGAATAACTTACAAATATGCAAAAAGAAATAGTATGTATTCAGTGGGAGCTGGAAACATACCAATACATTTAGCAATGTCCATTGCAACCATTTTGCCCTGCTGCAGTGGCATTACTAATAATTAGCAGAGCATGTGAAAATAGGAGTGATTTAAAATATAGGAAGAAATGATTAATAACAATTCCTCTTAGAATCATAAAATTATAGAATTATTTGGGTTGGAAGGGACCTTTGAGATCACCTACTTCCAACCCCCTGCTATAGCACCTCCTACTAGACCAGGTTGCTCAAAGCCCCATCCATCCTGGCCCTGAATGCCTCCAGAGACTGGGTATCCACAGCCTGTTCCAGTGTCTCTCTGCCCTCACAATAAAGAATTTCTTCCTAACATCTAGTCCAAATCTATCCTCTTCCAATTTAAAACCATTCCCCCTTGATCTGTTACTACATGCCCTAATAAAAATTCCCTCCCCAGCTTTCCTGTAGGCCCCCTTCAAGTACTGGAAGACATAAGCGTTTAAGTATCATTCCATCAATTTTGTTGCATGACTAATTTCTCCTGTTTTTCTGTTGCTTACGTCACTTGTTGAGTCATGTTTCTAACTAAGATTTCCTGTGAAGCTGCCATAGAAGTACTTAGGTGAGTGTCACTGGGAGATTCAGCGGCCAATCTGAGACTAAAAGAGCCTCGCATGTGCTTTCTAGGATTTTGCATGGGTTTTATTTTGTTTTCTAACCCTCATAAAACAAGGTCACAGATATTTTGAGTCCATCTGTATGGTAGTCAGTCAATGGACTGAGGAGGAATAATAAATATAAGATTATTTTTTTCATCACACAGGCAAAACTAACTCCCATAGTAACTATTCTCTTCTTCTTATTACTGCATCTTAAAGCAAGCAGGCAGGGGTATGACAGGGGCACAGCAGTGTTGAAAGACTGATTTTTATCTTCATTTCTGGTAAGTTTATTTGCATAAGCTTTTAAATAAAGCTGCAAGAGAGAGTGACAGGCATTCTTATAAAGAGAATAAAAATTACAGAAATTCCTTGCAATATTCCACACAGATCTTTTTGATTCTAGCACAGAGTATTGTAAAGAAAGGCCGAACTAATAATTGTTTCCCCAGTTCCTCAGTGTAAAACACTGTATTTTCTGTTGTACTTGCAGCCAGTAACAGCCCATGAGGCAGGAGATTCCGGTGATAGGCACATGCTGTTTTTTATCCCTGGACTCTTAGTACAGACTGAGATACTGTGTAGTTTTATGGATATAGCTTCATTTTTATCTGAAGCCAGCAAATGACTAACCCTGCGTAAGACAAGGTGAGGAAGATAAGGTGCTTGTGAAAAAGGCGATATACGTCCTTAAATATCCAACCATGATTTGGTAACTTGTGATTTGGAAAAGGCTCAGGTAAACATTTGCTCAGGTAACGAATGTTCTGTCTTAGTATCAGGTAAAATGAATTTTGCTGCTGCTTGTTTGCTTTCTAGGAAATAAGGTTGTTAGTAGACACCTCCTTGCCAACACTGAAATCAAAGGTAAAAATATAACTGTATAACATAAGATCTTGTGTTTATGATGTTTTTTATTCCTAAAAATCATATGTAGAATCATGAAATTGTTTGAGTTGGAAGAGACTCTTAATGGTGGTCTAGTCCAACTCCTCTGCACTGAACACTACAGGTAGGTCAGGTTGCTCGGAGCCCTGTCCTGCCTGACCTTGCATGTCTCCAGGGATGGAGCATCCACCACCTCTCTGGGCAACCGGTTCCAGTGGCCTAGATTGTGCTGAGTGTATCTGCCATATAAGATGGTTAACTTCTATTTTAGACTAAATATTAAGAAGAAATTTTTTACTATAAGAGAGATGAGACACTGGAACAAGTTGCCCAGAAAGGCTGTGAATGCTCCCTCCCTGGAGATGTTCAAGGCTAGGCTAGATGGGGCTTTGATTGACTTGGTCTAGAGGGAAGTGTCAATGCCTATAGCAGTAGAGGGGTGATACTGGATAATCTTAAAAAGTCCATTCCAGCCCAAACCATTCTGTGACTCTATGATTCTGCCCACCTTGCTGTGGCTAATGTCATTTCTGTTTAACTCACCACACTGCTAAAGAAGTTCATAAACATCCACGCTGTGAGAAGAAGTGGCATTCTTCAGCAGCTAGTTCCAAATATGCACAGCAGCCTCTTCTGTGTAAGATCTGAAACTATACTGGAATAGTTTGTTAGCCGTTTAGCGCGTTATTTGCAGCTTTGAAGGACAACTGCTGAAGTGCTATGAATTCATGAAATGCAGCATATGTTACCATACCCCACTATCTAAATAAATGGAATTTCAAATAGAGGGATTATGAGAGATTGCGTTTTGTAATGTTTAAAGTACAGTCATGCTCCAGCTTCAAGGCTAATCAACGGTAATGGAAGTACGGTAGGAATGCTATAAATGGTATCACCTCGAGACACTAAACTTACTGTTTGTCCAGCTGCTTGTACTTGGAAGTCACTGTTTAAATACTACAAATCTGCTATATACTTGCGTTTTAACTGAGATATGGTGAACATGAATCACCAACATATTTTGTGGTATTTAATGTCAACAGAACCATGTTGAAATTCTCTGTTGCGCAGTAATCCTTCAGTGCAGAAATCTCGCATACCTCTGAATGTAGTAAAGAGAAAAATGTGTGCATATGTGAAGAGATAGGATTTTTATTTTTAGTTTTATTTATTTTTATTTTTTGGTCCTATCCTGGTGTTAGTATTTAGCTTGGAGTTGTTTTAACAACTGTGGTTGTGAAGGAAAAAGTCTGTGACTGTTTTTTAAAGGCAAAATATTGAGTAAACATACAATAGAGGAGTTTTTTAGCATTATGTTCTTTTACATAGTTTGTAGCATCTGGTCAGGTAAACCTGTATAGTATTGTGCATATTTGTGAACCTTAGTATGTTATGAAAATGAAATCGTATGCACACATAGTCAGAGTACTGTGCTGAGTTTAAATTAACTTCTGGAGATGCTAAGTACACCTGAAGCAGAAGCCTTTTTTTTTTTGCAAGAGAGAAACTGGCATGTACACAAAAATTCCCCTGGCCTCAGTGAATCTGTATTTTTATGTCCTATTGTTATGTTTCTGTATATTAAAATAAATATCTGCACTTCAGCTACAGATTTTATGGTTTCTTGAAATATTTCAGTTGTTCGAAACAGGGCTCTGAGCTAAAACTATTATGCTGCTGTTGTAGTAAAAGAAGTTATACTTTCCATGGGAAAATCATATAGAATAAACAAAGTTCTGGAATGCTGATAATCTGAACTGTAAAAGTGCTTCAGGTGTGAAATCACAGTGATTGTTGATATCATGGTTGTATTTAATGGGTTAATCAGCACTACCTTTATGGAAGATAGGAAAACTTCAGCTGTCTAACAAGGAATATTTTAAAATCAAAGGTTAAACTTTCCTGTAACAATAAAAAGGGAGCAGGCACTCATGATGTGTTATAAATGCTGTGGAACTAGTAATTGCAAAACAATATTTTTGTTTGCCTTTCTGCAACCGGTTGCTGTGTTTCCTCATTACAAATCTGCTTCCTGCACATTTGTGCACCTGCTTTCTTTTTGCTTTTTTCTCCCTTTGTTTTATCTGTAAGCTCTTGAATACTTGCTCATGTTTTGGTATATTGTCTGCATGGCAATCAGCTTTTCTTGTCCTCGGGATTACTAAATTCTGTTGTAGAATTTTCGCCATGTAACACAAGCTGTGATATGACGTACTGTTGTGTGACCAGAAATCTGAGCTGCTTATGTAATAATATGTGTTACACTATTTTGGTGCTTATGCTATTATTTGTCTTAGCGTCTTGTCAACCATTAAATTGTAATTGACAATTAGAACTGTGTATAGTTATTTGAGACAAGTCCTGATCAAATAGGAATTAGAATATTTTATTCTTGCATTGGAGCAGCCTTTAGGAAGTAGTATAAATTTCCAGAGAGCTTCTAATTACTCAAGGATCTACAGAGACCTTTTTCTTTTTCCCTTCCGAGATGAGTCTTTCACATATGAGTCATACATGGAATTAACTTTTTACCAAAAAGAATTTTTTTGTGTGTGTGATGTAAAACAAGGCTGTCATTATTAGAGTTGTAGACATCACGACAAAAATAATTTGTTTTAAATGTGAGAGCTATGTTCTCTGTTCTGCTACAACTCCCATCAAGTTATTCATACAAGAAATGTGAAGGAAATCCAATAGCTTAGGGAGCATGGAGCTTTATGTGAGTAGCAGTGTTTTCTTCCAAGCTTCCATGGGTAGCTTTTACATCTACCAGGTGAGTTCATAGAATCATAGAATCACTGAGATTGGAAAAGACCTACAAGATTACGCAGTCCAACCAACCACTCATCACCAATAGTTCTCACTAAACCATGTCCCTCAACACAATGCCTAAACATTCCTTGAACTCCTCCAGGGTCAGTGATTCCACCACCTCCCTGGGCAGGCCATTCCACTGCCTGACCACTCTTTCAGAGAAGTAGTATTTCTTAATGTCCAGTTTTCCAGGTCATGCTTATGTATTTCCATATTATTGCAGGGTTGTTCTCTCTTCATTTTACTTCCTGTAGTGATGTCACTTGCTTTTTTTTTTTTTTTTTTTTTTTTTGCGTGAGTATTTGGTATTCTTATCCACTTTCATTTTTTTTTAATTCAGTTTCTTATAGCAGTAAAACTCTCCACAGTGTATTGTTTACCATTATAGCCACCAACAATCTATATTTACATTATGGTTTGCTCCAGTGGTATACTCTTCAGTGTATCACAAATATAAGTATAAAAAATTTACTTAAGCTAAAAAAGGTTTTTCTGCAGTAGTTACGTTAAAGAAATGGAAGGGGTAAAAATTAGAATTTAGATGTATCTTTGTTGTATATTCAAAATCTGTACTTGGTAAATTTAAAAAATAGACAGTAAAGAGGTACACTTCAATTTATAGCATTTTTCAAACCTCTACAGAGTATTGTTCCAAGTAAGTGTGTCAAAAAATATCTGTCTTTTTCAGACAAGAGCAAGTCAGTGTTCTGTATCAGAACATACACCTAGTGGAACCAAGATTAATCCAGTCGTATGAGCATGTCATTCAGAACTTCATCCGAGAGATCAAACTTCAAAGCACAGAGATGGAAACCTTGGCCATTGCAGTGAAAAGGTACAGTGAGCCTTGCTTCTAGTTCATTTGTGCAGTTACTTTTCTCTCTATTCTATCCTGTTGGATTAAACTACTATTGTTTAGTGCCAAAATATGCCGAACAGAATTTTCATAAACAGTGTTCAGAAGTTGTTTACATGCACACATTTTTGTGTAAATGTTCCCTGTTGATGTTTTGGGTAGGTCCTTTCTTTGTTCTTGCATCTAATGCCTTAAGCATTTTGACTACTCTTCACATCTGTAACTTTGTGGTTTAGCATCCACTCCCATTACAATTTCATTTTAAAAAACATAGTTTTGCTTCTTCAGCTTCAAGGAGATTAGTTCAGGACAGGATAGATTGTGCAAGTTGCTGTCATTGTTGTCTTGAAGCCTAGTCATAGGATAACAGGAGGGGACTTTAATCTTTGTAATTTAAATTTCAATAGGAGATATCTTCCACACTAATCATCTGCTATCAGCTGTAATTTAAAATCTAATTTGCATGTATTTTCAAATTGATTTGTGATTTTGGTTCCCAACCACATCAGTTTCAAGGTCTGGTCATTGTTAAATGCTGTTTAAAATTGTTTCCATTGTTAAACATTTTTTCTATGTTTGTCTATCTAATTTATTTCAGCGAACGTATTTCACACAATTTTCTGTCAAGACACAGGGCAATTTCTAAAACAATATTTACTTTTAAATTTTAGAGCTCAGGATAAAGCAACTGTTCAGCTCAGTGAGCTGGAGGAAGAGATGGAACAACGGATACAGGCTGCAGAGCAAAAAGTTAAAAAGGAAGTGAGTATTTTTTGTTTGCACAATTTCATTGTGACCAAACTCTCTGTGGGTTTATACAGGATTAATGGCCAGGTGAGTCTTCGATGCTGCCATGCTGACTCAAAGGCACTGTAAACAGGGCCTGGATGAAAAGAAACTTCCCGTGAGATGGGAAATGTATTCTCTTAATGCTTACCCAAAGGGGAATGGCTGCTCAGATGTAATAAAGCAAGAAAAAGAAACAAAACTCTTTTGTAAGAAAATTTTCATGCAAATGATTTTATTTCTGAGAACAGTATCAGTAACTGATTAGAAAAAATTGCCATTTCACCAGAAGATGATGGAATCTACTTCTAATAATGGAAGACTTTAAGTAATTAATGCTCAGATCATTTATTCTTCGTTTTCACATCTGATTGAAGCAGTAATCTTTCTTTCCCTTGCTAATACATTCTGATCCTGCAGTTGTAGTTTTGAGACTTCTAGAGGAGAGAGGATGTTTGTGATAGCAGAGTGTGAGGGCCTGGACCTCTCAGTTCATGGGGAGTTCACTTGTTTCAGTGTGCTCAGTTTTCAGATGTTGTTTCAGCTCACTAGCAGTCTTAATGCAAAGTACAAGAATGCTTTCCACCTCTCATATTGAAAACTTGAGTAGTACGACAAGTGTTTGTCTAATTCTAAGCAGAAAGCAGTAAAAGAAAATTGCTCTGCCTGTCTTGCCTGCTTCCTATTGAACTGTTCCTAAATTTATGTGGTATACCTAGCTTTGTACTGGGCGTAAGAGCAACAGTTCATGCAAAGTATTCTAATGTGTACAAAAGAAGTTCACTGTTAAAATATGTATTCTGGCTGTGATCATTAATTTGGTAGCAAAAACTACTGAACCTTTTCTTATTTGGTATGTGTTCTTTCATGAAAGCATTCGCAAAATAGGAAACAATGAAGTGCAGTCAGCCAGTGAGGCGATTTTAAATATCTCTTAGCAATTAAGCTGTGAAGAAAAATGGTGCTCTGGCAGATTTGCTTCAGATGTCCTTTTCTGTACAAGAGGAAACATTCCTACCGTCAAAGTCTGTTTTTTTCCTTGTAATAAAACACAAACCATAACAATGTTCAAGAACCCATCCCAGCAAATTAGCATATGTATATTTAACCAGTTACCGTAAAGCTCTCAGAACAGAAAAACTTACTATTCCCATGGAGAATATGCATTTTTGTTTAGAATACATAGACATTTGCTTTGGAAAATTTCTGTTCTGCGTGAAGTGGTTAACCACTGGAAAAAGCCCTGTAAACCTTATTCCCTACTGTATAAGGATGACCTGGATGTGTGCATTCATCTAGTCTGAGAACCTCTGCAATTAGGAGTGACCTTTACACAAAAGGCTGCTATCTATGATCTATATATAGTTTGGTTTAGTTTCTAAAAAGGACCCTTGTGATGCAACAAAATGCCTTGTGGTTTGCAGTGCTTATGCTAGATCTAGTTTTTGGATTGAAATGCTAAAGAAATGGCAGGGCAGCAGGTTGCAGATTTTATCAGTGTTAGTTTTCAGATTGTCACTGATCTGGGATGGAGTTTTCACACCCAGATATCAAAGATGGGCTGTGACTTGTTTCCCACAGTACTTTTCTCATTTTCACTCATGTACATTTTCTGTAGCTCATAGCTCCTTGTACTCCACCTCCTAAAACGCCCTGAGAGTAAATGTAAGGTATTTACTTTGTGGGACTGTGCTCAGCCATTAATCTTACAGCCTGCACTCATGACCATTGTTTGTTAGCGTGATCTCACGCCACGGTGACACCTGCCTCTGCGTGATGGTATCTGCAGCATGAGCCTATCCTCTGTTTTATTTCTTCAGGGAAGCAAATAGTTACCAAACAATACTTGAGAGTCTGGTACAGGGGCCAGCAGTCAGAGAATCCAGCTTAAGCTGATTACTTTAACAGATTATCATTTTAACACAGCAGTCAGATGTCAGCATCTGACTGCATTCTGAACAAAGTCCACACCTGCCATCTCTTGTTTGGAAGCACAGGCTGTCAGTCTGGCAGCACGTCCTGCCATTGCCATCTGTCTCCCTGTGCTGCGAACTATGCACGTTTGCACCCAGGAATGCTAGGCAGAGCTTGGTGCATGCTTTTCCTACCAGTCCTAAAGTCTTCTTTGTCCCAGTCCCATGTCTCTTTTTTTTTTGAATTAAAATGATTTCTTCAGTAGTGCAGTTGGTTTAAGATCAACTGCTGTGTGAAACTTCCATGGGCCTGTAATAATGAAATGTTTGCAAGTAAAAAAAAATTGAAGTAAATGAGTAACTAACTAATGATGGCACAGTAGTCCTGTTACTAGCATGTTGTATCCCACGTCACAGAAGGCTGGTATGGAAGTAAGGGTGCAATGCTCTGACCTGCATGTCTGTCTGTACAGACATCTGTATATACAATACACACCTAAACATACTTTAAACATACGTGTAAAAATGAACACTAACATTTTTCTTTTGGCTTTGTTTAAGACATTTAAAATGCTAAGTGCAAGAGACTGACATGAAAGCAAGCGTCGAATTCAGGGCTAAACCCATATCTTTCCTTTCTCCTCAATGTTTTGTTTCTCTGAGTATTTTGTAAGTGGACTGCAATAGTAGAACCAGTGTCTGTGGCTTTAAGGATGGGGTGATTGACTTAATGTAAAGTTACACATATTAATCTACTGGGAAAAAAAATGTTTGCTTTCCAAGCTGGTGGATGCATCTTTTAAGAAACGTTTGAAATCTGTCCCCACATTTAATAAGATAACATATATTATAGGAGAAACGAAAAGCTGAAGAAGCACTAAATGAGTTGAAGCGCCAGTATGATACTGAAGTTGGGGATCTTCAAGTGACTATAAAAAAACTTAAAAAGGTAAGTGACTTGAACTCCTGACTTGAATTTTTAGTGTAAGAGATGCTGATCTTATGAAGGGCCTTCCTCAAGATGGATATTCACAATGGAGCCCTTTAAGTTTATGTGCATATGTAAATGGCAACTTAAAATAAGTTTTTTTTTCATTTGTGTTGTAGTTCTGTGCTGTTGTATACATTTTGTATAATTTACTGAAATACACAGTGAAGAGACCAGATAGTCAAATTCTCTTGCTGAATAATTTTCAAGATCCATCAAGATACTTCCACTGCAGTTAACTAGTCTTGTATGTGATATATTAGAAACATCTAGTACATTGCCTCTAATTGTAATTTACAGAATTAGATGAAATGGACAATAAAAATGCAGTATATTGAACTAATTCAGTGTTTTTGTCAGTGAGCACATTTCTTTCAGATTTTAATGTTTGGGATAAGTTTGAGCTCTAACTTTAAACAGAAATTACTAGTGGAATTAGTTATTACTAGTCTAAATCTAATTCCAACCTGCTTAATTCAAAGCCCAATTGAAAGATAAATTGATGTCTTAGATATGAATATTGGTTTGGATTATTTTATAACCTAAGTTTAATTTTTTGACTAGTTTTTCTGTAAATTTGACCAGAATTTTTGTAACCACTCAAGATTTATTCTCATTTCTTCACATTGGATTGAACTTAGAAGAGCATTGATATAAATGGAAATTTCTCACGAGAAACATGAAATACACTATACAGACTTGACATCAGATGAAGTAGTACAAATATATAGGTATATTTATGTTAGTGAGGATACAGCTGTTACAGTCTTCTCAGTTGCTGGGTTTTGTGTTCCAAGTTGTACGCATTCAATACCTGTAGCAAATTCCAGAGTGCAAAGTAGAAACTAAGTATTTGTAATGCATTAATGTAAAAAATCATACAGATGACCAGAAGTTTTAGGAATAATGCTCCCTACTCATGAAGCTGGGAATACTGTCTATTTTTAAATCTTCAATAGCTGTAACACGTTCTTGGGGTTGTTTGATATGATTTCCATTACATTTTATGTATTTTGAATGAAAATAATCAAGTATGTATGTTTGTTGGGTGATTTTATAATACTTTTAGGTCGAGGAGCAATCCAAAAACATCAATATCAGGGAAGATGTTATTGAACTGAAAAAGAGAATACATGATATGTTGCTGGTAAGAGGTGTTTATCATTAATACATTAATTTAGCTCCAGTTTTATTCTTCTTGCAATACAGATTTTTTCATACTTAATACTATTTAATAAAACAATTTAAATTAAATGCATAATTTAACAAGTAAGAAAAGAGAGAAACTTCTGAGGTTATTGATAGCTGTATGAGGATCTCTAACTTGGAAAAAAACAGTTCTATATAATGTTTATGCACATTCTAGGTATAATATTCAGAAATGGCTTAAAATGGCATAATCCCATTTTTGTGGGACTGTGAAATCCAAAAGTCAAATTTCAGTGAAACTTGCCTGCTTGTTTGCTGACTTCTCTGATGTTTAATTCTCTTTTCTCATCTCTACCGAACTTTTCCTAGTGTTTCATTTTCTTGTATTATGTTGGTTTTTATTTAGTCATTACAGTATGCCAGCATTTTATGGAGATGATTGTGACAGCTAATATTTAATATCTTTCTTTTATACAGGAAAATCAGAAACTTAAGAAAGACCTCTTAGAAGCACAAACAAACATTGCTTTTCTCCAGAGTGAGTTAGATAGCTTGAAAAGTGAATATGCAGATCAGACTTTGAACACAGAGAGGTAAATTCTTTTACTTGATTATCTTCACCTGGAAAAGAATCTTTTGTTTAGTGTAGTTATAGTGTATTAAGCCAGTAACTTATTCTCTAAATTTGCCATTGGCTGGTGAATATTTGACACCATACAAAGACTACCATGACTACTGTTCATTTTGCTTGTCAGATATCTGAAGGAACTAGCTCTGGATATTATGCAAACACTCATAATTTTTCAAGGACATCTAACGGGGACTTCAGTTAGGAGTACAATTCTTTTCCTTCATGATTTTCGATCTGAAGAGTAACTCTGTAAATATTAGCAAAAATAGTTTGGGAAGCTTTCCACATCCATCTCAGCTAATGCGTCTGGAGCAAATAAGTGCTGCTTCTAGACATTCAGATTGATTTAGAGGAGTCTTTATGACAGTGTTACTAAACTGTTGTCTCCATATAACACAAAAGGTATTTCAAGGGGCAGTGAGTCCTTTTATATGATTATTTCATTGATCATAGAATTGTTTGAGTTGGAAGGGACCTTTAAAGACCATCTAGTCCAACTGCCCTGTACAGAACAGGGGCACCTACAGCTAGATCAGGTTGCTTAGAGCCCCATCCAGCCTCATCTTGAAAGTCTTCAGGGATGGTGCATCCACCACATCTTTGGGCAAACTGTTCCAGAGCTTCACAACGGTTATCATAACAAACTTTTATTACATCCATTCTAAATCTCCCCTCTTTTAGTGTAAAACTGTTTCCCCTTGTCCTATCACAACAGATCCTGTTAAAGAGTCTGTTCCTTCTTATAGCCCCCCTTTATACTAAAAGTCCACTTTTCAGGTCTCTATCTCAGCTGAAACCATGACATCCTCTCAAACTAAGGCCTGCTGTGACAAGGCTGAAGGAGCTGACCCTTAGCTTGCTGAACTTTGGCAGCTGCCTGTCATCTCATGGGCCCATGGGACGCCCAAGGCCTGTCTGTCCAGCCCAGCCCAACCCAATGACTCCAGCCCACACCCCTCACCTTTACTTTTCATCCACAGTTTTTGTTGAGATGTATTGGCAGAGATTAATGAAGGTAGCAAATTATTTTATTTTGTGTAAAAATGCTTTTATTGTATTCTAGAAATCAGGGATGTGTACCCTGAAAAATTTAATTCAGAAATACCTTGAAAAAGTCTACTGTCCCCAACACAAAATTTAAAAAAAAAGAAAGAATATTCTATGAAATACAACTTCTCATATAACTTATTTTATTTATCTATCTATCTATTTATTTATTTATTTATTTATTTATTTATTTATTTGTAGAGACCTAGAAATTATTCGGGAGTATACTGAAGACAGAGATAATCTGGAAAGACAAATTGAAATACTTCAGTAAGTTCTCAGCTGTTCAGATGTATTTTTAACAAACATAGTTCCTATGTAGGTGTGCAGGTAAACATTTCTGTAGCTCTGCAAAAGACTGGGATGAGATTTGCGAAAAAATATCAAGTACTAAAATGGCTTCAGCTCTCACGCAAGGTAGTCTGCTGATCTATATAATTTCATCTTACATTTATGTTCTATGTACTTGAGTCAGACAGAATCAAAGAATCACAGAATCACCAAGGTTGGAAAAGACCTCCAATATCATCCAGTCCAACTGCTCACCTATCTCCAATAGGCCTTGGATTGTTAGAAAATGATGCTTGTCTCAGCTGTGCTGTCATACCAGTGTGACTGCAACAGGAGCAGTGGCTTCCTTTCATTTTGAATGAAGCAGGAAATACAGCCTTTGGCATGACTTGGAAATATACGGGCAAATTATGGCTATGCCATTAGAAGTCTTTTAGAATGCATATTCTCAATAAAAGATGGAAAATAGGTTGGTGCAAAGGGAATGGATCATCAGCACTGAACAACCCACTGCTTGGGATGGGGAACCTGCTGAGGTCAGTTTGCACAGGGCCAAGCACTTGTGCTGGTGGCTGACTCCCTCACTGCCCAGTGCTCCAATGGCGTGGAGCTAGTCTGTCTCCCATCCAAGTTTTGTGTTTCTCTCTGATGTTTTTGTTCAAGTTTTTCCTTTCCTAAAACAAAAAAAGGCGTATGAGATTCCACTAATACAAATACATTTAGAAGGCTGAATTCATTTGGAACGGTATTTGTTGCTTTTCTGATTTTTCCTTTTTGCCTAACATAGTTGTGCAAAAGTCAACTACTGTACCCCCCAGTTTTTGGCACCCCATCCACGTTCTTTTTATGCCTTCTAAAACCATACCTATTTTTTCTGCATTGCTAGTTACAGGAAGACCTAGGAAGACTTTACGGTGCTTTTTTTACATTCAGTCATTTGTTTCTGCAAAATTTCTTAACCCACATTAATACTTACTATTCATCTACAGCAGAATAAAACATTTTCTTTTAAAATGCATATATTTTTTTCAAATTTTATTTGCTTTATACTATATATTATATAGTTTTTAAGTTTAATTTGTTATACTTTCATAAGTTAAACTATATTTCCTTGTTAGATCAGCTAATAGAAAACTACATGACAGCAATGATGGTTTAAGAACTGCACTTGAAAACAGTTTCAGCAAGTTCAACAGATCATTGGTATGTAATTATAATTTTGCTATGTTTTATGAGTAGCTGTAAGAAATAACATGCCAAATATAAGTTGGTATGTATTCCATGAGTACTCTGAAAACTGATCTACATTCAGTGATCTTACTCTGGGATTATATTTTTGTGGTTGGATTTCAGTAGATTTTAATGCGCAACAACAGGGCTTTTGTTCCAGCAAAGCTTCAGGTGCTTTAGAAAATACTGAATTTGTACCCAAATGTACCTGATAAGGTGAACAAATTAGCAGTTTCTTTCACAGAGAAGGAAATGTGTCAGATTTGTCTATGTGGGATCACTTTATCACTGAAAACATAGATTTTCAGAAAACTACCTTCTTTGTAACAAGATCTGAACCTAACTTCAACTTCTGTCCAGGCAAGTCAGTGGGCTAACAACTAACAGAGGCTGTTGATGATAGTGATCTCACTCAGACCTTCTGGGGTTTTTTGGATTTTTTTTGGACATTTTTTGGAACTTTTCTGGTATTAGAAAATCTTCTAAACTTTAAAACCGTTAATTGGGCAAGCTCTTGCAAAGCTGGAAGTGCAAATAACTATTTAGACAGAATAATGGTTCTACAGTAACAATACTGTACAGGAAGATTAAGGACAGAATTTCCTTCTGACATGCCCCAAAACATACACAAGGAAAGCAAATTCTATCTCAGCTAGTGACGTTTCATTTTCTCACTAGTAGATAATGCACTATCAATGTAATAATCCTTTTGGAAATTCCATTTTTTTATAGTTGAATGTGGCCAGCAAGTCCAGCATTAAGGCAACAATGGAACCTAAATGGTGTATATAGTGGCCTTTAGACATCTAATTCTATTCAAGGAATGAAACTTATTTAAAAATAAGTGGTTGGTTATACATGAAAATGCACAGTAGTCATTCTGTTGATATACATTTTAATCATGATGAATATGATACTTATATTATGTTAATAAAACTTATTATGCATTTATTATTCATCTATCACAGCGGTTAGCAAATACCTCACCAGGAAGTACTATTTCTAGGAGCAGTCCCAAATGTAGTGGTGGACAGTCTCCTCTGAACCCGCGTTATGACAGGTAAGCCAGGTTTTCTTCTACTAAGTTTAAAAAGACCAGGTCATCACAAATGTCTTAGAAGATCAAATACTGTCAAATAAAAGAGAAAATAATTATTCCTGATTTGGAAGAAATATGTAACCATTGCATAAGATCCATAGTATGGTGAATTCAACAGCAATGTTTTCAATTACATCAGGAAGTTCGGGAAAATTTTATTCAGTAGTAATTAACTGTGAATTAACACAGAATTTAGACAACATCTTGCTGTTTTTAGTTTAATTCTAAATGTCCCATCTTTCCTCTGTTACCTGTGTAACAAACGTTGTTACTGGTCAGAGCTCCTTTTGTTTTGTACCTACTGAATGAAAGTCATGGAATCGTAGAATCACAGAATCATAGAATTGCTCAGGTTGGAAAAGACCTTCAAGATCATCAAGTCCAACCACAGCTTAACCATACTACCCCAACTCTAACAACCCTCCACTAAATCATGTCCCTGAGCACCACATCCAGACAATTTTTGAACACGTCCAGGGATGGTGATTCAACCACCTCCCTGGGGAGCCTATTCCAGTGCTTAGCAACCCTTTCTGTAAAGAAGTGTTTCCTGATATCCAACCTAAACTTACTGTGGCACAACTTGAGACCATTTCCCCTCCTCCTGTCACGTGTCAATAGTGAGAAGAGACCAACCCCGCTCTCCCTGTAAGCACCTTTCAGGTATCGAAAGAGAGCAATAAGGTCTCCCCTCAACCTCTTCTTACCCAGACTAAACAGCCCCAGTTCCGTCAGTCTCTCCTTGTAGGGCATATTCTCCAAGCCCTTCACCAGCTTTGTTGCCCTTCTTTGGTGAGATCATGGTCAGATCATTGCAGGGGCTCTCATTGATATTGCAGAGATCTGGATTCAAATTTGAGTGCTCTAGATCATGCTATTTTGTGAAAATTTTTATTTCATATTTATTATTTGAAAAAACAGGAAATGCTATTAAAAATTTGTGTCCTTATTCAATTCATAAATTTACCTTATTGTTCTTTTAGCGTTACTTCAAACCCTATGGGGCTAGAGTTGATAGTAGCCTGTGTTTTATGTTTTTCCGGTGAGATGCAAATCTTTAGTAGGGATTAAATTGGCTTCTACTTTGCACTAATAATATCCGTATCTGTTCAGAAATGCTGTTCTGCTATCTCTTTGTGTTTGCAGGATACAAAATTTTGCTTGTCACAAAGTGATTCCTTCTGCTGAATACAGATAATACTCTATTGGGAAATTTTGAGAGATGCAATCATATCTAAGTTGTATATTTGATTGAATAATTTTCTGAAGTTAGGGAAAAATTAATTAAAATCTCTCTGGATGTTTAGAATATACAGCCATAGAATATCCTGAGTTGGAAGGGACCCACAAGGATCATTAAGTCCAACCCCTGGCTCCACAAAGGACCACTCAAATGCAAATGATCTTTCACCTGTGACAGATTGGGGCCATGCCCACTGCCCTGGGCGTCCCATTCCATGCCCACCACCCTCTGGCACAAAACCTGTCCCTGGCCCCCAACTGCCCCTCCCTTGACACACCTCTGTGCCATTCCCTTGGGCCCTTTCACTGTTACATAGGAGCAGAGCTCAGCGCTGCCCCTCTGCTTCCTGTGAGGAGCTGCAGCTGCCATGAGGCCTCCCCTCAACCTGCTCTGGGCTGAGCAGACCCAAGGACCTCAGCTGCTCAGAATCACAGGATCACAGAACAGTAGGATTTGGAAGGAGCCTTTGGTGATCATCTAGTCCAAATGATATGATGCTAACTCAAATACACCAATATGGAATAGGAATTTCCCCCCTTCCTGGTCAACCAAACTACACCATGCCATCAGGCCCTTCCCCATTTCTGTAGCCCTCCTTTGGATCCTCTCTAATACCATCTTATGTTGTGGCACCCAAAGTTGCACCCAGTGCTGGAGGTGAGGCAACCCAGCACAGAGTGGGACAACCACTTCCCTCACCCAGCAGTGCTGGGCCTGATGTACTGCAGGGTATGGCTGTCCCTTCTGGCTGCCAGGGCGCACTGCTGGCTCACATTTAAGTTATCACCAACCAGAACACCCAGATCCCTTTTTGCAAGGGGTTTCACCAGCCCCTCACCCCCCAGTCTGCTTGTAGAGCCAGGTCTGCCCCATTCCAGGTGCATAACCCAGCACTTTCTCTCCTTCATGCAGACGGTGACCACCCTCAAATTTGTCCAGATCTTGGTGCAAGGCCTCACTACCCCCAGGGTAGTCAACACTCCTCTCAGCTTAGCATCATCCACAAATTTAACTTAATACAACTTCCATGTCTTTATTGGAATCAACAGTGAAAACATTAAAGAGAAATGGCCTTAAAATGGAGCCCTGCAGAATCCCATTGGTGACAAGCAGGGCAATTCTTGGGTCTTGGGAGGCCATAGCCTCCCCTCACCCAATACAGCTAAGTTTTGGTTGTCATGGGACATTCTTAGGGTCACATTGTCTTGGTCTTACGATGTCTTGAGCCACTTCCCTGCCAACCGCTATAAATATGGGGACCCTGACAACAGAACACCACTCGCTGACCGACTTGTGGCTAGGAAGCACAGACTTGAGGCTAGGAACTCCTTAGATAGACCCTTCCCTCCCACTGTGGGAACCTGTGTGGAGGAGGATCCATTCAAAGAATCTTCGGCTTCTATGGAGCAGCAGCGAGCCCAAGCCAGTGGAAGCAGAGCCACTGGAGAGTGACGTTGAGCTCATGGAGGTGGACCTTTCTCCAGAGGACGAACCGATGGAGGTGGATCCATGTCCATCAGGCCTGAGCAACCACTATAGCATTATGCTTGCTTGGAGATGTCACTGTAGCCATTGGCAGTGCAGCAGGGGCTTTCGATTTCCATCTTGGCGTTGAAGAGTCACCATTAGCCAGAGAGCCCCTGGGCCAGCTGCTGCTCCCTAGAAGACCTTCTTCCCCATCCACATAGTGGTGTCCTTCTACTTTAGACAAGAGTTTATGTGGAAGGAATAAAACTTAATGGGCATGATTAGGCATGTTATTAGACATGATTTAGTAGTGTCAAAAGAAAAAAAAGATATGAATGTCTCAAAATCTGCTAATTTTCAATAGTTTTTCACCTGATCATCATTATGAAATACTGATTTGTATTCAAACATGTTAGAAGAAATTTACATTAGTAAGTACCTTTTTTTCTTCTTTAACTTCACAATGCATCTAGATCTAACTTGCTTGAAGTGCGTTTGAAATTCCTAGTATTGAATCCCTGCTTCAGAGAGGCTGAAAACTCACTAATAAAGGCTTTTATTTCAGTGAATCTCTAACAAGCTTGACTTTGTTACAGCGTGCACCCTTCATTTGTATTTCACTGATTTGCTATAGGCTAGCAGATATGTGAATACAAAGAGCGTGAATACTGTGATATTCCACAATAAATATAGTGCTTGTTCCTATCATTATTCATTAGCCTGCAAAGATAACCTGCATGTTACTGTGTGGTACAATGAAGTCTCTAACAACCCTATATGTTGGCTCTTCCATGGTATGCACTGGAAGTTCCCAGCCCCTCTGGCAGCAGTCTTCATAGAGTGTTGTTGATATTGTCTATTGTTGCAGTGAAGTGCTTCACATGTGTTTCCATAAGACAAAGTGAAATGGATTGTTTTCGGCATATAAATAAACACTCTTACAGAGATTTACGCATTAAGTTTTTAATCTGAGCATCCAAGAACTGTTCTTAAAAAAAATTACAAATGCAAAATAATATAGTACCATATGTGTTAAATATTACATTTAGCATTTGTAGGTATTCAACATTCTAGAATGGTGTAGATTTTGTTGGAAAAAAAAAACAACCAAAAAATTGTGAAATAAATCTACTTGTTCTGTTGTTCTTATTTTTCAATGCTTGCTTTTTAGGTCATCTCCATCTTGTGTGGATGAAGATTACTATTCTTTAGCCCTTTGTGACCCCATGCAAAGAATAAACAGTGAAGTTGACAGCTTACCTGAGAGCTGTTTTGACAGTGGTTTGTCCACCCTGAGAGATTCAAATGAATATGATTCAGAGGTGGAATACAGGCATCAAAGAATTTTTCAAAGACCACAGTGTATGCAAGAAAACTATGGTGGTGATGCTTCTGATACAGATGTAAGTACCAGACTTAACTGCCTCTCTAGGAATCACCTTTGGTTAGAGGCAAGAATGAGATGGGTCTTTGCCAGTTGACCATATAGAACTGAGTATGTGGATTATACATACTTAAGCAAAATCAGAGGTTGACTTTTGTAACATTCTTAAATAGTTACTCCTTTAAAGGAAAATGTATGTTTTGATTTCCATTGGTAGTTCTTTTTTTTAAGTATATTTACTATTTTTGAAGATTGTTGAACAGTTTTAAAAAGGAGCTCTTTTTCTAATGACTTAAAAGCAGGTACTATAGAAGTAAAATAGCTTTTGGTTCAGATTTTTGTGCTGTTCTACAGCAGTGAATGAAAAAATCATGTATACGAGAGCTTGTTATTAACAGCATTGAGAGTAATGTCTTGTAGGGAAACACTTTTTTGTTTAACAACCTTTGAAGTTACTGCTTTTTTTCAGTTATTTTCAAAGTTGAAATTTTCCCTATGGAAATTTTCTTTACCTGGAAACTTCCAGTAAAGTGTGTGTCCCAAACAGCCAGCACATTTAAGGACAGAATGTAGGCTGTAATAGACAGCAAATGTGGTTCCATTAGTGTTTGGAACCACAGAATCATAGAATGGCTTAGGTCGGGAACTTCAAAGATCACCTAGTTCCAATGCCTGTGCTGTGGGCAGGAATGCCAACCACCAGATCAGGCTGCCCAGAAACCAGACAAGAGTGGCCTTGAGCACCTCCAGGGCAGGGTCATCCATGATTTCTTTGGGCAGGCTGTTCCAGTGCCTCACCACCTTTTCTCTGAGTGAAGAATTTCTTCCTGACATCTAACCTAAACTTCCCCATTTTCAGTTTAAATCCCCTCCCCCTGTCCTATACCTGTGTGAAATATTGGCACCCCTCCTGTCTTAGGCTGTACTTAAGCTGCTCTTAAGTACTGGAAAATTGCAGTGAGATCTCCCAAGTTAAACAATCCCAGCTCCCTCAAACTTAAATAGCAGAGGTGCTCCAGTCCTCTGATTGTCTTTGTGGCCTTCCTCTGGACCCACTCCAACAGCTCCACATCCTTCCTGTGCTGGGGGTCCCAGCACCGGACACAGTACTCCAGATGGAGCCTCACAAGGGCAGAACAGAGGTGGACAATCACCCCCCTATCCCTGCTAGCCACCCCTCTTTTGATGCAGCTCAGGATACCATTGACCTTCCAGTCTGCAAGTACACACTGCTTGCGCATTTTAGGCTTTTCATCTACCAGGACCCCCAAGTCCTTCCTGGCAGGGCTGCTATCAAAGAGTTCATCTCTAAGTCTGTACTCGTATCTAGGATTGTCTCCACTCTTGAACTTGGCTTTATTGATTAGATTCATTAGATTCTCATGGGCCCACTTTTCAAGCCTGTCTACGTCCCTCTGGATGGCATCCCCTCCTTCTTTTGTATTGGCTGCACCACTCATCTTTGTGTTATCAGCAAAATTACTGAGGGTACACGATCTCATGCTCTAAGTCATTGATAAAAATCTTGAAGAGCACTTGTCCCAAGACAGAACCCTGAGGGGCACTGCTTGTGAGTGGTTTCCAACTGGATGAAGAGCAATCGATAACAACTCTCTGCCTACAAGCATCCATCTAGTTCTTTTTCCACTTAGTAGTTCACCCTTCAAATCCACCTCTCTCCAATTTAGAGATAAGGACTTGATGTAGGACCATGTCAAAGGCCTTGCACAAGTTCAGGTAGTTTGTGTCAGTTGCCTTTCCTTTGTCCACCAACGCCATCACTCCGTCGTTGAAGACCAAAGAAGTTCATAGAACCAAGAAGATCATACTCTTTAGAATTTGCTAGTGTGCTAAAAGGTACATGTAGGAGACTACTGAATACTGATTGTTATTTGTTTGGTTCAGAGAGTATGTGACTTAAGACAGCTGTTTAGATTTTCATAAAGAAGAAGTGAAAAATTATGGAGTTTCAGCCGGAATTACACTGTTAAGTTAGGTTCGTTATTTAATCCAAACTATTAAAACAAAGGTTTCAATCAGTTTTAGCTGTGTCATTGCAAGCAGAAAGCATATTTTTGTACTGAACTTAATATGTTGACTTATACTTTCAGGTTCCTGAGATCAGGGATGAAGAAGCATACAGTCCTGATAACAGCAGTACAATATTAGATTGGAAATCCTCAAGACCAGTAAGTCGAAGCAGCTCAGTAGCTTCAACAAGGAAATACGTATATGCTCTTACTCCTCAGGTAACCAGTTCTCTAGGGAAAAACAAAACAAAACAAAAAAACAAGCAAGCAAACAAAAAATGAATTGTATTTGAATTAGTTTTATATGAGATGAATCAGGTGGGTTTTTTTTTTTCTTTTTTTTTTTCTTTTTTAGTCAGATGCAACAGAATGTACTCCAAAATACCCAAGTTCAGAGAAGGCTTACAAGATCATTCTTGCCGGGGATGCAGCGGTTGGAAAATCTAGTTTCCTTATGAGACTTTGCAAGAATGAATTCAGAGGCAACACGAGCGCAACCCTTGGTACGGTTGTTGATCTTCTTAAATACTAAAGTGAATATTGCTGTTGATATTCAGAGGTAGTGGATGAAGGGATTACCCCCTGTGATTGCTAGGTTTTTCTGAATATGCTTGCAGTCTTTAGGTGGTGAGCTCTAATTGAGCACTAAAGCATAGAACTGGCTAACCAGAATTTGGAGTGGACAGTGGGATTGAACTCTGAATCTAGCTGTTGTTTGTGAAGCTTGAAGTCTGTTGCTGAACAAATCAAAGTACCAGTAAAGGGAGTTTCAGTGTAAAGAACTTACTTATGTCCAGGCCTTTTCACAGTTTTTGTGGCCACCTGGTCTTCTAATTCTTTAGTCTTGCACAATATCCTTTAATGTCTCTTGTATTGTTCTTTATCTTCATTTCTTCAAAGTGTTATTGGAACTGGAGGGATTTCTGACTGGCTTATTGTGTATATTGCTCTACCTGCCAGATGACAAACTTGACTTACTGTTTCCAAAGATGGAATATTTGCTTTCCAATCAAGTCATAGTTATGTATTTGTTTTATTGGCTCAAACTTAGGATTTTTGTTATATTGTTGTTATAATTTATTTTTCCCGTCGTTGGGATTTGAAATAAAGTCTGTCTTATAAAACACTTTCACCTATAGAAGTGTTTTGCAAAATGAAGCACAGATGGATCTTGTTTGTTGATCATAATGCTAAATTTTTATCAATGTTTCTGGGAAAATATTTGGTTCAAATATTCCTTTAAATGTTTTTCTGAAGACAAATATGTGCTTCCACATTCAGGGGATTATTGCAGTTCAGCACTATTTGAGTGAATCTATCTAGTACAAGCAATGTAGTTTGAGATAACTGCCGTATCTTCTTATATGCAGCATAACATTTTACTTTCTGTGGATTTTTTAAGGTTGTTAATGTTTTTTCTTAGACTGTATAAAATTATTCTTTTCAGGTGTTGATTTTCAAATGAAAAGGTTAATTGTTGATGGAGAACCTACAGTGCTACAGCTGTGGGACACAGCTGGGCAGGAGAGGTTAGTGACTACCTACAACTTAAGTCATTTCAGTGTTTTGTTTTTTTTCTAAATTAAATTTGGAATTTTTCATCTAGATAAAAAAACTAAATCCAATAAATACCACAAGTACTGATTGTAAGTAAGTCATTATGACCATATGTGGATGTCTGTAGGAAGATGTAAATGTGTGCAGCTGAGAATCTGAGGCAGGTGGAATATTTATTTGTTAACTTTGGTGATGCCTGAGATAATCTTTCCTCTCCACAGAGAGAACTAGATGAGGTTCAACATAGCGTAAATTAATTACTTTCATCTGTCTCTCTCCTGCAATACAAAAAGATGGAGTAGATGTAAACTGTTCCTTCCATTTTTATCCTGTTGCTGTCTTTGTTCTTACAGATCTGCATTTCTGACAGGTTTATATTTGAGATACTCTTACATTTTCCTTGAAATTCCTGATCATGATTTGCATTGAATTTAGTATATGAAAAATCTTTCTTCTCCTGGAGACTCAAAAAATGTACAGGAGAACTGTGCAGGTTACTAAGTATGCAACTAAAGTTCTTTGATTTTCTATGTAGAATTTTCAAAAAATCCCGTCACTTACTTGCAGAGCCATTACTTTACTGACATCTTGTAGGGCTCATTACGAATTTAATCTAAGATCTTGAAAGTCACGGAATCATAGAATCACAAAAGTTGGAAAGGACCTCTACGATCATCAAGTCCAACTGTCCACATTTTCTGCTAAACCATGTCCCTCAGTGCAACATCCAAATACTTCTTGAACACCTCCTGGGTCAGTGACTCTACCACCTCCCTGGGCAGCCTATTCCAGTGTCTGACCACTCTCAGAGAAGTACTTCTTAATATCCAACCTGAATCACCTCTGGTGTAACTTGAGGCCATTCCCTGTAGTCCTGTGGCTAGTTACATGGGAGAAGAGGCCAACACCCACCTCACTACAGCCTCCCTTCAGGTAGTCGTAGAGGGTAAACCCCTCAGTCTCCTGTTCTACAGACTACATAATCCCATCTGCCTGAGCTGCTCCTTATAAGGCCCGTGCTCCAGATTCTTCACTGGTGTTATTGCCCTTTGAACATGCTCCAGGGCCTCAGCGTCCTTCTGTAGTGAGGGGCCCAAAACTGAACACAGCACTCGAAGTGCGACCTTACCAGTGCTGAGTACAGAGATGATCACTTCCCTGCTCCTGCTGGCAACGCTATTTCTGATACAAGCCAGGATGCCATTGGCCTTCTTGGCCACCTGGGTACTCTGCTGGATAGTGTTTAGCGGAGGGTCAATAGACACTCGCAGGTCCATTTCCTCTACAGTCTTCCAGCCACTCTGCCCTAAGCCTGTAGCATTGCTTGGGGTTGTTGTGGTTAAAGTGCAGAACCTGCACTTGGTCTTGTTGAACTTTATTCCACTGGCCTCAGCCCAGCAATCCAACCTGTCCAGATCCCTCTTTAGGGCCTTCCTAACCGAGGCAGATCAGCGCTTCCTGCTGACTTGGTGTCATCTACAAACTTACTGAGGGTGCACTCAGTGCCCTCATCCAGTTCATCAATAAAAATACTGAACAGCACAGATCCAAGTCAGTTTTATCTGTTCAGCGGCAAAGCTCTGTACTGGTCTGTGTATATTTACTTTTGCCTAGAAGAGTGTTTATGTGACAAAGAAAGGTGGAGACACAATCATTCTCCTCCCACATATTAAGTTTGTAAAGAATATTTTAATGTGTAATGTAATTACCTAGTTGTTGTACAGTTGTGAAGTAGATTGTGCTGTGTTAAAAGATGATTATAACTGATGAATTAATTCCTGGAGTTAATTCCTGGGAGTTTGTTGCTTCATATTTTTTTAAAATGTAGCAGAGTAATCCACTCTGCTACACTCTGCAGTGTAACTCCTTAGCCTTACTGAAGTCTTTTTTTTTTTTCCTGAAAGATTTCGAAGTATTGCTAAATCGTATTTCAGAAGAGCAGACGGTGTCTTACTCTTATATGATGTAACATGTGAAAAAAGCTTTCTTAATGTGAGAGAATGGGTTGATATGATTGGGGTAAGTACCTTAAATACCTGCAACTTTAAAACTATTTTTCATTGCTCTAATGTCTGACTATCTGAAGAAAGATAAAATGGAAAGCCTATTCTTTGCTTTAGAATTCCAGACACCTTTTAGATTGTTTTGTTTAATAGGTAAAACTCAAGTATCTAAGGAATTAGCCAAACTGCAGTCTCTTGTGTAAGTGCAAGCTAAATGGAAGTTCTAATAGTACTAAAGAATATTCTTATATGCTTAGTGTTAAAATGAATGCATTTTTTTATATGGAAGATTATCACTGTTCCCATTCACTTCCTTTTGGAAGAAACATGAGAGACCATTTCAGATACCTTCCTGTGGATGGCTGGATTCTCTGGAGCTTCTGCATTTTAAATCAATATATTAAATTCTGTAAACTAGCCATTCTCCAACTGAAAATTTCAGTATTTCTATCTGCTACTACTTGCTTATTTTAATACAAATTTGAATTTGATGAAAAGAACTTTTCTATTGTACCACAGTTGTTTAATTGGAGGGAAAATGTAAGGAAAATTCCTCTTCTTAAGGCATTTTTTTTTTTAAATAGTAAAATAGAAGATAATCACTCTTCCTACAGTAGTTTTGTCATAAGGCGTTTAGATATGATGACTATTTCCTCTAGAACATTAAATTTATGCTTGTGTAGCTGGGTTTATGAGTATGGATGTGCATATATGCAGGCTGATGTTGAAACTGTCTTCTTGAAGTATGTACTCTCTCTGACCAGTTATGTAACATAAAATTATGTTTTTTTTGGTAGCGCATATGAATTTTTGTGGAAAGGAAGTTATTATGGCATGATGCTAGTTAACTTTTTTTATTCTGAGATTTTTAGCAATAAGGAAACAAAAATTTCTTTACAGGATGCAACTCACGAGAATATTCCAATTATGATGGTAGGAAACAAAGCAGATCTTCGCCAAGCAGTTACAGAACAAGGGCAAAGTTGCGTACCTATAAACTGTGGAGAAAAGCTGGCTATGGTAAGATCTGTGACTATCTTTTCAGCATAAGATTGTTTCAATAACAGTCTGAAAACTCTGTGAATAACTTGTAAACAGATGTCATTTACTGGTCACATGTTCAGATCTAATTATTAGGATTCATGAACAACTTTCATGAAAGGTTTATTTATTTTGATGGTCCTTGTTGAGCTAAATTTTGCCTTGGTGCAGCTGAGCTGAACTTTTTTATTTTCTCAGATATTCTTCTCAGCCTTCATGTTTCTAAGGTAAATGGACTAGGAGACAAAGTTTTTTAACCTCCAATAAGAAATTGGCAATAGAATTTTGCTAGTGGCCAAAAGGGCCAATGGCATACTGAGGTGTATAAAAAAGAGCGTTGCCAGCAGGTCGAGGGAGGTGATCCTCCCCCTCTACTCTGCCCTGGTAAGGCCTCATCTGGAGTACTGTGTCCAGTTCCGGGCTCCCCAGTATAAAAAAGACAGGGATCTCTTGGAAAGAGTCCAGCGGAGGGCCACAAAGATGGTGAAGGGCCTGGAGCATCTCCCCTATGAGGAACGACTAAGTGAACTGGGTCTGTTTAGCCTTGAGAAAAGAAGGCTGAGAGGGGATTTGATCCAGGTTTATAAATACCTGAGGTGTGGGGGCCATAGTGGTGAAGCTGGACTCTTTTCAGTAGTGCATGGGGACAGGACAAGGGGAAATGGGATGAAGTTAGAGTATAGGAAGTTCTGCACGAATGTGCGCAAGAACTTCTTTACGGTGAGGGTGACGGAGCACTGGAACAGGCTGCGCAGGGGGGTTGTGGAGTCTCCTTCTCTGGAGATATTCAAGACCCGCCTGGACGCCTACCTGTGCAACCTGGTGTAGGGAACCTGCTTTGGCAGGGGGGTTGGACTCAATGATCTCTGGAGGTCCCTTCCAACCCCTACAATTCTGTGATTCTGTGAATCTTAGCCTGTCTTGAATTATACAATATGTTGAGTTCTGAGGACTCACAAGGATTATCAGATCCATCTCCTGTCTCCACATAGAATCATCCAAAATTCAAACCGTATTTCTGAGGGCACTGTCCAAATTATTCTAGAACTCTGGCAGGATTGGTGCCATGACCACTGTAAAGGGGTGTCTTTTCCAGTTACTATGGTTTCACCCAGATGGACAGCTGAATTCACCATGACTACTCTTAAAGGAAGTTGGAAGGAGAAAATATGAAGGAAAAAGAAGGCTTATGTGTCGAGATAAGGATAATTTAACTAAAGGGAAAATTCAGAAACAAACAAACAAACATGCAAAAAAGCCATACAGAAGCAGAGAGGGAGAGTGAGCATGTTTTCTGGTTTTCCCATTAGTAAGCAGTTTCTGGCCATGTCTTGGGAAGCAGGGCCCCCATATGCATGGCAGTTTTTTGTGAGGACAGTTTTTTTTCATAATGAGACATCCCTCTGGCCTGCCCTCTTTTCTTTCCCCTCTTTTCCTGATTTTACTGCTGAGTATGACGTATGGTATGGTATGACATATCCTTTTACTTTGTTTAGGTCAGCTTTCCTCAATGTATTTGTTTTGCTTGGAGTAATTTGGAGACAATCTTTATGCTGTGCTTTGTTCAGCAATAATAAAACATTGGTGTGATATCAACACTGTTCTTGCTACAAATACAGAGCTCAGTGCTATATGGGCTGCTGTGAGGAAAGTTAACTCCATCTCATCCAGACCAAATACACCAGTATGAGCTTCATGCTATGTAGCCCCATCCCATTCCCTTGGATTCTGTCACTGCCACCCGAGAGCAGAGCTCAGCGCTGTCCCTCCGCTCCCCGTGAGGAGCTGCAGCTGCCATGAGGCCCCTCATCCTGCCCTGCTCTGGGCTGAACAGACCCAGGGACTTCAGCCACCCCAAATAGTTCTTCTCAAGACTCTTTGCCATCTTTCTCTTCTGCTAAATTGCTTGTACAATTTATTTTATCAGGACAGGTAGCATGGCTGATAATTATTGTTGATAATTATGGAATTATGTTTCTTGTTAAGCTGTAGGTTGAGCTAGAATACTGGAATGATGCAGATTATGAGTGGTTGACAGGCTGAATTCAGTAACCTGTCCTAGCAACCCTTACTGTTTTGGAGTCTTCTGGACAAAAAGTTTGAGTTCAGACATTGAGCCTATTATATGTCTTTAACTCAGTTTGTTAATTCAGAATATACTAAATATAAAATAATTTACTAAATACGTACTAATATAACTAAATGTTGCTGTTACAGTAAAAATTACATTTAAAAAGCAATTTGTTTTTCTGTACTGAAGTGAATATATTGCAGAATGAGGAATACCAGAGGATATCCTGTTCATTTAAATGTATGTGTAGTCACGCCTTTCATTATTGAGGAAATCTTTTTTAGTTAAATATACATATCCAAATCAGATTGATTTCAGATGAGTTAGCTCAACGTCTTAATTTTTGCTCACAGACTTATAATGCTCTATTCTGTGAAACAAGTGCTAAAGATGGATCTAATATCGTAGAAGCAGTTCTTCATCTTGCTCGGTAAGTAGTCATTTTTCTATTTTCAAAAAAGCACAGCTGACTATATTTTATAAAATGGACATTATATATAAACTTATGTACAAAGACATGCGTGTATGTATTTAAAATTGTCCCAACATGAAGTTCAATGAATGAAATTAGAAAACAAATGCCATGTTGAATCTTTATAGAGAAACGTGAGGCAGGTTTTATTCTCAGTACAGACAGGGGTTTTTCTTACAGGTGTTAAATGGTTGTCTTATTCATTGGTATTTAATTTAGTGCTTAGTTATGGACCTAACAATTTAAAACTTGGTTGGTGAATGAATAATATGTTTAATGGGACATGGATTTACTTTCTTAATTCTTTCATATGCATAGATAAATTTCTAATACTTACAGTTATTCATATAATTAACTCTTAATTCTATCATATCTGCTAATACATATCCACTTTTATTCCTGATCATTCTAATCTCACATATTTTCTTTGATGTCACTTTCTCTAAGTTATTTAAAAGACAGAACTCTGCATTTCATCCATTTAGCAATGTGGTATTTCTGTGAAGAAGAGTGAACAAAACATTATGTTTTTACAACTTTTCCAAACTCTTCTGTGCTACAGCATTTTGAGAGGCTGGCAGTAAGAAATCCTCAAGCTCAGATTTTTCAGTTTTAGTTGTCAAAGTCAAGGCTACAATTACAATTAGATTGATTTTGTAAAAAACAAAACTTAGCTCATGCAATAATCAAACTTTATGACATCTGGTCAGTATTTGTTTATTCAGTGTTAAAATATGGCCTGAATAAAAATACTGGCTTTTTGGACATCATCATTGATTCTTCACATTTGGTTTTCAAGAACACATGTATTTCCAAGAAAACAGCTCCACTGGAGATGCTGCAAGAGCACAGGTGTTTTGTTTTTGTGTTAGCATCAAAATTAATTGCTGATTTGAATGACTCATTTCCAGGAACCTGTGACTTATAAAATTAGACAGCATACTTAACATAGTTACATAACGTTAATCACAGTTGGAAAATTCTCTCTAATATTTAAACATGATAGCTTTGTTTGACTGCCTCAAGGATAAAAATGTTTTGGCAGTTGTAGCATTTCTTTTCAGAGCCTCCGAAGTTTTTTTTCTTTGGTAGGCTCATAGTTCTTAAAATGCTGTAGATATTAGCCTTGTTCTGGAATGGATGGCTGCCATTTCTTGAGTTTAGTAATACTTATTCTTAGAAAGAAACATTTTATTTTGAAGTAAAAAAAATTCTAAAAAAACATATCATTAGAGTAGATAGTCCTCTAGACTAACCTGTTACTTCTTTGTGGGATTCCTTTCTCCTATTGTTTGTTTTGTTGAATAATATGATGCTTTGAATTTAAAATTGTCCCAGCTTCATGAATTTATTCTACTGATACAAGGAGGACATAAATTATGCATATATATATATATATATAATACATATACATATTAGTAGGAAATTCTAGCACTTGCTTTCGAGTTTCTAGGAGGCCCTATCACAGTGGGCCAGAAAAGATACAGAATTTCTCGTACATACCCAACTTTTAAGTCTGCGTACAAAACATCCAGTTTGTGTTTTTCCTCTGAGTGTGAATTCACACTTGAAATTGCAGTTGTTTAGTTTATTGTTTTTTTATTTTCAGCTTTGAATGTAACCTGTTATAGTAATATGCTGAAGCAAAAACATTAAAGAAAAATGAGCTAAAGAAAATAAAAGGGAAAAAAGAACACTGTGTGGTTCTTACATATCAGAAACCTTATGTACAGTGATTTGTATGGAAATGCTGATTCAATTTCCCGAATGAAATCTTAGAAGACATGTTGATTCTGTGGACTAAAAATTGTATTAATATTTTCCTGGGAGTTAGCTGTGTAAGATATACTGGAAAAAGCAAAATAGTGAACTTGAGCTTCAGTAAGAATACAATAATTGACTGCATTTTTATTGTGTGTTTGGTTTCTCTCTCTCTCTCTCTCTCTTTTTCTTTTTTTTTTTTTTCCCCACAGTGAAGTGAGAAAACGAAGTGATAATGAAGATGATACGAGGTCAGTAACCAAACTGGCTGGGACGCCTGTCAAAAAATCAGCACTCACAAAAAACTGTTGCAATATTTAAGCCACAGACTCTTTTCCTGGCATAAGCAATTTGTATATTTAAAGAAAAAAAAAAAAAAAAAGAAAGAAAAATGAAGGAGTTCAGTTATGTATTCTTTTTGCTATGGATTTATACATTTGTGTGTTTAGAAGTGGGACATCATGGAAAAAATCCAGACACTAGTTTCTACTGATCCACATTTATACACTTGCTTGACCCTCAGTCTCTGTTTTCATTCTTCTTAAGCAACGAAATTCAATGAAGCAAGCTCTGAATCAATGCTACACTAGTCAGTGCATTAAATACCGTAATGTATTTTATCTTCTTTACCTGCTTGTTTCTTTATGGGCTCATTATTTCTTACAGAATATGATAGGACAGTATCATATATCACTCACAGGAACAGAAAGAGAAGTTCTGACAAGAACGTGAATTAATTCAATCTTTTTGCTTGCATCTGTGTATCTAGTTTTTTGAAGGCCTTACACATTCATGAAAAATTTCCCAAGAAAACTCTAAGCCATTAAAATATTGCCTAGTTACAGGTAAATCAAGATCAAGACAAAAAGTGGAGTGGTTTATCAGAAGACAGTGGCAGGTATGTAGGCTACTGGTGTAATTTTACAGCAGTGGGTTAGAATTTATTTGAAGAGCCGGGATTTGACTGGGAGCTGAAAAGTAGACTTTATTTCTAATCCTAGACAACTCAATAGAGAAAGGAACATTTGCATGGACCATTACAGTTCCAAATTCTAGACAGACCTATAATACTTGTGATATGCAGGATGAGATGAAATAATTTTTCAGTACCCTTCTGTTTGTTTAGACTAGATCACTGACAGTGTAGTAGAGAGATGTGGATTGTAACTTTCCTGTGTTTTTCAAAAGCTTTTCATTCAGACATTAATTGAGGGATTGTAATGTTACCAAGAAGTCTGTTCTAATGTATATTCTTCATGCGTTTTTAAAGTTTTAGGTGAAAGAATTACTGCATGCACACAAGCATCTGTATGAACTGTTCATTAAAAGAAACTGCTGGAATGAATGGCAGCCACTTTTGTTAATGGGAATATTGTTGCCTAACTGTAAAAAATTTCCAAGATACTCAGCAGAGAATGATAGTTTTAGGTGCAAGGGTTTCTAAGATCTGAGTTATTACTGCTTATCATAGCACCCAACATTCATAAAATGTGGTAGAAATTGTAGGTATTTCTATCATCATCATCAGTCATAGAATTGCTGACTTGTAGAATGGCTTGGATTTGGAGGGGACCCTCTGCCATAGGCAGGGTTGCCACCCACGCCAGATCAAGCTGCTCAGGGCACCAGGGATGGGACATGTGTTCCTGTGCCTCACCACTCTGAGAAAAACATTTCCCCCAACAATGAATCTAAATCTCTCATTATTTTTTTAAAAATAAACCACTATGTAAAAATGCAAATCTGTTTCCCCTTTTTGATACCATCTGCTGCTGCCAAGAACAATTTGGCTGTGGTAACAGTAGCTGAATAGATCGTGTAATTTCAGTCGCTGTGGTCTGCTGAAAGATCACTGTCTACCTTCTTCTCTTCAACAGTGTAATTCATTGTAGGGTGCCCCTGACTAATGTGGCTTTCAGATCTTTAAATTTAGCACTGTGTGTGCGTGTGCAGTAATTCCTTTCACAGCTGAGGTTCTTTTCATACAGAATGGTGTGTGAAGGCTCATACTCTGTGGAGAACGAGGTTGAAGGACATGAGTTCAGGGACTTACTTTTTTTCTCTCTCCTGGATTGGGCCGTGGGTACTTTGGATACTTTTTCTCATTTATTTTAATGAGCAAAATCTATCCTGTGTTGTTCGGCCAATCTATATAAACATAATCACTTTTTGTAAGCTACGTAATTTTCATGTGTGTCTTGTAAAGCAACAGTGTTTTATTTTTAAATAAGATTCAGGGTTGGAAACTGATAACAAAGTTTTACCTTGGAGTAGTTTTATGATCAATGTATGAATTACTGGAAAAAGCACTACTGAATGGGGATATAGCTATTGCTCAGTTGGAACTGTTTTTAGAAATTCTGTGTTGATCAGCTCCATCAAGTCTGAATATTCACGTACTACCAGGTAGAATGAATTTGTGTTAAAGCGAAAGAACTTGGAAAAAACCCCACACATTAATTTCAACGTAGAAAAAAAAGCATGCATTTAAACATGGAAATAAGAAATATTTAAGGTTTTCCATTGTTCTGCTTTAAAAAGTTACCTTGCCTTCTACCTGAAATGTAAAGTGACAAATATCAGCTTTATGCTCTGACATAGTTGCACTATTGTACTTTAAATGTTTTTATTGTTTTACACAGTACTTGAGAACTATTCATTTAATCATACAAAGCTATTTTTTTAGTGGATATATTCCCTTAATACATGTATTTATTCAGAAAGGAGAGGTTTTTCATGCCTTTCCTCACAATCTGTAAATATATATATTTTTTTCAGTTGATATGGAAGTATTATTTTGTCCTGTACTGTTTTTGACCTTTTCTAATTGTGGCATAGTGCACATTTCTAAGGCGAGAATTTCTGTTAAGACTCTCTGGAACTGTTGGGATCAAATGAGTGTTCTAACCACCCTGTGGCTTACATTAGTGCTTTAATGCTGCATGTTTGGTTAATTATTCTTGAATATGTAATTATGGCCTAACACGGATTAAAGTTTTCAGTGTATCTATTTTTGTACCGACCGTAAAATTCTCTATTGATTTAGGAAAAATAAGTAACACTTACGTTTCTGTATGCCTGTTAAAATGTGTTCCAAGGAAAATAAAGGCTACTCCTTCAAGGAGCAGCATGCAGATGTGCACCGCTGCAAACACCCAGTTCAGCTAATAGAGTCTGTGCCAGAACAAGTGATCTCTTAAAGTATAGGTCCTTACACAAAAGTTTTACCCTTCCCCTCCCCCCCCAGCCTACTGCTGTACAACAATGCTAGGTAACTTTCTAGGAAAAAAGAGTGCAGTGAAAG
Organism: Alectoris magna; assembly: GCA_030625065.1. NCBI lineage: Eukaryota > Metazoa > Chordata > Aves > Galliformes > Phasianidae > Alectoris > Alectoris magna. The sequence continues at coordinate 37,119,529 of CM060564.1, forward strand.
ATCCTGATTCATAAATAAAAAGGACTTATTTCCTCATATAGTTTTTTATAGACTTTACAGTCTTCATTATTACAGGAAGAAATTTCCAAGACATTTCTTACTGTAATAAGTATTCAAAAAAATAAAATAAATCCAATATCTCATCTGCAGTTCAGATGTCCTTTATCACTGCTTTTTCCAGATTTGATATAGCATGATGCTATCCCTCTTATCATGTATAGGCTTCTTACGGGTTGAAGAAACTTCAAAGCAGTAAAGCCTGCTGTGTTAGTATCTGGCCAAATCCTTTCTTACTGACCTCCCTAGGATTGGTAGCATTGTTATCGATCATTGCATGTTTTTTTGTTTTTTTAAGTTCCACATTTCTCGTTTTGTTAGAAAACCTTTCTAAGAAAGGGGTAAAGAGAATTTGGCTTAGATGTATCCAGAATATTGGTGAAAATGCATTATATTGTTTGTAAAGTTGAGTGAATTTCCTACAGTTTCTGCCCTTTGAGTTAGAGCTGTAAGAGAGTGTATAAGAAATTAATCATATTAATCAAGTGGCTGAGTAACCAATAAACACAAAGCAATGCATTTTCTTACTAGTATGGGGAAGAAATTCAGTGCCAGTTGCACATGCCAACTTTTAATAAAGCCAATACATGTAAATAAGGCTGTAAACTGTTAAAACTTTAAAAACTTTATACTGTTTACAATCAGAACTGTGGTGTTCATGAACTTTGTTCTTCCTTGAAACAACAGATCACTGCATCCACTGTAATTTTGTATATGCTTGAAAAGAACTGCATTCTCCGTGTTGAAAATAAAACTGTACAATAAAACATACTTCAGTAGCTTATGTTCTGTGTTGTATTTTTTTTTGTCACTGCTCATGGACAGTAGCCTAATGTAGCATCTGTGACTAGTCAGATTTATACAGAAGTGATGCAAACACTAGTACATCTGTCTGCCCTGACTCACTGATCAGTTGTCAGTTTGTATCTCTGCTGAGAGATGTCGCTGGCTGTGAATCTCCAGCAAGGCTGGATCTTCACAGGGACACTTTATCCCCTCAGTCTCCACTAGTATGTGATAATAGTATTGTAGAAAAGAAAAAGATAATAAGAAATAAGCCTATTGCAAATATTAGCTATGTTGTGCTCTGGATTTCAACTGGAAAATGCTTAGGGGTCCATACGTCAAAGTAAAAAAGGCCCCCCAAATATAAATAAAATGCTTCTTCAGATAACTCACAACTCTAAATGTTGATAAAATTGGGACTTAAGAGAAAATTATTGTTTGCTATCTTTTCGCAAATTAATTCTTAATAGATACAATACTCCATAAGCACGGTTCTTGTTAATTAAAAAAAAACACCACACACAAAAAAACCCAAACAACAAAACAGAGAACAACCTACAAGAAATGTTGTAGACTTTTCAATTCTCATATTTACTGCCAGAACTGTAACTTTCAGAGTTTCATCAACTTGAGCTCCTTGAGGTGAGTTTAGAGCGGCACTGGCTACACTGCGTACTGTGTGACATTCATTGACCTTCTTGTCAGCTCTTGAAGAGTTTCAGATTTGTGATGTTTTCCTATTTACTCTGAAGTCCGTAAAGGCATTCTGTTCTCATTCATATCAATTTCTAGTTTAAATGGCATTAGAACAAGAGAGTGCGGATAGAGTTGGTGTGGTGTGAGATCAAGTCCTCTCCTAAGATCATGCACAGCTTTGCTGGATCTGGAACTGAAGTATGAATGAATCCTCTCTGACCAGCAATGGGCTCTGGAAGAATGAAGCAGGGATCTGTGTGGAGGGTCTCCCAGTGCCATAAAGCTCTTTGCAATGTTGGAATTTCATTCTTCAGAACAGAGAGCCAATGATTATGACATCAAATTTAAATCCTTTCCTCCTTTATTATTGTAATATGTTCTTCCTGTGGCCATGAAAGTTGCAAAAACTAAAATGTAAATTTCCCTTCCATAAAATTTGCACAAATTAAAAATGGTTCTTGAAACAGAAACGTTTAGCTATGTATAATGCCTGATACTGTCATTATATAATCAGAAACAATTTTTACATTCCTATACTAGCAGCCAATATCTTAATGATTCTGTGGTCAGTGGGGATTTCTATTTCATTAACTAGTAATAGAAGGAAAATGAGATGTGTAGCATCAAAAGCTGTTTGTCTTACTACAAATAATAATACTCACCTGGCAACTTTCTTTTTAAACTTTTCTATTTCTTTGTGCAGATAACCACTGACTTTGCTAAGAACTGTTGTTTTCCTTTTGCAGAAAGGCTTAAAAAGAACAAAAACAAAGCATGAAAATAATAGGAAAAAAAAAAAAAGGACAATTACAAACAGAGACCTATAAAGAATGGAGGAAGTTCACCTCCCAGAGTTTTTGTTACCTCTGCTTTCCAGCTCTTAAAAACAGTCCAAGCTGCAACACTGAGAACAGAATACTGACTACTTTATGGGTGGTTTTTTTTTTCTTTTCTTTTTTCTTTCTTTCTTTTTTTTTTTTAAATGCAGAAAGTGACTGTCTCCTTTAGTCTACAGACACTTCTGTATACTCTTTATCATTCTTAGGGAATTAGGGAAACTTTCTGTTCATGTCAGAAGCGTATCTCTACAGAGGTGATTGTTATGGGAGCAGCTAGAGAAAATTGTTGGACATTTTTCAATAAATTTATGAGAAAATTTCCTCTTACAAAGTGCCTGATGTTTTGAATGATTTTATTGAATAAGCCAACACTCCATATGTAAGCTCCAATAAGTTTGTGAAGTAGTTGCTATTTTTGAAAATACCTTTGCTAGTCTTTATTTTATCCCAAACTCAGTACCTTGTTCTGATGCTATCAGAGGGGTAGCATTAAACTCATCTTCAGCCAGAGCTGACGGCCACAGACTTCCCGTCTCAAACATAATCCGTCCCTTCCAGCTCTGTAGCTCTTCCTATTTTTAACCATAGTCCTTGATAAATCTTTTGGAAATGGGAACAAAAATGCATAAACCAATTTTACTCTGAGAGAAGAATACATGAACATAACTTTCCGCATTTATTTTCAAGTCATCTGAAGTGCTCGAACTTGAGTGGTAGTGTAAAGCAAAACAGTGACTTGTAACCTTTTACCATGGAGGAACAATAGACTGGAAAATCATGCTTACTTACGTTAGTATTTGCTTTATGTATGCTACATATGCTTTCACATACATGTACACAGTATATATACTCTCATTTTATATACAGACATATGTGTGTGTATAATATGCCTACATATATGCATGTGAAACAGGAACTAATATCTTTCCTTTTAATATTAAAATCCTAGATTGCAAGAACTGGTAGTTTTCATAAAAGGTAATATCAATGTGTTTGTCATCTTTTCCTCTTAGTTGAAATTCTGCTCTGAGTTCAAGGTTCTGTCTTGCTGAGCACATAGTGCTAAATATCTACACCTTTGAAACCCACAGTGTATTTTTAGGATCTTATTGCCAAGAGCTTTGGGCTACCCTTGTACATGAAAGATGTTATAACATACTTAAAATTCTACTCCATAATTACTTGGGAAAGTGAATCAAAGTTTGAGTATAGGAAGGCCTCAAAATTGTACTTTTTCAAAGGCTTTTGTGAACAATTTAGGTTGCAAGGTGGTCCCGAGGAATAAATTGTGTCTTTCCTGAAGAGTTCACAGACCTGTTGAGAACAACAGTTATCACTGAATAACTGTGTTTGCTGAAGTGCAACATGAATAAATGGAGTAATGGAGTGTTGTGATGGGCATGAAATCTGTCCTCCTTAAATGAGGAACGTGCACCGATCATTTCATGTGCATGTAGAGGAGCAAGTTCTTTCAGTGAATGGAACAAACAGGTGGAACAAGTGATGAGGGGTATGAAACATCTTTAATGATTAGTTACTGATAGGATTTTGTTGAATAAAAGTGTTAAAATTGTACTTTCAAATAATACATTTGAAGTAAGATGGGAAGCTGTAAAATCCCCACCAACAAAACACGGAAGTATGAATATAAGAACCGAGTAAATGAATGCTAACAGAGGTACATGCAGATTTAAACTGAGTCTTTTTCTTTAAAGGCAAGTCTTGTAAATATATTTTTAATACATTGTATTTTGTTAAAACCAATCTTTCCCTTACTTTCATCTTAGCTTTGAGATTTATGACACAAACAATCAAGTGACCAGGACATATTTCAAATATTCTCTTCTTTAAGTTGTTAGTGTTTCATCTTAGAATCATAGAATCATAATACTGTAGAATCATAGAATATATTGGGTTGGAAGGGACCTCAAAGATGATTTGGTTCCAACCCCCTGATGTAGTCAAGGTGCTGACATCTAGATCAAGCACCAGATCAGGCTACCCAGAGCTTCATCCAGCCTGGTCTTGAACATCTCCAGGGACAGGGCATCCAGAGCCTCTCTGGAAAACTTGTTTCAGTGCCTCACCACCCTCTCAGTCAAAAATTTCCCTGTGAGAGTTAATGAAATTCTCCCCTCCTTTAGTATAAAACATTCTCGCTTATCTTATAACCATCTAACCACTTATAAAGCTGATTTCCCTCCTCTTTATAACCTTCCTTTAAATACTGGACTGCCACAATAAGGTCTCCCCAGGGCCTTCTCTTCTCCAGCTTGAACAAGCCCAGCTTCCTCAGCCTGCCTTAGTAGGAGAGGTGCTCCAGCCCTTTGATCACTTTCATGGCCATTCTCCAGAACCATTCCAAAAGCTCCACATCCCTCCTACACTGGGGCCCGGGGCTTGGTCATCGTACTCCACACAGGACCTCACAAGGGCAGAGGAGAGGGGGACAATTACCTCTCTTGCCCTGCCTGCCATCCTCGATGCAAGCCAGCATATTGTTGGCATTCAGGACTGCTGTGGCTGACATTATGTTTTTCATCTACCAGGACACCTAAGTCCTTGGCAGGGCTGCTTTCAGTGAGTTCTCCTAGTCTGCACTCACATTTGGGATTTCCCCAACCCAAATGCAACACCTTGCACTTGGCTTTGCTGAACCTCATTAAGTTTACATGGTCTCACCTTTCAAGTTTTTCAGTGTTCCTCTGGATAACATCCCTTCATTTTGATGTATCAGCTGCACCACTCAGCTTCGTGTCAATGGCAAACTTTATGAGGGTGCACTCAATCCTATCATCTTGGTCACTGACAGATGTTAAAGAGTACCAATCCCAAAACAGAACCCCAGGGGACACCACTTGCTACCGACCTCCATCTGGACATAGAGTCATTTTCCACAGCCCTCTAGCTGTGACCTTCCAGCCAATTCCTTATCCACCAAATAGTCCACCCTTTTAACAGGTATCTTTCCAATTAAGAGGTGAGGGTGTGGTGTGGGACCAAATCAAAGGACTTTCACAAATCCAGATTGACTACATCAGTTGCCCTTCCTTTGTCTGCCAATGCCATCCCTCCATCATAGACGGCCACCACTTTGGTCGGGCATGATCTGCCCAAGTATTCACAAGACCTAAAGTTGGTGTGCACAGTACATCCAGAAAGGCTTTTTTTTTTTTTTTTAAAGAAAGATTTTTTTTTTCTTCCAAGCCCATAAGTTCTCTACTTCTATTTTAAGTCCTTTTAAATTTATCCCATGTCTTTGTCTATCTGTCCTATGCTCCCACTGTTGTTGCCTCTCTGCTTTTCTACACCTTTCATTCATCTGCTTCCAATTACTACCTTCTTCAATTTCCCTTCACTGGTAACTATTCCTTTGCTACCTTTCATCACTTCTGCTTCACTGCACTACCAGGGCACGAGCTCTGCATCCTGACATCCCTCAGCCTGTATCTGTTCTGCCTCAGGGTTAATATTCTCAAATAATCATGTCATAGTTCCTTTGGTAAATATTTAAAGAACATTCTGGGAGGTGGATTGCGTCTCTTGAGAGTGGTTTAGCATTCGCTTGATTTCAGATAGGAAAATCTACATAGCTGCTTTTATGACATCTTTTATATTTAGATAGGGATGGACTACAAAGACATTGCGCAGGAATCTAAAAGAATGCATGTGCATGCCGCAGGGGTTGATTATTATTTAGATAGCCATGTTATTCAGATTAATCACATTAGTTACAGATATAAAAGTTTAAATAATAGGATAAAAGTTTTGCTGCATTCACCTGGAGACTTGTCCTTGTTCAAAAATTTGGAATGTGTTGTGCTAGTCAAATCACAAGAGCAGGAGAAACTGAAGCCTTTGGCAAACTGAAATACTGAGAAAGAAGATGATGTGAACAAAGTTTTTTTTTTTTTTTTTAACCAAAATTAAGCTAATTTAAAAGGTATTTTTATTGGGGCTAACTATGTAGGACTAGTTTGTACAGTCAGTTGTACAGGCAATAACATTATGGACCCAAGATTTTGTTCTATCGGGTCTTGATGTGTGCTCTACACACATTCCTCAATTATAAAAGTTCTATATTTCCTTTCATACTTTCTTCACTTTTTCATCTTTTTCTTCAGTAGATGGGAAATGGGAGTGAGGCCTAATTGAAGCCTAGGAGATTCCATGAAGCATCCGAGTAGCACCTGTGTTGTACCACAGATGGTGCTCCCACAGACCGTTGCCTGTGAGGATGAAAAATCGGATTTTTACTGATGTGTTTTACTATGTTGATTCAAACTGTTGTAATTCAGCTGAGTTTACTAGTAATTATGCTGGTGGAAAACATAGGTTAAAGATTTTGCATCAAGGAATTGCATATTCAGAATTGTTATCAATGTGGATGAGATCCCACTTTCGTTATCGTCTATACGCTAAATAAGAAATCAGTCACAAAGTGCTGGCAATTTGAAACTACTCTATTAAAGACTACCAAACAACCTCTCTTACTATGAAGTAAGTTTCTTACTTACTTTAATTATTTAAAGAAATTCCTACTGCAACATGGGGAAATTCCATACATTCATAATCCATGAAATTAAAGCAGTGATGCTCGTTTAACAATTTACATTGCTGAAATATCTGATGCTTATTATTATGACACTCCCTCATAGTGGTTACATTCACAAAATATTTGCTAGATAAATAAGAACACTTGATTCAATGAATTAGTTGCCATATAATATCACAAATATTCCTTGACTGCAAGTGTAACTTTTCTGAAATACTTATTGCACAATATTTTAATACAATACGAAAGTATCTCTGATTGTGATAATTTATTGCACTACATTAATAGAAATATTTTATTTACTTATTTGTTTATAATATTAAAGTGTCACACATCAGATTTAACTGGTTTTTTTACGTGCCATTTCTTAGCCTTGCAGGAAAAATTAAAATTCAGACTTTTATCCACAATTTGAAACGAATTCCGAACGCTTATTTGTCATTGCAATTGAAAACAACATCAGCCTCCATTACAATATTTGTAATGCTGATAAATGAAGCTGGATGGCTTATTTTTAGTCTATAAGTAGCTCCGGTATTGCACGTTTTTTGACTTAGTGTATTTGTTGGCTTAGCTGGACTGTATTCCAACAGCTGTATTACACTGCATAAAAAAGTTATTGTTTGATTCGAATACTCTCTTTATTAAAATAATATTATAAGACTAAGATTTCACTTTCATTAATAGGTTCCGTCGTAGTTCAACAAAACACAGTTGGTGAAAGTCTGCTCTGAGGGCAAAGGAGCATTTTGAAGCTCTCCCTTCCAATTGCTTGTTCCTTGTCGTCACTAGAGGGCAGCATTACCCAACAAAACACAGCCCTTCAGGCTTGGTTTGTGTTGCAAAAACGAAAATAAAAATAAGAAAATCATACATGCAGTCAAAAAGTAGGCCCGTCTATCAGAACATTCGTTCTATGCTAGTTAAATTCAGTACTTCTTTTTTTCAATAAAACAAGTCTTCTAAATGCTTTTTAATTTCCTCGTGGAACTCACCACACGGCCAAGCTTCACATCCAAAATCTTACATCCAGAACTTATTTTCTTTGCTGTACGTTGGTTTATTTGCTCTCATGTTTAAGTTTGCGATTCTGAGGATATGTTGGTGACAATGGGTGCCTTCTGCTCTGTTGGAAAAACGCCTGGGTTAGTTTATTTGATTGCTTTCATTTGTTTTTAAAATTATTAATATGAAAATAAAGTGCTCTAGGGTAGTTACAGTTCATTTCTTAATGGTTTTTGCATGGAAGACAATAATGCATTCAAAGTCCTCTGACTGACAGTGTTGCAGAAATTGGGAAAGTATGCCACGTGTTGTGTTTTGGAGTATCTCATGGGCTAAAGAGATTTCTTCTTTAAAATGTCCGTTAATATATATATCTTAATAGTCTCAGTTTGCTAAACTTGAATAAGTAAGTGATTAAAATATAAGTAATGGAAGTTCTTCACACTGAGGCTGTTCAGATTAGATTTTTCAGTTGTGTAGTGGCATATGTTAATTGACAATTAACTCAAGTTAACTAGAACAGCTGTAAATGTTAAGACTTGCTTGTCCCAAGGTACGTATTCATTGTTCTTTTCTCCCTTCTCATCAACGCAGCAAATGTTTGCTTTTACCTTGCTGATCATCTTAGGGTAATGAATACGTTTGCAGTTGGAAACAAATGACCACTGCGCCAGCACTTCAGTATGCCATGAAAACCACTTGCAATTGAGATAAAAAATAGTCATTAACTGGATAGCCTTTGACACTGGAAAAAAGACCACTGTGGAAGATGTGGGCTCAGGTGAGACCCCTGTCACTCCTAACACCCAGCATCCCTGTTCCTGAGTCCTGTTCTAGCTGATGGGGCTGGACAGCATGTGCAGTCTCCAGTATCACAGCAGACTGGAAATAAAAACTTCCATGTGCTGCAGGAAAACAAGAGAAAGAGAAAGATTTTTGCTGTGATGAGAAGAACTTCCAAATGCAGTGCCAACCTATCCTTAAAAAATGAAATATAAGAAAGCACTAGCTCTGCTTGAGGGCTTGATAACTCTGGTAGAGCAACTCTTCCCCTGCAGAGCCAGATAAGAAATGGTTAGAAACTGCTGATGGAGGACAGGCAAGGATGCCAGGGTGCTTCCGAAGCCGGTGGAAAAGACTGACATGGGATCCAGGCCCAATGGCTGACCTGAAGGTTTCCCCTCTGTATTGACTGGACTGTGGAGTTGGAGTGGGAGGATGCAGGGGGAGCTGCAAGGCTGCTCCTTCAGTAAGAAGTGATGGTAAGCAGGGGAGATGATGTAAAATGTTGGGCCTGTGGTGAGTGAGAATGGTGGGTACTGAGATCTTATGTTGGCAGTACGACTCAGGATAGATTTTTTGAGCAAAAAAAAATGCTGCATCATGTATGGAGATTTGATTTCATCTGAAATCCAGGAAGAAAACTAACTTCAGTGAGGTGTTTGAAAGCCAGCATTCTGTTTATTCATTATATGTACTGGGTGACTTGATAAATCAAACGCTCACTGTCAGAGTTCAGGTTCAACATTTAAACACTTAAGACATACACATGTAATACATATGCATGCATATTCATTCTTTTCACAGAACTCACTGATATATGCTAATGTCCCTGTGGGCATGCACGGTCACATCTATGGTGGTTGTACAACCACTCGCTTCCTCTCCTTTATTTCTTCTTCCTCTTCATCACAGAGCTGTTTAGTTCACCTCCAGCTATTTTTCCCCACTTTGGTAAATTTCCATTACTTGTTCTGACCTTAATGTTCAGCTTTCTGTCTCAGCAGAAAGAATTATAAGCGATTATATGCGAAAGAAAGAATTATAAGCGATTTATATGAAATTCAAGGAAAAGTCTTTGCACATGCTGGATGCAAAGATATGTTGCCTGTTGTGAATTCAGTGCTTCTGTGAAGCAGGATCATTGAGAAAAACAAGGTTGTTAACATACTAAGCAAAGCTAAACTGGAAAGTTTTAGAATTAGCACACACTGACTCATTTTGCTAAACTAATATATTGGTCCTTAAGCTAATATATTGGTCTCTATTGCTAAACTAACCTACATCGGTGTGTAGGAGGTGAGAGATCAAATGTCACCCTGCTTCAAGCTACCAAAGCTGAGGTGAGGGTAGAGGCACAAATAGATTTTGTGGATGAGAATAGGCTCTTAGGGCTTGGGAGAGATGGGGAAGGAATTACATGAAGTGGGTAAATGGTAGCCTTGAGAGAGTGCTGCATGCAGCCTACAACAGCACTTAGTTTTGAGAAAATGTCAGGGCTGTGGACTGCTATGTGTACTCTTTTGCATCAGGGAGTGACTTACTAAATAAGGATAAGATCCCCTTCTCAGCCATTCTCTTTGAAGTTCAGCCTTGCCCTGTTGTAGGTGCTGGGGCTGGAAGTGATTCTGACTCCCCCTGCCTTGCATGCTTTCATGTACATGATGACTGAGACACAGCATTTCCTCTGACACTGAGTGGGATAAATTGTATAGCTTTGTATAAATTACAAGGTTTTGGAGAAATTTTTATTCTATTTTTTTTTTTTTCTTAGAAGAAGATTTGAAGATCAATCACCAAGCAATATCCAGATCTCTGACTGGTTTTTGAATGGGATTCCTGTGGGCTTGGGATTTGGAGCATCTAGGTTTAAGCACCCTATATTCTTCTGAAATCTCCCTGCAGAACAAACATATGCCATACATATGCGGACACAATTTGGTCAGTGTAAAGAGTAGGCCAAGAAGTATGTCTAATAAACTCAAATATTTACTACAGATTTTGTTATAATCTAAGCTGAGTCTCCTTGGAGACCTAGAGAAGTCTGTAAGATGCTGAGTACTGAAGCTGCTGTGAAGTGATGGTGTTTCCAGAGACAAGATGGATTGGGAACTGTTATTCCTCCTTTGTCTGAAAATAGTGAAAATAAGAATAAAACATCAATATACAAGGATTATTTTTGTAAACCTCCTAGATAGATGGCTTTGATTTCTGACTTGTTTTCTGCCTGTTTTGGGGGGAGGTGAATGGGAAATAATAAAATTGGTTTTAACCAAGGCCAACTGACTTTGTTGTGGGGTTTTGATGTCAAATGGTTTAAATTAATGTATGCATATATATATATGTATTCATACATATATATATGAATATTTTGCCAAAATGAGATGCTTAAGAGGTTTCAAAAGCCATGTTTCAATTATTGTTTTTGTGTTGCTTCAGTAACTCTAGAGCATTTATCCATGTAATAGCATGATCTTCTGCTTCACTGGTTATATAGACCTCATGCTTCAATAGCTCGGTCTGATAGGATTCAGATGAAATGCTGCCTAGTATATTTTGCATTAAAAAGCTAATTTACAGCAAATAAAAGAGCAAGCACTTAAAAAGACATACTCAGATTGACTTTGGAAGCTAATTAGATTTCAATATATATATATATATGTATAAATATGTGATTGAACTTTTTTTTATAATAGATGTCAATATTGCTGTGTGTTATGATGTATACGAAACAGGAGTTATTGGAAAATGTATTTGCAATTAATGAAAAGATCTTGATTCCTTCCCTGCATACAAATTCCTCATTCATAGTATATTTTAGGAATTGAATCTGTAAGTTCATTCATACTGGCAGGTGTCTATGTGACCTTAACAGAGTCTTTACAAGTGAGTAGTTGGACAATGATGAGTGGGCATCTGAGTTGCTGATCTAGATCAGCCTAGAAGATCATAAGCATTAAGCTACCAGTAGTACAGAATTAATGTCACTGAATTGACTTGTCTGTCCTAGTAGGTGAATACAGTCAGATACAGAAGTGGTAAGCACCTGTTAGCCTGCACATTTCTGCTAGTCCAGTAGGCTCACACGTATCTCCAGCCACTTGCAATTCCAGTTGTTTACCTTCATTGTGCACCACAGACAGACAACAGGTAGTCTGGAACAAGTAAGAAAGTAAATTTTGGAAGATGAAAGACTTATCAGATGTGTATTCTCATGTGTCACTGAAATTCCAGCTCAAATTGTAGGATTACTAATTCTATAAGTACAGTAAAAGAGAACGATTGCATTCCAAATGAGTTCCATGCATGTGAAGACTAATAGCTTTAAATCATACATGTGGAATCCAATCCAAGCTTGAAAGCAACTGATTGAACCTATGGATGTGACAGATTGAACCTATGGATGTGACAGGTATTCAGGAAATTCTCTTCCGTATTACAGGTGAAAGCTGGAGTCAGTAGGTTCCATTAGGTATTGCCTACAGACTTCTTAAATTCTCTCAATTTACCTCTCTAAAACTTAGCTAATTAGAAGTTAGCACTGTGTAGGAGTGTTTTTCACTAGCAAGAGAATGGCTATTAGTAAGCGAAGCTATCAGGAGAAACATGACAAACGAGGTTATTACGATGTCTCCTGAACACTCTCCAGAGTTCACTGTACAAAATACAAATGTCTGCCAAAAATGGGTGGGAATCTAGATTGAAAATTTGCTTCGTCCTTTACTAAGCAGCAAGAAATGTTGACATGAGACACTTGCTGCTGCTTTACTGGTGGTTATCTTGGGGCCACAGTTTCAAGGACTCTTCTATTCATTGTTCAGGAATATATTTAAGTCAATTACTTCTTTAGTACAAGGAGGTAAACTGCCTATGTCCTCAGAGAAAAAAAATTAAACAATTGGATAAGAAAAATTCCTGTTCTGTTACTTTGGAGACAAATGAGTTTTACTCTCCTAGTTGTAGGGAATGTATATTTTTAGGACTGCGCAATGTGATCTCTGAATATTGCTGCAAGACAGCTGCTGAGCGCAGGATAGAGCTTGACCACAATCTAGATTGCAAACCTTAGATCCATTCCAAGAAAACCTTACATTGTACATTTATGATAACCTTGGTCTAGCATGCTCTTCATGTTGTCTGGATAAGATAGATTTTCGCAAGGCTGCGATCAGAGCAACCATCAGACAGCTGGTCAAGGTAGACGTTTTTTTAATCGCAGCAGAAATACCTTCAGTGGGAAACAACGGAATCCTCAGCAGTGAGGAGGTGAATGCACATGGGTGCTTGAGCTAGTCTCTGCTACACAAAGCAGGAGAGTAGGCAAACAGAAATATGTAGAATGCTCAGAGGAGAGTGAGGTCTAAAATATGTGGGTTGCTTGGAAAGTAATGTCTTATTTTATTATGTTGGCCCGTGATGCCAGATATGGATGTTGCTGGTAAAGCAGCAGAGGCTGAACCTTCCCGCCAATATTCTGTAACATTTATTTGTTGTGCAACAGGTAACAGTAGAGGGGCATTCTGACAAAATGTTGTCTAACACAGAAGTGCGTATGAAGTAAAGTACTGGAATTGAATTCCTTCCCATGAAAAAATGGCGTCCACTGACATTCACTGATTCCTGCTGAGTGCTAGTGGAGACCAAGCAGTGGTTGTGAGCAAGTTAGGAAAGGGTAGTGTGTTTCAGCAGTGGTGACAGTGACAGTGGGTCACCTCCACTGGTGCAGATGTTTACAAGTGCAGCATGCAGGCTGCAAAACTCGAAAAAAAATCGAGTTCTGTTTTGGTTGTACCAGAAGATGAATCCACGGTAAATAAAAGAGTATTATTTCATTAGGCTCCCATGCCAGTAAGTAACAGTATACTGAGGTGCCTGGTTGAGGTTCTTTGGGCATGTCAGGGAAAGTTGAGTTCTTAAAGAAATTAAGACAGCAGTCTCATGTAATCCTTGAACAAAATAGATTTCTTTGTTTTCCAGATGCTTTGTCAGATATGTGCATGCTTATCAAGACTGCAAATTAAACTTTTTAGTCATTTGCTCGGTTCCTGTGGAATGCAAGTCATAAAACAGCGACTGACGTTGAACAAGTCTTCTGACTTCAATAGATAGATAGCATTGTCAATTTTTTACTTCTTCTTCCACTGACCTCTTTCTGGGAAATGGTTGAACTGTTCCTGCTGATACGTTCAAGTAAATTTAATATAGCCTTAAGAAGAGAGAAGCATGAAAATTTCAAACTTAACTAGTAAAATTTGCTGAAGCTAATAGCAAGGGACAGAATTATGATAGGTGTAACATAAAATGAAAGAAAATGTCAGTTGAAGTGATGTGCATGTTTTTATAGAGGAAGAGAAGAAGAAAATATATCAAAGTCATTGCTTCTATAAATAGTAAAAATTATGCAGAATCATACTCTTGTGTGATCTTTTACTGAATCGATATCAAAAAAAGAATATAGAAAATGGTTTTTAAGGAACTACGTGTTAGTCTTCTGTGAACTCTTCCACTCAAATTGCTGTGGATACAGTCCTTATAATTTGAGTAGTGGGAGGGTTTGGTAAGTATGTTGATTTTTATAAGGGATACTGACAGTCTTACAGGCACCGGTAATACACACATGTAGTTTAATTGTGAGCATGCAAGAGGCAGAGTAGTCAGGTTTGGCTGAATTGGGAGGATGTATGAGGACAGATAAAACAGTGAGAAATACAGTAGAACATATCAACCTAGAAAAGTTGAACTTATCAGAATGTGATGAAAGATCACGGGAAAAATAAATGGGTACCCATTCAAGTATTTAGAAGAATGTATGTAAGGATGTGGCTGGAAAAGACGTAGGATGAGTTTTCTGACTGCCGTAGGAATATTTACATGTCTGATAGTTTTGCATGCTTTGTTTATCTTTTTTGAATCCTCCTGGAACTTCTGTGCAGGGTACAGACATTTTGGACACTTCTTCAAAGTTTCCAGCAGTTTGATTATATGGGATCTAATAACCTACTTAATTAGTGACACATATGCATACTAACTGTGCAGTGTAGATCTTTTTTTTTTTTTTTTTTATTTGAGCTTACATTTTATGGCAGAAGATGTACTATACGAAATTTCCAGGAACAATTAGACTCCCTGCTATTCCAGAAGATATGAAACATGCTCTTATCTTCTGAGTTGAAGTCGCATTAACAGACTGTTACATAGAACATGTATACCAGTAGTCCCTGTTCACTGCAGGGAAGTTGGATCAGATGACCTTGTAAAGTCCCTTCCAATCAGACGATTTGGACTCAAATACATCTACAATTTGGTTATTTCTGACTAGTGCTTCCATAGCATCACTTTCATTTTCAGCTTATCAACACCCCATTCCATTTTTTTCTCTCATAGTGACTAGCCTGCAAGTAGGTCAAAATGTGGGAGAGGACATGTTTGTGACAGTTGACCCCAACTTGACTAAAGGTATATCCTGTGCCATATAATGTCACTGTCAGAAATAAACAATGGGGGAAAGGAGTGGAGGCAGAGACGCTGTGATTATGTGCTTTCTCCTCTCTAGAAACCATTATGCAAACTGAGATTTTGTTTTCCTGGAAGTGTCTTGACAACTGCTTGCCTTTAGGAAATAATAAATTCTTTCTTTTCCTTGCATCTGAGTCTTTTGCCTCACTTATTAAGCTGTATTTGACTCGATTCATAAGATTTTTCTTTTTTTCCTTTTTTTTTCTTTTTTCTTTCCTTCTCAAAGGAGAGGGGAGTGAATAAGTGGCCATACAGGTGCTTTGCTCTTTTGGTGGGTGAATCCAAAACTGTCCTTTTTGTTGCCCAGCATGAAAATCAGGAGGTGCAAGATAACATTAGGTTTGATAGCAGTGTTGATTGTAGCATGCTGCACTGAAATTACAACTGTTACAACTGCTTAACTGTTAATTAGCAGGTTCCTGTTATTGCCACAGGCATCATTTACACTGCTGTATAGTAGAGCTTATGACTTGTTACTTCCTCCCTTATTTTTAATTTTTAATTTACTTTAATTTTTTTTTTCTGTTTGATTTACCACTTATTATCTTATTCTGCTGTGCCTGGGAAAATCTTAATAACACCTTGTGATTATGCACATTGCTATTCCTGTACTATCATACTGGACTCAGAAAAGAAGGCTAAAGGTATGGCTGAAGTAGGCAAAATATTGCTAGCAGGTCAAGAGAGGTTGTCCTTCCCTTCTACTCAGCATTGATGAGACCATACCTGGCATACTGTGTCCAGTTCTGGGCCCCACAAAACTGGAGAGACATGGACATACTGGAAGGAGTCCAGTATATAGCCAGCAAGGTCAAGGAACTTCAGCAACTTTCCCATGAGAGGAGGCTGAGAGAGCTGAGACTTTTCAACATAGAGAAGAGGTGGCTTGGGAGAGATCTCCTCATTGTCTAAAAATACCTGAAGGGAAGCTTTCGTGCTTCCTTTGAATCAGTGAAAAGAATGGAATCCTGCTCCTTTCTGTGATGTCCAGTGCCAGGGCAGGAGGCTGTGGGCACAAACAGCAGCAAAAGAAGTCATATCCAACTATTAGGAAAACGTTTTTTACTTTGTGGATGACAAAGCATTGGCACAGGTTGCCCAAAGTCTGTGAAGTCTCCTCTCTGGAGCTTTTCAAAAGCTGCCTGGACATGGGCCTGGGCAATCTGCTCAAGCTGTCCTTGCCTGTGCAGGGTTGGACCAGATAACTTCTAGATATCTCTCTCTGAGGCTGATACGGAATGGCTCAAATCAGCGTGAGGCAAACAAAACATGCTGTGGACATCTTTGCATTGCATTTCTTTGGAGCTGTTTCCCTTTGAATGCAAAGACCTAGGATGTTTTCTGGCAGAAGAGTTGACTTGGAAGTAAATGTTTCCAGCTTGATGCAGGAGGCTGGGAGATGATTTCACTGTACTCTGTGATGGCAAGATACAAGCTGTCCTCTCCCTACTTCCTCTTATCTTTGCTGATGTAAATTTGCAAGGCCTTGAGAACAGAAACAAAAGAGGTCCTGCTGAGATTCCCAAAGCCAGAAGCTGTCACTCCAAAAGAGCAAGCTTGACCACTCTGGACTAAAAAATATGTACTGTTATTAGTCATCAACTGACCACCACAACCTTGAACGACCCACCACTACCAAAGCACCCAACACCAAGACACCACTGGCTGAGGAGTGCTGAACTGAGTTGCTTTGCTGTATTTGTATATCTGTATATCTGTCTGTCTCTCTTTTCCTGTTTCCCACCTTTTCTTTTTATTTTCTTTTTCACTCTTTATAGTAGCCGTTGCATAATATTATCTTACCTGTATAGCTTATTAATTGTTACCTGTTATATTAATTGTTATGAAAGCTCTCGATGAATCGATGTGTACTATTCCTAGGAGTTTTGGGTGACTCAGCTGTGGTAGCGACCCTTGCTAACTCAGGGAGGCAAGCCTCAGGAGATAGAAAAAGATTCATCTTCCTCAAAACCCACTGACTGGAACAAAAGAAGTCTTTTTCAACCTTAATCATTCTATAAATTAGACCTCCTTTTCTATCCCACAGAGTAAAAAGAAACAAAACTGCAAAAGATAAAAAACACACTTAAAATCAAACTAAGTATAGTAGTAAGTAGGGATGAAGAGTTAAATCAGTTTATCTTTCACTTCTGCTTGTTATATTTTCAAGTAAATACTTCAATTTACAGTACATATGAAAAGGTGTTAGTCATTCTTGAGGTATACTCAAAACTGGTATAGACAAAGATTCTTCTGATCAGAGAATATTGTAGATGTTGGCAATAAATTTTTCCTGGAAAGACTATGACAAAATCACGTAATTCTGGCTTCTGTTTCTACTGCACTGTTTTTTTCCCCAAAAAAGAAATACATAAATTGTTTAGGTTTGACTTCAGCAGGCAACTCAGTACCACAAAGCTGCTCTCTCACTCTCCCTGGCTGCAATGAGGAAGAGACTTGGAAGGGAAAAAATGCAAGAACTCATGCTTTGAGATGAAGACAGTTTATAGAGCAAAGCAAAAGCTGCAAGCAAGCAAAACCTAACAAAGAATTCATTCACTTCTTCCCATTAGCATGCAGATGTTCATCCACTTCCAGGAAAGCCAGGCTTATCACATGTAGTGATTTCTTGGGAAGACAAATGCCACCACTCTGAACATACCTCCTTATTCCTTCTTAGCCACTGCTTTTAATGCTGAGCATTATGTCTATGGATGTCCCTTTAATCAGCTCTCCTGGCTGTGTCCCTTATTCTTGCTCACCCTCAGCTTCCATTCCGGTAGCACTGCAGAAGAAGCTGCAAAGTTCTTGGCTCCTTGTAAGCACTGCATGCTGCTCTGCAGCAACATTTGCTGTTACATAACCACTGACCTGCTGTTGAATTGTGTTTCATTTTTTCTGACTTATTTTTATCTAACTTCCTTAAGAACATGGGATTATTTTGTGGCATGGGTTAAAATGCGACATCCAATACTTTTCTACCAAAATGTAAAAGTTATTGATCTGAGTTGAATTTTTTTTTTTTTTTAAGTTGGTTTCTTAAAAGAAGTTTGTTAATTGACAGGGCTTTAAAGTAGATGTGTTCTACTGCCGCTGCTAGAATAATCTTTATGTACTAGAATAATAATCTTTATTCAATAATAATAATCTTTATGTAATAGAAGACATTGCAACTGTTGCCATATGTAATGAAATACCTCTGCTTTGTATATCAAGAGAATTAATGCGAGAAAGCTTAAAAAATGGATAATGTTCAAATCATCATTAAAGCTGCAAATTTCATGAAGTCCAAGGATTGAATCATCCTTGGAGTTCCAGGAGCTCCTTAAAAGTATGGATGCTGATTATGGGGACATCATTTACTTTTCTGAAGGAAGGTGGCTAATTTGGGATAAAATGCTAAAAAGATTCTATGATTTGTGAAACAAAACCAAGTCATTTATGGAATCATAAGGCAAATTCGTGTCAGAATATGAAGATTAAAAATGGCTCATGGATTTACCAGTTTTGATGGATTTGGGCACTCATTTAAATGGGTTAAACATGCATCTTTGAAGTGAAAATCAAAATATCTGTGCTATTTTCAAATCATTACAGCATTCAACGTAAAGCTCAAATAATGGCAAGCTCAAGTGATAATTTTATGCATTTTGTTACACTGGATAAAGAAAGTACTGAGAACAGAGAAAAATATGCAGCTGTGCTTTCCATCTCAATAAAGGAATTTAAGAATGGGTTTAAATCTGATGAAC
Organism: Alectoris magna; assembly: GCA_030625065.1. Classification (NCBI taxonomy): domain Eukaryota; kingdom Metazoa; phylum Chordata; class Aves; order Galliformes; family Phasianidae; genus Alectoris; species Alectoris magna. The sequence continues at coordinate 37,138,515 of CM060564.1, forward strand.
AGTTAGCAGATTTTTGGTATATTTGCGATTTCATTTTTGGTTGACTTAAATACATGATCTGCAAATTTTCAAATGGAAAGTATAGAATTGCCATCAGATATTCCACTAAAAAATCTAACCATCTCTCTTTACCAGTCTTTTATAAGCCCTCTCTTACCAGAGAAAAATATCCCTTGCTTCACAATTAAGCCTTACTCACGTCATAGCTTTTTGGCACTATGTACATTTGTGAACAAATGTTTTGAAGGATGAATAATAGGAAGAGTACCATTTAATCAAAAATCTCTGATGAACACCTTGATATCTCACTGAGATATGCATCCACTTTCATTGAAAGAAACTGATGCATTGGTTTCACAAAACTAAGGTCAAATATCCCAGTAGCTTTATGTTCATGTTTAACATTTTAATGAGAATATACATATAAAAAATTGCATTACTTATAGATATTAACTACATTATGTGTTTTATATGTGGCCCAAGACAATTCTTCTCCACTCATTGTGGCACAGGCAAGCCAAATGTTTGGACACACGTGGCCCAGTGTACCATGTTAAACTCGCATAAATGATGTCAACATTCAGCTGTTCAGAGTTGTATTAAACAACAGAAAGCAGTAAGTAAATAAAGAGGAAAGTACTACTTACTGGATACGAGGTAATCTTTTGATTCATGTTTTAGCAAATAGTGTTGTACTGCTATAGTTTTTAACGAAACTGTGTGGCAGAAAGGGCAGGTTTGTAGACTATCTATTTCAAATACGAGAGAGGGAATTAAGTAGTACATGAAAATAACAGTTTTTGCTGGTTGAAAAACTGATTGCATGTCGAAGTACCGATTTACTTACAACTATGAACTCCATCTGGAATTTGGAGCATTGAATAATGCCAGAACCCATCCTCCATTGCATGGACATGAATTTAATTGAGATCAGCTAATCACTCTTTCACATTTTTCTCATTTTGGAGAAGAGTAATCTTCCAGAGAACGTGTACTGTTCTGATAGCTGATGACAACAACAGGAAAATAACAGAATATATAAACAATTTCTTAACAGATTAGTCTTAACAGATCAGCAAATTGTCTGAGCTCACAATGTGGGAAATGTGTTTTATACAATAGCAACATCCTTGTCAGACTGTATGTAAAAATATTTGCATATGTCAAAAGTTTGAGTGCTGACCCTTCATGGTTTCTATGTCTTTTAATATTTAAAACAAAAAAAAAGGGACAAGTAACAACTTTTCTTCTGTTTGATCCAGATTTAAAATTTGACCTCATAAACTTGGACACCCTTTCTTGCAGATTTTATTCATTTATTTTTGATGTGAGCGTCTCTTTGGATGTCACTAGACTCGTAATGGCTTTGCAATGACCTTAATTGAAATTAAGTGCAATTACAGAGGACCTGCATTTGAAACTCAGTAGTAGCCAATGTGTTGACATGTTCTTCGTCTATGAAGGAATATTGAAACTACCACATTGTCATGGTTTCCTGATGTTTGGTTATCAGTATCCCACATCATAACATCATGTAGTGCACTGGGAGTTAAAGAGTTAATGCTCTAGTTCTGGGCACCCATAAGTTTATGTTTAGTAAATTAATTTGTTTCTACTTAAAAAAAAACAACCCCAAAAACAAAACAAACAAACAAACAAAAAACTTGCCTAGAACTGGAGCATTAACTCTTTAACTCTCAGTGCACTGCATGATGTTACAATGTGGAATACTGATAACCAAACATCATAAAACCATGACACACTTCCATCCACAATATGTAGAAAAATCATTCAGTGTAGAAGGCTGTTTTTTTTGTTTTTTTTTTTTTAATAATCAGCTTAAACTGATTAATGATGGTACTTACCAACTATAAAGAAGCTTTCCTCTTCAAGATGCTTCAGTCATTAAGTTATCAGCACCTTGCCATCCTGCACCATTCACCTCTCCACCCGTTGCTGATACTTTACCATTCTCTGATTTTCGCTTAAGGTAATACAGCTCTGTTACTCTTTGCATACTTTCGTTGGGTGGTTATCTGTAAGCTTCTTGTGATTCTTCAGTATTTTAATACAATTTCACCATTAAGCATAGACCTATTGAATATTTAATTTAATATATTTGCCTGTGTATCACCTTCTGGCAAATTCAACATAAATTTACCTGAAGTTTTTTTCAGTCGGTCCTAGATTTAGCACTGCTAATTTATTAAGAAGGTGTCATGTATAAAAATTAGCACTAAATAAACAGACAACGATGGCTTTGGTGATATAAATAAACACATACAATTAATTCTGCCTTCAACTTTACAACTTCAGAGTATGTAAATATTAATAAAAGTATTATGAAGCTTAGAGCTTGCATCTGTAATGTGATTTTTAATTACCTATGTGTGACTTATAATTACCTAGAATTAAAGCAGAATGGAAGGAGCCTCACTGTGGATATAGGCTCTCCCACAATTGTAACAATGGGTTCTTTCCCTCTTTCCTGTTGTGTTCTACAGCACAGTAAACCCTAAAGCTGTAAGAGTTTGCAAGATTCTGTAAGAGTTGGAGGGGAAGAAGGCTGGTGTGGATGAACAAAGAATATTTCCTGAGTCTCCAGGAGAAAAACAGAATTTGCCTCCTGTGGAAGAATGGATGAGCAACTTGGTAAAAGCACAGAGAAGTTGTTAGGATATGCAGGGAGAAAATTAGAAAGGCAAAAGTCCAGCTTGAACTCAACTTGGCCACTGGGATAAAAGGGAAAAAAAAACATTTTTAACAAATATATTAACAGTAAGAGGAGGGCTAAGGAGAATCTCCATCCTTTACTGGATGCTACAGGGAATGCGACCACTGAGGGTAAGGAAAAGGCTGAGGTTCTCAGTGCCTTCTTTAAGTCAGTCTTTAAAATCAGACCAATTATCCTTGGGGTACTCTACTGCCTGATATGGAAGTCTTGGGTGGGGAGGAGAATAACCCCTCCCCCCTTTGATTCAGGTGGGAACAGTTAGAGACCTACTACTCCGCCTGGACCATCACAAGCCTGTGGGGCCAGATGGGATCCAGTCAAGGGTTCTGAGGGAGCTCATGGAGGCGATTGCCAAGCTGCTTTCCACTATGTATCAGCATTCCTGGTCAACCAGAGAGGTCCCAGAGAATTGAAGACTTGCCATTATGACCCCTATTTACAAGAAAGGCCATGAAGAGGATCCAGGGAACTATAGGTCCATCAGCCTGATCTCAGTACCAGAAAAGGTTATGGAGCAGATCATCTTGAGGGAAATCACAGGTATGTGCAGGACAGCTGGGGAATCAGGCCCAGACGTCCTGCATTTATGAAAGGCAGGTCCTGCTGGACCAACCTGGTATCCTTCTATGATCAAGTGACCTGCCTGGTAGATGAGGGCAACACTTTTGACATAGTCAACCTAGACATCAGAAAAGCCTAGATGATGTCTTGTATTTGGCTTGAGCAGGTAGTCTTTTCAAGGTAAAGAAATAGCTGGACGGCCAGGACCAGAGAGTGGTGGTAAAAGGGGTCACATCCAGCTGCTGACTGCACCAGTCAGTTCCCCAGGAGGCTGGAATTAGGGCCTGTCTTGATCACTATCATATTGATGATCTGGATGATGGGATTGAGTGCACTCTAAGTAAATTTGCAGATTACACCAAGCTGGAAGGAAAGTGTTGATGTGGTGAGGAAGACTCTAGAGAGGGATCTGGACAGGCTGGACCACTAGGCTGAGGCCACAGGGATGAAGTTCACAAGACCAAGTGCAGAGTCCTGCTCTTTGGCAACAGCAACCCCAGGCAATGCTACAGGCTTGGGGCAGAATGGCTGGAAGGCTATGTGGAATAAATGAAACTTAGAGTGTTTGTTGACTCTTGGCTAAACATCATCCAGCAGTGTGCCCAGGTGGCCAAGAAGGCCGATGGCATTTTGGCTTCTATCACAAATAGTGTTGCCAGCAGGAGCAGAGAAGTGAGCATCCCTCTGTACTCAGAACTGGTGAGGTCACACATTGAGTACCATGTTCTGTTTTGGGCCCCCCAATCCAAGAAATACACCGAGGCTCTGAAGCATGTCCAGAGAAGGGCAAGGAAGCTTGATGAGGGGTCTGGAGCAGAAGTTTTTTAAGGAGTGGCTCGGGGAGCTGGGATTATTTAATCTGGGGTAAAGAAGGCTCAGTATTTCTCTCTACAACTGCCTGAAAGGAGGTTATAGAGAGGTGGGGTCAGCCTCTTCTCCCACATTAACTAGCAATAGGGCTAGAGGGAATGGCCTTATGTTGTGCCAATATGTTAGGAAAACTTTCCTCTGAAACAGTGGTTACTCACAGGGATGGGCTGCCCAGGGAATCACCATCTCTAGAGGTGTTAAAGGCATGTTTAGATGTAGTATTGAGGGACATGATTTAGTGGGGAAATATTGGTGGCGGGTGGACAGTTGGACTGGATGATCTTGGAGGTCTTTTCCAACCTCGGTGTTTCTGTGATTCTATGATTTTATTAATATTTTAAATCAGCATGAGAAACAGTGTTTGTGGTCAGTGATAATATTATGAATCTGGTTAAAACAGCTGTTCTTCATTACCCAGTGATTTCACATTTTACAGAAGCTTTGTAATTTCCTAAAGTGGAAGTAGTCTGGTTATTGTTTGCCTTCATCACAACTAAGATGTAATAGAATGATGAATGGCATGTACTTGATATCCTCTCAATTCCCAACGTGCATAGCAGATGCAGCAGTGCTGTCTAAAACAGGACTTTAATTCTAAAGTAGCAGCTGAAATATAAGTGAATGGTGCTTCATTAACTCACTGCACTAACATGAGGGAAAAATAATGGTTATAATGGATACTTCCATATCTATCTGTCTGTCTATCTATCTATCTATCTATCTATCTATCTATCTAACTGATGTGTGGCAGGCTTACCTGTTACACACTGCATGAAGAGACCTTGTGTGCTACTTTTAAGTTTTCTGAGGTTTTTTTGCATGTGTATATTGGAACCAAATTCTCAGTGACTATTTAAGTTGATTGCTTGACTTTGATCTTGAGTTCAAAGAGTTCTGCAATTCCTATCTACCTATATTTACCTAATCTAGATTAAGTTAGATCCATTATCTTTCATCTGCTTTGCAAGGTGTTGGTCTACAAAATATTGTTTACATTAATAGTAAAAATGATAATTGGCTAGTCTTTTTGTCTTTGGAGTTTTTCTTTGCTGCCTTAGTAATGTGAGCATTTTTTTTTATATATATATAAATATTTGTATTTTCTGTTCTACATTGTTTCAGTTTTTCCATCACTTTGCAGAAGTAAGTTTGCTTTAGTGAATCCATAGACTAGAAGTCTGTAAAGGTAAGTGACCATCTCATTTGTGTTTTTGAAAACAATACAAAAATATTTATCAGTTACATAAATTATTTCTTTTAGTGCTTTATAGATATACCACATCAACAGAACTAAAGCAATTGTTACTACTATCAGAGATTTCTGTAATAAAATCTTTTTATTATGCTACCAAACAGTAAAACACCTGTTAGCATTTCGTTAGATTAAAAGGTAAAGCTAACCCAAAACTTCTCAAATTAAATATTACCTTTCTTGTATTTCCAGTATAAAACTGCTGATTCTTCAGAATGTTTCTCCTGCTGAGCTACAGGAGTATCTTGCTGTTAACTGAAGCATTTATATTAAAAAGCAGCTGTTTTGTGTCACCAACTGTCTGTTGTTTCAAATGTTTGTTACTACTTTGAAAGCAGAAAATCTACCTTCACAGAAGAGAGAATGTGGAGCACAAGAAAATTCTGTAATTACTCAAGATGATGTTGGCTTCTGTTTAGAGCTCTTAGCATGGTCAATATAGTTCAATTTAAAAATAATAAATGAGGAAGGGATATTCCTCTTACATTTTTAGTGTGAATAATCAATGCCATTCTTTGTTTCTCTTTCAATAAATAAATAAAGTTTAGCACACTACTGTTTCATTTCCTGGACAGTGGAATTCTGTTCAAATATACATCACGATTACTTTTTAATTGTTCTACCTTAAGAAAATTATGATTAAACTATGATTAAGAATTTCGTAATTGTAAAACTTTCTGGGTAAATTATACAAAAGCATAACAGGTTTAATAATGCTGATCTAAAGTCAAGTGATGACATAAGATGGAATGTGACATACATAAAAACCAGAAAGGATGGTCATAGCAAAACCATTATCCCAGAATTGATTGGGGAAAATGAGACAGTTTTCACCAATAGTTCTCACTAAACCCTGACCCTCAACACAAGGTCTAAATGTTCCTTGAACATGTCCAGGGTTGGTGACTCCACCGCATCCCTGGGGAGCCCATTCTACTGCCTGACCACTCTTTCAGGGAAGTAGTACTTCCTAACTTCCAGCCTGAACTTCCCCTGGCGCAGCTTGAAGCCATTCCCTCTAGTCCTGTCATGTCACACTAGAGAAGAGGCCCAGCTCACTACAACCTCCCTTTAGGTAGTTATAGAGGGCAATGAGGTCTCCCCCTGAGCCTCCTCTTCTCCAGACTGAACAATCCCAGCTCCTTCATCTGCTCCTCATAAGGCCTGTGCTCCAGGCCCCTTACCAGCTTTGTTACCCTTTTTCGAACACGCTCCAGGGCCTCAATGTCTTTCTTGAAGTGGGGGGCCCAAAACTGGACACAGCACTCACCAGAGCTGAGTTCAGGGGGACAATCACTTCCCTGCTCCTTCTGGCAACACTATTTCTGATGCAAGCCAGAATGCCGTTGGCCTTTTTGGCCACCTGGGCACACTGCTGGCTCATGTTCAGCTGAGCATCATTCAGTACCCCCAGGTCCATTTCCTCTACAAGACCTGGCATTTGGCCTTGTTGAACCTCATCCCATTGGCTTCAGCCCAGCTTTCCAGCCTGTCCAGATCCCTCTGTAGGGCCTCGCTACCCCCAGGCAGATCCACACTCCCAGCCAATTTGGTGTCATCTGCAAACTTACTGAGGGCGCACTCAACACCCTCATCCAGGTCATCAATAAAGATATTGAAGAGGACAGGCCCCAGAACTGACCCCTGTGGAACACCACTCGTGGCCAGTCACCTGTTGGATTTAGCTCCATTCACCACCACTCTCTGGGCCCGGCCCTCCAGCCAGTTCCTTACCCAGCCAAGGGTGTAACTGTCCAAGCCACGGGCTGCCAGCTTCTGCAGGAGAATACTGTGGGAGACAGTGTCAAAGGCTTTGCTGAAGTCTAGGTAGACTACATCAACAGTCTTTCCCTCATCCACCAGATGGGTCACAAGATCATAGAAGGAGATTAGGTTGGTCAAGCAGGGCCTGCCCTTCGTGAACCCATGCTGGCTAGGCCTGATCCCCTGGCTGTCCTGCACATGCTGCGTGATCTCCCTCAAGACAATCTGCTCCATAACCTTCCCTGTCACCAAGGTCAGGCTAACAGGCCTGTAGTTCCCTGGGTCTTACAACCCTTCTTGTAGATGGGAGTCACACTGGCAAGCCTCCAGTCTTCTGGGACCTCACCAGTCAACAAGGAGTGCTGATAGATGATGAAAAGCTGCTCGGCTATCACCTCCACCATCTCCCTCAGCACTCTCGGGTGAATCTCATCCGGCCCCATGGACTTGTGGCAGTCCAGTTGGAGCAGTACGTCTCTGACTGTTTCCTCCTGAATCATGGGTGGTTTTGTCTGCTCCCCAGCCAAGTCTACCAGGTCAGAGAGTAGAGTATCCTGAGGATAACTCATCTGATCTTTAAAGACAGACGTAAAGAGGACATCAGAACCTCTGCCATTTCCTTCTCCTCAGGATAAGTATCCTTCACACTCCCAGCCTCATCCAGTAGAGAATGGATGTTCTCCTTACTTTTCTTACTGTTGATGTACTTGTAAAACAGTTTATTGTTCCTTTTTACCCCAGTGGCCAGGTTGAGTTCAAGCTGGGCTTTTGCCTTTCTGATTTTCTCTCTACACATCTTAACAACTTCCCTGTACCCTCTCTGAGTCACCCATCCCTTCTTCAACAGGAGGTAGATTCTCTTTTTCTCCTGGAACCTCAAGAATAGCTTCCTATTCATCCATGCTGGTCTTCTTCCCCACTGGCTCATTTTGTGGCTCAGGGGGACAGCCTGCTCCTGCGCCTTTAAGACTCCCTTCTTGAAGAACGACCAGCTGTCTTGCACCCTTTTACCCTCTAAGACTGAATCCCAGGGGACTCCCACTACTAGCCTTCTGAACAATTCAAAGTCCACCCTCTGCTGGACTCTGGGAGTCCAAGGTAGCAGTTTTGCTGCTCCCCCTCCAGGCTCCACCAAGAATCGAGAACTCTACCATTTCATGAACACTCTTTCCAAGACAGCCCCCAACCTCCACATCTCCCACCAGACCTTCTCTGTTTGTGAACAGCAGGTCTAGCAGGGCAGCTCCTCTCGTAGGCTCCCTCACCAGCTGCATCAGAAAATTATCCTCTATACACTCCAGAAACCTCTTAGACTGCTTCTTCTTCTCTGAAGACTCTTTAGTAACATCATTTCACCGGTCTGCAATTCTGTTGTCTGTTAGTCCATGGGTGGTGGACAAGTTTAACAGCTTTGAAGAAAAGTGGATTAAATGAAATGAGCAAATAGCTTCCAGCAATACAGGCAACTGTGTTGCAGGTTAGGCGGTGGGGTAGCACTCCTGTAAACCTCGGTTTTGGGAGCACTTTTTGAAAGAGGATTGGCAAAGGGGAAAAAGTTGGTTAGCTCTGGGGCCACTTTAATTCAGAGCTAATTCAGAGTTAAATGGCATAGAGCAGAAGAGAATTTGGAGGGAGAAAGATCTTGCTTTTGAACAGAATCCAGTATTCTCTTTACCATCTGTAGTTATTTCACTGTCCGGGAGAGTATTGATACAGATACTAGCAGACAGCAATAAATACTGCCATATTTAGTATTATTAGGTAAAAAATTGCTTCACTGGTGTTGTTTAAATCAGATGATAATTGTTTATTGATTTGTTAACAGCATGTAATTATCCAGTAAACTGTGAACTACACACTCAAAGGTCAGTATCAACCATATAGCAGATCAATCACTACACTGGGAACATGCAAAATGTTCACCCATGTATGCTTTGTTAACCCTCAAAACTAGTAATTCTCCAAAATACTGATCTTGCCATCACAGCACCACAAGCTCACTCCAGCCTACTCCAGGCAGGAGTGCTCCTCTTTGAGAAGAGATGCAGTTTCTCCAACTCCTTTTGCATCCACTAGACAGACGCTGGTGACAGATCACTCCCACACAGTCACACAGGCATGAGGGCCTGCTTACTGCACATTGTACCATCAGCTAAGCAGTGCACACTACGCCTCCAACAGGGCAGCTGCTTGGATCAATCCAAAGGGAAGAAAACAAGGAGTCAAATTCTGCCAGTTCCAAATCTTCAATTGCCAGTGTGTTGTCAAGATCTTTTCATCAATCACACTTCTTTTTGGGTACATCTCTTCAAGCTGACTGCTCTTTCTCAGTGTTTGAGCCGGCTGATGGTAAACTAACTCAGGCTTTGTGTTAAATGCTTCATAAGTATGTTTCATAATGTTATCAGATTTAGGGTGAATGCCCACTCAGAGTCTTGAGGATGCCACTGCATACTCTGTTCACACTTGCGCATCATAGCAGCTGTCCAGATCATGTCTATGAGAGTGACATGTGAATTCTCCATTGTTAGAGGATGATGTAATGCACACAGGGTGTCCTATTCCTACTTTTTGAGGAAATTGTGGGTAGAAGAAATACATGAAGCAATATGGTAGACCAAATAATGCACATCAAAAAATCAGGAAATTTTTTGGCACATTGTTTTCCTGTTTTATTTATTAATTTTTTTTCCTTAGCATACTTTTGCATCCTATAAAGACTACTTTTCTATGTGTTGTAGGCAAGGACTACAGCACCAAACAATGTAAATAAAACCCAAAAGACAGATAAATATCATGTTTAAGGAAGGAGTATTTTCATGGCCATGGAAGGTGCGTTGAGAAATCTAACAAATATTTCTATTCTATAACTTAAAAAAGTTAAATATATCTTTTTCACAGAATCACAGAATTGTTGGGGCTGGAAGGGACCTCTAGAGATCATTGAGTCCAACCCCCTGCCAAAGCAGGCTTTCTACAGCAGGCTGCACAGGTAGGCATCCTGGTGGATCTTGAATATCTCCAGAGAAGGAGAATCCACAGCCTCCCTGGGCAGCCTGTTCTACTGCTCTGACACCCTCACTGTGAAGACGATACAGGTCTTCTGCCAGCTTTCCCTGATTTCTTACTCATACTGATGCACCAATCCTGAGTTTGGAAGAAATGCTGTTTAAATGCTGACCAGCTCAAATAGGCCCCCTTGCCCTCTAACACCCCAGCCAGTGGGATAGCTCAAAGCAAGTCTTGGAAGAGATCAAAGCTGGCTGTCCTGAAATCCAGGGTAGCAATCTTACTTTATGGTTTACTTCTTCCACTAAAGATCCTGAACTCCACCATCTGTTTATCACTACATCCCTAGTTACTCCCAACCTTCATTTCCCTAACAAGCCCATCCTTATCAGTAAGAGCAAGGTCCAGTAACACCCCACCCCTCATCAACTCCTCCACAGTCTGCACCAGAAAGTTGTCTTCTACACACTGCAGGAACTGCCTCCTGCAGCCATTGGGCCAAGTGCTGAGTAAACTTCCCCACAGTCAAAGAACCCAAAGTTTCTATGGTGGCATCAGCCTTTCAGCCACTTGGAAAAACTTGGGTTTTCCTAGCCCTCTCTGTTTCCCTCACCAGACTCAAAAGGGAGAGGCAGAAATGCCACCTTCACTCCCACTCTTTCAACCATTCACTCTAAACCCCCGAAATCTCTTTTGACAACTCACAGGATTTCCTGAGTGACTTCATCACTGCCTGCCTGAACGATCAATAATGGGCAGTAATCATAGGAGCAAACCAGACCTGGGTGTTTTTTGGTGATATCCCTGATCCGGGTCCCAGGAAGGTGGCAGATCTCCCTGCAGGTTGGGTTGGGTCTACAAATGGGGTCCTCTGTTCCCCTGAGAAGGTAATCACCTACCACAATTACCCTCCTGTCTTTCCTGGCAAAGGAAAGACAGGACCCCACTCACCTCCCCTTCAATTTCCAGAGCCCCACTCCAAACCTATTGCTTAGGGGTGCCTGGGGAAATGGGGAGGGCAGGTGGGAGATGTGCACATGATGCTGAGCTGGGACTCTCTTCTAACCTTCCTCATCAGTCAGGTCTGTCTGACTGTGACAGGGCAGGGGGAACACCATTTTTTGGAAGGTATTTTCCTGGCACCCTTCCCTCCAGCACACCAGTGAGCTACTCCACCAATCTTCTGCTCACACTCCCAGATGCTCCTTAGTCCCTCCACCTCCTCCTTGAGCTCCACCACCAGGCTAAGCAGTTCTTTCACCTGCTCACAGCTCACACAGGTGGAATCCCTGCCACCCTCCCCCAGCAGCAGAAGGCTCAGGCACTCCCTGCAGCCAGAGGCCTGAACAGCCACATTTCTGAGCAGGCCCTCTTTCTGAGACTCCACAGTTCTCCAGTGGCAAGCCCGCTGTCTGGTGGAGACCATGTTTAAACCTGTGGTCTCAGAGACTGCCAGTAGGAGAGCTGATCTCCAGAGCAAAGAGGGACAGCACTTATGCGTTCTGCTGCTCAACCCACCTCCCACACCTTCTGCTGCAGTACAGTATGGCCAGTGTGGGCCATGCTGACACACTGACTTCCCCACCCTGTTCTCAGTGGGCAGTGACACTCTTTGCGTGCCCGTTTTGTTCTAACTTCTGCCCTCCCTAAGTAAGCTCAGTTTGTTCCGTGGGCAGAAGCTAGCTTTTTCTTGGAATTTAATCTTGTCTACACATATATTCAATGACAAAATACCTTTTACACCTTGAGAGCACATAGGAATCTAATTAATATATTTTCAATGTTTCTTTCATGCTGATTCTTTCTTTTTCTTTTCTTTTCTTTCTTTGTTTTTCCTTTTTTTTTTTTTTTTTTTTTTTTTTAACCACTATTACTATTAAAACATATTCAAAGGATAGATTGTGTAACAGCAAGTGTTACAGGTATTCCTGAATACGTTTTCCCTTGTCCTTGAAAATGTTGATTTCTGAAATAATAAATATTCAACGTTGAAGTTTTTAAAGTAAATTTTATGTTTGTTGATAAGGTTAAGTATTACAAGGAGAACCATAATAATAATAAGGCCATCTGGACTTCGACTGCACATTCTAATGGATGACGCATGGCCTGTGGAGGAGCAAATACAGGAAGCGTTTGTGTCACTAGCTTTAGGTGATGCAATGTTTTGTTTATTCTTTTCCACCATTGTGAACAAAAATGGAGATTTATAGTGACCCAGATCAAATCTATCTGAATAATGGTTGAGTTCTCATGACCTCTCAACAGGAGCAGTACTTAGTCAAATGTATACATAGTGCTCAAGAATCTATGCAAAGTTAAAAAGCAATAACTTCTTATAAACAGAAGTGCTTTTCCTAAACTGGCAATGTTTTCTCCATTGTGATGTTCAAAACTTTTTGGTAGTGCTTTCAAAAATCTGAAGTATTTAGATACACATAGTGTATGAACTTCCTAATTATGATCGGCTGCATACTTGTACAATGTTCTTTCCTAAGTAGTATGTTACATCACCTGATCCTGACTGCATGACTCGGGCTTCTGACACTTCTGCAATTATTAGTAAAAGTACTAGTATTTTTTTTCAAACTTCTCAACTTAGGATCAGAATCTAACAGTTGAATAAATTGAGAGATGAATACAACCAAATAAAACAAAATACTTTTATTGGCATTTTTATTCCTTTTGTTAACATATTTCTGAACACATGTAATTGCTCTCAAAAAATGTCTTCTGAAGTTAGTTTCAGTAACACAAAGTAATTTAAGTTCCTAATTATATCAGAGAATCAGTATAGAATTTATGTGTGGCATGTCAATGAGATGACACTGATTAGTGTTCTTAATATATATTGGATACAAATTAATTCTGGAAAAATATGTTTTCTTGCTTTAATGATATTGGATTGGATACGCTGTTTCTTGTGAAATGGCTGTCAACTTTCAGAAATTCTGAAGCACTTTAGCTAATATCTTACAAATTGTATTTACTCCTAAAAAATTCAAATAATTTTCTAAACTAGAAGACTTGTGTGAATCTTATCCTTGCCCATGAAAGTGGTAAACTCTACCTGCATGTGCATCAGCTGTATAATCCCTATCTATAACGAATTTGATCTAATCCATAGAGACTGCCTGTAGGAATACTAGAGATTTAAAGTATAGCATACTGACATTGATGAGGATGAACTTACCTGTGTATCTAACAATATCTTTCTTTAACATCTCTACATATTTTGGGGATTTGAAATGGGAGATATAATAAAAATACATTAAAAACTCTGAAATTATGTGGATAGTCTGGTTTAATAAGAGAAATAATCACCTTCTGTTAGTTAAAAATTTCAATGTCAGCATTTATTGGAATAAAATCATAAGCTAAATCATACTACCTGTAACATGCTTCCAGTAGGGCTTCTGTGATATTTCATGGGTGTGCAATCACGTTGGCCTGTTCTGAGAGATGTATTCTGGATTTGATTTCAGAGAGAAGTAGCAGAGCATAGGATATGGTCGAGTATTAGATATGGAGATTGGCAGGGGGATTGGAGCTTGATGATCCTTGAGGTCCCTTCCAACCCAATCCATTCTATGATTCTATGATTCTATGATACAGTGACAGCCTGGGTCTAGCTTGGAGGTTCATAGGAGCTTTGCTGCGGATGATTACTCTTCAATTACCATTTGCTGTTCTTCTTTGTCCTTCATTTGCTGTCTGTATTACCTCCTGCTTCCCTTGTCTTTCCCACCAAATTTACTCCGTGAAACTGAAGTCTTACAACATTCTATGTATGTCTTACTATATTGGGTAAATGCAGTGCAAACTCCCAGGTATTTGTCACATCTGTAGGCTTTCTCTCTGTTGCTGATGACTGTTTACATCATGGCATTAAGATTGAATTTATTACCCTTACGGACAATAAACCTGAAAACATAGCCTGGAAAATAGCTAGAGGGCATCCTACTAAGTGTGTGGAGATCTGTTTGTGCACTGGTGGTATGGTTTACTGGGAAACACTTCAGAGTGTGTTGCTACATGGACAGGAGGCACACTGTTCACAGCTGTGGGAAGGCTGCTCACTAGAGGAACTGCAGGCATCACCAGTAAGTGTTGGCACTGCTCTGATGTGTAGAAAATTTTTTTCCTTTGGGTTATGTCTCCCACTTGAAGTCTTTTCCCATTACCCATAGCAATGAATAACTAGAAGCATTTGCAATTATTTTAAAATTTGACCTTAAAATATGAAGGGGGAAGGTTTCAAAACTACCTATAGGAACAACTGGAACTGAATCTTTAGACATCTGAAAGCCTCTAAAAATCTGTCCGTTCAGCACTTCTAATAGAAAGTTGGCTATTGTTCTGTGTATGTATATATATATATATGTATTGCACTGCGGGGTTCTTGGGTAATAATCCCTGATGCTTGCTGACAAAAGGTAGTTTCCTGAATTAATGTAGTGTTTCTGGGCATTGTTCCAATGAAAACATTGGCTAGTTGCTACTCTGTCTAAAGATACTAATAATTAATATCTTCAGAGAGGCAGTACTGACTGGGTAGAGCTACTCCTCTGTCCAAGGAACCACTTTGTGTGTATTTTGATGGGGAAGGAAGGATTAAAATCAGTAACTGCTCCCAGACTGTGAAAAATAAAATACTAAATGAAGGGGAAAAATAGTCACTGATTAAACAAATTGTAGTTTAAGTTGCTTGTATGCATAATAGGATTTTTCCAAGTTTTATATCTTGCACTGGATTTAATTTCAGTTAAAAAGGCACGAAGAAAATGTGTTTAAATGAGAAAAAAATTAATTAATACAGTAGCAACTATGACCAGGTCATTTTTTTTGCAATAACTGGAATTGACATTTCTTAAGGAACTTGAATATATTTAAAATGTATATGTTTAAAATGTAACTCCAACAGGTATGCAATGCCAATGCAAGACCCTTCTCAATACTGGTTGAGAAGACCTTGTTCCTGCTCTTGGGACCTTTTTCCTAGGCAAAAGGAGCTAGAAACAGTCTACAGTTACAAAGTGAATGAAGAAATCACAGAATCACAGAATGGCTTAGATTGGAAGGGACCTTAAAGACATCTAATTTCAAGTCCTGCCTTGGGCAGGGTTTTCACTCATCAGACTGGGATCCCCAGGGCACCATCCAACCTTGCCTTGAGCGGGGCAGGAGTGGGGGCATTCACAGCTTCTCTGGGTAATCTTTTCCAGTGTCTCACTACTCTCTGAGTTATGAATTTCCTCCTATCTGCTCACCTAAATCTCCCATCATTTAGTTTAAGGTCATTCCTTCTTGTCTTATCACTACCAGTCTGTGTAAATAGTCAGTCCCCCTCCTGCTTGTAATCATCTCCCCTCAAGTAAAGAAAGAGTACTCGAATGTGATCTCTCTGGAGCTTTCTCTTCTCCATACTGAACTAGCCCAGATTCCTGCACCTTTCATCCGTGAGGATCCCCAAGTCCTTCTCTGCAGGGCTGCTCTCAGTGAGTTCTTCTTACAGCCTGTACTCATATCTGGGACTGCCTTGACTGAAATACAAAACCTTGCACTTGGCCTTGTTAAACCTCATTAGGTTCTTTTGTGCCCACTTTTCAAAACTGTCTAGGTCCTTCTGGATGACATCTGTCCATTCAGTTGTTAACTGTGCCACTCACCTTGGTGTCATCGGCAAACTTGCTGAGGGTACACCCAATCCCACAGTCTATGTCACTGATGTTGAAGAGCACTGGTTCCAAGATGGTCCCCTGGGGAACACCACTCATCACTGTCCTCCACCTGGACAAGGAGCCATTAACAATAGCCCTCTGGCTACTACCATCCAAACAATTATTTGTTCATGGAATAATCCAGCCTTTAAATCCATATCTCTTGAGTTTAGAGATACATATGTGGTCTGGGGCCATGTCAAAAGCCTTGGAAAAGTCCAAGTAGACATCTGAGGTCCCTCCTTTCTTCACCAATGCCATCACTCCATCATAGAAGGCCACCAGATTGGTCAGGCACAATCTGAATTTGGTGAAGCCATGGTTACTGTCTTTCCAGGCATAGGTGTAAACCTCACTGGCCAGTAGTTCCCCGGGAATTTCTTTCTCCCTTTCTTGAATAAGGGAGTGATGTTTCCCTTTTTCTAGTCAGTGGGGACTTCACTTGACTACTATGACTTTTCAAATATGAGGGAGAGCATCTTGGCAACCTCGTCAGCCAGTTCCTTCAAAACCCTGAGATTCATGTCACCTAGCACCATAGACTTGTACACATCTGCTTCATGAGGTGGTACTGGACTTGCTCTGCTCTTAAACTGGAAGGGACTTTGCTCTCCCTACTCCCTCTTAGAAGCTCAGGGACATGAGAGATGTGGGAAGCCTGACTGTCAACCAAGACTGAGGCCAAGAACTTGTTAAGTATCGCAGCCTTCTTCATGCCTGAAGAGGCCAGCTCTCCCTTTTCATTTCTCAGAGGGGGTACGGTCTTCCATCCCAGTCTCTTTTGCCCAAGGTATCTAAAGAATCCCTTCTTGCTATTTTTCACATCCCTTGCCAAATTCAATTCCATCTGTGCCTCGGCTTTCCAGACTCTATCCCTGCACATCTGGACAGCATCTCTGTACTCTTCCCAGGCCACCCATCTCTGCTTCCATTGCCTGCGTATTTCCTTCCTACACCTCAGCTCGACCATCAGGTCCTTGCTCAGCCATACTGGTTTCCTGCCTTGTCTGCCTGTTTTTTTAATCAGGGGGATGGAGAGATCCTGTGCACTCAGAAAGACATCCTTAAAGTACTACCTGCTCTGTTCTGCTCCTTTGTCCCTAAAACACAATTTCCCAGGGAATCTCATCCCTCTTCCTTAAAAAATCTGAAGACAGCTATCCTGAAATTCAGGTTCCTGACTCTTTGCCAGGTTCGCATTCCTTGTGATCATGAACTCAACAGAGGAATTGTTGCTGTAGCCAAGTCTGCCTCTGCATTAACCTCTTTCACGATCTCCTCCATGTTGGTGAGCACCAGGTTTAGAAATGTTTCACCTGTTATGGGTCTGTTCAGTAACTGAACCAGAAAAAGTTATCCTCAATGGACTCCAGGAGTCTCCTGGATTACTTGCAGCTTGCTGAATTGTTTTCCCAGCAGATTGAAATCTTCCACCGGGATGAGAGCCTGAGAGCAGGATGCCTCTTTCAGCTGAAGCAAGGTCTTGTCAACAGACTTTTCTTTAGTAGACTCCAACCACCAGGTGCCCTTTATTTGTCCACTAACTAATCTTTATACACAGGCTCTCAACTGGTTTGTAGCTTTTTCTCAGGGGCTTTAGAATCTATCACGTTCTTAACAGAGAGCAAATTTCCCACCTCTCTTTTCCTGCTTATCTCTTTGAAAAATCTCATAGCCCTTGATCATTGTATTCCAGTTGTGAGATTCATTCCACCATGTTTCCTTGATAGCAATTGAATCATAGCTTTCTAATTGCATTATGGTTTCCAATTCATCTTGCTAAATTACCATCTTTTGTGCATTGTTATTATGGACCACTTCAGATGATCTGTTCAGAGAATTGCCTACTTAGATGAGCCCTCCCTAACTCGACCAGGACAAATCTGAGTTTTTTGCCTAAAATGGCTCTTCTCTGTCACTTAGAAGTACATCTCCAGTTCTCCTACACAAGTGTTCAGAGATCTAATTGAGAAAGTTATAACAATTTAATGTGGAAAAGTATATATGTGAGTGTGTGTATATATATAATTTTATACATATGCATCTATGGTGTGATATTTAAGGCTCCATCTACCCTAGAAGGCTCAGTGGGGGCAGATACTTTTTAATATTGCAGCTACCTGGCACAGAGCAACCTATGTACCTGCTCTTTTAAAATACTGACATCTGAAACATAAAGATTGCTTCCAAACTGAAAAGTAGCATGGGAAAGTAGCATTTCTGACTCCTATACAGAGTCTGGAATTTGTTTAAAACAGCAACAGGGGCAAGTATGAAAACTCATTACTAGAAATGACTGAATTTCATTTTCCAGGAATGTTTTCTGGTATAATTGATATATTACCTTCCATTTTTCCAGATAAATTGTTTAAACAGTTCAACTGCTCTACTTGAATATGCTTACAGCCATGCTGGTATTATATGAACAAATACCCAACTCCATGCTGTATGGCATAGGCAGTAGGCAATCAATTCTTTCCATTAGCTAACAATTGGCATTTGACATTTCTGGTGCTAGACAGAATATTTTCTTTTCTGTATATATGTGAACAAGCATAAAATATGAAAAGGGAGGAAGTCACTAAGAAACTTATTTTGGCTGTGATGCATGTCTTATGTTAGCTTATTTGGCAGTGAATAGGTTAAAAATTCTTTACCTCCCTGCACAAGCATTCCCATTAGAAAATTAAGAGGAAGAAATAAGTATGTAATGAAAAATGCTTTGTTGGAAATGTACAGAAATGAAGTCCAGTAACATATGTAATAACATCAGGTGGTCACAGGTTTATGGAAGATATTGATTAGCTAATGGCAATAAAAAGAAAAGATCAGGATGTTGCAGGCAGTCTGTGATATTTGAGCCAGAAAGGCTGTGATTCATCACTAATTTGTGAGAACTTGAAAAAAACAAGGTAGACTAATTCCACAGAGAGGAAAAATCTCTCATTTAGTGACACACATTTTACCACACTTTTTATGGAAATATACGCTGGAGAAAACTTTCTGAGCAGGAAGTCTGGCTATGTGAACCAGAGGATGAGTCTGAGTAATGGTTTTGCGTTTTTAACATTAGAACTTCTGAGATAATATTTCTACACCTTTGAAGTTTAGAAACAATAAACAGCAACTATTTATGGCTTTTGGGTTGCCCAGCAGATTGGAATTTTTCATGGTAACTCCCTTTATCCTATAGATGGCGTTGGAAATTCCTATTTCCTGTGCTAGCTGCTATGATTACAAGTATCATTCTCATAGTTTATGATTTCTTTCTGTGGGGCTTTTTGGGTAGTATACCCTGAATACATCTGGGGCTTATGCTACATCATTGTAAAGGCATTCAGGGGCTTGTCTTCACAGTTATTAGGGAATTAACTGAAATAGTTGTAGTAGACATTCATGATCTTGCAGACTGCTCATCAGAACCTTTGTAGGCTTGACAATTCTGATATTCATCTTGCATCATCTTGGACCGATGAGGAAAAATGGGGCTCATAAAATAGAATTCCACTATTTTGTTGTGCTTTTCCAGTTCACAATTTTATTCACTAATATATATTGTACTTCCAAAAATTGAAAGTTGCCAGCTTCACTGAAGTCTGATTACTAATGTTAAGCACATACTGGACAACTTTTTCCATTGGCTTTGTAAAATGAAAACATATTGCAGACTCAAAGGGTGATTCCTTTGGATGTGAATGATTTCTATGGTAGATATGAATGCAGGGAAAAGCTGAATTTGTATTTTTCCTTTTACCTATGGAAAAGGAAGTGACATTATTTGTGATCTGAAAAAGCTGCCACCCTACTTCTGTCACCAAAGTGCTCTGTATTCACAGCCTAACTAAAGACAAGCAGCCTTATTTATGTAACTTGTATGTAAAAGTTTCATAAATTACTGTGGGTCTTTTCACCACTCCTCTGGAAATAATACTTAAAGGCATAGAAAAGCAATTTTTAAGCATGGTTTACATAAGGAATTTTTTTTTTTGCCTCTTATATTTAATGTCTCTATCAAGAAACTGGATTATTTGTGTACCCATCCTCCTGAAAGCAGATCCTGCCTTCATTATCCAAGCCATCAGTCCACAGACAAAGAGGCAAAGCAAGAAGCATTGACACCCAGATCTCCCCTATTTTATCTTGACAGTGTTTCATTTATACAATGGTGCATTTTTCTCTTGCAGCTATTGCCTCTTGTTACTCTTTATGGTAATTGAAGCTGGGCCCAAAAGACCTTAGAGGCTTGTATCTTCTCCTCACATGAGTGACACTTCAGTGATAAACTTGAACTTAAAGTTACTGAAGCGTAACTGAGGGTTCATTTGATAGCTAGTGGTTTTCAGCAGCACTGCAGGGCTTCAGGGGCTCAGCATGAGCAAGATTGTTAATGTCCTGTGAGGGAAAACAATAACACATTTCATTAATGCGTTCATGTGTGAAGCATCCATTAGTGCACTGGAGGTATTAATGACGTTATGCTTTAAACTGACATGTGGGGCATGACAGGAATTGCAAGGTCTGATGAGAACAGATGACTTGATAAGCAAATATTTGAATGGCTTCATTTGCCTGCAGGTCAAACCATGGTGTACGAAAAATGAGAAAGCTAAAACCTGGGAGAGATTAGTGTTTTCCTAGCATGGACTGAACCGCAGGAAAGCTGAAGTAAGACTGCTTACAAAGTAAATAGAGTGGTCAGTAAGGGCAATAAATATGTAAAAGGCAAAAGCTTAGTTATTACTAAACCACAGTCAGTATTCTAATTTAATTTGAGTTAAACGGATAAAGCCACAGCACAATCCAAGTGTATAGATACATAAATACTTCGCTTGTACGGTCATTCTTTTTACTTTTCAGTTAATTATCCTCTTTCTGCCTGCTGGAAAAGTTCAAAATACATAGCTGGATTTGATGCTGACTAAATCAACAAGACTGTTGTAATTTGTGCCAGAGCTGAACTGTGTCATGGGATTTTAATGAGCTAGATTGTCTGCAGGTCAGCAGAAGGCGTAAGAGTTGATTAAATTTTTCCTTCTTGGAAGGTGTAATTGTCATGTGTGTTATTTATTTTGTCAGGTTTGAGCTAGCCACGAATTTGCAGATAAAGGCCCCTTTTCTTGGTTTGGACTACTGTCGGATTGCTATAGGAGGCACACAGTGCTTAGTAGTTGACAGCTGCAGCTCAGCCATTATTTGACTGCAGTGCACATCTCAATGACATCCAGCATAATTTAACATGAATGATCTGACATGCTTTGTCAGCTCCTTGAAGAAGGGCTTGGAAAAGGCCGTTCTTTGGCTTGCTCTGATTCAGAATTATTTTGCACAACCAGACTTTCTCCTTTTCAGAAGATGTGATGCTCACTAGTTGGCTAACACAATGAGACTGCATTATGAATATTGTTCTGCTGTGTTGCTGTGCACAACCAAAACCAACAACTTCTGCATTGTCATTCCTTTAGGATTCATAAATAAAAAAAAACAGCACTGATCATGTACATGTCTTCAACTCACTTTCAGTGAGTACATGAACACTTGTCCAAAATTTACTATTCTCTAATGGTCATCTTTTAGCACACAAATGTTATTTAACAGAACAAATTTTCAGCACAAAACACTATTTTTCAACATAGTCAGTACCATTAGCTATGTATTTTCACTTGAAAGAAACAAGAGCCTGCATGTCACACTTGCAAAAGTCTGCACAAGTGGAGGTGACCAACTATCTCTACTGCTGAAATGCATCACCCACATCCATTCTGTGCTCACGTCCACTTCTTGGTCTCCATGAACATTCAGCAAGCATGAATGAATGCCAATTAGTGCCATTTTTTCAGTGTGAAGGAATTCAGTGACACACCTTTGCTTCATACGCACTTCCATGTCAGATGCCATTCTGTCAGACTGCCCATCTGTTGCACAGTGACAAAAAAGAACAGAATATTAGTCAGAAGGTTCAAACTGTACTACCATACCTCCAACACCTGCATCTGACATCGTGGGCCAGCATAATAACATACATTTTATTTTGTTTTTGTGTAACTAATGCATAAGTCTGTTTCAGTATAAGTGCCTGCAAGTGTCACCTCTCAAGGTATTTGTCTCAGTTTTTGATGAAATTTTGCTCTTCCTTTACTTCATTCTTGAAAACAGTTGTTCACAAATGTGCATATTGCCAAAAAACAACAGAATGAATATGGCCTGATTGTGAAGCGAGGTATGTCTTTCTCTGGTAAGACAGGATTTATGAAAGTCTAGTAGAAAGACACAATCAGATTTTTTAGTTGAATGTCCGATTGCAATTCTATGCATTCCATTTGAAAATTTACAAGTCATGTATTTACGTCAACTGAAAACGGAGCTGCAGATATAGCAAAAATTGATGATTGTGTAGTGTATTTTTGCTGTTCATAGGACTGTGTTTAGAAAATGTATCAAAATGCTTACACTCATTTGCCATAAACTGAATTGGCACTGTACTGCGCCTTCCTTGTGTCCTGGTTTCAGCCCAGACATTGCTGATGGTGCATCACTGGCTGTTGTGAGCGATGGGTACACAATTGGGTTTTGGCTGGGCCACTTGGTGGGCAGTGCCACCACCATAGTGGTACGGGATAGGGGATGGCTCCAGAGTGAGCTGTGCAGGGCAGCATGCAACCGATGGGTAGCTGATTGGACAGGCCTGAGCTGGTCCAACCCACTCACTAAAATGGGTTCCCTACAGTAGGTTATGCAGCAAAAGCATACACATAGGTTTTGAACACAACCAAAGAATATGACCATGACCTCTGGGCAGTCTGTTCCAGTGCTTTGTCACCCTCACAAGCTTTCCCTCGTGTTCACATGGAGTTTCCGATGTTCCATTTTGTACCTGTTGCCCCTTGTTTGGTTGCTGGAAGCTGTTGAATAGAGCCCGACCTTATGCACTTCACGCCCATCCTTTAGATACTTTTTAGCATTTTAAAATCCCCACTCAATCCTCCCTTCCCTAGGCTAAAGGGTTCTGAGTTTCTTCAGCCTTCAAGGAGCAGCCCCAACTCTTCAATCACTTGGAGTCATCAGGAGCTGGAAAAAAGTCCTTTTTGACTGCTCAGTTGCCAACGTGTAAATATATTGCCAAGGCCACTGTGTATTCTTTTTTACAAGCTGCAGAATTATGTACTTTTTTTTACTGTTTTTCACGCTGATCTGCATAAACAGATGTGTATAAGTGCGCATGCTAAAAGATGATATCTTAACTTTCTTCCCAGTAAGTGAAATTTATGTCCCTTTGTGTTTCTTGGCCATCTGTCCTTCAAGTTAACTTATATAATGCTTTTCTGCTCAAAACTGTCACCTGTTTTGGAAAGAATGGCTACCTGGTATAGTAGACAGGGAAGAGGGTCAGGGTTGACTTGTAGGAAGCTGATGTTCTATAGTTAGGTACTCCTAAGACAGTACATGTGTGAAAATAATGAGCTCTCAGTATGATCCCTACTGAAATGCCCTCTGTGCTCTCTTAAGCAGCACATCAGTTCGGTCTTTGGAAAAAAAAATATAAATCTTAAAGGCCTATTGAGAGTATTAACGTATTAATTCTCCTTTATAGGGTCATCTGCATGTCATGGCCTAAGCTCACCACAAAGGTTATTTTTAAATAATTTCCAGTCTGCTTTAGAAGTGGAAATGATTTTGATAAACAGTTGAACTTTTGGATGCTTATTTGAACTGAGCCTCCAAGCCTTTAGTGACTTTCCTCTTACTAATGCTAAACTAGCATCTCTGATTTTGATGTTGACAGGT
Source organism: Alectoris magna (assembly GCA_030625065.1). Lineage (NCBI taxonomy): Eukaryota > Metazoa > Chordata > Aves > Galliformes > Phasianidae > Alectoris > Alectoris magna. Next base: position 37,162,204 of record CM060564.1, read on the forward strand.
GGTGTATGATGTTGATGCTGGACATTAAACAGTGAAGACAAGAGCCTAAGATAAAAAAAGGCCTTTGAGTGCATTTTATCCCATGGCAATAAAGTGACATTATCATGTTTTTGACAGAAAATTTGACCTTTGTGACAAGGATGTATTTAGAGGTAAGTAATAAAATGTCACATTTGTCCTTTGCCTTTCATGTTGAAAATGACTGGCCACTGCAGGCCTTACATAACAGAAGTTACTGAAGGGTCAGCTGAAAATATGAAGGGCAGTAAATCTGTATGTTAACAAAGACTAACAATTTGGACAGACATGAAGACTAAGACTTCCAGTGCAAAAGTAGTTACAGTAAAGTATTAGGACTGTAGAATCATAGAAATATTTGAGTTGGAAAGGACCCTTAAAAGTCATCTAATCCAAATCCCCCACAATGGACAGGAACACCTTCAGCTAGATTAGGTTTCTCAGGGCCCTGCCCAGCCTGACCTTGAATGTCTCCAAAGATGGGGCTTCCACCACACCACTGGGCAACCAGTTCCAGTGCCTCATCATCCTCACTGTGAAAAACTTACTCCTTATGCCCAATCTAAATTGCCCCTCTTTTAGTTTGAAACCATTTCCCCTTATCTTATCACAACAGACCCTGCTAAAGAGTCTGTCACCTTCTTTCCTCTAGTCCCCATTCAGATACTGAAAGGCTGCTATCTGGTCCCTTCAGAACCTTCACTTCTCCAAGATGAACAGTCCCAGCTCTATCATCCTGTCCTTGTAGGAGAGGTGTCCCACCTCTTGAATCATTTTTGTGGCCCTCCTCTAGAAGTGCTCCAACAGGTCCATGTCTCTCCTGTACTGAGGACTCCACTGGAGTACTGGATGCAGTACTCCAGTGGCAGGGGCAGGACCACCTCCCTCAATCTGCTGACCATGCTTCTTTTGATGCAGACAAGAATATGGTTGGCTTTCTGCACAGCGAGGCCACATTGATGGTTTGTGTCTAGCTTGCCATCCACCAGTACCCCCAACTAATTTTCAGCAGGGCTTTGCTCTGTTCCTGCTTTCCCTATCTTGTACTGCGGGGATTGCCATGACTACTTGACACTCTACTTGTGCGAAATGTGTTAATAGTGCAAGTTTTCTGCTTAATAATTTCCAAAACGCTGTTCTGTATTCAGGAAGGTATTTTTCAAACTGTAAGAAAGTTTGACACAGTTTCTAGCCTGCCTTTCCTTTTGCTACTTACTTATAGATCCAAAAGTAAATCTTCCCGGAATGATTCTCAAATTTTCTGTTGTGAAATGCTATGTATTCTTGGACTCAACAACTCTTGTGGCGCTATATACTTGTTACTGAAGGTAATAAACATAAGCAAACATTCTGCTGATCACCACCTGCTATTCTTGGTAATGCCCTTTAAGCCAGCTGCTAGGGAGAACGAGGATATTTCATCTTTCTAGCCCTAAGTAGTTTACTGCAGCCCAAGTGGATGCCAGACAACTGTGAATGCATTGCCTGGCTGACAGATAGTGACAGTGGGCAAATCTTTCTTCTTCAGTGTTTTTTACTGTGTGACAAACACATTCTGCCATCCAAGATTTCTTTGAGATCCTCCATAAGGAAGGAGGGGATACACTGGTAATCTGTGTTATTTAATTCTATTCTATATTATTTTATAATTTGATTTTCTAATTTTATGGAAGGAAGGATTTGGGAAAGTTTGATTTTCTGCTGAGTGGGCAACAGTTACTTTCAAACAGTTTGCAAAATTTATACTCTATTTTGTAAAACTTCAGATGGGAAACTGCTCAGAGGGAGACTTGAGTTCTAGATGTGTGTCCTTCCATGTAGCAGATTTTACAGCTTTTCTGTCACTCTTTCAGTTTTCATTGTTACTTCTGTTAGAACAGGCCTATTTGTTTTATTCTCTCTGTCTGTTAGATTTCATATACTTCTGCATTCATCTTGTAAGACAACTTTTGGAAACTATTAAGGGAGTAACAGGAGGACTCTGAGTAGCAGGCAGTCTGCAGTGTACATTTCTTCTGCACAGCAGAACACTAGGAATCATGCTTTTTTTAATAACAAAACAAAATTTCTGTAAAGAACTGCTAATTTTTCATTAACAGCTAGAGAGAACTAGTCACAATTTGGCTATTTTTTAAATTTCAATAATTAGCATCCCTAAACTTTGGTCTTTCTTTCTGATCAAAATTTAAGTTATAATGTCACATCTTAATCCATGGGTGTACTTTGAAAGTGTTACAATAGGTGGCAACCAAATTAGCATTATTTAATGTTTTTAATGACAGTCAGTATTTCCAGATATAATAAAATTTCTGGGTATTCCAGATATTTTATATAATAATGTACATACAGAGATAAGAACATAATAAAAAAAATAACATGTCATATTAGTATTACATGTAATAATATAACATGTAATAACACTGATAATATAATTTAATGTAATACATATATAATAATATAGTAACACTATGCAATATTATCTATATACAAAAAAGGCAAGAGGGCAGTTCAGAAAAGAGAATTTGTTGAAACTCATGCTGAAGTAACCTGTTGTTTGCCCTTTGCAAATTCTCCAGATCAGCTTGATTATTCCTTGCGTAATGAAAAGGCTGAGATGTATGAATGGTAGAAATGGAATTGGTACAAGTCAGGATTACAATGACTTTTTATACTGTACAGGCAACATATCTCAGTGAGATCAGTATTTCAATGATTCCATTATGGCATGCATGAATAATGTATGAGGATCAAACCAACCTTTAGAATTAGATTCTTCCACTGGTTTTTCGAAAATAAACAGAAAAATAGAGGAAATTAATGGGTTGGGGCTGCAGTCTGGATTGTTTTTTTTGGGTCATTGTGATCAAGAGAGAGGTTCTGAAATGTAGCCCAAGAGTTTGAAGATACAGAGTTTGGAGCTGGTGAAAGAAGAAAGACCTGAATGAGGAAGAAGTCAAGTGGCCCATATAAGCAAATAATTGTTTAATGGAAAACATATGCAATATTGCTGCAATAGAAAAAAATTGCTGGATTTTCTTGCTGTATTGTGTACTACGTCTTTCATAAAACTTGTTTAGCATAAAATGCCTGTATTCAGTGTTTCTTAACATTGTTCCCATTTACATTCTAAAGAGCAATTTTATATCTCCGGAATAAATTTCTGTTCTTATGCCTGCTGTACTATAGTGTATTTTTGCTGGCAAACATAATAATAAATCAGTAATTCGTGGCATATTTCATTTAGATGCTAATTGCAGTTCTAGCTCATTATTGATACTAATGATCCAGCAACTCTAACTGTTAAGGGATGAATGATGCTGAAATCATAATCCATAAGCTTGCAACTTTTTTAATAGATTCAAATGAGAATTAGAATATGTATGTAAATTGGGGGTCAGAAGGAGTGGGAATCTTTCAATGCTGTTGAATCTGTTCATTTTACCTGAAATCAGCTTTACATCAATGTGGATGAATGTTTTGAGTAGCAGCGAAATGGTACCCCCAGCCTTGGCTCTAGGTGTCAGTGTCAGAGCTGATAGTGCAGGTAAGCAAAGCAGGGAGAAGAGTTTTTCAAAGCTTCTGAGTCACTGAAAGGTTGAACACTGAATTATACAATTTTTTTTTTTGCATATGTCAGCCAGATACACTGACTTTTATTTCACAAGCAGACTTGAGATAAAATAAGAATGAAAAGGATCAGTAATTCTTTCCCTGGTAGCTCCTGCAAAGTCTAGCACAGCACTGAAAAAAAAAAGGAAAAACCTTCTTACGTATTGGTAATGATCCCATAAAGGAGTAATTAGAAGTGTGACATTACCATAGGAAAATTCCTGCAAAATTTCTTCAGTGTCCTTCTGTCCTTTTGGTCCCCTGGAATGGGTGAACTGGGTATGGGAATCCCTCAACAGCTTGGTTCTCTGTTCAAAAATTATTGACATGTCTAAAATGGCTGTATTTTTGGGGAAGTTTTTATTGTACTTAAGTCTGTCAAATGTTTAAGAAAGTAAATTTTCTGACAATGCAAGAGAAAGCCAAAGGGCATAATCAAAAGATCAACATCTATCACAATCCTCTGGAAGAAATGTGGCTTTATTTACCTTTAGTTAAGATGATACGTGGCAAATGAAAGCAAGTATATTGAAGGGTATGTAGGGAAAACACCATTTTAAATGTATTGTGAACTTTAATTGTTAACCGAGCAAGCAAAAGAATGTGCTTGCAGGTTAGTTGCTAATTGGTTAGCATGAAGAAAACCTGCTCCACAGGTTGTGGAAAAATGTGTGTGTATTTATAAAGTATAAAATTGGATAGCTAACAGGATTTAATCCAGCATTCATGCCTGAATCCTATAGATGATAAGTTCACATTACAAAATACATAACAGGATTCTGTTTTGATATCGTCCCTTACTTAAAAGTAGTAAATAAAAAAAACCTCAACTAAAACCACATCTTATTTTCAAAAAGTATATGTGCTTTTTCCTGGGTCTGGCAATGGTTAGGGCTGCCATCTGACTGACATGTATTTATGAATGTTCATCCCTTCTTTGTGATCCATGGTTGTAATTCAGACACACACTTAAGTCTGATTCATTCACTGACAAAATCTGTACATGACTAAATCGTATATGATGGTTGAAAATCTACAGAGAGGTTACTATACTAAATTCTATGAGCTATTATAAATTCATGAAGAATTCTATTTGACATCGAGACTTCCTTGTGTTCTTGCTAAGTCTATGTAGATATTTTTATTGTTCCTGAGTTAAATATTAATGCCCCTAAATGAGAATAAAACATGCAAAGTTTGAGTGCACTCTGATATTCACAATAGGCCTGAAGTAGATTTGATTGGAAACTCCACCATTTGAAACTCTAGACGCTATGCAAATTGTTTAATGTCTTGAAAAGTTCTTATTTGAAGGAGGAATTTTTACACATAGCAGTAAATTCACACACAAGCAGCCAAGTTGATAAAGATCCTTTTTAGGGCATTTTACTGTCTACTTGTGTAACAAACATATAATTTATGTGCTACTTGGTGCTCAATAGAGAGTGGATTAGTCATCATAACAGATTCACAACTCTTTGATTGAGGTTTTGGGATGGAAACTGTAGAAGACTGTGGAAATATTTACAAAGTTTCAAAACACATAAAGCTAAGAGAGGACACTTAAACTACTGCTTTGGAACACAAGGGAATCCACCTTTCTTCTGGTAGTCGGGAGTACACAATGTCCTCCATATCTTCTCCTGACTTTAAAGGGGAAATGCAGACAATAATTTTCAGTTCTGGAGCTCTTGTTTCTTACATGAAAACCTTACTCTCTTAGTTTGTGCAAGTGAGGCACACCATATGAATTCTTTTTAAATGCATATTTTAAAAAGTATTTTCTACTTTTTATGCTTCGTATGTGAATAGTTATTGTGAAACTTTGAAATACACTCAGTTTATGGGCAGAACTTCTCCTTTTGAAGACTTGACAGACAGTTGTTATCCTGCTCCTGAAACAGTAGCAAATAAATACAAGGAACAACTTATAGTGGCTCAAATCTGCCAGTTTGATAATGCAGTTGGAAAAAAGATTGAGGATAAGCCAAGTGTTTTCAATTCATCCTTCCTCTTTCTCAGTCCTTGTATTTCTTGTTCCAGAGACAGAATATTGACAATTTAGACAGCCTGAATTCTTTCCTAAGACCTCTAATTTTTGATTCTGCACTTGAATTCTGTTAGACAATGTTTATTTCTTTAAAGTAGCAATAAAGTCATCTGAGAAGACAGCAAGTCTTAAAGATGCTTGAACTACACATAGTTTTTGACAACATGAATCCTTGTTCCTGCAGTGTCTTGGGAAAAAGGTCTTTAAAATCGAATTCAATTTAAATATTATTGGAATCTCAGCAAAACTTTCATCTAATAGTATATATGTTCTATTATAAACCATACTTGTTTCTTACTACTACGCAATGTATACTGCTTTGTTAAGTACGAAATAAATAGGGGGAAAAAAACCCAAACCTTAGCATTTAATAATGGATTTTATTTGTGAAACCTGAGCCATGAGCCTTATTTTATAATTAAAATTTAGTAATCTTAGGTTAGTTCAGATTGTGTGAATTTTTCCTACAAAACTTAAAACATAATTATTTTTAATTCAGTCCTATCAAGAAAGCTATTAAATTTGTTAGGCATCTTGACTATCTCAAGTTTGGTCTGTCATAGAGATAAATGTATGATTTCATTCTGATAGTGACAATGGACTTTCCTGAAACCAGCAGATATGAGGTACTCTTCGGAATTTTTCTGAATGGAGACTCCCAGGGTAAAAAGGGAGATCTTCTTATCCTTATTTGTGTTCTTAGACTTATTCAAGATGTTATCAATGATGTCTTCATTCTGTTTGCTGTTCATGCTAAAGCACAGGCAACAGCAACCTTTGACTCTGCAAACGTTGGGTGTCTGAACAGCAGCTGATGTGTTGGGTTTTGAACATTTCATGAAATAAGTCATTTCTAATACCACTCGCATTCACCATTCATTAAAACTTTTTGCCTACCTCTGAAAAAATACACTTACTCTTTTTCTATGAAGGACTGCTGATCAACCTATTTTTTGCATGTGTCCAGCAAGTTACATTTCTTGCTTGAATCTACTGGTCTTTCCACATACCGAGGAACAAGGACTCCTCATTCAGCAGCTGCTCAGCCCAGTCCTGTTCCATTATTACCAACTTAAAACTCATTCCATACCAAAATGCATGAAAACATGGATATGGAAGGTCGTAAACATTTTGGAAACTTTTGTGATCACCCATTGTTAAACATTGTACAGAAATATACAGGGTATTGTTGGTGTCTGAGACTACAATCTCTGTGTATATTTAGCAAACATACCAAGATGTTTATACAAACCAGGAAAGGTTTAAACTGATTTACTTGGAAATATAAACTCTGTCTTAACAAAAACAAGAAAAGTCCATTCAGGTGACGGTGACAGTGAAATCGGTATTGTGCTGGTGGGAAATCAGGCTTTCGCTCATAAACTAGACAGAGCCATGGGAAGAATTATTTTCCATAGTACCAAGAGAAATGTGTGAAAATGTTCAGTGGACTTTAAATAATAGAGTTTTCTGAACTGTTCTGAGTGGAAGGAAGGAAATGAGCTTGTGTAGAATTCAAGTTAAACAGTGACAATGCACTGTCACCAAGGTTGAAAAAATATTCCCCTCGGTGTAGATTTTTGGCTTAATGAAGCTGTCCTAACTAATTTTCAACAACTTTAACCATGCAAAAAGAACATGCCCTGCATTTGGAATCATAGCAGAGAACACATGGCCTTCCTTAATGTGCCCGAATCTGAGACCTACCCTTCCTGTTAAAAAAGGTAATGTTTCTATATTCTGCAGTCTGTGAGAAATGTGTGTTTCTAAGCACATCAGAAGGATAAAGACATAGATGGCACAGACTAAAATGTTGTTAATTCTTCAATTTACTGGAATTTCTCCTATTCAGTGGGAGTCAGGTTGTGAGTTTTTAATAAATAATCTAATATAGAAATTTATTGAAGCCTATAGCTCAGGGTTAGAGCTTTTACTCTGAGGAGAGACACAAAAGGAAAAATTGTAGGTGTATAAGAGAGATAAAATTACTTAACTGGCATTTGTAGGAAAACAGTAAGTGAATATGAGAAAGATGAAGTTATATAACTGGTATCAGCAGGCAAGCATATATCAAGAGTGAGCTAGACTGAAGTAGAAGGGCAAAGATTGCATGAGGTAAGATCATTACAGAATCATGTGCTGTGTTTTCTTAATGATGGAATATGAAGTTGAATTGAGACGTCATTCTGATTCCACCATAGTGGAAGAATGACTGGTGAATAGGTTTTAAAATGTGACAAGATTGGACATCTCTGTTATTTAGGAAAAGAAAGAATCCAAGATGACCACCAGGTTTTGGCATCTGGTATAATTAGGGTGGGTGAAAACATTGCCATAATTTCTCCAGTTTATAAACGTGCATCACTCCCCATACTGGCACTTGACCTAATCGTTGTGAGGTATTTTCTCATGTCTGCATTCTAACAGAAATGCTAGACTTTTTCTATTTGTGTATTTGTATCTAATTTTACATAGTCACATACCTATGCGTATAGACATATAGACATATATAGACACATATAGACATACCAATGTCTATATCGACATTGACATCTATAAGTAATCTAGTTAACTGAACACAGAATTTGCATTACTTTTAAAAGAAAATGTTATTGGAACCGTGTTTTAATTATTCTGTCACACATTCGGTGGCCCATTTACTTTATATTGTTAGGTAGACTCAAAGTGAAAGAGTGCTACCCTAATTATTAAATTATCGGTCAGTAGAAAATGTTTTATTTATTTGGGTGACATATGAAGGGATGCAGGAACCGAATGGTTGAGTTAGTGAGAAATGTGACTGAACAGAAGGTCCTGAGAATGTCTTTCTCCCTGGGGCTGTGCTGGACTGCAGCTGAGATTTGCAGGTAAGAACAGGGTGCCTGGAGAGCAGAGCAGGAGAGGACATGAGTGCAGAGACAGGAGAAAGGCACAGAGTGAGTCAGGAGATCAGTGAGGATGGTAAAGGTGAAAACTGATGGAAAGAGACAGATCACCTACAACAGTCTGGTTACTTGTAGCAATAGAAATAATTGGATATGTTTGCACACCAAGGTTATACTCAATGGATGTACTCAGAGAATGAAAAGGAAGACTTAAAGAGGGATCCTTCACTGACAGATTCCTGAGAAGGTAAGTTTTTCCTCTATTTCAAGCAATTAAGTTGTCCTGCTATCCAGCTTAACTTTTGGGGAAAACCTGTCATCTCCACTGAAAAGTTTCAAGAAATTAGTGAACTTTAAAACCATTAAGATTCTGCAGATATATTTTAAAAAACAGTGGTAGTGGCTATAATAAAGAGTTTCTTACAGTGAATTTTCAGTTTTGGAAGCTCACTGAAAAAATAACAGTGACTGAATTCTGTTAAGACTTACAATGTGACTAATAAATCCTCTGTCTGTATGAAAGGTGAAATGCCAATAAAACTTACCGAACACAGTTGCAAACGTACTTTCCCACTTAGTACAACCTGGGATAGCCTTCTATAGTTGGGTAATGTTTATAATGGAGATATTGCTATGTGCCTTTGAACTGGAAGTAGGTAGCCTTTCAATTTCTCTAAAACCCTGTGTAAGACGTAGGCAAATCCATTTAGTATAGAATCTATACTTCATGTACCTCTTGTGAAAAATGAAACTGTTTTTTTTCTATAACATGAAATAATGACTTTAAGAGAGTAGCAATTCAGCTCCCATCAGAGGAGGATCTGCACCTGTTCTTGTAGGGTACTGGGTGGTGCATGGCCACATGTGACACTAGAAGTGAATTGAGTATGGGTTTCGATAGGAACCTTGGTAATGACTGAGAATTCTCTGACCATAAAACCTAAAAATGGTAGCAGCGGGTGCAGTACAAAGCAACTGACAATGTTCTTCCTCAGCCAGATAAATTATGTTCATTTGTAGGATGAATACATGCAGTGAGTAAAGATGAAGACTTTCTGTTCTGCTTTGCTCGGTTCAGTAGCTGTCTGTAGAAAAACTGCAAAACTTTGTTTGAGATATAAAGACAATTGGGAAGAAATTTACAGAAGTTCTTTATTCCAGATGGCTGCTTTTCAGTAATGATTATATATCTGTTAATTGTTGAGGGAATAAATACATCTTCAAGTGTGTATGATACTGTTTTTTTCTTTAATTTAAATCGTGTGGTTCGAAAATTAGTTCTAAGGGTTTACTGTATTTTATGGTAGCTAATAGATCAGGAGAATAGATGGAATGGATGCTGCTGCAAAGATTTCATAGATCTTCTGTAAAAGGTTCCATTGAAATTGCAGTAGCAAACTGCTATAGAACACTGAACTTTTGAATCCAGATGGTGTTTGTGGTGCTTCATTTTCTGTTTATGGACTCTTCCTGGTGAAGGTCTATTCAATTTTACAACTATAATGAACAATGCTATAACAATGTATGGAGCGACTTAATATTAGAAATGGAAATTGTGTCAGTAGTATTCTGAAAAACCGTCCCAGGGAAATATTATCATTTTCAAAATCTAGATTATTATTATTATTATTATTATTATTATTATTATTATTATTATTATTATTATTATTATTATTTTTCCTGAAAGTCAGAGAACAGAAGGGGAAAAGGATAGAACTTTAAGACTTTCATCTATCTTGTTTTACTGTTTAAGTTAGAGTTCTTGAAGAGTTCAGGTGTAATCACAGCCTTCTGTTACAACAGGAAGCACCATCTGCTGAGGCATTCTGTAAGCAATATAATGTCTCTCCAGAGATAGTTTAGCATTCAATTCACAGAGAAGGATGGCAGGGACTTGTAAACAAAAGGAGACAACTGAAGCAGTGAAGAATGGGCTGTGCTCTAAAGATTCAATATGTTTCTTTATAGCTGAAAAATCCTGTAATGCTATAAAATCCTGGCAGAGATTTCTCTTGTATTAATTGTGGCTTTTTTTTTTTTTTCTCTCAGCCTTGCCATTTGAGAGCCAAAAACTGATGCAAAAAATTTCTTTCTTTCTTTCTTTCTTTCTTTCTTTCTTTCTTTCTTTCTTTCTTTCTTTCTTTCTTTCTTTCTTTCTTTCTTTCTTTCTTTCTTTCTTTCTTTCTTTCTTTCTTTCTTTCTTTCTTTCTTTCTTTCTTTCTTTCTTTCTTTCTTTCTTTCTTTCTTTCTTTCTTTCTTTCTTTCTTTCTTTCTTTCTTTCTTTCTTTCTTTCTTTCTTTCTTTCTTTCTTTCTTTCAACTGAAACCTTAAAGTTGGCCCATGTTATGTAGAAAATAAGGTTTACGGATTGGAAGAGAAAGATTCTAACTGCAGCTCATCAGTAATTAACTAGGCAAGAAGTGTGCTCTGGAAAGGGTAGGTATTGGCTGTTGGTGTATAGCCAGTTATGAAGTGACTCAGAATGAACAGCCGTGTTGCTAGATGACAAATAGTTTGTTTAAACACTTTCCACCTTAATATCTTATAAATATCTTAAAGGAGACCATAAGAGTTGTTGAGGTAAAAGGGAGATGAGATTACTGGGGGCTATTTCCCACATTGTTTTCAATTAAATTAAAGTATCAGAATCGTAAAATACAGGTTTTTAGAGTATGAATTTAATAACATTATATTTAAATGAAAAAAAAAAAAAGCCAAAGATACTGTATGTTTCAGACAGGAAGTTGAAGAGTTCAATAGGCTGTTCTTAACCAAGAACAAGGTCTAAGTCTCTGGCAGCTCTAAGATCTCTTCTATAAGGTATTCTAAAATAAGAAAATACTGCTTACTCATTTTGTCGTGCAAAAAAGATATACAGTATTCAGGAAATTTGTGTGTCTTCCAAAACACAGCAGCTCCTCTTAATATCACCCATTCAGGAAAATATATGTTGGGTCATGTCCAGTCGGGATCATGAAAGCATATGTGTTTTGTGTTTTGAACCGTATGTATTCCATTAGCTTTTCTACATTAAGCAATCAGATTGTGTTAGACTTGCGTGTATGAGAACTTCAGGGAGAAACAAAAGAGGAATAAAAGGAATATACGCATTAATTAATTTCCATTTAAAGATAGTTACGTTGTAACAGGTGGGATAATATCTTCATAGCTCTGATGCAAAGTACAGGACACTAAGAAGAATATTTCATTACTTGAGCATATACTTTTGAAGACAGTGTTGAAGCTGATGTGTCCCTGGGCTAAGCAATAGTCCAATCAAGGGCAGTTATATGTGATACAGGTGGCTTTCAGCTGAACTGAAATACTTCAGTTGTGACTTAAACCAACAGCTGTTGGCATGAGCTACTACAAAATCTCAGACTTATTTTTAAACAGTGAAATTTACAGTGACTCTTTGAATGTTCAGGACAGTTATGTGTCAGGTCTGTACTCATGAATTAAATTCTGTTAATGAGTGTTTATGTTTTGGCAAATTTAAAAGAGATGAGATGCTTTTGTTTTGCCTTCTGTGCTATGACTGAGAATAAGTAATTCATTTTATATGAGCTGTACTGTCCCATGGGCTGCCAGAGATTTCACCCAATGCAAAGGAAATTGTCACCTCACTTACAAAACGAAGACAGCAGTGACATTTAGGGCCACAGAAGAAGTGTAAATTATGAAGCAAGATATGATGGGACTCAATTATCTTCTTCACATAAATATTTTAAAAAATTGGAAGAAAGCAAAGTATTAAAATCTACCTTCCCTCTGTACAGATTTACTGCTTCTTTAATGATTACTAAGTTTTCTTCCATAACCAATATCTATACTCACAAATAACTTTCTAAAAAAAGATGCTCTGCTGTGTATAGAATACTAAACAGTCCTGGAGAATCACAGTTGGAGGACAGAGCTTTTTGAATCCAAACTGTGGAAGAATGAAATCAGTGAAATCAAACTGTCAGAAGAATTTGGGCACAGTGGCCCCCACTGATTTAATAATCCTTTCCAGGAAAACTCCAGAAATTGTCTTCTCTTACTGTATGGGTATGTATCTCCCTCTCTCTCTCTCTCTTTTTTTAAAGTGTTATTTCTTTTATTATTATTTTTTTCTGCACAATGCTGCACTTGACATATTAGTGTTTTTGTAAGCCCTGCAACCTATAAACTGGAAATAGTATAAAAAATAAAATATTTTACTTTTAGAAATGTGCAACAACTGGAGGACTGGAGTGATTGCTGGGGAACTATTCAACACTATCTGAAATGCCTACTATCAAATGCGTACTGATCACATTTAAGAATGGGGGACTAATCTGGGAAAGAGGCAGAAATTTCTTTTCCAGATTTATTCTGAAGTGTATTTTTCTTCTCAAGGAATCACTTGGTGATGGATAATAACAAGTAAAGATCTTTGCTTTGCTGTCCTGGACTTGCTAGATGTTGACTTGCAAAAAAGAAAAAGGGAATCTTTGAATAGTTGTAGAAAGGCTTATTCTGTAAGTCTGAGTTTCAGACTGTTAATATCCTGCTGGAGTTATTTTTGCCAATGCCTAGGATCAGTTTGCTTGCCATAAGTTAACCTTGTTACCTACTTACAGTACCCTGAACTCCTACTGTGATGTGCACTAAACTGGTTACGACTAAAATGGCTTTGGGGAATTGCATATTGCATCCTATTAGTCCCTTTCTTACTTGGTTCAGAGACCTTGTTCTCTACCTCAAAACAGTCCTGTTGATGGGTTTAGGATTTATTTTGATTTAGGTATTTTAGGCTTGAGATTTCTAATGTTCATTCTACACTGCTCTCATTAATCCAGCAACATGTCTGGCCTGCCATCTGGAATGGCATCCTGGCACACATTAAGTAAGAGGAATTTGTCCTTTGTTGGATTTTCCACTGCAGATCTGTATAATCAAGGAGCCTGATAACTGTTGGTAAAATGTCCTTTCCCTCTAGTTGTATGCCATTTGCTTTCACAGCTTCAAATATTCTTTTTCCTGGTGAGAAATGAGTTTGATATGGAAAAGACACTTAAAAAAAGTACAGTCTAATCCAATGTTACCTGAAAGTGTCAACCGCTATTGTTTCAAATAGCACCTGGAATTGCTATAGCTTAAGGAGATTTGAGAGCAATACTGTTTTTACCTAGCTTGTCTACTTTGTATTGCTTTAGTAGGAATCCCAGCAGCCTGAGGCATTTTTCCGGCACAAAGTTATTTTAGTGAAGATTTACAGTTAATAATTACTTCATCTAAAAGAAAGATGTGGAATTAATTTTTGTCTTTTGACTTAAAAGCTCTAAAGTAAGCTATAAACTAGAAAAAATAACAAACAAACAAAGAATCATCACAACAAAAACTCCAAAGCAAACAAACAAAAGACACCTAAAAAACCCCAAAACAAAACCCCCAAATCCCCAAATCCCCCAAATCCAACCAAACCATCAGGAATAGTGTTTCTTGATGACAGAAATGATGTGCTGATCTCAGCTAAGGCGCTCTGCATCTCTGCTTCCCATCATTTTACAATGGGCTTCTTGCTTATACTCCTAGCACTAAAATCAATAAAGTGTGAGCATTTCAGAGGAGTTATATTAAGCAATTCCTTTGGAACAAAGAGGAGCTGAAAGCAAGTCTTCAGTGCTGTGTATATTACTAATCAACATTCAGCTACAGTAACAGAAGCCTCCTATGGTTGTACAAGTTCCTGCTGACCTAAGGGACTTTTCAGGAAACTGCAAAACTTTTCTAAGTCATTGATTTCTTAACATCTGGCCAGAGAAAAGCATGTCCTGATAAGAATGGGGACCAAATATCCACAGCAGACTTCACTGGAATGCTTGCACAGATGTATGCATCTGTCTCTGAAGTCTTATTACTGGAGAAAGGAAGTACAACACACTGTAGATCCTGCTGGGAGCAGCTGTGACTTCAGATGCCCTTGATATTTTTTCTGGACTTTGACATGTAAAAATCTCATGTACTACGGATGTACTGCATAAGAACACACAGCCATATCATTAACAGTAGAAAAACAACACATAATGTGGAATAAACATTCCTGTAGCTGGATCCATAAAAATATCAGAAGGTGAAGTGGTGGCATCAGTACCTTTTCTTCTGAGGGTATGGAGAAAAAACCTCTTGAATTATGGTGATGTTGCACATTTAAAGCAAGTCACCACTTATTAAAGATCTTTGCATGTCACTTATGTTTTATTTATATTTTTAACTTGCCCCTGAAGATTGATCTTGTCAGACCTATGCCTCTTTTTATCATGCTTATTTTGTTAATGTAAGTATTGAAATAGTGCAAGGATTACTTTGAATTTTATCTTTAACAGTTCTGCAAGCAGAAGACCAGAAATATGACTTTGCAGATAGTGAACAGAAATCCCTAAAGAATCAACAATTGGAAGTGCATGTTAGTTTCTCTATTACTTGATCAATGCTGTCACTAATGCAAATCTATTCCCACAATGCACGGAGTGTCATTAATTTTATGTTGTTTACGTACTCTTGCCATAAGGTTAAACAATTCCTACTATTAAGCTAGATGAAATTGCATTACCTTAATGAAATGCACTTTACTGATAAAGAAGAATGTCACTTTCACAAGTGGAAGTGCTGTTAGCAAATTTTTACGAGAGAATTCCCAAAATCATATCATAATTGCTTGGACAGCTGTGTAGTTTACATAATGAGCAAACAATGCCAAGGTTTTTTATTTTCTTTGTCAGCCGTATTGGATGTTAGTATGCATGGTGGACCTTTTTTAGGCCTTTTATTACTTGATTGCAAATCATTCTTCATTGCTGCCCAAATTTATGGAAGGACATTGCTCCCTGAGGTGCCATATCCTTTCAGGTCTGTAACTGAACATGACTGATGGCTCCAGTGTAACAGTTGCTTATTACGGCGCTCACTGAGCTATGATTGCTCCAATACTTTATGTTGGCAGATGTGTTTCCCTTGGAACAGCATCTCTGAGACAGAGGTCATTGATCAAACCCCCCTCTGGCTGTTCCATTATGTGCAAATTATTGCTAAAAGCAGAGAGACGGAGAGGGGGGAGTTGTGTGCATGTGTGTGTGCAGGCGGTCTGCTCACTGCAGAATTGAGGGAAAGGAAAAAGCTAATGTAATGAAGCAAAAAAAAAAAAAAAAAAAAATCTGTCTAAACTGGAAAAATGTTTTTATAATGTGATCAAATGGAGGAGAAAGAAAGAAATTAAGACTTCAGTGGGGGAAAAGGTTGCATAATATGGTAACATTTCCTTTTTAACTGAGCAATGCAGTGTTTGCCTAGTCTGTATAAGCTTTTAGTGTTGAATATAACAGAAAAGGGGCAGTGAATACCCAGGACACTTCTATTAATATTTATTAAATACGTGAGAAAACTGTTATTTATTGGAAAGGGCCTTACTATCTAGTAGTGGACAGTGACTGATCTGTGCACCTGTCCCAAAAAGAGCAGAGCAGAAATAGGAGCTGCTGAATAAAGCAAGAAGCTGTCTCAAGTGCCTCCTAGACTGTTGGAGTGAGACATGGATGCTCACTACAACAAGCGCTCTTAACAGAGGGTAAAGAGGGCCTCAGTGTGCCATGAGCATTGTTGCACAGAAACAGAATAATACCAGTAAGCTATGAAAAATGTACAATGCATATTTGAGATATCAAAATTTTGACTGTGAACTTTGCCTTTCACAAGTGGAGGCGAGGATCTTCTTTCTGAGGGCTTTTATTTATTTATTTATTGATTGATTAGTATAAAAAAGAGCACAGGAGATCAGAGAGGATGCTGAAAAAGATTTCTGGAAATTCAAGGATCCTTTATTCTTTCTCCCCAGAATAAATAAAATAATATATCAAAGGTTTACAATCTATCTGGAGTCTAATGGCTTGAAGTGAATTATAAAATAAATGGAGTTTTTCTGGACAATTTACAGAAATTAAGATAGACTGTTGAATTAAACCTTAGACAGATGGTATTTTTTGTCTTTCCTCAGATTTTATTTGCTTTTTCATTTTTACTTTCCCTGGCTTTGTTTTAAAATTTTCTGAAATAGTACATTCCAACAGATTCATGTGTGCATAAAAATGCAAGTCTTCAGTGTGATCCTACACAAAAATACTTATTTTTGGTAAAAGTGAACAACTCATTTATTTTACAATTTTTTTCTAGCTTTGTATCTCTAAGCACTGTGGTTAACATGAAGGAAAAATTACTAATGAGGAAATATCCGTTAACACCATTGTTTACAAACTTTAGTTCAGTCTTCAGGATGTATGCTGTGAATCACCATTCATGGAGATTACCAAAATTTAACTGATCAGGGTCCCAAGAAAACTAATGCAAATCAAACTGGGAAAAGGATTTTTCCCACTGAAACTAGACAATCATGATATTGGACTATCTAATGTAAGCAAGTCCATTAAATTCTTAATAAAATATCTTTACTGTATTTCTTGATCAAAAGTAAAGCTCCCATAAACCTGCTCAGGGAGGAGACTCTCTTGGGAGTCTTACTTTCCTTCACAAACAGTTCAACAATTATTATGCTGAATACCAAGCACATACCATGTATAGGCTGTAATTATTTTAACCAAGTGCTTTATATTTAATTGTCTCTACCTTTCTTTATAATAACAGAAAAGTGTTCTTTCCCTGTCTAAAGAAATTAATCCTAACTTGGTCTTTTGGAGAAAGTAAATATACTTGTGATTAATAAATATTTCCTGTTTGCCCCCACCTCCCTTCATTTCTGATAAGGGATCAAATTTTTAATTTAATAAAAATTAAAATGAATCCAGTAGTCATTCAAGTTTCTGAAATGAAATTCTGAAAGAAGAGATTTCCTTACCATAGTGAATGTATTTCCTTTGTCTATTGCTTTTGTAATCTCCCTTGTGTGGTGTACCAAAATTCAGGAATGTTCAGAAAATAACTCATATTCTCTTCTTTAAGGGAAGAAAAAATGAAGTGGAAATTTACTTTAAAAAAACAAACAAAAACAAATGAACAAAAAAACCCATGACCTTTGCAAACAGAAAAAAAAAAAAAAAATCTTCACTCTTGTTTTATTCCTGATGTAAGGGCAAGATGAATATCCAGATGATATATTTTGGAAATATTTGGCTTATAAATAAGTCTAATTTCCACATTAGCGCCTTCAAACAAAAGCAAAGTGATGAAATAGGTAATATTTGGAAAAACAAGGAAGGAGAGAGCTTAGCAAACGTCTTTTCCTCATATGATACTTGTTTTAGTTATAACGCTTGCTCACTGTGTGGAGAAGTGGTTTGTCTTTCATTGTCCAGGAAGAACTGCTGAACCAGGACAGGTTGTTTTTGTTTGCTTGAAAAGTTTCATGATCTGATTGTCCAGGAATCTTTCCCATCTTTCCTTTGGAGTCATATTGCTCGTATTCATAATTTTCTCATCACAGAATATGATAAAAAATGATTAATCTCTGCAATGGCTGCATTTCTCTGAGTACAAGAAACCACAGATCAGTCAGTTGGAGAAAAAGTATTTGAGCAGAAACTGTTGAAGTTAAAATGAAGTTGTTTACGTGGACACAGAATCTTATGTCTTCTCTATCTTTTGACCCCAAATAAGACAAAATTATTTCTTCAGAAACAGGAGATATTTATGGACTGATTACATAATACTCCCGAACTGCGCTTATTAGTCACTCACATATTTTCTTGTGCAAGTGGTTTTGTTTGTTACCTGTCAAGAAAAATATACAGGCCACGTTCCTGAAGTCATGCCATGAAGCCACATTTCCTCCCTGAAAATGATTGATTTTTTCCTAGCATTACATTCTGTTCGAATAGGCACATAATGACTGTGTGAAAATTATTTTTGCAGGACATTCTGCTGTGATATATACACTCACAAATGAAAATTGCAACTACAGAATGTCTGTAGGACTTGGATTTTGTTTACCACTGTACATGATCAGCTCGCTGTCTGATTCCGCTGTAAACAAGGTTTAGCAGAAACCATCTTGTTAACATCAGGGTGGAATTAGTACCTTATGCAATTTTGGGGGATAAAATACCTGGAATAGTCATTGTGAAGGATACACTTTTTTTTTTTTTTTTTAAATTTTTTTTTTAAATTTACTCTGGGTCATGATTCTTTCAAAATTTCCTTTGGTATCCTTGATTTCCCTCCTGCTTACTCTTCTGACTTTAAGGAGGTTACAGTGCCTTTATTTAAATCCCTTGTCCTGCAAGAATGAATTAATGTTCTTGAATGTAAGTTAATTTTGAATAAGGAGCACCTTAGATAGAAAGAAAGGTGTAGATTGGCAAGACAGCTGTTCAAAAATGTATGTCACATATTGGTCATTTGCTGTAAAACCAGAACATTTAGGATGCAAGCTGAGGATTTATAACAGCAAGACAGCCATTGTCATTTGATTCTTCTCTGATGATGTGTTGTCAGCTCTCCTGTGACAGCATACAGTTCTGAACAACATAGATCCCAAATCCTTTATCTATTGCCACAGCTGATTGTATTCAGGAATATCATTTTAAATCAAGAATCCTTTTGGGACGATGGTTTTGTGGAATGTTCCCAATAAATTTTAGTTTTGCTGACCTAGGCTTTTCTGGCAAGGGATAAATAGCTCACTGAAGAGTCCTAGCACTTAGCAAAAGGGTCTCAGATAACAGATTGCATCTCAGTAGCAGAGAGTGAACAAAAATTTATAAAAATACTGAAAAAAATCTACACCAGATAATTCATTCTTCATAAGTTTTGCATGCGCTGACTTATTCTCTTAATTGAAGATCATTTAGAAATGAAGGCAATATGGTTAACCACCTCTTTGTTCAGCAAAATAGAATATCTGTTAGTGAGAGCAAAGTCACTAAAAGTCTTTTATAATCATTTGGTAGCAAGACAGGCTGAAGTAGCAGTCTTTCCAGGTCAGCGAGTATCTTGTCTAAGCTCTGCTGACTTTCCTTAGATTAGCAAAAATATATATATCCAGACCCTTTCCAGGTCAATTAATAATATCTTGAGTCTTTGACTCTCCTTAAGATGCTGAAGAGTCAGATAGGGACAGTTTAAACTAAATAGAGTAATGATCTATTTATTCTGTGTAAATTCTTTTCAATTTTTTAATGGTGAAAACCAAGACTGGTAAAATAACATCTCTCCTGTCTTGGTGGAAAAAAAAAAAAGGAAAAAGTGTACTACCAGTCTACAAATTAAAAAACTTTAAATGTAAAACGTTCCGTATTTAGGATAAACTATTAAACTTTGTTATTTTTAATATTTATAATAGATTTGGAAAATTTTTCACATTGTTCCTACTGAAAACTGTTATACTGATATTTTCCAAAGTGCTCAGAGTTGATGTTATTTTAAGAAGTTTTAAGCTGTGAAAAAGAGAGGGGACACTTTAAAGAAACATTCATTAACTTCGCAATCAAACACAGAACTGTTATGTGCATGCTTAACTTGAAAGACTTTTCCCCAAAGCTTAACATCACTAATGGAAGGTTCATTATTATTAAAATTGCAATTTGCACAGCCGGATTCATTTAACCAACTGGATTTCAATTCAAATGTGTGAAGTGACATTGCACTTCATTAAGGTTTACTCAAATGTGGTTTTATTCGGTACAATGCACTGTATGTAACTTCCAAGCACAGAATCACAAATCTTTATAGTAGATTTCCATATGAGACTGTATGCAACCAATAATTTTCACAAAATTCCAGTGTACATTTATCACATTCTGTTGACTGGAGTCTATGTAGCTTTGCAACCCAGA
This sequence comes from Alectoris magna, assembly GCA_030625065.1. Classification (NCBI taxonomy): domain Eukaryota; kingdom Metazoa; phylum Chordata; class Aves; order Galliformes; family Phasianidae; genus Alectoris; species Alectoris magna. The sequence continues at coordinate 37,182,570 of CM060564.1, forward strand.
GGACACTGCTCTGGTTATGGGTATATTTCATCAAGAAACTGCAGGTATAGGCTGGTGGAATTGAGAAATATGGTCTTATTATATTTTTCAATAACTTGAACAAGGAAGACAAACATAGCTACATATCTCATTTTCTTAGGAGACTGTTAGCTTTTGTTAGGTTATAGTGAGGGGGAAAAACTTTTCTCTGGAGTGGAGGACAGAAAAATGGTATATAGGAGCACAGAAAAACTTGAGAGCTACAGATCTAACTAGGCACCTTCACTCTGTTTTTTAACGGCTACTCTAATTTCACCCTTCTCAACATTTTCCTCTTTTAAAATGAGAATAACTTTTTATTCCATTAGAGACAGGTGAGACAAAATACCCTGAATTCATTTTGAGACAAAAAAAATATCTCATGGCTTTACTGAGACAACTGAATAACTTATTTAGAATGATAATTAAAAAAAACGACAAACAAAAAACAGCAAGGCTTTGCAGTTTGGTGTGGGATCCTATAACAACACGAACTTCAAAATTTTGGAAATGCAAGTCTAATTTATCTCAGCTGACCAAATATCATAATTCCTGTGTGAACAGTGTATATGAATCCACAATTAATTTGACGGCTTGAACAAAAGTATAGTTAATTGTCAATGTATCATGATATCAGGGATGGGTAAACTCAGGATCAATGGAGGAAGTAAACATTGAACTAAACATAAAATTCTTTGAAGGCTGAACATTTATTTGAACTGCTGTCTTAGAATAAGATCTATGCCCACATTAACAAAGCTGTTTTTGCTCTTAAGCACTAGGTTTGTTCTTTACTCCTCTTTTCTCACTAGACATTTTTGCATTTAATATCATTATCTGAAGGTTGTTATATGCTCACAAAGATCCTTAAGAAAGCTAAGATGAGATCTTCTGATACCAGGTAACCATCGTGCAAACGCAAAGGTGGGTACCGTGAAATTGGTGCAACCTCTGTTATAATGCTTGCATGAGATTTGACAATCTTTTTTTCTGAGTGGACATTTTTATTTAATGAGAAAAGTAGTAGAAATATTCATTATACAGATCTACGATACTACAAGTAGAACCTAACCTTTCTGTGAGATACAAGATGAAGGCTAGGGAGAGGGTGAGAACACAAGAAAGATTTGGGGATTTCAGACTTAGACAGAAACCTTGATGCACACAGCTGTAGTTACAGTTAAATTAAATAGGGTTATATTGGGCTGGCAGCCAGTCACTAGTGAGGCTCCCTAGGGCTCCATTTTAGGGTCTGTTCTCTTCAGTGTTTTTATTAATTATCTGGATGTAGAACTCAAATGCATATTAAGTGAGTTTGTAGACAATACTATATTAGGAAGAGCTGTTGACTCTCTTGAGGGTAGAAAGTAAAGAGGTCCTGCAGAGATCTTGGCAGTCTGGACAGCTGGGCTATCTTCAACTGCATGAAGTTTAAAAAGAGTAAGAGCAAGATTCTGCCCCTGGAATGGGGCAGCTTTGGATATATGTACAGGCTGGAGGACGAGAGGCTGGAGAGCAGCCCTCTGCAAAAGGGCCTGTGTGCTCTAGATCATGGCAAATTGAATGTGGGTTGGCTGTGTGCTGACTTAAAAGGAACAACTGTACCCCAGGATGCACCAGGCCCATTATCACCACTGGGTGAGGGGAGAGGTTGTCCTGCTCTGCTCTGCACTGTGAAGCTTCAACTTGAGCAATGGCTGCAACACTGGGTGCCACAATATAAGAAGGACAAGAAATTGTCGGGTATTGTTCAGAGGAGGTCAGTGAAAGTGCCGCAAGGTCTACAGAATGAGACATATGAGGAGTGGCTTTGAGGTCCCTGGGTGTGTTCAGCACAGAGCAGGGCAGGCTGAGGGGAGGCCTCATGGCAGCTGCAGCTCCTCACAGGAAGCAGAGGGGTAGAGCTGAGCTCTGCTCTCTGTGACAGTGACAGGGCCCAAGAGGGAACAGCACTGAGCTGTGTCAGGGGAGGGGCAGCTAGGAGTTAGGGACAGGGTCTGCACCAGAGGGTGGTGGGCGTGGAACGGGCTGCTGGAGTTCAAGGAACATTTTGAAAATACTCTTAGACGTAGGGTTTGAATTTTACCTGGTCCTCTGTGGAGCTAGGGTTTGGATTCTACAATCCTTGTGATTCTCTTCCAACTTGGAAATATATTCTATGATTCCATGAACTTAGTAAGGTGAGTTTGGGGTTTTAAGTAGATTCTGAAAATGTTATTAGTGTACACAAATACGTGGATATGGTAGAATAAATGTTTATGTTCCAGATATGAGAAAAAGCCTCTGAACTGATTTGTTTGATCTGACGATAAAGATTAAAAGCTTTCATAAACTTGTACATGTTCAGTTTCATCAAGTGGTCTTGAATCTCCTCTTCCTGCTCTTTGCTTACAGTCAAAGGGATTTTGCTCTACCAGCATTTGCCTGGAGTTTCAGGGATGTAAGAGGTTTGGGAATCCTGACTGCCAGTGAAGACTGAGGCAAAGAACTCACTGAGAAACTCAGCCTTCTCCATGTCTGTGGAAGTCATTGTCATTTATCAGAGGGCCTTCCCTTATAGTTATTTTTCACATCCCTTACCAAGTTCAGTTCCATCTTTGCCTTTCCTTTCCTGATCCAGTCTCTACATGTCTAGATAGTATGTCTATGTTCCTTCAAGGCCACACATTCCTGTTTCCACTGTCTGAACATTTCCTTCTTACCTCTCAGTTTGATGAGTAGGTCCTTGCTCAGCTACACTGTTTTCCTGCCTCCCTTTGTGGAGTGGATTTCATGCCCTGGGGTATGGAGAGCTCTCATGCTCTCAAAAAAGCATCCTTAAAGAGTTTCCATTTTGATATTGGGAAGCATTTTGAGTAACGAGCAAAATCACTACCAAATCAATGTCATGTGAATCATCTGGATAAAATTATTAAACAAAAGGTTCTTTAGGATAAACAATTGTTACGGTAGTCTTTGCTAAGCGGATGTTTCTCTGGATAAGTTCTGTGGGAACCTAGGTGTCTAAGATTTTTATCTAGGGCATAAAATAATTACTGATCAATTCACTAATGACATGAAAACTAGAGAATCAATAAATGAAGACATCAGAGCACTGATATAAATAGCCTGGAGCCCTAGGCTGTGTGGAATCAGGGATAAATACATAATGTAGGAAGAAATAAATATATTAGGCTTATTTTGCATATCTAGGATCCTCCTGAAGTGTCATGGTCCTGTCACCTTCTGGATGTCACAGCTTCCTGTTACAGAAATCAGAAGTTCTGATAAAGACTTGCAACTTGTAGATCATCAGTTGAATGTGAAGAAATACCATCAGGAATAGCTTGCAGATATTTCTGTGTTTGATTGTCAACTGTGTTGTTATTTTTAGGTTAATGCATCAAGGCCAAACACCAGCAATTCAAAAAGGACTATGAAAGCCTTAAGAGGTTTAAAGAGAAGATGATACAGCACTGGCTAAGCACTGTAAAAGAAGTCTCAGCTATCCCAGTACATATGACATAGTGGGTAACAGGCCTGCAGATTGAACTGTGTGAATAGTCCCCTCCCACCTCAGCAAGGGAAAAGTGAAGCTGGGAATCAAACTGGAAATGCTTCTGCTATTGCAGAAAGGTGGCAGTCTCTGAGGAATGGGCAGTCTATGGATATCCAGGAATTTAAACCTGAGATCTTTCATGCTGGAAGAGAAATAAGTGAGAGTGGATACAGTAGATAATACAAGAACATGGAAAGGGACTACAAGTAATGGCTGTTGGCTGTTTGAACTGGTAGAATTCACTGTAAGATATGCATTTATGGAATTAGCCAGAATTGAAAAAGCAGCTGAATAGATTTATGGAAATATGAAGATCATATTGAAAACTCAAGCTAAAAAAAAAACAAAAAAACCCCCTCAGAATTAGGAAAGTCTAGAGCTGGAAAATACTGATGGCTGCAAGAGAAAGCAATACTTACTGTCTTCCTAAACTACCTGCTGTAGGGTCATTGTGAGAGACAGTGGGGAAAAGCAGACCTTTGGTTCTGTTTCTGTGTAGTCATTCCTACAGTTTTGGTCTAGAAGAATATTTGTGAATGAAATCTATCTGACAGTGTTTTCTGGCCTCATTCTCTGGCTTAATGAGACCCAGTGATGGAAAAAAATTAGACTTGTAATGAAACTCAAACCACACTGGTGGCATAACTCATGTACAAGCATATTTTTCAGTTGAATCTGACAGCATCTTGTATTGTTCATGCTGGTAAGACCAAAAATAGTGTAATTGTCTCTTCTACCAGTCTTGTGGTAAATAAGTAACAGGTAAAGTACTTTGTAGTTTTCATCTTATAATGAAGTTGGTCTTCCTCTGTGTGGAAAAAGGAAGTCTAGTCAGAAGCATAATCAAATCTTGCACCCGGGATCTCTGGGTACAGACCTGCATGTCTCACCTCTTTTACAGCTATTCAGATGTGCCTTTACTTCATGGTTAATATGATACTTCATAGTTGTTTTATTCATATGGCTGGAAAACCTTTGAAAAATAAATTGTGAATTGATTCTGTGTTTTAGCAGTGGGGTAGTTACGTAAAACAACTTGAAGTACATTTTTGTTGGAAATGGGAAAATGTATTCACATTTTTTTCCTTTTTTTGATGAAATTCAGTCTGGAAACAAGAAAGAGATAAATTTAATTAATCACGTCAACTGTGATGTATCAAAATGTATACACTAAGAATTTTTTCTTCCCTCAAACAAAAAAAGCTTGAATGTCATCATAAATCGTTACTGACTGAACTTCTAAAACTGAGCAACCAACCTATATTATGAGGGATGTCAAATAAGTATAAAACTTTTTAGTGGTTTTATTAATTTTGTTGCTGGTATTCCACATCATGCAGTGCACTGGAAGTTAAAAAGTTAGTGCTGCAACTGTGGTCTTGGAAGAGAAGAGTATGCTATAGATCCTGGAAAACTTCATTATTCTGTTTCTGTTTTCTGTTTGGAAGGAAAGATAAAACTGACTGGGAGTCACAAGACCGTTATCTTTTTCTGCTTGTCTCTGTGGTGTGTGCTCCCTAGCTATCTCACCTACAGCATGAGAGTAAGGCCTTCAGCCCTTTCTCTCTCATTTATTTTATTAGCTTCAATTCCAATTGTATTGTGTTATCTTGCAATCTGCTATCATATTTAGTAAACTAGTTTTCTCCCTTAACTTGTTGCCAGTGTTTTGTTTTTAGGTCTATCTCCCCACCTTTCCCTGTCTCCCTTCCTCCTTTCCCAGGGCATGAGTCTATGGGTCCCACCACCCCATTAGTCATGGAATTAGGCTGAACTGGGCCAGAACCTTTGACAAAACTTTTACGTTACATAATACATAGTACTTGTAAAGTAGATTGTATGTAAAAAGAAAGTTCTTCCTCTTGTAAGCCAACAGAAATTTGTGTATAGATGCATACATATATGTGTATGCACTTACCACAAGTATAATAGAAAAAATACTTAGCTTGAGTTAATTACTATTTATAAATCTGCAAATTAATTGATGATAGAAAATTCAATTTAAGCTCAAACACATACATGAGAATAAAACTATTTTTTCAGACCTGTAGTTAGAGTACTGACATTTTTGCTTTAAATTTTGAATACTTTTGTATGGAAGAAATAAGTTGATAACTACTTTGCTTCAAGCAGATTCTAACTTCAGTGAATTATAAAGAGTAGTCTAGCATTTTGAAACCTGTGTATAGTAGAAGATCACAGGTTTTTTCCTCTGTAATATCACTAATTTTAAGGAACTTCTCTACATCCCATATTGTTCAGTTTCTTGTTAATTATTGCATTAGTAATTCATACACGATGTTAAAATTTGGTAATGAAATAACATGACCCTTTTGAAAAACTAGAAGTCTTTGACTCGAAAGTCTTATTAACTATCCAAATATACTAATGATGAATTCTTGGCAAGAGAGTTGGCCCATCACTTTATTTAGTATTGTTTATAATGGTATAAAGAGAAGACAGTCTGGTTTTGTGTAAACGAACGGTGAAAAGACTGAAGAACAAAGATTACATTTTACTCGGATGGTAAGTACCAATATCCTCTATTCATTCCTCTACATATTTTGAACACTGGATCTTGGAAATGTACAATCGTATTGTGATTCGATTATAAGGTACATTAGTTTGAAGGTAGTTGAGGTAGGTTAGATTTAAGTGGTATAACTGTCATTTGGAAATCCTTAGACTTTTTACGTGAAGATGAGCAGTGATTGTAGATTTTAACTGTCTTGTACTGTGTGCCTGTTTAGTTCAGATTTTATTTCTTAATTCCTGTGTTTCATGCTTTGGTTTTAATACATAAGCCACATTAGAGTGATCTACTTTTTCTGTTGCTTACTTTCAGAGAAAATAAGTAAATTGGGTTTTGGGTTGTGTTTCCTTACAGTATGAAGAATGTATGAACAATAATATAAAAAGAAAAAATGATTTACTGTGATTTCAGGAATAAGTGCAGATGATTTTTTTTTTTTTTCAATATGCATAAAAAGACTTTAACAAAAAAATAGGGACAAAAAAGACTTGAAATATACTGTAGAGTCCAGAAGTGAGCTAAATCTATGTAACACTGAAATTCTTAAAAGCTAAGGAAAAAAACCCCACCACAATATGCAAGAACATGAGATGATAATGGTGAGCAAAAACAAGATGCTGAGGTTATTTAAAGTCTCCCACAGTATTCCCCCAGTAATTAAAGGAAAATTATAGAAATATATAGCCAAACAGTATTCTGCACTTTAATGATTGTGATCTGCTTTGGTGGAAGATGCAGGTGTAAATTTCTGTTGAGAACAAGGTCATTAAATGAGAAAATATATTCTAGATGGAAGTTGCAGTACTCTGACAGTGCAGGATCTGGCACTTGGTCTTGTTGAACTTCATTCCAGTGGCCTCAGCCCAGCTATCCAGCCTGTCCACACAGATTCTTAAGGAGTGTAGAGAAAAACAATGGGTAGCAGTTTTAAACTATAAGAAGGGAGATTTTCATTAGATGTTAGGAAAAAATTCTTTACCGTGAAGGCAGTGAGGCACTGGAACAGATTTCCTGGAGAAGTTGTGGCTGCCCCTCCCTTGCAAGTGTTCAAGGCCAAGTTGGATAAGTTAGTGGGCAAGCTGCTTTAATGGAAAGTATCCCTGTCCATAGGATCTTTGATCTCCATTCTAACCCAAACTGTTCTACTATTCTATAAGTAAAAATGGAATTCAAAGGAGAAGAAAATCAATCAGTCTTGTTCCAAAATAATTTTTTAAACTCTGGGAATATCCATTTCTTGAGAAAATCCTACAAGATAAATAACACTGGTGCAAAGACATACGGGTCACTTTGGAAATAAAAGCTGGCTATCAGAAAAGAAAGAGAAGCAATTGAATAGATGTTCATCATGGGTATTTAAAACATCATGAAGTATACTGATGTGCTTGTTTTGTGAGTGTGTTATAACAACTGTGTTACATCACTGTAGGCCATCAAAATATCATATGCCCTACAAGGATAAGAATCTCTGTATGATAGGAACTCCTGGATCTAAGCTACAATACCTTTCCTGTTGATGCATTTCAACCAGATCAATAAGGGTGATACTGGTTTTACTGCTCCACCAGGTTTTTGTAATTGCTAGTGCAAGATGCCAATCACTTTCTCAATAGACTTGTATTCTGGGTTGGTATTTCAGGAAAAGATGAACAATCTCTTTTTAAATACGCTGTATTTCTGACCTGTTGTGGCTGATAACTGCCATGCTGAAAATGTGGAAAGAGAATACAATTGCTGAGCAGTATGCAGCTGTTGCTTATGTCTAAGAAGATTTTCAAGATGGATGAAATTAGTGGCAACGTTTAATGGCCAATTTTAGTAGTGTTGAGCTACAGGTAGGCTGGAACACTGACAGCAGCTTGAATTACCTTGAGTGAACACAGTAGACAATAAATAAAATGAACTTCAAATACTATCTGATGTGGCACAATTAAAGAAAATAGAGATCAGGTGGGTTAGGTAATCAAAAATTAACAAGAACAAACTGTATGGGTACACTGGTTAGAGGAGACAGACCAAGGAGACTGTAGCCCCTCTGATAAATGACAAGGAAAAACTGTCTTCAACAAACATGGCAGAGGCTGAGGTTCTCAGTGAGTTATTTGCCTTAGCAAATTGCACTGGCAATCAGGGTTCTCAACTCTCTCACATCCCTGAAACTCAAGGTAAGTGTTGGGAGTGCAAAATACCTCTGTCTGGAAGAAAATAGCAGATTCAAGATCATCTTGAGTGACTGCTTGTGTACAAGTCTTGGTGCCTGGAAAGATTATGGAACAGATCCTCCTGGAAGATGTGATAAGACACATGTAAGATGAGGTTATCAGAGACAGCCAATAGGACTTCACCAAGGACAGGTTATGCCCGATCAATCTAGTAGCCTTCTATGATGGAATGGTGGCATCAATAGACAAAGAACGAGTGATGTCATCTAACTGGACTTTTGAAAGTCTTTTGATATAGTCCCAGCCCACATTTTTATCTCTAAATTGGAGAACTCAGCAAGTTTGATGGTGACACGAAGCTGAATGCTGTAATCGATATGACAAAAGGAAAATATGACATCCAAAGAGACTTGAACAACCTTGAAAAGTGGGCCCACGTGAACCTAATGAGATTCTACAAGGACATGGTGATCATCTTTGTGTCTCTCCTCTTGACCAGCTCCAACGGCTCCACAGAGATTACTAGGAATAAGAGACTGTTTGAGTCTGCTTGGATTACTTTTTTCTCTGTTATTAAGTGTGTTTCTAATTAAGTGATTTCTAATTCAGCACTGTATAATTGCACTAGTATTATCTTACTCAGCTCTATCTTTTGCTGATACCTATTTTCATTTTGCATGCTAAGGATGCTTTGTTTTGGGAGTAAAAAAATAAAAAAAAAAATTCTTTGTCCTTGACTAGAGGTTTCTGAAATGATTTTAGACACTATCTCCATAGAATTCACAGAATCTGCCCAATGCTTGCCTTCCGCATGATGTACAAACAGATAATATGTGCATTCTAAATTATGAGCCTTCAATCTATTTTATATCTTAAAGATTTTATATATTTTCATATATATATTAATTCATCTTACCCTTGGGTAATATATCTATTAGTCATAAAGACAACCAGACAGAATTTAGTGTAACTTATATCCGCACTGCCTTGAGATTTTGAATGACTGAATGTTAGTGAATTAAAATAGATTTTATCCTTTCTAAAGAATGTGTTAAAACTTAACGTGATTCTATTTAGATTTAATGGAAGGTGGATGGTAATGTTATCTTTTTAACAATTTAGAAAAATAATTTTGTTTTCTTGAAAATCTTGTGTTTATTTCCTTTATTGTTCAAGTAAGATCAATGTAACAAATGTGAGACTGTTTTGTAGCACAACAAATGTGAATAAACGTTGTTTGCTTTTAATTTGAAATTGTTGTAATTATTTTTGCAGAAATAAAAAATATTTAGGAAGGGACTTCTCAGATCTGCTGATATAAACTAAGAGCTTATTTTGGTTCTAGGGAATAAAGGCATATAGGGCAATTAAAATTTGTATGTACTATACCCTTGTAATCCGGGTACTTAGAGGCCTGTGGAGAGTTTCAAGACCATAAGCACTTGTTTTATTTCAAACAAGAATTTCAGTTTTTCCTACAGGAAGTATCACGATCCTGTATTTTTAAAAGGTATTAGAGCAATCAATTGAGCAGTACATTTAATTCAGACAAAAATAATATGAACTTCCAGTAAAACGCTATAGGCAGTTGCTGGTGTCAGCAATGGTAGTCCAAATATAAAGGCTACTGTTTCTACTGCATGTAGGATATTGGCTTCTAGTAATGACTGATGTGCCATAAAAGTGTTAGTGTTTAGTTGTGAAAACTGTGGTGAGAAAACCAAAACATATCAGAATGGAAATCCAGCGCAATTTTTGTATCAGAGTGGCATTTTATTGTTTAAGAACCGAGTGCAGTTTATTGCTGACCCAGAATACAAGTTCTGATATCCACAGAGAAATAAAAATGAAAACAACTACCATAATTACAGAGGCTTTTCTTTGAAATGAAATTCATTCACTCAGTTCCTATTTTTGGGCTGAAGGGATTTTGATTTTGAACCCTACGCAGTGAGTAACTATACTCACACTCTTTCAACGTAACTTACATTTATTTATGTTGAGAATTCACTTGCCTTTGCATGATATTGCTGAATTATTGTCAATAGAATGCATTGGCATAGATTAATATATTTTGTGGTCATTATTACATTTCAATAGAAAGTTCTACCATATATTCCTTTTGATTAGACCTACAGTTGTGGGATGTTTAAAACTAAAGGACACAATTCTGCTTTGGATGATGACATAAGCATAAAGGCCTGAGCTGATCATATGTGTGTAAATACAAACACTGGAAAAATAATAAAATAAAATATTATAGAATGTAACAATAATTACGACAAAATCTAGAATATTGTAAAAAGAAAAATGTGCAACAAGAATCGTCTGTAATGGAAATTCTTCCTGCTCACTAAGGAAAAGAAATCCTGTTTGGTTTTTAATTTTGACCTTAGTTATCCAGGTTATCCAGGGATTTGGAATAGAATTATAGTCAGCTGAGAAAAAAATAATCACCAACAGATTGAAAAATCACTTATCACCAACAGATTGAAGAATCACTTATGTTATTGAAAACATTTGTAGGCTCTTTTTTGGTTAGATATTTACTTAAATTGTAGCATGAAAATACCATTGGTAGCACCAAATCCAGCTGTAGATTTTTTAAAAAAGAAGTATTGAGTTTGTACTCAGCAAGTGACTATAAATTTGGAAATATCTGGTGCCTGTTCAGCACCAACTGTTCAACAACAGTTCAGTATCACTATAACTTGTCTGCTGGAAAGACATATGAATCATTAGTTTTTGTCAGGTGTGATCTACTTCTGACAAACTCAAGAGTACAGAGTTGAACAGTAACTGAATTTTAGTCATGCATTTCAAAGAAAGCTATGTCTAATGAGACTGGGTAACTGTCAAGGATAAATAACTTACTGTCTACTATATAGAAGATGAACTGAAAAATCCTTCTGTATCTTTATATTTCATTTTACACTGCTATTTAGAGCTTTCAAAACACTCAAATGGTCTCTCTGGAAAAGATGAGCACAGAAATATCAGCCACTATCTAGTGGCCAGCACTAATACAAAGTATTGAACTGTGATTGAGGAATGAAATAAACTCTGTAAGATTATATGATAAAAGTTCCTCTGCACACTTGCTAAGGAGTATGAACAACATCAGTATACTTGGCAGACCAAATAATACAATATCGGGCAACCGCCAGGCTCATTTCAGGAGCCGTCAGCCCAGCAAATGCCCATCTCTACTCCAGGAAGTCACAGAAAATCATGCAATTGCAGATGAGAAGCCAAACTACACACTCCAGAGGAATGAACAACCTTTCTGGGCCTCTCTCGGGACTGTCCCAGGCAAGCCTCTGCTCACGTGGTGAAGTGTGAAAAACTCTGAGGTGAGCCACCAGGAGAAGCTCTTGGAGTTACCTTTCATGGTATGGGCACTTGCTGTCCTGGAGTGTGGGATGCATTTTGGGAGTGAGGCAAGGGGCTCAGCTGAAGTGCATCTACACCAGTGCATGCAGCATGGGCAACAAACAGGAGGAGCTATGAGCCATTGTGTGGCAGGCAAACTATGACTTAGTTGCCTTTAGAGAAACACGGTGGGATTACCTCCATGACTGGAGTGCTACAATGGATGGCTCTTCAGAAGGGCCAGGCAAAGAAGCAGGCATGGTGACATGTCTCTCTGTGTTAGAGGGTGCTTTGATGTTGTTGAGTTTAGGGCTGGAAATGATAAGGTTGGGTCTCTCTGACTAAGGATCAGGTGAAGGGCTGACAAGGCAGACATCCTGGTGGGGATCTGCTATAGACTGTCTAACCTGGATGAAAAGACAGATGAGGTGCTCTATGAACAGTTGGCAGAAGTTACATGATTGCCAGCCCTTGTTCTCATGGGAGACTTCAACTTCCCTGATATATGTTGGAAATACAAAGCAGCACAGAAGAAACAGTCTAGGAGGTCTCTAGAGTGTATGGAAGACAACTTCCTTCTGCAGCTGGTAAGAGAAACTACCAGGGGAGGTGCCCCACTAAACCTGGTGTTCCCAGAGAAGGACTGGTGGGAGATGTAAAGGTCAGGAGCTGTCTTGGACAGAGTGACCACAAAATGGTAGAGTTATTGATTCTCGGTGAAGCCAGGAGGGGGGCAATGAAACTGCTACCTTGGACTTCCAGAGGGCAGACTTTGAACTGCTCAGGACACTGGAAGGGAATCCCTTGGGATTCAGTGTTGGAGGGTAAAAGGGTCCAGGAAAGTTGGTCTCTCCTCAGAAAGGAAGTCTTAAGCTCAGGAACAGGCTAATCCCCTGTACTGCAAGATGAGCCAGTGGGGAAGAAGACCAGTGTAGATGAACAGATAGCTTTTCCCGAGGCTCCAGGTGAAAAAGAGAATCCTTCTCCAATGGAAGAAGGGACAGGCAACTTGAGGAGAGTAGAAAGTCATTGTTAAGATGTGCAAGGAGAAAATGAGAAAGGCAAAAGCCCTGCTTGAGCTCAACTTGGCTGTTGGCATAAAAGAGAACAAAAAATTTTTTTTTCCCACAAATATATTAAGAAGAGGCCTAAGGAGGATCTCCATCCTTTACTGGATGCAGCAGGGAGCATGACCTCTGAGGTCAGGGAAAAGCCTAAGGTTCTCAATGTCATCTTTACATTGGTCTTTAAAAGTCATACTAGTTATCCTTCAGGTACTTTACCCCCTGACATGGATGTCTTGGATGGGGAGCAGAATGAACCCACCACAATTCAGGTGGGAACAGTTAGAGACCTACAACTCCACCTGGACTGCCACAAGTCCGTGGGGCTGGATGGGATCCACCCAAGGGTGCTGAGGGAGCTGGTGGAGGTGATAACCAAACCACTTTCTACCATCCATTAGCATTCCTGATCAACCAGAGAGGACCCAGAGAATTGAAGGCTTGCCATTATGACTCCCACCTAAAAGAAGGGTCATAAAGAGGATCTGGGGAACAACAGGTCTGTCAGCCTGACCTTGGTACCAGGAAAGGTTATGGAGCAGATCATCTTGAGGGAAATCACATGGAATGTGCAGGACAACTGGAGGGTCAGGCCTAGCCAACATGGGTTCATGAAAGGCAGGTCCTGATTGACCAACCTGATTTCCTTCTATGATCATGTTACCCACCTGGTGGATAAGGGCGACACTGTTGGCATAGTCTACCTAAACTTCAGCAAAGCTTTTGACACCGTCTTCCACAGTATTCTCCTGGAGAAGCTGGCAGCCTGTGGCTTGGACAGATATACTCTCTGCTGGGTAAAGAACTGGCTGGATGGCTAGGCTCAGAAAACGGCGGTAAATGGAGTCACATCCAGCTGGCAGCTGGTCACAAGTGGTATTCCCCAGGGTTTGATACTGGGGCCCGTATTCTTCAATATCTGTATCACAGAATCACCAAGGTTGGAAAAGACCTACAAGATCATCCAGTCCAACCATTCACCAATCACCAATAGCTCTCACTAAACCACGTCCTTCAACACTACGTCCAAATGTTCCTTGAACACATCCAGGGTGGGTGACTCCACCACCTCCCTGGGCAGCCCATTCCACTGCCTGACCACTCTTTCAGAGAAGCAGTATTTCTTAACATCCAGCCTGAACCTCCCCTGGCACAGCTTGAAGCCATTCCCTCTAGTCCTATCACCAGTTACACAAGAGTAGAGGCCAAACCTCTGCAAACTCCCTTCAGGTAGTTAAAGAGAGCAATGAGGTCTCCCATGAGCCTTTTCTTCTCCAGACTTGACCTGGAAGACTGCACTGAGCGCAGTCTCAAGTTTGCAGATTACACTAGGTTGGGAGGAAGTGTTGCTCTCCCTTGAGTTAGGAAGGCCTTACAGAGGGATCTGGATAGGCTGGATAGCTGGGCTGAGGCCAGTGGGATGAGGTTTAACAAGACCAAGTTCCAGTTCCTGCATTTTGACTGCAACAACCCCAGGGACATGGGTAAGAGGGAAAAATTGGTGAAAAGTGGAGAGTCGGACTGCTTGATCTTAGGTCTTTTCCAGCATTTGTGAATCTATGAATCAGTGATTCTATTCTACCATCATAAGATGCAGTGGTAGGGTATTTCAGGATAGCTCAAGAATTATTGTGGGACACTTAGTGGATAAAAGTCATGGTCACCTGTGACTAGTGGACTGGTCTGTACGCTTGTGTGGCCTTGACATGCACCTGATCTTTTCACTCTCTCCTATCTTCTTATATGTCTTTCCTAGGTGAGGGATGCTATGTTCAGAGGATATGTGTGATGAAGTGTGTGAGGAGCTGGAAGCAGGGAGGTGGAGAAGGGGTCAGTGTGCATATGTGAGTTCATGATCATTAGCAAAGAGCAGGACGAACCAGCTGGTGAGCAAGTGAAGTGGCTTGCAAGAAAGTTGTTAGGGGGTCTTTGAACAGCTAGCTCTGAGTGTTAGTGTGTCTGTATATCTGTTAGGGTAGACTGTCTGTAAAATCCTGGCCAACTGTGTCCGTGTGTGTGTGTGTGTGTGTGTGTGTGTGTGTGTGTGTGTCATTACCAGCAACTGTAGTTGGTCTGTGGCTAGTAAGTCCTGACACTGCTGTCTGGGAAAGAGTGGGATGAAGGAGGAGCTACTGGGCAGACTGACTGATCCTCATTCTACATGTGTGTACCTATCCTCACTAGCAGACCTCTGTCCCACTCAGCCAGGCTTTAAGTGCTGTTAACGTTTGTGTGAGTGCTCTCTGTGTCTGCTGGACCACATGCTGGCCATAAAAACATACATATATATGATGTTTACAAATGCACAGTGTGCATGCGCATCTTGGGAAAGCAGTTTTGACCTCTGCTGGTTGGACCTGGGAGCATGGTGCTGTACCAGCCACATCCCTCAGACTGTGGGATTGGCATGGTTTTCTGACAAACTTCTATGTACTTTGACTTGTTTTCCTTTCCTCAAATGCTCTGTTGGTATTTCTCACTCATACTGTTGTGATATTTTAAACTGATTTCCAGAAATAAAGTTATACTAGAGTGAAAATTTGAAGAGGAGACACAATCTAGATTGTGTGTTATTGTTATGTCTATACATGAAGACAATTCTAATAGGCATTCTTCCAACTTTTAGCATCTAATTTTAAATAAAATGCTAGGTCTAAATTTATTTTCCCACAATTTTAATGATAATTTTTTAACAAAGAAATTATTTTGTTTTCTCAAGCTTCAGGCATATGTAGCTATGATTTTGTAAATACAAGTTTGTTGATTAATGTTAGAGCCATGTTTAATTCTATAAACCACAGTAGGATTGCTCATCTGGAATAATGTTACAAATAAACAATCACAGGCTCATTGACTGCTTGATAGCTGACTGTTGGGTGTTTAGTTGTACTAAATGCCCGTAAGACATTTACTCCAAAACTGCTAGTGCTTGTGAATATTGCTGACTCGGGCTTCTACGTATAGCTTTACAGGTGCAACACTGTAGGAAAGAATTAATTTGACTTTTTTACTAACTTACTTGTTAATGGATTTATGCTCCGTGTTTCTTGCTAGCCAGTCCACCATAATCCTTTTATTTGAGCTTCCTGTCTTTCCAAAAATTTTCTTTTGCAGGAGTCCATCCTGTAATCACAGAATCACAGAATGGTTTGGGTTAGAAGAGCCCTTAAAGATTAGGTAGTCCCAACTCCACCGACATGGGCAGGGACACAAATCCTAGTCATTTTCAGACCTAATTTCCTACCTCTACCATCCCGAACTTCTCTCACCTTCTTTATTCTCATTTTTTTTTCAAAATGTTCATTGTGCTCTACTCCACTCATATTTGCTGTCAAACCATTTTTAATTTCCTGTGTTTTCAAATCAGGCAATTTCAATTTCAGTGGTGATAGAAAATAGTTTTGGAAGGCTGAAAATAGATTCCATACTTTTAGTTCCAATGTTTAGACATAGTCTGGAGTTGCAAGAAAAACTCTACTTTATTTCTGGCCTTGAAGACATTAAGCGTTGTGGAGATATTTTATCTGTAGTTTGTATCAGAATTTGAAAGAAGTAGTATATGTTTAGTGACACCAAACTTCAGTTTTAACTAAATCTGAACTCAATTCCATCAAGTCTTTATTGAACATCCTTTCTTTTTTTCCTAATTCTGACAAATTTGAGGCCATTTTGAGTGACAGTAAAAGGGAAATCTCTGAAAAACAAGGTTTCTCTGAGCAGTTTTAAGACCGTTTAAAACAAATTGGATGTTGGCTTTCACAGGATAACTTCTGTATTATTTTGGAGAGTTAGACATTTTTCCCCAGTGATGATTTTAAAAGAGCTTCTGAGGACATCTCAGTGCAACACTGAGAGGGTCATGCGAACAAATGTTGGCTTTAAAACATGTGTATATATATTTTTCTTCCTTTTTCTAAGTGAATCATTATCCAAAAACTCCTATTTAAAGGCTGGTACTGTGAAGCAGGATCGCTGGAAAACTGTTTGATTGCTCTTTGGGCCAGAACAGATTCATTTATATAATCTGTTCACAACTGAGCTCTTTGTGAACTATGAAACACTTTATCATCACAGCACAGAGTTAGGTAGATACCTTCCAGTTCTCAATAATAAAAAAAGTCACTTGATTTGTTCAGCCTAGAAAAGAGGAGGCTGAGGGGAGGCCTTCTGGAGGCCTGTAGCTCCTCACAGGGAACAGAGGGGCAGCAATGATCTCTGCTCTCTGGTGACAGTGACATGAGCCAAGGGAATGGCATGGAGCACTACCAGAAGATGGTTTAGTGTGGGTCAGGAAAAGGTTTTTCAGTGGGCAGTGGGCATGGACCCAGGCTGCTAGATTTCAAGAAGTGTCTGGACAACAATTTCTGACATAGGGATTGAATTTTGAGTTGTTCTGTGTGTAGCCAAGAGTTGGACTTGGGGATCCTTGTGTTTCCTTTCCAACTCAGGATATTCTGTTGTCTGTGGTCTGTGAACACGGTAATTCTGTGTGCACTACATTGCAGAAATTTCTTTGCACATGTCTGTAAGAAACCAAAGTTGCCACCGCTTTTTGATGTGTTGCCTTAGACCTAATTTGTAGTAAAAGTGTTTATCACTATGTAACTTGAAATAGCTTTATTTTACAGTGAACACATTAATACAGGTTAGTGGCTGACCTACTGGAAAGGAGCTCTGCTGAGGAGGACCTGGTTGTCCTGGTGGACAGCAGGTTGACCATGAGTAGTATGCCCTTGCATTCAAGAAGGCCAGTGGTACCCTGGGATGCACTAAGAGGACTGTGGCCAGCATGTTGAGGGAGATTATCCTCTCCCTGTACTCTGTTCTGATGAGGCCACATCTGGACTACTGTATCCAGTTCTGGGCTCCTCAGACACAGAACTACTAGAAGCATCAGAGAAGGACTGTGTCTCGCTCCAATTTATAGGAGGGAGAGGTGATTCTTTTAGTATATGTATACCTGATGTCGAGATTAAGACATAATGGGTCAAATGCTAGCCTGACCAGTTTATTAGAAATCCTAGTTGGTTAGGGATATAGGGAAGGAAAGATATGCAGTAGAAAAAAGAGAGGAAATGAAAGCAAGAAGTCTTTGTAGAAAGCAAGAGAGACCCACCATTGTGGGTCCAGAATGGTTTGTTGTATGTCTGTTGATTTCATTAACTTGTCCAATCACTAAGGGGCGTGGGAGAAAGCCGGGGAGCTTTGAAGCAAGGATGCCCTGGGGGCTCCTTCCTAAGAGGTTTTTTTTTTTTCCCCTCAGGGAATTCCTCAGTCAAAGGTTTCTTTTCTTTGGGAGTTCTCCCAGAGTCCTTTGTTTAGTGGGGACCTTTCATCCACCACTTTTCAGTTTCTTTCTTTATCACTTTTCTCTACATTAGCGTGATGCACCTGGCCCAACAGATAAGCCAGCAGGGAGTGGTGCCTTTGTTGCTGTGCATAAGCATTATAGCCTTTTGCAGTGGTTATCTCCTTCAAGCTACACCCCCGAAAAAGACTGCTTGTCCCACTTCTGCCTATCTTTACAGTCATAAGCAGAAGTACTGTGGCACAGTGACATCCACCACTCACCCCCCTAGATAATTCACAGTAGTCAGTTAGAGTCTTCTCACCAAAAAGGCCTCATGAAGCAGACTCTGAGACAAAAAAAAAAAAAATCCAGTTTTGTCTTTCACAGGCTGCAAAGATGATGAAGGGCCTGGAGTATCTCTGGAGTATCTCCCTAATGGCAAAAGTCTGAGAGACCTGGGAATATTTAGCTTGGTGAAAAGAATGCTTATAAAGGAAGTTCCATCTGAAAATGAGGACAAACTTCTTTACTTCAAGGGTGACAGCACTGGAGCAGGCTGCCCTGAAGGGTTGTAGGGTCTCCTTCTCTGGCTGTATTCAAAACACACATGGATGCTTTCCTGTTCAACCTACTGTAGGGAACCTGGTTTAGCAGTGGGATTGGACTAGATGATCTCCTGAAGTTCCTTCCAACTCTGATTCTGTAATGCTCTACATGAGGTTTGACCAATTCAAAATGCAATAGTTAGCTTATTTATTGAATGTCCAATTCTTAGACGTATATACCACTGCAAGATTTTCATTTTTTTTTCACTTTTATCTCATAGTTTAAAGTCATTCAATCTTTAATCCATTTACATTGCTTTATACAGCTCCACAATTGTACCAATGCTATTGTGTACCTCGCATTATCTGGTTTCTGTTTTCCTATTCTAGATGAATTGCTTTTGCTTGTGTCTGTACAGAATTTCATATTACGTTTCTTAATAAAATTCCATGTTGTAGTATCTTCCAACGTTTACTTTTATGATAGTCGTTCTGTTTACCAATCTTAGGACTTATTTCTCAGGAATGCCACTGCCATTTACTAGTCCCATACACCTCATTGCTAATGAAAATACTGAAAAGTACTGAAAGTTGAATATCTTATTTTCATGACACAACTCTTCTCTTACTACCACTTCTGAGCTTATTAGTTATTCACGTAACACTGCTCAGTTAAAAGTGCTTTTTAGCTAAGTCCCTCTCCTGCAGTATAGACTGATATTCTTACATTCAATATATCATACAAGTTTCTCACAGCTTTTTTCCTTTGTAGGTTTTTCAAGTAAGAGTTCTTCCACTGCATGGTTATGGAACACATATCCATGCAAAATATGAAATGAGTTGTCTAAAATACATGGATTCATTTCACATGTATCTGAAAGATTGCAATTTCCTTTTACTTCAATTTATTTATTATATTGTTATGCATTGTGAACGGTAACCATTCCTTCTTCCCTTGTCCAATATCTCTTTTTATTGTGTAATTTATGTACAGGGATCTGTGAAGATTTGCTATCATTCTTAGTATGTGATTTGTAATACTGAACTATTCAGAATTCAAAGTCCTGAATTCCATTAAACTATCTGCCCTTCTCAAAGATAGATTTGTAATAAAGACAAAAATGGAAACACATTTTGATTTCTCTGATAATAGTACCTCCTATTTTATTATGTTGATCCACAATGTCGGAAGTAGATGTTGGTGGTATGGCAGTAGAGGCTGATCCTTCCTGCCAGTATTCCATTACATTTTGTTGACATGTGACAGATGGCAGCAGAGGGGCAGTCTGACAGAATGGCATCTGATCTGGGAGTGTGTATGAAGCAAAGGTGTGTCACTGAATCCCTCCATGTGGAAAAAATGGCACCCACTGACATTCACTAATGCTTGCTGAACATTTATGGAGACTAAGCAGAGGATGTGAACACAGTGAGGGGGTGGGTGGTGTCCTTCAGCAGTGGTGCAGGAGACATCTGGTACAGATGGTGTAGATTTTTATGAGGACAGCATGCAGGCTTTTATTCATTGCTGATGAAAATGCATAGCTAATGGTAGTAGCTAAGTTGAAAGATAGTGTTTTGTAGCTGAAAATTTTATCTGTCAATCATATAATCACAGAATGGCTTAGGTTGGATGGGGCCTTAAAGATCATCTAGTTCCAAACCCCATGCTATAGGCAGAGTTGCCAGCCACTAGATCAGGTTGCCCAGGGCCCCATCTAACCTGGCCTTGAACACTTCCAGGGCTGGGTCTAATATTAAATGCGGAGGCTGGCAGCCCTGCCTGTGATGGGGGTGTTAGAGCTTGATGATCCCCGAGGTTCCTTCCAACACAAGCCATTCTGGGATTCTATGAACTCCTCATCCTTCTTGACCTGAGACCCCAAGGATTGGGTGCAGTACTTTAGATGGGGCCTCATGGGGCAAAGTAGAGGGGAACAATCTCCTCCCTTTCCCTGTTGATCACCTTCTTTTGATGCTGCCCAGGAGACAGCTAACTTTCTGTGCTGCAAGTGCATACTACTGGTGCATGTCCAGATTTTCATCCCTGAGTCCGTCTCTGCCTGGCTGCCCTCAATGAGCTCTTATTCTAGCCTGTTTGCCTTCACCCAAGTGCAACACCTTGCACTTGGCTTTGTTAAACCTCATTAAATTATTGTGTGCCTAACTTTCAAGTTTGTCCAGGTCCCTTTGGATGACATCTTTTCCTTCTATTGCATCAACTGCACCACTCAACTTGGTGTCATCAGCTAACTTGCTGAGGGTACTGTCTATCCCACTGTCTATGTCTTTGATGAAGATACTAAAGAACACTGGTCCCAGAACATATCTGTAGGAGACACCTCTCATGACTGGCCTGACAGCCACAGTTTTTCAAATATGAGGGAGAGCATCTTGGCAATCACATCAGCCAGTTCCTTCAAAACCCTGAGATGCATGTCACCTAGCACCATAGACTTGTACACATCTGCTTCATGAGGTGGTACTGGACTTGCTCTGCTCTTAAACTGGAAGGGACTTTGCTCTCCCTACTCCCTCTTAGAAGCTCAGGGACATGAGAGATGTGGGAAGCTTGACTGTCAACCAAGACTGAGGCCAAGAACTTGTTAAGTATCTCAGCCTTCTTCATGCCTGAAGAGGCCAGCTCTCCCTTTTCATTTCTCAGAGGGGGTACGGTCTTCCATCCCAGTCTCTTTTGCCCAAGGTATCTAAAGAATCCCTTCTTGCTATTTTTCACATCCCTTGCCAAATTCAATTCCATCTGTGCCTCGGCTTTCCAGACTCTATCCCTGCACATCTGGACAGCATCTCTGTACTCTTCCCAGGCCACCCATCTCTGCTTCCATTGCCTGCGTATTTCCTTCCTACACCTCAGCTCGACCATCAGGTCCTTGCTCAGCCATACTGGTTTCCTGCCTTGTCTGCCTGTTTTTTTAATCAGGGGGATGGAGAGATCCTGTGCACTCAGAAAGACTTCTTTAAAGTACAGTCCACTCTGTTCTGCTTCTTTGTCAGTTCCCAGTTTCCCAGGTAGTTTCCTAGGGGATTGCATCCAATGGTTCCTTAAACAGTTTGAATTTTGCTATTTTGAAGTTCATGGTCCTTACTACTCTGCCAGGTCCACATTCCTTGTGATCATGAACTCAATTGAGGCATGGTTCCTGCAGCAAAGGCTGCCTCTGAATTTAACCTCTTTCATGATCTCCTCCTTGTTGGTGAGCACCAGCTTTAGAAATGCTTCACCTGTGGTGGGTCTGTCCAATACCTGCACCAGAAAGTTGTCCTCAACGAATCCCAGGAGTCTCCTGGATTACTTGCAGCTTGCTGAATTGTTTTCCCAGCAGGTTGAAATCTCCCACCAGGATGAGAGCCTGAGAGCATGATGCCTCTTTTAGCTGAAGCAAGAAGGTCTTGTCTACAGTCTTGCCCTGATCAGGTTGCTTGTAGTAGATCCCAACCACCAGATGCTTTTTATTGGTCCAGTCTCTCACAGGCTCTCAGCTGGTTCATGACTGTTTCTCAGGGGCAGCTCTTAACAAACTATCCACTTCTTAACATAGAGGACATAGTTTTGGCCTTGTCAATATGCAGACTATTTACCCTTTTGGTTTTTGCTGCAAAAACTTGTTTAAGGGAATTACTATCCTTCAGAAAAGTATATACATACTCCTATAAAAATGATACTCACTTCAGAATACCATGCAAAAATTATCTGCTCTCTCTATTATGAAGGTTTTCTTTAGACATAGAATTGACAAAGAGAAACAGAAAAGAAAAATAAGCAATAATAATTAATAAGAAATAGTAAAAAAAAACCCCAAAAACTGTAATCAGAGTGAATAGTTTGCAATCAACCCTTAGGCACATATCTTCACATGAAGTATTTATTTTAAATAATGAATACTCTCAGAAAACAGATTGTTCACAGGTCATTTAATGGAAAAGAATAAAGAAAGAAAATCTGAGTTCTGTAAGTAATATAATGGGATAGTAGTATAATGGGAAAAAGACAAAGGGTTTTCCTTTTAATCAGGTTTATCTAGACAGCTTGGAGGAGAAAAAACAAGGAATGTCCATTGGTTCCAATCATGTAGATCCTTATCTGTTTCTTCTTCACAGTCTCTGGAATAGTCAGGCTTTAAGAATACACAAATTATGAAGACTTAGGGGCACAGGGCATACTTTTAGTATGGTATTTATGTCTATAAATGTCCGTTACTCCTGAAAATATGATAACAATTTCAGTGCAAAGAAATATTAATGGTATATTTCGAAATCCGATCATAATCGGTTTCAACAAATTTGTTCCTTTTTCACCTTTAGTATAACTTGAAGAATAAGCTACAGACAGGCTGTCAGTAAAATGGCAGATTTTTTCAGAATTTTTATTCTACCACAGGATGTAAATGTGAGTGAATTTAAACAAAACACATTTTATTTTCACTCTTTGAATTATTTCATTCTTTCAAAATACAACAATTGGACTTCCCACTTAAACTATCATGCTTTTAAGAGCTGATGGATGAAGTAACCAGTGAGAGACTAATGAAAGTTTCAGTATTGAAAGTTTATAGCTAAACAGGCAACCAAAATACAAATCAGGATATCTAGAACCTGGCAGATATAAATTATAGAAAATAGATGCTTTCATATTAATGATGCACTTTTAATGTGTTTGTTACCTGCATTTTTTTCAAGATTCTGAAAGATTCATTAAATAAAATCTTTTTATTGTAAATGTGTATAGGAAGAGAATATTTTTGTACAATTTGAAATGAAAATAAACTTTTTTTCTGAATATCAGAACCTTGTCCTTTGTGTGTGTGTGCGTTTGTGGAGGATTTGAATGGTTTTCTACCACAAATTTTCAACCTAGCTGGCAGGTGTTAAAATAAACTTTTCCCACATGAGGGCATCAGAGTTGTTCCAATGCAATATATAGAAAACACCTTGTTATACTATTTAATTTACTTTTTTTCCTTTTCTTTCTTTCTTTTTCTTTTTTTTTCCAGAACAATGGGAAATAAAAAGGATCATAGAAATCCTTTACCGATATCTTTACTTTCACAAAGCAAGTGAAGTAATACTATTTCACATGCTTCAAAATGAGCCCTGTCATTTTAAAAAAATAGTGTCAACAACGAGATCTCCCTGGGTCAAACTGTATCGACGGATTTCACCGGAATATATTACACTCGTGAGAGTATAATGATTAGGGTGCAAGAAACTGTTTGACTTAGTCAAGAACCAATAATAAAAACAATCCGTAACTAGAACAAATCAGTAGTTATATGTCTGCAACTTGCTTTTTGTTAGTCTCAAAACAAGTGGGTGGAGAAGGACGTAGACTGACCCCAAACTAGATAAAGTTAATATCCTTGGTTTTGTCAGCTGTATCCCTGGAGATGTGAAAAGTTAGCTACACCTTGGAGGAGGATAGATGGAGGAGAAAGGAAAAAACTTTTTTTTTTTTTTTTTTTTTAAGCCAGTACTTACTCGCAATTATTAAGAACTATGAATGTTTCTGAACCTTACAACAAATACTGCTTTGCCCACTGTGACAACGGTGAAAAGTATTTGCAATGGGTCAGCCACATTGTACCTTTGTGAGAACATGATAACCTTTGTTTTAGCACATATATTACATTTGTTGCACGAAAGCAATTGTCATGGTTCTCTTTATTTTTATAATGCTCATGTTCCTGTATTGTTTAATGTTACCGACTTCCTAGCCAACTTCCTCCCTTCCTTCCTTTTCCTCCCTCCCTCCTTCCTTCCTTCCTTCCTTCCTTCCTTCCTTCCTTCCTTCCTTCCTTCCTTCCTTCCTTCCTTCCTTCCTTCCTTCCTTCCTTCCTTCCTTCCAGATCTCAGTGCTGAGTTCATTTCTAATGTAAGTTGACAGAAGACTCATAAAACTGTGCTTAAAGTGCAATACCCTACCATTAATTAACAGCATTTTCCCATAGAAGCAAGTAATTGAACTTCTGCTTAAAACCCAGCAGTGCTAGTTATCTGATACACTGTATCAAAGGAATCTAAATAAATGATATTATTCAATTCCTCTGCTGGCTTTAGGCTACTAGTTTACAAGAAAGTATTGTTGTGCTGAAAAAACATTCACTTGAGGGTGGTATTTTCATCTCAGTGATCTATATGTATAACAAATTGTTTTGAGATGTGCAGTACTTAGAAATAAAAAGAAAAAATCAAGAATAAAAATTGCAGTATGAGGTAATGAATGCCAAGAGTAAAAACTGACAAATAGTTTGGCAAAGATTTTATATCGTCTCAGCTTTCATCCATTTTCTTCCTCAACTGCTTTGTAAATTAATGTGTCCAGCTTATTGTGCAGATGAGCTGTATTTGTAAGTGTGCTCAAGCCCATGTGTGGGTGTGGGGAGTATGTGTTTCTATAGATGAATTATGAATTCCAGCTCCCTTGATAAGTAGAAATGATTAAGTAGGTTTCCAGTGTATTCTCTTTGCTGTAAATGCAGATTTTTTATTATTATATTTTTATGATTCTACAAGCAGAATCAAAAGATAATCTATGGCAAACTCAGTAAAATTAAGGGAGAATATGTAATAGCCCCTTAGATAGTGCAGTGTGCACCTCCTGCTGATACACTTACAAATCCCCTCAGGTTCCCACTGAGGCAGACACCTATTGATTTCTTTGTTTTCCACCTTCACAAGTAATAGATTTCTCTGTCTATCTCTAAGGAAAGAATATAGTCAAACTAATTATATACTTAATTTGAAAAAGAAAAAGGGCAACAGGTAGTGAAAAATGTTTGCAGTGTGCTAGATGAATAGAAAGTTGCCTCCATATTTTTCATTTTTATCCAACTTATCAAATGTATTCTGACAAAGAGAAAATGAACCTTCTACTCAGATTACTAAAGTTAAAATTATAGAGCTCAGAGTGTGAATACACAAACTTTGCCCTTTCCTTGTTGAAAACAGAATTGGATAACCAGTATTTCCAATTTTCTTCATTTAATTTTCAGAAGGAAGCAAGGGATTTGAATATAATGAAAAGCTTAGAACAAAGTCTATTGAGAGTTTTATTTTCAGGTTGTTAGAATTCACAGGCCTGATAAAATTGCCTCCTCTTAGAGTATCCAAGCAGTAGAAAAAAAAATCAATCTGCAAATGACATTGACACTAATACAAGAGTACTGTCCACTTAATCCTGATAAAACATCAGCCTGGGGAAATAGGAGATGGATAGAGAATAGTATCTTTAATGTATATCATCATTACACAACATACCTAAAATAAGATTAATAAAAAGAATATAATGAAGGTAAATGGGAGAAAGACATAGGGTAGGAGACAGAGAAATAGTAAATGAAATACAGGTGTTAAACTGAAGTGCTCTTTTATGCTGAAGATCATAAATTTACTCTGTGAGAACTGGCAAATTTAAAAAAAAATCACCTGTAATTTAGGATAATGTACATAGGGTGTTCCAAAAGCAATACCTCCCATTTATTTCCATGGAAAATACAACAGATACAAAAAACACAATAACACTATTTGATAGTGAAAATTCTTAGCTACAAAGCACTACTTTTTGACATAGTCATAGAATCATAGCATTGTAGAATCATGGAATCATTTGATTTGAAAGGGACCATTAAAGGTCATCTAGTCCGATGTCCCTGCAATGAACGGGGACATCTGCACCATGACACACATGGTCGCTCACAGCCTGGTCCAGCCTGACCTTGAATGTCTCCAAGGATGTGGCTTCCACCACCTCTCTGGACAACGTGTTTTAATGCTTCACCAATCTTGCTCTAAAAAAATTCTTCCTCATGCCCAATTTAACCTCCCTCTTTTAGTTTGGAACCATTTCCCCTTGTCCTCTCATCACAGACCCTGCTAGAGTCCGTCTTCTTCCTTTTATAGCCTCTTGCCTTTTATAGCCCTCCTTTAGATACTGAAATGCTGCTATCAGATCTTCCTGGAACCTTCACTTCTCCAGACTGAGCAGCCTCAGCTCTCTCAGCCTGTCCTCATAGGAGAGGTATTGTATCCCTTGAATCATTTTTTCTGGCCCTCCTCTGGATGCACTCCAAAAGGCCCATGTCTCTCTCCTGTACTGAGGACTCCACGACTGGATGCACTACTTCAGGTGAGGTCTCACCAGTGCAGAGTAGAGTGGCAGGATTGCTTCTCCTTAACTTGCTGGCCACACTTCT
Organism: Alectoris magna; assembly: GCA_030625065.1. Lineage (NCBI taxonomy): Eukaryota > Metazoa > Chordata > Aves > Galliformes > Phasianidae > Alectoris > Alectoris magna. Next base: position 37,209,302 of record CM060564.1, read on the forward strand.
TTAGATACTGCCCAGGGCATGGTTGGCTTCTGTGGTGGCGAGAGCACATTGCTGGCTCATGTTCAATCATCTAATAATACTGTATACAGGGAGTTTATGTTGATTTTGTACTGTTTAAAAAGAATTTGCTGGGCAGGTATATATGTATGTTAGTTCTGCATTTAAACCAAATCGATCCAGGATAGTTTGCAACTTGTGAAAGGACAGACAAAATAAGTTCTAGCCACCTCAGCAATATAAGAAGCAAAATAATTGTCCTTTTTCCAGTCCACGAGGGAGAACATCTTGATGTCATCTGTTATTTTCTAGATCTGCTTTGTATCCTAGACTTATTCATCTGTGCATTTTGCAGCTACCATCCTACAGTCATGAGATTTCCTTTCTGATGTAGTACAAAGTACTACAGCTGTAATCAGTTGAAAGGCTGCCCACAGTGACAAACTGAAATGACATGCAGTGACTCTACGTTTGATTTTGTTTTGCAGGAAGACAGAATTAACATTTAGGAAGTTATTATCTACTTTAGCTTGCTTTTCCTTAAGCTCCCAAGCCTCAAATAACCAGCACTGTGTATTTCCACAGTACCTATCACATGCACGTCCAACACACAGCCCAGCACAGCTTGCAACGCGGGTGCCCCCTGCCCTGTGCTTTATAGCAGCAGGTCTTTCCTGAGAGTGGTGCTGCGCATGCACCCATCGCTTAGCAACAACCAAGCCATCAGCTGGCTATCACTGTTGTACCGTCCGGAACCAGGGCATGGGGAGGGTGGTGCTGGGTAGTGCCGTTAAAGTGGTGGCAAACAATTGTATGCATTCTGATACACCGTCTGAACACAGTGCTTTGAACAGTGAAGAATACACAGCCACGTTTTCCATTTTGATAAAGGAATTTGAAAATAGAATCATAGAGTTCTTAGAGTTGGAATTTGGAGGACTATTTTCAGTTGATAAAAATATGTGACTTGCAAATTTTCAAATGGAATGTATAGTGCAGCATATATTCAAATAAAATACCTGATCATGCCTGTTTACTGGACTTTTCAATCCCTATCTTAGCAAAGAAAAATATCCTTTGCTTCACTATCATACTTTATTCATGTCAGTGCTTCTTGGCAGTACAGAAATTTTGAACAATTATTGTGAAGGATGAAGCACAGGAAGACTAAAATGTCATAAAAAATCTGTGATGGACACCTTAAGACATCAGTAAGAATTGCAGCCACCAACACTGAACCAGACTGTTGTGTTAGTTTCACAAAAACATTAGTCAAACATCCCACCAATTTTATGGTTTTGTTCCTCTATTTTTTAAAATTTTTTAAGGAAAACAAACAAACAAACAAACAAACAATTTTGCTACTTATATATTAATGATACTGTTGTATATTTTGGCAACATTTGGAAAGTAATGCCTCCTGTTTTATTGTGCTGTCCCCCAAAGTCAGAGGCAGATATTGGTGGTACTGAAGTAGAGGATAAACCTCCCCACCAACATTCCATTCCATTTTGTTTCTGTGTGACAGATAACAGCAGAGGGGCAGTTTGATAAAACATCTAACATGGAAGTGAGTATGAATCAAAGGTGTGGCATCAAATTCCACCACGTGAAAAAAATTGCACTCACTAGTATTCACTGATGCTTGCTGAATGTTTATGGAGACCAAACAGTGGATGTAAGCACAGTGAAGTGTTGCGTGTTGTGTTTCAGCAGCAGCAACAGTGGGTTACTCCTGCTGGTGCAGATTTCTATGAACACAGCATGCAGGCTCTTGCTTATCACTGGTGAAAATGCATAGCTAACAGTGGTGTCTATGCTGAGAAATAATGTTTTGTAGATGAGAATTTGCTCTATTAAATAGTGTTATTTTGTTCTTTGTATTTCTTGTAGTTTCCATGGAAATAAATAGGAGACATTACTCTTGGAGCAACTTATATCTATGTGGCCCCACACAATTCACACAGAATCACAGAATTGTAGGGGCTGGAAGAGGCCTCTAGAGATCATTGCGTCCAACCCACCTATCAAAGCAGGCGATCTACAAGCAGGCTGCACAGGTAGATGTTCCGGTGGAGAAGGAGACTTCACAGCCTCCCTGGGCAGCCTGTTCCATCCTTTCTGTGAAGAAGTTCTTACACACGTTTGTGTGGAACTTCCAGTGCTCCAGTTTGTGGCTGTTTCCCCTTGCCCTATTGCCATGCACCACTGAAAAGTGCCTGGGCTCATCCCTTTGCCTCCCACACCTTTTACAGGCATTGATCAGATCCCCTCTCAGGCTTCTTTTCTCTAGGCTGAACAGACCCAGTCACTCAGCCTTTCCTCTTAAGACAGGTGCTCCAGGCCCTTTATTATTCCTATTTACTCAATGTGAAAGCCAAAAAGTTGGACATCTGTGACCTATCACATATGCATTAAATGCTCAAGTACAGAATACTGGACTCAGAAGTGCAGCAATTGACAGTTTCAGATTCCCATTCTGCTTATTTGTGAATTTACTAGAACTTTAAATTTTCTGAGTTTTCTGTGTTTTACTGATACCACTGCAAAAATATTTACATCTTAGTACTTAAATAAATGAGTAGTAACTGGATTTTGGGAGGATAAATATCCCTGGATCAATGTATTTTGCATAAACCATGAAAAGTTGAGGGGTGTTGTATTTTGTCAATCATTTTCTCAGAACAGGCAATCAATGAGAAACAGATTTTGCAACCCAGAAAATGTTACACTGAGATCACCAGGCTTATTTCCTTGAGAGAGCATTGTGTTCATTTAATCATCTCAAAACACTTTTCAGAAAGAAGTGTCTATGACATGAAAGGCCAGCATCTGATCAGCAGCTCAGCCAATTTATACTTTCCTGGGAACCATGCTTATCATGGAAACAGTTTAATTTAATGGCACAGACATCACATATGATTATTTGCGAACACTCAACACAGAAAATATGATTTTATACATCACACTTAGAAATATGATTAACTCTTCAAGTTATTTTTAATTAGAAACTCTGAAATAGATCCTTTTTACTTGAAAATAATTTGATTTGTCTGCTTATCATAACTCATCTACCATTTAAAAGTAATTAAGATTTTCTGCATCCAAGTTCTCAGCATGGTGGCCAAATTTTTATTGACTCCACCATGGGAGTGTCAGATTATCCTGTTTTCTGCTTGATCATCTTCTTCTTGACTGAGTGGGTGTACAAGGAAAACACCTGATTTATATTGATCTAAATATGTGTTTCTCTTTTCCTGAAGTGAAAGGTCTGTCACTTTGCTTGCCAGTATTTACCTTGCTAAGGCTGGCCTAAGCCAAAATTTATCAACAATCTTTCTTCTGTACATATATCTTTCCCAAGGAGTGATTCTTTGCTGTCACATTCAGAACTGCACATGAAATAGGACTTGTATCTATGGGTAGGAAAGCAGAGCTGTACACGAGGGATAGGTAAGTTTCATTCTTGGATTAATTCTCAGCTGACCTGAGAAGTCTCAGCAAATGGCTGAATATTAGATGGCTGAGGGCCAAGGAGCTTCTTGATACCCCTAGACAAGATATGTTGTGTGAGTACATGATGATCTGAAGAGTCTTCCTTCTTTAGCCCAAACAAAAACCCCATTAGGAAGTATCTTCTGACTACAGTTTTCTGCTCTTTGTATGTGCACTTCTGCTTTGGAAAACAGCATTCTGTAATCCAGAGAATTTCAGATAAGTCAGTTAATATGTATTTCAACACCTTTCTTCCAATTTTCAGATATCCCCTCTCTATCTAAAGGGGAGCATAAGAGAAGATTGATTTTTATTTTGTCTTGATTGTTTTGAAGTGATTGGCAATATTTTTTGTGTTCTCACGATCCAGTCAAATTACAGTCACATTCAGTAATGTTTCCATTAGGAGTATGTGATTTAGAACTGCTGTAATTTCTGGGTAAATAATTAGCTGAAAAGATACCCAGAATATTTTTGTTTTCAATCAGTTCCAGTATGCTTTCTTTTTTTTTTCTTCTTTTTTTTTCCTTCCCCCCCACCTTTCTGGCTGTTTCCCCCTCCTCTGTGTGTTTCCATTTCACTCCCTTTCTGCTTAAATAAAGGAACCCATGGATTTGGAGTGCAAATTAAAACATACTACAAAAAATAAACAAACATTGAACATTTTGTTGTTCAATTACTGTGTCTGTCACTTTCAGAAGTAAATGGATTATGTATACTAAGTTACTCACGGACAATCCTAATTTGAGACCTCACACTACTACTGCCTCCTTCCTTAGCTCCATGTTACAAAATAAATACAAAATAGAAGGCCAGCTTGTGGTGAAATACACACATCTGCTCATTTAATTTGGAGCTTGCACTTTTTTGCCATTGTCATTCTGAGAAAGTGACTAAACCTACCAGTAATTCTGATTCTCTCTCTTCTTTTGCCTCAAGCGATAATAATGTTTTCTCTATTTTATTACAGTCTCTTGAGATTGTGACTGATTTGCATATTCTCTAACACTTAATTAACGATGTCACTTTCTTGGTGCCTTGAAAACTGTTTTCATTTTTTCCTCGGCAGGCCTCCAACAATTACCTCCCACATTTTCTACTGCAGTCCTTTTTATTACTTTAATGACAAATAATTGGACAGATTCTGAGTAATGAGGGTGAGAGCCAAAGGACTGTTGCATAGGAGATGGCTGCTTGTTACAAGACACTTTTAGTGGTCTCTAAATCAGATAGACAAGTAGAGTAATGATCATCTTGCAGTAATGAGACACAATTAAGAATCACTGCAGCAAATGACAGAGCAGTTCATTGAACAATAACCTCCCTCTTCCTTTTTTTCCAAAGAAGATCGAAGCTTAATTATAGCATCGCCATTTGCAATGCTATAGTTAAAGTTGTGTCAGCATTTCCATTATAAACCTGCTACTTTCAAGGGTTTATAGCTTTCAAAAAAAAAGAAAAAAAAAAAAAGAAAAACAAACAAACAAAAAAACACCCAAAAAACAAACCAAACCAATCAGACAAACAAACCAGAAATCAAAACCTGCTTTGAGATGGAAATTTCCTTGCAAATCCTTCTACTTTGTGATTTTTTTAAATGACTTTTATTTATTTATTTTACAAAGCTGACTGGATCTGGTTGTGTTCTAAATAGGGACACCTTCAGTGATGTGAATGAAGCTACACTCATTTGTGTTTCCTGTGGGTCTCACTCACTGTTTGAGCCCACATATAGTAACAGAGAGAAACCTGGCACTTGAGCTTAAGAGCAGCAAATGATCCTTTCAAGAAACAGACTCCTCTGTGCTGCTTTTGTTGGTAGGTGAAAGGCATTAAATGTCTTTCAGAGATGCGTTTACACAGCCAGGTTCTCCAGAGAGCTCAGCTCTCATTTAAACATCTAACTAAGCATTCAGCTTTTGTATGTAATAACTGTGGTAAGTAGATCTGAGTGCTCATGTAACTTTAACTAGTTCTGTTAAATTCACTCTGGAGGTGATTCTGATGTTAGAATATGTCATTCAATGTGTGTCATGGAGTTATTCACTGAATAGACCAGGTAAGGAGGAGGAGGTCAATTGGCATTTTTTACACAGAAATATAGTCTACAGTGAATAAAGATTAAAAGAGAGTGAGAAAGAAGTAAATGGCAGCATAATGAGCTTTTGAAAAAATATGCTGTACTGGACTGTTTTTCTGGGTATGAGTGGCTATCTAAGGAACAAAGGTTACAGAAGCAGCAGAGTCTGTTGAATTTCAAATAATGGGTTGATATACAAGCCTTGAATTCTTCTACCTTGTCTTCACAATGAGTTAGAAATAGATGCTTATGCCTCAATAGTGAATTCACTAGCCATTGGGCTTTGCTTTAATCTTAAATTTATGTAAGCAAGTATAATTTGTAATTTATTATCTGTATGCCACAAAAATAATTATGGTTCTATACAAAACCTGTAAGTGTGACAGGCTTTACTTTCTGTGTAATCAGAGCAGGTGCTTTGGATGCATTATTGACCAATAAACTGAATTTATGAAAACTCTGTAATTACAAGTCATCAGTTAATGCAACATGCAGTAACTGCTGTTATAAGCAAAATGTATCTGTCCCATTGTTGTCCGGGTCCTATGGCTGATACAGATGCTTTGATCTTTTGAAACAAAACTGCCAAAACTGTATACAGACCTGTTTAGCTTTTCTATGGCACAGGGGAATCATCTACTTGCCAGCCATTAGGCTGCAATAACATGACCCTGCTCTCTGACTCTTTTCTCTGAAAATGGAGATTACTTGCAGAAAGTCTTTGGTTTTTCTGGACACTATGAAATGTCACTGCATGTTAGCTTTTAAAATAATTGCAGACTGGTGCAACCAGAAATGCTTTTTGACAACTGCTGAGCCTCTGTCAGCTGAAAGGTGCCAGAAGGGGCCCCCAAAAGTAAGCAACAGTTTTGGGAAAAGGGCAGCAAAGAGCATGCATTGCTGGTGCATTCATGGACTTAACAGTGAAAATAACCTGAAAATCCAGTTCAGTTGCTCTGTGTACCTATATAACTCCTATATTGCTCTACATGGCTTTTGACCCTCAGAATTAGTACTGAGAAAGATTGAAACATATCTTGAAATCATTAAAATGTCAGACACAAGCATTCTGGATTTCTCATCACTATATTTCCTTGAAGTTTTTCCCGCAGTTAAGAAGGGTGATCTTCAGAATAAGTTTTGTTAGAAATGTGTCAGTTTTAAGACTGCTGTGCCCTTTTTACCTTCTTAGCTATATCTTGTACCTGTGATGCACACTGTGCTGTAACCAAGTTTGTAACACATCTTAAAAATCTTGAAGAATTTTAACTTTTAATTCTGACCGTGTTTTGCAAGACATGTGACATTTTTATAAAAGTAACTCAACTCTGTATCTATAATAAAGATTTTGGATTGTAGATTGTAAATCTATAATTAAGGAATGTAGGATATTAAAGATCTGATAGGAATAACAACTTGTCCACATATTCTGGCACCATAAAACCTGCTGAGGGTACACTCTGCTCTGTCATCCATGTTACTAATGAAGGAACCAAAGAGTACTGGTCTCCTTATAGACACCTGATGTGCTCTACTAGTTACTGGTCTCCAGTTGGACTTTGTGTCTCTTACCACCACTCTCTGGGCCAGCTGCTCAGCCATTTTCAGTTCACCTCACTGTCTGAACATATCAGTTTTTCTATAACTATCATATGGGAGGTACTGGTGAAATTCTTATTAACATATACATAGAACTCATGCAAGCCTCGTCCGCCAATTCAGTTGTTCCATGATAAAAGTTTCACCAAGCACACCTAGAGACTCTGGAGTATTAGCTGAGAAATTAAAAATATCTTTTGTCATGCAAGACATACATATTTTGTGAGGAATAGATGATGACTTAATGCCCTTAATTGGAGGGGCTGCTATGCTGTCTACATTGCTATGGACACCTGTGGTGTTGGTTGCCTCTTTTGTGCCCTCTCAAGTGCTCGGAGTACACTTAAAATACCAGTATACACGTCAAATGCAAACCTTACAATAAAATCTTTCAAACATAGATAAAATTATTTTGGAGTTCTGGGAAATGGCATTATATATATATAATATATAATATTATATATATAATATAATATATAATATTATATATATATATATATATATATATATATATATATATATATATATAATTTCCCCAATGCAAGCTTTGGAGACAATAAGGAATACATCTTGCTTCTTCTATGAACTGTGAAAGAAAAATGATTGCCCAGTTTGCAAATTCTTGATTACTTTAAAAGCTAAAATATCAACCTCTGAATCGCTCTCAGTGTGATATGATGTGAATGGTGTAGAAAATGTATGGGCTATGTCTGGTTTGAGTGGCCTAAGAAAGTTGACTTTAAAGGTGCTACTGTAAAAATGATTTTATCTCAGCACGTGCATAGCCTGGGTCCTTCAGCACCTGTTGAATAACTTGATTTTATCAACAAAACTTGAAAATGGAAGTGGCTTATTCAGCACATATTGCTACTTTTTAAAGGTAAATAAAACTTCGACTGTGAGGAGAAAATGGTGATTAGATAAAAACAGAATAAAACTAAGTCACAACTTTGAATTACTTGATGGATTTCAACAAAAACTAAAAAAACTAAACCATAAGACACAACAGATACAAGCAGAGGCTGTCTAGTATTGGTTCTTTTATCTTTGTCATGTATTTCACCAGCAGTAACTAACTGCATGTGTGCATGAATGCATGTATAAATGCACATATGCATTCAAAAATGATAGGATTTTAAAAATAAGTAGGATTTCTAGACCAGGCTGGACCCTTAGTCCTCATTTCAATTTGTCAACACTATTTTAGTCTCTTTTCACTGGTAAGGTTTTCTCAAATGCCTTTTAGGATCGTGTACCTACTAGCAAAACCTGTGGAAGTGAAAAAAATTGGGGCTTGCTTAAATCAGTTGGAGATTTAGAACTGCACAAGACTGGATGGGAAGCATTGGTGAGTGCTGAAGGAGCTAGCGTACATCATTGTGAGGCTCTGCCATCTTCAAAAGGTCAAGGTAACCTTCTGAAGGGAGGAGCTCCTGATGGCAGAAACAGGCAGCTACCTTCAAAAAAGTGAAGAGGGAAGATTCACATAAATGCAGAGGAAAAAATCCTCTCAGAAGCCATTTCTAAACTAGGCGTAAGAGAGTTATCGGAATCCTTATGATAACATGGTATTTCTAAACTTTACCAGGGATCAACAATGCCTGGCCAATCTGAGTACTTTCTGTGCTGACAGAACTGGGATTCTGAACAAGACAGTGGTTGTTGTAAACCTTGAATATCTCAAACTGCTTGACTCCTAACTAACTGGTCTAACTGTCATGAAAACTGTGAGATATTAGCTATATTCACTGAATGATAGGTGACAGGAAAATTGCCTGGACTACTGAACTTCAAAAGTTCAGTGGTGTTCACATGGCAGTCTGTAGTTACTGGCATCCCTCAAGGATAATAACTTTCAACAAAATTGTTCACTGTCTTCATTAGCAACAACCATGATAAGATAGAGAACATACTCCTTAAGACTGTAGACAAAACAAAATTCAGTTCAGTAGTAAGTACAGTGGAGGGTGAGATTCCTAGTCAAAGAAACATGGATAGACTGGAGAAATGAGCTAAAAAGCATTTTACAGAGTTCAGTATATACATCATACATGTATACATACATACAACAGTATAAGTACATATACATATACATATATGTACATACAACAGTATATGGTAAGGATCAATTGCCTGGAAAACAGCTCTGCAAAAATGGTCTTGGGAGTCCTTGTAGACACAACATGTACATAAGTAAGTGAAGGCCACCTGCATCGTCAAATGTATTAGTCAGCAAGCCTAGGGAAGTTGTCCTCTGGCGCTTGTGAGACTAAGCCTACAGTGTCTCATCCAGTTTTGGGCTCCTCAGTAAAAGAATACCAGCATACCTCCAAGTCCAGTGGGGGCTGCTAAAAAGGTCAGGAGTTGGGGCACACAACACAAGAGATGTTGTGTTCAACTCGTGTGAGCGTTCAACTTTGAAAACAGAAAGCAAAGGGAAGGCCTTGTTGGTGTCTGACAACTATGTAATATGAGGATATAGGAAAGATGGAACCAGGCTCATCTTGGAGGTTTGTGGTGATGGAATGAGAGGCAACAAGCAGAAGTTGTATCAGGTAAAATTTTGATTTTCATTTGTAAAGTTTTTAAAATTATTATTATTAATATTATTTTCCACAAGGATGATCAAATTCTAGAACAGGTGTGCAGAGGTTGTGTGGAATCTCTGTTCCTGTAGTTGTTCAAGACTCTACCAGACAAAGTCTTGAGCAAACCGATCTTATTTGATGTGCTTTGAGGAAGAGCTAGTGACCTCCAGAGATTTTTTCTAGCCTAAATTACTCTGTGATTCTATAGATACTGAAAATCATATTTAAAAATGCTCAGCTTTGCAGAAATTGAACACTCTGCTTTAAAAAAACAAAATCGGTATCTATTTCTCTGGTATACATGCATTGACTTAAGAAACTGAAAGACTTGATGCTGCGTATCTGAATTTAAAATGCCACAAAGAATTTCTTATACTAACTTAACATTAAACTCAACTGCCTTATATCATGTCTGCCCCTACATTTACCCCCAAATATACTTTAAAAAACATACATCTACTGCTGAAGTTATAAGCAGTTCTATAGAACACTTTTTGTCAACGTAAGTCTAAACCAGTTTTCTACTCATTATCAGAATATTTTCTCAATAATTCTTTGCAAAATTATTCCCTATCATGTGTATATCTGTACAGCTACATGCATCTTCAAATGACCAACAAATATCCCTTTATCATTACTTCCTAATACTTCTGAATTTGGATTATGATAAGATAATAGACTTTATTCAGCAGATTTATTTTAATCTAATTACATAGGTGAATAAAAATTGCTGCATGCTGTTGCATCTAATGTAAGTTATCTATTATTCACACCACATTTACTTTTAATATTCATGCAGATTCCCTTTGACATAACCTACTGTGTCACGGTTAATCCAATAAAGATAAAATATAGCTCAGCAAAACACCAGTCGATTCCAGCATTCTGGTAATTATTAAAGACTATTTCACACTGGTTCTTTCAATCAATGCATTTCCCCTTGGATGTGATAGTGTTCCTCTTTGAAGCTTTCAATCCTCCCAGTGGATTCAGGGGAACATTCAGGCACTTTTTCAGTCTCTAGGTCTCTGAGGCAGTTCAAAGAGCACAACAAGTCATCACAGGTTTATCCTCAAAGGCTGACACTGTCTTTTTGATGTATGGTGACTTAAAAAGTCATCTCTAGGAAAGCATGTGTTTGCTACCAGCCTATTCAATCAGCCATTTATCAGCTAATCTGTATGCACCCAGCACACCTGCTAGCAGATCCAAGGACAGAACAACTGTCTCCTTCTGGACCTACAATTGATTTGATTTCCCTCTCTAATTTCATACTTGCCCAGTTATTGAAGCAACTTTTTACCTTATTGAGAGAGCTTGTGTGTCATAGCATCCTAATGGCTGTCAGTTTGAGTGCAAGAGCAGAGAGATAGAGTTTGCAGTGTTTTAGCTCCAGAAGGACTTGTCTTCTACTTGATCCTCAAAAGTTTGCAGCCTCTTCATGCTAGGGTTCACAAATATATATGGTTCACTTCATGCATGAGTTGCCGTATTTATTTCATTTTACAAGGTTTAGTTGTAGAGGTGCCAAGGCTGATACAGTAATACCTCAATATGAGTGACTTTACAGTGAAGACTCACAGTGATGTTTCACTTTTCTCTTGGTGAACAGTTGGCAACAGCTGGCTTTTGTCACCTGATGAGGATGCATGAATAATTTTTACGTATTCCATATTTTACAGGGGGGCATGACAAAGGGAAGTGGTGTTGCAAAAGTATACCAAAATTTGGAACAAAATAACAGGCACTAGTTAAAACGTGATACATATTTTTTTGTAGGAAGATTCCTAGATAACTGTAGTCAGACCTGTAATGATGATATCTATTGGCTGTTTCTGTGATCACATAAAATAAGCAGAAGTTCCTTTGCAGCCTTTTCTGTAATCTTTCTTCTGCAAGAGTACACCTTAAATCAGTGAACAGCATTATGGTACCTGCCAAAATTTTATTTCCTTTTGCTCTTCCTGAAAAACATAATCAATGACACAGAGTGGATATGAGGAACAGAAAGTTTAGGACAATGTTGTATTATACCCTAATATGCATTCAGCACAATGGTCTGTAGGAACGTTATTGTCATGACTTTCCACTCCTCCAGAGATTGAAGAGCATATAAAAATGGCATTTCCATATCTTGATGTTGTCCAATTTATGACATTTTTAAGCCTGTGGTTGAATCTGGACTTTCACTGTATACATACTTTACAACTCCTATTGTGTTATAAAATTGGATGTTGATCTGACTTGTTGTAAAACAGGTCGCTCCATTGAAACAATTTCCATAAAAGAAATGAGATTCTGAATGACAATAGAAAGTATGGTTAATTGTGTAGAGAGCAAACATCACCCCTTTTTCTTGCTTCCTTTTAACATAATGTGATTCCCTCCTAACAGTTTTCTCTGTATGAACTAAACTAATTTGCTCCCAAGGTATTAATCTTGCCAAATCTATTACTGCTTCTACTTCTAATTCCTCTGATGATCTAATATTTTCCCCTACACAAGTGCCTAAGAAGAAAGACTGCTCAAAAGTATGCTATTACTTGTACACATAGCGGAAAAATTCTTATTTGCTACTGAATGGTTCAATTGTCAAAGGAAGTAGACGATAATGAAGAAAATATGAGAATGATTAATGTCAAGAAGACTTTTTGCATCATATAAGCATGCAAAACTTGTGCATTAGGAAAAAAAAGTGGCTTTACCAATTTAATAAACTGTTTTATTTTAAAATTTTGAGATATTTTTTCTCTCTTTTTAAAAACAATATATGTATCTTACTTGTGTTTTTAATTTCCTTTTTATTTCTTTTTTACACATTTATATGTGTATTCCAGAGGTGTCAGATACAAAGATTTAATGCTGCACAATATGCACAGAGGTATTCAGAATGCTTTGAATTCTGAAACCGGATATTCTAGGTGACTTATGCTGCTAAAATTGCTTCTGAGATGTCTTGCAAAATGTAAGCCTTGTTCAGGATGAATAAGTTACCATAATAAGTTAACACTGGGAGCACACATGATATTTACAAGTATCCCTTGTGGACTGTCTTTCTTAACAGACAAAAAATTAGAGAAAAGAATGAGTTTCCTGAACTAGCACACTGGTGTTGAAGAACAGTAGAGGTGGATGTTTATAACATGGTAGGGAAAAGATTTGTAATGTGCACTCATATACAGAGTGCACTTTAGAGCTTTGGAGTCAAAAGCATCCTATATACATAGACATTCTCTTTCTCTCAATCTCTTTTTAAGAAAATAAAAAAGAATCACAAAGATGCATTTCTTTGTTCAACCCTTTTCTGCCACCTTCACATTTACACTTATCCAGGGGACAAGAAATTCCAAAGTATTCACCAACTGAACCCTCTCTCAAGTGTGATCCAAGGAATTGCTCTGAACAGCTGATTTTTTCTGAAGTTCAAGCATTCTCTGCAGTTTATATCTGTCAGCTCAGAAGATGTACCTTAGAAAGCTGAGTTTGAACAGCAAGATAAAGTAAAGAAGTAGTAAAGTAGGGCAGAATCCAGACTTAATAAGCAGTGTAGCCTGAAGATATGCAGATTAACTTGCTGAATGCCAGTGAATGCATCTTAGAATATATAGGAGGGACTGTATACAGACAAAGACAAAAGTAGTAATAGAATTTCTCCTTTCTGTTCATATAGCTGTGATACAGCAAACTATGAAGCACATAAAATACAGATACGAATTACTTAAGGTGGAAAGTGGTGCGTGTATGTTTGTGCTAGCTACCCACTCACTTCTCTTTGATGGCTCTCCTCAACAGAACAGAGAAAAAGCAAGAAGGAAAAGATCCAGGGCTAAGATAAATAAGAGGAGACTGCCTATCTCTTACTGTCATGTGCCAAACAGACATGCAACAATTATTTTAATTTATTACCAGTTAAAATAGTGTTAGATCCTGAGAAACAAAGAAATAGAACCAATACCCTTCCCCTCCTCACCACCTCCTCCCTGACAGAACTTCATTCCATTCCAGTCTACAGGACTGTTTCTGACCTTCTTTTCTGAGAGGCATCACCAGGTACACTGAGGAGCACGGTGTCCTGTGGGGACGTGCTGTGGAACTGTGCCTGTCAGGGCAGCCCCAGCCTGTCCTCACACAGCTTGCACCAACAGCCTCTTACTACCTGCACTTCAATACCCATATACAACAGTCTAAATGTTTTCTGTGTTAACTCTACATTCATCAGGTCAGCTAGGAATATGTAATGCTGAAAAGCAGCAGAAAAATCTGTTCAATAGCCTGCTGTCCCAATATGAATGTCGGTCTATTTTTTGCACAGTTTTGAATAGTAAATCCACAGACACCATGATGTAATTTCTGTTGGTATCTTGTTTTCCATTTGCATCTCTGTGTGTAGGAAGAGCCAGAGGTTCCAAATCAAAAGGCGAAGTGTCAGATGGGTGACTGGAGCCACACCGGAAAATAAGTGGGACAAAGGCAGAACTGGAATAATGTTTTATATTGAATAATTAGGATAGCAAAAGGAACATAGGCACAGGGAGAATTCAGCAACAAGAAGAGACTGTGCGGAATGTGGAGCTCAAGTGTTCATGTGTAGGAAAAAGTTGCAAAGGATGGGCAGATAAGAAGCTAGGACTGTGGAGATGGACAAACCAGTTATCAAACAGTACTGATGCTGAGAAGTTAACTGCTGCTCTGCAGACAAATGAGAAAAGACCTAGGGAGAAAAGAAACCCAATTCTTTCCTATTCATTGTTATGAGACACTTTCCTTTTACTGAAAAGGGCTGCAGGTCCACAGGTGGGCAAGCTTGGATGATCTTTATTTCAGTACTTTTATGAAACTTCCTATGAGAATCTTTCTTTCTTAGGCACAGTCTATGATCTATCTCAGGCTTTTTAGAACAAAGCCATTCACCATCAAAGCTTTCATATCTGCTGCAGAAGACAGCATAGAGGAAGCTCCCTCTTCCCCTGTTTGGTGCACAAAGGAAGTCAAACACATACAAAAGAATTATTCAGAAGAAACACCAGACTGAGAAGTTTATGAGATGTTCAGTCTATGTTGGCCGTTATTTTGAGAAGGCAGCTGAAATCTCATTATTAATCAAATTTTTCACTTTAGAAACCTTAAATTTATATAGTTTATATAATTATATTAAATTATGTATAATCCACATTTTACCTCCTTTTTTTTATGGTAGCCTCAAAAATACTATATTCTCTTCTTACTGTAGCAATACTTCTTGTCCTGATACACAGATTTGTGTTTGGTAGCTCTATCAAAACTGAAACTATCCATGAAAACTAGATTGATAGGAATCAATATAGACAAAATATAAAAACAGAAACAGGTCTTTACATTCATGCTCTATTAGGGTGTTTTACTTTGCAACAATCTGTACATCTAATGTAAAACATGTAACTTGAAAAATTATGTTATCTTTATGTACTAACGTATCTTGACCCATTTTTTCATTAAACATCTCTTGTGTATTGCTTCTGCCTATAATTTCAGATGTTGACTTTGGCTCTGATCCTTCGTTCTGTAACATTTCATAGATGCTGTTCAAAGAATGTCTACCATTCTTGTACCGTTTAAGCCAATCTTGTTAATTAACTGTTGAGTCAAGTCATGTCTTTCTTGTAAATTAATATTCTTTGTATCTTCAATAAGCAGAGGAAATATTTTCATGCTTCCTAACTAGGTTTTAACCATTTTTTTTTACCTAATACAATAAATCCTTCTGAGTTTATATTACTTTTATTTCTTCCTTTGTTCCTAAGTTTATGTAACTTGTAGAATTAAATGTAAAGTAAAATGACATAAAATCTTTTCAAATCCCTCCTTCCTACTAAAGTAAAGATAAAAGTACACATGCTAACTTCACAGAGCTTTTTAGCAGTTCCTGAAGTTTTTACAAAATCTTGTTGCTGACCAGGAAACTAGGTCATGCAATTGTTCTTCAATAAAATGATCTTTTGAAGTGTCTCAGCAGCAGCCTTTCTTTAACAGGAATCCCGTGGTTTGAACTCTTCACAAATTGAGCTTCATGCCACAGATATTTCCTTTACTTTAATGAATTCCTTCCATCTGACTTAAGTTTTTTTGATTGATGTGTCCTGTTCCTGCCATGAGGTTATTCTGTGTTGGATTTATTTAATTATTGAAATATATTTTCAGACGGACTCTCCTAAAGTTCAGAGTGTGTTTACAGAGACTTCTGCCTAGTTAACAGCTGAGATATATTATATATTGCCAGAGGTACAACAGTAAACATTAACACGACCAGGCAATAAGTGGTGACAAATAGCCACAAAATACAGTTCAGATGGATCTTTTGCAGTCACCAGGGGCATTTTGAGAACCTCATTTCTCAAGAAGTCATGTTTTCTAATCTTTTTAATACTGAGAAAATATTTTGGTGGCTATTTAAACTGACTATACTAGCAAGCATAGAGTGAAGTGCGTAAACTCATTTGATAAGATACCCTGTACTATGTATATGAATTATGAATCAGTGACAAGCACCTGTCACTGAGTATGTTACCTAGATATTAATAGGATAAGATGGCAAAGTTGGAAGCATCTTGGATAAATTGCATGATAGAATTCCTTTGCTTTTAAGAATAATACACACACAGACACAAATTATTTATAAACAAATCTTTTGACTTCAATGCAAACAGTCTAATCATAGTTCAAGTGCTCCATTTAATGAAGGCCCTGTTGCAATCATCCAACCTGGACAGAAATATTTCAGTGCTTGGCTGACATAATCTCCCTTGACATCTTTGAATATCTAAGCTATTAAACAAACAAATAAACAAAACCACAAGAAGGATTCACTTTCTTAAAGGAGAAATGGCTTTTGCTGCCTGCGGTTCTGACTCTAGGAATTAGAGCACTGTTTCACAACTAACCTTCTTGCTGAGCTTCTAGCATGACTGAAAAGAAAATGCTGTTGAGCACACACATGTTATTAACATAAGCATTTTAGTAAGCCTGATTTTCTAGAGTTTAGACTGTTGAATATCTTGCAATAGTCATAATATATTTGCACGAAAGTATATAAGACAGAGTTTCTACTGTAATTGAAACAAGGACTTAAACTCTTATCTTTCCAATGATTTTGTTTAAATTTATTATCAAGGCTTACTTATGTAAATCTGCAGGCAATCAAAGTGGAGTGGCTTTGTGGTTCATGTGTTCAGACAAAAAAATATCTCAGTTCTTTGGGAATGTTACTTTACACTGAAGAACTACTGCATTTCTTTCTTTCTCTTGTTTTGCAAAAGTAGCTAAACCTCTGTTGCTTTCCGAAGTTTATTAGCTAAGGGCAGTTCTGAGATTCATTTTGTGCTGGAAGACAGTGTAGGACCAGATCTAGGCGTGAAGAAACCAAATGACTACTTTGTGTACGTCAGCCTGGAGCTACCCTGGCTACTTTGAGCTGTCTTCCTCAGAAGCATTCCTGTTATGGAACCTCAAGATCTAAGGTGGGAAGTGAACTTCTGAGAACTCATGAAAAGTCAAGATATTTCTGTAGGCAAATGATAGAGATTGAAGTTTTGGATCTTTCCTTGAAGACCAGGTATACACTGAAAGAATTCTGCCAAGCCACACGTATTACCACAGTCATTTCTAAATTAAGTTTTATAAGGAAACCTACCCTATACAGGGCCAGATTCATGCTTATGATTGCTTGTAGATTTGTAGAAAAAAAGGTATGAGGGGTAACTGCCCATGAAATTTTCACTGAAACTGCATTATGGCATGATTTAGTGGCAGTGATAATTCTAAAAGGGAAGAGAGGAAATGCATACATTTTTTTTTTTTTCTTTTAATGGAAGATTCCCCTAGAGAAAATGTTTGACTACTCCAGGAGGGTCCTTTATGTTAGTGATTTGTAAGACTCTATGCTCAGTTAAGATATTCTGTATCTGAACAGCAGCCACACTTAAAATGGCCAAATTTTGATGCAGATATCTGTGTCTTGCATTGAGAACAACTACAGCAGATGTTTTTTGTTATACAAGGTAAGAATAATCTTTACAACCTAGTAGTTGTAGAAGTTTTTAACTGTTGTTTTTGTGGAGAGATATTGGTATTTTTGACTGTTATCTTGGATGATAAAGTAGGAAAAATGAAGTGTAGAGATAAGGCTGAAATTGGCTAAGAAAACTTGTGCCAGAAAATCTTGATATTAATCTTATTATACCATGAATACTTTTTTTTCTAGTGTAGACAACATATATATATTTTTTTCTTTTCTGGATAATTCTCTCACTATTTTCTTGTTGGTGTTGTTGTTGTTCTAGATCATCTTCTGTTACCATAAACAGATTTATTTATTTAAATCCTTAGTATTTCAGATGGAAAGTTGTGTTAAGGCTGTTCAGATTAAATAATCTGCAGGGATCTGTGTAGGTTTTACTGTTAATACTTGACAGATGAAAAGGGGGAAAATGAATTAAGCTCTTTTTTGGCTAAGAAAGCCTCAATGTTTAATTTTTAATCTATACCCTAACAATATGTGATTAAAAGGCTGACAGTGTGCAGTGATGCACTTAAGCAACATTTTTAGTGCAGAACATTTTAAATTAAGTGATTTCAAATATTAATATTTGAAGTTGATTGTGTACTCTCAGAAAGCAATTATTTTCTAAAATTTTCCATATCAAACCTTCTCCCATATATTTTTATCATCGTGTACAGTTAAGAACAGACTAGTGACTCCTTCATAAATTCTGTGGAAGTAGGCTGTAATCTTCAGATATTATCCCGAGCAGTGTAATATATAGTACTCCAGCCAGTCTTCAGTGGATATTACAAAAAATGTAGTTGTTGAGTTACAAATGTGTTACTAAATGTATGAGGTACCTGAGTACTTTTGAAAAAGCTGTAAAGCACCCGTGTTTCAGATGACACTGTGTTGTTCAAGTCATTTAAATATAAACGCTGCTCTGAATGTAATCCTCCATTTTATCATGTTGGCCCACAAGGTCAGAGGTGTATGTCAGCAGCAAGGCAATAGAAGTTGAACTTTCCCAGTGATACTCTGTTACATGTTGTGGCCCTGCAACAAATGGCAGCAGAGGGGCGGCCTGACAGAATGGCATTCAACTTGGAAGACCATATTAAATGTGTGTAACTGGATTCCTCTGTGCGGAAAAAAATGGCACCCGCAGAGATTCATCAACATTTGTGGCAACACTTCTGAGGCAACCTATGTATAATATTTTGGTACTTTCACTTCTGTTTCAATCTGCAGTTTGAAAATGCAGACCATTTCAAAATGAAGCCAACAGTATTAAATACATTAGTTTAATACTAATTTTGAGAAAAGTCTTTGATTTTCCTTCTTCTTGCAGCATTTTTTTTTTTTCCCCAATCTTTTTATTTTAGGAATCCGTTATATTGTTGCTGTGTCGTGGTAAAGAAATGATCTTCTACCTTCATGTTTTCTGAGATAGTACTAACTTGGATGATACTTCGCACTGACTCAGTGATACAGTGATTAAGACAGGCCTATCCTAAAATGGGGTCAGTTTCACAGGCAATTTTGATTTCCTGTGTGAAATGGAAGATATAGCCTATTTTTTATGGCATCATTTAAAACCACTTGGAAAAGCTGAAGTGCCAGATAAATATACAAACACTATCCTTCTTGTTTAATGAATTTGCATTTATTTATTATTTCTTTTGATGTAAAAAATGCACAGAATGTGGTGTCCTTGCTATATTGAAATAGAAATGTAAAAATATGGGTGTGATTTCAATACCAGAAGGCCTCTGCACACATGAAAAATTGAAAGTATGTACACAAGGAATGTCAGCACAGAAAATTCTCACAGCTGCATGTAAATGACTGCCTTTCATAAACTTCAAACACAGCTCTGGATAGTGTTCTCCCAAACATTGGGGATTTAGAAGACTCAGGGGTAGACTGAATATTTTTTATTCCCATTCTTTCAATGAAGGATCAGATGCCCCACTGCTGAATTTCAGGGTTTACCAGTCTTTCAAAAGTGGTAGCTGTGGGAGTGATGTCACACTGTAGCAATAAACCAAAGCTGATTCGCTGATGCTGTAATATCAGGCCCAGAATTATCACCCTCTGGAGGCAATATATACAGTACCTGTATCCATCCATCTCTACTCTGAGAGAAAAAAAATCCAAGTAAGAGTCAAGTAATGAATGAAAAAGTGATTGAGAGTCCAATTTTCAAATATGGACATCTAAGGATAATGTACATGCCTTGAAATCAAGTGCTCAAAGAGGCATTTAGATACATAAAACACCAGTTATGGATGCTTAAAGTGGCAATTTTTGCATCCAAATGGGCAATATTCTGAGTCTTGGAGGTGAGATGCTTTTTTTACAAGAGAGTACGCCAGGAGATTTGATTTCTCTACTTCATTCTGAGACACAGTACCTGTGTGGCTTGGAGTGCATTATTTACAGCATAATTGTACACCAGCATGTAAACCAATCAAATGGCTGGGAGTGCTGTGGTGATAGATTTCTCTGACCTTCTTGAATTGTTCACATTTTCTATGTTTTACTACCAACCCAATGATATCCTTGATGAATACTAAATGTTTTGTTTCATATTTTTCATCACATACTTGTTTTGGGGTTATAAGCCCCATAGCATTTTGAATGGGAACTGTTAAAAACCAAACAGTTCAGCTTTTTTTTTTTTTTGTTTGTTTGTTTATTATTATTTTTTGAATCAGAGGCAGTACTTCCCTTCCTTTTTTATTAAAAAATACCTGGAAAGGTGGAATATTTTTTATCACTCCTGCTAGACTGATCATCAATACAAGATATCTTCCTATAGGAACTTTTCTCCTTAGTATCAGATCAGACAGCTCTGAGTGTGTTTTGGTGTCTGTGGAGTATAAACACCTGTATATTTGTTGCTTAGAACCTGATCCCACAATGATTTATGTCATCAAGCCATTGCTGATCTATGGCACTTAGAGTGATTGCACACCAGCTTAGACTCTTTGAGGGAAAAATCTTTTGTTACTAGTCCCCCACTTCTGTATGGGCAAAACCAAGGGACAGTAAGTACATCTTTGTTGCTGGAACGGACCTTTGGATTTTCATATGTGCAAAACCCAAAGCATCTCAGCAGATGATCCCAGCTGGCAAAGGGTGATTCTGAAATCAAGGAGTCCCCAGGGTGAGGAGAGAGCGTCCAGGAGCTGAAGAAGTCACTAGTTCTCGCCAAAGAAGCAGTGTAGACACAGACAGGACCAGCAGCAGTAATGTAACTTTTCCACATGTACAAACGCAGCTCTTAGGGAGAGTGAGCAACCAGTAGCACAGTGATCAGAATAGGGAAAGGGGGCATGGAGCATCAGTAGTGTGTTCTGCAGCAATTTGCACCAAAGTTCATGCAGTAGGTTGCTAGGGAGGATGAAAGTCTTTCATCTGGGAACAGCAGGGAACAGCTTTGTATTGAAACGAAAACAACCACTCGCTACAATGGCTGAGCCGAGGTGGAAACCCAGACAAGAGTCCACAACCTTCCTGAGCTGATAGGTGCACACAGACAAACATCCTGAGGAGAAAAAAAGTTGCCCAGACCTTCAGCTGTGAGGAACTCCAGAATCTGGAATCCTCTTGGAGGCCTGAGGGAAGAAGGGAGTGTAATGGATTTAAGTGTGCCTAGCTCAATAAAGTTTTAGAGCAAGTGGATAGGTTGCAGGAAGAAATCACCAGACTAAGTAGCCAGCAGTCAGAAAGATTGACACATGGTATTGTGCAGGGATACAAACACACCAAGTGCCCTGCCTTAAATCCCTGCCCACAAAGTGAGGAAGTTAAACCATCTTTTAACCTGGAGATAACAGATCACAATGGCATGCACAGTACAAGACATGGAGTGGGTCCAGGGGAGGGCCATCAGCATTATCAAAGGGCTGAAGCACCTCTCCTGTGAAGGAAGGTTGAGGATGCTAGGCTGGTTCAGCCCTGTTCCGTGACTAGCGGGACAGAGGGATTTGCTAATTTGCACCTCCAGAAAGGGGAAACAGGGGACCTTGAATAATGAAAAACAGCAGCAACGATCTGAGGATAAAAAAACTAATTTACTAAATATGGTATCAGAATGCAAGATAACACACTATAATACAATATAATTAGAATTGAAGCTAATAAATCAAAGAAAATGAGAGTGAGTGTCCAAAAGGTGGAAAGGCCTCACCATAATGCTAAGGTGAGACATGCAGTCGGGTCGAGCAGCAGGGAGGAGAACCAAAAAAGGGCAGGTCTCATGACCTTGCCAGGGGTTATATCTCCTCTCTGAATGTAAAGTCCTTTGGGATATGCAGTTCTTCTCTTCCAGACAGGTGACTAGAACTGGAGCATTAACTCTTTAACTCCCAGTGCACTACATGATGTTATGATGTGGAATACTGATAACCAAACGTCTTAAAACCAGGCTCAGTGACAAAATGAGGTCTCCCCCCCATTGCAGCCTTTCAATACTTAAAAAGAACTTCAAATCAAGAAAGAGAACAACTTTTATATGGTCTCATTTTGATAGGACAAAGTGGAAGAGCTTTAAACTAAAAGAGGAGAGATTTAGGTTAGATATTAGGAGAAAAGTGTGGCACTGGCACAGGCTGTCCAGAGAAGCTGTGGATGTCCCATCCCTGAAGGTGTTCAAAGCCAGGCTGGATGGGGCCCTGAGCAGCCTAAGCTGGTGAGTTACAGCCCTGCCCATGGTGCTGCTATTGGAACTGGATTTTCTTTCAGGTTCCTTCCAACACAAGCCATTCTATTATTCTTTGATGAGATAGTTACAGGCTTAGTCCCATAAAGAAAAGTCTACTATGCTTTAAAGCCTTCACTGTTACATGAGAAGATTGAGAGAGTCCTCTCTATCCAGGAAGAGGTTGGGTTGTAGTAGGTCTTCTAGCTAAAATCACTGAGAAAACATAGATGTCTTAGAGCTACTTTTGTATCTTTCATGATATGTTGTGCGTGCATATTCTCTCACTTGTGTAAAACCGGATCATCTGATAAGTGAAGAATTACTGTGTTCTCTTCTTTCTCATAGTCCCTTCCATTGATAAAAATCTCACCCAGTTAATTATTTGTAGCATTGTGTATACTGTGATATTTTGGCATTGGTGTCAGTATTGTAAAAGGCTTTTTTTAAAATCACTTATCACCAACAGTGGTGCATATGCAATAGAGCTGGCCTTGAGCTCACCAGTGGTACATTTGGGTTGAAGTGCAAAGCATTGGATGACATCTGTGGGTTGGTATGAAGAAAGAGAGAGAACAGGAACAGATGACAGGATTTTGTATCTGTGAGGAAACTAAAGGGTATCTGAGGAGAAACCTAGAAGTGGTATCAGATGCTGTGCAACAATGGCTGGAGAGGAATGGAGGGAAAAGGACTGGAGCCCAGTAAGAGTCTGGAGTTGTATGTGTTGGTTGTGGGTGTGTGGGCTAAGCACAGATGTTGGGATAGCTGGGAAAACAAGCAGATCACATGGCTTACTTAGGAAGTCCTTCAACAAAGGATATGTTGTGTTGTCTATCCTGTGCATATGACAAAGCCGTCAAACGCATAAGCATTTCACATGATGCCTGCTACTAATGAATTTATTTTTATTTTTAATCTTTACGGCTTTGGTCATCACCAGAGACACAATTCATGTCATGGTTACAAGAGATGATTATATCTCCTAAGAGATAGGTGTTGGGATCTTTTTTATCACAAAGTATGCTCATTATTGTATTCATAGTCGTTGGGAAAAAAACACATGAGAGGTTCATCTCAAAATTCTAAGTGAAGAAGGATAGCAGTGTTATCTGGCTACGCTGGAAATATGAAGTAAACAGGAAGGAATATGGGTTCAAGTAGCAACATTACTCTTGTAAAGAAAAGTTCAGTTTACTGCACATAACTAAACAGAATTTATGTGATATATTACTTCAGTACATCCTACAGGTAAACAGGAAAATAGTAAATTTTCTGATAGACTGTTTGCAGAGCAGGAATTTATTTTATAGAGATAATAATAGACATACTGTTATTAATATTATGTTGATATTTTGTTGCTATTATCACACTATTATTAGCATTATCTAGCAGATTAGGAAAATGTATGTTGGTCTCCCTGAAAGTGGTGCCTTCTGTTTATTTCCACTGAAACTTCAAGAGATACTAAGAGCACAATAACACTATCTGATAGATAAAATTCTCATCTGCAAAACATTATTTTTCAACATAGGCACTATCACTATCTGCATGCATTTTTTGCCAGTGGTGCACAAGAGCCTGCATGCCATTGGATTTATTGCTTCACTCAGAAGCCTTTGGATAGCAACTTCACCCCAAACAGGTTTTTTTTTGTTTTGTTTTTGGTTTTTTTTTTTTTTTTGGACAAGATATTCAAATCAGAAGGTGAGAAATCAGCAAGTAAATTTGGAAGATAATGTGATCTGAAGGGGCAGGGAAAACAAGAGGGAAATAATAACCTTTGGACTAGAAGAGCTTGGAACTTTTCCAAATTTTTAGGGCTGGTTATATCCCTGCGCAAATTCTTTGTCTTAATCAGCGTGTCTCTCTCAACTCAAAACCTCTGCGATTCTGCTGTGCAGGGGATTACTGTGTATTCGTTCATCAGAGGCTGAAAATCATATGGGGGTGGGGGGGGGAGGGGGGGAAGGTGTGAGGGGGGGGGAAGGTCAACATCTAGCTGATTCTGCATCTTAATAGCAAAGTCATAAAAATCTTCTTGTTCTCTTGATGTGATGGCAAGTACATTAGTATATGCTATTAACAGAGTAGAACTAACTTGTGCTGTGTACTGTAGCTCTTTAGTAAGGTTAACAAACTACATTAACCATTCACTCATCTGTAGCTCATAATTAATCGCTCCTTGAAAATTACATTGTATAATAAATGAGGACAGACATGATTCATTAAAACTTCTAATTAATTCTATTTAATACTATTTCATAGTTCATTGGTAAGTGCTGAGAGAAGGATTATGTTATAGGATATCTGATGCATGCATTGCTACCAAAGAAGTAAATAGAGCAAACATAATCTAGAATGCAGAATGAATATTTGCAAATGAAAATACTTCTTTTTAATCTCAGGATAGTAGTCCTTGATCTATATTTGTGTCTGTTAGCATCTTCACTGCCAATTTACATTTTCCTTTATTTATAACTAAACTGAAGAAGTGAAATGTAGACTCAGAGGAAGTGTACTTCCTCAAGTCTTCCCCTCTCAAATCCTCTAGGAACAAAAGAAGCATAGTATTTCTACACTTAGAGGGACCAAACATTTTTTTTTTATGATCATGAAATGTGAATATAAGGTTTTTAAGTAAATGACAAATTTTGAGCAATTAATGCATAGGAGTGAAAGGACTATTTAAGTGCTGTACTGGATGTAAAGACAGATACCAGCAGGCTTCTAGCAGATTTTCTGAACAAATGTAAATACGATATATATCCATCTCAGCTTACTTGGCAATATCTTAGTTGGCCCTGTAGCAAAGTTTCTCCATATTCACAATGAGAACAAAGAGGCAGCTTTACTCATTATCTGTCTTCGTTAAACTCCTCCATACCAGTTATTTTACATATTTTAATATCAATTTTTGGAGATGCATTTCCACATTTTTAAGCTTTTATCAGCTTTAGGAGATTGGAAAAAATGTTTAAAACACAGAAATTAATGATCTCAGAATGTTAAAATGCTTAATTTCTTAGTTAAACCATTGCTTCACAGTTCCTACCAAATTTTATTCCTATGGCAAAACACCTTGAAATGGCATCTAGATTTTTTAAAAGTTCCTGAATCTATGCAATAGGATTAATGGTAGAATTTAAAAACTGGGAGAAACAAACAAGACATCTGTAGAAAAAACAACCAACCAACTACAACAAAAGGCAACCAGTAAGTAAATTTCATCACATCTGAGATCCCTAAGGTATTTTTCTTCACAATTTTTTTATTAAAAAAAAGTACAGAAAGAATAAAGGCAAGCTACTACTCCAAAACCAGCCTTCCTACCAGCTAGCAGCCTCTGTTCTACATTTTCTAAGTCACTTCATCTTAAATTGATCAAATGCTACTAATTACTGAACTTTTCTACTTTTTACCAAAAAGACTTTGCAGACAAAGGCTCAAGAGCATGATTACAGTATTTAATTGTTAAATTCCTAGTAGGTATTTTTATTCCAGACCAATGAAAAGGGCTCAGAAAAATAACAAAGGAAATTTAAGAAATGAATTCAGTGAGACCAAATCACATGTAATTACAATGATTTGTTGCTGAGGAATTATATGCACGGCATATTTATGATATAAATTGTTTAATCATGAATATTTTACAAACTGTAGAAAGCATTAGCATTTGTTTGTTTGTTTGTTTGTTTGTTTGTTTTAGTAGAGATCTCTTGTATAAGAGAGTTATAGCAGCCTACTCCTTCGGAAAAATGTTTTATCTGGTACACTTGCAGAAATGGATGGAAGAGGCAACACTGTCAGAAGTAATATCAGCCATGAGCGCTTAATAACCTTTACATAGTTGTTTCCATGGTATTTATAAATGCAACCTTGTTTTATACGGTAGCACTAAGCTGTAACTAAGGCACTTGTTTCTCATTAATTTTTTTCTCTCTGGTTGGTTGAGTGAAATTCAAAATAGAAAATAGCAAAGGGCAGAAGCTTGATTTTTAGTTTACTGAGTATCTTGCAAGTTGTGTTGGACCATGTAATTTGCATTTGATTGAATGCACCTCATTGCATTTAACTACACCTGACCACTCTTGCCTTCATACAAATTTAGTTTAGTAGGTGTGAGCCATGTGGATAAAAATGCTAAGACAGCAAAGCCAAGAAACATTTGTTCTGCAAAAATGTTGTATACGTTTGCATTGACTTCAGCATTCACTATGAAGAAGGGAAATTTGCTCTTGAAGACTTTTGTTCTGGATAATGTCTCTCAGCCTTACAGTAAAATGTCTGCTGATAGAAATGATCCAAGGCTCGGAACACCTCTCTTACAAGGACAAGATGAAAGAGTTGGGGCTGTTCGGACTGGAGTATACAAGGCTCCAAGGTGACCCAATAGCAGCCTTCCAGTATCTAAAGGACGCACTCATTGCCTATTATAGATGGCGCTCCTGATAAAATAAAGCCAAATCAATATTACACAGTATCATTTAAACATTTCAAGAAATCATTTACATTTTCTTTTCTTTCTCTTGATTTAGTCTTCCTTCCTGTTGTAATAAATTCTTGTTAATTAGAACAGAGTGCTGCATTCTGCCCTTTGTCTGCTTACATTAGGAGAAACAGAAGTCACTGAATGTTAGGGTCCCTAGGAAAAATGTGGAAAATCCCCCCATCTTACACTGTAATTTCAAAATCTGAAATAAAGTTCTGAGTGTAGGGAAAAATTAGAATTGTATTATATAGGAACTCCAGTACGTTAAGTTGAAATTCATCCAAAAATCTTGAGCAGCACTCTTGGCCTTGACAGTGAGGAACAAGTTATACAAGTGGAAATCTGCTGAATGTAATATTAGGGGTTAGCCTTCTTAAATCACTTCAAAGTGAAGAAATACACAATTGTCTTTGTTTAAAATATTCTGTAGTCTGTTCTATGCTAGGTCTGATAACAATAAGAACCTAATCATTCACCTGTTAAAGACAAACTGATTGCTAAGCAATGTTAAGAATGAGTGAAAAAGGGGATTTCTTTGCCTACACAAGTTATTTTAGAAGTTACTGCTGATGATATCAATGATTTTCTGTGAGATGGCTTCACCAGTTAACCACCTAATTAAGCAAAATGACTTCTCTGATAAATTTAATCCTGTTAATGATGACCAGATGCTAACAAAAATCACAAGGGATTATAGTGAGTAATGATTACTTTAAAATCTTATTAGCTGTTTCGTATTAGGCTTTGTCTGTGGCCACAGCCTGCATAGAACAATGTCTTGGCCCTCTTTGCTTAAAGTTCATCTGCTGTGTCAATGCCTGTCTTGCAAATGGTATATGTGGAAAATAAATTTTGAACAGTTTCTGGATCTATCATATATTAAACACTGAAAAGTGAAAAACTCCTTAGGACTACGGAAAATCTCAGCAGCTGCATGTGAATTCTGTTGATGGCTTCATTAGCTAAAGGTATTTTGGGAAGATTCGCTAATTAATTATTTTGGAAAAATGCCTAGATCAAAGAACTGAAGTGTGTTCAACACCTGAATGACAGTGTCATCATGGTTTAGTGGTGGACTTAGCAGTCTTTGGGGGATGGTTGGACCAGCTGATCTTAAAGGTCTTTTCCAACATAAATAATTCTTTGATTCTATGTTTCTATGACTAAGATCCTAAGATATGATCCTGGGCAGTTAGTTTACTGTCACCCAGGGCCCTGGGGACTTTTCAACAGAGCTTGTGTCTGAGCATGAGAAGTGCTGGACATTCACTGAACCAGATGAAACCACAGAACAGGTCACTCTGTAATTGTTCATTCCTAGTAGACAGGTTAGCACCAGTGCAGAGCAATAGTCCATGTCCTAGGAAGACTTGTAGGCACTGTCTGAGAGCAGTATTTTGCCCCTCCCTGCCTATATCTCAGCTGCTGTATTTCTTCTTTGCCAGATTTATGTGCATTGTCGATGGTTTATCTGGAATATACAAGCTTGCATACTTTGCAGACTGATCCTGGGCACAGATTCACAGAATCAGAATGGTTGAGGCTAGAAATGCATGTTTAGAGGTCATGTTGCCTGCTTGCTCAAGAAGCGTCACCAAGGGCAGGTTGCTAACAGCAGACCACAGATAGAACACTTTCACTTGTGAAAAAACAGTGTGCTTCTGTGTTGCTGCTAGACTCCCGGGAGGCTTGGGGTCCAGAGTTTTCCTCTCCCCAGAGGGACCAAGCTAAGACATGCAGGTCAACAAAAGAAAGTGCCTCATTACCATGTACTGGCTTCTTGAGATCAGGCATTGTGTCCTCAAAGGGAAGAGCAAACCCCTCATCCCTGCCAGTCCCCAGGCCTGGGATGCTATGCCAGACGTTTTGGTGTACTGTTGCAGAAGTGAAATGCAGACACAAGACTGGCTGTAAAAGGATAGGAGACATTTGAGAGTGGAGGCGCAAGTGGAGGGATCCATCAGGGATGAGACTGTCAGCATGGCAATGTTCATGACAGCTGGCCTATGTGGATGTCTTGAGAACCTGCAGGCAAGCTCCTGGTGAAAGGACTTGAACACCCCTGGTCTGGTGGTAGGAAGCAGGAATCTGGGAGAGCAAGAGGGAAATGTGCTCTATTGCAGCATTTCTGCTACTCTGCATAACGACTCAGCCCTTGAAATTTCCTCCTTTCGTCCTGGCCTAATGCAAGTGGCTAGTGCAGGCAGTTGCACTGAAGTTACTCTTCTTCATGACTTTTTAGGCTCCAACACTCTCCTCCATGGCTTCCAGGGCACTGGCTGCCATGTTGATCCATGATAGCTGTGCCATGTGCCTTACATATTCTGTCATTATAAAGGGAAAAATGAAGTAAGTCTCAAGCAGCAGAGGGAGAGGAGATATTCATATCCCCTTTCCAGTGCCCCAACAATCCTCCAAGGAAAGAATTTCCTCCTAACACCTAAATTAAATCTCTCTGTTCTTTCAGTTTTCAACTGTTCCCCTTGTTCCCAGTCTTTTTTCCAGACTGAACATGTGCAGCTCTCAGCCTTTCTTTGTAGGAGAGATGCTCCAGTCCTCTCATCTTTTGGCCCTCCTCTGGATCCACTCCTACAGCTCCATGTCTTTTCTGTGCTGGGGGTGCCAGGCCTGGATGCAGTACTCCAGATAGGGACCTTATGAAGTCAGAGAAGAGGGGGAGGATAATCTTTCTCTCCCTGCTGGCTGCCATTTTTTGATGCAGCTCAGGATGCTGTTGCCCTAAAGGGTTGCAAGCACACACTGCTAGCTCATAACAAGCTTTTTATCCTCCAGAACCTCTAAGTTCTTCTCCATAGGGCTGCCTTTGATGTGTTTTTCTCCCAGTTTTTTATATAACTGGGATTGCCCCAACCTTTGACTTTCTTAAATCTCATTAGTTTCATGTGGACCCGCTTCACAAGCTTGCCTAAGTCCCTTCGGGTATCATTCTTTCCTTCTGTTGTATCAGCTGCACTTGTGTCAAGCTCAATGTCATCAGTGAAGCTGCTGAAGGTACACTCTATCCCACTACATATGCCCTTTATAAATTTAATTTATAAACGTAATTGTATATATAATTGTAAATGTATAATTTATAAATATCATTTGTAAATACATTAAAGAGTAGTACCAAGATGAATGCCTGGGGAACATCACTTGTCACTGGCCTCCTTATGGACATGAAACCATCAACTGCAAAACTCTGGCTGTGGCAATCTTCTTATTCAGTTTCTTATCCACCGTAAAGTCCACCCTTCAAATACATATCTCTCTAATTTAGAGATAAGAATGTGGTGTGGAACCATATCAAAGGCTTGCTGAAGTCCAAGCAGACATCAGTTGCTCTTCCTTTGTCCACTGATACTCTAACTCCATTGAAGGGGGCCACCAAATTTTTCAGTTACAATTTGCTCTTGGTGAAGCTGTGATGGCTGTCTTCTATCACCCTCATCTCACAGGTGCCTTAACAACTCTTCCAGAAGCATCTGTTCCATGATCTTCCAAGCACTGAGATGAGTAGAAGAATGCGGCCCTCCCTGCATGCATTACCATGCATATTGCCTCACCACACCTTGTTACTCAATGTTAACTGCTGTCCTGCTTGCTTATGCTCCTTAGGACTGACTTTGAACATATGGGGGTGGCCACTGCTGATCCTGGTTCTGCTAAAGCCTCCTCATCCACTCTCACGAGGTCTTGGGGCTCCTGGCCGCTCCTGACAGTTCTTTGCCTTGATTTCAAGACCTCCTTCACACATTGCAACCCCCTGTTTCACTTCTGAATACCCTAAACTGAAACTGATTCCCTTGGAGTGCTTTTATTCGTGCTTAGTACAGCATAAGCTGAAATCCTGTGATCCCACAGCTCTGATTCTCATTCCAGAGAACTGTAAAAAAAAAATTCAAGTCTCTTTGAAACCATACACAGGTATCTGGAGAGATGTGGATTCTGTAAATCTTACTCAATGTATTAATAATATATATCCTATATATCCTTTCTTAGGACTTAATATTTCTTTGAAATTAACTTCTTTAGACATGATAAGAATCTAACCAAGAAGTCAACTGCAAGAATATTATTAAAATTAGTGGAGTCCTTGCTATGTCCCCAAACAGACATTCTTTTTCAGCCTTAGTGAGTTTGGTAATTGTAAGGAATGGGATGAGACCCCAAAGAGCTAATACTGCAGTCTTGTTAGGAGCCTCTGATTTCTAATTGTGTGATCTTGTGATAAACATGGTAGGAGCTGAAAATGTGCAAATTACCTATTTCAAGCATGAAATATGAAAAGCAATACTTCTGAAATGTTTGAGGAATATCTAAGTTTATTAAGTCATAGCATGTTTTTAAAACTGGAGATATGTCATCAAACATTATATGTTTCTGATTCCTGTATTGATCGGAGATATGCATTATAATATTAAGATCATGATAATCTATGTATATGTATCATAGTATTATGATATATTCTGAGAAGTATCTCAGTTCCACCTGGAGCACATATATGCAGCTTACATAGTCACACAGAAGGTCAGTACCCACTGGTACTGGTTATTAATCTAATATGGCATCTGACGTCTGCTCTGGCTTGAACAGCATCATCTTGTAAAATAGAAAAGTCTTTTCATTATTGGGCACAGCTTTTCTCAGTCTTTTCTTGTGGGTCTTCAGGCTTTAGTATAAAAGGAAATAGTGTAAGCAATAATGAAGAAATGAGTTCTCACTAGTTAATTTGTTTGAGCAACTGGGGTGAACTATAGAAACAGATTGCGCATGAAACTACAGGACTGAGTGAGAATTATCTAATAGTGCTATAAGAGTTTCACTAAGTATAATTATGACTTTTATAAAATGGAATTATAATTTTATTTTTCCATATCATCTCCGCATACTAGATGGTAGAAATGCTGTCTTTACTAGGAATATTCCTATGCTTTGGCAGTGGGATAAACTGAATCTGTGTCCTGGATAATTTAAGTGCTGTGACAAAAACAATTTTTATAGCACTGAAGTCCTAAATCAATAGCAATTATTTTTATATCTTTGTTCTATGCATAACTCACTTTTCCGAGTTTGATCAGTAGGGCTTGTGAAAGTTATATTTTGATGTACCCCAAAATGTTGGCTGAGATACCTCTTGTCATGTGTACACATACTGCAATTGTTACAAGGTCATGACAGCCAAGACAGCAAGACACCAAAGTACTCAACTCATTGCCCTCTCACAAACATATGTTGAACATACAGAAGCAGTAGGGGATGATATTCCTACTCACTGAAGACCTTAACTGGACAACTTATTAAATCAGTCCCCAACAAAAATTTGTTGAGGATTAACTCCCACAATAAGCAGTAGAAAGGAAGTTGTTTGTATATTCCTCTTTCTCTTTCGTAGATTAAGGAAAGACTTGAAGGAGAGGTCATGGTTTACTGGCAGAGAGGGAATGTAATATGTAAAGAGTGGAGGATCCACAGAGACTCAGCTTTTGGAATTATCTTAAACAGTCTAAATTCTGAGCTATATGAAAAACTAGAGGCCTCACTGTTGAGATTTTTCACAAGATTTTCAGAGTATTAGTTGTAGGTGTCCTATCTTGTCCTCTCACAGGGACAACATACCTGCAAAAATAACATCGGTAAGGTGTCTTGTGTGGCTTTCTGGCCTCTTTCCTAGGCAGTCATGGCTGGATGTTACAATGGACCGCAATGTCCTCACTTTTCCTGTAGGCTGACGAGCATGTTCTGAAAGCACAGAACGTTCTTGTCAGGTTGAACATCAAAAATTAAAACATATAAAATTGACTACAGGTTAAATACTTGGACTTTCTGTCTAAGATGATTGAATTTAGTACACATTTTCTGCAAGCTTGCCATCTTCTTTAAATTGAGGATTAGTAGGTTAATGGGTCTTCTATACCATTGGCAAATTTGTCCTCCTCAGGTCACTAACATTGGAATAAGTTGGCGTCACTAGTGCTGGTTCTTATTTGGTGTAAATCAAAGCACCTGAACACAATTTGGCACAAATATCCCACCTAAACACTGTTGGTTATGGGTTTTTTTGGCCCCATCAGAATCTTTTTTACACTTCCTGAAAACTAAAATAGACTTTTACGTTCACAGTGTATAAATGGATTTAAATTGGAAAAAAATAAAGATTATTATTCTTGATTTCAAATATCAGTCCCCTTTTATAGATGAAAGTGGAAACATTCCTAGAAAAATATTTATTCTCCTTCTCTTTCTCTTTCCCTGCCCCCTTCACTCTCTACTCTGTATGTTACTGATGCTCCAGGGAGAGTGAGATGAATGAATCAGGTCACAGAAGATAGTTTTCACTGCTTTTCTCTCTGAGCAAATATGTATAACAGTTGAAATGCATTTGATTTCTTTCCATTTATTTCTGCAGATATTAGTTTCTCTTATTGCGTGTTGTAAAGTTTAAAATAACATCAATTTTTAAGGACTTAAAAGTGCTTTTCTATTTAAAATCAAACAAGACAACCATCATTTTCATTCAGTACTGTGTGTTTGCTTCTTGAGGTGCGCTGACTGCATAGATACCTACCAAAAATAATAAAATAAAAAGGAAAAGAAGGGGGAGAAGAGAAAATCTAAGTGATGGAAATAAGTAATTGCTTTGCAGAAAGTCTGCAGGGAGAGAGCTGACACTGTATAGCACATATTTCATGAATAATGAGAGGAGTCTCAGTGCTGTGCAATCACTGCCTATTGGGTCAGAAATTTCACATTAGTGGATTCATCAGAGCGGACCGGTGTCATAAAGACACTCTTTCCTGAGGTAAACGTACCTCTTTCTTCACTGAACTATCATATCTTAGTTTGGATAGTGACTACAGAGGAAAGCTTTACAACATCTATTAGAAGAATATCTGGAAATGGGAGCATGTCAGCTATGATTTTACTAGTTTGTTTAATTACAGAAGAAGGAAATTACATAAACAGATGTATCTATAGGTATGTGTGAAGTGCACACATGTAATTCCTCTTACCCTAGATAGAACAGAAAGTTCTAGAAAGTCTGAACATATGTTGTTAATGGTGGTTTAAGTACAGCATTTTGTCCAAAGGTAGGAACATCTGGCTTTTGCAAATCCATCTTGTCTTCTTCCTATAGTACCTTAGTCGCACGTTTACTTTTTCTGTTTACCTGTTCATTCAAAGCAAAGTAAGAGCTCTATCTTTACTTTCATTTTTAAGCAGGAAACAATTCAAATGTGTTTTGTGTGGGGGTCATTTAATTTTGTGGTTGTAGAAAGGACTAAACAAAAAGTCATTTTTGCCTCTGCTGGAATAAGAGTGTTTCCTGCATGACTTTCTGTCTAATTTATCCTTTGACTAACATCCCCTCTTCCCAACACTTTAGGTTCTCAGTTTGCTTATAATATATTTACAGAAATCCATAAACTAAAATTGTTGAGGTATTAAAAGTTTCAAGGCAAGATAAAAGCAATAATTTGAGTGTTCAGGAAGTTTGATTAAAACATTGTCTTTACCTCTAGAAGGGTAATAATTATATTTACTCAAAGATGAATGTCAGGGCAAGTAACTATAATTTTTTCTTTGGCTACTGAGGCTAGAAGGGTTTCTTTGCATAACATATACCATTAGGTGATTTCAAGAAACCAGTGGCACAGTCTCTATCCTACTTTACTGTCAAAGTGATCCAGAATGTGGGGAGCAGAAAGTGTTCAATCAGTCTGTTGGCTTCCATTTGTCTGATCTGATTCTAGTGAATTGAAGATACTAGATAAATTCAACCCACCTGTGTTAGTTGACAAAGCCTGGTCAAGTACTGGAAATAAGCCTGCAAGAAGTATAGCTCCTTGGATGACTCTCTTCAGAAATGTGAGCTTACAATACATTGTACACAATGTTGACAGGAACTCAGACACAGCAAAATAGTGTGAAATACTGATATGTCTTCTAAAACACTAGGTGATTAATAAAGAAAACTTCTCTTCACGGCCTTCTCCATGAATAAATTATTTAAAGAGAAAACAATATTATTTTTCAGTGAAACACTGTAATCAGAATCACCTTTTTCCTGTTACTCATTATCCCACAGTATGAAACACATTCCCAAACTAATGGAAATAATTGATAGGAGGAGAAATTTGTGAGAACTTGGGCAGATAGTTTCTGGTGCAATTTCTTGACGTTATTAGAATTCTATATTGGAAAAAGTTGGGATTATCAGCTAAAGTGTCTTGCAGATATAGGTTCAGTCTGGACTAGAATTCTTTGCAAAAACAAACAAACAAACAAAACACCCAAAAACAAACAAAAAAACCCCACAGGACATAGAAAATAAAGCTTTACCTCTACAATTTCCACTTTTTTTTTTTTACTTTTTTTTTTTTTCTTTTTTTACTTTTTTTTAAATTGGGAAAATAATGTCATGGAGGGCCAGCCTCCACCTTTGAGATCTCAAGATTGCATTCTATACAGAAGAGGACTACCTTCTGTTTTGCATAATAGAAATGAATGGACCCATAGAGTGCTAGCCTGTGCCATAACATAACTTGCAGAGAAGTTCAGCAGGGCATTGGCTTCTTGGGTGTTTACTGCTGGGAGCAAGAATGAAACATTAGGGCACATGCTTTCCAGGGGCAATAAGAGTTTCTTTAGCAAGGCTGTAGAAAAATAATTAAAAAGTAGTCTACGGATAAGGAATGAAAATGAAATATACCTCTCTACATAGAAAAGTCCAAAAACATCATCTGCATTGGGGGGCTGTTTCTGAAAAACAGGTCTTGTCCCTGGTGTCTCTGAGATTTAGGCTTGCTGATGAGCACAATCTAATACATGTGTATTTATTGTGCCTAGCAATATGATTTTATAAGTGGGCTTAGCAAGGTCTTGATTGAGGCTAGCAATCAGTTTCCTTCTGCTTGCTTTCTCCATGTAACACAGCAAATCTGAAATCCCTACCTTTTGATGGAAAGGTCTGAATTATTCATCAGCTGGTTAATGGCAGGTGATGAGATCTTTTCACGCTACAGCCCTGTCAGTAGGTGTTTATTGCTCGGTTTCACCAGCAGCTCTGCTATTACAGTGGGGCCAAAAGAACCCCACATACAGGCATGACATGTATCAGTAGAGACGGCTCTTTAAAGACTCCCTTTTGCCTGGGAGGTCATCTAAAGGTTATTATGAACAAATTATTTCTTCATTTCCGCTGACTGAGTAGATAGCCTTAATGATCTGTCACCTAGCAATAGGTTGCCTGTTCAAACATAAAGAATGGCATGCTGATGGCTTATAGCTGGAATCAGTGCATTTTAGCTATTCTCTTGTCAAGCATGTTTCCAAGATACATATAGTATTTACATATTCATGAGCCTTTGCAGACACTGATGCTGTGGGGGGGCCTGTCTGATAATGTGATACAAGTTTGTACTGTGTCCTGAGGCATGTAAAGTCTATTAAGTGAACCGAATCTCTTCAGTTCTGTTCTTCCTAGGTGGTGTTCTTGGCCTAAAGGATGGGACCTGCAATCAACACTTGAGTAAAATATTGTAGCACTTTCCCATCCACCTACATCTTTTCCTCACTGAAAGTTAATTCCCTTTTATAGAAAGTCTTTATGCTGAGCCAAATTACCTCTCAGAAAACCAGAGCATCATTTTTTTTACGCTACTGATGTTCTGAGACGCAGTTGTGGTTGTTTGGCTGGAGGCATGGAAGGTGACCTGCTCTAGTAAAAGTGCCTTTTTTCAAATGTATTTTTCAACTCTACTTAGATATGGATCTCTTACCATGTTCCCGTTGTGCATAGGTGGAGTAAACAAGAATCAGAAGTAATAATAATGGTGGGGTGTAGGACATAAAGAGAAAAAGAAGAAAAAGAGATTAAATCTTCCACACTGAAACACAGAAAAGGAATGAGGATTTCTCTTGTTAATCTGAATGTTCATTTTCATGAGCGTGTGTCTGCCACCATGCTACTATTTTCAAGAAAGGTGAATTTAAAAGATGTGAGTTGATTGAAAGCATGAGTAACAGTAAAACAGTGAAAGTGTTGTGCATTGAGCTATTTTCTGAGTTGAAAAGATCTGGGCAAAAATAGCTAATCTACTGAAGGTGGCATTTGCTTTTTTTGTTTGGAAGAGGGGCCATTTCCTTTTCCTTAGTTTGAAGAAGAGAAAAGTGGATAGTGGATACACCCCAGAACACAGAAAACTAAGGAGAGGATAAATCCCTTCCCTGGTTTCCCTGTCCCTCAAAAAATGGAAAATCTTAGAAAAAAAAAACAAAAAAAAACAACCTAATTTATTCCCCTCACATGCTGGACTTTATTTGGGTATCAGGATAAGAGAAAAAGCTGAATAGAAACTGATACTGTAGTACATTCTTTTGATAAATATTGGTATTGATTCTGTAAAAAATTTGATTGACAGCACAGAGAAATTGCAAGATACAGCTTAATATGTGGTGTTGATAATAAGATAAAAACCAAGCTGTCAGTGTTTGCAAGCACCAAACAGGGATTACAAAGGGATAAAAGTATGAATAGAGAAGCCATATAGGAGCAACAAGTGCAACGGAAAATATTTGTAGCCTTGCCTGCCTCCCCAAAAAAGCCAAACCCTTACACAAATGCACTCATACATGCTAAGAAAATTTCACATTTGCATATGAAAGAGGATTTTACATAGGCAAGTTGATGTCTTGTCTGCCTTTGAAATGACAGTTTTACAGACTAAATTGAAAGTAAGATGTCATTTTGAGACTTGTACACTGTAGCTGATCCAAATAAGGAAAAGATTTTTTCCAAGGGAAATACTTTTTTTTAAATCTTTGGATTTTTTGTTTTTCATTTAAAGACTCTGTTGCAGTTTAACCCAGTAGTAAGCTCAGTACCACAAAGTGTTTCCCCAGGCGAGATGAGGGAGAATTTGAAACAAAATAGAACTCACGGATTGAGATAAAAACTATTTACTTAGAAAATACAATAGAAACAAACTTGAGATAATAACAATATACACACGTATATCTGCAATGCAATTATTTGCCACCCACTGAATGGCACCTTGCTAGTGACAAGGTGCCTCACCACCTGCCAGCCAGCATCCAATCACTGAGCAGTGACTCACTTCCAAGCCAACTCCCCAAAGATGTATTGCTTTTTGCGTGATACCGTCTGGTATGGAATAACCTCTTATCTAATCCAGGCCACCAGCCCTGGCTCCTCCCTGCCCCTTGCCACTGCCCCATAACAACAGTGGCTCATCTGTGGTGTCTTAACATGATGCAGGGTGCCCTCCTATCACTCAGCAACAATCAAAACATCAGTGTGCTCTTAACACTGTCTTGGCTGAAACCAGGACAGATTTTTAGAGTTCCGTTTCTATTGGTTTTAAGAAAATGATCAAAAATCTCAGACTGTTCCACTCCTTCCCAGGAGATCTTCTCTAATAGTTCCTTAAACAGCTGGAAGTTTGCTATTCTGAAGTTCATACTGCAGGAGATTGTAAACCCAGCCATGGTGTGGCTGCTACATTTCAGACGGCCTCCAATCTTAAACTCTCTTTTGAGCTCACCTGCACCAGTGAGCACTAGGTCCAGTAACACTTCACCTGTCATTGTTCTGAGGAATAACTGGATGAGAAAGTTGTTGTTGATGGACTCCAGGAGTTCCCTGGATTGCCTGCAGCTCTACTGTTTTACCAGTGGGCACCTGGTGGTAGAAATCTACCACCAGGGTGACAGCCTGTGAGTGCAGCTCCTCTTGCAGCTGAAGCAAATAGTCTTGTCAACAGAATTACCCTGATGAGGTGGCTGGTAGTAGAGACTCACCACCAGATATCGTTTATCTAATTTTTACACATAAGCTCTCAAACTGATCATGGCTGCTTCTGGGTCTTTGAATCTATTCATTTCTTTCTACAGAGGCCAACTCCCCTGCCCCTCCTTTCATGCGTATCCCCTCTAAAAATATTTTAGCTCTCAACTGTGGTATTTCAGTTGTGTGATTTGTCAAACCATGTTTCTGTAATTAGGCCATAGTTTTCAGCTGGGCTATAGGCTGTGTTGCCGTCTTGGAGGAGCTCACCTAGATTCCTTTAATACACATATGAGATTTTCCTGTCCTGCTTCCTGAAGTGACAGTCTTCACTGGCTCTTCTCTGTCACTCAGAAGAACATCCTCTTCCACCACAGAACATAGCTTAAAGAAAGATCTACTGCCCAGAAGGGAATTGTCCCAAAACTTCCTGAGAATCTGTTTTCTCCCCTTCACTAATGTTTATTAGAACTTGACTTTCACAAAAATAATGCAAAAAAGAAAAAAATAAAATTACAAGAGGAGTATTACCTTTTTTGTTGTTGTTGTTGTTGTTGTTGTTGGGGGCTGTGGGTGGGTGGGAGAAACAAGGCCATAAACCACAGTGGAAACTACTTAGAGATGTATCAAATTGAAAGATGACTCTACCATGAAATCTTGATAGAATTGACACAGGTTTTCAGTTGGAGAAGTGTTTAAGAGAAGTCAATTTTAATGTTTTTTACTATCTTTATAACTAGAGTGAATGCTGGAACAAGGGGTATCTTAGATTGTGGAAATAAATTTTAAAAAGGAACCTTCAAAAGGTGGCTGAGCTCATACTTTGAAGTAGCCTAATAACTAACTTGCATTCTAATATACCAGATATAAGAGTTGGTGTACTCCAAGAGAATAAAAAAGAAAAGTAATACAGTAAACCTTGCTATTTATGACAGCAACAGATAGTGACAATGCACATTTTAATTTACTGTACCAATCTAGAGGCATAAATTGAAGTAGAACTTGGCTTAATTTGTGACTTTTGCCCAGTCACACTTTTAAAATTTAGTTAACCTACATCATCAGCATATTTATTCAGAGCATCACTGGGTTTTGTGTGTTTATTCTTAAATCAAAAGCAAACAAAGTTCAGGCTATTCTTTGTTTTGCTTGCAATTGTTTTTTTGTTTTTTTTTTTTACCTGTTGTAAAGCAATTTGAATCAGTTTTCCTATGAAGTTTAGCTATTAAAGTAAGAAGGATCACATAAAAATGTGCTCTCAATTTATTCAGTATTCTCAATTTATTTCGTAGTGAGGGGCTGTGTGTAGGTGCTTGAAGTTTGACAGGGTATGAGTGCAGAGAAAAAGAAATTTCTTAAGTTGTCTTTCAACTCTGAAAATGTTGCGGACTAGATGGTGTCTGGGCCTGGCTCCATACACTTCAGTTTCTGTCGAAAATATGATGTGCTTTCACCCTGTGTTGAGGTGAGATTTTATGCAAAGCTTTCCATGGTTATCTTGAGCTCAAACAGCTTTAGCAGAATTTAGACATATTCTCACATCCTCAGTTAGAGGATAATGTCCAAGAGACTGCTATAAAAGTAGAAGGTGTTGAAGTAGAAATTAATTAATTTACTTTTCTATTTATTTATTTATTTTAAATTAGGGAAATAGAAATCAAACAGTGAATATCTTCAGTGATGTAAATTGTTCAGTATTGAATTTGACTAGTAAAACTCCTCTGGTTTCTCAGGAAAGTATCTTTTTATTTTTATATTTTTATTATTCCAGTTTTAATCTTATCTACTAGTATATGTCTTTTATGTTACTGCATTAAAAACAGATTAAATGAAGATTTTATGTAGCCATCCTGAATATATCAGATATTTTCAATGCGGCTTTGATCTATTTTGAAGCCTTTGAAACCTGAAATGGATGAAACGTCGATGTATTTGAGGTGAAATGCAATGAGGAACATGGAAGTTCCTATTACAGTCTTTGAGAGTTTATTAAAGAAATGATGCCTGGCAAGAGCTACGCATTATGGAAGAATTGTTAATTT
Source organism: Alectoris magna (assembly GCA_030625065.1). NCBI lineage: Eukaryota > Metazoa > Chordata > Aves > Galliformes > Phasianidae > Alectoris > Alectoris magna. Next base: position 37,250,129 of record CM060564.1, read on the forward strand.
TGAAATTAGCTCTGTCAGATCTGCTTAAAGAAGTTTATAGGGGGAGAAAGTGCTCTCAAAATCATCTGAAATGAAGCCTGCAGTGGAGATACAGCAGGAAGGCTAATGGGGGAATATGTTAGTTCTACCTGCTTTCATCCATTTGTTACCAGGACAGAATTTAAACTGTGTAGATTAATGAAGCATTTGAGTCGGATATATACTGATGAACTTCTTCCTGCTTCTTTACCCTTAGTTGCTACAGAACCAGAGAGATGTGAACTTGCTGAAGAATCGATGCCCTGCTCAGAGCTCCTGAGATAGTCAATTTGAAAATAAAATGGAACATTTAGGAAATGAGGTCCCAGTTTTCTGACCATATGCAATGCATGAGAGGCAGCCTTTTCTGGTGTGTACTTTACTAATGTGTGTGACACAGGTACATTAAGTAAACTGTTGAGTATGACAGACCATATGGAGTATGGCAGACCGTATGGACGGAAAGCATTCTCCTCCACACAGTTTGACTAATGAGATGTTATGTAGGGAAATTTTCAGGTACTTTCACCTCCCAGTCTGCAGTCAGGACATTTCCCAGAGCTTTCACTGCAGCTATTCCAGATTGTAGAAACAGGAACAGAATGCACATCAAAGCTACTTTACTCGAGCATATGTGATCCTAAGACCCAGATCCTGAGTGAACATTCAGAACTAGTGTAATTTAAAATCAGCTTTGTAAAAGTCAGTCAGATTTTCTTTCTTCTGCATTCCCCTCTATAGTATGTAGGAGACCCAAAACAGGCTTACATCTATGCCACCCACAGAAGGATTAGTTTTAGGCTTTCATGGAAGCAGTATAGTTTACTAATTCTTGGGCACTAGGCAATGAGTATCTTAACAAAACATCATTAAAGAAGGAATAATGCTTGAAAACAAATGGAAGAATTTATCAGATATGGGTAAAGTTCAGGGTATAGTGAGAAGAGAAATGTTTCAGTAACATAGAGTATAATAGAATCACTCAGGTTGGAAAAGACCTTAAAGCTCATCGAGTCCAACCATGACCTAACCATGCTACCCTAACTTTAACAACCCTTTGCTAAATCATGTCCCTGAGCACCGAATCCAGGCAATTTTTAAATACATCCAGGGATGGTGACTTCAGCCACCTCCCTGGGGAGCTGCAGATGAAACTTCTAAGGACTATGTATCTAATTATGTTTATATTCCAAGTTACAGAACATAAAGAAATGATGCCTGTCTTACTGACTTTGTAAGGTGCAGTGCGTCCTTGTTTTCCTGTTGACTAATGTGAAAAATGTAATGTGTGCTGAGTGTCAGGATCACTGAGTAACTGAATGAGTCTGCCCCTGTTCTGCTTTTATGAAGTACTGTAATTTTACCAGAACTTGCCTCCTATTTGGATAACAGAAAGCATAAAAATGCACATTTTTCTTTGTTCTTTGAAACTTTTGGGCACGCTTTTCTATCTTACTTTACTATGACTGGTATTTCATTGGTATAGGGCTGGTAAATCATTTTTCTCTCTTTCACACATATTTTCTCTGTTTGTTTGTTTTTTTCCCCCCTCTATTTTTTTTTTTTTTTTTCCAGTAGTTCCTTTTCCAGTTTAATTGATCAAATACTGTTAGGGGAATCTTTCTAATGCCTTCTGTTTCTGATAGAAAGTAACAGTGAAATAGAATGAAAAATAGAAAAAAGTACAGCTAGCATTTTCCTTTTACAGATGACCATACACTAGAGACAACATCTTGTAGACAGGTCCTTCAGTGTGCTCAAAGCATAGCTTGCAGGTCAAATGGGACACTGGACAGTAGTGTCTGCTGTTAGGAATATGGCAAACAGAGGATGGAATTCCTAGAAGAACCTTTAATGTCCTTTGGGATAATTTTTGCATTGAAAATCCCAGGACCTTTTCAGTACATCAAGGCCCTACACTGATCTAGCCTGGGTGTTGAAGTCAGGGGTTCTATGTCAGTGTTTCTCAGTCAACTAAAAGATACGATATGCAAAATAAAATATAAAAATGTACATCAGATTTTAAGATGGGAGAAGATATATTTTTTTTCCTTGTAAGTAGACCTTCATGTGTTCTGTGAGCAAGGTTCCCAACGGAGTTGAATTTCACATAGCAGACGCATAAAAGACTAGTGATGCTAAGGCAGGAAAACAAGCTTGATTGTGGAAAGGACACTGAAACAAGGGATCTCATATCTGTTTTTAATAGTTTCCTGAGGTAGAGGCTCTGGTGATGGAAACATGAAGAAGTGATCAGAAGAAGAGAAAGGTTAAGTTCCTCCCATTTCTCAAGCTGCCAAGAGAGGAAAAAGACAAGAAAATCCGGGTTCTGGACAAAAAGTTAAATGCCTCCTTTTCTGTATGCCTCCCCCACAGTGGGAGAAGACAGGAAGTAGAAGACGAGATAAAAAACACATTAGGTGTACAGGAGCAGAAATTTTTGAAGAGCTACTCATTTGACAACTGTGATTGGCAGATGAGAATGGTTAATAAGACTGGGAAATGGGTGCTGTCTTCTGGTAATGGTCTTGGCAGAGAGACAGGAAAAAATCTCTGTAAAACACAGCCTAGGTCCTCAATGAAATAATGAGGGTGTATGAAAAAGATTAGACTTCAGCTAAGCTGCATTTCAAGTGTTATTACTAATTTAAAAGTGTTTTTCTTCATTATTGTCCTTAGCAATCTATTGTCTGACAACTCTGCACCCCACCTCCCTGCACTGGAAACTTACAAGCGTGATAGGGCCCTATGGTAACCAGTTGGGAAAATTACTTGCCTGAAAAAGGAAACAGTGTTCCCTTTATTTCACCCTTCACCAAAATAGTAGCAAAGGGTACAGAATTTTGGGACTGAGGGGACATGGAAATCATGGACAACTGGTCAGGAGGGCAAAAAGAAATGTAAAGATATTCATGTGGCACCCCCCCCCCCCCCCCATCATTATTATATCTGTACATTTACAGTTCAGTGACAAAAAAAAAAAAAAAAAAAAGTTTGATGTGCATAGTCCACTGTTTTAGCTCTGCCTATAAGAGTAAGAGTAATTTATAGTATAAATTCTTTTTCTAGTCAGGTAAAAGTATACAGACTTTTTGGTCAGGGGATCAGTTTTTGCTCTCTGATTTCATTAGTTTAATTTGTCCCCTATTTTTCTTGGATACAACAAGCCTTTACAAACCTTTCAGTGGTCTTGTTTAAGCTCAGTACACAATGTACTTGTCATACCTTTTTACTTTCTGATCCCTGAATACTTTTCATCTTTTTACAATATAACTTCCGTAACAACTTCTGTCACCTTCCAGCTGTTTTATGTTTCCATTTAGGTCTAATAAGTCTTCAGAGAAGAGGCTCTGTTCCTCCAGATTTTCTTATTTAACTGCTACAGCATCTACAGCCTCAATTTCATCAAGTCAGAGTATTTTTACTTAAGCTGGCAAATGCATCTTCTAAATCTGAATTAAATTCTGATAACTGAGAAACACAATAATAGTGATATTCTTGGGATCTATACTCTCTCTCTCTATATATATACTATACTCATCATGCTTCTTTTGAGAATGGCATTAAATGACTTACACATAGCTCTCAAATGATGCTGCCATTTCTTAAGTTTTTTTAAAGTAGACATTTTCTTACATGTTTGCATTACAGCTGAATTGCTTTTCCACCTATGTAGAAGGCTTCCAGCTTTCATGTGTATCAGGAAGCTTTTGACCAGAGCTGTGTGAGAGCCACTCTTGGAGAGATCCAAGCAGAATTTTATTCTGTGCTTACTATTAAGAATGTAAAGGTATGTCAAGGTATTTACATCTAATAGTGAGATAATGTATCCAGACCCTTATCATTTTCTATTTGTATTTACCAGCTTGGTTTGATGCTACTGATCAGATTTCATTAAAGGGGTCAAGTAAGTCTTTGGACTCTTTGAGCAGCACACACCTATATATTTTAGAAATTCTTGGATGGGTGAAATTTCAGTCATGCTGACAGTATCCTACAGCTACCTGTCTCATGAGAGCTCCATTCTGGGTTGGAAAGCTTCTGCGCCTTTAGTTTTATTATTTCTATGACTTCCTGTCAAATTTCTGACATTTTTCTTTCAGGCAACTTTCAGTCTGATTCTTTTTGATGGTCTTGGTTAACTGTCTTGAAACAGAAGACTGAATTTTAGGTTTATACCTCACTGTAGTTTTCTCATTCCCCTTCCCTGAATACCCCTATTTCTGTTTGTTTGACTTTTAAAATAATGTTTAAAGAATGTCTTCTAATGATCTTATTCAAAACATATAACCAGATTTATGTCACAGAACCTTATAGTCCTACACACTCACTTGTACTTGTGGATCATCATCTGAATCTGTTTGAATAAAGGGCAGCTGAGTGGTAGGTTTTCTTTAAACTGGAACCTATTGCTTGCAGGAACAGAGGGAAATATGATTCAGATTCTGAGGCGTTCTGTTCAGTTTCCAGGAAACTTTAACTTCTACATAGCTTTTCATTATTTAAAGAACCTTAGTGGGGTTTTTTTGCAGTTTAGTTTTTGTTTAGTCTAGATATCTTTTTGTGATTTTTCCTCCAGGCCCCCCCAAATCCATGAAATATGTCCTTTTTTTATCCTGTTCAAGAAGTACAGAGCAGGAAAAACCTTCTTTTCTACGACGTATTTGCTGGAAGTAAATTATCTCACTTGTGGTGGACTCTACTGGTTAAGAACTGGCTGTAGATTTGGCTTGAGGCAGCCTTCAAGGAAGTCCAAAATTTCATATGTGGCACCATTCTTGCACTGCTAGAAATGAGCGGAAGATTATTCAAGGCTTGAGCTTCTGGGGCATGGAGCTGCTCACACGGGCTGAGAATGTGTGATTTTTTCTTTGAGAGTTTAACTCTTTCATATTCCATGAAACATTTTTTGGTGTCCAAACAATATACGATTGAAATATTCTTAAGGTGAGTTAACTTCCAGTAAGAAATTCCTTACAGAGTTACCTAGGTCAGATTTAATATTCCAAGGCAGATGTTCAAAATTTTTATAATTTTTACTGAAGTGTAAGTGCAGATACATTTGAGCCATCTAGAAATACTGGTGGAAATTGTCCTTTGTAATAAAGAAAACATTCCTTGTCCATCTCTTTTATAGCTTTCAAGTAGCCAAGGGGATATTTCAGCTGTGATAGTAGATCAAGCAGAACTGTCATCAGAATTTTTTTTTCCCTTTTTTTTTTTTCCTAGAGAGAGGGGAGAGAAAGTGAAGCAGGAAAACAAGGCTATTGCATTTCTCTTTTGTTAGACTAAGTATGCCATCGAGCAAGCATTATAACCTGGAGACTTAAACATGGATTTTGTTAGCTGGAGATAAAGAAGAAAACTATTAATTTTATTTCTCAGCACAAGACATGCCTGATTTTGTTTTGGTGGTTTTTGCAAAACTACTATTGAAGATATTAGCATTGGCTATCCAGCAAAATTTGAACCTATTAATTTTATGCACTTTGGCCACAATGACCACGGGCAACATGATAGGCTTGTGGCAGAATGGCTATAAGACTACGGAAAAACTTGGACCTGGGTGTGCTGGTTGACACTCAGCTGAACATGAGCCAGCAGTGTGCCCAGCTGACCAAGAAGACCAATGGCATCCTGACTTGTATCAGAAATAGTGTTGCCAGCAAGAGCAGAGAGGTGATCGTCCCCCTGTACTCAGCTCTGGTGAGGCCGCACCTTGAGTACAGTGTACAGTTCTGGGCCCGTCGGGAATCAAGGCCCTGGAGGGAGTCCAGAGAAGGGCAATGAAGCTTGTGAGAAGTCTGGAGTAGAAATCCTCTGAGGAGCGGCTGAGGGAGCTGAGATTGTTTTGTCTGGAGAAGAGGTGACTCAGGAGTGACCTTATTGCTCTCTACAACTACCCAAAAGAAGGTTGTGGTGAGGTGGGTGTTGGCTTCTTCTCCCAGGTAACTAGTGATAGGACTAGAGGGAACAGCCTCAAGTTGCATCAGGGAGATTCACATTGGTAATTAGGAAAAACTGCTGGAACTGGAGGTGGTGGAATCACCATCTCTGTAGGTGTTCAAGAAACATTTGGGACTTGTTCTGGGGGCATGTTTTAGTGGACAACATTGGTGGTAGGTGGATGGTTGGACTAGATGGTCTTAAAGGTCTTTTCCAACCTTAGTGATTCTATGATTCTATTTTTCCTTTTTCTATTATTTTTTTTTTTTTTCCTGGAAAATCTTTTCAGTATGTAAGAGAGCATTTATCTGTGAGAAGTGCCAAAATAGGAAAATATCCAAAATCCAATTATTAGGAATTATTTACCCTGGCTAAGTTTGTATTAGTTTTGTGTGCTTAAGATCACATACATGTCTTCCCTATTATACTGTACCTGAAACAAGCACAGAGACAAAATCTCTTTTATTCCTTCAGTGTGCTAGTACTGTGTGAGCCAATTTATTTAGCAGTGATGACTTAGATTCTGTGGTCTTGCAGAATTTGTTTGGAAATGGAGATAAGGATTAATCACAAGCTGTTATCCATTATTTTAATATTCTTTTTGTTTAAAAAGTGGTGTTGGTACTTAGTGTGACTAATGATTTGTACAGCTCATCCTCACTGCCTCTCAGAAATAAATAATGCTCACCAGACTGATAACTGGAGGAATGTTTGTTATCTTAAAGCCTGTGTTCTGATGTCCAAATAAATTTGGTGAAACGTGCTTTTTCAGAACACTTTTCATGTCACCTTTCTAAAGGACATGATTCTTTACTTGCTTGATGGATATAATGCAACACTCTGTAGTGACAAACTATGATTTAACTTCATAGGAGGAAGTGGTGAATTAATGAGTAGGATCAATATCTTAAGTAAATGAATTTGGCACGCACTTATGGATGCTGCTAACGAATGCTCCATAACAAGCTGGAAATTCTTGCTGAATTAATATATCTTAAACACACATATTGTTCCTTTCTTTTTATGTAGAAAAGTGCTATCTAATGTAATGAGGTAAAATAGTCTAATAAAATTAGCACTGCATTTGCTCTATTCAGAGTATGTATTTTGAGTAAAACATTAAAAGTGTGCAGCCACTCTTGTAAGCAGCATTTTTGCATCTAAACATTTTAGGACTTGATACTGGGTTAGGTGTTTACAAGTGGATCATTTTGGACTTGCACAGAACTATTCTTTAACCACTGATCATTCTGATGCGAAATGGTTGGGTTTAGCTTTTAAAAGTATTTCCAATTTATCAGGACTTATTTTAACCAGAAGTTGAACACATTTTGGATACGCATTTCTTCCCTTACTTTTAAACATGTCTGTAAGACACTGTATGAAGTATTGCTTAGCTGAATTTTCTTGTTCTCTTACTGACTTTTGTAATCATAGGCTCACTTGGTGGTATAGTTAAGGCACCATTAATTCAGAAAGGCATGGCTTGTATTTGAACATAGGGTGCAGAGTCTGTCCCAACTTTTCTGTCTGTTGATATCTGTCTTGATTCTAGCTACATCTTAAAAGCCAATCTGTTACTCTAATTCTCCACAGGTTATCCTGAAAAGTGCACTGTTCCCAGTCTGGAATAAAAGTATGTGCAAACTGATGATATGTTTCAAATTATTTTTCACTAGAAAAAGTTGTGTAAGGCAATGATACTGATTTGCTTTAATTGTATTTTGATCTTTATAACTACAACCAGATGCCAACAAATCTGAATGTCTCTGAATTATGTGAACATGATTTATAAAACAGATCACATGTTGTTAGGGGCAAAGATTTTCACGTGCCTTTTAGTGTTATGGACTGAAGTTTCTCTTTGTTTTTGAAATAGCTGAAATTTCTCCAATCTAGAGAATGCTAACAAAACTGGGACACTTTCAGTGACCTACATCCATGCTGATTACCTGTTTCATTATTGTTTGCCCTTAACCAAAGAAAATAAAACAAATGTCAGCAGTAATGAAAAATGAAAGTAGGTCAGTCTAAAAGCCTTCTGCATCAAAATCAGAACAGAACATACACTTTTGAGAGAAAAATGAGAAATAAATGGTTAAGTGAAAGGCAATTAAGAGTTTTATAGTATTAACTCTAATGATTAGTACAGAGTGATTAAATTAGTTCTGCCTTCAACACTGTGTGACTTATACACTGGGAAACAAGAAAAAGTTCAAAAAAAATTCTTTTATCCTTCTTGAAAAGAGTGGAAGTCGATATTAGAATTTGCTTACCTGATTCCTAAATTCTCTTTTCAGTGTGATTGTAACAAGTAACTGAGCAATTGAAACCGAAAATGCAAATGTCTCAGAAAAATCTTATAGGACTACCATACCCATGGAGGAAGATCATTATATTCAGTTAGGAAAGTATTTGGTTGTGTATGGGAAGCCTTTAATTGTAGCTCAAAGAAAGATGAATGGATGTAATATGTCTTATCGTAATTGGATATTTAACTTCTACAAAAAATTTAAGGTATCTTCAATGGGTTTGCACTTTTTAAGGAATAGATTCTGGTGAAAGATCACATACTTTGTAGATACGAAGTTCCAGTTTTAACAACACCTTGCATCCTTTCCGTGACTGTCAATTCTGAGTGTTTGAATATCAGGGGTTGAAATAAATGAGTTAAGATTGTAATGTGAATGTAATGCATAATATCACTTTATTCTTGAACCTCAAAGGAATTATTGTCAGTGGCCTCCCAGCAAACATGTTTATTTTTGAGTCTACTTCTATTTCAGGGTTTGTCTGTATATGTCATTGCCTAGAAAAGATTTTTTCACCTCTTTTTCGTCTGTTCACTTTGCTATAAAATTTACTGTAAATTACACTGATGTAAACATTGATTGTTTTATTTGCACACTTTCAGAACTCCATTTTTAAATGTTTCTGTATCAGGACTGAAAGGGAAATATGAAGGCTTGCAGAAAGTGTTTTCTCAGAGAAAATAAATGAATGAAGAAGTTGAGAAAGATATTACTTTCTGTAATAGTTTCTGGTTAGGATGTTATTATGAAGTTAACTTTTTGCATACCAGCCCATATGGAACTGTATTTTGCATTTGTTCCTAAAGCTTTTTTAGTAACTCATTGGTCCTTGGGCTACTGATAAACAGCAACAGCACTTACACTGTGTCATGGCTTTCTCTTTTTCTCCCTAACACACAGAGGCCAGTAGTCTGGGGGTGGGCAAGATGCTGGGAGAGGATACAACCAGAACAGCTGACCCAAGCCAGCTAAAAGGTTATCCCACACTATATAACATCACAATCCACAATAAAATCTCAAATAGGAGGAAGCAGAGAGTGTTAGGATCTTTCCCAGTAACTGCTACATGTGTTGACGCCCTGCTCTCCAGGGAATATCATCTGCCTGCTCTTGGGAAGTGGTGTATAGATTGCTCTTTTTCCTTTGCTTTTATGTACAGATTTTGCTTATCAAACTACCTTCATCTAGATCCATGAGTTTTTTTACCTTCCATTTTTTCACTGCATTCCTGGTAGAAGGGAGTGTGCAAAAGGCAAAGAGGGTGTTTGGCTGCAGGCAGGGGTCAATCCACTGCAGTCATACATGGTGCATTTTTTTTGTTTGTTTGTTTGTTTATGGTTGGTGGAAGTAAAATTTGTGAAAAGCATGTGATAAATGTTTATTTTAATGGTAATCCTTTGATATGTATTTCACAGAGGTAAGGGATGGAAAGTACTGGATACATATGTTGAATTGTTTGCAGTGGTGGGGTGTCAGGACTGGCCTCTCTGAAGGGAGCCTGGGGCTATCCTGAGCCAGAAACTTGCAGTTTTAGCAGGCTGCAATGCCCCTGCCTCAGAGCATAGCTGATACTGTCAGACAAGCTGGGGGAACCTCTGGGAAAATATATTTATGAAAGGTTAAATAAAAACAACACTGTTTGGCAGAGAAGAATGAAGAAAATATGAGGAAAACCAATCTGTAGATATTAAGGTGAGTGAAGGAGAGGGGGGAGATGTGCTAGGCAACAGAACAGGAGAGGCCCATGATGAAGCAGGCTGTCAGCCTGCAGCCCATGGGCACTATGCAGAGCACATCTCCATGTCCAGCCATGGAGGAGCCCATAGTGCAGCAGTGGATGAGGCCTGAAGGAAGATTTAGCAGTGAAGATCCAATGCAGGAGTGGGCTTCTGTCAGGAGTTCCTGAAGGCTGCGGGGGCCCATACAGGAGCAGAAACCTGAGTACTTAGCTAAGTCTCAGGGGCATGTTAAATAAAGGGAAGGTGGAGAATGCCTCTAAGAAGATTTAGACAAAAACAGAACTCCTTTAAATCTTACGCTACCATTCACAGAAAAGAGATTAAACTAGATACACTAAATCTAAAACTGCCATTGTCAGCAAAACAAACATTGGAGCATAGTTCTAAATAACATAAAATAGAGAAATTAATAGTGTTGCATTAATCGGAAGAGATTTTTCTTGGTAGTAAATGTCATAAGTAATTTTTATGTTGCTTTGTGGTGGGCTTGGGCTAGCATAAATAGTGACTGAATTGGGGCATGGATTCATGTATTATAATAGATTATAATTGCTGGCACACACAAAACAAACATTAATGTTTAACAGACTCTGGAGATCGTGAGTTGTGCTGAGTATGTTTCATGAAGGCTTATACAAAGGAATTGTATCATGTACTGCCCTTCAATTTTTTATTTTTTATTTTTCCCATGGATAATCATTTAGAATCTTCATTGTTCTAGTATAATGAGTACTGTTTAGGAAAAAGCATTTACCTTTTCTGAAATACAAGAAATAAAATTTGTAGCACATTATTAAGAATCTTATAAAGAAAGTCTTTCTTTCATAATGGGGCTGCGTATTAGTTGCTGAAGGGATCATTTTTTTCAAGTTCTTGTTTTTAGTTTTTGTGATGTCTCTTCTTTTCCAGACATCCATTAAGAAGAAATTTTCCTTCTGATTTTCTATTTTTTTTTTTAAGCAGGGAAAAAAGAATGGAAATAGAAGAAGACCCAATTCCTAGCTGAAGACACAACTCCAAAAATATGATGGTTCTTTGTCCATGTACGTTGGTTTCCTTGAAAGTAATGCCTCCTGTAATTTCCTCGTGGAATTAATTCCATGGAAACTACAACAGACACAAATAGGACAATAACGCTCTTTTATAGGGCAAATGCTCACCTGCAAAACATTGTTTCTCAGCATAGTCACAATCATTAGCTGTTCACCGGCAGTGAACAAGAGCCTGCATGCTGTACTCGTAACAATCTGCACCAGAGGAGGTAGTCCATTGTCACCATTGCTGCTGCTGAGAGGCACTACCCACCACCTCACTGTGCTTACATCCACTTGCTGGTCTCCATAAACATTCAGCAAGCGTTGACAACTAGTATCATTAAGACAGAAAATTTCAGGTTTCAGGAGCTGTGAGTTTGTTTGGTCTGTGCTTCATTTTCTGAGTGTGAATATAGAGATATTTTTCAAGTACTTTTTTCTCACAAATACTCCAGATTAACATATCACATGGTGGAAAGTCAGGCTGCATAATTAGTCAACTTCATCACAGAAGCCATTTAAGAGAGAAGGAGAAAGTTTTCTTATGTGGCTAATAAAAGAGAAGATCAGATATACTTGTTTGTTAACATATTTTATTCAGTGAATTAATGAGTAGTTAATGCCCTCAAATTAGAGAAAGTATAAACTACGAGAGGCACATAGTCCAATCTTTTTCACCCAATGTGAACAGGTAAAGGCAGACTTAAGGGTGAAGACTTAAGGGTGAAGTTGCAACACTGACATTAAATGACTAAGTAATAAGAGGCAGAATTTTGTTATGGGCTTAGAATAAGCAGACAGTTCAGATAATCACCAGCTTGTTGAATAAACTTGATTAAACTATTTTGAAGGAAGATGAAGAAAATGGGAATCAAGAAAGGAGGAATAATTAGTTTGCCAGTGAAATAATGTACCCAGGCCTTAAGAACTGAGCTAACTAAAATAAACATTAGAAGGATAGCTGGCTTCAGATCAGTGAATCATATCATATTCATTCCCTAAATGCCCCGTGTAAAGATGTCAGCAAATTCTAGAGAACCTCTGTGCAAACCACGACATCTCTTATGAATCCTTCTGGATGATTTTCTATGCTGGTAATCAGGTCCATCTTCTTCATACCATGGAATCATAGAATCATAGAATTGTTGCCCTTCTTTGGACCTGCTCCAGCACCTCAATGTTCTTTCTGAATTGAGGTGCCCAAAACTGAACACAGTGGTCAAGATGAGGCCTCACCAGAGCCAAGTACAAAGACAGGATTACTTCCCTAGCACTGCTCACCACACCATTCCTGATAAAAGCCAAGGTGTCATTGGCCTTCTTGGCCACCTGGGCATGCTGCTAGCTCATATTCAGCCAACAGTTCATCAGTACACCAAGGTCCCTTTCCATCAGGCAGCTTTCCAGGCACTCCTCCCCAAGCCTGTAGGTTGCCTGGGGTTGTTGCGACCAAAATGCAGGACCCGACACTTGGTCCTATTGAAATTCATACAGTTTACCTTGGCCCATTGATCCAGTCTACCCAGGTCCCTCTGTAGTGTCTTTCTCCCCTCTAGCAGATCATCACTCCCTTGCAACTTGGTGTTGTCTGCAAACTTACTGAAAGTGCGTTCAATCCCCTTGTCAAGATTGCTAATAAAGATGTTAAATAGAAGTAGAACCTGTACCAAGCCCTGGGGGACACCACTCATGACTGACTGCCAACTGGATTTAACTCCTTTGACCACAATTTTTTGGGCCTGGCCATCCAACCAGTGTTTCACCCAGCTGAGATCTGGAGGTTTAGATAGGAAAATCTGAAATGGATAGTAAAACTAACTTTGTTTTCTGAGGGAACTGTTATTTCCATTCTGTGGCTTATTAACCTGTTTTGAATTGACTTACATCTTCGAACGTCTGCCAGTTGGTAAGTTCTAAAAGTCTGAATGAGCAGGAGACACAGCAAATGCAGGTATTTTATTTATGAGGAAGTAAGTTTATTAAGCTGGTCTGAACCAATGGACATGAATAGACATTGGAGCACTGTCTCTGTTAAACTCATATTTTCTAATGTAATTGACAGTCTGATCACGAAAATCCTTTCTGCTTTATGAAAGTTTTAAACTGCTGAATCTGACAAGAATGTCTGAATTGGGTTTTCTTTTGAAGTCTGAAAGGGATTTTAGTAGTGGTTTATTGTTGCAAACTTGTTTAAATTGGGTTGTCTGTAGCTATGTAAGTATATATTGCTTCCAGGCCACTCTCCAGTGTCTTTCATGTTGTAATATAATTTAAGGTTTTAAAATTATTTCAAATTGATTGACCTTTGAGGTCTTTTCTTGTCCACTCTCTTTCTCCCTCCCTTTAATTTTTTTTTTTTTTAAATAAAAAAAAACAAACAACAAAGCAAAACAAAACCAGAATTAGAGATGAACAGAGCAGGGCAGCATTAGCTTTGGTCTGCTTCTTGCACGATTCCAAAGAGATTTGATGATCTCTAATACACATGTTCTACAAATAAAAAATATTTATTTTTGAATTTTAGATATTTCTGCATTTTTGAATGTGGAATTAGAAAAAATCTCATAGTTCTTCAAGTATTATGAGCATACTGTTTCAATTAAATTAATCTAAATTACTGTTTTATGTTATTGCTCCTTCTTTAGAGCATTTAATCAAAACATTCAAGTTAGACAGAGTATTTATTGGTATACATACTGACATTTGCCCTCATTATTAAGTTTCATCATCCACTTTACTTTTTTTTTTAGTTCCTTCTTTCAGACTATTTGCTTCTTAGTTTTCCCTTTCCTGTGCTCAGTTTTCATTTTTTTTTCTATTAAATTACTTTCTGTGCCCATTTTTTTTTCCTTGCCAGTTTCTTATAGGTTTAATATAAAACTCAATAACGTTTTCACACAACATAAACTTTTAGACCTCTAGGGTTGGATGAGTACCAACTATTCCCAGCATATGAATCAACATATCATAGATTAGATACTAACGCAAAACACAGAGAGAAATTTGCAAAATGTAGTGCCTGATGTGTATGCTGATTGTGTTAATTAGTGAAGAAGGAAATATTTAGCACCCCTCATCTAAAGTTACAGTGGCTTGTATAAAGTTATAGTGGGGTTATATTGGCAGGTATTTGTTCTACTGAAAGTAAAACTAGGTGGCAGCATCGAGAATAAATAGATGCCTGTACTATTAACAATTCAAATGAACGTCATTGTTAGAAAGTCTTCATATGTGTCTCTTTGAATAATTTCCTAAGTCAAAGGAGAGTGTAAATTTCTAATCTGTGCATTCTCTCTGGATCTTTGGCAGCCCAATTCTGATTTAAGTACAATTCATGAGGTTGCATGCCTTCTCCATTTCTGCTGAAGCATTAGAAGACTTAAATCCGGTGGTTGCATTAAAAATACTAGGAAAATGTCTGCAGCCTGATATACATCCACCCTTTCTGTAAAATTTATTCAGGCCTATTTGAACAGGTAAGGCTGAGGAATCACGTGTCCTGTTTGATAACTGCCAAATCCTTTGGTCTTCCATAAGCATTAATGTAGATGAGGCATTCCTTAATTGTCCAACCTGACGATTATTTTTGAGTTTGTACTTTGTGATTATTTCCAGGTAAGCAATTTGTGTTTTCTGTCAAGATGAGAACTCTTGCTAAACATGCACTTTTTATTAGCCAAACTCTATCTTGCAGTATTCTTTTGACTGAATTCAGCAGAAATTGTATGAACATGAGAATATGTATCAGATTATTTGATGCTACCAATTACATTCTTAGTCTAATTTGAGCTTCTTACATGTATGGGATTTGACTTAAAAGATTAGTAGGGTTTTACTGCGAAATTTCTTGACATCAAGAAATGTGAAGATGTGTAAAACTGAAATGTAGTACAAGTCAGTGTTTGAAACTTGTTAGGGCCTTTAACATAATAGTGTTGGCACTAGTCAAAGAGTCAGGCAGTCCTGGTTGCACCTGTGAAGCACTGTTTTACAGCAACTCTGCTGTGAGGAATTTCCTGATATTAGCTGGAACTGTGAGTGAGCCTGGGTGTCTATCTTTCTAGTTTATCAATCAAATCAGCTGTCTGCTGTATCAAAGAGGTGAAACAGCTCTCTCCTTCACTGATGTTTCCTATTAAGAGTATGAAGTATTTCGTGTATACCTGTACTTATTTTGTAATCCTGGTACTTTTAATTCTTTAAACAGTTATTCATTTAGTTAAATCATTTTAAAGTAGTGGGAAGCTGTTGGTTACTTATGTGAAGTTTTTTCCAAATAATCCAGAGTAGCCTTATAGTTACTGCTGACCTGAATTATCATTACAATTAATATGCATGTAATAAATTACTTGAACAACTCACTGATCAGAGAATGATTCAACTTCATATCTGCTCATTTCCTCTTGCACATCTGTGCTATAATAATCATGACTATTTAAAAAGATTTAAAATTACTTTGATGGAGAACGAAATGGGGGGAAAGCAATACAAAAGCTAGCAGCCATTCACCACACCTATTTCCCAAACCCACTTAAAAATAGAGATAATTTGGAAGAATCTTTTATATCAGAGCTTGGGCTTGGGCTGTATAAGATTACTTTTCAACAATATAAGCTGCATAAGTGCCTTTTCATCGTGTGAAGAAAGTATTCCTGCTGGCAAATGAATCATATTATAAAAATTGATTGTATCCCAAAAGGGAAAAATGTTATTGAAGATCCAATGGCCTGGGATGATACACCATTGATCATTGTAAGAAATACTTCCAGAAACTGTTTTTAATCTTTCCACCAGAGCATTAGCAATTATTCTTTAGCCCATGGTGAGTAATGACTTGAGTTTCCCAGTTTCTCAATCGATAAAACATTTACCCTACTGCTACAAATGTGCTCTTCGCTTAGACAAGCAGAATTTTTCTTCCAATTACTCTTTTTTTTTTAGTGTGACCTCATAAAATGTTTTTGAACATATTTCAATGCTCTTTAAAAGAGAAGAAACAATACTTTTCCTCCCTTTCTTCATTCCGTTTTGAAAAATAAGTCATTAAGCTTTCATAAGACTCAGACTTCTGTTGGATTGCATATTGGACACTTTGCTCATTTTTTTCAAAGTTTGAGGTAACAGATACAACTAAATTGTCATTTATGTTTGTAAATTGGAATTGGAAAATGATACAAAAAGCTACGAGGTTTCTTCCCCTTCTCCCCCCACAAAAAAAAAACAACCCCGCAAAACAAAACAGAGAAAAAACAAAAAAACAATCGTAAAGCACAGTGCTTGTAGGCTAATGATAACTTTGTAGGTGATCAAAAGATTGAGGTATAAAATAGATACTGATTTTTTTTTTTTTTTACGATTGGAAAGTTAATGTTCAATCAAGTTTCTCTTCCCCAGAGATTGCATTTTCTCTCTCTATTTATGAAACATACATACATATCTAATGTAAGAAGTTGATAGCCATTATTTCGTATTCGAGATGTCCTCTGCTTGGAACAAGGTATATTTAACTTTATTTATTAGAAACTCCTACTCTCTGATTTATGCTGTGAATTCTGAGATCTTTAAAGGTGATAGTTACTTGTGTACTTCAGCAGATTTAATGGGGAGACAAAATGTCACTGCATAAACTTCCCATTGAGCAACGGTATGAATAAAATGCAGACTGTGCTTAATCTGGGAGTTGAGCTTGTTCTTGACCAGGGAAAACAGCAAGAGAAAACTTGAGGGAAGTTGCTAACAAAACATAAACAGATTTTAAAAATGTACAGGCAATTCAAAACACAAGTCCAAATGTTTGGCTTTGGTGGAAGCAAGTAGACTTTATCGGCTTAGCTGATTTACATCATCTGGAAATTCACCCTATGAAACAATAATGTTATTTATCATGTTCCTCGCAGAATAGTAAACTACTCATTTGTATTCTTATGTGTAAAGTTAAAAAAAGTATTACAAGATCTTAATAAAAAAGTTGGCTAAAATGAAAATTCAGGGAAGAGTTACTTTGGAGAGTAGAAAAGGTGATCATCAAACACCTCTAACTTTCAACTCTCTTAACTTTTCCTGTAGTAAACAGAGAGAGGAACAAGTGGTACAAGTCAGTATAGAAACCATGCTTAGCTGCTGGAAACCAGTCAACCAACCAATTAGAAAATGTTCATTATTTAAATTACATGCAACAAATCAATAATTCAATCATGCAAAACTATATGAAGAAGCAGAAACATCTCCACTATGCACAAATAGTTCAATATGTAGTTTTTGGTTAGTCTACTGTATTATATTTTGTTAATACTAAAAGTGAAGGGCTGGTGCTTTACACCATAATAATGATGTAATTTATTAGGGCATGTAAGAAGATATTCAAGCTAGAAACTAACCAGCCTAAAATACATCCCAAATATCATCATACTGAAGGTTGTTAACATCTCATTAATCCTTTTCCATGCCATCCAAACTATGATTTCATAGCCCAATTTCACTCTCTGTATATTGTACTAATGTAACAAGGGGTGGGCTGACCAATTGTAATAGCAACAGGGATCGAAGAATATATAAAGATGGGCTGCTTTCATAGCTCATACTGGAGCTTTGTGTGCTTGTTCTGATTGCCATCCCTTCTGGGACAAGAGGACAGGGCTGCTCATCCGCTCATTGTTCTTGAATTTACATCAGTCTGGGGAAGAAATCAGCGTTTGCATACTTGCTCCTTTGCTCAAGATGCTTGGTTCTGAAGATGTTTCCTTTGGTTATTTCATTATCTACCTTCCTAGTCTCAAATCACAGGGTCCTGAACTAGTATTTAGATCTAGGATCAGGAATCTATTTTTTAAATATTAGTGTTTGCGAACACTAACATTTTCATTGTCAGAATATTAATTTATCTTGTCAAATATTTTATCAGAGAAATTTTGCTCAAAGTCTGTATTCTAGATATTACTCTGACATAGCGGGGGTCCTATGAAATGATAGAAGTCTTTTAATTCTTCTCTGAAGCTCCTGTGTGTGCCATAATTGCTTCAAAAGTAGCAGTGAAGCTGAAGGTCCCAGGTTGTCATGAGAAAATTGGGCAGAAATAACCAGAATCTTGAATTTTATTTTATTTATTTATCTATTTTTAATCAAGACAGAAATCAGCTATCTGACAGAGAAAAACACAGCATTCCCAGAAACAGGGAATAAAATTTCCTTTTCTATTTCCTTTATGTTCTGTGCTGGGGCAGTACCGTTATTTGAATTCACATCATGTGGAAACTCTTAAGTCAAATTGCAAGAAGCAGCTTGGGAGAAATTTCATCTTGTGCATCCTATCTAGAATTTGGACACTGAACATTCAGAGAAAGTTTCTATTGAAAGATGACAAACTTTCCTTGCCAAATCTTATAAATGGAAAATGTGACCTGCTGGGCTTTGTTCAAATGCTGCTTTGCAAAGGGCTTTGCTTCTACTTGTGTCTTCTCATAATACGTAACAGTAGAGTATGTGTCAGCACTCTTCCCATATCTTGTCACCCTTAGGAATGAATATAGTTTTGGTAAGTTCCAGAGGATCCTCGGAATGATGGGAATATACTGACCCGCTTATTTCCAAGGGAATCAACAGAGAACATTTGTAGACAGTCACAAAGTTCTATTCATCTAGAAAGTAACTTGAAGTGTGACATCCTTGTGCTTCTTTGAAGGAGAGAGATGAGTGGGCCTCTCCCACTTTTCTGATGAAGATGAGTGTGAAGATATGTGATAAATTAGTCACATAGGTGTAAATGTGCAGTTAAACTCAGGGTTTTTGAGAAAAGTACAAACAACCTACATGATTTTCTTATTTAAAGAAATTTATAAAGGAATTCATCTGCTTCAAAAGACAAAGTAAGGAGTACCTCACTATTATACACAGGTAATGTGCACACATGTAATAGTTTATTCTGATCAATGTTCTGGCATCCGTTTAATTTTTTACTGCCTTGGCAAATGCCTTAATTCTACTAAAATCTGGCTTTTACACTTACTAATATCTCAATTAGGTATTTGGAATGCAGAATTCAAATTAAAATATGTCCATCAGGTGTAGAAAGATGCATCTACTAGTCTGGTTAGTCATGTCAAAAAACATGATAACAAGAGACAGAGTTATCATTGACAGGTCTGTAGAGCCTGAGTCAGTATTATCTTTCCATTTGAATCTCAGTGATAATTTAATTCAGTTTCTCTATATTTTCTTTCAAAATTTGAACTTTCTGATTTTACAAATTTAAAGGTTTAATGCAGCGAGGAGCACCAGTGGAAATGGAGAGTTTAGAACCCAAATGGTCTAAAAAGGTCCAGACACTGGCCTTTAGATGGCAGTGTGTACCTGTTGAATAGGAATTCTTATTGCTAGAGAGTGAAATCTGTGAAGCAGAAACAATTTTCAAAGGTGGAACTGAGATGAGGTTCTATTGTCAAACTATAATGAGGTAGAGATCCCACCTGAGATCCTGCCTTATCAGAATTTCATTGTTGGCTCTCTGCTTCCAACTAAAATTTAATAAACAAACAGGAGGATATGATGAAATTGGTATGCTTATATTTTTCTTTTAAGTTTTGAGATTGTATATTGAAACTTCTGATTTGGATTTATGAGAGCAAACCCAGATTGACAGTTACCTGTAATAATTTTCAGCTTCTCCCTGTTTTTGCATATGAATTTGCTACTAAATATCCAAAGAAACATGTGATGTGATAATCAGATACCGTGGATCAAATCACCTTTGAACACATATGTAATAAGAAAGGAAGATCCATACATATACATAAGACAAGAGAGTATCATGTGAACTTAAAATCTGAACAGTATTCTGATGCATGGCCCGTGCACTTTTGGGAAGGATGGCAACAAGAGTTAATTTTTTGCATGTGTCTTTGAAATACTGTGCCTGTCACTTTCAATGTATACTGTATTTATATTATACATAAACAAGTATTGTAATCTGTTGTGGTTTTTTTTAATTATTATTCATTTTTATTATAAAAGTTCTTGGTTTTCCTAAGAGCTGAGGTTTCATTGCATTAATACATATGTATATATAAAGCCATTATTAAGGGCAGAAAGGAGGTAAAATTTGCATGAAAATAAAACTATTCAGTGAATTTCACTTTATATTTCATGTCAGCCAAACACAGTTTCTTTAAAAAAAAATGTGGTAATCCTTGTGTACTTGAGAGGAGAACTTCTCAGCCTGTAAGGACAACAATTCTATGATTTAGGATTCCATGTGAGGAGATATAATTTACTCCTAAAGAGTATCTGGCATCTATATTCCCCAGATAAGAATTTTTACTTCTGACTATCAAAGAATACTCTAAGATTTGCATTTGTTCACAAAAGCAATAATTTAGTTAAATCAATAAGTAAAAATCCACTATTGTATGAATGGTTAGTGGTGATGCATGTGCCTGATCTAAACTCACTAAAAGCCAACAAATAACTTCAGTAGATACAGGTTTTTGTTACTTCACTTCTTCCCTTTGAATTTGTCTTTGTTCAAACAAAATATATTATTGTTCCCTTCAAAAATTTCAAGCTTTATAATAACTGTGATAGTATAAGGATTATGAATGCCATGTCTGATAGGTACTGAATAATCTGAGTGAGCCATCCAACATCAATTTTTATTCAACTGCAAAATTTTAAAATTATAGTATAAGAAAACTTCTTGGTGAATACATCTCTTTTAAAATTGGTGTGACTCTCTGGAGAAAAAACAAACAAACAAACAAACAAACAAACCATTCTCTTCCAGTCTTTATTCACTAGGATAACAAACTTCTTATTGGTTTCTTATTGGAAAGATTAGTCATTAGACTATTTAGGGATTTAACTTACTCCTTTACTAGTTGAATTTAGTGGAGTCTGAAATGTTCTTAGGAATTTTTAGAGTCAGGCATTCTTTTAAGATTTATTCATAAACGGGAATTTAGAAATGAAACGTTAAGAAGCCTCTATTTGCAAATCCAGCAAGCCACAGTGTAATTCAGCAGAAACTAGAATTTCTAGCCCTTCAACCTTCTCAGAAATTTACTTCATCTCTGCCTATTCCTCTCTTTGTTATCTAAATCTCTGTCTGTAAGACATATTTGTCTATTACATATATTTGTCTATTACATAGATCTTTGACACTGGAACTTCTTTATGTGTTTTTATAAGGCTTAACATAATAGATATCTTCATCTTGATTGTGAAGAAGTGCCAGTAGTAATAATGGACTTTTCCTTACAGTTAGATAGAGAAGCCCTGGGAGTCATGAAGTGTGCAACTCTATTCTAACAGGAGCAGATAAATGAGAACTAGTAGGTGTGTTCATTTTTCTAGCATTAGGCCTCAGCTTGGGAACTGAGGTTATTCCTCGTAAGAGTGTATACTTTAGGTGAGGATCCAGATAGAACCAAGCTAAATGGAATTAGGGTAAGAAGGCAATTATCTATATTTTTCTGGCAAAGTTAATTCCTAATCTTCTGAATCACTTTATTTCTTTTTTTTTTTCTTCTTTCTTTCTTTTTTTTTTTTTTGTAGTGTGTGATCCAAATAATGGCTGGAGGGCCGTGTTTCATACCTGGGATGTTTCCACCTGGCCTGCTGCTGTTCCTGGAGGTGTAGATTATCATTTGTAACTGTGGCTAAATGCAATGTTTTGCAGTGCTCTTGCACTACAGAAAGAAATTAGAGAAGGGCTGGGCTACTGGATGGAATATTTCATGCTCCTTGATTCTACTCTTCAGTGCAGATGAGCTCCAGATAACCTCTGATGGAGTAAAACTCCAGAACCTTATAGTCCTAGATATAAGATCTCACTGTTTTCCAGATATGTCCTGAGCAAGTGCATTTAGAATGAATGAATCATGCATTTTTCTAAGAACAGTCATGGCAAAGCACATATTTAACCAGAATCTTTAAGTCTGAGAAAATTACTGAGAGAGAATAGTGTATCCGTGTTGCAAAAGTGAAGCTCTTATCATAAGTATTCTAAATGATACTGCAGTAATGAGTCACATAAAATTGAAATCAAAATTTATATTTCATAATCTCTGAGGGAGTCAGAAGAAATTGAGGGTATGTTTAAAATAAATCTTTGGATTTCTTGTCAATTCTACTGGATATGTTTTAATGTAAATGCTAGCAGTTCTGATTAGTATAGAAACAATATCAGAAAAATTAAAAATTGGTTTAAGGTGGGGAATTCAGTAGCCAATAGTTTGGAGCTTAAACCAGAATTGGTTCATCTTGAAATGACTACCTGACTTATGCTGAATAAAAACACAGACTGCGCAGTTGTCTACACCCTTACATAGAAACATCATAACTTTTACAGACATCCAGATGTAGGCTTCTTTTAATTTTGTTGCTTAAGACTTTCTTGTCATTACAGACACCTGAAGGTAATGGTATTTTTGAACACAGAGATCTGAGTGACCTGAACCCTCTCCCTTGAGTTTTAACAGCAGAATAATTTTTGCTGATTACTTCATGCAAGGGGTTGACCGAGTTGAATTCATATCTAATTGAAGTCAACCTGCTCCTGCCTATTTTTGCTTCTTGCTCTTCTAGGCAATTACGTTTATAGAACTTCAGTGCCAACTCTTTAAGTAAAGGTATTCTGCATAGTTCTACATTTGTATTTCTGTGCAATATAGCAAGCATTTGATATGAAAAATGTTTGTTTGCAACAGGTTCTAATGCTTTTTTTTTTTTCCCCCCTAAACACACGAATATAGAGGTCCTAAAGTTGTAGCGTATTTAAGTAAATTAGCTGTGGCATCAATGGAAACAAATATCTCTCTGTCACTACATGATCATTTGAAAAACTTCCTGCTGATACAAGATCACAGCAAAAAAGGACAAGAAGACAGCTACAAACATTATCAAAATAGAGAGCCAAGGTGAAACATACGTGTGTGCTTTTAGGAGATTTTCTCTGAAAAGAAAAAGAAAATGATTTCTGTCAGCATTGTACTGTGTTTACACAGAAACTATTCAGGCACATGTGTTTTCAAAGAAGTTGCAATTTCCTGCGAAATTTTTTACAAATTTTTTCTAGCAGCTGTAGACGGAAATCCAGCTTCTCTTGCAATGAATGACCTTCAGTGTTTGGATCCCAGTGAGTAAACAAACATTTACTCTACAGAGGAAGCCCTGCTGTGACTATAACATTAATGTTACTGTGCATTACACTGCTTTATTAGTTTATTAGAAACTAATCCTTTTTCCGCCTAGGAATTACGACTTCTTGAAAACCAAAGCATTTTTCTTAGTAAGCCAACCCTGCTAACAAGTCAGAGCCTGAAGAGTCAATAGTGCAGATTACATTGTGTAGGGGTTGACAAGACATGACTTTTGTTACTGTGCACATGTTTTCTTTTTACAGTGTTTGTTTTACCTTTCAGGGCACAAGTTTCCATAAATTCCCTATGTCTTAGCTGCATAGAAGATATTTTTAAACATAGCTCTTACATTGGAGTGTACATTAAATATTTGTTCAGCTGATTAAAACGGTTCTACATTTATTTAATGTTTGAACAGTAAACAGTTTATTGAGGACTGAAATGTCTTCTTACACATACACATGCACACACTCATGTCTCACTACAAGGGTTCTCTGGAAAGGTAAAGGAAAGGAGACTCATGTCTTAAAAACATCTCACATGTAATTCACCTCTAACAGTCCATGTCCTCTGTAATGCACACTTAGCATAGTGTCTAAACTAGAAAGAAACTGAAAAATATCTAGAATATTCTGAGGAATACTAAGCCCATGTTAGTATTGGTCTGACTTAGCTGTGCTTGGAGATTTACTGTTCAGGGAAAAAAAAAATAAAAAATTTTGCCTATAAGTATTTGTTGAAGTGGTAAAAACACAAGAGCCTTGCTCATTGTTTGTTTTGTCCAGAAAAGTTTAAAATTAAATTCCAGTCTGAAATATAGTAGGTTTTTTTTGCACTATATGTAGTAAATAGTATTATTTTTTCCCATGTTTTTCAGTATTTACTCAGAAATGCTATCTGAACCAAGTATTTGTGTTGAGACAATACACAGTAGGTATCTCTCCCCTCTGCCCTGCTTCCAGTCTTTGCAACAGTATCAGCCTCGGAAAGTAAGAAAGGTTCTTTCATCCTGCTCATTTCTAGAAGTAAGAAAAATTAAGCAGATTGTATTAGGTCTGTTCCTCCAGCATTATGTCATTGACACTGAGCAAGCTTCATGGCTTTTGGCGGGTTGCATAGTTGTAAGTGATTGAAATGTGGCTGATAAATTACTGGTGCAGTATAAAACACTGACATTCCATGTGCTTGAATGCAAGCCACTTTTCTCACTTCTAGCTCTATCGACTCTGGGTTAACTTAACAGTCGTATAAAGCAGTACAATTTCTCTTGTCACTTGAATGAGTGGGCTGTGATTCCAGAAACACGAGGAATGCTCTTCATTAGTATGTACATGTCATTGTTCAGAGATAAATCTTTAATGGAATTGCAAAGTAGGGGGGTTAATTTTGTATTGCAGACTTCATTTCTAGAGTTGAGAATATTATAACAAATTCCTGTCTACTTGAGAGCAAGGTAACTGTTATTAGGTTTGTTTGTTCGTTTGTTTGTTTGTTCGTTTTAGGAAATAGGAGTCATGGAATAGGAAGAAAAAACCTGGATTAGACATTATCTTCAAGTTGCTTAAGACTAGTCATGTGTAAATAAGGGAAGAAATGAAGAGTGGAACTACATGCAGATTGAAGTACACAACCTTAGCATTTGAAAGTGGAAGAACTTATTGCTTCTGATTTACAATGCAACAGAGAATAAAAAAATAGTGCCTCATCCGTATCCCAAAGCTAATGTAAAGGTGGAATAAATATACCTTTTCTACCAGTTTTTTTTTTAATTACTATTATTATTATTATTATCATCATCATTATTATTATTGTTTCATTTTTCATTCTTTTTTCAGAATTAGGCTGCATGTTACTCTGGCATTTATATTAAGATAAAAATTCTAAAAGTACAGGCATATCACTTTGAAGCCTTTTTTCAGTGACATCCAGTACCCTGAATAGTATGAATATATAGAGGGAACAAGAAAATCTCTAATAAACTTACATGAGAGAATAAATAGTGCATGCTTTTAAAGCTGAACCATCTTATGTTCTTGAGAGCAAAGATATCCTGTGAAGTATGTCCTGTTTTGTGTGCATTCAGAAGTGCTTTCGGGAATGGAAGGTAGCTATCCACAAATTAAATCCAGACCCTGATTTGGATTAGGCTGTAGAAAGATCCCTTGCTTCATTTTAGGTAAGGGCTCCAATCCTTACGTGAAGTATTCCATATGTTATCTACAAAGATAAAATTACATGCTCATGAGAGATCACAGGGTAAAGATGTAACAGAAAGCAAGGAAAAGTATCTTAGAAGATGGGAAGCCAAGGCACGGAAGCTGTGTCCACAGATTCACAGGAGCTGCGTGATGGAGGTACGTAATAGTCATCTCAGAAATATAATAATTTTTCAGAAATTACAAAAATTGTAGCATCTGCATCAGTTGGGTTTGGTTAAGGTCTGATAAGTGATGATACTGCTATTAGAAATCTTTAAGAAATCTCGTATTATGGCATACTTCAATAACAAAACAGTATAAAATGCAACAGATTTTGTGTGGATATATGTGACTTTTTTGTTTGTTTGGTTGATTTTGTTCTTAACTAAAATAGTACAGAAGCAGTTTCTTTAAGATCTGTGTGTGTTAGCTGTCAATTTACTAATGGGTGTCATCACAGGAAACCTTTAGGCATTTTACTGAACTCTAAAGTCTCCTAAAAGTTAGTTCATGAATGTCTAATGGCAGTAGCTTTTGTAGGTTGTTCTGGCATAATGAGTTGGACCATGTAACAAATACGGCTACACAGAGGATAAACTGTGAAAGGAAAGGTGAAAAGTGTTCCTTAAAGAGTGACTTAACTAAATCTTCAAAAGTGTGATCAGAGGGATGCTTTCTGCAAATACCTGAGTTATAAGCATTATTATAAAATTATTGTCAGTAGTGATATCGGCTTTGTAGCAATGCTCAATATGTGTTATAAGCTAACAGGTGAAGGGGTTCAGAGTTTTATTGCCTACGGTCAATTGCCACTATCACAGAATAATTTCTGTTGAATGGCACCTCTGGATGCCATCTAGTCTAACCTTTTCTTGAAGCTCATCTAGGTAGAGCAGCAGATTACTCATGAGTTTTGCTCATCAAATATCCAGATGAGTCTAGGCCATCTCCAAGTGCAGAGTCTTTATGACATCTTTGAACATATATTTGTCTGTTATTGCACTTACAAAAATATTGCTTACATGAAAATCTGCAGTTTATCTTCTTCTGGCTAATGTCTTTTTTTTTTAAATTTAATTTAATTTTATTATTATTATTATTATTATTTATTATGCATCTTCTATTAACATCTCATTATGCTTTGCCTCAGTAGTTGTAGGCAGCTAGTAGATGACTTCCTCTTCCAAAGGCTGAATAAATCTGACTGTTGGGAGGCTCTCCTCTTAAAACCTGTGTTTTAGTTTCCTTAGTGGCTGTACTTGTTTCTGGATGTCCATGACTACCTTGTATTGGGGAAGCTCACAGTTAAGCAAAATACTTAAATGCAGTGTCACAGGTGCTGAGGAGAGTGGAATAGCCACTTCCATTATCATGCTGGTTATGGCCTTGTTAATATAGCTGACAGTGCTTTCTGTGGTTCTGCAGCTGAATTCTGAACTACCATCCATACAGAATTACTAAAATAACCTACATATCTCTCTGACACATAATGAAAGGGAAACACTTCTGGAAACTGCCTGGAGCAAGACAATGGCTGATAGTTTACCAGGAGTGTGTTGGTACCATCCAGCTCTCTGCAGATGTTCTTGATGTAATATTAAAAAAAATAAAACAAAACAAACCAACCAAACAAACAAAAGCAAAAACCAAAACTGTTTTTCATGTAGAATAGAATAGAAGATAGATAATAAAATAATTTCAGTTGGAAGGGTCCTAACAAGACCATTGATTCTGACTGTCAGAATACTTTGGTGTGACCCAGGGTTAAAACATATCAATAACTGTATTATTCATGCCTCTTGAACACTGAGAGAAATGAGGCACCAACCATCCCTTTAGGGAGCCTGCTCCAGTGTTTTGTCACCCCCTTGTTAAACCTCTCTTAGCACAGCTTTGTGCTGCTCCAGCAAGTTCTGTTGTCAGTGACCACGAGCAGAGCCTGACTTCCCATCCTCAGGGAGCTACAGAGAGCAGTGTGGTCACCTCTTGGCCTCCTCTTCTCCGTACTGGACAGCCCAACTGTCCTCAACCCCTTCTCACAGGACTCATCTCCCAGCCCTTTTACCAGCTGTGTTGACCTCCTCTGGAATCTTGCAAGGACATTGACATCCTTTTTATGTTACAAAGCCCAGAACTGTACAAACTGTCATGGGCAAGTCTGCATCAGTACTAAATACAGTAGGAAAATCACATATTTATTTTAACCATTTGACAATGGTGTGTTTAATGCTAGAAAATGCAATTCCTTTTATAAAATATATTGCCAGGAAAAGCAGGTATTCTCAGACATATATTTGTCTGATATTCAATTTCCAAAACCTCAGTCCAAATTCTGGTTAGTCTTGTGGCCAATAGACAAGGAATACAGTAGTTATGTCCAATGTAGATGTGATTCTGATGGTTACAAACAAGAAGAGAATCAGTGAAGGCAAGTGCTAACATATTGTTATGCCATGAATGGAATCCCTCACATTAAGAAGTCTTTAAATTTAAAATATTTGTGTTCTGGATCTTTTCCTCAGATTCTGAGTATGTCTACAGAGTGTTTTAGTATTTTAAAGATCAGGTCAAGAGTTTTGAATTTGGATCTTTACATGTAAATATATCTATATATCTATATATTTATATATTTATATATAACATCACCTACTATATAATATCACCTTATGTTTTCTATTTTCCTTTTGAATGGAAAAACTAGCAATGCAATATATGTATAATCTCGGCTTTTGGGAAGAAAATTACTTGCATATATGATTCACAGGGAGACAGAATTCAGTTACATCAATTTATGAGAAATATTCACCTTCAAGAAGATCTCAAATTTCTTAATGCTTTTTTAACATCCCAATATGGAACACCCAACTTATTTTTAATAGAAAAATTCAGGATTTAAACTACAATATTGCTGCTAGGCATCACAATCATACATGTGTAAGAAAAAAATGTAAGCTGGTTGTTGACTTACGTTTATTCCTCTGTCAAAACAAAACAAAAGCAAAAAAAGCAACAGCAACATCAAAACAGAAACAAAAAAACACAGCCCAAAAAATCAAGCCCAGTAAAACAAATAATTTCTAAGGCTGGAATATATTTGGCTTCCTTTTAGTTATCAGCATATATATAGGATTTTTTTTCATTAATCTAGTTTAGTTTTTGTGTAAGCCTTTAAGGGAGTTAATATATAAATACATTAAAGTGCCAAATATAGAAAAAAAACCCATCTCCATCTGTTTAATAAAATGGGAAAAGAAGGTTTGAATATTATCTTTCACTTGCACTTTCAGTTCAGTGAAATTAGTGGATGACAGGTTTCATACCTTGCCAGTTTCACGGCAGGCATCCCGATTTCTACTTCATTCACAATGGGCCTAAGGGCAAGCCAATGTTTGCTGCAATTTTCTACAATAATAGCAAGACAATTTAGCAGTAATGGATAAGTAGGGAGAAAATTAAGCAGTTTTCTGAGATACAGAAATGAAGCCAGAAAATATTTGGCCTCATGTTAGACTTCAAATTCATAGTCAATTCATTAGTGTAATTTAGTCCTTGCATAAGGCATTGAGTGATAAATTTACCAAAACGTTTGAAATGCCGGCTATATGAATAACGCACAAATTGATGAGTAAAATTAAAAGACAAGGTAAAATAAATCCTTCATTTTCATCTTGTACATGAAGATTTATAAAGGTCCTTGCAAAAATGAGTATTTTCACTTACAATAAATGGGTAATATTAAATAAATATGTTACAATATTGAAGTTTGTGAACTAAACATTTTATTTAGTCACAGTGTTTACCAAGTCACAGGTAGTATGAATTTTAGTTTTGACTGGCTTATATAGGAATGGCTTATAGGTAGATTGTTGTCCTTTTTCAAATGAAGAACACACTTTGGGAAACTGGCAATATGACAGATTCTTTGTTGGCTCAGATGCAACTGTTTGAATTAAATCTTGAATAACTGGTTTGAACTGGTTTGTATCCTACATTCTATCCAAAACACAGACTCCAAAAAATCCATTTTGACCAATCAAACTAGCAGTGCCAAACCACCAAAGTCAGCTCCGCTAGTACTGTGAATTGAAAAGACAGATTAAAGGCCATCCAAATTACATAGATATATTGTCATTTAAAAATGCGTAAATCTTATCCATTGCAATTATAACAAATTCTGTAAGAAAATACTTTGAAATTTATCTTAAACAACTTACGTTCAGTAAATATGAATATTAGTTGCCTTATTTTGGACTTGTGCCTGTTTTGATTCTCAAGCTCTGAAGTACACGTAGCACGTGTACATGTCAGAGTACAACAGACACAACAATATTGACCAAATTGTCATGTATATTTTGGCTGAAGTAATTCAAAAGATTTTCATTCTGTACAGAGAATTACTGTAGTGGGATTTGCATTTGCATTCTTGAGTGTTTTAGTTTAGTAGATTTGGAAGCCAGACTACTGCAGAAAATTATGCAATATTATATATAAGAGGCACTGAATGGTATAAAGAGACCCTTCTCCATGAACACTTCTGAGGGCAATCAGTGACAGAAGTGAGAATCAGTAAATTTAAAATCCATACAACCCTCCCTGCCCAAGCAGAAAATAAAACAAAACAAAATGAACAAAAGAAGCCCAGAAGAATAAAGTAGTTGTACATTCATTAAATCTGAAGTTTTCTTGAGATATCTTAAGGCATGTCACTCAGTACGACTCTGTGTAAGAAGTGGATATATAAAAGACAGAGGATCCGAAAGTAACTTTTATCACAATTTTTTACTCTTATAGGGCCAATGAATTAAAAAGAAATTAATTATAAAATATCTTTAGCAGAATCTGAGCAACTTAGTTCTTCATGATACAAGAAAATTTACGAGAAAATGATTTGTACTTGATTAGAGTAGGAGTTTGGCTGATTTAAGGAGCTTGACCCCAGTTTGGAGGAGGATAACTGAGTTATACCCCTGTAATGATCTGTTCTCTAAGCAGGCAGAAAGAGCACAAAGGGAGACTGCTGGAGTAGTCAGAAACACCCTCCAAATTCTGCAGTTATCTTATGAATCAACTCTGCCACATTAGATTTGTGCACGATTTGTACTGCTGGCAGCCTGTGGATCCAGGAGATCCAAGGCAATAAAATATTTGGATCCAGAATCTTTCCCCAGACCTAGTCCTCTGTGTCTCTGGGATTTATGCATAACAAACGTAGCTGTGATTTTTATTATTATCATTTTGTGTGAAAATCTTCCTCACTGAATAACAGAACTAAATCCACACTGGAAGGACGAAAAATGTTACTGTCCAGTGGGGCTTTCAATCTCCAGTTTTAGACAGTCAAAATGATAGGCTTCAGTTACTGAGCTTCTCTGTGTAACACACATCAAGAAGAGAGAAGAATAAAGGTGGAAGATTGACTGAAGCTGAAGACAGGCAGAATGCCATGTGCAAAGTGTAAAAATAGGGAATTGATACGTCTATGCTTGTGATAACAGAATGTGTGAAGAAAATAGATAAAGCTATCTCTTTAGATAATGCTTCTAAACAAGCCAGACTGAATCACCCCAATTTTACCCAAATCACCCAAAATTTTAGCTTACCTCTCCCATTATTCCTTTGTCTTTCAGCCTGGTCCACTACTGAAGTATCACATCAGAAATGGCTCTCCTTGGCTGACTGTCCTCCTCTTCCTCTTCTTCCTAGTCCTTTCCCTCATATTGTTGTGTAAATATTAATTATCTCTTGGTAATAATAATTATATAGATATTTCATTATTTTTGGAATGATATTAGTCTTAAAATATTTGTAACACATTAATTTATTGTATGACTAGCTTACGTAGGGAGAATCTGTACGTTAAGATGATCTCATTTCACCTCTTCATTTCTTCATGTTCATGTATTCGAACACATTGTCTAGATAGGGTTAAAGCTCCCGTAAACTTGAAGAACAGTACCCTTAAATGTAAAAAACTGAAAAATTAATGTTTCACGTTGTCTACTAGCATGTATTTTTGAGAAGATTGTAATTGGTATGCGTGAAATTTATCTCTGGCATGGAGGTAGTTTGCATAGGTAGTACAAAGATACAAAAGTAATCATAAGCAATAGTAATAGTTAAGTGCTCTACTGGAATCAAACTGACTGTAAGAATTAAAATAATAAACTTATCTTTTTTTTTCTCATTGGTTAACCAGATATGCTCAAGCATAGATCTACCATTATGTAACTGTGGATGTGTTTTAACAACAGTAAAAATGCTGAGGGTTTCCAAATTTATCATATAGTAGCTGGAAATACCCATAAGTGTCAGATATTTTTTTAGGAAATTAATACTAATACTACTATTTGTAGTATGTATATGTAGTATGTAGATAAGGAATTGCTTTTGTAATCCTTGACTGTGCATGATGGTTACCTCATCATTTAATTACTCCTATCTTCTTTCTCTGAAATGACCAATCCACAAATATATTTTCAGTTCTGCTGCATGAGACCTTTTCCTTTTACAAATCATGACTGTTCATTGCTCATAGACAATACTGGTTGCTATACTACTCCTGAATTATATCACTTCTCTTCATCTGTGACGATAAGTATTTTAACAGGTTTCAGTCATCAGCTATAATATATAATGCAATGCATCTATTCCTTTCTGCAAACCACTCTTCAGGACTGAATTGCTTGAGATGAAAAGCATGGAAATTTCTTGGAAAGTAGGAGAGTAATGGATTTTGAGGGGAGTTAAAATTTTGGTAAGTTTACATTATCACATCAGTAAAAAAACATGGTATTTTAACTTAATAAAAGAAGAAATATTTATGCTTCATATGGCATGCATATACACAGCTTGCATGTTTAAGTGTTTATTTACATTACTCGGCCTAGGCTGATGGCTTTGGAGAAGCTTAGTAGAATAACTGTGCTTATCTAGCGTATCTCAAGATAACACTTGCATTCACAGAACAAGAATAATATTTCCTAACTCAGACCTGGGGGTTTGGAAGTATTTTGCTTAAGTTTCACTTAAATGTGTCAAATGCTACTTTCAAATGTGACCATAAATACTTTGCTAGATTGAGATTTTTTTCTCAGTGTCTGTGCTGGTGAACACAAACATTATTTAAAAATGTAAAGGAAAAATGTAAAATAAAATATTGACTATAATCAGAAGTTTTCAAAGCAAAATAAGTAACTTCTTCCATCCAACAGGGAGACTTCAACTGTGATTTTCAGATGTGAGTCTGTAGTGAATATGACCTCGTATTTCCTGTCCATACTTGGTCCTGAAAAATAAAATCTGGATTTTCAGGAAGACTGGGAGGGGAATGTTCCTCTTCTAGCCTTTGCTCTGCATGGATTAAGAGTGGTCTCTGATACGGGTTAATGGGCAACATAATGTCACTGACTCAGGAAATCTTGTCCTCTCATAGGTAAATTTTAATGAATCATTAAGTTAGATCTCCCAGATCTCATTTTTTTGTTTATGTGGCATTTACACAAAAGTTTTGTCCTCAGACCTTGCTCGCACGCATACAACAGAGTTCCTTCTTAGATATCACTGCATTTGGCAAGCTGCACATCTGAAGAAAACTGATGAAAGAAAAAGTACCCTTTTACAAACTGGGAGCTATTTTTGTGTATCAGCACTATTTCATATGGTATGAGGTTTTTCTACTTAAGTATTTATCCTAAAAATTGAATGGAAAGAGTTACCTCTATGTGGGAAAAATGGAAAAGTGCTGTTTTGCTTTATTTTGTTTTATCCTGCAGAATTGCAACACAGAACAAAAAGAAGTACTGACCATCACCAGGTCCATAGCATAAGAGAATGTATTTCCTGAAACAAATAAAGATTGGATTAAGGCATTAATCTGTTTGGCAGCCCTTCTATGGGCAAAACGGACATTTCCTCATATTGATTTTCAGACAGAGTTCCCCATTCACCACCATTTCGTTCCTGTAATAATTGGTATAAAATCAATATTTTTTATGTACCTCTCAGCCCACATCCCAAATGAACTTGTTTAAAAAGACAGACCCAGTAACCCAAAGGGTTGCTAAACCCTTGGAAGGCTATTACATGATCATGAATCAGAAAGATTTCATTGTCTGAAATCCAAAACTGGAATAAACTACCTCATAGCAAGAGTGAGGGAACAGTAAGTTTATTATAAAATCATTCTGGTTTTGATTCCATAATGGATTTTGATAGAAAACTAAATGAATCATCTTATCTTTTATTTGTGTGGAGAAGCTCAAAGCATCTGCTGAGCTTTCCCCAGGCATAACGTGTGTTCTGAATGGTTGAACACTTCTGGTCATTTTGCAGGCTAGCCTGCAGTTGCTATATTGCATACAAGATGTATTTGCTCAAGGGTTCCAGTTGTGCTAAATAAAATCGTTCTCTTTGGTTGGCAAATATTGACTCAAGATGTTATACTTTTATGTTTTTCAGAGACTCATAATGTTTGAGAGCTCAGCAAGCAAACAAGAACAGGTACAGGAAGTTATTGTGATGTTTTCAACTGATGTTTATTTTTCTGCTGCTTATGTATGGTCTCCATCGTAGGTAGCCTGTTACTAATGACCTTGTTATATAGTGCACCATAGCTGATAAGGCCACAGGCATTAAAAGAATACAAATACATTTCACATTTGCCCTAGAAAAGTTTATTTTAATTGTATTTTGAAATATACTGTACCCTCAAGGTATTCCCTCCTCTGCAATATGCTTTCAAGGAATAAAATCCCGTGGAGAATGGAATGTATAATGGAATGAGGTGTAATGGAGAGTCTTGTATTCAACTGGAGTTGTATCTGAGAGCATCCATTCAGCATAAATCTAAAAAATCCTAAGCTACAGAACAAAATTAAACAGAGGGTCAGAAAGACTAACTTTCCTTAATGTCTGATTTATTCATTTCTTTGATGAAGAGAAATAAGTAAATATTTAAGAATATACTAAAGTTTCCTAGATTTTGCTGACACTTTCTCCATTTTTACTCCTCTTTAAAAACCTCGGAGTAACAAGCACACAATTTTTGTTTTCTAATTGAAGAATATTTTGCTCTAAATGACTAGCTTCCAGATTGTTTTCTTTACCAGAGTTACATAAATCCAGAGGTAGCTTGACCATAATCTGGGGTCTTCATTTTCAGAAACCATTGTTGGAGCTAGCATTGTGCAGAAGTATGTAGAACTGTTTTAAAATATCATAGCTTTAAAAAAAAAAAAAAAAAAAAAAAGAGGAAATCTATCAAGAAATTTAGAAATTTCTGGGTATTTTACTATGGTAGATAGTTTAAGAAAAATCAGTCCATGACTTTATCTCTTCACTGTTTTTTTTAGTGAGTAAATGAAAGACCACTGACCTTGAGAGGGATGGCTAGAGATAGTAGAAGATGGAATGTTTTTAAAAAACTCATAGCCTTGCCTTGGAATAAGAATTGATGTCACTGAAGTAATTTTGCTTTTGTTTGTTTATATTATTTCAGCTTAACAGAGTTTATTTTATTTTATTTTACGCTGTATTTATTTTATTTCATTTTATGTTTTAATTATAGCTAATTACTGTGTGGAGTTAGGCTAAACTTCAGTCTGGCTTCCAATATTAGTGCTAACTTTTGCTTATTTCTATGCTGGAGCTAAAATCTCATCTTTTTGGAATGTCTAAGCTTATATTTTGGTACTAGTGAAGGTGACACAGAGATCTACCTGAAAACACCAATGAGAAAAATACTTTAGTTTCTTCGTAGACAGTTTTCTAGTTTCTAGAGACATAGTTGTCTGGATTATGCTTTGACATGAAAAGTGAACCATACAGGAAGTGCTGGCTCCTAGCTGAAAACGACTCCAGAAAAATGGTGGTTCTTTGTTCATGTATGTTGGTCATTTCGAAAGTAATGTCTCCTACAAATTTCCACAGAAACCACAACAGATACAAAAAGTGCAATAGCACCATTTGATAGAGCAAATTCTCACCTACAAAATACTGCTTTTCAATATTGTCACCACTGTTCCCAGTGATGAACAAGAACCTGCAGGCCACGCTTCTAAAAGTCTACACTAGCAAAGGTGACCCACTGTTTATGTCACCACAGCTGATATGCACCGCCCATCCTTCACTGTGCTCACATTCACTGCTTGGTCTTCATAAATCTTCACCAAACACCAATGAATGTCAGTGGGTGCCATTTTTTTCTGCATGGAGGAATTCAGTGACATGCCTTTGCTTCATACTCCCTTCCATTTCAGATGACATCTTGTCAAACTGCCCCTCTGCTGCCATCTGTCACACTGCAACAAAACGGAATAGAATATTGGTGGGAAGATTCAATCTCTATCACCATACAACCAAAAACTGCCTCTAATGTTGTGCACCAACATACATAAAAATACAGGAGGCCTTACTTTCTGTATTGCTTGTATTTGCTCTTCATAAATCCAGATAAGGAATTAAAATAGAATGATGTGCTAAGTGTGTATTCTTCAGTAAAGAGTGATATTTAATCAGTAGATATATGTTCTGATTTTTATGATATGGACAGTTGTATGTGCAGCATAGAAGAGAGTCAAATAAATCCCACCGTAATCTTGAGAAACTGAAGGAGGAAGTAGCTTAATTGCTGGGTTAAGTGTGTCTAGTTTTATCTTACCTGTTGAAAAGATGATGGAAAAGAACATCTTGCCAGTAGAAGGATTGGAAAGGAGAACTTCAGAGGGAAATAACCTGAGACTTGTTTCTAAGATGATTCCAAGTTATAATTCTAAAAGACCTCTCTGCAACTAATTTAGAATAATGAAGTGTATATGAGAATTAAATGTTAAAATTCCAGAGTCTGTGCACAAATTATCAATTAAAAAAAAACAACACAGTGTCTCAAAATATTTGATAAAGTTGGACCTGGAGAAGAAGTGTTGTTGTGCAACATACTGGTTTTTTGGAAGCTTTGCTAGTTTATCTGAGTTGTGAACATATATATATATATGTATATATGTATATATATATTTGTCAGTTAATAACATGCTTCTAAACCAAGCACAATATTTGTAGATATCTGATATATTCCATTTTTTTTTTTCAGCCTTCTTTAAATGGCAAGACTCATAATTCTGTTAGAAACAGCAGATTAGAAATGGCATTCCAAGATTCACATTTCCAATTACAGAATAATAAAAAAAAAATAGTTATTTGATGTACTCGTCAAGTAACTCTTTGGAATCATGGCACGTGAGTGTTTACTTTGTGACTACAGCAGATTATCTGGCTAAATCTATGTTTACTAGAAATTTCAGGAGAGTACATAATTGCCTAAAGTTCAGTGGTAAAGGTTAGGTCACTCAGACCTTGCTTTCTGGGAACATGCTAGTTTGATCAAAGAACTAGTTTTTTATTTTGGGGTTTCCATTTACTAAACTGGTAATTTCTGATTCTTTCTGATACGAAACAGAAGACTGAGCATAGGACTTTCCCCCCAAGTATAAAATTTTCAGATGCACTGCAAATGAAAGTGACATGACTTTCTGAGACAGTTAATGACAAATCTTTACAAACTACTACAATATAAAAATCTTTCAAAAAGTTGCATAATTCTGTGTTAACAGAGGTTTTTTTTCTGTTCGTCTTCCAGCAAATACTGTTGCTTACTGACACCCTAAAAGTATCTTAATATGTATTTCTAAAATTATGTATGTCATAATATAGTTAAACACGATTCCTTTTTAATATCTGTTTTATGCCCATACGCCTAAAGCAAAGATGAGTATTACTGGTTTTGTTCGGTCTGCAATGGATAAGTATTTACTTACAACTGAAAAACTTGCAGTTGTTCCTTTGAAGAACTCCTATTACCGTGTAAAAATGGTGTTCTCTGATAGAGTTAGGAAAGTGGTGGTGGCTGTTCTTGTCCCTCCTTGAGCAGGTGTTGAACATCCAGAGGTCCCTTCTGACCTCAGCTATTCTGTAGTTCTGTGATTATGTAGAGCATAATTTCAAGTTTCCTGCAGTGAGTGGTACGGTTTTTGTAAACAAGCAAGTATAAAACCACTTAAATTACAAATTCAGATAATTTTATGAAAATATGCATCAATAAAAAAATAGCAGGCAAGCCTCACAGAGGATCTTATCTACACTCTTCTCCCTGTTCTTGATGGTTATTTTCTATTAAGTAATATGGTATCTGTTAATATAACTAGACATGTAAGGTTAAGAATCATTTACATATGAAAGCTGCTTCAGATTTGTTCAACAAAAGATTAAATATAACAGTTGTGACAAGATGTTTACACTTCAGCAATACTTTGTAGATTCCCAGTATTTGGGCAGTTTTTTTTCATATTTTGCTGAAGGCTGAAGGATGCTAGAAAGTGAAAAATTGTTTCTGGAACTATGACAGAACACCTGACAGAGATGCTCTAACTCTGTGACTGGGAGTTGACACACAGTTGGCCTCAGCAGGATGCAAAATCAAGATGGACCTGTGGATTTGACTTACTGTGTTCTGTTCTACATACCTTAGCAAAGGAACCCCATAGCTGAAGAAACAGTATTTTGACTTTGTCTAAGTGTATTAGTGTTAGAAGGGGAATCAAATCCAGGTATCTGCTTCTCAGAAACCTTATGTATTTTCAGCTTTTATTGCAGCTGTTTGGTCCCCCATCTGGATTGAATTTTGGAATGGATAAGAGAGATAGTGTGTCAAACATTTAGAATTGATGCAAAAAAAAAGATTTGCTATTTGTTCTCTGCTGCCCAAGTGTATGGTAACTGCTGAGTCATGGCCTGAACCAGTGATTGAGTGCCTGGGGAAAGGACCTGGTCAGCCCTGGGAGCACAGGTGAAGGCAGTTCAGCTGTGTGACCAGAAGGGGTGGAGCCTGGCTGCACCTCTCTTAGACCTCATTTAAGGGCTGCTGCTGTGGAAGGATCTCTTTCTAGAGATTCCTCCTTGGTGAAGCGTTCCCCTCTGAACCTTGAATCTTCTGTTACAGGTGAGCATTCTTCTTCCCTTCCTTTGTAACACCTTTCTATCATGCCGATCCTTCTGTCATCATACCTTTGTTGTAACATCTTTCCCATTGTATTGATCTGACCAATTGTTACACCGTTAGTTGATTTGAAAAGAAACCATTTCCTGAAACTGTGCTTTTTATTGTTACATTTTATTATTATCTGAGGTTGTGAAGGTTATTACTGGATTGGATTGACGGAATGAGAGGAAAAATGCAGCTACTGTAAAAGCAAAGGGAAGTTTTTTGAGCTGATTGGGGTAAAAGGGTACTGGAAAAGAGGAAAATGAATTAAAGTAAATGCTGTAACATTTCATAGTAAACATAAACAATTCAACATCCATTTCCCAATGAAGTCACCGAATTTTTCTTGTCACGATGTTGATGTTAATAAAACAAAAGGGTCTCAGTTGAACAGGTAATTTTAGGATCTACATATTCCTATATGGTCCAGAATTCATCATTTGATGATACTGTTGAATTGGAAGTCTCTAAACTACTGCTGAAGGTAAGCATTTATTATTTACACATATACAAATGTCCTTTTATAAATATTTTTACTTTTTTTTTTTGTATTTTGTTTATTTTTGAAATCAAGCTTAAGTTTTATATCAATGAACCAAGAACTTTCTTTAGGGAAAATGAATTTTTACCTTTTTTTTTTTTTTCCTTCTCCCAGATGTGGAAGAGCTCAAGTTTTGTGCCTAACCATGGCACCCAAAGTAAGTTACTTTAACTGAGCTGACTGTTGGTCTTGCCAAATCATCTAACTGTAGGTAATAGGTCCATGCTCTTCCCTTGAGAATTGTTATTACTCTGAACAATATGCACCTCTCTTAGACATAACAAACTGCTCCACAGTAAGAAGTATGGAATCGGTCTACTCAGAAATAGATATGAGCTTTAAAGATAATGTAAATTATGCTTTCATATTGACAAAATACTCAAAAGCTTTTGTTTGTTCTTTCTTTTTTTCTAAAGATTTCCCAGACATAAATCAATAGGGCAGCATTTGAATCTGAAAAAATAAGAAACACTGCGTACAGTTTTCAGCACTTCATAACTACTCGTTATGTTTATTTCCCCGTTCTCTTTGTTAGTTGTTTCCTGTATCTGCTTTGAGCCAGCACATTTTTGGCTTTCAAGTTGAAGTGTGAGGCACTGCCAATCAGCAGGAAATATAATACAGATAAGATTCATATAAAGTCTTTTGAACTGTTCAAATCTCTGGATGGGAAATGGATGTTGAATTGTTTATGTTTGGCACAAGAAGAAAAAGTTCCATTTTTAAATTCAAAGCCTCCCTACCTTCGCAAAAGAAAACAAATCACATGGGTCATATAGAGTTCTACTTCTGTAAAATCCATCATAAGTCTGATAAAAGCTTTTGTAAGTCAGCAACTTTATCTATGGCTTGTTTGAAAGTCATTCTGCAGCTTAAAATGAGGTGGCCCTTTGCCCTGTGTCCTTTGGAAAAATAGTGTATCTGTAACATGCCCATGACACATTAAAAACAGTTTTATTAGTGTTTTAATCCTTTTAAAAGATACACAGGTTTTCTGCCTCACTTTATACTTCTTATGTTATTACTGAGCTTTTAATTTTTTGAGAATATATATCTAGAGCTTCTGTCTCCGCATTTTGTTTTGTTTGATTTACAGATGAGAATCTTCAAAGATAAATTCCCTGGAATTCTGCAGTTCTATAAATTCACAAGGTGCAGATACAGAGACATTCTGTCCCAGTTTTCTGAACACTAACAGTATTGAAACTCAAAGTTCTGATGTTCACATTAGTGATGAGTTTTTATATCAGTTCTTATATGTGTGCAGGATGTAGCACAGAGATTCTGGATGGCAGTAAATCTCAAAGATGAAGTTGAGAACAGCATCACCTTTGGAACAGTTAAGCATTGCTAATGAGTACTAATCATATGGCAAAATCAGAGAGTGAGAAACCGATTATGGCATAGCTGCAGGCTGTTTTATGGAACAAGTTATATTTCAAAGCCAGCAGAAGCAGTAATAGCTGAAAATGATGTTCAGGGCAGACTTGCCAACAAAAAACGCTTCAGCACTTAAAAATATTCTCCAGAATCTGCAGGAATGGAAACCCTTTTGGAGGCGATGCTTGACCTTGAAACTTCGTGACATTTTGGGTTTGGTGGGAACATCCCCTCACTGATGGATATGATTGAGTGGACACTGATTTAATGCAGGGAGAAAAAGGTACTGAAATGATAATCAGGAGTTATGCTGTATTGGCAGAAACATGATTCAAAGAGTAAGACTTAAGCTAATGTTTATGCTCTTATCTTCTTTTGATCAGTTAATGAAGGAATTTTGGTAAGATATGTACTTTTCAAAGTCTTCCCGAAGCAGAGATCATACAGCTACAGAAGACTGAGAAATATGAACACAATCTGGTTACATTTCCTCAAGGAGTTTTTAAACCACGGGTCTAAGTCTGGATGCATAATATTCACCATTTAGATTTAAAGGGAAGTCCCTTGAAAAAGATAGAATATTGTGAAATATTCCAGTGAAATATCTAGTGGACCTAGATGCTGTGAAAATTCATGTTTTAGTGATCTTCCTTTTTTATTTTTCTCTGTGGAAGGCAAGAGAAGTTGAGTAGTACATTCTTGAAAATACAAGTAATTTAACAGTATTAATGATATTTGACATTGGATTTGATACAGGGGGTGATATAGAAGATGCTTTACTGATGAAATTCTTGAGTTTACAAACACTGTTGTAATTTATTTATGAATAAGTAAAATAATGTTATTTAGCTCAGTATCAAAAAAACTTGCAGTACCCTCAAGATGAAATGAATAGTCTGAAGGTTGGGAGAATATGAAAGTACTTTTTAAACACAAATCTGATGTCACTTCAGTCTTTTTGAATCACATCATTTGGATCTGTAAAGATATCACTGAACAGAGAAAATGATTTCATCCTGCAGAAAAAACAAGGCCCACTCTGATATAAAATTCAGAGATGGAAAATCAGAAGTATTCAGGGAAGAATAGTAATTATTTGCTGTGTTTTATGAAAATAGGTAGTATTTCTCCAAGTGAAGAATGTGGAGGAGGGGGAATGAGATGAGGGAGTCAGACCTTTCTCACTATTGCCCAGTAACAGGGAAAGAGGCAGTGGATAGAAAGTGAAACACACAATTTTCCATCTGTACACAATAAACTGTTTTTTATGGTGAGGGTGATCAAATTTTGCCCAAAATAAACTGTGGAAAAGCAGTGAAAAAGCTGGGTTTACAAAGAATTAGGAATGTTTAAACAATTTTATATTGGGTAACACTGATCTTCTCTGAGGGCAATAGCTTTAGCAGTATATTCAAAA
Organism: Alectoris magna; assembly: GCA_030625065.1. NCBI lineage: Eukaryota > Metazoa > Chordata > Aves > Galliformes > Phasianidae > Alectoris > Alectoris magna. Next base: position 37,291,878 of record CM060564.1, read on the forward strand.
TTTTCTTGTTGGTTGGTGATTCATCTTACAGAAACGGGATCTTCTGAGTGATGCCACCAAGCCCATTCTGTTCTCCATTCTTGATCACCCCATATTAGCATAAAAGCAAGGGTAAGGAAGCTACAATGTTAAAAACATTGAAACAGAATTAATATCGTTATTTCTGAGTTCATTCTGGAGTTGCCCTCTCCTTACTGTCATTCTGGTTTTCCAGGAAGGCCTGGGCTAACAGAAAGATACTGAGTATACTTCTGTTTAGAGATTAATGTAATGGTGTGGTTTGGAATTAGCTTAATTGCACACTTGGCAATTAAGAAGTATCACATAATTAGTTCAAGAAGTTAACGATGGCTGATAATTTAATGTACTGGGAGTTGTCTGCTCTTAATACACTTGCATATATTTACCTCCAAATACTTTTGAAGATTTATTACTAAAACCCAACCACGGTGAAAAATGATAGGCTATCATATTAACTACTTTGTTAGATTCAGGCATTTAGAAAAAGCATCTTTCCCTGATGTCCCTTTATTCTCATCTACACTGTAGGCTGCAAAGATGAGAGGTACCCTCTTACCTGAGGCCAGACATGAGTTGCTTAGTGCCTTAAGGGGACACTGGCAGAGGTACCCACACATGGAGATCTGTCTGGATGTCTGCACAATGGGGTGTATTGAGGATGGAACAATACTGTGCAAAAGGAAGTCAAAAACAACTGCAAACACTTTTCCTGTTACGTTTCAAGGATTGATGCCTACCTCCTATGCTTCAATAGTGATACTAGATAAAGAAAGTATAATTTAAAACTACAGTAATTTGCTTTGAGAAGTTTTGATATTAAGACATGAAATTATAATATTTTACCATTACAAGTAGCATGTATGGTTGTCTTGTCACATCCATATTCATTTTTAAAGATTATATAACAGTGATTACATCTGATGTGGAGACTAACTACAGAGCAGGTACTGGGCAAGGGATCTGGAGTAAAAAAGGCCAACAGAAAAGCTCTTTTTAAAGGTTCTTTTTTGAAGCCAGCAACAGTGCTGCACTTGTGCTGGGGAGTTGCCAGCTTGTGGGAGGGCTCCTGAGTCAGCAGGGGTGGAGCTGGCATGTTAGCGGCAGCTTAAACACCCTATGAACATGTCATCACCTGCCATTAACGTTTGCACCTGACAATAAGCTTTAAGTAGCTTTGGGGAGGGCAGAAGGTAGCTTTTGCCACAGATCATCCCAGGTTAGTAACCACTGTTGCTTCCTACTGAGAACAGAGTGGTTCAGTGAGTGAGCACTGCCCATGCTGCCCATATGGTGGTACAGCTGTGGGCATGGGAGGTGGGTGAAGTAGTGAGGACTGTAAGTATTGTTCCTCTTTGGTCAGGAGACTGGCTTTCCTCTTGTGGCCTCTGCGACTGCAGGCCTAAACATGGTCTCCACCAGACAATGGGCTTATTCCAAGATGACTGTGGTGACCCAGATGGAGGGCCTACCCAGAAATGCGGCTGTTCAGGTCTTCGGCTGCAGGGAGTATCTGAGCCTGCTGCTCCCTGGGGAGGGTGGCAGGGATTCCACCTGTGTGAGGTGTGAGCAGGTGGATGAGCTGCTCAGCCTGGTGGTGGAGCTCAAGGAGAGGGTGAGGAGGCTAAGGACTGTCAGAGAATGTGAGAGGGATATTGACTGGTGGAGTGACTCTCTGGTGTGCTGAAGGGAAGGGGGCTGGGAGATACCCCCAAAAAAGTGGTGGACGACCTGCCCTGTCACAGGAGGACAGACCTGGCTGATGAGGAGGGTCAGAAGAGAGTCCCGGCTCTCATGGGTGCTTCCCCTGTTCCCACTAAGCAACAGGTTTCAGATGCTGGAAATTGAAGGGGAGGTGAGTGGTGAGATGATGGAGGAACTGCCTAAGAGGGAGCCTAAGGTGAGGTGGGCACCCCCATGCCTTGAGACTTCCCCTGCCAGGAAAGAAAGAAAGGTGATTATGGTGGGCAACTCTGGTCTCAGAGGAACTGAGGACCCCATATACAGACTGGACCTGAGCCATTGGGAAGTGTGCTGCCTTCCTGGGGCCAGGGTCAGGGACATAACCAGGAATCTCCTGAAGCTGGTTAGGCCCACTGATTATTTTCCATTACTCATAGTTCAGGTAGGCAGTGATGAAATTGCTCGGAGAAGCCTAAGAACTATGAAAAGAGATTTCTATGAAAAAATATTGTAGGGCTTTTAATTGAAGGAATGGGAGGTCAAGTGATTCTTTGTTCTATGCCTTCAGGGGAAGTGAGGGACGAGGAGCGGGTTTGGAAAGTACAAGCAATGAATAAATGGTTCAGAGGCTGGTGTCAAACCAGAAACTTTGGGTTCATTGATTATGGGGCTGTTTACTTAGCCCCTGGCCTGCTGTCCATCCATGGAACCCACCTATCTCAAAGGGGGGCAATGAATCCTAGCTCAGGATCTCAGGGGCTTATTGAAAGAGCTTTAAACTAGCTACAATGGGAGAAGGGGACGAAACAGGGCTCACCAGAGATGAGCCTAGGGTGCTTGAGTGGTTAAGCTGGGGGAAATGGCTCGGCTGAAGTGTGTCTACACCAATGCACGCAGCATGAACAACAAGCGGGAGGAGCTGGAAGCCATTGTGCTTCAGGAGAACTATGACCTAGTTGCTATTACGGATACAGGGTGGGACCACTCCCATGACTGGACTGCTGTGATGGATGGTTACAAGCTCTTCAGAAGGGATAGATGAGGAAGGAAGGGTGGTGGTGTGGCCCTTTATATTAAAGACTGTTTTGATGTTGAAGAGCTTGGGGTTGGGAATGATAAAATTGAATGTCTGTGGGTAAGGATCAGGGGAAGGCCTGTAGGGGCGACATGTTGGTGGGGGTCTGTTGTAGACTACCTAATCAGGATGAAGAGATGGATGAGGCATTCTATGAACAGCTTGAGGAAGCTGCACAATCACCAGCACTCATTCTCACGGGAGACTTCAACTTCCCTGATATATGTTGGGAATATAATACAGTGCAGAGGAAGCAGTCCAAGAGGTTTCTAGAGTATATGGATGATTGCTTCCTTACGCAGCTGGTACGAGAGCCTACCAGGGGTGGTACCCTGCAAGACCTGCTCTTCACTAACAGTGAAGGACTGGCGGGTAATGTGAAGGATGGGGACTGTCTTGGGCAGTCAACCTTGAAATTGTAGAATTCTGTGTTCTTGGAGATGTCAGAAGGGTGACTAGCAAAACTGCTATCTTAAACTTCCAGAGGGCGGACTTTGACCTTTTCAAAACACTTGCTGCAGGAGTCCCTTGGGAGTCTCTCCTTAAGGGTAAAGGGGTCCAGGAAGCCTGGATGCTCCTCAAAATGAAAATCTTAAAGGCACAAGAACCGTCCCTGAATGCCGTAAGGTGAGCCGTAGGGGAAGAAAACTGGTGTGGATGAACCGGGGACTACTGTTGAGACACCATAAGAAAAAGAGAGTCTGTGTTCTCTGGAAGAAGGGACAGGCTACTTGGGGAGATTACAGGGAAGTTGCTAAGCTTTGCAGGGAGAAAGTTAGGAAGGCAAAAGTCCATCTTGAACTCAGATTGGCCACTACAGTAAAAGAGAATAAGAAATCCTTTTATGAATATATCAATGGTAAGAGAAGAACCAAGGAAAATTTCCATCCTTTACTTGATGCAGTGGTAAATGTGACCACTGAGGATAAGGAGAAGGCTGAGGTCCTCAAAACCTTCTTAACATCTGCCTTCAATAGGCAGATCAGTTATCCTCAGGGCATTTTACACCCTGATCTGGAAGTCTGGGGTGGAATGCAGAATACACCCCGGGTGATTCAGGTGGAGACAGTTAGAAAGATCCTCCTCCATGTGGACTGTCACAAGTCCATGAGACTGGACAGGCTCCACTCTCAGGTGCTGAGGGAGCTGGCGGGAGTGATTGCTGAGCTGCTCTCTGACATCTATCAGTGCTCCTGGTTATCTGGAGAGGTCCCAGAGGATTGGAGGCTTGCCGTAAGGAGGATCCAGGGAATGACTGGCCTGTCAGCCTGACCTCAGTACCAGGGAAAGTTATGGAACAAATCATCTTGGGTGAGATCACACGACATGTGCATGTTCAGGGGATCAGGCCAAACCAGCATGGGTTCATGAAAGGCAGGTCGCACTTGACCAACCTCGTCTCCTTCTACAACTGGGTGACCAAACTGGTAGATGAGGGAAAGGCTGTTGATGTAGTCTACGTAGACTTCAGCAAAGCCTTTGACACAATCGCTTACAGTATTCTCCTGGGGAAATTGTCTGCTCATGGCCTGGACAGGTATACCCTTCTTTGGGTAAGGAACTGGATAAAATGCTCTGCCCAATGGATAGTGGTTAATGGAGTTAAGTCCAGCTGGTGACCAGTTACAAGTGGTGTCCCTCAGGGGTTGGTACCGGGGCCCATCTTGTTTAATGTTTTTATTGATGACCTAGATGAGGGGATTGCGTGTACCCTCAGTAAGTTTGCAGATGACACCAAGCTGGGAGGTGGTATCAAGCTGCCTGAGGATGGGGAGGCCCTTCAGAGGGATCTAGATAAACCGGATTGGTGGGCTGAGGTGAATGGCATGAAATTCAACAAGGCCATGTGCCGGGTCCTGCACTTTGGCCACAATAACCCCATGCAGTGCTACAGGCTTGGGGCAGAGTTGCCATTTCATCTTCATGGATGACCATGAAGATGAAAGGGATCTGGGGGTGTTGGTGGGCAGAACATGAGCCGACAGTGTGCACAGGAGGCCAAGAGGGCCAACAGCATCCTGGCCTGTATTAGAAATGGTGTGGGCAGCATGAGCAGAGAGGTGAACATTCCCCTGTACTCAGCACTGGTGAGGCTGCACCTTGAGTATTGTGTTCAGTTTTGGGCTCCTCATTACAAGAAAGACATTGAGGCCCTGGAATGTGCCCAGAGAAGGGCAACGAAACTGGTGAGGGATCTGGAGCACAAGTCTTATGAGGAGCAGCTGAGGGAGCTGGGATTGTTTAGTCTGGAGAAGAGGAGGCTCAGGGCCTCCTCATTGCACTCTACAACTTCCTGAAGGGAAGTTGTGATGAGGAGGGAGTTGTCCTCTTCTCCCAGGCAACAAACAGGACCCGAGGAAATGGCCACAAGTTGTACCAGAGGAGGTTTATATTAGACATGAAAAAAACCTTTTTCTCTCAGAGAGTGGTCAGGCACTGGAATGGCCTGCCCGGGGAGGTGGTGGAGTCACCATCCCTGGCAGTGTTCAAGAAGAGTCTGGATGATGAGCTACGAAATCTGATTTAGTGGCTTGTGGTAGCAACGGTAATGGGAGGACAGTTGGACTAGATGATCTTGTAGGTCCTTTCCAACCTTGTGATTCTGTGATTCAAGGAGTGTGTGCGTCTGTGTGATTGAAACATTAACAATACAGCTTTTAAGCTTTGCTGACCTTGCTTTGAAACTGTTAAGAGTGTGTTTAAATTCCAGGTTGATTTAAATAGCACCAGAGTTTTGGAAAAAGAATTGAGTTCCATGAGATTTTCTTTATCTGTGTTTCCCATCTGGCTTGCTGCTACAAGCATTTAATCCTGTGTTTGCTGCCAGTGTTTCCCAGAAAGCCTTATAATTGCTTGGAATTTGTATGAACAGTTCCAGTCTGGTGCACAATTAGGGATGCACTATAAAATTTTCATTGCCCAATTTAGTTGAAATTGTAAGATGGATGGGGAACAATAATGTCCATGGTTGTACTATATAAGAATGACTGCTGGAAATTTGCAAGAGGGAAAATTTAATGATAACTATTTCTTTTTCTTTTACTCCAGAGAGGAGGGAAGAGGGAAATACAGCAATAGAATTAAAAAAAAAAAACAAAACAAAAAAGAACCAACAAAAAACCACCTTGATATTCTATGATTCTTTCCTTCTTTTGCCTGTAGTTGTATATCTCAAACTGAAACCCCCTGATTCAGAATGTATTTATGTGCCTCTTTAAGAGGTTAATATGTTTCTATTGGAGGATAAACAAACAATACTTGTGTTTTCCCTCATCCAGGAAAATAAATGTAAATGTTATTTATTTTTATATAAACAAATGTTTGCTTTCTTGTTTTGTTGACTTGCATGCTTGCTATGATTCAGGGAGGCATATGTCCAGTAATGACTGTCAGCTGGCATCAATGCATCATGAAAAAAACTGGCAGCTTATTCTGTAGTAAAAAATCCCTTACCCTGCAATACTCAGGTTGGAGGTGCTGCTGAAAAGAAATTAATCTTTATAACTTGTAGCAGTGAGACCTGAAACTCCTGACTTTTTTCATGTTTGTCCAACTGCTATGATTTCAGAAACTTGTCATGTCTTTAGCCACATTTGCTGTAAGGTCAGAAGAAGCTGTAAAAAGAAGTGTTGTACAGCTTTGAGAGTTCTGACTGTAACAATGAACACGCTTGTCTCAAACAGTTATGAAAAGGAAAGCCTGTATAGTTGTACAGTGCTGGGCTCAGTGGTATGTGACATAGTTGAGGCACTGGGAGCCTTGTTATTGTGGCTATTCACATCAACTAGTTTGCTTCATTATGAAGCAGGTTGAATAACCCTGTTTTAGTTCTCTGCTTTGACCACAAGGATATTTTTAGGAATATTTTCTTTTGTTTCTGATCATATTGCTCTCTTCCTGCTGTTATCTGGCTTCTACTGGTAGTTAGCAATCATGGGAAAGCTGTTATGGATTTATGTGTAGGCTTCCATGCTGCTGAGCCTGAGGAATTAGAGAAGTTAAACTTATTACTGTATTCCCTTTATGCTCAAAGTCCTACCACCCATGCTCACTGTAAGAACAAGAAGAAATATAATCTATTTTTTCTGGAACCACTCAAACATCTGACAGATTTAAAATGAAGTTTAAGGACAGAAATTTGATCTGTGACTCAGGTAAAATAAATAAATAAATAAAAATCTGTATCTTAGTGCTGTGTTGAACTAACAAATAGACTTGACAGCCTTCCTACACCTTATGTTCTTATTAGGCATTACGGGCTTACTACTTTTCCATGAAGCGACACGTCAGTGTTTGGGGCAAAATACTGATATGGCAGACATTACAGAAGTTGCTCGTGTGCTGATCTGTAGTAGTGAAGATCTGTGTTTCCTGCAATCAACTGTATATTCCACATTTAGTTGGGTGCCAAATTAACTGATTTTGTATGCTTTTTTTTTTTTTAATAAAAAATTACCTGTTTTTTGGTTTGTTTTTTTTTTTTACAGTCACCAAAAGCTGGAATATGTAACCTGACATGTATGGAATATATCGTGATGATAGTGGTGTCTCACAAAGTAAATAATAACATTAGCAAATTTCTACCTTCTGTATTGTATATTGATGATTTTGAAAATCTCTATTAAATAAAAAGTTTCCATCAGAAGAGTGAAAAATGAACCCATTTCTCTTCTGGGCATAAACACTTTCAGTATTCTGAATAACTACCTCATAATCATACTCAGTTTGGTGGAATAGGAAGGCATGTGAAGACAAACAAATTAGTGCACTGCAATGGGCTTAATGGAGAGAAAACGCAGAAGACAATATTCAGTACTTATTCACATTATAGTTTCTCTTTAGTCTATATGAATTCTTTTACATGCTTTGGTGTAAGAGCAATGATATTATAGGCCTGGGTGGATCCCTGCACTTCACTTGCCTGTTTTAAGGAGTGATAATTAGCAATTTCAGAGTAAGAAGTCCTAGGCTGTTCTTGTGATGCTGTGGTGAATTCTTCAGGTAAAAATGAAATGGGGACGTGGGGCAGACTTGGTCATAAGTGGTTTTTATTTGCCTTTGTATATAGCTTCTACCCCTGGGTGAACCAGAACACCATGGGTGGGGTGTACTGAAACTGATGTGTTGTATTCAGGACATATTAAGGAAACAGGAATTCTATAAAGTGTGTTTATGTCAGTAAACTCGATCATATTTTCCCTCTCTCCTGTGGATGGAAGAGAATGCAACATAATTGAAGTACTGGAACACTGAAGTATCATGTAGATGGATTACCTTAACAGTTTACAATTTTTACAGGTCATATACAAAGGAACCAGACCACTTGAACCACTTGTGAAGAAAAGTTTTGCACCTGCCAAAGTTTTTTACTAAAAAAAAAGTGTTGCCAATGAAAGGGTATAAAGAAAGCAAGCAGTTTAGTGATTAGGAGTTACATGAGAGACCAGAAAGGACTCTTCATTCCTGTACAAAAAACTCAATAAATTCATCCAGATATTGAAAAACAATGCAGAGGAATTGTTTGATTTTTGACATTTTTTTGCTGGTTTTTCTACAAGCTCATATTTGCATTCAATTTCAGTAAAACTTTGAAAGCTAATGAAGTCATCATTGCAGTTCAGTACAATCATTAAGGATTAGACATCACAGGTTAGAAAAAACTTACAGCGTTTTATGGCTCAATGTAGACTTTTCAAAATTTAATTGAAGAGCAGTTTAACTAAATGGAAAGCATGCACTTAATAGTATCTCTGTAAAGATATATAATTTCATTTTTGGAGGAAAATAAAAAAAAGTGGAAACTTGGTAGGCTTGGAATCTTTTGGCCTGAAAAATGAACTGGCTTGTGGATTTGAATCTTTCTTTCTGTGTAATCAGGACTTATGTATGATATTTAGTCATTTAACTAATAAGCATAGTTCCATAAAAATTATATCTGCTTCTAAACGTAATAGTTATTATTTGGTTTGGAAACAAAGTTATGTTGGTGATTTCTGCAATGTTTTCCAGGGGACATATAGATATAATATTGATGTTATTAAGTTATGCAAAAGCCCTCAACATCTTTGTGCTTTTGTATAGCTTAATGTTTGCTTTTTCTCTTCAACTCTTCACTGTGATTGTGATCTCCACGGGACGTATACGGTGGCATTGCTGTGGCATGTTCTTTCCTATGCTAGACTCTTCTTCCTGGCCTGATCTGAAGTAGCATATAGGCTCACAAACACTCAGAGATAAGATGCTATTACTTGTCCAGTAGGAGAATGTTAGTCTCTGTACTCAGAAAAGTCCTCCTAGATCGTCATCATCTCAGCCTTAGAATCCCTGTAGTGCACTTTTTTTCTCAGGATTCCTGCATGCCATTGAGAGTGAGCAGGAGATACTTTCACGTCATCAGTGTCTCTGAGATCCCTACGAAGTGAAGAGTGGGAGATGTAGTTGATACCAAGACACTGACAATCCTACCAGCTGTGAAGGAAGGTAGAAACTTCCAAATTGTAATGGGGGAAAACCCTCCCCTTTGACTTCAAAGCTGTGTGATATAAACAGCGCTGATATTCAGCTATCTCAAAAGAGGGTCTTTCACAGCTTCTCACAGATCTTGTTCACTCCTTTCAACATCAAGTCACCAACATCTGCAGGGCTATATGACTTTGAGGAAAATGAAGAAAAAAAGAAATATGTAAATGTTTTAAACAAATATGGCCACAGGCGACCAACTGAGGTTTGCTGATGCAGGTTGTTTAATAACCATTGAGTACTGTGACAGTTGCTTTCACTAAAGGTTATTTCAGAAGACTTTAATAGAATGACAGGGAAAATTTTACTGGATGACATATGGTGTGCAGCAACCTATGAATGTGGCTTGCTTTTTCACTGTGAAAAAAAAAAAAATTGTCATGGTAACTTGTTAATTAGTTTCTGGGATTGGGAGAAGTTTGGACAGCCAAAAAAAAACCCTAAGTAGTGTTATCTGATTTATACCATAAATTTAAAAATAATGCCAGACCTAAATTTGAGCATGTTTAGAAACTATTTAATTTTATCTCAAAAGATTCCAAGTCATGTTGACTTTCCCTAGTTAGCTGTTTCTGTTTTCACTTTCTCTCACAGTTAGAACATTATGTATTATTTCTAAATTGAATTTATCTAACTTCCCTATCCAACTGTTGATTATTATTATGTCATTGGCAGTAAGGTTAAAAAGCTTCCCAGCATCATCTTTTCATTTTGTGATTTCCTGCTCAGTCTTCAAGTTGCTTCTCAGTCCATATTATCGGAGATGAATGAAGGAGATATTCTAAGTCTCACATTATAACACTTGTTTTATTTTAGTCCTTCTCTGAACTCCCTAATTTGTTGACAATATTTCTTGCACTGTGAATGACATAAAAATGATCAAGAAATGACCAAACAGTTGAACTTGTCCCAGAAATGCAATTGCAGTCATGTTGTTAATCCTATGTGTGAATTACTCCTTTGAAAAGTGAGATTATAGTAACTACCAAAGAAGGGTGAAAGAATGCTAGATGACAGTGAGCATCCAGCAGGAAAGTGTCCATCCCCATTTATTGTGTACCCACAACTTCTATATCTGAACTTCAAATGAGGACTGTGCATGTTTAAAGTGTTGTTGTTTGCTGTTGTTACACTTCTTTTGTTCTTTTTTTCTTCCTTGTGCTTAGAAAGTAAATCATTCTTCATAAAAGTGAAAAAAATTGTCCCCCCTTCATAGACCCAGAATTTGTGAAAAAAATTTTACATGTTTTACCAAAGACATATTCAAGAACAACTACATTTGTGTCTCTTTGGCCTTCTGGAAGTATAAGAACAAGTCAGATATCAGAGAAGATAAAACTCTTGGCAGTGTGTTGCAGAAAATGCAGAGGATCTATTCTGGGTTATCTAATTTTGTATGGCCTCCTAGATGTAACAGAGGATGGCTGTCAAACCAGTGCTAAGAGTGAGTGAGTGGTGATGCCTCCGTCTCTTGTCTTTCCCTGGCATTGGCCTCAGCTCAGGGCAGAACTTCAGCTTAGGAGGAGGGATGAGTGAAGAGTGGCTATTTAAACTGTGACATGATCTTTGATGGCTTATGTAACTATAGAAACCCATCTAAGTTGGAAGAGAGGATGGCAGCTTTAAACATGCATCAGTGGTTGTTAATTCAGGGGTGCTGGAATTGAATAGAATTGTTGATTTTGCTGCTGTAACAGAGTGCAAGCAAACTTGTTTTCATCTGTTTGGGCATTGTTAGAGGATCTATTCCTGGGTGTTTAAAACTGGAGCTAGTATTTTGCATGTGCAGAGGTTCAGAATTGCCAGCTACCCCAGTAATGCTATGCTGTAAATACATAAAATGTTGAATGCTGAATGCTGCAGCTATTAAAGGCTTATTAAGTGTAGTTAGCATCTTGCAAAATTTATTAAGTACACAAAATAAGTAATATATATAGAAAAAATATTGATGTGCTTGCCTTAATGTTGATTTACTTAATGTTGATTGATGTGTTACACTATGGACACCATTGCATTATTTTAAATTATGACAGCATAGCACCATCTAAACACTGCATTTATGCTGGACCAAGGGGGCAGTAAAATAGCAATTTCTTAAGACATAAATAAGTTTCAGCAAATTTTATAACTGCAAATTCTTAATCATTTTAGAATGAGAATTATAGATGGAAGTAATTTTCTCCCATTATTTTTATGCTGAAAACAGTCAAACAGAAAGAACAAACAAACAAACAAAAAAAAAACACCAAAGCAACCAGCAACAAACAAATAAACAATCAACTTATCACCAGTCGCTTATTGTATGGTATTTCTTTTTCCCTTTGGCTAATAAAAATCAAGAATACAAATAAATTTACAGTCAGGCAAAATTTATGTTATTTTATATGTAAACTCCTTAACGTGTAGGAGGAAAATCAAAAAGATTAAGGAGAATTAGAGGTCAGTATTATTTAACCCACTTAAAATTAGCTTGATCCTGTGGAGAAATGCTGATGACAAGCATCAAATCAACTTAGGCATTTCTTTTGATGTTGAAGCCTCCTTATGGGGTTTTAGGATAAAGGCAAATTCACTGGCTTACTACTTTAATGTAATCCTGATCTAGTCATACTTGAACTTGTTATGAGAAAATGTAATCATGAATTTAAAGCAAAAGCCTTATTCTGAAATTAGTGGATACTTGAAGTAAAGTGCACTGAATTAATATTTCATTGTTGTCATGCCATCCACATTCCGCTTAGACCTGGGTACATACAACAACCCATACGGAAATTAGGATTTACTGAAGCGCATAGAACACTCTGCCTATACAATTTCAGTATGAAATAGGGTTTAAAATGATTTTAGGCCACAAGAACAGGTTTGCCCTTAAGGAATCATGGTTGATATAACAGCAAGGATTAGGACTACACAGCTACATTTTTTTTTCCTCAATATTGTGCTCTCAGTAGGAGCTCAAGAATGGAAATAGTTATTAACGATGAAAGTGCTGTTGCCAGTTCAGTTTCTTCTAGTTCCCCAAACAGCCATAGACTATCCACTCCACGGTGCGTTTAGTAATGAAGTATGCTGCTGTACTATTCTTGTGCAAAGTAAGCCTTAGCAACACTCTCTATTGCATCTTTTGTCTAAAGTCATGCTTATTGTTAGACTGGTTGCTTTTTTTCCCTTCTCTTAAATCCTCCGCATCAAATTATTTCAGTAAGATGGCAAAAACAAAGTGCAGGGGAAGGAAAGAGTGAACATAAAAGTTAAAATTTGAAGCTTATGTTCGGACCCAATATAGATATTTTGCTACATACTTGTGTTAGCTGTAGTATAAAAGACTAAGTGAAAAGTAGTTAGCTGAAAAGTATTCCTGTAGTATGGTAGTATCCTCCTGTGATTGGGGCTCTTCCATACCTGTTCTGTTCTCCCTTAGCTATGACACTTCTCTTTTGCATCAATGTTCCATCTTTGCATTTTCCAACTGCAAACACTGTATTTGGGAGGTCACTGAAATTACATGACTGTGTAGAGAGCGGCAACCCTGTCCATGGTAGGAGGGTGGAACTAGACGGTCTTCAAGGCCCCTTCCAATCCAAGCCATTCTATAACGATCAGCTCCCTTGGTAATACACACAATGTCACGAGATAGTATAAATAAGTATCCTTATCAATATGAGGCTCATTTTTTTGATTAATAAATATTTTATTAATCATTAGATGTCTTACTTCAAGGTAAATGTGTCCTTATGGTGTTAGAATATAAATAAATAAATAAATAAAATTGCAGATGTTTTTCGATTTTTGTTGCTTCCCTATAAACATTTTTGAGAGTCAGGTGTCCAGTCTGCTTGTTTTCTTAACCTTCTCTTTCCCTACATTCACCTGAAACTGCCACCGTCTACGTATGTTATGTGTACAGGTGTACAGTGCTGTATCTTTTAAGACAAAAGAGTGGAGACATGCGCTTTTCAAGCTTCAGTCTTTAGGGTACATTGTACCAATAATGAAGAGAATGTCTTTTCTGTAGTTTAAGAAACACCAAAATGAATCATGTTTGCTACTTAAAGGAAGATTGTAAAGTTAGGTCAACTTATCTTTCTCATATGATCATGTATCATAATTAGATGTCCTTTTCTCTCTTCCTCACTAAGTCTGTGCCTTCCTTGAATTCTCAGTTTTGTAATTTACTCTAAGTATGAAGAGAGGAAATGAAAATTAAGAAATACTGGTATGGTCAAATGAATAATTCTCTCTCTCTAATTTCCTTCAAATTTAAGGATACTGTAATTCATTCTTATCCAACACTTAGCAAAAAGCAGCTCCTATTTAATCTTTGTAATCCTGGCTTTGAAGCTGCTGCTGCTTTGTAATTTTCTATATGAGTGGCAATCACAGCAGTGGCTTTGATTAAATGATTACCCATAGGCCTGCTCTCAAATAAAAAGACAGATGTACTCCGCTGAGGTGCAAGTAAATGCTGTGAACTCGTTAACTTTCTCCAGTATGAGTGAGTTCCAAATATTATTATGTATTATTATTATGAATTACTTGTGACACATAACATAATATATCATTTTCTTTGAGTAGATTTCTTTGAATGGAGGAAGATATTAAAAAAAAAAAAAAGACAAAGGTTATGTCTCCGTAGTGCTTGTTGTAAGTGTGTGTATATAGATGGAAAGCTAGTGCCTGTGTCAGCAAGTGCTGCCTCAGAAAGATCTTGAAGAGTCTGAAGATCATTCTGCCTCTCTCTGTTGATCTTTAAAGTGTTTATTTCCTCTTTGACATTTTTTTCCAGAACAGTGTGAATCATGTCAAATCTTCTTCTAATAAAAGGTTGACAGCCTGTTCTCTGAAGGGAAATTCTACAAGATATCAGCATAGGTCTATTTTACACAATGCTTGCTCTAAAGTTTTCTCCATTCATCTGTAAGTGATTTTGTGAGCTGATGGTTTGTATTCAGTGGTACCCACAAAAATAGGAGCATAAGGTGAAACATTTGTTGCTACAGGAAAATTAGTCTAAACATTTAATTGACTCACAGATGTCATGCCCTGTGCTCTTGCTTACTGTTTCCTATAGAACTTTTTTTTTTTTTTTTTTAATCCACACTTGAATACAATAGTTCTTGTTTATGTGTTCCTCTTTGTGGAAAGAAACAAAGGTTTCCAACAGCAGTTTCCAACAGCAGTATCTAATAGCTGGTGGTCCTGACATAACCGTGCATTCTCTCCTGGATTTGTGCTATCTGGGAACATTTCAGTTTCATCGTAATGTGTAATTAATCATATAGACCAGAATCTGCGTCTGGATCTGTGTGGACTATTCATACTGTAGAGAGAAAACAGAAACTAATTCCACCTGTGTTATTCAGTAGACTCTCCTTCTTTGTCTATAGAAAGCAGTAGTCATTTCTCATCAATTGTATGGAGATTGTATGTATTTCTCCAACTGGTTGTAATACATAAAGGCAGAACTGTGCATTCTGCAGACTCCCTTGCAGCCTTTGCTTTTGCTTGTCCCTTCTGGCTCCTTGGTGTTGTGTAGAAATCCACCAGCCTTTTGTTAAAGCCGTGAATTTACAAATGGGAGAAAGCAAAAAAGCAGAGAGATGGTGAGAGTGAAGGTAGTAAAGGAAAAGGTCAAAGGAGGGAAAGACGACAGGAAAATGAGAGAGAACTTGGGGGGGGGGAGGGGGGGGGGGGAGGAAAAAATACAAGAAAGTAATAGAGAGGAAAAAAAAGATACTGAAAGATACTTCATCATTGCCAACGTTATCAATATTAAAGTAATCTTTACATTATGGTAATAGTCACAATCCTGGTTGTGCTGTGTATTTTCCATACAAGTACCATCCCATTGTTTATGCAGACTGACATCCCACTTACCCTTGTTGCCTCCTCAGACCTTTCATTTTTTCTTTCCTCTTTCAGTCCTTTTCTTCTCTCATGACACAGTCAGAAAAAAATTCCTCATTTCACCCATGGCTCACAGCACTAACACTGTATTGTCTTTGAAATACTGGCAGGTATGTTATTTGGGAACAAGAGAACAAGTGATGAAAGGAAAAAAAGGGTTCTGAGGACATGCAACAAAGAAGAAGCTACAGACTGAAAGGTGAAGAGGTTACTCCTCATCAACCTCACTACTAGACTCACTGGCATAACTGTGAAATCACTCCTTCTTCTCACTGTTATCAGTGTGGTACATTTAAAATAATTGTTCTTTTAATATCTGTGTCATTTTACCAGAGTAAAACTAAGGAGAAGTTTGTATATGTAATCCAACAGATGTCGGGTAATAGTGTCCTTCACATGTGGTTATGGGCAGTGATTTCTAACCAAGCCTAACCGCGATGAAAACATTTTTTACATAACTTAGCTTTTACTATTTTGCTTGAAAGTAAGCCTAGTGAAGAATGATTGGAAAATGCACTCCTGCATACTTGTGAAAATAGCCTAAAGCCTGTGCTTTAAACCAATATTGTGCATACAACATAGTGTGGTTTTACTTAAAATGCATGTCAGTGTCTATCTCACTGATGATTTATCACTTTTGAAATTATGAAAGACAGCACCCTACAGTGGGCATTTGTCAAGGTCACTTGGTGTACTGTTCTTTAGGATAGTCTGCAAAATATTAAGCTAACAAGATACAGGGAATATGACCAAAGCTCACTGATGTTTATGAAAACTAACCTAGTCCCAGCGGACTGGGACAATGAAACACATTAGATTTCAGCTACCGCCTTCTTGATAATTAAGTCTTTTCACAAAATCTGTGCCTTGGTTCTATTTTCTTATCCACCATAGGAACATTCACTCATTATGTGCCACTTGTAGTGTGTCCTCTGTGCAGAAACATGTCATCAGGACCTGCTTACTGCTTACCTGCTTACTGAGATGGTATCATTGTTAAATGAGCATGTTGTTATTTGAAAGAGAAAGAAACAAGAAATGCATTAAACTTTCTCAGAATTTTATGCGTATGATAGTGGAGAGTTTCTTGTTTATCTTGCATGCAGGCACTTATGTATGACTTTCCGGACTTCCTGCATGTGTTGGTAAGTTAGTCCTGCTGTGGGGAAAAAGGACCAAAAAGTGTCTGGGGATCCAGTATAGATAACCTGAGTGGAAAATGGGTGCATCCATAGTAGAATTTTTGAAACCTCAATTCAGTTAGAGACAGTTACACTTCTTTTTTACATGATCAGCTACTATTCATTTCCTCTTCTAACTTAACAGACATTTAATCTATTATATTATCAGTTTAAAAAGATGTTCATATTTTGGGAGCTTGCTAACCCTGTGCCAACACTGAATTCATTTGGACTGGAGTGAGGGTACAAATGTGCTTATACCTGACCTGTAGCACGTGTTCTAAATTACTTACTATGACAATGCACTGTAAATAATTATGCAAAATATACATTCAGTATTCTTGTATTTCTCAAAATCTTGAAGTCATTTTTCAAAGCCATACATTCACTCCATAAAAATAAAATAAAAATAAGAATGCTAAGCTGTGAAAATTCAGCATGGTGAGGGAGGGTTAGAAGCATGATGAAGTTTGTTTTCTTTTTTAAATATACAAGCAGTGATTTAAACCAAACGCATTTTTGGACTAACTTCTCTAGCTCACAGTTGCAACTTCATATCTGATTAGTCAAGTCATAAGACTGGTAAATGCTGTCCCTAATTCATGTGTTTAAGGGTATACACTTAACTGCATCCCCATGTAAACAGCATCTGACAAATATAATTGATTTGAAATAGTTCAAATAATTCAAGGGACTTAATGAAATGCCAAAAATACCAAAGCAGATTCTGATCTTTCATGCAGTTTTCAGCATGATTCTCACTTTATGTTCAAATTCAGCAGCCACAACTTCAGTTCCAACATGTTTAAGATCACATTACCTTGGGACTAGTGCTCATCCTAGTAGTTCTGAGTGGAAATTAGGAGTGTTGCTTATACTGTTTTGCTGTTGTTTTTGGAGGTGATTTTGTACTCAGAGCACACAGAACACCAATCTATTGCCTTATCTTTATTATTTTCCCAATGGGTCGTAAATTGTAGCATTGATGAAATGTTAAATACTAAAGCAAAACAAAAAATTATACATGGGTTTTCATTATTCACTAAAATAAAATATTCTTGTAGGGATTAAGAAATCTTGCTATTGGCAGATCTCCTTTACCGAAGTCATTAATGTAAATCCTTTGTAAAATACAAAACAAAAGCATTTGAACAAGTAGGTCTGTGTTTCTGGAGTTGTAGATTATGCAGACATGCTATTATTCTTCATGCAAACTCAGACATTTGAATTTTTATTTAAATTCCTTGATCAAGACACAGAACTACAGATGTGAAGCAAAACCCCAAATCCATTGAATGATCGGTTCCTGTTTCAATGAACTATACCAATCTATAATTTTTAGGCACATGAAGGGGAAAATAAGAAGGTAATCCTCACTGACAGTTAAGTAGGCAATCCAGGAAGACTTGATGGGGAAAAAAGCCACTTCAAGTTTTTATGCTGTCTGGAACTGTGGTACTGAGTGATCTGCCTGTAGAGAATTTTAACAATAAAAATAAAAATAGCTGATGATGTAACTATCCACGCACCACTTCCCATTGCCTTCATGTTTCATCTTGTTTAGGTGAAAAATAATGAGATGCCTTTTTACGTATTACAGCACTCTAACAATATCGAATTGCAATCTGCAAATAAGGGAATTTAACCTGTGAGAATGATATGCACTTTTTAGCAAAAAATCACCTCTTTATTCATGCTTTTCTTTTGGAAACTAATTCCAAGCATAAAGCGCTAAATACCCTGCCTTTAGGGTGTTCTGTTTTGTTTGATTGGTTGAACTGCAGTTGCAGTATTACATTGTAATAACTTTCCTTTTAGACAAGCAGGTTCTTTATGCCACTGTTTCAGTCCAAGGAGCCAAATAATACCTTTTTTATTGAAGTATTTTTAGACATTGGATACATCTGGAAAAATATTCAAGCAGATAATTAGATTGCATTAGCAATGTGTCTGTTGTGGTTTCCCTGATCCCAAAGAAGGCAGCCCTTTATGAAGCAGTTGGCCACAGTCTCCGCAAAATCTGCTGTGTAAATTGGCCCACACTAAAGCATGTGGAAAAGATTTTTTGGCTGAAACTTGAAACCATTCATGTGGCTTTGAGACAGGGAAGCTCAGCCTGCCAACATCAATAGAACTTTGTACTACAAACCAAAATGGTCATTTAGACATGTGTACTTTCATGCTCACAAATGCACTGAGGTCAAATATTTTTTAATCTTGGGAATTTTTTCTCTTTATTCAGCCTCATATTTCATGCAGGAAATGAGGCTGAGTACAACAAACACAAATCATTGAGACTGACAGAGCATATTGGGTTCAAAACCCAAGCTTTGACTCTAATTGCTCTCCAAAGGCCTTTGGCTCAAGGTAACTGTTGATTTAATTCAGCTGTTTCAAATCAGCACTGTAAGGTCTTGCTAAGACAAACTGGTTAGGCCACATTACATTTGTAGCATTGGATCCCTTGGGTACAAGTATAACACAGTTAGCATTTTAAAAGATTGCATTTGTCCATACACTGCAGGCAGTAATTACAAGCAGGCAAATCTTTTCTGAAAGATGGTGTGACCCTCCTTATAGTGAAAGAGTGATGATGGCTTCTTGTAGAGGAAAAAATAATGTTTCCATTCAAGGTTCAGAGAGGGACCCTATCTTGTTCTGTATGCAAGCCAGACTTGTCAGAATTATTTGACATTGTTTTTGTTTTGCTTTGATAATTCTTGCCTATCTGGACAACCTCTGAAACGTGTAATTTCTCTTTCTACTCTACTGCAAAAATATTGCACCACCTTCTCAGGAGGAAGGTGTTGCTAAGAAAACCTACCTTCCCCCTGCATGCATTAAGCCACTGACACTCATTCAATTCCATGTATTTGTTTCCTATATTATTGGCTGCTTCTGACATAAACTGGAGCTGACTTTTCAGCAGGGGCAGGCCTGGATGATTACCTAGCAGAGTATAAATCTGCTTGGTGCATTATATTCTCTTACTATTCTCAGCAGACTAAGTGCTGAAGTGTGATTTATACCAATATACCCATTTGCCTGTCTACAGTTAGAATTTGCATAGCAAAGATCTAATCCCCTGGAAGGGAAAGAACAGTGAGCTCATGCCAGGTTTAATTCACAAAGTGTTATTTTATAGTTTAACCCTCCCTGGCCCAGAGGTCATTTTGGAATGTCCTACTGGGGCTTAAAAATCACAGATCAAATCAGCTGGCCAGATTAAATGGATTTTATTATGGTAGCGGACTACAGAGGCAACAGGGTCCTAAGCCACTTCACACCCTGCCAAATAATCGGCCTCCAGAGCAAGTCCCACTGGCAGAACTTTTGGTCAAGGAAAGCGGTTCACCACACATAAAGAGGCTGCTACTTCTCTTTAGCTTTGTCCTTTTTGCTCTCTGGATGAGCAGGGGAGGGGAGAGACAGTGTTGGGAAAGGGTGAAACAGGGTTGACAGAACTGGATTTCTGCCATCTGGGCAACACAGACGGGTAGGTCAACAGATACCAGGTCTGATTAATTTAGATAACAGTGAGTGTCACATGTATTTCTGTACATAGGTGACTCTGTTCAAACTTACTATTTAATTCAGAAAGTACATTTCAACTTTCATATGATTTTTCCATTGAAAAACGCTTCCAAGTTTATTTTTCACCTTCCTTCAAGCAAACCACTAATATCATCTCCCTAAATTTAAAGTTTACTGTCATGGACCATTAATAATACTATCTTTAAGGTGTCTAATTTTCTTTTCTGAGCTGAAAGATTCAGCAAGACCTGATGAATCAGTGGTGTTTTTTGACAATTTATTGAAAGATAGATAGCTTTCTTACTTCAGTATAGATAATGTAGCAGATGTTTTGACCCAGATCAGTTAAAAAAGTTAGCTACTCTGTTGCTTTCTGCTCCCTTATTGCCTTTTCCCCGAAGATAGCCAGTTCTTTGTCAAATTAACTGTCTTAGTTGACTGTGCCATTATTCAGAGGCACGAGAAGTTCTCCTGCAAAAGAGGCATATTTCCTAAACTGTGGTTTATACTCAGTATTAGCAGGTGGATATGAGCTTGTTTTGCCTATGCTCAAAACCAACTATAAATCATATTATCACAGACCCTTGCTAACCTTGTCTAGTAAGCATACTGACAAGACTGGTTCTTTTAGGTTGGAGTATGCAGTAATGTGTCAGATGGCTTTGAGCTGACTGGGACTGAAGCAGAACAAGCTCATATATGCCTGTAACTCACTGTACAGATGTGTATTCCCAATGGAGGTGTACAGACTGATTGAGAAAATTGTTCTGTTATTTATTTATTTATTTATTTATTTATTGCCTTTTCTACAGGATAAAATTTTCTTCTTTTTATTCCATGAACAGTGCTTCTCTTCTCTTTTTACAACAGATTTAATTCTACAAAATTTTCTTTATACTCAGCTGCTATGCTTGCAGGAAGTTTTTAATTCCATTATCCAAAACATTTGAAGATTTCTGAACTAGGTTCACTTTTTCCTAGTGTAATGACTTTTCTAGTAGGGAAGAAGGGCTAGAAATGAAATGCAACCAACATAGGTCTGTATGACAGAGTAGTTAAAATAAGTGTAATTCCTTTAATTCCTTCATAACTTCTGTGTGTGTGTGTGTGTGTATGTGTGTGTAATATCTGTACTTAAGACCTTCAAAGCACTTCCCAAACATCCAGAAAAATGTATCCCTTTCTCCCAGTGAGGATTTTGGGAGTGGTTTTCAATAGGAATTCATTATTTTACAGCCAAATGTTAGTTAATTGAAATTTTGTTTTCCCATTCCTCAAAAGTTGAAAGCTGTGAAGTCTTCTTGCAAGAATTGTCTTTTAATAACGATAACTAGAAGCATTTTTAGCACAGTATAGAAAACAAAACAGCCCTAAACCAGACTTCATAGAGGGTCAAAGCAATTCTTTTGTGAGATTAGAGAATGAATATAACATCAACGGTTTGTACAGTGTGGGGATTTCAATAATGGTGCAGATTCTGGACTGAAGGAAGACTTTGCACGAAGTCTAGGCAGCACTGTATGCAGAATTATTTTTGACAATCTGCTAATACAATTTTCATGCCTCTGTCTTTATACTAGCCCCCCAGTTCACAGAATAATAGATTTGCACTGCGTTTATGGAATGGAATTAGACTGATTCCAATGTGAAAAAATAAGATATTTATTAAATGAATATGTTACAATGCCATTAAATACAGAGTATTTTTGAATCATATTGAGAAATAGTGTCTGAACGGTATTCTTCAAATGTTGGTATGTCGTCTTCTGCTATTTGCCCTTGATGCTCACCTCTTCATTCTCAGTTAAATCTGTAAGATCCTACCTATTAGAAATACTCCTTGTGTGATGCACAAATCCAATCACTTAAGAAAAGGAGAGAAGGTGACAAAATCTTGGTCTTTCTGTGAGAAATCCAGCACATTTTAGAACAGAGTAGTCATTTTCAAAAATCTAATTTTATTTTTCTCCAAAGGTTGTTTTTTTTTTTTTTTTTCCAGATATACATGCACAATATTGTCTTCACTGTTAAACAATTTTTCTGTGCTAATCTAAATATTGTGTTGACCTTGTTAACATCCAGCAGTTAATGACCAAATTTGGCATGATAAACACTTCTTTTGCTCATCTACCCTCTATAATTATAAAGCAAGAGCGTAAAGAAATATGCAAAGTGTCAGATCTTCCAAACACAGCTACAGAGATGGTATTCAACCTAAACGGCCTTTCCAGGCACCTCTTAAGCTCTTAAGTGATAGTTCAGACTTGAGCTGTTTAGTCTAGGCCACTTGGTATTAAAATTGAATTTGCACTTTTGGGAAGAACAGCAACAGCACAACTTCTGCTTGAAACAAAGTGATTCACTGTAGTGCCCCTGCAAAGAGCAATTTATCAAGCTGGAGGGGTTACTTTTGGGCATTATAACTTCTAATGGAAATGATTTTCTTTCTTGTTTTCATGTTTGTTAGATTATCTTCTGCCTTTGCCTGTCTGCGTCGGCAGTTTGTCTCCAGCTGCAAAGCATTACAGGTGAAATGCTAAAACTCATGTCATCCTTTCTCATGAAAGTTAATTTATTCATCCCTGTCAGGATACAGATTTTTGCTTGCTTGCTCTTTATCTTCCAGCAATTTCTCCATCCCTGTGTTTTCTGGGCTTCTTTTTTTTGTAATATTTATAGGCCTTCTTGGAGCCTCCTTACATAGACAAACTTTGTATGAAACATGGAGCTTTGATTTACCAGCGATGGGAAGCAACAACAGGGGGAAAAGCTCAGGAAGTGAGGACAGGAGAAGGAAAGGGATATCTGTCTAAAGGATAAGTGCCACAATGTCTCTGGCAAACCCATACTGTGCTGGCCTACAAGCCTGGGGAAATCCGGTCTTTTACATAGTCAAAGATTTTTTTGCATGACAATGGAGTTGATTGCCACCTCACCACAAGTTTTACTTTTTTGAAAACAGCTTTAATTCAGAGATTCCTGCTCAAACTGGGCCAATCTAATTTTCATATGTTGCCATGGGAAATAATGCTTTTTTTCTTTTCTCAGAAAGAGTGTGACTGAATGAAATAATGAAAGAATGACTGAGCTACTGGGCTGTTTTCTACTTATTTAAGAGACCTCATACATCCATGCCTTGGCCACTCTGTGAGTCTCTTGTCCACAAGAAGACACATCTACTGTATTAATAGAAAAGCTGACCTATAGCAAAGAGTAAATCTCACTAAATAGTGTATTTCAAATTTGTAAATGCCTGCATAACATAATATTAAAGGCGCTGAAGTAAAGACTTCATGTCTTCAGACATTTACTTGGCTAGGTATGTACTCATTAATATGGATTGTGATGGGTGGTCTTTGGAAGGACAGTTCTGAATTATAAAGGGTGCTTTTTATCACAAGGGAGGTATTTTACTTGAACTTGGCTTCTGATGACTGCAAAAATCAGATCTTCAAGGATCTTCACTGATGAAAAAAATAATCTGATGCACAAAAGTATTTCAAAGTCTGTGACAATCAAAGCATTTTTCTCACCTCTCCCCCCTTATTTTTCCATTTTGTGTTTTAGGGTTATCTGAGAACCACAGTTGTGATTGTTATGATCTTTTTACTCATTGCTTTGCTCTGTGTGGGTTTTATGTTACAGTTTATAAGATGCTGAACATTTGCTGTGAGATCAAAGTACTTATTGTAATGAGAAAAACGTACATAACAACACTTGTATAGCAAGGGTAAGGATTGCCTGAAGCAGAACTAATTTCTGCAAATTGCCTGACAATGTAAAAATAATTTAGAAGTATAATGATGAGAATAGTATTACTTAATAAATCACAGCTCTTATATGACTTACAGTGAAACTTAGCATTTTATAAACTACTAAACACATTCTTTTGATTAGCTATTTTATGTCCAGAAAATGTGCAGTAATATCTTCTTCCCTGAAACCAATTTGAAAGAAAGATCTCAGTTTGATATGGAAGATCAATAGAGTGGCAGTGGCAGAATGATATGACTGTTGCTGTGTTTAGCATTAGCATGTAGTCTTAAACCCGTTCTTCTGTCCAGCAGGTACAGGGAAGAGCAAACTGAGGGCTGGCTCCCATAGAAATATGACCTGTGGGACTCCCATTTCATCACAGTAGTGGGAAAGAAAATAATTTTGAAAGAAATCAAGTGACCCTTTGAATCTCCAAATATTTCTGAGCAGCTGCACCCACCCATTGCCCCTGATTCCCTTGCCACGTGGAATTTCTATAGTGAGGAGCTATCAAGGATGATAAGTATTATTTTCTGAAAATCTGTCCTTTCTGGTTCCTTCTTCACCCCCCTTCCTTTTGCTACGTGCCTACTGATGGCATGCAGAAAATGAAATAAAACCTGCTTGCCTTGTATTTTCTAAGGAAAAGGAAAGTAAGACTGAAACTACTAAATCCTGTTACCTTTTCTTAGGTGTCCCTTACTTGAGCTTGATTGTGTTTTGTCTGAGTGAGAACTACAAACGTTGGCCTAGAGTAAATACAGTTTTGTAGGTATAGTATGTGCTAGCACTCACAAAATTCAAAATCCAAGTCTGTGCTTCATACACCGATCCATACTGGATGGTATGTTAAGCTTAGGTTGCAAGCAGGAATTGTTTCCCTTTGAAAGAACTGACATGCAAATACTTTATAGCCTAGAAAAATAAAAAAAGCCTTCCTTCCCAGCATTATGACTTCAGTGTCTTCAGCTCACAAAAGAAATAAAGGTTCCTTGTGTCTAAAATGTATTTGTTCATCACAACCTGTTGCCTTCTCGTTGTAAATTACTTTGAGTATATTTTCCTATGACAGATGTTTATTAGACTCTGGCTTAGGGGCATACAATTTCTAGTAATTCAGCCATTTATTAGAGGGCCCTGGATACCTATCTGCATATAGCTGCCTCTTGTAGCAGTTCCTTGTCCCTTGCTGGCAAGATGATCAGCCAGATAAACTAAAATATTCATTAATATCTTGTAGTTTTGATTGTACACTGTCAACATGGACTAAATGTAGAATTTCTGAGCTCTATAGCATTTTATTGGACACCGGCACATTTTTCTTTAACTCTTTTTTTTTTTTTCTTTAATACTTTGGAAATTTGTTTAATCTTGGAGTCAATCGGAATTTTTGAAATTTTATGTAGAAGGTTGAGTATGCAAGATATATTATCCATGATCATTGGGGTAGGATTTTTAGAAATTAGATTTCCACTGAGTCCAGCAACAGCCACTGAGTGAATCCATGCCAAGAGGTTGCAGTCTTAAACTACATCTGTCAGCAGAATTTCCTGTGGTCTTCATCATGTTTCTGAACTTTCCTATTTACATTCTTCTGTTTATGAATAAGGGATTAATAATATTTAAGCATTTCATTGGAATGAGGTATTTTGTTTGAACACTTTAAATAAAATGAACAAGGATTATTATTACTGTGTAGATTACTATTGTAAATTGAAATTCAATAATTATATGTCACTGATGATACATTCTTAGAAATGAAGTAAACCTTGTTTTAGTGAACCAGTAGAACATTATCATTTTCCCCTTTTCTGCAACATGTTCCTTTGCTTACTGCAGGGTTTCACCATCAACTTGTAAAATTGCTGTTGCTGTTGTCTGTAATGTCATTGCTCCTTTGTATTATAATATGTTCTGAGTGAGGTACTTGGCTGCAATTCTGCCATTAAAAGGATTGTTCCTAGTAAATTCCATGTATTCCCAGAGATATAGTATGAATATGTTTACTTGAAGAATATACTTTGGGTACGTGTGCGTCTGTGGAGCAGAAAAGCCAATTCCTGAGGTTTTGCAGTTCAGAGGTGAAGTATCACACAAGGATAATAATACATTTTCAGTAATCTGAGAATACTAAGATATTGTTCTCTTGTTTCCTGCATAGTATCATGTTAACCAAATTTCCCTCTTATATTTTACTGTTCCTGCTCAAATGCTATCTACAGGTTGGTTTAACGATGGCTTCTCTTTTTTCAAGTTGCAAAGATTTGTATTTTATGTTGTCTTGTCCTCCTTTTTGTGAACAGTGATTCTCTAAACAGAGCTCATTAAAAAGTGCTTTGTAACAGAGACGTTCAATAAGGGATTGTTTGAAATGTCCTTGTGGTCCATTTATGTAATAACAAGGGGGATGTGTCCTGACTTATCAAACTCACTTTAAAAGAGCTGCTCAAAGCAATATGTATTGTGCACACAGAAACCAATGGATAAAAACTTCTGCTCTGCAACAACTTTGAGACCATTCAAGAAGTCCTGAGGAGACAGAGATTTCACTGAGAGCTAAAATCAAGGTCTTTGTTTAAAATGTCTCAGAACATCTCTATATCTGACCAGCTGTGTAACATCTAATGCTCTAATTGCAAAATGTGGTTTGTTTTATTTTTCCTTTCTTCCTGGGGAATATGTTTCATTACTAGCCCATTTAAGTCTGGCCAAGTGTTTGTAAGTAAGTCATTATTTTCTTTTATATTTCTCTCTGAAATCTGTGATAAATCAATTTAGATTAAAAACAAACAAAACAAAACCCATCTTTTGCTTTATTTTCACGTTTTCTCTTCTTAACTGCACAAGAATCTGTTTTTATTTACTAGCATTGCATCAAGATAAAGAGGCGTTAAGGAAAACTTAAAAATATTTCAGTACTTGTAATCACACTTTAAAAGCTGAATTCAGGTCTCCAATACGACTAGGATTATACCAGCCACCCCGTCATGGCAGATTGAATTCATCATCAGATGATTTTTCTCTTGATTTACTTTTGATGCCCTGCTGGAAACTTGTTAAGCACTCTCGCCTTATCTGATAGTCATGCTTTCCATCCTAGAAGAGAGATGAGCAGCCACTTTGAATTGGAAACAGAGGACTAGAGCTAAACTCTAGCAACAGAACTGATAAAACCCAACTGATTAGTGCATAGCTAGAAGGCTGGTGCACTTGCAGGAATTTTGGATCTTTCAGCCATGTGGTGGTTTACTCAGCACGTGGCCTGATGGCTGCTGATAGGGTCCACCTGGGTCAGAGAGAGAAAAGAATTTTAGCACAGGTGCAGGTTGGTCTCATTGATACTGCTTTAAACAAGGTTGAAAGGGTGAGAGGGGAAAGGGGTTGTAGTAACCCTGCCTATGACAAGATATGTGATAGCATAACTAATAGACTAGTAGACAAGCTACTAGCAGGCACACTCAACCTGCTGTATCTTGCTCATCACTAGGGCTTTAAACTGGATTTGATGGGGGAAAGGTAACAACATTGATAAGTGGTAACATAGCAGTAAACTATTATCTAATTCTATCATAGAAATGTGGTCAAACGATTCATGCAACTGGGAATGCTGTGATTGATGGGTATAAGATTTTTAGAAGGGACAGGTGAGATAGTAGAGGTGCAGGAGTTGCTCCCTGTGTTAAGATGTGGATAGACTGCTAAGAGCTACTCCTGAGAGACACTTATGAACTAGCTGAGAGCCTGTGGGGTAAAATAAAGGACTAGACCAATGAAGGACATCTAGTGGTCAGTGTTTACTACAGGCTATCCGATCAGGGGGAGATTGTTGACAAGGACTTCTTGCTTCTGCTGCAAGAGGTGTTGTGCCTACTGGCTCTCAACCTGATAGGGCATTTCAGCCACCCAGATATCTGCTGCAAAAGCAATGCTGAAAAATGCAAGCAGTCTGGGGGAATCCTGGAGTCCACTGATGATAACTTTCTGGTTCAAGTACTGGACAGGTTCACCACAGGCGGTCTGAGACCACCTCATGAGGCTGAATGTGTGCAAGCCTATGACATGCATCACACGGTTCTGAAGAAACTGTCTGATGTGTTTTCCAAGCTGCTCTCCACTCAATTTGAAAAATTGTGGCTGTCAGATGAAGTCCCTCGTGACTGGAAAAAGAGAAACAGAACTCCGATATTAAAGAAAGGGAGAAAGTAAGATTCAGGGAACTACAGGCCAGTAAGTCTTACATCTAGGCCTGGAAATGTCATAAAGCAAAAATTCGTGGAAAAGGTGTTGTCATAATTTCATGATTTTTCATTGGTTTTCCACATCATAACATCATAAAGTGCACTAGAAATTAAAGAGATAATGCTGTGGGTCCATGGATGGTCAATATATACTTCATAAGTTCCAGTTTTCTGGTCTCAGAAGAGAAGAAGCACAGAATCATAGAATTGCTCAGGTTGGAAAAGACCTAACCCTAACCATACTAACCTAACTTTAACTACCCACCGCTAAATCATGTCCCTGAGCACCACATCCAAACAGTTTTTAAACACATTCAGGGATGGTAATTCAACCATTTCCTTGTAGCCTATTCCAGCTTTTAACAACCCTTTCTGTAAAGTTTTTCCTGATATCCAACCTAAACTTACCCTGGTGCAACTTGAGGCCATTTCCCCTTGTCCAGCCACCTGACTCCAGTGAGAAGACACCAGCGTCACTCTCACTGCAATCACCCTTCAGGTATTTGAAGAGAGCAATAAGGTCTTCCCTCAGCCCCCTCTTCCCCAGACTAAAAAGGCCCTGTTCCTTCCATTGCTCCTCATAGGGTATATTCTCCAAGCCCTTCACCAGCCTTGTTGCACTTCTTTGGACCTGCTCCTGCACCTCAATGTCCTTTCTGAATTGAGGTGCCCAAAACTGAACACAGTACTCAAGGTGAGGCCTCACCAGTGCCAAGTACAGGGGCGGGAATACTTCCCTAGTCCTGCTCACCACACCATTCCTGATACAAGCCAGGGTGCCATTGGCCTTCTTGGCCACCTGGGCATGCTGCTAGCTCATATTCAGCCAACAGTTCATCAGTACACTGAGGTCCCTTTCCATCAGGCAGCTTTCCAGGCACTCCTCCCCAAGCCTGTAGGTTGCCTGGGGTTGTTGTGACCAAAATGCAGGACCTGACAGTTGGACCTACTGAAACTCATATAGTTTACCTTGGCCCACTGATCCAGTCTATCTAGGCCCCTCTGTAGTGCCTTTCTCCCCTCTAGCAGATCAACACTCCCTGCCAATTTGATGTGGTCTGCAGACTTACTGAGGGCGTGCTAAATCCTCTCATCAATATCATTGATAAAGATGCTAATTAGAAGTGGCCCAATATCAAGGTCTGGGGGACACCACTTGTGACTGGCTACCAACTGTATTTAACTTCAGCTACAACTCCCAGAAGACTATTTTTCCCTTTGCATTTTCCATTTGGAGGGAAAAATAAAATGGACTGGGAGTCACAAGATAGATCTGTTGCCTTTTTTGCACCGTGGCTGTTTCACCTATAGCATTATAAATTAAGGACTTCAGTTTCATAAACTCTCTCGCTTTTGCATTTTGTTTGATTTATTAGCTTCAATTTCTATCATATTTTATTGTATTGTATTATCTCACATTCCACTACTATATTTAGTAAATTACATTTTTCTTCTTTAACTTGTTGCTGCTGTTTTCCCCATCCAGGCCCAACTCCTGAACTTTTCCCATTCCCCTCTTGCCCTCCAGCCGTTCTTGGTCCATGGATCCATGGGTCCCTTCAGACCCCTGTCACAGAAACCAAGCCAAATTATGGCAGACGTTAAGGCACATGCAAGATGTAGAAATTATCTGAGGCAGCCGCTACAGCTTCACAAGGGCAGATCAGTCTGACTAATCTGGTAGCCTTTTATGATATAGTGACTGCATCAATGGACAAAGGAAAGGCAAATGATGTCATCTATCTGGATTTCTCCATGGCCTTTGAGATAGTCCCACTGCATACCCTTATCTCTAAATTGGACACGTGGATTTGAAGGCTAGACTATTATGTGGATAAAGAACTGGTTGGATAGTCATAGCGAGAGGATTGTCCAGGTCAAGGCCGGTTATGAGTGGTGTCCCCCAGGAGCCCATTTTGGTACCAGTGCTCCTCAACATCTGTCATGATTTGAAGAGTTAACCATGCAACACTCATCCCTGTGATTGAGTCTGGAGAAACTAATTTATTACAAGGAATGTGAGAAAATACAGAACAATTAAGAGTAATAAAACAAAATGAGACAAAAATAAAGCCAGAGGAGAGAGAGGGAATTCATCTGAATTTCTATCAGTACGCCATCTCTTGCTTGCCTTCCAGAAAAGACTGACAGCCCCCGACATCATGTGGAGGCTCCTAGAAAATGCAGTGCATCTCAGTATCTTCACCTTGAAAAGTCAGAATTCACATGAGACTGCTAGAGATGATAAACAGGAAACACAGCCTCACAGTGCACTGTATCTCTGCACCCAGGAGCCTGTCACATGATGTTATGATATGGAATACTAATAAAATCAGAAACATCTTTATCAGTGACACAGACAGTGGAATTAAGTGCAGCCTCAGCAAGCTTGCAGATGATACCAAGCTGAATGGTGCAGTTGAGATAATAGAAGGGAAGGATGCCATTCAGAAGGACACGAACATGGTTGAAAAGTGTGTACATGAGAATCTAATAAGGTGTTTAACAAGGCCTAGTGAAAAGTGTTGCACTTAAGTTGAGGTAATCCCAGATATGTGTACAGACTGGGAGAAGAATTCACTGAGAAGAATTCACTAAACAGCTCTGGGGAGAAGAACTTGGGGGTCCTGATGTACAAAAAGCTGGACATGTGCCAGCTCTTACAGCCCAGAAGGCCAACGGTATCCTGGGCTGCATCAAACGAGGGGTGACAGGCAGGGTGAGGGAGGTGATTTTTCCCCTCTATTCTGCCCTTATGAGACCCCAGCTGGAGTACTGTGTCCAAGCCTGGGGCCCCCAGTACAAGAGGGTTGTGGAGCTTTTAGACAGTGTCCAGAAAGAGTGACAAAGATGATCTGAAGGCTGGATCACCTTTCCAGTGAAGAAAGTTTGAGGGAGTTTGGCTTGTTTAGCTTGGAGAAGAGAAGGCTCTGGGGAGACCTCATTGCAGCTTTCCAGTATTTGAAACTAGAGTACACATAGGAGTGGGACCAACTTTCTACACTGTTTGGTATCAACAGAACAAGAGGGAATGTCTTTAAACTAAAAGAGGGTAGACTTAGTTTAGATGTTTGGAATAAATTCTTTACTTGGAAGGTGGTAAGGCACTGGAGCAGGATGCTCAGAGAAGTTGTGGATGCTCTATCTCTAGAAGCATCCAAGGCCAGATTGGATGGGGCCCTGGGCAGCCTGATCTGCTGACTGGCAACCCTGCCCATGGTGACTGGGCTGGAACTGGATGATCTTTAAGGTCCCTGCAACTTAAGCCATTCTATCCTTCTGCAACTGTATTGATCTGGGGTAGAATAAGGTACAATTTATGTCTAGAGCTGCTATGAACAAAAGTAATTCTGCAGTTATATCAGTGATAAATTAAGGCCAGGTAAGATGTGGACCCTTCCCAGAAGGAAACTGGAGACTTGGTCACAGGTGATATGGAGAAACCTGAGGTGCTCAATGACTTCTTTGTCTCAGACTTCACTGGTGAGGGCTCTAGCTGAACTGCCTAAGTTGAAGAAAGCAAAGGTAAGAACTGGGAGAAGGAAGATCTGCCTGCTATAAGTGAAGATCAGGTTTGAGACTACGTAAGAACCTGAAGGTGCACAAGTCCATAGGACCCAATGAGATCCAACCGTGGGTTCTGAGGGAACTGACATATCATGTTGCCAAGCAACTATCTATCATATCTGAAAGGTCATGGCAGTCTAGTGATTTGATGAATGGACCACTTGCTGGATAAGGAATTAGCTGAACAGTTGAGCTCAGAGGGTTGCAGTTGATGGCTCAATATCCAAGTGGGGATGGATGATAAGTAGTGTTCCTCCTGGACCAGAACTTATACTGGTGCTATTTGACATCAATATAGGTGACATGACATGGACAATATAATGTTATGATATGGAATATTAATAAAACCTGGACAACATCTTTATCAGTGACATAGACAGTGAAATTGAGTGCACTCTCAACACATTTGCAGATGACATCAAGATGAGTGAGTAAGAAACCGGATGAGTTTAACAAAAGCAAGTGTAGAATTTTGCAGCTAGGAAGAAATAATTGCATGCACCAGTATAGGCTGGGGGAAGACCTGCTGGAAAGGAGCTCTGCAGAGAGGGACCTGGGTGTCCTGGTGGATGACAGGTTGGCCATGAGCCAGCAGTGTGCCCTAGTGGCCAAAAAGGCCAATGGCATACTGGGATGTATAAAAAAGAATGTTGCCAGCAGGTCAAGGGAGGTGATCCTCCCCCTCTACTCTGCCCTGGTAAGGCCTCATCTGGAGTACTGTGTCCAGTTCTGGGCTCCCTGCTACAAAAAAGACCGTGATCTCTTGGAAAGAGTCCAGTGGAGGACCACAAAGATGGTGAAGGTCCTGGAGCATCTCCACTATGAGGAACGACTGAGTGAACTGGGTCTGTTTAGCCTTGAGAAAAGAAGGCTGAGAGGGGATTTGATACAGGTTTATAAATACCTGAGGTGTGGGGGCCATAGTGGTGAGGCCGGACTCTTTTCAGTAGTGCGTGGGGACAGGACAAGGGGAAATGGGATGAAGCTAGAGCATAGGAAGTTCCGCACAACTGTGCGCAAGAACTTCTTTACGGTGAGGGTGACGGAGCACTGGAACAGGCTGCCCAGGGGGGTTGTGGAGTCTCCTTCTCTGGAGATATTCAAGACCCGCCTGGACGCCTACCTGTGCGACCTGCTGTAGGGAACCTGCTTTGGCAGGGGGGTTGGACTCGATGATCTCTGGAGGTCCCTTCCAACCCCTACAATTCTGTGATTCTGTGATTCTGTGAGTGGTGCAGCTGACACACTAGAGGGAAGGGATGCCATCCAGAGACACTTGGACAGGCTTGAGAAGTGGACCCATGCCAACCAGTGATCAGTGAGACCAGGTGCAAGGTCCTGCACCTGGGTAGTGTCCCCCAACACAAGAAGGACATCAAGCTGTTGGAGTGGTTCCAGAGGAGGGCCACAAAGATGAGCACCTCCCTTATGGGGACAGGTTAAGAGATTTGGGTCTCTTCAGCCTAGAGAAGAGAAGGACCTGCAGGGGCCTGATAGTGTCCTTCCAGAACATGAAGGGAGCCTACAGGAAAGCTGGGGAGAGACTTTTTATAAGGGCAGGTAGCAACAGAATGGGGGGGAATGGCGGGGAATGGCTGTAAACTGGTAGAGGGTAGATTTAGACTAGATATCAGGAAGAAATTCTTTACTGTAAGGGTGATGAGACATTGGGACATGTTGCCCAGTAAGGTTGTGTGTACCCTCTCCCTGAAGGCTTTAAAGACCAGGCTGGGTGGGGCTTTGAGCTATCTGATCTAGTGGGAAGTGACCCAGTCTATAGCAGGAGGGTTAGAACAAAGTGATCTTAAAAGTTTCCTCCCAACTCAAACCATTCTATAATTCTATGATTTTATGATTCCATGCAAAGCCAGAAGATGATATTAGACTAGCATTATCATTTAAGGGTGTTACTTTTTTTTTTTTTTTTTTTTTTTTTTTTTTTTGACCTGCTGGAGAATATGGTCTACAAATGGAATAAAGTACCACTAATACTTTACACCAGTAAAGTATTAAGTATATTCCTTATGTAACTTTGATCCATCTAGGATTTTGATGGTGTTACTGTTGTTAGGAGCCAACTAAAGATTATTCCTTTACTGCTCAAGCTTTCTTTAGTACATTGTTACTGTAAGACTGTAGTGTAGAAATTTGTGTTTATTGAATATCTGTACTAAAGTAAAGATACAAGTTTTCAGAAGAGTACACCAGAAATCCTGGGAAATCCTAAGATTTGAATAATAATCCATAGCAGCTGATATTTACTTTAAAAATATCTCAATTATTTGCTTAGTGAAACTGTTAAAGTTCATTCATTACATTACAAACGATGCCGATTTCCTGGAAAATCCCCAAAGAATAATTTTTCTCCATTTTGTATCTGAGATAGAGCATTGCATTATTATTGTCTGACTGTATCATTTACCTGAGTTAGTACTAGTGACATAGCTAAAATAGCCAAGATAAAAATATTGTGTGATGTCTTAATTTAAAAGAGAGACAGAGAGAAGTAAGCCTGCAATAGTTATTATTCAAGGTATATAGTCTGATTTTACTAATTTTAGTCTATTCAACAAGGACTGAATGATTCTAAAAAACACTGATTTCAGGATAATCTCAAGATATGGATAAAAAGAAGCTGATGAGTGCATCGTAAATATTTGTACTATAAAACAAAGACAGAGTGCAACTAGAGTAGAAATCATGCAATGCAAGACTATTCTCCCTCATGTCTCTTATCAGTTAATATTTTACCTATTAGTTAAAATTCATTTTTTTGGCATGGGATTAGACAGCAAAACTGACTGAGAAACAACCAAATTTAGAAGATATTTGAATAGAAGATATTTGAACAGCACTTACTGCCATGCTCTCTCATGGTCTCTAGTGTCAAGCCATGTTCTACTGCATACTTGAGATTGGAGAGGCTGGTCAGAACTTTCGTTTCAGAGTACTGTAAAGTTCTGTGAGAACACGAGTAGCATTTTGAGCTAGCACTTCTGTAAAATCTTAAAATTTATCTTGATTTTACAGGATTTTTTGTGTTTTTGATTATGCAGGTGTAAATGTAATAGGCATCCTAAAGTTCTCTAGAGGGGAGAAGTTGATGTTCCATGAGAAACACTCTAGGTTTATTGTATTGATGCATAGATGGTGATATACACTGATTATCAAGGAAGCACTCAATTTGAGGCAAACTGTACAGTAGAGGGAGAGGAAGCTGTCCAGAGTGGATCAATGTGAATATCATGATGTTCAACAAGGCCAGGTAGAAAGCTCTGCATCTGAGCAGGAGCAATCACCAGTATCAGTACAGATCGTGTGATGAATGGATTGAAAGAAACCTTGATGAGAAGGACTTTGAGATATTTATAGACAAAAAATTGGGTTTGAGCCAGGAATGCATACCAGAGAAATACAGGCCAGCTAGTCTCACTGCTTTTCCAGACGATCACGAAGCAGATCCTGCTGGGAGTTCTACGAAGGCAAAAGGAAAAGACATGCTGATAGATGATAGCCAGCATGGCTTCGCTAAGGGAAAATCATACTTGACATATTTAGTGGC
Source organism: Alectoris magna (assembly GCA_030625065.1). Classification (NCBI taxonomy): domain Eukaryota; kingdom Metazoa; phylum Chordata; class Aves; order Galliformes; family Phasianidae; genus Alectoris; species Alectoris magna. Next base: position 37,326,918 of record CM060564.1, read on the forward strand.
TATCATATCCCGCCTTTGAAGGGAGGTGGGGCAACAATGTTTGCAAATCCCTCTGGTTTGATAAAGCTGAAACAACACTCAAGGACGATACATAAGAGGAAAAAACCATCAACTTCAATAGGATATTTCTGTAAAACCATTATACTACATGTGTTGGCCCTGTCACAGCTATATCTACCTAATCTGTGCAGTGTCATAGGAAATTCAAGGAAGCCTTGTATTACATAACAACTTTAAGAGAAATAGAGAAAGAAAGGACAAGAGGTCAAAAAGAGGAAAGAAATTATCTGTCCAGCACCAGGTCTATGAATAAGGGTATTCCAAGTGTCATAGAATATGAAAAAAATGAAAACAGAAGTAACAGCAGTGAGAAGAGGGTTAGCAGCAGCAAAAAAGGCTGGGCTGGCCTCTCTAGCCTCTATTATAGAATCAAAAGAAAAACGGAAAGGATGGTCCCCCTAGCCCCTGTTTGGAACTGTAATTGGAATCTCCACTTCCAGGACTGGTTGAGACAACAAACACCTGTCAAATTGAAGAAAGTGACACCAGGCCCCTTCCCACGACTTAAATTTTCTTGGGCATTGTTCTAGATTCTTCCAGGGCTGGTTGAGACATCAGTCAATTTAAGGGAAAGGACACCAGGCTCTTGTGTGTGACTTAATTGCCTCTTGGGTGTTGTCCAGTCTCACACTAACAGTCACTTGAGGCTCGACCCTTACAGAGGCCTGCTACTGCAGAGTTACAGTGTTGGTGTATGAGAGAAAAGCATATGATGTAACCTACCTGAATTTGTGCAAAACCTTAGATTTTGTCCCACAGAACATTCTTTTGTCTAGAGTAGAGAGACAAGAATTTGATAGATGAGCCACTAGGTGGGAAAAGAATTGGCTAGATGGTCACATTCAAAGAACTGGTTGATGATTTGATGCCCAGATTGAGACCAGTGACAAGTGATATATCTCAGGGGTATGTATTGGAATCTGTGCAATTTAACTTCTGTATCTGTGACAAAAACAGTGAGATTGAGTGCATCCTCAGCAAATTTGCAGGTCACACCAAGCTGAATGTTGAAAGTGGCACAATAAAAGGAAGGAACGCCATCTAGTGGGACCTGGACAGGCTTGAGAAGTAGATCCACGTGAAACTCATGAAGACTAAGTGCAAGGTCTTGCGTCTGTGCTAAGGCAATCTTGAACATGAATACAGGCTGGAAAATGAGTCAACTGAGTTTGACCCTATGGAGAAGGATTTGGTCAATAAAAACTGAGCTTAAGCCAAAAATGGGTGCCCAGAAATCCAATCATACTCTGGGGGCATCAAAAAAAATATGACCTTCAGGTTAAGTAAGGTGATTCTCCCTCTCCACTCTGTTCTCATGATATCCCATCTGAGGTATTGAGTTCAGCTTTGGGTATCCTGGCTTAAGAAACTCTTGGATCTTCTAGAGTAGGTCCAGAGGAGGGCCAAAAGAAATGGTCAAGAATTCTTCTCTTCTATGAAGACAGACTAGGAGGGTTAGGGATTATTATATGGGGAGAAGGCTCTAGAAAGACTTTATTATAATAGTCTTCCAGTACTTACAGAGGGTCAACTGGAAAGATGGAGAGGGACATTTTATCATGGAATGTAGTGATATGAAAAGACATAACATTCTGAAACTAAAAGATAGGAGATTAATATTAGATATAAAGAATAAACTATTTACTAGGAAGGTGGTGAGATTGTGGAACAGGTTTCCCAGAGAAAGCATAGATGCTCCCTCCCTGGAAGTGTTCAAGGCCAGGTAGGATGGAGTTTTGGGCAACTTGATGTAGTGGGAGGTATCCCTGCCCATGGCAGAGGTTGAAAATAGATGATTTTAAGGTTCCTTTTGGAAAAATTCAACAACCCTATGATTCAACTGAAGTCAATGTGACTTTGCAGTCAAATACCACAAAGACAGAAATTTATGCCTATTAACTGAAAGTGTATGAGAGTTCTACACGTGATACAAACACTGCTATAAAATAAACACTTGAGTTAATTTATCAAGTTTCATGGGTTATTTTCTGCTGTTTTTCTGCTGATTCTGAATTAGTAAGCCTTGCCGAAGTGGAAGACTGGCAAGACCAGGAACATTTTCATTCTATAATTTTGTGTAAGTGATTTAAGGAAAAGCTTACCACTGACCTCAGTGGAAAAGACGGTTAAACTTTCCTGAACTTTTTTTTTTTTTTTTTTTCCTCTTTTATTAATGTAACATTATTTTTGGCAAGGAAGTACTTCACTTGATCCAGATGAACGTATTTTAATATCTTGGAAGAACAGAAGTAACTGAGACAAAGGAACAAAGGCTTGAATGTAGCCAGGTGAGGATACTTGATTCACTGTAAAGGATATTTGCTTATGTTAGGAGGCTTGCAAAACACAGTAAACTGGAAGGACTTTAATTAATTCCTTAACAAGGAATATTCCATATTCAATATCAAACATATCTAAATTTGTTGTTATTATTACTCAAAAAAAAAAAAAAGAAAAAAAAAGAAAAAAATTGTAGCAAAAAAGGAAGAGAAAATAAGTTACAATTCTTAGAATACACTGAAGTTGCTGTTGTTTTTATCTGTCCAATTTCAAGAGGAAAATATTTCATCCAACATAAGTTACTAGAAATTTCTTCTACACTTATGTCTTGTTTCCTCTTTCTGAATCTGTTGCTTAAAATTTTTCTTACTACCTTTTTCTCCAAATTCACCATCGTGGTATCCAGTGTTGGGAAAAGCTACACATCTTAAAATACAGCATACCAAGCATTCTATAATGATGAAACATTAATGATCATATAATATAATGAAAGAAGTTATTTTCAGGTAAACTAGACTTAAAGACTCATTTATTTAACAGAATAAGACCTTATAAACTTCAAATTTTATGAGATAAAGATTTATTGCCCTTGTAATTGTTATTCATTAAAAAAACGGGGAAATTTTGGTAGATACAGCATTTTGAATGTAAATAAGATGTTAATTTTGATTTTTAAAAAAAAATATATATTTAATTAGGTCTTTTCCACAACTATAATACTTATGCTTAAAAATAAAATCAGGAAAAATTCTAAGTAGAATGAAGGATATGTCTTGCTCTTAGAACAGCAAGATAGATTTTTATTCAGAAAAGCAGCTACTAAAATTGTCATAAGGAAGAGGAAAAGAAACTGGAGCACAGACGTAATGTTTCACTTAAATTTATGAACTGTTTGGCAATAGGCTAACAGCAAATCCTTGTATGTTGCAATTTCCTCCAGAACACCTCTCCTACAACCACCAATGCGCGTTAGGTTTGGGTGGACAGGAATACCATGCTAGTACTCCATTTCTATTATGCTGTAAATCAGGGCTAGACCAGACGCAGTGTCTAGCAGGTTTTCACCACCCAGCAGCTGAACCAGCAAAGATGGGAATGATGTAGGTCGCAGGTTTCACCACTTGAAAGATCAAAAAGTATATTGGAGGTAGGAACTTTACACCCTGGTTCACGTGGACACAGAGTAGAAACAACTTCTTTGGCCTTGTTGCTGACATCCAGTGAAACCATATTTGTACTGAAAGGAATCCCAGCACGCTCAGTACAGTTAAACGTGTTAGAAATGTTATTGTTTATTATCCTACCTGTTGGATTCAACTACTGCCTTTGTGATGATGACATCTGCAGTTTAAGCTTGGCAGGATGCAAAGGGATTTAGAAAAAAAACCTTCAAAACACACACATACGTGTACACAGCTCTTGCCCTATGTTTAATACATTTCCAATATGCAGAGGAAGCCAACAAAAGTAGCCCAGCAAAGTAAGACTTTACTTTAGAGATCTAATGGCACTCCAGATAAAAGTGATTTAATTTTGCTGCTGCTAAAAGATCCTATATAATTAGAGTAGATCACTGTGCAGTAGTGTAATAAAGTATGCTGTTGTGTTCTTCAGGTGAATGCAAAAGAGGTGAAGAGGAGGAACCAGACAATTTCACTCTTGCTACTTGAAATGTTCTGGTCTTTCTAAATGCACTTTTGATAATACATGATTATTAGAAGCTTTTCCTCATAACGATATATAAATCCTGCCATATACTATATAAGCCTGCTCTCACATGCCAGGAATTAGAATAAGTTCCCTATGTGCCCAAAATGAAGAAATGTCTTTAAAAAAAAAAAAAAAAAGGAGTGTAAGAAGGACTAATAAAGCAGTGAGAGTCTCCCTGTTCCCAGTTTGAGTATGCATACACATCGAAATTCAGGAAGTTGCCATTTTCCTTCACAAATGCTGGTGCAACGATTTACCTGGTTATGACTGAGGTGTTCAAAATGTTTGGAGATTTTGTTTTCTTTTACCCCATACTGGTCTTCTAGGCTGTCAGTCTGTAGTGTTTTGTGTTTTACTTCCTTTCAACTGAACCTGGCAAAGTGGTATTTGTGCGGTAAATATCTTGCTCTGACACTTTCTCTGGAGAATTCCTTAAATCTAACTGTAAAGAGGTCTTGAGCTCTTTCAAGGTGTTGCCCTCTAGCACAGTCTGAGTGAATATATAATGAAAATGACAGATAAATCTTTCATGTTTCAAAGACATAGTTTTAACCCCACTTATTTTCTGCAGTAGGCCTTCCATGCTTGAACCACTGTTCATATACACCTGCAGAGATACTGCTGCAAAAACAAGTGTGGAGAAGAGAAATACTGGAGGAATTATGCGATATTTCCTCTTCCATATTGTATTTCACAAACTTCTCAAGGCAAGCACCTTGGGTGACTCTTTGGTAGCTCTATTGGGAAAAACCGTAACTGTGCATTCTCCACACATAAGTCCGCCATTATGTCACCAGTAGTGAAGTATACTCAAGGAAGTTTCTCAGATTTCTTAGAGAGGATATATGGGAGTTGTGGACAAGGACAGAGAAAATGAAAAGACTGTTTCAGTACAGTTTAAGCCTGATTCAAATTTCAGATAAGTTGTTACCTTTTCTGTCATGAAGGAACTTATTGTATGGAACTTTATCTACCAGAGATCAGCTTTCATCTGATTGGTTTTTTTTTAGTCCAATTTGCTGATGAAGAAGGGGTTGTAGTTCATTGCTGGAGTAGTAGTGCTGGAGATCAGGATCAACACTTGTCTCTTACATTTCTGTCACTCTTGCAGAATTTCTCAGTTTCTCTCATTTCTGGTGGATCTCAAATGTATTACCAAAAAACAAATGCATATGTACACAGGAATGATTGCTAGTGGGAGTGACCTGTACAGTTCCAGTTATGACTGATAGCATTCTATTGCCTTTATGACTATTTCAAAGTCCTCTTGACACAGATTGATTAAGGGCAAGGACCCGTATGAACTTATGAAAAATTTATGGATTTTTGAAAGAGCTTTAACATGTAGCATTTAAGACCTAATCATTTCTTGGCAGTCATCTTTTTATCTCCCTTTTCTCCATCTCAAAATCTCTCTTACACTGAGAATGTATGTTTAATAATCAAAAACTGATGCTGTGGATTAAAGAATAAAGATGTCAGTGGATCAAATAGCACAACAACAACAGAAAGAAATTAGATTTGTATGATTTTAACTATTCTTTAATCTGCTTCTGGGCAACAAAAGTGATTTGTGTCAGCCGTTATTGCATTAAACTTTAATTTTCTTCCACAAGAGCAGGATTATATAAAAGAGTATTGGATTGCACTCAGCACGGATTAGCTGAGCAGCGTCTTTGCTGCCAAGGACCAAATGGATTTCCTTCCTTTTGTGATTTATATTTTTACTGCTGTTTTTTTTTTTTTTTTTTTTTTTTTCCCTCCTTCTAATTCCCATTACCTGTCTGTTTGCCAGAACTGAGATACCCTGAAGAGCAGCAGACAGGTAGGCAGAATTATTGGCTTACTGCATATATTTATATTCCAAGAATCCTCACTAGCCAGTGACAAAGAACTAAGCTAGCTCTCATCCAAAGAAGCTGCTTGCTAGTTTAAAACTGAAAAATTAAAAGCTTATTATAGAAGGAGCATAGCCCTTTTTTTCTTGAGTTATATATTTGTGTATATATATATATATATATATATATATATATATATATATACATGCACATTAACAGGTTAACTTTTCTCATAACAGTTGATAAAAATTTCCAGACTTCTGGCAAATGGTAAATCAGCAAATGCCTGCTGGAAGTATGATGAATGGTCATAACAGAGATGCTGGCAGTGTGAATGGAAGAAGCAACAATTCACTCAATACAGAGACGGAATATCCAAAATGTGAAGTGATAAAAGCTGTAAAAAAAAAAAATAAAATAAGAAGCCGTTTACTATCTGTCTGATTGTCAACTGCTGTTTGCATTTTGCAGTCTATTTTAAAAATGACTAATGAATTTTCTGGTCTTCACATTCTATCCAGTAAGGAGATTCTTGGTGGTAGATGAGATAGGAGTATTTTAGGAAAAATATCAAAGCTATTATGTTACAGGGCATGGTTTGTGTTTGTAGAAAGTGAAGTACAGCAGTTTGAAAACCTATCAGTAGTCTCTCTTCAACGGTATCAAAGGATTTTCAAGTGAGATAAAAACAAAACAAAACAAAAATCCAGAAAGGCATAGCAAACCATAAAAACACTACTGTTAAGTAGTATAAATGAAAGATCTGATTCTCAACCACATGAATGAGGTAGGAGTAGAAGGCAGCCCTGGTGTTATTACATCTCCGGAGTCACTCTTCTTTAAAAATAAGTTCTGGTGCACATTTTCCATGGATCAGGCATAAAAGTAGCTTGTAGGTGACAGAGAGTAGAGAAACTTGAAACTGATATATTATGTGGCTGATGAGACCTGAGCGACCTTTGATCCTGTGCTTAAACACTTCTCTTGATGCTCCACATCCGTTTTGCTCTCCTAAACTCAATCCACAGTCAAACCTGTCCCAACTGTTTGTTTTTGTTTTCAAAGTAAATCTGACCTTTCTATAAATTAATATGCAGAAGAAGGAGATTGAAAATTTCATGATTCCTCACTTGGCAGTGATGTTGACTGAATGTAAGAATAAAGGATGTTTGGGTTGCTGTTATATTATCAAAATTCATCTGTGTGATTGTTGCCCTGTTATTTCTTGAAGTTTTTTAATGACCAGTGAATGTTGTCTCATTCTTACATTTTGTTGTTGTTGTTTTAATAAACTTTAGATTTCTCCAATACCTTTCAGCTCATTCATAAGTAGAAACTTTGAGTCACCATATGTTTTCCAAACAGCCTTTTTGTGCCTTCAGACTGACAGAGACATGAGTCTGTCAAACACTAAATCAGAGAGGATATTTCCTGCAGCTTTTATCACATCAGGAAGATATACAGAGAGACTCCCCACGGTGACTTTAAGACTTACTCTTTGCTTGCCATATCTCTCTTACATGAAGAAATTGTTTGTAATGGAATAAATATTTCACTATACAATGACATTGTTGAAGTCTTTTCTTTCTTACTGAGAAAAAGACCTCCCTGAAACATGCATACACAAACCCACAGTCTTTTTCCCACAGCCTGAACAGGGAGAATCTCATTTCAGCACATTTGTGCAAGCGTAAAGTACTGTCTGTTTTCAGAGAGCTCTCTGAGAAATGGACCACAAGGATCTACAGATATCTAACTCCTAGTCTACATGAATCTGATAGAAAAATGAGTTGTCTTAAAACTCAGACAGGGGCCAGAAAATAGATGTTATTGCACTTCTTCTTATCCAATTAACTTAAAGTAAAATTCTATTAAATGGGGTCTAAAAGGAACTCTACTGCTATTGTGAGCAGTAACTTCATGTAATGTCTTTTCTATGCTTGTCATATTAGTCATATCTAGAATGCAATTGCATTCTTTTTTGTTATGACTTTTTTTGCCCCCACTTGGTCTCTGGTCGTTTTCATCCCAGTATGCTTACCAACTCAAATCAAGCATGTCACTGATTTGGTAAATCACAGGCATACCTATCTGTATAAAAATATGTTATAAGCTTAGCTGTATAAAAATCTGTTACAAGCATGCCTTTGTTGTTGCTATTATTATTATAATTGTTATTATTATTCTACTTGTGTGTTTTCCAAGTCTTACTCCTGAAGATTTAGGTTATGATTGTGCTGGACTTTTTTTTTTCTTTTTTTTCTCTGACAGTGTCTGTCACTCAGAACAAGTCACTGTTGGAAATATTTTTATATTGGTTGTGTTTACATTACCATAGGTCTCCAAATTCAGTAAATACTTGATATGTGGTATACTGTTTCATACCTGGAGATGAACTCTGATTAACCCGATTTAGGATCTAGAAAATTAATTTCAGTGACAGCTTAGGAAAATCTTACTATAATTTATATGAGAGAAGAATTTACAAAATGCATCATATTTTACTCACAGGCCTCAGGCAGAACTTGTTGAACTTCTAGATATGCTTGTAAATATATCTCAGAACATCAGATGCTGTAAATCTGCCACAATCCATGGTATTTTTGGAAGATGCTATTTGGGTTATAACACATGTACATTAAAACATAATAGTAAATGCCTTTAACATGTAGTCCCAACTAATGTGAAGAAAAATGTGAATGAGACATTCTTAGTACACCTTAACATACTGATTACAGTTGAAGTACTGGTTACACTTCTATAATGATACAAGAATGTAAAATCTACAGCAAAATGAGGAGACACATGTGTAGATGTCATTAGCCTGTCTTCTTATAATCTTATAATACTGTGATACTTTTTAGTGGCTGGTACTGTACTTTTTAATAGGCTGAAAAAAGTAGCAATTTTTTTTTTCCTAATCTATTTTATCACACTCAGAAAAGGATATGGTAAAATTTGAAGTGATTCATCACAGAGTCAAAAGAGGGATTCAAGGGAAGAGAAAAAAAAAATTCACAGTAATTAAAAAAAGAATTTTAGGAAGTTTATGTTTTAATTCATCTGAATGACAAGTAAGAGACAATTTAATCCCAGTTTCTGATTACTCATGTGGGGAAAGGTATATGGTAAAGCCCCTCCAATATTGCTCCAACGCACTAACTAAGGAGAACTATACTGGAACTGTGGTGTGAATTTTTAATAAGTGTAATGAGCTTTGGAATAACAAAGTAGAATTCATACTGTAGACTCTTTCCTGTCTGAAACTAAGACAGAATATCCTTCTGAAAGAAATACTACAATTAATTTATGACTTATTTGTCTTGACAAAATCATTAGTGGACAGAAGTTCCTTGTCAAAATGATCCCAGCTGGCTTGAGAGACCTGTAATTATACTTAAGATTACTTACGTTAATTCAATTTAAAACAAAAAACAAAAAACTTCTAGTAGATTCACTTGTTAATTTGAGTGCTTTTGTCCACATCTGTCCTATTCCATTCAGAAATTTGGTTTGATAAACTCGGGTCATGTCGCAAAATTCACTGGTGTACAGAGCAAGCAACAACGCAATTAAAAGCTGAAAAAGGATCATTTCTATGATGCCATTTCCACATTAATTAATTAATTAATTACATCTCTCTGAAAAACCTGCAGCCTGATGCAAATATTTCAGCTGCTCTATAAGTATGCTAACCTCAACATGAAAAGCTGACTTAAGCTGGTAAAAAAAAAAAATGGGGAGCAGGGGAGCAGAAAACCCTTTTACAAGCTTATATTTCAGTCCTCTAGATTTTCCTTGTCACATCAGAGAATTTGGCTCTGTAACTTTACCAGAAACACTCCTGATATATAATAGACATCTGGCTAGGATTTATAGTTTCTATAGGATGTTTTTTTTGAAGTATTCAAAATTATAATCAAAGCTTGACATTATTTAAATCAGTATTCCATCTAATGACGTTCTTTGTATAACATACAATCATGATTTTACTGTGCACTCTTTATGATGAGTATGAAAATATGACTTGCCATTGTGACATCAGCAAGGTAATTCCCTGCCATAAATCAGAATTTAACATTTATTTGCTCTTACACATTCTCCAGCCTTCAGTTTTTCTGTTTATGAAATAGTAATTGAGGGGTATTTTTTGTTATATTCCTGTGATTTTATGGTATAGTAATACACAGCTGCACAAGTAAACAAGAATGATGCACTTTTGATTCTCCTTTAAAGTGAGGTGAAACTTAAATAAAAAGTCTGATAATATTTTAACCACTTGGCACAGAGGTTCATTTTTTCTAAATCTAAAGTAAATTTGAAGGTGATTTTGAAATAACGTGTTCTCAGTTTCATAATATTTGGCCCACTAAGCCCAGTTACGGAAAGGATTTGAGAACAGAAGTCTAAAACAGTGTTCTTACTATCTACTTATTGGTTAATGTGAATGGTTTGGTTGGGGCTGGGAATAGGGAAAATATCCAATCTTCTTTTTCCTCATTACCTGTGTCTATTTTAGATTGTTTTTTCTCCACCCTTCCCGTCCCTTCCCCTCTCCTCTCCTCCTCCTCCTTCCCCTTCTCTTATATCAGGCTTAATGGCATATACCTCGTGTAACTTTTACGTTGTTGTAATTTTTGCCCCTACTATAGGAGATTACTTACAGTCTATCATCTTGTTTTTTAGTAGTTATATCTTGTTAATTATCTCTAGAAAAAGTGTAAAATCACTGAACCTGTGGCCTCTTTTAACTCAGCATCCCCCCATGAAAGAGCTGGTTGTTTATACTGAGAAAGAATAAGGTGTATGAAGAGATACTGGAATTCTACCATATGCCATAACATATGGGCAGTTTACACTACGTTACATTCATGTCAAGAAAAGAACCCTGATGGACAATTGTGTTGCATTATCCTGTCTTAAACCTTTAGTAGGAGTAATTAGCACATTCATAACATTGTAAAAGAATTAACTAATTCTCATCAAATCAGGGGGTTTGTAATTATCAATAAAGAGAATATCACCTACAATTAGGGAAAATAAGGCACAGAGAGAGCCTAAAGCTGCACTAGTCCTGGTAATTAAGAAAGTGGAGCCCCTGCTTTCTTCTGTTTGAAGAGTAACACAGATGCCACTAGTCTTCAATTTGCTATACAGTATGCAGCAGGATTTGAAATGTGTATGCATCTCCTGAATTATTCACAAAATGATCTCTATTGCACATTTGTAGTGACAAAGGAATGGAACTGCCAGCAGTTCTAATTCATGGAACTACAGAAAGAGAATATATTTAGTATTAGGAGATGATAGAACACTACTACAAATCTGATGGTAAGTAGGCATATTTCATAGCTGGATAAATAAATGCGAATACCTGTTATTTAGGTGTTATTTCTTACCAATACCTGAGGTTACATTGCTTGTACAGGTGAAATCACATTTATTTCAGTATAACAACTCTGTTGGTTCTGTTGGTTCATTCTGAAGAATGAAATGAAGGGGCATGGCAAAACAAACAAACAAACAAACAAACAAACAATAATAATAATTAAAAAATTAAACAGAGACATAAAGAAGTAATAAGCTTCTCTCACCCCTGCTATCGATCTCCATCCCACAACCTCCTCTCTGTTCACATTCCTCAACCCAGTTCACTTAACTTGTAAGTTACTTTACTTCAAATCCTCTTTGAGTAACACCTACTTATAGGGATATAATCTCTTTACAGTGGGTAGCCCACTAAGGTAACAGTATGTCTTCATATGGTACTAATAGTCACGAGTGAAAAATAAGATCCAGTCTTCTGGAACAGTTTCCATTGACTTATTTGCTGCTATGATCACCTTTTCTTACCCAGATCATTGAACAAATCAAATTGATAGTATTTTTTAGAATTGAAAATACTAGCCTTTTAGGCTGATTTTGTTCTGTTACAAAGCAAGCAAGGTGACTTTTGACATTTTTGAGAGTTTTGAAAATAACAGCTGCGAGGAACAGATTCAAAACACTCAATTTAGGCTATTCCTATATAATATGTCATTCCTTTTCACTTAAAAATATCTTAAATTATGTTCCCATTCCATACCGTACACATATGTAGCATGGTTTTGTAGAGAAGTTAATCATCTAAAGTAACAAATGCAGAAGATCTGTTCAGGACTGATATCTTAGACCCTAGACCCACAAAGATCTTTTTATAAACCTAAGAACTTAAGAACATCTGCATTTGTAGCGTAGTCAGTTGAACCCCCTGAACTTTATTTTAAGCACATGTGAAGTCTCTTAGTAGTCAAAGACTATATATTATTTTGAGTAGGAACATAATTTGCCTACTATTTTTAGCACTAATACTGCTACATAGCTGTAGGCTGGAAGAAGACCGCAGGCACAAATGGTAAATAATAGTCAGTTAGGCACTTCATCCTGTCCAAAAGCCATGCAAAAGGATATGGAGTATGTTATTGGGCATAATTTGTACCATTGGATGCCATAATATTGATAACATCATTTATAAAGGAAAGTAGCACTTAAATTTCAAAAATGATATTTAGATGAGTTATTAGATTTTATGATGAATACTAGTATTGGGACAGATCTCTTGATTTAATTTCATTTAACTGTGGCTATTTAGGTGAAATTGAGTTTGCAGTTTATCATGGTATGTTTAAGCTGGGAAACCTCATGTTGACATAAATTCATTGCAGTGTAAGTACTGAATGTTATTGTACATATGCTACAGCATATGGCAGAATTTCATCCCTCATCTCTTTCTTATGCTCTGTCCTCAGAGTCACTAAAAGGCTGTCCTTTGAGATGACTCTCAGTTAAATTTGGTCAGCAAATGGAGGAGGCAATGTGTCAGCTCCACTGCTGAATGACACAATGTGGTTAACACTCAAAAATCATTTTTTCTGCAACCTTTTCTGGGAAGAAAGAAGAAATCAGATGAGATCAGTCTGACTGTGAACATTCCTGGAGATATTTTTATTCAGATATTTATAAGATATTTTAACATTTATTTTCTATGACTATGTCAAGTACATTATTTCTTTCAGACAACTGAAGTATATTAGGTGTCAGTGGGCAGAACGCCTTTTGCAACCCCAATAGGGCTGTGTGTGTATTATGAGGAAGAAGGTGCTCACCATGAAGACAGCGTCCTGTCTTCTAGTGATATTGGAAGTAAAAGAGAGAATTAGTGTAAATTTGGCCCTACATGCTCTGGATTACTTTGTTTTTTCCTACTTTTGCTTGAACATAGAAATACATACCAAGGAGGGGGTAAAAATACCAGTGTAATACAGAGCAGTGTATACATAGTTTATCCTCTGCAGAGGATAAGACTTGATCTTATTCCAGCCTTCCAGGCTTAAAGAAATCTTGTCATTTTTTCTTTACAAGTGGTTTCATTTCCAATGCCTTTCTGCCACTTGTGCCTTTACAAACTTCGTCACAGTCACACTCATTTGCATATTATTGAAACTGATGGTGAAGTTTAATGTTTAAATGTTGCATGCTTTTGATTATCTTTGATGATGTCTTTGAGATTTTTCCAGTTTTTCTGTTCAATTTCTAAGATAGAAAGGTGAGATACTACATTGGTAGTCAGCATGGGTTCACCAGGGGGGATGTCAGGCTTGGCCAACCAGGTAGACTTCTATGATGTCATCACTGGCTGAGTGGGTGGGAGGAGAGCAGTGAATGTAGCCTGCCTTGATTTCAGCAAGGCATTTGATACTGTCTCCCATAACATCCTTATAACAAAGCTGAGGAAATGTGGGATAGATTAGTGGACAGTGAGGTGGGATAGAGAACTGGGTGGTTGGCCAAGGTCAGAGGGTTGTGACTGGCAGTGCAGAGTCCATAGGAGACCTGTATATAGTGGTATTCCTCAGGGGTTGCTTCTGGCTCCTGTCTTGTTCAGCATGTTCAGCAGTGACCTTAATGAAGGGATAGTGTACACCCTCAGTAAGTTTGCTGGTGATACAAAGCTGGGAGGAATGGCTGACACACCAGAAAGCTGTGCTGCTATTCAGTGAGACCTGGACAGTCTAGAGAATGGGGAGAGAGCAATCAGATGAGGTTTAACAAAAGCAAGTGTAGAGTCTTGCACTTAGGGAGGAATAACAGCATCTACCAGAACAGACTGTGGGATGACCTGCTGGAGAGGAACTCTGCAGAGAGAGTGTGCCTTAGTAGCCAGTGGCATCCTTGGTTGCATTAAAAAGAGCATGGCCAGCAGGTCAAGGGAGGAGATCCTCCCACACTGCCCTGGTGAGGCTTCACCTGGAGAACTGCATCCAGTTCTGGGTTCTGCGGTACAAAAAGTCAGGGATCTCTTGGAAAGAGTCCAGTGGAGGGCCACAAAGATGGTGAAGGGCCTGGAGCACCTCTCTTATGAGGAAAGGCTAAGAGACCTAGGTCTGTTCATCTTTGAGAAAAGAAGACTCAGAGGGGATCTGATCAATGCCTATAAATATCTAAGGTGTGGGAGGCAAAGGGAGAAGGCCAGGCTGATTCTGTAGCCAATGATATTCAAGCAATATACATGTGATGGATTTCAAAATCTTAGTTACATTCTGTGTTTTTTGTTTGTTTGTTGTTTGTTTCTGAGACCACCATCTCTGTTGCCACTACTGAAATGCACCACTCACCACCTCACTGAGCTCACATCCACTGTTTCATCTCCATAAAAATTCTGCAAGCACCGATGAATGTCAATGGGTGCCATTTTTTCTGCATGGAAGAATTCTGTGACACATCTTTGCTTCATATGAACTTCCATGTCAGACACCATTTTGTAAGACTGCCACTCTGTTGCCATCGACTGCACTGCAACAAAGCCTAGTGGAATGTTGATGGGAAGGTACATCCTGTGCAGCCAAACCACCAGCATTTGCCTCTGATGCCCTGGGCCAACATACTAAAACAGAAGGCATTACTTTCAGTGCAGCTCTTATGAAATTTTTATGGACAAATTAATTATTCTCCTAGATTTCATTCCTGAACAGTAACAGTAAGCTCAAACCAAACTCAAGCTTCAGGTTTTCTGGGGGTTTAATTTACAAAATGTAATTAATTATTTGATGAACAGTCAACATTTAGATTCTTGAATCAATAATGAGCAGAAATTTCCAGGATGGTCTGATTTTTTTTCTTTTCCTCTTTTAGTATCCCACTGCAGAATTTCTGACCACATTATCTGGAATACTGGAGTGACAGATATAGCTGTTCCTTTTCTGTAAAGAAGGCTTGAACAGATATTTGAATTTAGCAAGATTTCTGGGGGGAGGGGAGGGGAAGGGAAGGCAGTGTGTTATAGAGGATACCACAATATTCTTGACTTTTGTAGCCTAAAATGGATATCATGATTCATAAGCACACTTAGAGACTAAACACTTGTGAGTGATCTCCCACTAATCCAAAGGTCAGGTAAGAGTCAATACTGGCATAAAAGCAGATTAATATAAATAGTCAATGAGAATTTTTTTCTCTAGGAAGTAGGTGCCTGCTAGCTTTAAAGATACGAAGTTACTAGAGGCAGTAGTGAAGAAAAAAAATTCTGTTTCTACTCTGTACTTCATAGTTCAGTGAAAGGAATTATTCTGACATGGTTCCTGTAGAAACTGGGAACTGGAGCTTAAGTAGGATCACTACTTCTAATAATTTGAACTACAAAAGAAGGTAAAAAAGAAAAAAAAAAGTTTGCCTACATTTTCAGAGGCTTTGAGTCTGGTGTTGGAATGTGCATAGCTGAAAAAAATATATTTCCAGCGAATCATGGAATCACCTGAAAAATGCAGGTTATGACTTTGTTAATGTTTTTCTCTCTATGTTGTTCAAGTTTGGAAAACAAATACTATGCGCTCGACAGACGCGATGTTTGTGAAGAGTATTTTTATAATTAGTAATGGTACTTGAATGAGTGAATATCAAAAGCATGATTACTGTTTGCTATTTCTGACACTTCCTCTGTCCCTTGAAGTTGAATATTCTCTTCATCTTTTCAAACTGATGAGTTTGACCTCATTCAAAGTAGAAATATAAAGAAATGCACCTCAAAGGAAGGAAAGAGGAGAATGGAAAGTAGATTTTGTGCATTTAAAGTGTTGTTCAAATTGATGTAATATACCCAAGTGACTGAAATGCGGAGTACAGCATGCTTCCTGAACCAACCTCCATATAAAAAATGCTGCTTATCTTCATTCTTATAATTCATTTCTTCCATTCCACCTCCTTCTCTTACCATTTTCTTTAGTGACAGTTGCATTCCTTTCAAGAACATTTTCTTAACCACATTATGCGTTATTCTAGGTTTTTATTTAGTATTTCTCACACATCCTTCATATCTCCCTTACAGTCTCCAGTAAATAAGTACTAAGATCTAAACACTCCTGTGCTTTCCGTGTCTATTCCCTTACTACATGCATTTTCTGTTGCCTGAAGGCAGATCTGTACAATTTTTGTTATTGAAATCTGTCTTTTTCTTCCCAAGCAGATGGAGGATGTGTAAATGTGTCTAAAGACTGAGAATACCATTTACTTGGTCCTAGAGAGACCTGGGAGACACAATGTCTCTCTGGATTCTTTTAAGTGAGGCTGGGAAAAAAAAAAAAAAAAAGTAATAACATTAATGATATTAGCAAAGCAACTTTAGCACATTATTGCATCTCTCTTATAGCTCTGACCATGTTGGGGTTGTGTGTGGGGGGAAGGGACTGGAAGAGAAAAAGGAAGATGAACTTGTGCTGCTTCTGCTGTGTATCATTTGCTCTTTGCAAGCGAACTCATTTCGGAAATCATACACAAGCTGAATTTACATTATTCCTTTCAGTATTGATTGTACTGCTTGAAGCCTTTTTTGTTGCAGTTTACCATAGCTTTTTGCACTTTGACGGGTGGAAAATAATACTGCCCAATCCATGGCTGACAGGGCAAAAGTGGTCAAGAAGAGTCTTTTTTTTATGTCAGTAGATTCAGAAAGGAGAGCTATGTTAACCCAACTTGCTCAATATCTGGTGTAAAATAGAGAGCATTCAATCTCTAATTGAGCATAGAGGTCTGAATTGGAATAGTTTAACACAGAGATATGAATTAGAATAATTTTGCAAAGGGAAGATAGCCTTCTGTTATTGCAAATCTGTGAAACTAAATCCAATAAATGCAAAATATTAGTAACTGCTTTTTTCTTTTTTCATCGAGGAGGGATATTCAGTCTTTATTTTGACAGAGCTCATCCAGGCTCCTTTTTAAACTTCAGACTGGAGTTATTGCTTCAATAAAACATAAGATTTAATTTTTTTAAAAAAAGAAAATATGTATTTTAATTTTAAGCAATATTTTAAACAAATGATCCTATGAATGAAAGAAAAATTACATAGGCATCAAAGAGCCATGGCTGTTTTCTGAGACATTTCACACACTTTCTGTGTTCTTTAAACATGCTCTTCATAAATGATGGCTTGGAAGATTACAATTCTGGAACACATCTGAGTCAACTCAGTCAAAATATGGTTGCTTTATACACATATTTATACACTCAAAAACAAATCTGAAGGGTGTGACAGAGAGAAGATCACTATTTGATTTTGTCTGGGCATGATTCTAATTGAACTAAATCAGCATAACCACATCATATCTATTAAAATTTTGGTTTAGCTTTGCATGATAACTTTAAAACATTGAGATGGTTGTCTGCCCCTACTTCTTACAAGTTTCTTATATGTCTGAGTTGTAACATTAATATTAATATATTGTAAACTATGTAGAAAATTATTTCAATTGTAACTTGTAGGAGTATCACTTGACTACTGAATTCAGGACTTATGGTGATCCTCAACCGCCACATCTTCAGCAATTTAGCAACCTAATGACATAAAATAACATCAAAACTGCCTAAAATGCCAGCTAGTTTCATTGTTGGAAATTCTCATTCTTCTCAGCTTATAAAGGGAATTCTCAGATGATAGTGTAATGCCTGATTCAAGGCCTGATTTAAGGAAATTTTACAGAGCTTGAACTATAACTAGCATATAAACATATGAACTATGTTTATCTGCAATGTTGGTTCAGCAATGTGTCCTTGCTGCTAAGAAGCCTTGGCTGGTTTAGGCAAAGTTATGACCACCATGTCAAAATAGATCATTGTTTCTTCCTCTCTACTCAGAACTGATGAGGCTGCATGTGGAATACCATGTCCAATTCTTGGCTGCCCAGTATAAGAGAAACATGGACATACCGGAAAGAATCCAATGGAGGGCTACCATGCTGATTAATGGACAGGAACACCTCTCCTCTGAGAAGCAGGTGAAAGAGAAGACTTATGAAGGGAAGGTTCAGGGGTGATATAAACAAATGGAAGGAAGAGAATGATACCAGGATTTTTCAGTGGTGCCCAGCAACAGGACATTGCTGGAAGCAATGTCTATTGGTAAGGCAAAATGGTGAGCTGCGAAGAATTCAGGAAATTCTTGGAGCATGTAGAGGAGAACTTCCTAGTCTAAGTATTCGTAAAACCAACTAGAAGTGAAGCATTACTGGGCCTGGTTCTCACCAGTGCAAAAGAGCTTATTAAAGAGGTTTCAGACTGCCAGCGGTCTGGGCTGTAGTCACCACACCTTAGCTGAATTTGTGTTCTCAATGAAAATGAGCTTGGCAAAGAGCAAAGAGACTACTCTGAATTTTAGAAAAGTGAAATTCTAGATGTTTAAACTATTAGTGAAAGTGAAGAGTTCTGGTGGAAAAAAAGCTGGACATGAGCCAGCAGTGTGTGCTTGCAGTCCTGAAGGCCAAATGTATCCTGGGCTGCATCAAAAGAGAGGTGGGCAGGGGAGAAAGGAAAGTGAGTGTCCTCCTCTGCTCTGCTCTCTTGAGTACTGCATCCAGGTCTTAATTCCCTAATACATGAAAAATCTGGGGCCATTGCCTGTATTTGGAGGGCCACAAAGATGATCAGAGCACCTCTCCTACTAAGAGAAGACGAGGGAAATGGGCTTGTTCAGCGTGGAGAACAGAAGGCTCCTGGGAGACCTCATTGTTCCCATCCAAGTTTTCAAAAAAGATGAAGAGTGACTAGAGAGATTTTTATCCAGTCTGATAGAGACAGGACAAGGTGGAATGCTTTCAAGAAGAGAGATTGAGGTTTGGTGTTAGGAGGAAATTTTTTTATTCAGAGGGTGCTGAAGCATTGAAATAGGTTGCATATGAATGCCCCCCATCCTTGGAGGTGTTCAGGGTTAGGTTGGATAGGGCCACGGCAATCCTACCTGCAGCAGGGGTGATTAAGCTAGACGAACTTAAAGATCATTTCCAACCCAAGCCATTATATTGTTCTATGAAGCTGGAATACAAGTTCTGTCTGCACAGAAGGAAAAAAGCACTTCTTACTGCACAAGTGATGGAGCACTGGAACACATAGAGAGGTTGTGGAGTCTCCCTCCGTGGAGAACTGGATAAGTTATCTGCACATGGTACTAGACAACCTGCTCAAGATAATCCTGCTTGAATGACAGAGTTGTTCAGACGACCTCCAGAGATTCCTTCAAACCTTGATGATTCAGAGATTTTGTGAAATCTCAAGTCAAAAGATGAGGAATATGAAGACGTTGTTTCATTTTTGTTTGTTTTTAATTATTCAGTGAAGTGCTTTAGAGGACCAAGAACCACTGCTGCCACCTCCACCTCGTTTTCCAAAGGTGTGTAAATAGCTGTCTCAGAGAAGATTCCATCACTTGTGGACAGAAGTCACGACACCTACATCCCTTCACTCAAGAGTTGGTGAAATTGCTCCTACATAGACTGTAAGGAGTGATAACACTGTTATTACCATGCAAGTATTTAGCCTAAATGATTACATACCTTAGTGGATTCTGTAAATGTCACTAGGAGATATAAAAACAATGCCGTGTCCTTCTGGAGCAAACTGTAAATCTATTGCAGCATTCTTTTACAAGACAGGAAACACCTCAAGCTAATATAATGCTCAGAGTTGTAATGTCAGAGGTCTGCTGAGCTCTTGAGCAATAGGGGAATCATCCAGTGATTCCATAAGGATTCTTATGAATACACAAAATATTTCCAGAACTTAATCCTGATACTTCCATGTAGGAGAATCCAATACAGACTGTACAAATATGAACTTGTAAGTTGCTTTGCCACAGCCAACAAACACAAAAAATATCAGTCATTTTTTATTTGTAATTCATATAATTTTTAATGCATATTATCAACTTCTATTCTAAATTCTTCACCTACTAAAAATGGATGGATATTTCACCTAACTACATGATTTTCTTATATCCAAATGGAGAAGTTTCAAGCCCAAGTTCCAAGACAGAAATTTGTATTTTCCTAGAGGTGCATGAGAATAGAAAAAGAAATTCTACTTTGTTTTGCCCCTTGGAAACAACTTGGCAGCAGTCCACCTGAGTATGCTGAAAGCGCTTTGGCTTGCAGAATTGATAATATCAGTCTGTAAAAAGCTTCTACAGAAGGACTGATGAAATAAAATCCAAACTCTTTGCTTCGCGGTTCCACATTGGCCAAAATATCTGGCTTCTTAGAAAACATGCGTTCTTTGCCACATCAAAGAATGACAAGATTGATACTCAGACTGGAGAAACTTTTCTGGGAAAGTGTTATGGAATCCCTTCAAGGGTTTCTAGGTATAGCCCGACACTCATAGTGTCGAGCATGGCTAAACTTTGGAGTAAGGCTTTGCACACTGCACATCCTATGATGCCCATGCTTAGAAAAATGCAATACTAAATTAATCGTCTGTGAACTTCAAAAGATTTTAAAGAGGAGTGAAATCATATTCTCTAAATGTTCTAGAAAACATTATTTGATAGGCTTATCAGCTCATTAATACTTCTGAAGGTTCTCAATACTCCTCATGCCAAAACTCAACTATTCAGAATTGTATGTATTAGTAGAAGTCTCAAATTAGAAAGATGGAATTAAATTCAGACTGCCAAAAGAATGCCAAGGACAATTAAACTGATCTACTTTTTTTTTAGAGAACTGAACAGTGTACATTTAGAATTCTGTTGAAAGGTGGAACTCTGGGTTAATGAAATATTTTGAACAAGGTCTTAACAGACAACTAACTGCTTCTGGAAAAGAGAACTGGCTGTTATGTCTTCTTCTTGTTGTATCTTATTAGCAAGATGTATTCCCCTGGTGAGTCATCGTTGAGAGCTAAGAAATTTTTTTGCATGTTTATAAAAATATGACTTTTAATTTTACCTCTACTTCAAAAAGAGTCCAACAAACATGAAATAAATAGAAAGTCACTTAATATTCATTCTGAATATTTTTACATTTTATTTAACTGCTTGTGCTCCTGCAGATCTCTGTGACATAAACTGAGACAATGACTAAGAAAATCATCTTGGCAAGTATAATATGCAGAAGATGTCACAGAATTTGTACTGGGTTCAGTTGCACACTTCTGCTTTTAGGGTGACTATGAGACATTTTTTTATGTAAGGGTACATGATACATCTATGGACAGTGTAGGAATAGGAAATGAAAGTTGAATAAAAGTGAGAATACTTCTCTAGAAGAACTGGCATTCAGCCTAGTTTTTATTGAAATTATCTGAAATAATTTATGAGACACTATCCAGTAAATAGAGTTTATCATTAAAGAGCTAAAAGGATAATAATCTTTAAAGAAAACTGTTGTAAGGATAGACTGGGAAAAAGGCTATAAATCTTTACTTGATGGAGCTGGTTTTCTGAAATTCATCTTTCCAGGTTTAATGAATAATGAGGTTTTGTGTTATTGCATGGGCTTCTATCTGCAACATACACCATTATGAAGTAGAGAATAACTTAGTTCTTCATGTTGGATTTTTATTTTTTTTTAATGGAAGTTCGTAATCTCTCTTATGCTTTATAAAACTAATTCTTAAGAAAAAGTAAACAAAAAGTACATAACAAAAATGAAATTAAAAAGATGTATTTACATCAGTATTTCTGCTTAATATTTGATATATTTTCTTGAACTAATAGATCTAAATGTTATGTCATATTAAAATAATTCCTTATTTAAATGGATATTCTATGTTATTTGAAATTATTCTCTTTACAGTAAACGCCATAGCATGGTATACTCAATGGGTATTACCACGTTTTCCAGTTTCCCTCAGGTTTCTTTCCATGCGTATCCCTCAGAAAGCTCCACTGGCTCAAATTCACTGAATCAAATCCTAACTTAGTGCCCAAAGCAAAAGAAAATAAAATGACCCTCAGGCAGAACCTTCTTTCTCATGGTACTACCCTTTTGTGCTACCAAACCAGTTTTGATGCAATATAAGTAAGCAGAGAATTATTCTATGGAGATTTGATGAATAGTCTTGCTCCTATACCTGAGTACAAATACAAAGAGGAAGAAACCAGCTGGAATGAGAAGAAAATTGAAGTGCCATCAGTGAATAAGGATAAATATGGAAAAAGCTGGAGTGATGGTAATCAAAATGTTTTTGTGTGTAGAAGAAAAAAAAAGAGAAAGCAGGCAAAATGAAGAGACTCTTGAATGAGGATTCGAACTCAGTAGGGTTGTTGACAATAATAGATACTCTTTTCTACTATAAGCTTGTTTTTCTCGGGAGTCCTTGGGAATCCTTAAGTCAAGCATAATAAAATGGCAATATATTATTATCTATTAATCCCTATAATTATTCAGTAATCCCTGAAATACCGTTACTTTTAGATACAATAAAGACAGTGTTTGTTATGTAGATGCTCCTGATACAATGAAGACAATTTTTTTCTGAGGGAAGAAAAAATGTTTAAGAGAACTCTCCACAGTGTTTCAGAAGTTCAGTTTGGCAAATTGAACCGGAAAGTCAAGAAGTTTGAGAATGTTGCCTTTGGAGCTGGTAGTAGAATTCTCTAAGAAGTTTGCATAAATTTAGAAAATTATACCTTAATTTTGTGGTCAGGAGGACACCTACATATGGATACTGCACAACACTCATTAAATAATGTAGAACATATAACTTGATTAAAAATTCTTTGTAGTTGTTGTATAGTGAGTTGATATATTAGTGAAAAAAATATATAATTTTTTCCAAGCTTTTTCAGAAAGCCCTCTCCTGTGATCTAACTCAGTGCAATAAAATTTTGAAAATGTCTTTATGCTACCAATGCTTTCCTATTGGCTCGGCAATGCTTTTCATCTTCCACAAAGACGCAAAATTAGGAAAAGGAAGTAAAGTTGATTGACACTTAGAGCTATGTCTTTGTTCACTGTATATTATGAATTAGATATGAATACATGTTGGAATACAACTTGAATAAAAATTCAAAACATACCAGTAATCTTACATTGCTATTCCAAAATAGCAAAATTTTATTCCATGACAGAAACCTCAAGAGAAAATAAGCTGTAGAGTATGCTTCTAAGATGATATCATAATCCAAAACAGCAGCAATACTGATCTGCAGACCCACTGTCTAGATCATGTGCATCAAAATTTTGGAAGACTGGAAAACATATAAATAGAAAGAACATGCATTCGCTTTTATAATTAATACCCAGGATAGTTTTGAAGCCTGAATAATGAGGAAAAAAAGATATTACGGAACAAATTCCAAAGTATTTTTTTAATCGAAACTCCCCTGCCCTGTCTCCTGGAAAGATATGCATTTTTTCCAATGAATCAGACAATTCAGAGTACCGTGGTGCAGGTTTTTGAATTCTAGATTAGTTGAACAGTGCCATTTTTTCAAATCTGTTCGAAAAATTTGCTACATACCAGTATATTTGAGAAGTCTGAGAGTAGGAAAAAAGGCAATTATGAAGAAGAAAGTACATAACATCATTAAGTACATTTACCCTTCTTCCTTCAGCTTTCCTTTTAATTCCTTTCCTTTTGATGTTTTTTTCATTTAGTACTTTATTTTCTGGCAGCTGTACTAAACATTGGAGAGACAATACTTGTTCTAATTTCATTGAGTCATGTTCAAGTAATTATTTCAGGCTGTAAACATTTTGATGTCGATTTGTATAGTTAATTGCAGAGCTGAGTAACTAACATATCAACAGTACTGGAAAGCAGCTATAAGTAAATAAGCATTTTATCAAAAAATCAAATTCCATCAGTTGCTCATTAAAATTATTATTAAACTGGTTTTGTTTCCAAGATTCTTTTCATCCAACATATTTTTGTCATCAGTGTTATTGCAAACATCAGTATGACATGTAGCTTAAGTAAGGGGAGAAAATGAGTTTAGCAGAGAATTAAATCAGGAGATCCAAGAGTTCTTTCAAAGAATAATGCAGTAAGTGTGGGCTGATATCTGTAGGCAATCTGAGATACGCGTGATGCAGGAATATCTGCAGAGCAGTATGTTTAAAGTTGTTTACAAGTGAGTATTTGTGTGCACATCTGTGTTTGCTTGAAAGCTATCATCAATTTATTTTTTGTCCTGCTGGTATTACAATGCATTACAGTTAAAAAAAAAAAAAAAAAAAAAAAAAAAAAAAAGCCTAAGATGGGGAAACAATCATTTCTCAGAATCAGAAAGGAGAAAGCTAAAAGGTTTTAGAAGATAGACTTGAAGTAAAATAAATCAGTGGAAGAAATATACAAAGTGAAACTGGAGGACAGTAACTGAGGGGACAGCATGGAGATGTGCCAGGAGAGGGTCAGGTGGGGTGAGGGACAGTTTCTGGGCCAGAGGGTGGTGGGCATGGAACAGGCTGCCCAGGGCACTGGGCATGGCCCCAGGCTGCTGGAGTCCAATGAGCATTTGAACAACTCTCACATACATAGGGATTTTATTTTGGGTGGTCCTGTGTGGAACCAGGGGTTCAGCGTGATGGTCCTTGCGGGCCACTTCCAACTCAGGATATTCTATGGTTTTATGGTTATATGGTTATATGTGTGCTAATTATAATCTGTTATTGATCAGCATTCTTGTTGCCCAAGACTAAAGTAAATCTTGCCATCTGTTCATCATCGGTCATGGAAGGCAAAACAATATAACTGTATGCACTTAGTAGACAAAGAAGAAGTTGAAAAATTGGATTTGAAGGTTGCTACTTCCTTGTCAGCCCAAACTGGAGACTTGAACAGTCAGTAGACAAGGAGGATGAATATGGAGAAACTATGATTACATCTATGGTTTGCACAGATACTCTGCAGCTTCTTTGAGTGACCCCCTTAGTCTTTTTCCTCTCATGATTTATTTTAGAGAACAGAGTTCCAGTGGGAAGGTGGAAATATTTAAAACTACTAAGGAATGAATAAATGGGCAGGATCAAGAAAAGGATTAATTCTGGAAATGCTGCAGAGGGAGAAAGAATCATTCATACATGGAAAGAAAGAGATATCAGTATTAGGATATGAAGTAAAATATCTTTGGGTAAGGAAAAATAAAGTGCTTAAATACGTTAATTTCTTTCTTTTCTAAGATCCCAGAGTTGTTCCTTCAAGCTAACAAAGCTATGTTAAAATAAAAGCCAATTCTTTCCTTCCTTTTAAATAACATTAATTAAATCAAAAGATCTGTTCTCTAGTTTTTTTTTTTTTTCCTTATCCAGCTCTTAAATCCACTTTCTCCCTCAAATCCCACAGCTATAATTCCACCGTGAAATTTGGGTATGATAGACAGAAAGAGATGGAAAAAATGCTGATGGTCTTTTGTTTTGTGATTTAGTCCATTTCTCCCCTAATCCTGTATGATTTTTTGTTTGTTTGTTTTATACAGCAAAACTATAGCAGAGACTGTACAGTAGGAATATTTGCTAAAATTTACTGATTAGGGCTGTTACTAAACCCTCACACTCTTGTCTCCTCTGAACATACCAAGGAAATCGTAAGCAGACTGAAACTGTGACACAGTGATCTCTCTCCAAATGCTATGTTATCTCACTTTGAATACAGAGAGATTTGATATGTTAATTCCCACAAGGCAATAGTGTTTCATGGAAGCTTTATCTTGGCTTTTGTCTGGAGACCAGGGAATGAACAACAGTGAACTTTCCAAGCTTTCTGAACATGACCTATGTGAATTTTTTGCTGCAAAGTAGCAGAATAAAAACTCTGAGCAGTTAAAGTTCTGAGAAAATGGACTGATGAGTGAGCAAAACAAACCGTTTCTGTTTTAAAAAGGATTAATTATTCAAACTCTAATGCCTGAATTTTCTACACTATTGCCACCTGTTATAATACAAAATGTACACCTCTTGCTAAACAACTGAATATTTCATATGATTTCACAGAAAAATGCATTCATTTAATTAAAACTGCATAGATAGAAGAACCTGAACATTATACAAAGCAGATACGAAAAGGTTGCTTCCTCAAGGGTTTTTTTGTTTTTATTATTTTTTCAATTTTAATATTTCTTCTGTCATCAGGCAAAGCTTACTTGATGGTTCACATGTCATACAGCATAATCTCTCGTAAGATAGTGATATTCTGTATCACAAGGTTGGAAGAGTTTCTGAAAGCACTTTGACTCATCTTTTAAAAAGACTGAAATTTCTCCAATTTTTGTTAGTCCACTGCAGAATTTTGGCCTTCACTTATTTGTGTCTCAGTTTTCCTATAATTAAGATAATAGTATTTGCTTGCTGAACAGTGGAGTGGATTAATTTGTTAATGTTTGTAAAGCACTCATATACTTATTTAGGATTATGTTACAGAAGAAGTGGGATTAATGTATTTATTATTGGTCCATATGTATGCTAAATGCTTCTGAGCCACTTGAAGAGATCAGATCCTCTGTTTTTCAGATAATCAAAGCTATAAACATATTTCTAACTTCTATGATTGCACACAAAGTGCTCAAGGCATGTTAGAACCACCTTGCTGGATCACCTTTGGAGAATGTTTTAGAGCATAGAATCTGAAATGAACACTGTTCATTCCCAGCCTTTTAAATTTAACTTTGTCACACCTTCAAAGTCTTCTCTGTTTTTTTCTCAAACAATATGGTGTTATTCATATTTAGGTTATATTAACCTTGCCTCTTAAACTGCTGTCATACATACAAGTTATGATATAAACTCTCACATGTTCACAGAACATTGAACTGGATTTCTATATATTCGCTGATCTGAACAATATAGTGGTTTGTATGAAAATGTAAGTTAGGTGTACCATGTCCCAAACATGTCTGCAGCTAATGAAACTACTGTTAGGGGAACTGAAAGTGATAGAGAAGTAAATATGTGTTATTTGCTATGTATTATTATCATTTGCAAAAAACTAATGATCATCTGCTTAGTTTTGATCTGTGATGACGTTTATTATGTTATAATAAGTGTGGATTTATTTTGGTAAAGGATGCTAAATGATTGAATTTATTAAGAAAACAAAATCATCATATGAAAATACTAGGAACATTGATTCAATCTAAACACAAAATGTCATGCAGACCTAGGAAAAGGAAAGGTAAAGGATTATCTGGCCTAAAGACAAGGTTGGACGTGGAATCATAGAATCATAGAATTACTCAGGTTGGAAAAGACCTTAAAGACCATCAAGTCCAACCACAACCTAACCATACTAGCCTAACTCTAACAACCCTCCGCTTAATCATGTCCCTGAGCACAATATCCAGACAGTTTTTAAACACATTCAGGGATGGTGATTCAGCCACTTCCCTGGGGAGCCTATTCCAGTGCTTAATAACCCTTTCAGTAAAAAAGTTGTTCCTGATATCCAACCTAAACTTACCCTGGCGCAACTATAAAGGCTGTTGATGTAGTCTACCTAGATTCTCTGTGATTCTCACAGAATTCTCCCAGGAAAACTGGCTGCCTGTGGCCTGGAGAGGTATACCCTCCTTTGGGTAAGCAACTGGCTAGAGGGCCGTGCCCAGCGGGTAGTGGTTAACAGAGTTATGTCTAGCTGGTGACCTGTTACAAGTGGTGCCCCCTAGGGGTCGGTAATTGGGCCCGTCTTGTTTAACATCTTTATTGATGACCCAGATGAGGGGACTGAGTGTACCCTCAGTAAGTTTGCAGATGACACCAAGCTGGGAGGTGATGTCGATCTGCCCAAGGGAAGGGAGGCCCATCAGAGAGATCTAGATAAGCTGGATTGGTGGGCTGAGGTGAATGGGATGAGGTTCAACAAGGCCAAGTGCCAGGTCCTGCACTTTGGCCACAATAACCCCATGCAGCGCTATAGGCTTGGGGCAGAGTGTCTGGATGACTGTGAAGAGGAAAGGGACCTGGGGGTGTTGGCTGATGCTCACCTGAACATGAGCCAACAGTGTGTCCAGGTGGCCAAGAAGGCCAACAGCATCCTGGCCTGTATTAGAAATAGTGTGGCCAGCAGGAGCAGAGAGGTAATCATCCCCCTGTACTCATCTCTGGTGAGGCTGCACCTTGAGTATTGTGTTCAGTTTTGGGCCCCTCACTACAAGAAAGATATTGAGGCACTGGAATGTGTCCAGAGAAGGGCAATGAAACTGGTGAGGGGTCTGGAGCACAAGTCTTATGAGGAGCAGCTGAGGGAGCTGGGATTGTTTAGTCTGGAGGAGGCTCAGGGGAGACCTCATTGCACTCTACAACTTCCTGAAGGGAAGTTGTGATGAGGAGGGGCTTGGCCTCTTCTCCCAGGCAACAAAGACCCGAGGAAATGGTTGCAAGTTGTACCAGAAGAGGTTTAGATTAGACATAAGGAAAAACTTCTTTTTTCTCAGAGAGTGGTCAGGCACTGGAATGGCTGCCCAGGGAAGTGGTGGAGTCGCTGTCCCTGACAGAGTTCAAGAGGCATCTCTAAGAGGAGCTACGAGAGATGGTTTAGTAGCTTGTTGTAGCTATGGTGATGGGAGGATGGTTGGATTAGATGATCTTGTAGGTCCTTTCCTACCTTGTGATTCTACGATTGTATGATTTTATTGAGGCCATTTCCCCTCATCCAGTCACCTGTCACCAGTGAGAAGAGACCAGCCCCACTCTCACTGTAATCACCTTTCAGGTATTTGAAGAGAGCAATAAGGTCTCCCCTCAGCCCCCTCTTCCCCAGACTAAAAAGGCCCTGTTCCTTCCATTGCTCCTCATAGGGTATATTCTCCAAGCCCTTCACCAGCCTTGTTGCACTTCTTTGGACTGCTCCAGCACCTCAATGTCCTTTCTGAATTGAGGTGCCCAAAACTGAACACAGTACTCAAGGTGAGGCCTCACCAGTGCCAAGTACAGGGGCGGGAATACTTCCCTAGTCCTGCTCACCACACCATTCCTGATACAAGCCAGGGTGCCAATGGCCTTCTTGGCCACCTGGGCATGCTGCTAGCTCATATTCAGCCAACAGTTCATCAGTACACCGAGGTCCCTTTCCATCAGGCAGCTTTCCAGCCACTCCTCCCCAAGCCTGTAGGTTGCCTGGGGTTGTTGTGACCAAAATGCAGGACCTGACAGTTGGACCTACTGAAACTCATATAGTTTACCTTGGCCCATTGATCCAGTCTATCTAGGCCCCTCTGTAGTGCCTTTCTCCCCTCTAGCAGATCAACACTCCCTGCCAATTTGATGTGGTCTGCAGACTTACTGAGGGCGTGCTAAATCCTCTCATCAATATCATTGATAAAGATGCTAATTAGAAGTGGCCCAATATCAAGCTCTGGGGGACACCATTTGTGCCAACTGGATTTAACTCCATTGACCACACCTCCTTTGGCCTGGCCATCCATTCAGTATTTCACCCAGCAGAGTGTATGCCCATCCAAACCGTGGGCAGCCAGCTTCTCCAGAAGGGTGTTGAGGGGAACAGTGTCAAAGGCTTTACGAAAGTCCAGGTAGACCACATGGACAGCCTTACCTTCCTCCACTAGGTGGGCCACATGTTGTCATTACATCTTCTATTTTGCATCCTTGCTTTCAGTGTCCCTGAGCTCCAGTTGAATGTATTTTCACACTCAGAGCTGTGTAAAAACACAACTGTATCTTAGCATGAAACTGCAAAAGAAGTGTTTGTCTGCATATGTTGAATAATCTCTGATAAATGTATATGCATACATTTTTTCCATGTAGAACTGCAATATAGCTTCCATTATTTTGCTTTCAGAAAGGTGTGGATTTTTTTTAAGGCATGAAATTTCAGTTCTGTAATGCATGAGCATCTCTGATACCAGGTGAGGGTTTTTATCATTCTTTACTCCAGAAAAAAAAATGTCTTAAGAGTGCAGCAGGGCTTAAAGATTAATGATTTAGTGAATTTTTAGGATTTTTTTTTTCCAGACAATAATTCTATTTCAGCTGTTCAAAATAAATACATAACATAAGGATGCTCCATATATCAAATATAAATATATATAAAATACATATAAATATATAAAAATACATAAGTTTGTAAAAACTTATCAAAATATAAATATAAACATGTTTTTTTTTAATATATCAGAGAGATACAATTGTCCCCCGTGATGTTCAAGAGCATTTAGATGTTGCACCAAAGGACATGGTTTAGTGGGGAAATGTTGGTGATAGGTAGATGGTTAAATAGGATGATCTTGGAGGTCTTTTCCAACCTTGATTACTCTAAGAGCCCGTGATTCTATGACACAGAATGAAGGAAAGGTTTCACAAAGCAATGAGTATCAAAAGGAGTCTTCAGGCTTATTTGGAAAAGAAAACACTTAATCCAGAGATTGTTTCACAAGAAGGTTCAAAGATAGGATACACAAATCTGAAAATCTGAATATCAAATATCTGAAAATATTTGATTTGAAATTGAGGCAAGATTAAAACAGACTTTTCCATATATCAAAATATAGATAGTTGCCAGATTGCAGTTGGAAAAGACCTTCTTCCCACTCTCGTATTAAGTTGCTGAACCTGGACTGTGCTCTTGCTTTTTGTTCTTGTTTTTGTTTGTTGTTAATAAAGAACAGCAGTTCTTCTCTCTTCTTCCTGTCACTAGGCTTGTTTGGATTCTTCCAGCCTCTTTGAATGTTTTCTGTGTTATGGTGCAGCCCCAGATTGAACAGTCTGTACTCCACCAAGGATTAAAACAGTGTCCCATACAATGTCCCATCAGCATTTCTACATACTTGTTCCTCATCTTGCTTGAATACTTCTAAATGAATTCCTGTTTGTCAGACACAGCTGAGATTACCACCGCAAACAACATTTCTATAAGGCAGTTGTTATTTGGTTGACTGATACAGCTACATACAGTATAATTGGGTAAGGTAGGAAAGGGTTTTTCTCGTTTCTTCTTCATCAATTGAAAGACTATCTTTGAAAGTTCAGGTCTATAATTACTGAGGATCTTCTTGTCTAGTGTCTATAAGAGGACAATTGCAATAATGTGAAAAGTCTTTCTCAGTGGTCAAGACCTGGTTTTGCCTATTTGTTCCTAATATAGTAGTATTCAGGAGCTAAAAGCTCATGCAATTTGAACAGAACCTAAGTCATTTAAGTGTGTGGGAATTTCATTTGCCATCTGTGTTTCAGATGTGTCAATAAAGGAGAATGTGATACATACAGGGAAAAGGTGGATCTGGGAGGATGAAGTATGAAGCAATTCAAATTTCATTAAATGGGCTGATTGATAGGCATCTCAGATGAACCATGTAAGCCCTTTTCATTATAAAAGGAAACTGCGCAAATAAGTACAATATATTTGTAAACAGCAATGAAAGTTCAATGTATAAATATTTTCTCTGCCATAAATCTCTATCCTTTAATCCTTTATCTCTAGACATTTCTTCTAACCCTCATTCACATGTGAACAGTGATAGGGTTCCTCATATTAAATACTGGTACTGTAGATCATATATGAACAAGTCAAGCTTGTGTCCATGTCACGCTTTGGTGGTTTTTCATTAGTCTTCCACATCATGACATCATGCAACACACTGGAAGTTAAAGATTTAAAGCCACAGTTCCATGGATTGTCAATATTTCCGCTCTCTTGATCCCAGAAGGGAAGAATGAACTACAATTCCCCAAAGACTTCATTTTTACCATTTCTGTTTTCCCTTTGGAGGAAAAGGTAAATCTGGCAGGGAGTAATGAGACTTCATTCCCTGCCCATTTTCCCTACATCATTAGAGTAAGGACCTTGGTTTTGGAAACTGTCTCATTTTACCTGATTTATTAGCTTCAATTTCAATCATATTGTATTATATTGCATTATCTCACATTCTGCTACTATATTCAGTAAATTAACTTTTTTTTTTTTCCCTTAGCTCACTGCTTCTCTTATCTTTCATCCAGACCCATCTCCTTACCCTTCCCCTCCTACCCTTCCTGGGACATAGATCCATGCATCC
Source organism: Alectoris magna (assembly GCA_030625065.1). NCBI lineage: Eukaryota > Metazoa > Chordata > Aves > Galliformes > Phasianidae > Alectoris > Alectoris magna. Next base: position 37,359,052 of record CM060564.1, read on the forward strand.
CTTCACCCTCTTGTCACAGAAACTGGGCCAAACCAGGCTGAACTGTGGCAGTCTATGTATAAGAACCTTGTGTTAAGAGCATCACCTGGTCAAGATCTCCATGTGTAGAGGGCTGCTGCAAAAGTGATGCCTTCTACTTTATGTTGGCCCACAACATCAGAAGGGATGTTGGTGGTATGACTGTAAAGGTTGCATCTTCCCACCAATATTTGATTACATTCTGTTGCCATGTGGCAGATGGCAGAGTGACCTGTGTACTTGCCAGCTGAGGGGTCTTCAAATGAAAAAATCACAGAACTTGACATGTTGCCAGGATACTGTTCTCTGCACCCTCTGAGGATCTATAAGTGTTCTGTGTACACCGATCAATGAACTCACAGCCTCTCTGAGAAATAATTATAGTAAAAAATTATTTTCAGAACAAGAATGAAGAATGCAAACTATAGCACAGGGACAGCTCTTGGTGCTTCATTCCAACCTTGCAAAGGAACTAAGAAATGTCTCCTGAGAGAATAGAGAGGATGTATGTCCCAGCAGGCACTCAGCATATCTAGAAGGCACGTTTTCTTCAGAAGTTTACAATCCAGCTTTACTAAAACAACAAATGTATTTATAAAGTTACTTCTTTATCATGCCCCAAGTAGCAGTGGTCTTGTCTGAGTGATGGAGAAGGTGTTTTTTTTAGCGCAGAGATGAAATTAATTCAAAAATGTTAATGAGCTGCTTATATTCTGACAGTGCTGATGAGGACAGAGGAAGGTTGCAATGCAGAGTGGGCTGTCAATATGCCAAGGTTGTGCACCTGCAGGGGCTTCACACCATACATCACTGGTAATTAACTCTAATGTCTGGAGGGCCTGAACACTGCCGATACACGTACTCCTCCAGACCTAAATTTAAAGGATCATGGAATACCTGGAGCTGTCTTCCTTAAATATAATCCTTCAAAATATTTACAAAAGAAGTCATCCTTGCTTGTCCTTACAGTTAGTGACCTAGCCTGGGGAGCAAAAATTTGACTTTAGTATTTATTGATTTGATGCTTAATCCAAATATTATGATATTGTTTAATTAAAATCTGAGACAGATTTTAATTTGAGTGATGCACTTGAAAAAATTTCTTGTCTCCACCATTGTCATTTTTCTGTCAAAACACTGGGAATAATTCCAATGTGGGATTTAAGGAATTGTATTTGTGCAACAAAACAAAACCAAGCCATCCACAACCCTACAACCCTAAGTCCTGAAACTCTTGGCATGCTATAATGCTAAGGGTTTGTACAAAGTATTCTGGCTGTGACTGAGAGAGAATTCCCTCTGTTGTTTCCAAATGATCAGTTCTCTCCTATCAGCCAGACAAGAGGTGACTGGGGCAGAATTTGTAGCTAAGGGAAAATATTAAACACAATTTTCCATGGTTTCAAAGCATGCAATATTGGCTTTGCTGTTTTAATTGTGGCACAGGTCCATATTCTTTGCTTAAACAGATGCATCAGGGACCCATGTTTCAAATCATGTTTCTGACTGTTATTTCTGTGAAGATGATGGTTCTGGTAATGATAATTTGAACCTGACTGCAAATATATAAGACTAGGTTGAATGTCAAGTGATCTTTGTGGTATAATGAGAGTAAAATCACGTCTAGAGTTATACAAAATAAAAGTAACTGAGACAAAAAATGCTCTCATCAAATGAATAATGTAATATTTCTAAACTCTAATTACTTATCAGTCTTACAAATTACTTAGATGAAGAATTGAAATGTATTAAACATTCTGCAAATTAAAGCTTGCACCTACTATAATCATCAGTAATTCAGAGGATTTACTCAGCTTTCAATTTCCTAAAGAAAAAAAGTGTCCTGCAAGTCCAAGAGTCAGACTGGACTTCTCTTGAGACAAGTACTTACTGATTGAGGCCTCTGAAATTACAGATTCACACAGATTACATCTATGGATAAGTGAAAGCAGATAGATAGATGTTTAATGATTAAAATAATCAAAATGCACACCCTAATTTCTTCCAAGTTGTTGATAGAAAACATTAAAGGAAGAAAAGATGTAAAAAGAGTCTTATAGGCCCCTGCAGAATACAATGAAACTCAACACTTTCACATCTACACTGGGAAAATTAGTATTTTAGAAAGGAGGTGCTGTCGTATCATGTTTTCTGAACAGAAGAGTATAGATAATCTGTCCAAATAGAAGGTTTTCAAAACCCAAAGAGTCAGATGAAGCCTGACAAGAATGGAAAAAAACATCCTCTTTTACTTTCTCTGTTGAACCTGGGCTTTCTTGCTGTCAGAACGTGACCTACAGTTTTTCTACATAGGTACTGACTAGGACTAAAGTACTAGCTATTTAGAAAAAGTACACCTATTCTTATCAGATCAGAGCTACATGAAGGAGAATTTAATATTTGTAATGTTTATATAGAGATTTATCTCAGAGCCACTTCTCTCATATATATTATTTCCTGGCCTAATCTGATATTTGCTTGAAATCTTCCTTGTGTTCAATACTTTTTAAAACCATAATAAATAATCCAATTCAATTTAGAAAATAATAATGTTTTCCTCCAAATTCTAATAATCCAGTGATACAATCTGTCCCAGTTATAGTAACATGTAATAATTTCCTTTCCTATTCAATTTCTTTTCCCAGTTCTTTTTTCTTCTCAATTATTATTATTATTATTTTTATAAGAGGTTCTTTTGTTCAAAGGGTTTGGAATGGGATAGCATGGTCTTTTTGAATTCATGGTTTCATTATATCTTTTTCAATTTCTTCTTTTAGTGTACTAGATATTACTCCTGAAAAAAAATTGCATAATCACTAATGGATATTAAGTGTTACCCTGTGCAAACATTTTATTCATTCATTTAAAGTTCTGTGTGATAAATATCCTGTTTTGGTTTTTTTTTCTTCTGATCTGTTATCTTGTACAGTGCATATAAACAGGCATGTGTTTCTTTCACTATTTTAGGTACTTAGTGAAGGCTTGCACAATTTTTGCTATCACATAGAATGTAGTATACCCACAATAAAAGGCACACAGTCAGTGTAAGGCATTTCTCTATGTAATCTGAAGTTCTTCTAAAAGTGTTATACTGTCTAGTTATACTACTGTTAGTACTAGTTCTAGATACTTTTTGAACACCTAGGTCTGGTGTTTTGAAGAAGGTGATCTATCTATCTTGTTGCTTTAAAAGCTATTTTTCATGCATACTTAAAAACTATTTTCCAGCATATGTTACCAGATTCATAATGAGAGCATTCTCACTGAATGTGAGAGTATTCTCAACGAGTTGTGATTCTGTGATACTGATGAAAAGTCCTTATCCTATTTTGGTGAAGTTTTTTGTCCTTTTCTTGGGGGATCCAGTATTGTACTAGAAAATGGCTATTATACTAAGGATGCTGTTGTTGATGAATCATCAGATTATTATTAAATTATTATTAAATATGCTTTACCAATAACAATTCAGTAGTGAAGTGAGAAAGATCATCTGTTATAATGTCACAGCAACAGTCTACCCATTTAGACACGCAGCCAAGAATGGTTGCTTGTTATACTCAGATGTTAAGTATGCTTATGTCACTCATTATAGAACAAAAAAAAATAATCAGAATATGATCATGACACCTGGATAGTGAGTGTGATAATGCGATTAGAGTTGTGATTTATTTTGTAAGGTAAGGAAATGCATAGGAGACAGTTGAATTAGAACAGCCCAACCTATAAGCCTTATTTCTAGACTGATCTTTTCCCTCTATAATAAAAAAAGGATTATTAATTGTAGCATATTCTTTGCTTATTATTCACATTGAGTTAGTGACTGTGCATTAAGTTGAGCAGACTTAAAAGAAAATAATAGATTAAATTTTCAAAACACCTGAATGTTTTGAAAGCATAAGGCCTGTAAACTTTGAAAGCAACTTCGTGCTCTGAGTGCTTGTTGCTGCTTTTGCTTCTGCCTCTGAGCATGATTGTGGCACCCAAAAGCCACCAAAACAGAAATTCCTGAGCTAGCAAATCTCAATAATAAGGGATTCAGATCATCATGAAGAAACATTTGCTTAACCTTGGAACCACATGGTTGTGTTCATGTTGCCTTATGTCCAAGAAAATATATAATAAGAAAAAAACAGGAAAAGGAAAGCCGTACCAAAAGTCTCAAGCTTGTGTATATTTAACCCATTTAATTTTCCAAATGTGAGTTATTCATTAAATAGATATGAGTATTTCTGGAACTGAATTTATTATTTCAAGAGAGCATTTGTAGAAATGATCTGAAAAATAGAAATGTGTCTTTAACATAGCTATGAACAGTTTCATCTAAAGAGTAATGAGTTGACAGGGTTTCTATAAGAAACAAAAGCACAGGTCACAAACTGTCAATTTTTTTTCCTTCCTTTTTACTGAAACATTCAAGTTATTATCCATCCATCCAGTTATTATTTGTTTTGTAGTAACAAGCTACATAAAATTTGGAGATTCGTTGCACACACTCATTGTCTTCAGATGACTTTCACCATTGCAACACAGTAGAATCTTCGTTACTCTTCTTTCTATCCAAACTTTCATACAATAACTGTTCTAACAGATTGCACAGAGAGACTGTGAATGCCCTGTCACCAGAGATGTTTAAGGCCAGGTTGGACAGGGCCCTGTGAAATCTGATCTAGTACTTGATCTAGCAGCTGGCAACTCTGCCTGTGACTGCAGAGTAGGAGCCTGATGATCCTTGATGTCCCTTCTAACTCAAGCCATTCTATGATTCTACAAATTAACAGGACTGTGCTTTGCTGCAGATGGGATTTATATTTCTATATACTATACATGTACAATCATAGAATCATAGAATTGCTCAGGTTGGAAAAGACTTTAAAGATCATCAAGTCCAACCACAACCTAACCATACTACCCTAACTAACAACCTCAGCTAAGTCATGTCCCTGACTACTACATCCAAACAGTTTTTAAACACATTCAGGGATGGTGACTCAACCACCTCCCTGGGGAACCTATGCCAGTGCTTAACAAGCCTTTCCATTAAGAAGTTTTTCCTGATATCCAACCTAAACTTACCCTGGCGCAACTTGAGGGCATTTCCTCTAGTCCTGTCACCTGTCACCAGTGAGAAGAGACCAAACCCGCTCTCGCTGTAAGCACCTTTCAGATATTGGAAGAGAGTAATAATGTCTCCCCTCAGCCTCCTTTTCCCCTGACTAAACAGCCCCAGCTCCTTCGGTAGCTCTTCAAACAATTTGAAATGTATACACAACAAAAATGAGTGTCATTATATTTATCTACTTTACCATATTTAGAGGTGATTACATATCTGTGTACAATGAATGGCCACTGCTATATAACCAGAGAGGAAATGTAGTCGACATGAAGAAGAGAAGATGCTGGAGAATATCTGCTTAAAGAAACATGCATGCTTCTCAGAAGAGAAAAAACTATCTTTGAAAGGCCGACAATGTAATGTTCTCCTGGAGAGCTGTAGATGTTTTTGCTGTAGCTCTTACAAACCAATCCAGGTGGTGTAAGTCTCAGTGGAGAACATGGAGGGCTGCACATGGCATAGATCTGTCATATTACCCTACAAAGTGCATCACAATATGATAGCTGAACAGGAAATTGTGTCTGCAGTTCCATATGGCCACAATCTGCTGACTGTAAGGGATGAAGCAACTAACTGGAGGTTGTTAAAGAGGTGACTCAAGAGCTTCTTGTTGCTCAATCTTTCTGCGCAGTTTGAAGTGTAAAGAAAGCATGAATTCATAAAGTTAAAAGTAGCATCCTTCAAAGAAGGAGAGGTAATAATTCATGCTTAAATTTTCATTTTCACATAAACATCTGTCAGAGTGTACATTTGAAGTATTTATTAATGTCTTATGAAAAATAAAATAGTAATTTAACAAGAAAGAACACTACAGTAATTCATGATTTATAGGATAATTAAAACAGAGTGGTAACATTTTCCTAATGTGTCTAGGTGACCTGATATCTACTTCACTAGCAATATTCCCTGTACTGTATTCACATAGATGATGAAAAAATAAGTTTGATGTTTCACGCTCTCCTTTTAGGGACAAGGCTAGAGAAAACTGGATGCTACACTATGAAGACACAGCACTGCTGTAATACAGATTTCACAATCCTCAATCTCAACCTCAGAAAAATGTAAAATACTGAAGATGGAGAGAAGGATATGCTAACTGGTAGATAAAGATTATTCCATAAATGAAAGCAAAATGTTTTAAATAGGAATGCTTGTCTCTTTTGTTGTCAGAAAAGATTCTTAAATTTTGATTCAACAAAAAACTGTGGACTTTAATAAAAGGATTCAAATAGAATCATGGTTATAAATGTGAAAAACCAAATTCCAACACTTTAGCTGCTCTAGAATGTCACTTAAAATAAGAGTATCTTTTTGAAAGATGTAAAATACAGAGCTATTAAAATGTTTATAAATGACAGAAAATGAAAGAAGAGACTTCACATTGTTAGCTAGATGATTGTTCAAGCACATAGAGTGTCTGACTTCCTTGCTGGGCTTCTCTTCCTTTTGACCTGTGTTTTGAAACCATTATTCTCAGTTGAAGTCTACATAGATAAAAAACTAGATTAAAAAACTTGAATCCACAGATCAAATTTCACTCTGATTTTTTTCAATTTGTTTTTAAAATACCTCTGGTTTCTGACTCCACAACAGCAGTATTTTATTCTATATACTGATAGTCATGTTTTGTTTGAGTTCTCCTTTAGGCTAACATGTCAGTTTTTAGTGGAAATTTGATCACACAGAAATACAAAGAACATGCTATTGACAAACAGTTATTAAATGGGCAGGGCAGTATTAGGTTCACAAAAATACTTATCTTGGAAAGGGGGCTAGAGAAGTCAAAGATGTGTGAACTAGGCGCACAATCTACTGTCTGTAATGCACAGCTTGACATCAGGTGGTTTGGAGGTTTACATCAAAAGTATGGGAATTATGTGAAGAATCTTCAGTTTGGAGAACTGAAAACTGAGCATAGAAGACATACATATAAGTACTTCCTAAGTTGAAATGACCTTGACTACTTTGACAATACCTGCTTTTTCTGCTAGTTTCTTTTCAGGTCAAGAATTCAGTACAACTTTGTCCAGTTCGTAAGGAGTAAAATGAAGGAAGAAGCATCTTTCAACTCTATGTATTTACAGTCTACTGACACCAAGAAAAAGGTATTTTTTTCTCTCCTCTAGTGCTTTGAGATAACTTTTTTTGGATGAAAGCTGCTTGTTATATATGAGAAAGTTGAGTCTGGGTTAAGAGAGGGAAGTGTTAAAATACGACCTAAGAGCAGGCAGAGCAGACTGATTTCTAGGATTTCTAGGAGTTATTAGAATAACTAGAGGAGATGAAAACTTCATATCTAGCCATTACTAGTTCCTATTAACAGCCAAAACGAGTTCTTGGATTCTACCCATTAATATGACAACATGGCAGAATCTTGATAATACTTGATAACTACTTTTTAATAAATAGTTAAGTAGAAAAAAAGCATACAGATTTTCACAAAATATAGTTGCTGTCAAGACCAGAATGTATTTTTTATTGCGCTTCATGGAAAGAAAATTATTTAGGATTTTACTTTATCAGAGAAAAAGGCCATCTGTGATTGTTGCCTTATCAGCTCTGATACTTAGAAACCACTGACATAACCACAATCCATAATGCACTCACGTTTGGATATTGCTTGATGGTTTACAGCTTGCAGTCCTTACTGTTGTTTGTTCTTCTCACTATTCAAGATTCATCTTTGCAAATCCAACTGCAAATCCCTATTAAATGGGGGTGGGGGGTTGGGGAGGCGGGGGGAGCAGGGGGAGTTACTTTACAAAAAAAAGTAAACAAATTCTTACCTAATCAGCTGTTAACAATCAGTACCAGATTACACTAACATGGTTTGAAAATCAAATTGGAGGAGGGGAAGGAAAAGCCCTTAACAATTCATGAAGTAGGTAGTAAATCTAGCTGACAGAAGATAAACTTCTCCAGCACTGCAGCAATGAAAGTGGTGTTGATCTATATAACTGCAGATGTGGCTCCAGGGTGCAATCTGTCCAGCTGCTCAATATCAGTGCTGCCACATGGGTACTGCAACAGGGAAGATAAATAATAAACCTCTTAGTCAAAGAGATAAATACAATCAGCTGCTGCTAGTTTTCACAGTGAAAGGCTGATGGTTCCCACTGCTAGAAAGAGTGAGTACTTCTGTGGGGTATCTGATGAACACAAAGAAAAGAAGAATTAAGAATTTCCTCATTAACTCTCTCATTTTCAGCAAGCAAGTAATGATTTTGGAATTTATCTTCTAGCTTGTTGTTAGTTATACCAAAGTCTACTCTAAAAATTAAGGCTGTGTAGGCAATTTAGTATACTAAGAGTCTGCTGCTTAGCTCAGCTGAACCTGACATGAATGAAAGTAGTATATCCTGAGTAGTTGTCTGTTTTATGTGAGCTGAACAGAATCTCATGTACTGTTCCACCAAATCCAGGAAGTCAAAGGAGATGAGCTGTTTGTTTTTCCTCTTCAGTGATGTGAATTCAGGGTTGTAGAGGACTGGAGGAAGTCAGTGCAATGATTTCAGTTAGAAACCTGAAGCACGTGAGAGAAGAAACAAGTGCAAATAGTGCATTTGCTGGACATGTACCAATTAAAGAACAGTTAAGTAATTATGCCAGACATCACAGGTGACCACAGGTTGTTTATTTAAAACTTATGTGGCCAAAGCCACATAATCTGAAGCCTGTACTTCAACATAGCTGCTCTGCAGAAATACTGAAAGCTGAAATCCAGTCATTACGTCCTGGATTTCTTCATGTAAATTCCTGACCCCTAAAACGCTATCACTAGCATATTTTTACATTTTTCCCTTTGTATCTTTTAACTAAAAATAAAAATCTTTCATATTTTTAAAGAACTTATTGGATTTGATAAATCTTCTCTCTGTGATCCATAACATATTACTGACAATCTCTCTTTGCAGATTAATAGAAAATCACATTTGATGGATTAGTGAGGTTTGGATAAATAAAATTACAATGCTCCCCCTTTTATTCTGTCTCAGAGGAAGTGATTGAAAAGCTGCTGGTGTAAACTGATCAAGAAATCTCAGTGCTGGCTTTAAAAATTGAATAACATAATGAAATTCTCTGCTAGGCAGGTGGAAGGATACTGCCTGCAGAACTGTGTTTTCTGATGCCATCCAGTGAGATAATGAATCCATGTCTATGGAAATTGATTCATTAATATTTCATTGAGTAGGCTTCAGTACAATTCATGAACTGCCCCTAGAAATTCAAGAAGTGAATTCACACAGCTTAACAAATCTGAAGTAAAAGTGAAAATACTATGAGCTGGTAATTACCAGTGGAATTTGCTGTGTGAAGTGAGCTTTGGCAGCAGCATCTTATGGCTGTTTTTATCTTCAGGAAAGTCTAAACAAAACAGTTGCAATCCTTCATACACATGTGGATCCAGAATGTGATGCTAAAGAAATATTGAACTGTATTTAGTACTTAAAAACAAAGAAAAAATAAAACCAACAACAACAAAAAAAAGAATCCACCCCAAAACAAAAAAAAAACTTGCCTCTTAATGCTTTGGTTTGTTTGAAATTAGAAATTGAGCAGTAGTTGTGTTTTACAGTGGTAGTTATCTTTATAATGAGCTCTTGCTACATAATACCTAAGCCTTGGCAGGTGCAATTGCAGAACCCAAAGAGCACATTGTGACATAAATCTCACAATTCTATCTCCATGTGAGAGTCTGTGGGAAAGAAAAGTTTTACCCAGCAGCACACAATTAAGCTTGTTATTTTGCTACATTTTGTGCAATCAAAGGATGTGGGACAGATGTGAACATTTAAGCTATCTTGGAAGAAAGCATAACAATTGAACATCATACATAGAAGAGGTTTGAGGTCAGAAACACATTTGTGCCAGTAGCTCAATTTACTATGCAGAACTGGCATCAAAGGGGCTGATTAGGAAAAGAGTTTCAAATTGCTTTGCCTATTAAATAACTGGTCATCGAGTTTCCCTAAAAATGAACCAATAAAACATTTTATTTTCATTTTGTATCAGTGTCTCCAAGACCATGTCTAACTAACCTGTATTGATGTCTTTTAATTAAACCATGCTTGATATGCTTACACTGCAGTGGTGCATACTGAGCGTGCATGCTAGACATTCCAGATAAAGTAATTATGCTATTTGTCACTGTCATGATTAATGTGTGACAGCTGTTATGACAGCTGTGCCACTGTTTTGTCACAACACTATGTTCATCCATAACAAAATTACGTGTCTCACTCGAAGGTGCACAGTTGCTGCTATTTCCCTAAGAAGTCAACAATAAAGAAAACTGAGAAGGAATATTACATGAGCTGTGTGACAAATAAGAGAAATGACATCTTTATTTTTCTTTAAATGATGATATAGCTTGCCTGCATTGGAAATGCACATAGCTCACCTTCAGCAAACAAGCTGTCACGCAGAGCCAATCCACCACTAATCTAACTAACAAGGTCTTTGTACGTGAAGGGATTGCTTCATAATTTGAATTTACCATGTCAAGCAAGGCTTTAGATGTTATCTAAATTAGCACTGGCCTTAACTTTTCTATCTGTCAAAGTGGGGGTGGGGGGAGGTCAAGAGTAAAAGCAAAGGCTGTGTATAACTGAGCTGGAGCCTTATCTTTGTTCTGAGTAGCCAGTCAAGCAGAGCAAAATAAATAACTCTCAGCACATTTTCTCCTGCCCTTTTCTTTGACACTTGCACGCCTCCACTTGTTTTAAGCTAACTGAAAACTAACTCCAAAATGAACCGTAAATCATTTAATTAAGAATTATTATTAACACTATCTAATAAAATGTCTTATGAACTTCTGAAACTAGACTGTAAAAATGATTACAGAAACTGATGTGAGGAGACAGATGGCTACAATAAAACACTGTTTCATTATTCTGTAAGTTTTGGTGATCTGCTCATTGTACAAGATCTTCAAGCATAGAAACATGAACCTCGGCTTCTGTTCACTGTGAAAAGTAGGTATTGAAACATGAGCCTTAAAGTAGGAAAATATGTATCCTGACAAACATGCAGATTAATGCTAAAAAGAACAAACATTTTTAAAAGTATGACCATTTATTTTTCTGGTAAACTCTTTTGGAAGAGATAAACACCTGTTTTAATTCTACCATATTTTCCCCATAATTTAGTTTAAATTGGACACAAATGGTGTATTTTACTACCTTAACCCAGTCTTAGATGTTGGGGAAGAGTATTCCTGATGTCAATTATATTTTATCCCATGTCTAGGATAAAAGAAGTTAATTACTGTGCTGATTAGACACTTTATTTCAAATATCATGTATGTACAGTGTTTTACAGTTTAATACTTACCTCTGAGCCAAAGTGGACACTTTGGAACTAAAAGTAAAAACATTTCTTTATTCCTAACTGATAAGAGATGATGCAAAAGGAAATTTCTAATTCAGCCCAAGGAAAAATTGATGTCAGTTATCTTCTTTCCAGTGATCATTCAAAGACAATGCAAACCACTGCTTTTTGTATCTGTTGGAACTAAGTATCATCAGCAGTGGATGCGCGTTACATAGGTATATATATATATTTGCATTGAATCAATGAACTGATATAATTGACTGAATATGTTAGATCAAGCTGAAAACTCTCATGTTTTAAATAATTTTTCCATTCTTTATTGGAAATGTATGTGAGATCATCATTTCCATTACTGGTCACATACACAGTTAAATATGAGAGATGTAGAATACGTTAAGAAATTGACTTTATTAATTAAAACACGTTGGTGGATAATCTTAGGTTTATATGCATTATACTCCTTTTTCCTTTTCCTTTTCCTTTCCCTTCCCCTTCCCCTTTTCCCTTTTCTTTTTCCTTTTTTTCCTTTTCCTTTCTTCTTTTCCTTTTCCTTTCCTCTTTTCTTTTATGTTTTCAAAAGACAGATCTACTTGAAAAAAACACACACCCAAAATTACCATGATTTAAAACACCATTTTTAAATACCAAACATAATCTGAAGAAGAGCTAGGCTAATCATCACTATTACTGAGGGTAATACACAACTTTTAAGTTTCAAATTCTCAGTGTTTGTCTTGAAATGTTTCTAACCATAACTCTCTAAAGGAAATGCAATTTCATTTAATTTTCTTTCCCTTCTTTCCTTTGATTTTATTCTAAATCTAGCTTGGAATGTTAGAATTGCCAACTCTACGTTGACTGCAAAGAAGAATGGCTTTGCACAGAATGAAGAAGGATTTCAGAATGTTTTTGAATTACTCTGACTTGAAAGCTTACTGCTCTTTTATGAGTGTGTCCCTGTCTAGTTCAAAAATTATATGGTAAACTTTTCTGAAACAATCTGCATGCTTCTAACTTCTTCAGAGTTTATGTGATGCTAATGTGTGAAAGAATGAGACTGGGTGCAAGAGAAAATATTTTGTTGTGATTGATATTGAGTGGTGTTATACTTTGGTTCAGTAACAGTTTTAATTATGACAGAAAGTTTTGCAGAATGATTCATCTTCCTTTCTCCATGTATTGGCATCACTTTATGAAGACTGCATGTATGCAGCCTCTCTAGAAGGATCTATTATAATGATTATCTTGATCAATCTCTTTCACAAATGCATGCAACAACTTTGCTTATGATGAAGACTGTATGTAGGTATAAAGGGGCATAGGCACAGATGTAGGAACAAAGAAGGTGAAACCCGATTGCAGACCCTTGTAGAGATATGTACCTGTATAAAGGGACTTCAGAAGCTTCACAGCTAATTGTTAAGTATGTCCAGTTTACTGGTATGATCCCTCATAAAGGCAGTAGTATAAATAAAGACATACTGTGCATAAAGGATGTAATATATTTGCTTAACGTAAGTTAACAACTGAAATAGAAGGCCCATTTCTAGTGACATTTTAAAGAGTCTTACGTTTAATTGATGTCACGAGTGTTGCTACAAAATATTTGTAGAGCCATGTTTCTACTGATATTTTTTGACTGATCTGTTTCAACTGTTTGTCTTCTGAATAATACTTTTATATTGTCTGAGGAACGAATGTAGTCCCCTATGTAGGATAAAGCTGTAGAAGGTGCAGTGCTAAAAGAAAGTTCTCCAAACGCCCAGCTCAGCAATGTCTGCATTATTGCACACATTTGACAAAGTTGATGCAGACTATCCGTACTGTAGGGTTCGTGTATTGATTCCTTTGAGCATCAGTGAGATTTGTCCTGTGTGACTGTAGATGGTGGAGTAAGAAGTGGATCTACTGTTTAACTTAAAGTTCTGCCTGCTCCTGTGCACAGGGTACACTGAAAAGGAAACTAAATATTCTCCCTTGTTTTAGAGGATTCCAATTCTATTGCATTTCTCAATGTTTGTGTTCTTCAACAGCACAGAATAACAACACTTGAACTTGTTAAAGTGAGTTGATTTCCTGATGCATGTTATGCACACTATGTATTCATCCTTTCAGGAGAGAAAAAAAGCTGAAGAAAAAGGATTGCATGGAGTGTGTTGGGGAAGATAGCACCAAGTATCAAAAAGGATTTTAACAACTGCTTATGCAGCAGTGGCAGAACTAGCCCAAATTATCTTCTTCCATATGAAATTAATAGTGTTGTTCTTAAAATCTATACCAGTGGTTTTCATCCAATGAAGTGACAAGATTCTTGAAAAGTGCAAACATAATAAAAATGAAGAGTGCATTCTTACATAATGAGGACAAAACTATCAGTGTGACATTGAAAAAGCAATGATGCATCATCTCATTTGGGTAAGCCTTTCTAGAAACGAAACAATAGAATTTGAATGTATTTACTGGGAGAATTCTATGCATAGACTGTATTTAACTAGTGACATGCTAAATCTAGACAAGAAGTGTGAGTGAATGTGAAAAGGAACTTCTGCAGTAGTAGGGAATAGCTTGTAAAAATCTGTTTAGAAATTTATGTTCTTCTAAAAGAAACAAAAGAAAATCAGAACAACAACTACAACAAAAAACAGCCAGAAATATTTTAGTCATTTAATTACCTGTTAATACAGAAACACCAAAGCAAAATAATTAATCCTCCTCTGTTTCTCTTTCCATCTGTTTGCAGACAGTCCTAAACAGTAGAAATCCCATGTGAAGTAATTAATATGCAGTGCCTATCTGCTGTTCAGACAAACTCAGAAAAATATCCATAAGCCAAACTAGAAATACTTTTCTTCTTGAGTAAACAAGTAATCTGGTTTCTAGGAATTCATTAGAATCATAAAATCACCAACACAGGAATCACCAAGAACTCCAAGATCATCCAGTGCAACTGTCCATCTACCATCACATTTTTCCACTAAACCACGTTCTTTGGTAAAACATCTAAATATTTCTTGAACACCATCCAGGGATGGTGACTCAACCTGGGCAGCCTGTTCCAGTGTCAAACCACTCTTTCAGAGACGAAATTTTTCATAACATCCAGCCTGAATCCCCCCTGGTACAACTTGAGGCCATTCTCCCTAGTCCTATAGCTAGTTACATGCAAGAAGAGGCTGACTCCACCATGTCCACAACCTCCTTTAAGGTAGTTGTAGAGTGGCCATCTTTGTCATCTGGTCACACTGCTGAATCATGTTCAGCCAAGTGTTGACTTGTGTCAACAAGTGTTGACACCCCCAGATCTGTTTCTTCCACACAGTCTTCCAGCCACTCTGCTCCAAGATTATAACATTCCCTGTTGTTGGTGTGGCTAAAGTGCAGAACCCGGCAGTTGATCTTGCTGAACTTCATGCCTTTGACTCCAGCCTATCCAGATCCCTCTGTAAGGCCTTCCTACCCCTAGGCAGATCAACAGATCTTCCCAACTTGGTGTCATCTACAAACTTACTGTTAGCCTTTGATTAGAAATTGATTTTAACTTGTAAACATCATCACTGGTTATAGGATGAAGATTACTACCCTTTCTAAACTAACATAGGTTGCTCTGATCTCTTCTACTGCATTTTAACTTTCACGTATGTTCTACTGTCTGGCTAAAGGGGTGAAACATTCTGTTCTGGATAACTGCGAGCAATTGGAAGAGAAGAAGGTTATCAGGAGTAACCAACATGGATTCATCAAGGGGAAGTTGTGTCCGACCAGCCTGGTAGCCTTCTATGATGTCACCACTGGCTGGGTAGATGGGTGGAGATCAATGAGTGTTGCATATCTTGACTTCAGCAAGGCATTTGAGAATGTCTCCTGCAAAATCCTTGTTATAAAACCTAGAAAATGTGGGATAGGTGAATGGACAGTGAGGTGGATTGACAACTGGCTAACTGGCTGTATAGTTGTTATTATACAAGGTTGTAACAAATGAATATCCAGAGGTTATAGGGGAACAACTCACCCACTCTGAGGCTCACAGCTAGGATGGATGCTCACCACAAGAAACACCACACAGGAGCAATCTCCAAAAGAGATGCTGCCTTAGTGGTGGTCAGCCCTTAAATGGGATCTAGGAGAGGTGGAGTCAAGCTCCACCCCGTCCAGGAGCACAGCTGAATTACCTTAACCTGTGCTCCCTCAGCTGACCTGTCACTTGCCTCAGATGGTTAATCAGAGGTTCAGGCTGTGATTAACAGTTTCCCATACACTGGCAGAGCTCAGAGGATTGTCACAAGTGGCACAGAGTCTGACTGGAGGCCTGTAATTAGTGGTGTTCCCAGGGGTCACTGCTGGGTCTGGTCTTGTTCAACATCTTCATCAACAAGCTGGATGAAGGGATAGAATTCACCTTCAGCGAGTTGGCTGATGATATAAAGCTGGGAGGAGTGGCTGACACACTAGAAGGCTGTGCTACCGTTCAACAAGACCTAGATAGACTGGAGATTTGGGCAGGGCTTAACATGAGGCTTAACAAAAGCAAGTATAGAGTCTTGCACCTGGAGAGAAATAATCACATGCTTTGTTACAGCTTAGGGGATGATCTGTTGGTCATGAGCTCTGCATAGAAGGACCTGGGTGTTCTGGTGAAAAACAGATTGGCTATGAGCCAGAAGTGTGCATTTGTGGCCAAGAAGGCCAATAGTATCCATTAAAAGGAGCATGGGCAGCAAGCCAAGGGAGGTGATCAATCCATTCTACTCTGCCCTGGTGAGGCACATTTAGAGCACTGTGTCCAGTTCTGGGCTCAGTTCAAAAAAGACAGGGATCTCCTTAAAGAAGTCCAGTGTAGTGATAAGACAAGGAGTGATGGCCTAGAATTTGAACATGGGTGATTCATTCAAACATGTGGAAGTACTTCTCTATGGTATGGGTGAAAGAGCACTGGAACAGGTTGCTCAGAGAGGTTGTGGAGTCTGCTTCTGTGGAGATATTCAAGACCCATCTGGATGCCTACTTGAGTGACCTATCATAAGGTACCTGCTTTAGCAAGAACTTTGGAATTGATGATGTTTGAGGTCCCTTCCAACTCCTGCAATTCTTTGCTTTTCTGTGAGAAAAGATTAAGATCTAGTTATTCACTGTGTAGAGCAGATAGCCCAATCCAACTGATGATCTTACGAATTTGCAGGCTATAACAAAGTACTGATAAAATGATGTTTTATTTCAAAAACACTTTTTATTTCATCACATAGATCTATAGCTTAAGAATAAGAATCACAAGTTTAGACAGGGTATACTAATGTCTTCTTTTTGCAATACACCAACATTTTGATTCAGTCGATAAGTGAAATGAGGCTATAGGCAGTTGGCACTTACTCAGTGCAACAAGCTCAAAACGAACTACAGAGCTGAAGTACAGGTAGGTATTACACATTGTTTTTGTGGAGGATATGGGAAATGGCAGCACTGGAGAGAAAGCCTTAGCAAGCAAGTCACAGCACACTGATCATACAGAGGAGGAAGGACATCCTCATGGCTGGGATGGTTACTGAGGAATCAATTGTTTCCTGATCATAACACCTACTTGAAGCTTTTCTGCATCCTTTGCTGTAGAAGCCCTGAAGATTAAAAATATTCCTTGTTCAGTCCAGAGAAAGAGGGAAGGGAGGGGAGGGTTTCCTGCTTTGTCTTTAGTTTTTCCTTTAATTTCTAGCCAGATTTGGGTTAGTTTTTTTCCTGTATGATAAAGCTGGAGAGTGACGCGTATAGACTGACCTTCCCCATGATCTCCTTGACTGTCTGCTCCTGATCTAGTGATTAAACATTGAGACTTCCTGGTGATGCTGTCCTTGCCCAGCAATGGCTTCAGAAAGAGATACTATTTTCAGTTAGTTCTCTTATGAAGAAGTAACCTTTGTCTGTTACCTCGAGGCTTTAACATTAAAAGGCAAGGACAGAGATTATGTCACTAACAATGCCTAGTCTGCTCACAAGGTTGATGAAAATGTACTAGAATCATATATTCACTTTTTTTTGTTTGTTTATATATTCTACTAGATATGTTATCTCTTTGAAGATTTTAGCTTGTATGTCCTCCTATATTCATATTCACACAATGTTTTTTAAACTTTTTTTTTCTTTTTTTTTTTTTCCCCTTCATATGCTCGTTGACGTTAGTCCTGCTAACATTGTATAGTATGCTCACATTTTCTCACTTTAGTCGAGAGTGTTTATATGTGTTAAGTCCTGGTCTTGTGAATATGAATACACCGTTCCTTTATGTTATGCTAAATTCAGAAAAGTAAGGCATATTTGACCTAGACAAAATATTTGCTTAATGCAGTTAGCCTTCTAGAAACTTCTCTGGATCCAGCTTATTTCCATGGCATAATATTATGCTCATATGGATGTACCTAGAGTAATTGGAAAATAAAATGGAAAGAAAAAACAGAGAGAGAAAAGAGAATAAGAAAAAAGTTAAGGAATCTAATTCTTCTAATAATTTACTATTTTTTATGACTCCTCAGCATTTAAATAGATCAAGATTCGGTCTTTGATCTTTCAATTGTATTTATCATATGTCCTTAATTTAATAGTGTTACAGGTGGAAGATACATGCATAAAAATATATTAATCACCTCAGTTTCATTGTGTCAGTAGAAAATGTAGGAGTATATATGCATATAAATTGGAGTCTATATCTAATATAGTCCTATCTATCAAACGTGTTTATGTATAAATGTGTGCGTGTCTGAATGTTTGTAATAATTTTAAATAAACTGCTTGCTAAATGAGTTAAAACTACAGATGAACTGTCAGTCTGGTAAGTAACATAACGATTTCTTTATTCCCCAATGGAAATGGCATTTGTGTCTTCTATACTGATACAGTACTCCTTGGGCAAACCTGAAGGAGCACACTAGACAGCTATTAGAGTGTGTCTGGAATTCCACAAAATACAGATCTTATCTCAGGGCAGGAGCTGCTATAAGTGATAGAATATCTCAGGCTGCAAATCCCTAATCATTTTTATATGTATTAAAGATGCTGGAAAGCATAAGCTCAAATCTACAGCCATAGTGCAGAAAAGTCAAACAATTCAATATTGATGTCCATCTAATTTTGGACTCAAAATAATAACAAAAGTTTAAGCATTGCCGCTATTAATTTTATTCCAAATTCAAAAGCTATGTCATTGCTGTTAATAAAATTGGTTTTTGTTTTTGTTTTTATTACATTCCTGGTTGAGATATCTCAATGATTGACAGTGAAGAGCAAGTATTGCATTTTTACAATACTGCTGCTTTCACTATGCCACTTACAATAAATGTTTTTGGGCCTATTAATCCAGCAATCTTTTTCTTCCTAAATACTGTGGTGCAATATATCATTATTTTTCACCTTTGTATATGAAAACAAAATGCTTTTTCACCAATAAAACCTTGAAGACTATTAATTCCTGTGGAATAACCCTTGTAGGAAAGCAGTGGTTTGTGTCATGCTGACTTTTTTGTGTGCTTCCTCCCAGTGACAGAGTGCAAAAGTATGCAGGTTGGAGGAGTTTACTCCTTTAAAGGCACCTGGTCAAGGACCTTTTTCAAGGCCACAAGGGATAATGAGAAAAGTAGACAGTGATAGGAACCAAGTCTGGGCAGTCATACTAATTAAGGAACATTTGAGAGTTTGTGCATGTTTATTCCAGTAGGGTTATCTTATTGAGGTCTTCTAAAAGTGGAAGATAGTCACAAGGAACAAATCTCCTAATCACACTAATTGATGGGCTAGCAAGCTATATGCACCACTTCATGGAAAGATGAAATTTGCAGATAACACTGTAGATCAAGAGCCTGGTCTGGGAGAAGAGAGACTGCAGAGTTCTGAAAACCCATGATGGGAGTGAATGGAGAAGATGAAGTAGGAGCAACACAGAGGGTATAAAATTCCTGGTAACGTGAAGCAGGGCTGGTCAGGGTGCTCATCTGGCTGAGTCTTGCTCATGATTGTGAGGATCCTTCCAGATATCCTGTGTTTTCTTTCATTAAATCTTTGCTTAATTCTCTCTGTGCGTTTGCATCCCCGCTTCTATATGTATGTCAAGAGCTGGATGTGGGTGAATGAAACTCACTGCAGTCAGGTTGGGGAATGGAAACTCTGGCATCAGCCAGCTGCTGGAGAAAGTTTGGGGCCTCAGCATCAGTTGCTGATGAGATGGGTGTGTGTGCAACTGGAATTGGTGCCCGCTACTGGAGAAAGGCTGTGGGGTGATGGCTACTCAGGCAAGTGGGGGTGCTAGCACCAATAGTGGGAGGGGCTGTAGCTCTCTGGATCTGAAGGCATTCTATATATTCTGAGCCTGGAATGATATCTATTGGAGGGATTGGTGTGAGTGAACCGAGTACAGGCTATGGACTGTGGTGCCAGCTACTGAAGCAAGTGGGGCCCCAGCATCAGCTACTGGAGCCAGGGGGCAGTAGCAGTGTATGCTCCCAAACTTGCTGGTGGGGACTGGTCTGAGTGAGGTGAGCACAGGGCTCTGCACTGGAAGCTGAAGCTGGGTGATGAATCACAACCCATGTGCCTGCTGCTGTCTGCCTGGGGGCAGAGTGCTCATATCTTCCCCAGCCTGGTGCTGATGGGGTGTACATGTGCATTCACCTGCAAACATGCGGATGGGCCAGACAGTCAGCAGCAAGGGCATCAGATCTGGGCTGTAGGTGTTGGGATGATGATGGTAAGCCTAGGGGACATTAAAAAAAAACAAAAACAGCCTGACGGATAGAGGTTTGGGTGCATGTGTCTATACTGAGCTTCGTCGAAAGTGGTCTTGGCTGTCAGAGGCTATTTACCCAAATCCCATGGTAAGTGCTGTTGAAGACTACCTGTGGCTGGGTTAGCCTGTGTGACTGGTGTTGTCAACATCCTGTCATTGGCTGCATGTGTAGGTATCTGCATGCTCCACGCTTGTCACTGCTACCTCACCTAACAGTCAGGGTAAGTGGCACTAAACCAAGCTGTTTTGTCAAAGGCTGTTGGTCAGAAACTTGTGTCAAATTCAGGTCAATGTCAGGACTTATGCAACAGTTGCTTCCAAGTTTTGCTTTAATACCCGGGGTTTGTGTTACTGATATTAAATAAAAATTCTTTGCAATGAATTTTAAATCAAGAAAAAGCTCTCACCAGAGATTTGTTAAAAGCAGACTAACAGTTGTTCTCCCTTTTCCCCCTCCTTTTTAGTAGAAGGGCTTTAAATTATATATTAACCAAAAAGGTAAACAGAATAAAATGGGTAATTAAATATTAATGGAAGATGTAGTGGAATTGTCCTGTGCAGCACTTAAAACGGTCTGAATGATTGAGCTGTGAATTGCTCTCCCTTAGGTATTGAAAAATTCATCAGCACTATTTAATAAATGTTCGTATTCGTAGCCACTCATGTTTACACTACAGCACTTCCAGTAGAGTGCTTACTAAAGAAAACATTTTAATGGAAGGTGAACTTTCCTGTACGGTGAGTCACCTTAAATTATACAGACTATGTGGCAGAGGAGACAGAGAAATCTCTGAACTGACAAATGAGAAGTCTGCATAACTTAAGAGCATCTTTTGTTAAAGAGAACTGCCTGTGGATGGTAAGGGGCTTTCTGGATCCAAAGCTATTTTGATGCTTTTAAAAATTCATCTTGTTTGCATTTTAAAAATATTTAACCTTTCCTGCCAGTGTGAAATCCTCCTCCTCATCCTCCAGGATGACTTGGACTAAGGATATGATTATTACTGTAAAAACACATGCCTAATGTAGAGGAATAGTGGTAAAACGAAAGCCGCATCACCAATCAAACAGACTGTGAAGTTCTTCTCCAGGTGACATTCTGTGGTCTCAATTTGCATGTGTACCACATTAATATTATTAGCAAAGTTACTAGGTTAATTAATGAATTCACACGGAAGCCATAGAAAATGAACACGAAAATCCTGAGTGCTTTCTGGACTAATACGGATATTAGGTAAGAAGGCCTCTGCATGACATAAGTATTTTTTGCCTAGCTAAAATGCAGTGGTCAGCTCAGTCTGGAGACCACACACTGCTGCTGTTAACCACTCCCACTGCTCATGCATGCTAGGCACAGTGGGGAAGGAAGCAACAGTTTCTGTTTTCTGGAGACTGATGGAGGTGTGCTTCTAGAAAGCCAGTGATGATGGCGTAGTCTACCTCTGTGTCCTCCCTTTCTTTCAGGGGTGAATTTCTGAACTGCATGGCAAATGTTATTTCTCTCATTAGAGTGTTCATGTCTGCAGCTTAGGGGAAACTTGAGACTGCTCACAGTTAGCGTGCAGGTGCAGTGTTAGCTGTAGAGAGATGTGATCCTAGTTTTATTAAGTTATTAATGCAGCAGAGGTTCCTTCTGACTTTCGAACACTGATTCTGTTCATTACTTCCCCTCAGCAATAGCTTATCTGATGACAATCTGGTGTGATGCACACTGGCTGCTCCAGACATACATTAGGGAAGTTTTGAACAAAAGTTCTTGTTCAAAGTGAAGTTGTCTTGATCATGCTATGCAGGTTCATGTGGTAGCTTCACTTATATTGCTGTGGCAGATGGCTGACATTTAGGACAGAAGTATCTGTTAGACCAGAAGGTTACCTGCAAAGCTGCAGTAGAAAAACTTGCTGCAAAAAGAGTGCAATGAACTGTAGTGAAGAAAAGATAAACATCGCCGCTCAAAGATCTACCTGGTACTGTGGAGCAAGGCACACAGAGGCATGAAATCCCAACTCCCTCACATACTGCACTCGGGATAAATACATGCACTTGCAAAGAAGTAGACGATGGTTTTGTCTATCACTTGAAGACACAATTTAACAAGATAGAAGTTGAAAATATTTACAAAATTGAGAAATCTTTTTTGTTATTTACCCATCCTCTATCTGTGTGCCTAAAAGCTATGCACACAGAATCTTTTCAAATAATCAAGATAATTCTATAACTGTTTTCAAAAGCTCTTACAAAGAAATATATATATATATATTCAGAACAGAACAAGCGGCTGGGAATATTAACTTATATTAATAATACTGTCTGTAAAAAATACAAAGCCAGTCAGGATTTGCTCCTCAGGTTCAGCTCAGGATTGCATCTGGGAACAGATTACAATAAAATATTTGTTAAGGGATAAGAAACAGTGTTTTGCATTTACTTTGGTGGATTTGTGGACACGCTAAAGTAACTGTGGATCCCCTTAATGTAGTGTAGCATGTAGTGGTAATGTGGGAGATTGGGCTGTCACACAGTACTGCTTAGGTGCTATGTCAGCATTACTACTAACAGCCTTCACTTAAATGAAATGAAAAAAAAAAAATCCCCTAGTTTGGAGTGAAGGTTAAAAAAGAAAAAAAAAAGGAAATTTTATAGTATCCAAGGAGAAAATTTTATATTTGCTTCCTTGTGATAAGGTTCAACATAACTGAGTAAGCTGAGTTGTTCTGTCTGCAGTGCTGGTTGGCATGGTTTAACTGATTTCAGTCATTTCAGTTGGACAACCCCAGTAAGGAACACAGCTCCTCTAGTGCTGAAGATAAAAGCTCATTTGGAGATTAAGGTGAAAAACTTTATGCTCAGGCTTCAACCACAATTACACCATTGGTGGCAGGGAGATTGCTTCCAGAGCAAAATCTTAATTTTTCATATAGACAGGAAAAGATGACTTTCTGCAATACTGTTGTTTGATTTCCTCCATTGGTAGCTACACATTCTAAAGCCTATGAGTTATAGTCATAGGCATCACTCTAATTTCATTACAAACAAGACAAGGGATTATAGTTCATCTCCACTCAGGCTCAGTGAGGTTGATTCCTAGCTGCAGGTGTAGGATAAGTGTTGATAAACAAGGAAATCCTGAGATATTTTATTGAGCAGATGGTCATTTGGTTTACAAGTATACTACAGAGAAAAGGCAACAGTGTATATTTGTAGAGAAGTATCAAATAGGATGACAGTACACAACAGTAAGAAGAACAGTGTGTATGATTAAAGATAATGGTGATTCTAATTTTACTTTAAGGCCAATGGTACCCATTAAAAAGAACGTGGCCAGCAGGTCACGGGAGGTGACCTTCCCCCTGTAGTCTGCCCTGGTGAGTCCTTTCATGGACTTCTCAGTTAAAAAAGACAGGCATCTCCTTGAAGAAGTCCAGCGGAGGTTGACTAAGATGATAAAGGGCCCACAGCATGTCCCGTATGAAGAAAGACTGAGTAACCTGGATCTGTTTAGCCTGGAGAAAAGAAGACTGAGAGGAGATCTGATAAAGTTTTATGAATAACTAAAGGGAGGTGGGAGGCAAGTGGATGAGGTCAAGCTCTTCTCAGTAGCATGTAGTGATAGGACAAGGAGTGATGGCCTAAAACTTGAACAATGGAAGTTCATACAAACACATGGAAGAACTTCTTTACAGCATGAGTAACGGAGCACAGGAACAGGTTGCCCAGAGAGGTTGTGGAGTCTCCTTCTATGGAGATATTCCAGAACCAACTGGATGCCTACCTGTGTGACCTATTGTAGAGTACCTGTCTACCAGAGAGTTTGGACTTGATAATCTCTTGAGGTCCATTTCCACCCCAACAATTCTGTGATTCTATCAAGCTAAAGACAAAAGATTCATGCATTTGCTAAAAAAATATTTTGATGAATTAATAGAATTCAGAGCATAACTTCTTTCTGGAAGAGAAGTGTTTTGGACTCCCACTACAGAATCACAAAATTGTAGGGCTTGGAAGGGACCTCTGGAGAGCACCATGTCTATCCCTCTGGCTTAAGTAGGTTCCCTACAGTAGTTTTCACAAGAAAGTGTCCAGGTGGGCCTTGAATACCTTGTCTCTACAGTCTCCATGGGCAGCCTGTTCCAGTGCTCTGTCACCCTCAGTGTAAAGAAAAATTCCTCAAATTCATATGGAACTTCCTGTATTCCAATTTGTGCCCATTGCTCCTCATTCTGGGCAATGCTGGAAGGAGCCTTACCCCATCCACTTGATGATACCCACCCATTAGATATCTATAAGCATTGATAAGATACTCCCTCGGTCTTCTCCAGATTGAGCAGCCCCAGTTCTTTCAGACTTTCTTAGTATGGGATATACTCCAGGTCCTTAATCATCTTCATTGCTCTGAACTGGGCTCTTTATAGGAGATCCCTGTATTTTTGGATTTAAGAAGCCCGGAACTGGATGCAGTATTCTAAATGTGGCCTCACCAGGGCAGAGTAGAAGGGGTGGGTCAACCAGCTGACTATGCTCTTTTTAATGCACATTGGCCTTCTTGGCCACAAGGGCACTCTGCTTTTTCATGGCCAAACTGTTGTTCACCAGGACTCCCAGGTCCTTCTCTGCAGAGTTCCTCTGCAGCAGGTCAGCAGGTCATGCCTTAACTTGTATTCATGCATGTGGTTATTCCTTCCAAGGTGTAGTACCCTCATCAGGTTCCTGTCCTCACAGAACTCCAGTCTGTTCTGGTCTCACTGAATGACAGCATAGACTTCTGGTATGTCAATCATTTTTTCCAGCTTTGTATTATTATTCCAGCTATAGGTACACAAGGATTTTTCTGCTTTTCAATTTTTATCAATATGTATTTTTGTGACTGGTGGTGCTGTGTGTCTATATGGATGTTCCCAGGTTTGCTTTAGGTGGTTTTGGCTTAGGTTATGTCAATTCAGTCCTTAAAGGAAGTGAATTTGATTTAAGCTAAAATAAGAATTTCTAAGTGTAAAAGCTTTATTTATTAATTAAATTTATTTTACTTGAAACATCACAGTATTATCAAATGGCTCTAGTTAACCTATATAGTTACATGTTAGTTACATAGTCATAGGAAACCAGCCAGTAGTGTTTCCGGACCACTAAGAGGGCCAATGGCATTCTGAACTGCATCAGAAACAGTGTAACAAGGAGAACCTGGGAAGTGACTGTCCGTCTGTACATGGCATCAGAGCTGCTGTACCTTGAATACTGTGTTTAGTTTTGTGCCACTCTGAAAGGATATAGAGTTACTTGCTCGCGTTTGGAGGAGAGCAGGGAAACTTGTGAGAACTCTGGGGGGGAAAAAAAAAAAAAAGAGTTACGGGGAGCGACTAAGGAAGGAGGCTGTTTAGCCTGAAGAAAAGGAGGTTAAGGGACCTCATCACTTTCTACAATTACCTGAAAGCAGTTTGCAGTGAGGAAAGTTTCAGCCACTTTTCTCAGGTCCCAAGAGACACGTAAGATGCAAGGAAACAGTCTCAAGATGTCTCAAGTTGCAAAGTTTATGTTGGACATTAGGAAGAGTTTCTTCCTGGAGAGGGTGGTTAAACATTGGAATAGGCTACTCAGGGAAGTTGCAGAGTCCCCATCCCTGGAGGTATTTAAAAGAGAAGTGGGTGTGGCACTAAGGGATATATTTTGTTGATGGTGCTTGGTTAGGACAATGGCTGGACTTGCAGATCTTGAAAGTATTTTCCACTGTAGATGATTCCATAAAATTCCTGCAGATTGCTTGTTCAGAAAGCGCTTCAGCAGGAATCACACAAAATTCAAAATGATGAAGGTACTCGCAAGCTCTTCCTTACTGGAGGAGGAGGGGGGGGTGGGGGGGGGGAGGAGGGGAAGAGAGACAAATCATGAGAGTAAGAATTCATCGAATTCATTCAAATCATGAGAAAAGAATGGCATATCATGCCATTACTGCATTCATTTTCTTTCACCTACAGAACCATGGTTTTATTTATTTGTTTCTTTTTTTCCTCATTCCTCATGAAAATTCTCCTCTGTTTCTTCCCAGAAAAATTAAGTTAGTTTTTATTAAACTTTTTGGAAAGTACTTTGGCAGTTCTGCTTTCCAAAGTACATGTACTTATGCCATTAGAGTAAACTATCCATACTGCAATTCATTAGTTCCTTTTGGATGCAGAATCCAAGCAGAATCATACAGAGCTTTCAGATACTTAAATTACTTGTGGAAACACTGTATTTTAAATCAAGCTTCTTCAATTTGTATCGATGAAATAACAGACTAGCTTTGTTAGCAATTCAAGTATGTGTGCTATCTGAGAGAAGTATTGACTCAAAAAATAGGAGGCACTTGAAGTGTACAATGATCTCTGGCTGCCATGGTAGCCTAAGTAGTATGAAACCGTAACACCTTTAGACTGCTAGTCATCCTTCATTCTTTTCAAGCTTCCACTTTGCTTCGTTCAGGATCTTCCTCTGCAAATTTATCCTGAACTGTTTTATGAGTCCCTTCTCAGTTCTCAGTCCTTCATTTATTAAGCATCTGACTTCATCTCACTCTTCTTCATATACAACTCTTGGAATATGAGTTGTTTTCTCTGGAGAATAAATAATAAGGAGTAATGTATTTGTATCTTTCAATGTTGTTGTGGTTCTCTGCTGAAAACTTCTCCTCTTTTCCTGTATCTCTTAATTCCTCTCCTCCTCTGCCGTGCATTATTAACATTGCCCCTAAATTATTTACTGTAACTCTGTAAAATGTCATTAGTAGAGCCATTTCACTGGTGAGAAGAGCTAAAATCCATCTTGCAGATGAAGGAGAGAAGCAGAAAGGCTAAAGTTGTTGTTTTTTTTTTGTTGTTTTTTTTTTTTTTTAAGGATGGGAGGAAGAATCATGGTGAAATCTGCAGTCAGAGTTGATGCTGTCAAGAGAAAGCACTGAAGTGGAGACAGTAGTGCTGAAGAGAGGCTGAGTATAAAAGAAACAAATCTCACTGGTGAAGAAAAATAATGGAGTGATATTAATTTGAATGAAGCACTGATATAAAAGGTTGGTAGAAAATACAGATATTTCCATTCAACAGGCAGAAGATGAACTTGTTCAACACAGTAGAACGTTCGTAATGGTTACATGAGAAAGGGAGAGATGAACCAAATAAGTAGCATTGTTTAAGTTTTAATATAGAGAGCTAGATCTTGGATAGAAGAGACATGATACAATGGCTTAAAACCCAATATTTTAAGTGTCCTACAAGGAAGGAAACACGACATTTTTGGCAGAGCGGAGGTTTGGAGAAAAATAATGGGAAAAAAGCTCATAATAAAGATAAAACCTGATTCTGTAAACTTCCTTGATACTCTAAAACTCAGTTCTGATAATAGAGAAAGAAACCATAGGAAAATTATAATGCATTTTCTTGCTGGAGAGAAATGGGAAATGATACTGAGAAAGTAAAATTGGTAGTAAGCTTAAAATTACAAGAATTGAAAGAAGTGGAAAGAAGGCAAATAAGTCACAAAAAAAATGTTTGTTTGTTTGTTTGTTTTTTAAGAACAAGAAAATGTCTGAAACACAGAAACATCTTCCCTCCCCCCTCCTGCCCCCTCCCCCCAACTGATTTGCTGACTTATTTGTTTGTTTGTTTGTCTTTCAGAAGTTTTCTTGTATATATTGGACCATATACACAGGCAATGGAAATAGTTAACATCTTTTCCATGTACTAATGGACAGAATCTCTAAAGCAGACAATGAGTCTTCAGGCTAAGACAAGAAAATGTAAATTTTCCAAGCTTTATGCAACTATAAATTGTACAAATCCATTTATTCACTAATGGGATTTATCCTTAGCTCCCTGTGCACAGCTTTGCAAATTTATTTACACGTGACCATCCTGTAAAGTTCAGGGTACTCCTGTGAGATAACTCAACTTATTTTAGTGTACATAAGTTGTGTGTTTTTTTAAATTTTAATTTATTTTTTATTTTCTCACCAGCATATGATTAATTTTTAGGTAAGCAATAGATTTAGATTGTAAGTAACTATTTATGTCAAAGCATGGCATGTGACACATTCACTAAATCTTTGTTAAACTGCACCAGTCTAATCCTTTTTTCCTCCTCTGGAAGGCTTACCATGAACCTAGTACAGTACTTGTATGGGATTATGCCTCAGAATTGCAGATTGAGAGACTGCATATGATTGCTGCACAGGAATGGAAGACTAGACTGAGAATCTGAATATTTCTTCCTATTCTTAAAAAAGACTGAATTTAAGAGATCACTTTTGATCTATATTTAAACCCAAAACAAAACAGCAGCTCCCTCCCCCAAGAAATACAAGCAAACAACCATAAATACTTTTATTAAAATTGTTTTGAACTAGCCATAAAAACACAGAGATGTACTATCTATTTGCTGTAACAACAAATTTGTCCCTCAGAGTAAAATTTTTCATGAAGATATCTGCATATGTGTTTGAAAAAAAAGTGAGAAATATTGAATTATTTGTGAATTTATTTTAAAAACACAGTCCAAATCTTATATAAACAATAAATGCATCATATTTCCTTCACTTCTAATGTAAAACATAAGCAAAACCTGAACATTTTTGGGCAAACATTTATACTTGAAAGCTTGTCTGTAAGCTAGTGTGAACATCATCTCTTTGTTGTGCCAATAAAAGTCAAGGGAGTTACAGGAGAACTATTTTCTACATCTTTGTTTCATGGCCAAACTTGCTGAGAAGTTTATTCCGATATCACAAACACACTAGAATGAAGCTTCGAGCATATAAAGGTGGACTGCCACTAGGTTTCATGTGACACTGTTCAGAACAACATACAGGAAACAATCATTTGGAATAGCTATCACTAGAATACTGTTTATGATATTGGTGAGCAGTGAAGGTTTTGACTGTAAACAGGAGGAGGATCTGAGGAGGCAAGATTTTAAATACAATTGTCCCACCGCTGTAGCAATGTTCTGATGCCCTATCAGGTAAGCAAATAAGCAGACCAAAGCCTGAGCCTTTTTCCAGAAGGGATGGACAGTCTAACCTGTTTGTTATGATGGGTGATATTTTAATTTCATGACTGGCTTATTTCATAGAAGTAACATGTTCCAACAACTGTTTTGAGATAACTGCTTTTCTTTTTTTGCTTATAGATTTTCTGGTCAGACAAAATGAGGGAGTAAAGAATAAATCTAGAATGCTTTAAATGCACTTTTTTTTTTCCCATTTGATTATGTATTATAGAATGTACTGTTTCCAGAGTTCTATTCATAGCCTTCTACAAAAGTTGTTTTTGTAACTCTATCTTTTCTTTTTTTCTGAGTTACTTGAAATTAAACTGTAAAAAACAGAGATTTAATAGAACCCAACTTTTACAGGTGAAAATTCAAGAAACTACAGCCTTGAAATGAAAATCATCCTAATAATCTGTTTCAATACATCTGTCTCCACATGGACGGGTATTTCAGGAGTGGTGTGGAAGAATGCTACCACAAATTAGATTGGTGCTGTGGACCAAAGAACTGAGAATAATGATGTTCAATATTTGTTCTCCCTGTGAATGTCCTTGTATTCCTGCTTTATTTTGTTGAGGATACTTTAAGAAAGTAGAGTGCTTTGTTTTTTATTTTTATTTTTATTTTTATTTTCATTTTCATCTTGTTTCTGAAAATTTTGGCTTAGAACTTAGAAGCACCTTCAAGATGATTTATAGTAAGAGTACATAGGACAATCCTATATAGTCCAGGCATTATCTCTACCATGTTGAAATGTTGAAATATTATTGTTGATAGTAGACCTATAATAATAATGAATTAATAAATTTATAAATTAAAAGAAATAACGTATTGGGTGTTGTCAGCATTTTATGGGCTGGTTCAGCCTGGTTCCATGACTAGCAGGGCAGGGGAGACATGCAGAT
This sequence comes from Alectoris magna, assembly GCA_030625065.1. Classification (NCBI taxonomy): domain Eukaryota; kingdom Metazoa; phylum Chordata; class Aves; order Galliformes; family Phasianidae; genus Alectoris; species Alectoris magna. The sequence continues at coordinate 37,389,194 of CM060564.1, forward strand.
CTGTGCCCCGGGAAAAGGGAAACTGGGGAAAAGGGTAGAGAGATGGGCCCAAAAACAAAACAGCAGCAGTGATCTGAGGAGAAACAAATTCTATTACTAAAGAAGATATAAGAATGCAAGGTAGAACACTATATTAAAATATAATACAATATAATTAGAATTGAATATAATAAATCAAATTAAAGATGTAGAGTGTCTGAAAGCTGAAGGCCTGATTATAATGCTGTGATGAGATGGCACCCACAACAGAGACGAGCCAGACAAGTGGAAAGAAAAGGGTGAGCTAAGAAGGCCTTTTATCTTTTTCCCTCTGAGCGGAAAAGGTAACAGAGCAGCAAACAGTCCTCTGGGGAATGTAGTAGTTCTTCTCTTCTGGGACAGGTACCCAGACGTGGAGAATTAACTCTTTTAACTCCCAGTGCACTACATGTTGTTATGATGTGGAATACTGATAACCAAACGTTGTAAAACCATGACAGGTCAGTATGTTATGTAATAACTTGATCAAGTTTAAAGGTAATTTATTGCATCAGGAGACACTACAGTACTTGATTTGAAACTGATTAAAAATGTGTTTCATAACTAGTGTGTGCAAAGGATTGCTGAAGGTCCTCTAGCTGCTCAGTAGCAGAATATTATTCATTAAGTGTATTTTTCTTTTGCTCCTAAGTTTGAAAGTTGTGGAAGAAATCTGTTCTGTTGCTTATGCTGCTTCAAATATGTGGGTTTTGTTTCCTTTTTTTTTTCTTGCCTACTTGTAATTTGATACTGAGGTGATGATCATGAAGATAGAGCAAGATAGAGCTTCTGTAAATTCTCTTGCCTAGGGAAATAAATAATATAATTCTTGCTGACTTCACTGGAAACAGAGTTACTACAAAGGCCATCAGTCTAGGTGCCATGAGCAGACAGTGACTTTTAGACAGAATAATTATTCACTGAAAAGGAAGAAGAGGTCACTCATAAGAATAGGCCACTAATACAAATATCTGTATAAACATAAGAACAAAAAATGCTCATAACAAGTGTTTGAAATCTTTGAGAGATTTGATATATGATCCTCCAGTTCTAGCACAAACTAGCTCAGTTTTAACTCTCATTGTTTTAGATATATTTATTTCTGGACAAGGGTATGAGCAATAGAATGGAAACTGGCCTGAAAAGGAAATTTCTAGTTTCACATAAAGAAAAATTTCTGTTGTCCAGGTAGAGGATCATTAGAGGATCAGAGGATCATGCCATGCCATTGTTCAAGCTTTTTTTTTTTTTTTTTTTTTCCTCCCCCCCTCCCGATAAAAGAAAATACATGCAAGAGAAATATATAATTTCCTCTTCTTTACCTAGCTTGTTCTGTGAAATTTTTCATTAAGAGTAAGATCTACCATTGCTGAGGATATATAACTTTGACAGTTAACATCACTACTTTGTATGTTCTTTTGAGGATAAAAGAAAAATATAGACAAGTTACTTATCCCTGATGAAGGGAAACACCATAAAACTGTAAATGCAAATGTGACTGGCCAGATGCTCCAGTGAGCTTAAGACTTTTTAAATCAGGTTATATGTATATTCATGACACACGTGACAGTTCAGTCTTCATGTTACAAAACGGAATAAAGTCAAATACGATAGAGATGGAATAATGCTATCAAGTGTATGTTCTTGGCCACTAGGAAAACAGTTACCTAGAAACTGAACAACTAAATCTCCAAAAATTTAATGAGCTATCCTCCACAAAATGGGAAGTTGTCTTCACAGCTCTTGGACAAGCACGGTATGGAATCATCCTTACGTGATCTTCAGCTTCATTTTAAAATTGTTAAAATCACAGTGACAGTTCTGAACACAGAAAGAAGTATGTGTGCCTTTTCTATGATTTGACCCCAAAATAAATGGAATGGACTTGGCATATATTGTTGTGATCTACAAAATACGAAAGGGAAAAAAATTGTATGTCTCCAGTTGTGACAGCTCAACAGTACTGTATTTATATGCTTGGGAGGAGAATGCTAAAAACAGTAGGCTATGCTGCATACTGAATGGCATAGGGCAGCTGGATAGATGTCCTGGACTCCCACAGTGGTGGGACTTTTCTCAGCAGAAATGAACTGAATGTCATGACTATCACAGCTCTACGGAAAACGGGAATTCAATGCTCCCTTGAAATACTCCACTCTTTATTCCACAAAGCATGTTTTTAATGCAACATTGAAAGAGGAGGCCCTATCTGGTTGGAAGGGATCTCATATTGTATCTGTATAATCACATTATTGCAATTTTTCAGCGTTCAAAACTTCCAGCTTGAAGGAGGAGGACATGTTCTACTGGTGAGAACAGAGTGAATTTACCAAGCTCAATGTCTGCTTGCTGCATTAATAAAAATCAAATGAAAAAAGCAATCTGATTAAATTATGTGTGCTTTTTCCTGTGCCAGTGGAGCTTAACTAAGCAAACAGAAGCAGTGAAGTAAATCAGTGTTGGTTTATTAAAGATCAGAATTCAATATCTCAATAGTTGAAGGGCTTATGCACCAGTGTTCTCACTGTTTAGCTTTTCTGTGCAAAGAAAGGAAACACAATGGCACTGTGGGGACTCTTGTTAGGAAAGTGACACAGAGGCATAGTTTTCTTGCAAGAAAGATGCTAGCCTATCTCTTACTTCTCTTTGTCAAAAGATTTTAATGAAAACCAAATTGTTGATATCATTTCCTTATGGTGACGTCATCCCCTGTAAGGGAGGATTTTTCCTTGAAATATCCTTTATTCTGTAAATGGAAATACTCCTTACCTCGGCTGCTTTTCTTTTAATATTGTTATCTGCACAAATACAGATTCTCCCTCACATGGATTTTAGTGCACCATCAAGATAGCAGTGGTTTTTTTGGGGAAGAATCTAAGGATGTTTAATCTAGTTTTCAGAACTCACAAGGATTTTAGATTGCAGTGCTCTCTGAGTACTAGGGGTCTCACCTTCAGAAGAATTTATTGTAGTCAGCATGGTGAGAAATCTTCTTGTTCACTTCTTTGTGATCTAAATAAAACCTAGCTTTTGTAAACAAGAAAACCAAAACATCTGCTCCTCATGATAGCGATTAGTTGGCAGCTTTGTTTTGATGAGACCAAGTACAGACAGAGGATTCCACACATTCCATTTATCCCTGCATTACACAGGCATCACACTGTGCACATCTACACTTCCTGTGCTTCCAGAGGTGCTGCCGGGGTCTAGTCAGAAAGCAAAAATTCAGTAAATGCACTTAATTTCTGCTTCTGTCTATACTCTCAAAGAAATATAGATCAGTTTCATCCAGAATGAGATGGTAAGCAATCAGGAACATATGTGCAATGGTCTTTGGAAGTACAACTCCTTCATCTCACATCCTAGGAACCCCTTTAGCTCATCTGATGCTTTTTGTAAAGGGCACTTATAAACTGCTTTTACATGCTGCCCCAAAGGTGGATTGCGTGAGAGAAGCATGAACTTGCCTGCTGTTATTAACTGAAAAAAAATATTTTCCTCACTACTTGAATGCTTCATGCTTCACAATTTGAAGATACCAGAGAAGACTGTGTAGGTGGGGACAGCCACTCATTAAGCTATTTTCTTGGATAATATCTAAATCTATGCAAAGTGAGTTTGTTAGGAATTATCCTTCTCTTTAGATAGCTGATTTCCATAAGCTTAGGATAACATGTCACACATGATAAAATCAAAGGTCATAATCAGAACTGCAGAATTTGTGGCATCATGGGGAGTCACATGGTCTAGTCACACAGCAAACTTTTCTCCAGACCCAACATATAACATACCTACACTTAGATCATCAATTACTGGTGATAAATAGTGATGCTTTTTTTTTAGAAGTGATGATGATAAACTTTATTATCAGTGACCAGAAAAAAGTAAATAAGAAAATGAAAGATTATTCCTTTTCCTGAATTATGGGAAAAGTTAAGATTTTTGGTTTCAACACAGTTAAATGGCAGAGAAATACAATTTTCACTTTCAGGACTGCCTGAATTTGTGTGGCTTGAAGAATGTTAAAATAGGGCAATGATTTTCAGGACAGATAAATTCAAAGAATAAATTCTCCTTGTATACGCTTTTGGCTGATGTGTTTCTTCTTGCAGAAAGAGAAGAATTTGGTCAGGATCATGGAATATGAAAAAAATGTTAACTTTGAGAGTGTTGGATGGCAAAAGAATCTATCTGAGAAGCAATCATTGTCCAAAATCCAGATATGGGCAGAGGCAAGGAACACTCTAGAGTGGTGGAGGAAGAAGAACAAAAATCATTTTGTATCTCAGCCTCCAAAGGGCCAGTACTGGAGAGCTCTCATGACTTTTGAAGTTTGTTTATGGAAGGGTTAGTATCCACTTGTTTTTCTTAGTGATGACCCATTTACAGAGGAAAGAATTTTTTTGAAGAATACAGAGGGAAGGTGTTTTTCTACTGCAATGCATGAGAACTAGTACGTTCTTGCATGTTCCTAAATACTATTTTAGGAATACTATTCCTAAATAAAATAGCTCTACCTCGATATCAATTTTTGGTCCTACAGAGGATTCCAATGCTTTTCTTATTCATTCAGAACCTTTCTAGGCATTTCTAAAGTTATCAGTCAAGTCTATTGTTTCTTGAAGGTCGGATAAGAAAGATAAGTGAAAAATCTCACTTGAACAATATAAAGCAAAAAACATAGCAGAAAAAAATTAAATTGCTGATAACTTCCTGAATACTCTTAAAAAGAAGATAAACTTTCTTCCTTGGATGACAGAAGACATCTGAGCTCTCTCACCTTTGTGCTTTTTGATCGTTGGTAGAGATGCTGTTTGTTAGAAGGGAAGAGAGAGGAGAGGTTAACGCTCTTAGTCTGTGTACAGTGTTAATGATTGTAGATATACAAATTGTTCTTGCTCAATATTGAAACATTAACACTACTTACAAAAAGAAAAAAGCATGGAAAAGCAAGCTTGATCAAATGAGGTCATGGGCATGCTTCACAACAATTTCAAATGATCTCCCAAATACTATTGTGGTTCCTTAGATAGCACCTGCTCTCATTCAGAAAACTGTATACTAAATTTCTTTAGCAGAAGCTGGGATCAAACCCAGTGCTGACTATACAATCCATTACTAAACAAATGCTGGCGGGTGGGTAGCCACATTGACCTTTTGCTGAGATGCTGAAATCCTCTTGCCAACATTCCCACCTCCTGCTTAATTGGCACTGTATAAAAGATGTTTCCAAGGGAGTGTACAACAGCAGCCATAGTTTCTTGCAATATTAACACAGCAAAAGGAGCTTGTAATTTATTCCTCTGAAAAATGGATGCATAACAAAATCCAGCATAATAAATCTCTTTTGGCTAGAATTATGATGACTGTAAGTAGGCAGCCCATGACATATTAGCACAGTACTTGTTCCATCCAGGATATTATTTCGTTTTTTTTACGAAATTCAGAAGCACTTAGGTGACACCACAGCCCACCTTTTATTAACAATCAAGTTTGTCTTTTTTGTTGAGGCCAATTCATCCTGTTAGTAACATCCAGTGTAAACAGGAAACCATTAAATATATGATAAAGATATATTTCACTACAATACACCACAAAGAGAGCTTGGCTGCTGCTGCTACAGTTGTCAAAGAATCACAGAATCACAATTACAGGGGTTGGAAGGGATCTGAAGACATCATCAATTCCAACCTCCTTGTTCAAGAAGGTACCCAACAATAGGTTGCACAGGTAGGCACCCAGAAAGATCTTTAGTATCTCTGTAGAAGGAGACTCCCTAACCTCTCTGGGTAACCTGTTCCAGTGCTCTGTCACCCTTATTGTAAATAAGTTCTACTGCATATATGTATGGAACTTCCAGTGTTCAAGTTTTAGGCCATTACTCCTTGTACTCACTGCACACTTACTCACTACACACCACTGAGAAGAGCTTGGCCTCATAGGTGTTTATAAACATTTATCAAACCGTCTCTCAGTCTTCATTTCCACAGGCTCAACAGACACATGTTATTCAGCTTTTCAACATATGGGAGATGCTCCAAGGTCATTATCATCTTTGTGACCCAGTATTCTAAATGTGGCCTCACCAGGGCAAGATAGAGAGGAATCACCTCCCTCTATCTGCTGGCCATGCTCCTTTTAATGCACCCCAGGAGACCATTGGCCTTCTTGGCCACAGAGGCACGCTTCTGGTCATGGCCAATATGTTTTTCACCAGAACACCCAGGTCCTTCTATGCAGAGCTCATCTCCAATAGGTCATCCCTTAACCTGTAACAAAGCATGTGGTTATTCCTCTCCAGGTGCAAGACTCTATACTTGCTTTTGTTAAGCCTCATGTGATTCCTCCCTACCCAATGCTCCAGTCTTTATATCATCAGCAATTTGTTGAAGGTGGACCCCATCTCTTCACAGAGAGAGTAGTGACACACTGCAACAGGTTGCTCAAGCAGATTGTGGATGCCCCATCCCCGGATGCATTCAGAGCCAGTCTGTGATGCGGCTCCGGGCAGCCTGGTCTGGTGGTTGATGACCCTGCATGTAGCAGGGGGGTTGAAACTAGATGATCATTATGGTCCTTTTCAACCCAGGCCATTCTATTATTCTATGATTATAATTCTATATTGAACAATACTGAACCCAGCACTGCACCCTGGAGAAAACAGCTAGTTACAGGCCTCTAACGAGACTCTGTGCTGCTGAAGACAAACCTCTGAGCTCTGCCAGTCAGCCAATTATCAATACACTTCACTTTCCAGTTATTATGTCCAAAAATGCTTCATCAATTTGCTGAATACTATTGTCGACTTTTGAAAACATATTTTAATATTTCACAAATACGAGTGATGTCATGAAATGAAAGATGGGAAAAAACAAGTAATGATACTGGGAAAGGCTATGTTAAAACTTTGCACTGAGACAACACTTAAGTAAAGTAGTCCTGAATTTCAGTATATGTATTTAGATTTATGCTTGCTTTTCACTAAAAAAAATGGTAGCAGTGGGGTGAATTATGTCAGTACATTTTAGTATATTTAAGAATTATTAGCTGGGTTGAAGCTCTGCATGTACTCTACCTACCAATCATCTCAGGCAAAAGTGGTACTTCACAGCTCACACAACAGCTTCTGTAGAAATCATACTTGATATTCTGACTGAAGCAACCTTACTTTTTCTTTCAGAGATTTTTTCCAGCTGTCTTTAGTCTGAAAATAATAAAGACCATTTTCATCTGCCTCTGCTTTTAAAGTCAGTCAACAAGTATGGGTATTGATTATATGGAAAAATTACCTTTGAGAGATATCCTTCACTGTCACGGGCGAAACAGAAGAAGCATCACACAATTATTTAGTTCCATGGAGACAACCAGCAAATGCTTCAAAGATATCTCTAGAGGGGAAAATAACATTTTACAGCAGAAGTCACAAATTTGCCAGTCTTCTGGGCAAATTATAAAACTTTGTGATTCAGCCACAATAGAAAATTCACCATGTATATTAAGATGTGTCACCAGTCTAAAATGTCACCTTTTCTGCCTGTGGAACTTTAAAAATTGTACATTCGAAGTGTTTCTGAAAAGCTGAGAACGCTCATGTTATACTCTTCTGAGCTCTGTTTTTCTCCTTTGTTCTTTCTTTTGTCTCAACACATGGAAATAATTTTGTTCGCTCTTGATAATTCTATGGATTGGACATGATGAAAAAAAATAAAATTTCTGTTTACAATGGGAAATAGTGAAGAGTCTAGGTCAAAGTATCCACTCAGTGTAACACATCCATCAAGTCTGTGATTGTGTCTTGCTCACAACTAAGATATTACTGTACCTTGTTTTGTGCATCAGAATAACCTCCTTAGAGACAGAAAAGTTTACATTTTACTATCTCTGTCTGTAAGTAGAAATTAATACCCTTGGTCTTTTAACTTCCATCTGGCTGATCAATTACACTTCTCTCCACCTAGGCCTGCATCCACAGCATCCATGGCACTCAAGACCTCATATTGCCTTCACTGTGGCAATATTTCTTCAGCATCTAGAACTTGACCTCAATGCCTTTAACGTCAGCATGAGGATGTTGCTTCTTGAAGCCACTGAGGAACAGGCTTGCTTTTTACTGATCAGTTGTTGAGCTAGCAATCAATTGGTAATTGACTGTTAACCTTCATGAGGTGACCAATGCGCTGAAGTCAGGTGCACAGTTAAATATCTTGATGATCCAGTGCCTACTCACATGTGGTTTTCGTGCATGAATGTCAGCCTTACGTTAAGAGCCACATAAAAAAAAAAAAAAACCTTCTGTAAATGAGCCACATGGAAAAGAATAAACCTGTAAAAGGGATAGATTTACAGTGGTCTACTATTCTGTATTTAAGAGCTCCCCCCCCCCCCCTCTGTTTTTACTGAGGCAATCAGAGGTGTCTTGAAAGATTGCTAAAAATGATTAAGGGTGCTTTATTTTAGATTGATAACTGCAGTGGCAAGTATGAGAAGGAGAGCAAGTAATTGAAGTAGATGGGATCATTGTGTGCCTGCCTAACATGACTGGCTTAACATTTGTATTTTAGACTGTCTCCTGCCTAATAACAGCATGTAGTGAAATAAAGGGTTCGCTCTGGAGGTAATTGTTATGTGGCAGGATATAAACAAGACCCATTCTGCAGTATATTTACTACAGTGCATATTTATGAGTTGGGTTTAATTAAAAGTTGGGAACACTAGAGCTATTTTTTAACTAGATGCCTATTATCTAGTGTCAAATGCTTGGTTTTAATCATGCATTTTATACCATCGTGACCTAGATCACTGCCTGTGACATAAGAGATAGTGTGTTGTCTTTCCTGAGAAGATGTTGCCGAGCTTGATGGATGTTTTCTCATTCCTAACCTCATTACTACTGGCTTCCCATCCATCTAATAAAATGCTATGATAGAGAGTAGGAAGGTGCTATAAATCATAATATTCCAGCCACTCCAAGCAGATTCATTAGAAATGCTGACTATATATCTCACACACAGAAAGTCAACACACAAAGTAGGTTGCTGCTTCAGCCTGTGCTGCAGACATCCCCTTACTTCTTCCAGTCAAGTCAGGATTTGCTTTTAATGGCAAAAATGATACTTAATGAAGTTCTTGGTGGCAGGCTGCTTTGACCTGATTAACCCAATAAATATTCCAGCCTTTATTAGTTTTAAGCGGTACTGTAGCCTGTTAGCTAACTCACGTTGTTGCTCCAGCTCTGAGAATGCATAATTGCTATCTAATGAAATATCTTTCTGAGTGAGGCAAGAAGGTGAAACATTCTGCTTTGCTGGTGCTTTTCTAGTGTTTTCCCTAAGGAAAAGTACCCTGTTTCTCAGCCAGCCTGGACAAAGTCCCTGAAGGAAGTATAGTGGAGGAAGGGGGAGAATCTATCCTGTTTGCCTGCCACAGCCTGTGGCTATGAAAATAAATGTGTTCCGGAGTTGTGCCTGGAGAAGGAGAACTGGACTGCCTGCATCCTCTGAAGTCCAGGCTATGAATTTTCACTTTTACTGAGTTTTAGATTTGTAGTGGCACCTACATGTCTGAAGAGGCAGTGAAAGCCACAGTCTTAGCCCCCCCAAAAAAAGAAAAAAAAAAAGAAAAAAAAAAAAGTGGTGAAACAGCAGGCACTTTGAATACAATTTAGCTCTAAAAGTGCGGAGCAGCTGTTGGTCTTCCAGGTGTTTGGATTTTCTGTTGCAGCTGCTCAGAGCTACTTACATTCTCCTGCACTGTTTTCTTGGATGACAAATTTCATGCAACCATTCTAAGCCTGTATTTGAAAGGATTTTTTTTCTGGGAGAACCCCAGACAAAGTCATCTACCAGTAATCTGATATGCCTTGGTGCTGCAGATTTTACAGGGAGAGGTCTCTGTGGACTGAGTTTGTTGGCAGCTATAGTATCTAATTTTATTTTCTTTCATGTATGTGGCAATTAATTAATTTATTATACAAAAAATATGTATATATAAAAATCAGTGGCCTTTCTACTGGAATTGAAACAAGGTGTATATCAGTCTTTGAAATTATTTTCTTTCACTGTGGGTGACATGGGTTGTCAGGTAAGCACGTGGGTGTAAGTAGACTGATGGAAGTCAACTGTGCGTACACTACCAGGAATCTATCAGGGGATATGAGTGGCTTCCTCTGCCTGTGCTCAAAGACTGTTTCACTCCATTTTGGGAAAATGAGATAGATAGTGTGTGAGCTGTAAGTATTCTTTACTAAATCCTTGAGGGGCAAATTGTGTTTGTATGCTATCTAGAAGCAGCATTTTCATTATGATTCACTGTGATCTCTAGTACTTAGTGTCAAACTGTTTCGGGGAAAATGATTGAGAGCTGTTATTAGTAATCCATGGCTTTATGAATGTACAAATTAAAAGTAATCACAGAGAAAGGAGTTTTCTACATCAGTTAATGTAATCCATTTATTCTGTGGCGTTCATCTTTATTCTAACAGCAAGTCATGGCTTTGTGGTAGTATTCTTAAGGAAATGATTGTAAAATAGGTAAAGAATTCACTTTAACAGTATAATGAACACTTTCTTGTTCCTGAAGCATTCCCAAAGTTATACCTAGGAAGGAACAGTATCTCCTTAAGCTTCAATGAACAATTTTAAATTGTCTTTGAAATGAGACTCCCTTTGAAGCAGCCAGAGGGCCTAGCTCAACGGACTATAAAAATGTCATGCGACCAGGAAGGCACATGTTAAAGTAATAGTGCCTCCTTAGACCACTTTCTACCCCCGAACATTGAAATCCAAATCAACTGTGGATAGTACATGCCAGAAAAAGACTACATAGAGAATTGTTGGGTAGGTAAACATGCAGAACACAAGCTAATTAATAGTATTTATTTATTTCAGTTCTTTCTGTACTCCAGCAATTTAACATGTCTGCAGTTTCCTCTGAAGAAACTCACAGTTAGGAAATAATTTTTGTTTTGCAGAAAAGGAAGAGCCTCAGAATTAACATGAAGGAAAAGGATGTGATGCCAGAGTCATACTTGCTTCACGATGTTGTTATTCACAGGCTACAAAGAAAGTTAGGGCAAACAAGAAAAGGGCACCCCACAATGTGTCACTGTTTGCTCTATAATAGGAAAAATTTTTACCGATAAAGGCATTCACTGGAATTCAGCTGATATTTGAAGGATTTGCAATGTCATGCATTGTACTGTTGTGTTCCATTTTTGCTGGTTATGGAATAAAAGACAAAGAACTTTATGTTCATGTACTCTCAATCTTCATAAAGAGCACAAATCTAACTTTATATTAACCTCAGGACTTATTTGTCTTTGGAAAATGAAGATCCTGTTTTGTTTGCTATGTCATTTTGTCTAACAGTGAACATTAAACAACTTTTATGATTTTCATGTAAAATAGTACAAACACAGAGGAAGAAAATAATGTATTATTTGAGGAAAAAAGAAATATAACATCTTTTCAGTAAAATGGGGAAATCTATGGGTAATTAGGGAGCATAAATTCAGAATGTCCATATTATTTAAAGTTTAAATATAGATTTGTTTATTTTAATACAGTGTCTTTGTTTAGAGTAATTGCTGAATGCTCAAGTCATCTTTAAAGATTATGTATTATAGGTGACATGGCATGCCATGCTATAAAAAAATGCATTTTGTAGATCCAAACAGATACAAATTGATATTTAATCAAAGAAGAAATTGGAGAAACTCCAGGTAAACAGATGAGAATGTTAAAAGGACTCTGAAAAACAGAGTAGAAACTCAGTCTTTTCTTTGTTAAGTCTTCATGTCCTGGCTTCACAACTGAAATGTAAGAGCACCACTCCCATGATCTGATATTTTTTCTATGATTGTCTTCATTAGTAATATGCTTCTGGACCTGAGTGACAATGAGAGTTTTATCCTTTACATCATTTAAAAAAATATATTGATAAAATTACTACTTTTGCTTGTGATTTTTGTGTGTGTGTGTCTAGAAACCATAAATGTTTGCACAGTCAGTCTTAAAATTTCCACTGATTTCAGTGGGAGCATTGTGCTGCAAATACTGGAAAACTTCCTTTAGTACATAGCTGCTCCAAAAGTAATGACTTCTGCTGATTACCAAAGGAACTAAAACAAACACAAAGAGAAAATAGCCCTATTTAATAGATCATATTCCTATCTAGTAAACACTCTTTTCCAGTGTAGTCACCATGATTAGCCAATCCTTGCAGATGAGTTGATTGAGGTGCTCTTAATTTTGTGGTGTGACAGCTGTGCATGGCTGTTCTGAACATAGCTTGTCTTTCATGCCACTGTCACCACTGCTGAAATACACTACCCACTGCCTCACTGTGCTCACATCCACTGTTTGATCTCCATAAATGTTCACCAGGTATAAATGAATGTCAGTGCATGCCATTTTTTTCTGCATAGAAGAATTTGGTTCCTCCCTTTTTCTTCATAAGCAATTCCATGTCAAACACCATTCTGTGTAAGACTGCCCTTCTGCTGCTATCTGTCACACAGCAATAAAATATAGTGGAATATATGTGGGAAGGTTCAATCTTTACTGCCTAGGAATCACATGCAATATTGCATATCTTAACTTTCAGCAGCATATTAGCCTGTGTTTAAAGTTAGTTAAGTTCTTAAGAGTGGTAAGTAAATAAGTACATTCGCATGAAGTAAATGCAAATTTACGTGTAAGGTTTTTCTGTAATAAGGCTTCCACGAATAGTGTGCAGTCAATTCTGAGTGAGTGAGAGATGTGTGTATCTTGTATAACTGGTGATAAGACAAGAGGGATTGGCCTCAAATTGCACCAGGGGAGATTCAGGTTGGATGTTAGGAAATACTACTTTTCCAAAAGAGTAATCAGGTGATGGAATGGGCTGCTGAGGGAGATAGTGGAGTCACCGACCCTGGAAGTGTTCAAGGAATGTTTAGATGCTGCACTGAAGGTCATGGTTTAGTGAGTATTATTGGTGATAGGCAGATGGTTGGACTGGATGATCTTGTAGGTCTTTCCCAACCTTGATGATTCTATGATTCTATATTTAACTGCCCCTACCAAGGGGAAAACTTAGTTGATTTCTGTAGTAGAGCAGGAAATCCTTAGAAAGGAAGTACTTCCTCAGTCCTGAGCAACCCAGAAGAGGCATAATTCACTGTTTCCTTTCTTAGGAAGTTTTTAAAAATTTTCTTTCATCTTCAATTCCCTTTCCTCCACTTTTTTCTGTCCTCTATAACTATGCTCATGCTCATGCTCGTTCTAGGAGAGGGATTGAGCTGAGTGAGCTTTATGTGGGTTTTGTTATATTTCTGGTTCCTGCTTTTTCCTGTCAGTGATGAATCACTCAGTGTCTCTCTCATTTTCCCTTCTTGTCCCTTTTTCATATTAATGGAAAATGGCGGTCCATCAAATTAGGAGCAAACCTGACATGCCCACTTGGCCAGAGTTTATGGTAAGGCTCATTACAGAGTAATGCCTACTTACTTGTACTATTTATGTAGATGTGCAGGTGGTATATGACATTAAATGTCCTTTAGATTTCAGTTACTTCCTGTTTGTTAGTAAGTTTTGTCTGAACTTTACTGAAACATAATGCAAAGATTTAACGTCACCCTCATTTCCAGCTCTCTCCTCTATGAACTTCTCATTCACTGTATGTTCAGATTACTAGCATACAATTAGGAGCATCAGTTTAATTGGTTTTAGTATTGCTATATATCTGCATCTTTGACTAAATGGCTGTACCACTTCTACAGGTGTTTAAAACCAGAAACAGAAGCAAAATCTCAATTACTTTCTTGTTCCTTCCTTTCTCTTTACTGTAACCCAAACACCTGCTCTGTAGCTACATGATGTATAATCAAAAGAAAGAGTGCAGGTGCTCAATATGATTGAATTGAACCCTTCCATTTAGTCTGTTGCTTTTCTAATTCAGGAGTGATGCACAGTGGGTGTGATTGAAGAGATCTCTCTAATTATGGAGATTTCTCTGTGCAGTGCTGGAGGACTTTTTTTTGTATTATTTACACTGTTCAGTCTGGCAGTAACATTTCTGTCTGCCGAGGACAATTACACTGCTCTTTGACTGGTGCAGATCAGCAGTCTGTGATATCTCTGAAAAGCTAGTGTGTATCACATGTCAGTAGCAGACGTATTAATGTTTGAATTGAGTAGTGCAAGAGATGTAACAAGATTAGATGGCACCAATATAAAGAATTAACTTTAAGCTTGTGAATAACCAAAAAACTGCTAGATGACAACTGTCAATTATTTACTGCTCCTGTGTAAAGGAATATTAACAGCTGGGAGCCTTCACTCAACCCCCACCACCCCTTCCCTCACCCACAAGCTTGGTGTTCAGTTCTGCAATTTTACAGTTGTAACAATTTTCAAGGCATTTTGCTGTAAGGTATTATTAAGTAATTAGAAGAAAAAGTGAACAAGCCTCTGACATGTCAAAGGACCTCATTAACTGGAAAGGATTAATTAGTTTCAAAGAAATTTTCCCTTATCATAACTGTTAAAACATCTCACCTACCTGTAAGGGTTTTTTTTTTTTTGTTTGTTTGTTTGTTTGTTTGTTTTCCTAACAATCGACAATGCAGTAAGAAACAATTAAATCATAGTACTACTGTTTATTTTCCCTTGTCTTTGAGAACACCTCCATATTTTTAAATTGTTCATCTAAAACTGAAAGAAAATATGTCTGAGGCAACAGCTGCATGCATCTATCTTGACCACCGAATCTGTTATAAACTTAACTCCCTCCCCAGTATTATGCAAAATGAAATCTTTGTTTTTCATATACTCTTTTTTTTTAAAAAAAATAATTGTGGAGACTTTTCTGCATTCTAGTTTTACTTCATTTCTACAGGCAAGTTTTTATTTCCTCATTCCCCATGGATTCAATTAATTTTTGCAAGTGGGCAGATGGAGCTAAATAAAATAAATGATACTTAAGGTAAACGGGTCTAGATGGACGACAGAGAAGTTACACAACTTCCACCTCAACAGGATAACAGCATGTTATGTGCTGTAGTCTATGCTTAGTTCAAGCTTCAGATAATGCAAATAAATTTAGCCTAACTAAAATATCCCCTGCTGCCTCAAATGGGTAAGATGCATTTCTTCTAAACAAATTTTGCAGTGATTTTGATTACCATTAAGACTAGCTTAAAAGGTTTAATTGGAAAAGAGCATTAATTTGAAAGCATAAATCAGATAATTATGATTATTGAGCTTGCTTTATCTTTGCCCTCTTTCAGTGTGTAAGACTAGTTGATCATCCTGGTCTTGTATCAGATCAGGAGGTTAGTGGCCCTGCCTGTCAGAGGGTCTGGAACATGATGATCCCTGGGGTCCCTTCCAACCCAAGCCATTCTATGATTCTATGATTCTGATTATAAAAATGTTTAGATTATGATTGTGGTGCCATTTTAAACTTCAAAAGGTGTTCTAGTAACAGACTACATGCTACTATATAAAGATATGAAATTCAAAAACACAGATGTTTTAAGTTTAAATCTAGCTGCCCAGTTACTCTTTTTAATAACTTTTTTAAAAAATCATCATTAACCATGTGTTTCATCACCAACTTTAATTTACTTGTAGTCTTTCAAGCCCACTTCTTAGTACTCTCTCCACTGTTGGGAATGATGCTCTCATGAACTGAGGGATATTGAAAACTATGGCGTAAATCAGTGGAGAAGTCCTCTGCTTCTGAAGACATCGGTCTTCTAGTGCACATATTAGTACATTTTTATTAGTGTACTTTCCTATGTTAATTTATGTGGGATCATTTTTGAACATCACCTAACACTTCTATGTATACAGTGTCTGTTGACTGCATGCTTACTAATGTATTTGTACTTTTTGTAGATTAAAATACTTTTTTTTTTTTTTTTAAACTATTGAAAGATTTCACAGCTGTAAGAAATGATTTAGCAGTTGAATTGTAAAGGATACGAAGAGAGACAGAGAATACTCAAAGGACTTCAGCTGAATATACCTTATAGTACCATCTAGTCTTGTTTTATGTCAGAGGAAAGAATATTTGCTTGTTACCTTGTAAGGTAGAGATAAGAAAGAACAGAGATCTTCTGGCACATATCAATAAAGCAGGAAGAAGTTGCATAGTAGCAATAGCAGTCTCTAGAATAACAAATTGGTGCCCACTAGTAAGGGGACAAGACTCATAATTCACAACCGATGAAGCCACAAGTGAGTTATAAAGGTCTTGTCCTCTTCCATTGGAGATAAATGAGTCCGTCTAGTACAACCAATCATATGATCTATTTAGATAGGTCTTCTTTGTCCATAATCCTTTCTCATATAAAATTATTTCAGTGAGTATCACAATAGAGAATAAAAGAAATCCCTCTCAGTTCCCACATTGTCACTGAGCAGACATAATCTGGTGCTGGAGTGTTGAAGATCTCCTTATTTTGCCTTTTTTTTTTTTTTTTTTTTTTTTTGGTGCACAAGGCCAATTAAAGTCATTAGTCACTACGTTATTTAGAAACATATATATACAAAGACTGTGTAGACTGCTTTCGTTTGCTTGTTTGTTTTCTTTAACTGAATAGCTACTCGCTGTTTTTTCTGTTCTTGCTATTACTTGCCTACTGTTACTGTTCTTGTTTTCCACTGCCACCGAACCCTACTCGCTAGGTGTGATTACTTTTCTGGTGTTTATGTAAACTTTTCCATTGTCTCTGGACAGAGGATCAAAAAGCCTGTCCTTAAAGCAGCAGACTGATGGAGTCTTAGACTAGTGTTTTTTACACAAGCCTAGAGTCTTGTTATTGAAGCCTTGGTTATTCCAGGGACAAATGGATAATAAGGTAAAGAAATGAAAGTGGGAAGTCTTTTAAACATCAGAGTAACTACAGCTCTTTACACAATGTGTTTAGCAGAATAACATTATTGTGAGATCAGCCATTATTTGTATAAAATAAAAACAATCACTTTGCCAAACTCACAGCAATTTTATCTATTATTTTTAAAATGACCTAGTTGGTCGTTCATCTGTAGTGCTTCTGACAAATAGGTCAAATGAACTGAGCATTGGAGTTAAATGGCTGTGATGGGATAACCTCTGTGAAAGAGAGGTCAAAATTAGGATGCTAAGAAGTCATTAAAATTACAGAAAATGCAAGCAGAAATGGTAATAATTGAGAATCCATAATGATTTTTTTCATTGTAAGGTCCTCTTTCAGTTGTGCGATTTGACAACTTTGCCATCTGAGACAGAAAGTTTTGATTTTTATTACCTATCTAAAACATAATTAGACTTAGAAAACCTGAATGCTCTTACCCTATAAATGTTTTAGGTATTTCTGAGAACAAGCTTTTGCAATCACTTCAGTGAGAACACTGTGTCTACACTTTTAAATAATACATGAAATTTGTTAGAGGTACTTTGTTTCAGGTGTGTCTTTTTGCTGTTGTCACAGAAGGTTGCCTACACTTGGAGATGAGTTGGACTTGATCGTTGCGGGTCCCTTCCAACTTGAGATATTCCGTGATTCTGTAGTTCTGTGAGCTTCTTAGTTTTCATGTGTTTGGTAGAGTTATGTTAAAATTTTCCAGCTGAATTCTCTATAGTCTGGCTACAAAATGAGCTCCTCAGAGCTCTGCTGTGATGGCTGGTGGTGAATGCACTAGTGATGGTCTCAGCCTAGGGGCTTAAGGTTGGTTGAGGTTTTTTACTGCTGTTATTGCTCTGTATACTGTGTATTGGAAGGCACAGCAATAATTTAAGGGGACTATTTTTCCTGTGCATTATTGCTCCCATAATGGTGCTCAAACTGTGTGAAAGAGAAGGAGGAATGTCTTTTCCACAGCTTGAAAATAATGCTGTGATCAGAGGGACAGATGAAGATAAAGAAGCACTGTGGGAGAGAAGGGACCCAGAAAGGAAAGAAGATGGGAGAGAAATTTAGGAGGGCTGGATGGAGGAGAGAACACAGAAATAAGCCAGAAGAATAAAATAAAATGGTAATGGAGGAAGCAGTATCTGGGATAATTAGATCAGGAAGGGACATGAAGTATTTCAAAGAGGAGGTTTAATATCATGCAACAAGTGGGAAAAGACAGGAGGAGAGACAGAGATGATAGGATACTGAGCTTCTTCAATTTGTTGAAAGCATTTCTTTCCTAAAGCCTAATGTCAAGCTAACAGTTTTGCCAACCTGTAGTACAATTTTTCTTTGCTTAATGAAGAAGAGATGAGTTCGTTTTTAAGAAGTTGTTTCCTCAACCATTTATTATCAATCATGACCTTGTATAATGCCACTTACTAGGAACTGGCTCTCCTGCTAAGTTTTTCAGAAGAAAAGCTAAATGGAGTCATGTCCAAGAGTTTGAATTAAACTACTTTGGTTGTACACTGTCTCCTTTACAAATGGATCATTTTATTGTGTGAAGAATTGTTTACCAATGTCCATTATCATAAGAATTTTCTAGAACTGAGTGAAGAGGGGTCATGAAGAGTCTGTACTTGGCTTTAAAACTCACATTTACATCTTAAGATGAACTAGCTTCATGTGACTAGTGAAATCTGCTGTCCCCCAGTTAATTCATTTACCTTCAAGCTGAGAACTTATTTATATTGTTCTATGCTAGACTAACAGTTTCTTTAATATTGATTTTAAATGCTAAACTAAATATTGCTATTTGTATGTAACATGTACTTAAAATAAGGATTACTGTTCATAGTCCTAATATGTGTCCAAACACATACCATTTAAGTATGTTTAATGTTATTTGAAATGATTTCTGAAAGCCTCAAAAGCAACAAAAACTTTTCTGTTATAAAACTGTCTCTCATGTTAACTCCCTTGGGCCTTTTGTAAGTTTCAGAGATCTCTCGGGAGATAGCAATGTGAAATGGACATACATACCTTAAAAAGCACTAGTATTTCACCCCAAAATACGCTGAGTATTCTGCTGATAATTGAAGCTAACAGAGTCTTTCTCCTACATTAGCGGTAAACACAGTCAGGCCTTTCTGAAGACACTTAATTTCAAGTAGCAGTAGCCTGTAACTGTCTTATCATACTATATGCATAGTACGCATGCTGGAAATTTCCACGTAGTCTAAAAGTCAGTCTGGACAAAGACAATAAAAAGCATTTCATTTTTCACTTGTTTGCAGTGTCACAGGAGAGACATTCTAGAGACTTTATGCACCTACAAACCTGCTGCAGGACAGTAAATAATACAAGCGGTGAACAGGAGATGTTACCCTGAGAGTATTCCAACAGGATAATCTCAAGAATACCATTCTACTACAGGCTGCAATTATCTAGATACTTCCAGGTAGCTGTAGTGACTTTGACCTATTGTCTTATGAATTTGTTTTGTTTGCAAGAGCAAATCTTACTACGAAGACTACAAATTCCTGTCTCAAAATTACAGCTGAAAAATTGCAAGATAATTGAAAATTAATCACCATAAAAGGAAAAAATGGTGATAGTTATATGCTTCCAGACACCAGCCTCAGCCCTCTATAATTTGCTGGTGGCTTGTAGGTCAGTACAGAATGTGTGGAGATAGACTGAACTTGACTTCAGGCTGATTCATTTTGGATGCTGTTCTGAGAGACATATAAGGACACAGCGGACTTTGGGTGTACTTTTCCACAGTCAAGGTGAAGGACCAGTGAAATGTCCCAGCATCTTCTAAATGAAAATTATGCACAACTTTATGATGCCTGCTCTTATGCCTGACAGTAGAGACACAGCAATTAGAGATATGAATTTTCCTACAGAAATAAGTTTTCCATTTATTTTTTTAGGTAATAAAAGAACTGCAAATGACCTTCAGTGATGATCAACAGTAACCATAAATGGAGCAATTTAAAGTCACATTTGTTTCAAGCAACCTATACAGAGTAAACTATGTCACAAAATGGTAGCAATACAATTTTTAGTTTTCTTTGTAGTTGTTGTTTTTGTTTTTTCTTTTTCTTTAATGTAACCAGAAACTTCCAAGAATAAACCAGTAGTGCCACAAGGGTGCTGTTTCCATGAAGTGTATTATATCCGCTAGTTAAGAACACTGCTATTTTTTTGCTTATGTTCTTTCTCCAGTATTATGCTTACATTGTAAATATGGTAGGAATGTAAGTAAAAGTTGGAAGGAAAAGTGATAGAAATAGAGGGAACAGCCCCAAATTTCACCAGGGGAAATTCAGGTTGGGTGTTAGGAAAAATTTCTGCTCTGAAAGAATGGTCATGCAGTGGAATGGACTGCTGAGGGAAGTGGTTGAGTCACTATCCCTGGAAGTGTTCAAGAAACATTTAGATGCCATCCTAAAGGACATGGTTTGGTGGTAGGTGGATGGTTGGACCGGATTATCTTGGTGATTCAAAGTGATGATTAAAAAGTTTATATCTATCTATCTTCTGTGTCTACCTCTCTTTTTCTCTCACACAAACATCCCACACATAGTGGGAAACATTTTTGTTTTTCCTAAAATTTTTAATTTCCCCCCAAAAAATTTGCAAGGGAAGGAAAATGATGTGGCTAGAGGTTATTTCCATGTTTGAACCACAGTTACTTCTTTCTCTGTTGCTCTTGTGTGCCATTTTTTAAAAAGGAGTTTTAATGATTCCTTCTTGAGCATACCAATCTTAGCATCAACTTTGACATTTTTCTTGTTTTGTATAAAACAGTTTTCAGTCATTATACTTCTTTTCCTTTGATTTGAAATAACTAGTGTCAGTGTCAAGTGATTAGTGCCAGAGAAAAAATTGGGCTGTAAAGAGGAAGGAAACATTATGAGTGCTTGAGTATAAGAAAAGGAAAGGCATAATGAATGATAAATCAGAACTGCTAAATTACCGATATTAAAACTCAAGAATGTAGAGGGGAAAAATAGGAAATTTAAAAATGATAATTATTTAATATGTACTTAGTTTTGTGGAAATTTAGGCATTTAGGGTGAAGGTCTAGAGAGTTTATACGCAGAAATGACTGACATATTTAAGTCAGCTGGGTAGCTGTAATTAAAAAAAAAAAAAGAACAAAATTAGAAATTTGTTTGTACTCTTTGGAGTATGTTTAATAACTAAATAAATATTAATATAATCTCTTTTGAAGTTTATAGCTTTCATAGGCAATGCTGTTTTCAAATCTCAGAGAATTGGATTTTTGAAAGATATATTACTAGGAAATAAAACACAGTAAAATGTATTCTGAGGAGGATAGTGGGTGAAAACTGACAGGAAGTTTAGTTTAGATGAATGGCACAGCAGATTGTCTAATTCAATCTTACTGTGCACAAAAGAGAAACTAAATAAGCAGAAGGTGTCAAGAAAGTACAAAGGCAGAAAATTCTTCTTTGTTACTAACATGTATTAAAAAATCCAGATTACTAATATATTTTGTGGATTTTGTTTTCCAATTTGTCATGGTTTTGTGATTTCTGTTATCGGTATTCCATGACATAACATCATGTAGTGCACTAGGAGTTAAAGAGTTAGAACTCCAGTTCCATGGACAGTCGATATTTCCAGGTAAATGGTTCTTAAAAGAGAAGAGGAACTACATCTCCCAGAAGACTTTTGCTGTTCCGTTTCCATTTTCCATTTAGAGGGAAAGATAGAACTGCTCACTAGTCACAAGGCTACCCCCTTTTTTACTGCTCATCTCCGTGTTGTGTGCTCTCTAGCCATGTCACCTTCAGCATTAGAGTAAGGCCTTTGATTTTGAACAGACTTTCTCTCATTTTTATTGGTTTATTACCTTTTATTCCAATTGTATTTCATTATATTGTGTTATCTCACATTTTGCTATTATATTTAGTAAATTAGTTTTCTTCCTTTGCTTGTTGCTGCTGTTTCTGTTTTTAGGCTCATCTCCCTACCTTTTCCCTCCTCCTCTTTCCCCCTCATGACCCCTGAGGCATGGGTCAGTGAATCTCTCCACCCCATTAGTCATGGAATTGGGCTGAACCAGCCCCAAAACTATTGACACAGTTTTATTTAATTGCTTCCTATTTTTGTAACTGACTTAATATTGAAGTTATATATTTAGAGTTAAGCCAGAGTATGTGTAGAATTGGGAAGGAAATATGAAGCTATTTAAATTAAATAGAAATATTAAATGGGATAGAATGTGAACTGTGCTGGAACAAAAGGTTTTTTTACTTATGATTCTTCTGAAAACGTTTCCAATTTAAATAATTTTGGGACATTTGTTTTCTTTCAGTACTGGGACTTATTCCATCTGTAACATTACTGTTTTGACAGATTAAACTTGCGTGTTAGAAGCGAAGTTATACAAATGACTGCCTTACTAAAGAGGAGTCCTCAAGAATTTGTCAATATTGGCTTCATTTTGCAAGAGTCTAGATTTCCACTGGCTAAATACAAAGCTAAACCTTATCAGAGTCCTAAATTCTTTGTGCTTCCAAACTACTTTTCTTCCATCCTAATGGTTTGATGGGGTCAGTGCTGAGATGCTGGCAACACACACCATTTCCATTCAACTGAAGAGAATACTGTGCTGAAGGATACTCACCTCCTATTCACTATATTTCGTGATCAGTGTGTGATCATATTTTTCTCCATCAAGGTAGTTTTGTGTTTGGAAGAATGTCAATCCCAGTATCCAGTATGTACCTACAGGCCAGTAGCCGGATCAAGTCAGACACTTATTCTGAAGGCTTAGGCTGAATCAGACATCTTCCATAGAGTAATCATGTAGCAACCTAAGTTGCTGGATTATTTTCTTGATTTCTCCCTAAACTGTGTGTTAATTTTAGCATTATGATTTGGTTAGAAACTATGCTCCACAGAAAATTCAGGCGCCATTGCAACCACTGGTGGTCATTCCTGTGAACAGCGGTGGAGTACAGACTTTATATCTAGTAGCTCATTTGAGCAGATGTCAAATAAGACTGTTCTGTTAATTACTTTGGGCATAAAACTAGTATTTCTTTTGGAAATTAATTAATCTGACAATTAAGAAACTGTGGGCTAAGTATTTACACATAGCAAAAATGAACCAGGTGTTTAAGAGCAATTACTGTAACGTAAACACTTCAAAAAATAATTAAATGCAAGGTAATCTTAGCAAGTATATCTTTATCTTTTTTTTTTTTTTCAAGAACTAAGGATCATTTCATACCTTTCCTCCTTTGGAGAGAAATGTTCTTGCACAGACTGTGCTGAAATACTTAGCTTTAGCCTGTTAAAACAGAGGACTGCAGTCTTTGACTTCTTTCAGAAAGATGTTTTCCAGTGTCTGATCTGACTCTTTAGTCTCTATCTCATGAGCTGACTATATTCTTTCCTGACCTATGGCCTTAGAAATCTCCCCACTCGAGGAATTCCAGTTCCAAATTTATTTCAGGAATTCAGGTTTAAAAGTGTCTTCTTCTGGTATACACTTAGCTGAAACCAGGACCAAAAAAACTAAGGCCTACATGTTTTTTGGGTTTTGGTTTTTTCTTTTGACACACCTTCTATTTGTGCTGCTTTTCCAGTTGGTGAATCAATTAGGGAAAAGATTCTACAAACTTTTACTCAGAAGGGATGAATCTCATTTCCTGTACTCTGTTCAGTGGTAGCTGATAGTGCAAGCAAAGATTATATGAGCTGACATCTCAACATGCAGTAATGCTTCATGCTGACATTTTATTATACGGAAAATATATAAGGGTTTAATGTGGATCAATATTATTTCTTTCTTTTTCAATTTTTGGATAGTGGTTTTAAATTTTTTATTCTAGGGAAAGTTGACCTACCTTGTTAAAAGTTTTGATTTCCTTGGAGACCAAGATTTTTATCTTTCTTTCATGCTTTCCCTTTGGCAGTCATTCCGTCAGTGAAAGAGGAGATGTTGAGACATCATTGAAATATTAAGAAGCAGAAAAATCATTCTAATTTTTGCAGACTTAGATGGACAAATAATATATGTACCCATTACATCTGAATGAGAAAATTTCCAGAAATTGTTGTCTCCAAAAATTTAGTGAGTTGTGATTCACAGTTCTAGCATGAACAACAAGTTAATGTAAATGCCATAGTATAGATACCATACATATTTGTCATTAATGATGTTAAATGGACTTAGTACCTTCTTTTAAATTGGGGAATTTTATTTACTTGGTAGGATACAGTGTAATGTTCTCCAATCTCAGCTGTTGTTTACACTACAAAAATCATTTTGGTCTACCAAGTTGATTAAAACTGAAGTATTTCAGTTACATTTATACATATTTTTATCACATTTTTATTCCCTAGTTCAGCGTGTATGGATATGATGCAGATCCACATGTATGTTAACATTTATTCTCACAGATCGTTAAGGAGAGTCTGGACAATTTGGTAGTCTGCCACTACTGTGTTATAAACATATTTAATTATTCTATTAAAAAACAAAACCACAAAACAAAAAACAACAACAAAAAAACACAAACCACCACCACCAACAAAAACCTAGAAGAGCAAAATAAATACACTTAGAGCAGACAGAATCTCTGTGACTCTAATTGCCAGAGCACAGTAAGAGCTTTCAAATAATAAGTCCTCAAATAATAAATTGATATGGGAGAGAATAATGACACCCAGGTGTTAAACCTTAACCTGAGAGTCGTGCAGCATGCTCAATGACATAATTGCCTCTATTACCGTATTCTCATCTAGCATGGGGTTTTGAGTTATAGAAACTGGATTGAAATGAAAGACAAAACATATTCAAATCAGAGGTGAAATTTGAAGCAGGAATATATAATAAAGTCCAGGTAACTAAATTGCTACTTGAATTTTGAAAGCAGGCTTAGATATTATGTTAAAAATTATATTTAAATATTATTCACAATCTGACATGCTCCCACAAAAGCAAGGGTTAAGAAAATTCACACTGGGAACACAAAGAGCTTTGTTAAAAGGCTCTCAAAATGCAGTAGATTTTTCTTATTTTCCTGTGAACATCCCTTTTTCTTGTAGGTGTTTTTTCTATGTAATAGATCACACTGTGGAAGGTTCATTTAGTGAAGGAGTTTATTTCCTCAATACTTGCTGTTCTGAGCATAATTTTGTTCATCTCTTTAACAAATATGAGCCAACATAGAACATGAATGCTGCATGTCCATGTATATTCTGCATTCATTTTTTCAGTATGCTCAGTGTAAGAGAAAGCAGGAAGGAATGATTTTGTAGAGTAGATTTCATCACATATAGTCAATGTTGCAGACGTTACATCGCCAGTTGCTACTGTAAAATGTAATGCATCCACAGAACAGAACTGAATTATTGGTGTTAACGATGCTGGCGTGTTCTGGGTTTGTTTGTTTGTTTTTTTTTTTTTCCATCTTCAGAAAAGACTATAACCAGTAGAAGTAGAAACAGAATAATGTTATCAGGTTTATTATCCTGTAACTACAGTGATGTTGAGGTAATTTTGACTGAGAAAAAGTAAATCTGCAGAATCTGATTCTGACTTTTCTAGGTGTCAATCCTCTAAAGGTAGGTGCAAATTTTGACAGATAAGAAGTTGATATTTGCACTGCAACAGCATTTTGATTTAAGAGTTACAATGACATTCACATTATTCTGGAGGGTCAAAGCTGTGGAAATAATGCAAACTACTTCCTCTTACTCACTCACCCCTTTTTAGTCTGCTAAAAATATCTGTTGCAGACAGAGGAATGGATGATTACTGCCAAAACTGTACCTGCACTGCGGAATCTTCTGGTAGTATTAGATGCGGCTTAAGCACACAATCAAGAGGTGATCCTTGTCTTCAGAACCGTTAATATAAATTCGGAGATGATAAAGAGAACTTCTTGGTCATTTATACCAAAAGCAATGGACTATTTAACTGATACTAATATAACTGATACTATTTAATTTAACTGATACTATTTAACTTGATACTAATACACTTCTCTCACCTTCAGAGAGATATCACAATGGACTTCATAGATTCTAGATTCTCCTGGAAAAAGAAGTGGGGGAGCTATAGCCATGGGACTCACCTCACTCCAGTAAGAAATCTAAGACATTCCTTCTTGCCCCTATCAGTTTAGGACTACTGTGGCTGCAAATTCTGCCATAGATATTGATCAGGAAAAGTTGTACATTTTAAGATACAGCTAATCTACAAAAGGTTTAGGAAAGTACTGCATACTAGTGGATGAAGTTTCTGACTTGGACCTTCTCTTAAAGAGAACATGTTACTGAGGACACCGAATGAATCTAATAGTTCACTGGACTCTGAAGGAAACAGGAGTTATATCCTATAAAATCAAAGAAGCACAGAATCATAGTGGTTGGAAAGGAAATCTGGAGATCACTGAGTCCAACCCACTGCTAGACCAGGTTCCCTAGATTTTGTTGCACAAGAAAGAGTCCAGGCAGATTTTTAATATCTCTGGAGAAGGAGACTCCACAACCTCTCTGGGTAGATTGTTCTACTGCTCTGTCACCTGTATGGTAAAGCTCTTTCTTATGTTTATATAGAACTTTCTATGTTCCAGTTTTTTGCCTGTTGCCCCTTGTCCTATTGCTGCACACCATTGAAAAGAGCCTCCATTTTACTCCAGCACTTTAAATATTTATAAACAGTGATGAGATTCCCTTGCAGACTTCTCTTCCATTTTTCTCTGACATTTCTCAGCTTACTCACCTTTTTTGGTAGCACAGCTCTGAACCTCCACTCTTCCCTTTTGTTATCTTAATGCATTGCTGTCATGCCAAGGGATTCTGAGGTGAAGGTGCTGAGGAAAAGCTAGATGATGGTAGCTGCATAACGATCAGAGGAGATAAGGGAATATACATGCACAAGTACTTCTTCTCTGCAAATTGCATGCTTTTGTCCTCTTTAGCTGCAGGCCTGTTCATTATTAGGTGAGGGCTGCTCCAAGAAGGCAAGCAAAACAGATGCATTATAATCTTTTCTTTAGGAATCAGCTGGACTTTACTTCCTTCTCATCACATTGAAGGCAAAGAACATAGGTAACAACTGAAATGCACAACAGTATAACAATTTGAGTTTCAGTCTCACAAACTAGATATAGAAAATGATTATTTATAGTTAAAGCAAAATGAATTTGCATTAATAGTTGTTATGCTCAAAAAGTACCAATTAGTATCTATAAAGGGGGTAAAAATACTAGAAATTAGGAGACATTTTTATTTATCATAAGCAAGAAAAAAATCTCTTTATATCTTTTACTTAAGTTGATCATCCAAATTGCATAAATTGCATAAAAAAATTCAATGCTGAGTAGATTCACTGATATCAGCTATAAACCCTTATACATAAGATTTGAAAAGAATGATGAAGCCAGTTATTTACAGAATAGCTTGATGAACACTAGCAGTTATATCTGAAAATCCTTAACAATTTCTGTGAGATAATAACTAAGAAATTGTTTTTAGAATATGTTCTCCTCTTCTCTATGGCCACAGAAATTTTCCGTATGGAGAATCTCACTATTTTGCAGTATTCTAATGCTTGTGCACAGAGGACTGGGCTCTTACTGAAGTTTCTTCTTTGGGGGTTCTCAGGAAAACTGGAGAGAAAGGTATGCAACTTAAATTCTACTTCTTGGCTTGTGAGTGGTGCTTGGCATGTGATATAATCTCTCCCTGCCTTTATGTAAAGTAGTAGCAATAATATCCACTTATGTAAAGAATTCTCAGGCCTGTAGCCGAAAGCACTTCATAAGTGTCTCCTGTGTTAATACTATTATTACATACAGTTAAGCCCCATTTTTATCTTCTGTAGTTTAACTTTCTAAATCTGTTCAACAAATGTGTCCTAAATATACAATTCCAGTCCTGCTCTGAAGTTTTTCTAGTCTGATTTCTTGTCATTTACATGTCTGTCTTCTTTTCTGCTCCCTACTAAACCTTCAACTGTTATTTGTTCTATTACTTGAATATCACTCATTTTCACTCCTTAGTTGGTCTACTGGTGTTTCTCATTTTCATTTTACCTTCCAGTTTCCTTTCTCAGATTCTTGCCATCTTCCTTCCTCCTTCTGTTCCCAAGAAGAACAGAACAAGGAAAGTCCCTTTGAGTACAAGAATGTTCCATTGTTTATTGTATTGCTGCACTGTGTTCTCAGCAGTCATTAAGTATGTCTTCCATTTCCATTTATAAACTCAATTTTAAGGGTTGCCAAATAGTGTTTCTGTTTCAGTGCAGGTTTGATAAGCGATGAAGTCAAATGACATCGTTATTTAAAGAGAAATTTTGGGGTTCGAGCTATACCTTGAATATACAAATAATAATTATAAATATGCTAGGAAAGCATATGGAATAAAATTTTCCTCTTGGTTATCCTTTTAATGGGACAGTGGTAGTTCTGAGTATTCAAAACAGCAGTGCAGCCTTCAGGGCCTGATTTTTTCCAAATACAATAAGCTCAGGACCATGTGCAAAAATACATGCATAATTACACACTTAATCTCAATGTACATTTACTGTGATTGTAAATGCAATTTAGGCTGTGTGAGTGAAAATACTCAGATGTGTTTTGAAACCTGAGCATTGTATGAAGTCACAGTAATTGTGCATGCTAATTAAGCATGTAATTGGGAGTATATTTTTGCAACTGGCCTCATGCTTCTGTGTTTTGAAAATGAGATCTTTTGACCTAACCATTAATAGGTATCTCTTTTTATTTTCTTTTTAAAACAGCATTGCCAAACTTCATGTGTAATACATTGAGCTGACCTTGTGCTTGTTATTTTCTAATATGGATATCAAGAGAGGTGTTTCCCAATGTCTTCTTTGGGAGGAGTGTCTTCTTCTATTGGGGGCAATTTACTCACAAGATAAAAAATACTACTGGTAGTGTCTCTTCTGATCAGAGTCAACATTTTTATTTTGTTGTTCTTCTGTATCTTTATAGCTATAGTTTTAGAGTAAGGATGGTATAAAAATAACTTTGCGTATAACAGACTAAAACTAGTTATTTTATGTACTAGATAATAGAAAATGTGCCAAATTTCATGTGACAGCAACATGATCTGGAACCTGGACTGCATGTCTGGGCAACTAAATAAGCTGAATCACCCTCTCAGCAGTGTCAAAAATCTTGGCTCCTGGAAGGCAGCAAACCTCTCGAGACTCCATGTCAGGTTGGCAGAAGAGACCTTCGGTGCTTTTAAAAGGGAGTCACCCACTATAAGCACTTGTCTTTTCACAATAGCCACTGCAGGCTACTATCATGGTTTCTTCTTTGGCATAGGTGTCGTGGATGTTTAGATATGTGATAAATGAAATAAATATGTTAAATTGTATAATGAA
Organism: Alectoris magna; assembly: GCA_030625065.1. Classification (NCBI taxonomy): domain Eukaryota; kingdom Metazoa; phylum Chordata; class Aves; order Galliformes; family Phasianidae; genus Alectoris; species Alectoris magna. The sequence goes on from CM060564.1 coordinate 37,418,491, forward strand.
TAGTGCAAGAGCAAAGAAATGACCCCAGAAGAAGGACAGAGCTGGCTAAAGAGGGCTTCAAGACAGCCGTGTTGGATTTCATTCTCAAATGATTAAAGGTGTTGAGAAAAAAAACACAATAATTGTCTTTAGAAAAGTTGCATAGAAGCAGTAGAACACCTGAAGAATGGAAAACATAATGTCTGATATTTAAAATAATAATAATAATAATAATAATAAAATACTAGCCAAATTATAGATCAGTCATTGTTTTCAGTCTGGGAAACATATGAAACCTATAGTCATATGTTCACAGATTTTTTAAAAGTAACACAGAAATGTCTAACAGATCCAGGTATTTGATACATTAATCAGAACAAACTGAGTGAAATTGTTCCTACGAGATAGTATTTGGAACAGTAAATGAAAAGATAATAATAACTGGATTCATTACCCTTTCTGGTAAGGGAGAATGGAGAACTGGCTTCAACAGACACAGGGAAGGCTAAGATGTTCAACAAATTCTTTGCTGCAGTCTTCACTGGCAATCAAACTTCCCATACCTCTCACATCTGTTAACTTCTAGGTGGGTCTGGGTGAGCAAAATCCCTCCTACTGTAAGGGAAGAGCAAGTCCAAGACCGCCTCGTGAGACTGAATACATGTAAGTCAATGGAGCCTGATGACATGCGTCCTAGGGTCCTGAAGGAACTGGTTGATGTGGTTACAAAGACACTCTCTGTCATATTTGAAAAGTCTTTGATGTCAGACAAATGCCCAGTGACTGGAAAAATGGAAACATCACTCCTGTACTCAAGAAAGGGAGAAAGGAAGACCCAGGGAACTATAGGCCAGTGAGCCTCACCCCTGTACCTGGGAAGATCATGGAACAGATTCTCCTGGAAGCAATATTAAGGCACATGTGAAGTGAGGATGTGATCAGAGAAAGCCAGGACAGGTTTACCAAGGGCAGATGATTCCTCACCAATTTGGTGACCTTCTATGAAGGAGAGATGGTGCTGGGGGAAAAAGGGAAGGACATCAATTCGGAATTCTTCAGGGCCTTTGATGTAAAACCACACCATATTCTTTTATATAAATTGGAGAGATACAGATTTGAAGGCTATTCAGTAAATAAGGAATTGGTTTTGTGGTCATTGGCAGAGGGTAGTGGTCAACAGCTTAGTGTCCAGGTGGAGGCTGGTGACAGCTTTTGTCCACCAGGGGTCCATCTTGAGACTGATGTTCTTCAACATGTCTCTCAGTGACATAGACAGTGGGATCAAGTGCACCCTCAGCAAGTTTGCTGATGACACCAAAGTGAGTGTTTCTCCAGAGAGAGGGAAGTGATATCATCCAAAGGGTCCTGAGCAAGTTTAAAAAATGAGCCCATTTGAACTTAATGAGGGTCAACAAGGCCAAGTGCAAGGTGCTGCTCTTGTGTCAGAGCAATCCCAGATATATCTACAGACTGAGATAAAAACTTCTTGAGAGAAATCTTGCTGAGAAGGACTTGGTGAGTTTTGGCAGATGAAATTCTTAACGTGGGTCAGCAATGTGCTGTTGCAGCCCAGAAGGCCAACAGTATCCTGGGCTGCATCAATAGAGGCATGGATGGCAGGGAGAAGGAGGTAATTGTCCCCATCTACTCTGATCTAATGAGGCCTCATCTGGAGTACTGCATCCAGGTCTGGGGCACCAGCACAGAGAAGACTTTCGAGAAAAATGATCAGAGGGCTGCAACACCTATTCTGTGAAGACAGGTTGATGGAACTGGTCTTCTTGAGCTAGGTGAAGACTCCAGGGAGACCTCATTACAGCCTTCCAATATTTAAAATGAGATTATAAACAGGAAGTCAAAATTTCACATGGGTGATAGGAGAAGAGGGAGTGGTTTTAACCTGAAAGAGGGGAGATTTATATTAGATGTTGGGGAAATTCCAGAGGCAGTGGAATTTGTTGCTGAGAGAAGCTGTGGATGTGCCCCTATCCCTAGAGGCATTCAAGGCCATTCTGGATGTGGCTCTTGGCAGCATGATGGTGGTTTGCCCTGAAGTGATATTACTGCAAGGCTTTTGATCAGAGTAATCATCTGTAGAATGTGTACTCTATTTTGTTGTCTGAAAATCTGTGTTTGTTGAAGGAATGCATAATCTGGAGTTGTCTAAAAATATATTTCTAATACTTTATGAATTATACTAATGAAAGTACTCATTTTCTGTTTAAGAGAAGTTATTTTCCATTATTACTTCTGAGCAGTGTTCATTATGTCAGAAGAGCCTTCTGCTGTATTCTCTGCATTTCACTTGGAAGCCATGAAAACCCTTTCTGTTAAGGGATTTAGGCCTTTACTAAATAGCAGACAGTGAAGTATGCTCCATTCTTTTATCAGAAGTGCTGGAGAAGGGGTCTTGACAGTTGCAAAAATTCTGGATCTCCTCTTGGCTGGCACATAGTTTGCCTTCAGTGGCTCAGAAAATTGAAAAGATTAGGGACTCTCTAAAGAAGAAGAACTTATATGTTCATATATATATACATATATATAGAGAGAGATACACCTGTGATAGGAATATCAGGTGATTTACAATCTTACAATTTGTCATACCGACTAATGGATGGTGGTGAATGCCTTGTGGGGATGGTTACAGCAGTGGGAGCAAAATAACTGGCAGCGGAGAGGTAAACCTATTTGGGCTGCTGAACTGTGGAAAGACATTGCTGCCCGAACAAAAAATATGGTTATAAAGGTGCGCCATGTAGATGCTCACGTGCCCAAGAGTCAGGCTACTGAAGAACAACAAAACAACCATCAGGTAGATCGAGCTGCCAGAATTGAGGTGGCTCCAATAGACTTGGACTGGCAGAACAAGGGTGAATTATTTCTAGCTCGATGGGCCCATGAGACCTCGGGCCATCAAGGAAGAGACGCAACATATAAGTGGGCCAGAGACCGAGGGGTGGACTTAACTATGGACGCTATTGCACAGATTATTCATGACTGTGAGACATGTGCCATAATTAAACAAGCCAGGAGGATGAAACCTCTCTGGGGGGAAGGGCGATGGCAAAAGTACAAATATGGGGAGGCGTGGCAGGTTGATTATATCACCTTACCACGATCTCGCAATGGTAAGCGTTACGTGCTTACCATGGTGGAAGCAACCACTGGGTGGCTTGAAACATATGCAGTACCCCATGCTACCGCCCGAAACACCATATTGGGTCTTGAGAAACAAGTCCTGTGGCGACATGGCACTCCAGAAAGAATTGAGTCTGATAATGGGACACATTTCAAAAATTCCCTTGTAAATACTTGGGCCAAAGATCATGGCATTGAGTGGATTTATCATATCCCCTATCATGCACCAGCTTCTGGTAAAGTTGAACGATACAATGGGTTGTTGAAAACCATGTTGAAAGCAATGGGTGGTGGAACATTTAAGCACTGGGAGAAGCATTTGGCAGAAGCCACCTGGTTGGTCAATACCAGAGGATCTGTCAATCGCGATGGTCCTACCCAATCCAGCCCCCTACATACTGTAGAGGGAGATAAGGTCCCTGTTGTACATGTAAAGAACATGTTGGGGAAAGCAGTGTGGGTCCTTCCAGCCTCTGGAAAGGGCAAACCTCTCCATGGAACTGTTTTCGCCCAGGGACCTGGGTGCACTTGGTGGGTGATGCAGAAAGATGGGGATGCTCAGTGTGTACCACAAGGGAATTTGATGTTGGGGGAGTGCAGTCAGTAGTTCCATGTATATATATATATAGACCTGTGTGTGTAATGCATTTTCAAGTACTGTTTATTTGTATATGTATTTTTAAGCATGATGTAGTGATGTAGAATAAGGGGTGGAATGTCATGGTTTTGTGATTTGTAATTTTTGCTATTGGTATTCCACATCACAACATCATGTGGAGCACAGAGAAGAAGTACTACACGTCCCAGGGGACCTCGCGGCCAGAGAGGGAAAATACGTCACGGAAGCGACGCTCGCTCTCTCTCTCACTGCCTGGCAGCGGGTGTGGGTGTGCTTCCAAGCCGCGGCGCCTTCAACTGCAAAGTAGGCCTCTCAGTGTTCGGAAACCTCTCTCTCTCATTATATTTGATTTATTAGCTTCAATTCTAATTATATCGTATTATAGTGTGTTATATTGCATTCCGATATCATAGTTAGTAAATAAGTTTTACTCCTCAGATCGTTGCCGCTGTTCCGTTTGTTCCCTTGAACTCCCATCTCCCTACCCCTTTTCCCTTTTTCCCTTTTTTTTCGAGGGGGCCGGGGGGGCTACGGGCCTACTGCCCCCTCCCCTGTCACGGACACAGATTGATCTTGATAACCCCATGACACAATTACAAAGTATAAGTAGTGAAATATCAGAAAATGCTGATAAACAATTCCAAGTTTTTCTATGTAAGAAGATTGTATGTATTTATTGAAACCCTACTGACCAATTGTCAGAACTGAGGTGGGAAGCCGATTTTTCCGTGCCAAATAGAAAGCAAAAAGCCAATTAAGAGCTCTCATTATGCTGGATATAAATAAATAAATAGGGAAATTGGCAGAAGTTATGCCTAGCGTTGGTAATATATCATCTACTTGTTGTAGTTGAAATAGTTAACTTGGATCAGCAAGAGTTACAGTATTAAAACTAATTTGAATGTATTTCATTCTGGAGTGTGATATATGGAACCTGTACACCTACCAAGCCTCTCTTTACATATAATGAGAAAAAAAATTAGAATGAAACTGTTGAGAGCTCTGTGACAAGGTAGTGGCCCAGATTATTTCCATTGTAACTTTAATATTTTTAAGGTCTTTAATATAAGAACATCATATTTTTTCTAAAAAATCACTGCTATTTTCATTTCCTGTAAGACAAAATTACGTGTGCTTTTCTCTTGCCTTGTAAATGCTTTTGAAGAACAAACCTCTTATGCGCTTAGTTGCTTTTTTTCCCTCTTAAGATTGGCCCTTAAATGTCCTGTTTGCCTTTGGAGGAAATAGGTTTATTTTGTGATTATGTAAAATAATTTCATTGCAGTGGTGATTATTAAAGAGAAATAGAGAGAAAGTGGCTGGGCAAGTTAATAATCAGGAAAGCTTTGCAAAGTTATGTTAAAACTTCATCAACATTCCCAATCCAGTGAAGGATGTGCTGTCATCTCCATATACCTTAGAGTCAGAAGACTTAGATCAAAGGTGAAGAAATCTTACAGAACAGGTGAGAGAAGCACAAGCTGGAAAGAGCTGCCCAAGTGTTGTGACAAGAGGCAGAGTTGAAATTCCCATGTCCCTGGACAGTCTTTTCACATGAGCCTCAGCATGATTTTTGAATGTCTTGTCTCTTCCTACAGTGATGATTTGATTTCTCATCTAAATCTGAGCCAGTACAGTCCATAACATGATGAATCACCCACATATAAACTGTGATGGAACTGCTAGACAATCACATCTTCATGTCTACTGTAGTAATATCTTTGCCTAGATTCTAGGAGACGACATTCTGGATGAAAGTGCATTTTAAAGTACTTACCTTTAGACCAATAGAAAGGAAATGACATCAGGGAAGGGCTGATGGAGAGAAAAGCATAACAGTGATGGAATTAGGAAGCACAGTTCTTATTAGTTATAGTTAGTGGCCTCCCTTGAAGTTGTATAAGGTCAGGCTGGGAAGTATGCAGAAATGTTTTAAAAACTGATACTGGTAATTCAATCATCCAGTGACATTTTTGAAGCATTCAATTATCTGGGGTGGAAACATACAAAATGGGAAAGAAAAGCATGCATACAAAGCAAACCAATTAAAGTGAGTTTATAAAATACTTTTACAAGAACAAGCCTTTGAACAATAGCAGATGAGTGTTGCCTGCAAGCATTAGTAAGTGAGGCTGTAACTCCATCTCCAACATCCCCTTCTTGCCTCTGACTTAAAAATTGATATGCCATATGTGAGCAGTATGACTCCACCCACCTTATTATACCTGCAGATAGGAAAACATTTTAAACTTGTAGTTAATTAGCCCTTCAAATAAAATAATAAAATGTATAAAAGGTACAGGAGACCCTTGTGGAATCCATGAATTATCAATCATAATATGAAATGAATCATTCCCCAAGGATAAATGACTTGGCAGGGTAGGGTTGGTATTTTATTAAAGGCCTTATTTCCCCCCAGTAAGAAAGGGTCTATTAATGTCAAACACATGGAACCACATGAATTAAATTAGGTCACATCTCATGTTACAGTTTCAGATTTCATAAAGTACAGCTTGCGGTTATGTCATGTGTTTCACATCTAAAGGCCTGGTTGATGATTTCTCAAACTCTTCAATATCATACTTCCAATGATATTTACCATAGCTTGACCATAACACTTTCAAAGCTGGTATTAATAATACATGTGGCAGTTTTGTAGGTCTGACAGTATTTTCCTTCCCAATAAGCATATACCTGTGGTGTGATCATGAGTGGCTTAACTGTGTAAGTGCCTCGCTGTGAGCAGCCTTCAGGAAGAAAAAGACAAAAGTATGGTCCAAGCTTAATTATAGACAGTGATAATGGCTCATTGAAGTCATTCTTTTGAAAGGGATATCACTGGAAAAGATTGTTTAGACACAAATAACAACCGATTGCTTGAGAGCAAAACACGAAGTAACTGGTTTGAAACCCTCTTTGTCCTCTATAAATTTTGTTTCACTTGCTTTTCTAGAGCCATGGATGCAGACACAAAATGTTTCTTAATCAGAAGAGTTTCTTGGGCATCATTTGTTACGCAACCTGTTGGATCACAAACTATAGGTCAGAAAATGAAGAGCTAAACACAAGAAATTTTTGTTATTTATCTTAATATGTCACGATTCCCAGAATTAAGTTCTATTGAAAGCAGAGACAGCAACATATCCATTCATTCTGACTTGCTTCACTTAATTAATTTTGTTCGCAGACATAACATGAATGTTATGTATATTTAGTTGCAATACCAAAGTTAGGATGCATTCATTTTAATCTTTTAACTTCATTGCATACTTCAGGAAACTTTCATGAAGACAGAAGTAAAGAGGAGGGGAAAGGAAAGGAGGAAAGGGGAGAGGGAAAAGGAAGCTTATATCATAGAATCATACAGTTATAGAAACATGGAATCATAGAAAGGCTTGAGTAGGAGGGGACCTTAAAGATCAGTTAGTTCTAATCCCTCTGCCATAGAAAGGGTTGTCGTCCTGTAGGTCACTCTGGTTGCTGAGCTTGTTTACTCATTTGCAAGGTCTTCTATTCATAATGTCTTTGCCCCACAGGTAGATGGTTAGAATGGATGACCTTAGAGGTCTTTTCTAACCTTTGTGATTCTGTGATTCTATGATTCATGCTACTACTTCTGACTCCATCAGCTGCACCACTCCCTCCTCTACAAGCTTTCTCTTTCATCACAGAGCTGGCATTCTGCAAACAGATGGCTTTTACTTGTGGACATAGCCTACATGCTGTCTAGGCAGTCCTGAAAGGCTCAGGACTTCAGGGGTACCTTTTGGTCTTGAGAGCATTGTCATCTTAGAACTGTGAGATCAGAAGAAATCTCGTCCATTGGCAGGATGCATACTCATGTTCAGGTAGGATCTTACACTTCTTCAGTTTTATCAGAGAACTTATCTCTAGAACGGTTAGATGCTGGTAAAACCACAAGTTTATCGATACTGCAATCCACTGGAATTTCCCCAGCTATGGGACAAGTAACATCTGCTTTCATCTTTCACTCCATTGCCTGGTGTAACTGGGTTTTGCACCATCATCAAGAGTATATGTACTCATGTGTATTTATTCATAATATTAAGCTAGAATTATTATCCCTAGAGCAATACTAGATTATTCATATCCCCCTAAGCGAAAAGGTCTGCAAGGATAAAACACTACTGGGCAGCACATACAGGTGGAAGGGTAGTATGGCTTTGCACCAAGAGCTTAGATTCTAATATGTGGGGTTTTCCCCTTCTGATTTGAGTGGATTTGCTTATCCCTATATAGAGCTCTCTTTTTCTGTTTGCTTGCTTGTTTGTTTTCTAGCCTAGTTCGTAGCCCTTGCCATTGAACTCCTTTACTGACATTTGCTGGTTTCATGTTGTGTCTCTGAACTGTGTTAAGTCCTAGCTGTAAATAAAAACACAGTTCATTTGTTTTCTATGAGACTCATTGAAGCTGATGGGACTTTTTACAGTGGGTTCAGCAGGAGATGGAATGAGCCCCATTTGTACTGAGTTAGTTTTCCCCATAGTCCAGTTTCTAAATAACATTTGTGAAAAAATACTTTGTTGAAAAAGTGAAAGCATAATAATGCGATTTCCTACAAATTTATTATATCCAATAGAACAACCATGCAGTTTCAACATTATTACCACGAAAGGCTTTTATTTCACAGCAGCAGTAAAATAATCTTATGTTCCCTGTACAATCCCTTTAACTCTTATGTACAGATTCATAAGATCGCATAACCAAAATGTTATTTTCAGACTTCTACTTTTACTCCTTTGTAGTTTGGAATGCCTGACAAAAAATCTCTTTTTTTTTTCTGTGTAAAGGCAACATATTTTCCAAACACTTTCTCTGACCACATTACGTGGACATCTTCAAAATCTCTCATTTAGGATTCCATTCAATCTTTCCATAGATATATTAGAGAACACTTATTTCCTTTTGCATTTCACTTTTACAATTGCAAAAGGATCATAATTTTTAGGCAAATTATTTCTGTGTTTCTTCATGTTCCACTTTTCTCTCTTCTTTAGAACACTGTAGAATGCAATAGCAATAGTGTCAAGTGTACTAAAAATGCAATATTAGAGAGTGATAGCATTTCTATACCACTTCAAGACTGTATGAAATTTAAAAAGGAACCCTCAGTTAGGTAGAAAGGACTTCTTCTGTACATATATCTATATAATTTTCTTAGAAAGGGTTTGGGTCACAAGCAATCCCATTTACTTACCACATATTGCATTGTAATAATATTAATCTCCCCAGTTTTAGATTTTTCTAGGGACCTATTATGTTATAAACACACTTCTCATATGCTAATTTCTATGTTGAAACATTATTCTTTTGCATTATTTTGTCTTTTTACTTTCCTCTGTTTTTTTTTTTTGTTTGTTTGTTTCTTTTTCCATATGTTTCATGGTTATTCTATTCTTGTAAATTTTATTATTCTTCATAATAGAAATTTACTCCACTAGATAATTACTTAAACTGTTTACTTATCTCACCTTAGATGTTTATTTTAAGCATCTGTCTCCCAACAATTATTGGAGGAGATGGTTTGATATATAATATCAAAGTTGATATTATATATATATATATAGTTGATATACAGTATCAAATGTGTAAGCATATATATATATATGTATATATATATGTGTGTGTATATATATATATATATATCCGGAGGAAGATGAAGGCAGCAAACAAAGCCAATATTCTCCAATTGATTTATTACAAGTTCTAAGCAACTAAGGGATGTGTGGAGGATGGAGAATCTGGCAATAGTAAAGAGGGAAATTCTAGCAAATGATTTACACTCTGGAGATAATCACCAGGGTCCAGGGACATCTCACTTGATCCATCGGGAGGCAGCAAGTCAGTCAGTGATGGCTCGTTTACCTGAACAGCTGAGGTTCAGCAGAGGAGGTACCCATTATTCCTTGGAACTCTTCAGGTTTTTATCCTCTCCATAGAGTCCTTTTGCTTGTCAGGGTCAGCAGCTGGCTGCTGCCTACTGCAGTTATTAGGGCGTCATGTATTCTTTATCAGGGTAATGGTAGCTGTTGGGGTACCCACATTTTGTTCATCAGGAGGAACAGCTTGTCCATCCTCTTACCACTGCGATTGTGGTAATTAACCATTAACTCCAAAAGCTTGTAAGGCAGGTTATGTCTTTGATGGGTGCTGCTGAGCAAGCTTTGAGCCAAAAATTGTTCCAGCTTCTCCCAGAATCTTTATTGTTCTATTGCATTTTTTTTTGCTCTACAGCATCAAAAGCTTATGAGAAAAACATTAAATTATTTTAATATTTTACAATTACTCACTTCTTTAATACTTTATTTCTTTTGGACAGAATGGCTGCAGATAGAAAATACCTGCAGTTCCAGCTTGGACCATAGCCTAATTTTTCAGGATATGTACATGTTGATTTGGACCCTGCAAAGACAGGCAGGAGCTCTGTATCAGTGCCATAATCATTAATTAATTAATCAAAACATGGGTACCTAGCCCAGTAATTGCTTCTTTTCCTTCATCAGGCCAATTTAAAAGTGCGCACAATTAGAATTAGTGAAGTAATCGGAGAGCAGGGACTCTGCTACTGAGGCCAACGTGATTGCAATATGAGGCCCAATAGTTGTAGAGGAAGGACTTGACAACGTGATGCCGCTTTTAGGCTCTTTCAAAGTAAGGCTACTACAGAATGACAGTTTTCTACATACGATTTTCGAGCTTGCATTACACAATTTGGATCAAGGCGACCTTCTGATTTATACATCTAGAAAATTTTTGCCCCAAGTCTATCTCCTGTAAACAATCTTAACGAAACATCTTCCAGATCATAAGCATAACTCAGGAAAAGATCACTGAATGCCTTGACCAATGTCTTTAACTTCTTACTAGCACTCATAAAGGCACACAAAGCTTCTCAAGACACACTATGCAAGATGTAAAACACTAAAATTTCCAAGAACTCACATAGATCATTTCATACCTGTTGCTTGGTCTTATTGCTATGTATCCATGATAATACCTGGCAACCTTTCAGAAGCCTTCAGCTTACTATTTAATTCTCCATTGTGATGGACTTCTGTATATGCATTGTGAGGATGTAGGAGATCTGTCAGTAGCTGTGTACAAGAGCAGAACTTGTAAAGAGAGCACTGCAACAAAAAGAACATAAACAAGTAGGAAAAGAGGCAAATAAAAGAGGAAAACAGGACAATGTAATGATTAGAGATTAAAAAACACCCCACAACCATTTTGAGTATTTTTTCAATTGAGTATTGACCCACACAACCAGCTAAAGTAATGAGAGAGTACTCAAAAATAATCAAAAAGCCTGGAAAGAGCTGGAGGGAGACATACACACCAACTTGGAAAGTTGTTTGAGTAGCTGTTGTAGCACTGAAGAACTTCTGTTTGTGGATTGACATAATCATGAGGGAAATTCTCTCATATTTATCTTAAATCTACCTTCAGATTTCACTGAGTGTATCTGTAGCATTTGTCACTTCTTAAAAGATAATTTATACACAAGGCTGTACAAACTATCTGAAAAGTTGACTTGCAAAATCCATCCTGGAAATCCACATGATAATTTAATTCTGTAAGATGCAATGAGAATGCAAAGGAAATCTAAGCTGAAATTTATATTGTTCAGCTTGCAGCTTGTTAGAAAGGACTTAGAAAGAAAACAGTTTACAGATCCCAAAACTGAGGCAGATAGATGCTAACAACAGTTCAGGGAACTAACTCTCAGCCCAGGTATTTCAGAAGCAGCATCCCAGAGGTCTTTTATAGGCCACACGACCAAGGGGAGCATATTGACAGGTCCTTGCTTTAGCTACAAAAACCATTGCACTCAAAGTCTCTCATCATGATGGGGAATTTCGATCACCCAGATACCTGCTGAGAAAATAACATGTCTGGCTGCAAGCAATCTAGAAGAGTCCTGGAATGCACTGAGGATTAATTTCTCATCCAGGTATTAGGCAAACCAACAAGAGGTAAAGCATTAGTGGACCAACCAGTGCAGAGGAGCTCATTAAAACATTAAGATTGCTGGCAGTCTGGGATCACAGAATCACAGAATTGCAGGGGTTGGAAGGGACCTCTAGAGATCATCGAATTCAACCCCCCTGCCAAAGCAGGTTCCCTACAGCAGGTCGCACAGGTAGGCGTCCAGGCGGGTCTTGAATATCTCCAGAGAAGGAGACTCCACAACCCCCCTGGGCAGCCTGTTCCAGTGCTCCGTCACCCCCACCATAAAGAAGTTTTGCGCACATTCGTGCGGAACTTCCTATGCCCTAGCTTCATCCCATTTTCCCTTGTCCTGTCCCCACGCACTACTGAAAAGAGTCTGGCCTCACCACTATGGCCCCCACACCTCAGGTTATAAACCTGTATCAAATCCCCTTTCAGCCTTCTTTTCTCAAGGCTAAACAGACCCAGTTCACTTAGTCATTCCTCATAGGGGAGATGCTCCAGGCCCTTCACCATCTTTGTGGCCCTCTGCTGGACTCTTTCCAAGAGATCCCTGTCTTTTTTGTAGCGGGGAGCCCAGAACTGGACACAGTACTCCAGATGAGGCCTTACCAGGGCAGAGTAGAGGGGGAGGATCACCTCCCTTGACCTGCTGGCAACATTCTTTTTTATACATCCCAGTATGCCATTGGCCTTTTTGGCCACTAGGGCACACTGCTGGCTCATGGCCAACCTGTCATCCACCAGGACGCCCAGGTCCCTCTCTGCAGAGCTCCTCTCCCGCAGGCCTATCCCCAGGCTTCCTTCCCATTCTTCCTCAGCTTTGTTATAAGGAGGTCATGGGGGAGAGTATCAAAAGCCTTTCTGAAATCAAGGTAGACTACATCTACTGCTCTCCCCCCATCCACCCAGCCAGTGACAACTTCATAGAAGGCCACCAGGTTGGTCGAGCACAACCTCCCCTTGGTGAACCCATGCTGGGTACTCCTGATGACCTCCTTTTCTCCCAGTTGTCTGGAGATGGCATCCAGCACAAGCTGTTCCATCACCTTCCCTGGGACAGAGGTGAGGCTGACTGGCCTATAATTACCTGGGTTCTCCTTCTTGCCCTTTTTGAAGACCGGAGTGACATTGGCTGTCCTCCAGTCTTCAAGCACCTCCCCAGTTCTCCAAGACCTCTGAAAGATTACAGAGAGTGGCTCAGCAATGACCTCTGCCATCTCTCTCAGCACCCGTGGATGCACCTCATCAGCTCCCATGGATTTATGAACCTTAGTGTTTCCTAGGCACTCACGGACCTCCTGTTTCCAGACTAAAGGGAAGTCTCCCATTCCCCAGACTCTCTCATTGACCTCCAAGGTTAGGGATTCCTGAGAGGGATCCTTTTCACTAAATACAGAAGCAAAGAAGGCGTTCAGTATTTCCGCCTTCTCAGCATCCCCCGTTACCAGAACACCCCCCTCACTTAATATGGGGCCCACATTCTCCCTGGCCTTTCTTTTGCTGTTAACGTAATTTAAAAAAGCCTTTTTTATTATCCTTTATCCCTTTAGCTAGATTCAACTCCAGGATGGCTTTGGCCTTCCTCGTCACGTCCCTGCAGGCCCTGACTACATTCTTATATCCTTCCCAAGTGGTCAGACCCTTTTTCCACATCTCATGAGATTCCTTCCTTCCTTGGAGCTTGCGCATGAGCTCCTTGCTCATCCATGTGGGTCTCCTACCACCTTTTCCCGATTTCGTAGTCACAGGGAAGCACTGATCCTGAGCTTGGAAGAAGAGCTGTTTAAATGCTGACCAGCTCTCACAGGCCCCCTTACCTTCTAATACCCTGGCCCATGGGATAGCGCCAAGTAGGTCCCGGAAGAGATCAAAGTTTGCTCTCCTGAAGTCCAGGGTAGCAATCCTACTTTTTGCTTTGCTTCCTCCGCTCAGGATCTTGAATTCCACCATCTTGTGATCACTACAACCCAAGCTGCCCCCGACCTTTACTTCCTCAACAAGTCCTTCCTTGTTGGTGAGAATAAGGTCCAGTAACACCCCACCCCAACACTGACCTTAGCTACATGGGGACACTGCTGGCTCATGTTCAGCTGAATGTCAATCAATACCCCCAGGTTCATTTCCTCTACAAAGTCTTTCAGCCACTCTGTCCCAAGCCTGTAGCATTGCCTGGAGTTGTTGTGGCTGAAGTGCAGGAACTGGTCTTGCTGAACTTCACCCCATTAGCCTCAGCCCAGTAATCCAGCCTGTCCAGACCCCTCTGTAAGGCCTTCCTACCCCCAGGCAGATTGACACTTCCTCCCAGCTTGGTGTTATCTGTAAGCTTACTGAGGCCGCACTCAATGCCCTCATCCAGGTCATCAATAACGATATTGAACAGGACAGGCCCCACTATCAACTCCTGGGGAACACCACTCATGACCAGTTACCACCTGGATTTAACTGCAGTCACCACCATTTTCTGCTCCTGGCCATCCAGCCAGCTCTTCACCCAGGAAAGAACGTATCTGTCCAAGCCAGGTGCCAACAGCTTCTTCAGGAGAACACTGTGGGAGACATTGTTGAAGGATTTGCTGAAGTCCAGGTAGACTATGTATGTCAACTGCCTTTCCCTCATTCACCATGGCAGCTTCCCTCACTGTATTTGGGAACTGAAAAATAAAATAATTTTATGTATGTGTATATGTGTATATGTGTATATGTGTATATGTGTATATGTATATATGTATATATGTATATATGTATATAAAATAGAATCATAGAACGGTTTGGTTTGGAAGGAACCTATAAGATAATCTAGCTCCAGCCCCCTTAGTATAGGCAGGGACACCCTCTATGCCAGGTGCTATAAGTTCCCCATCCAGCCTGGTCTTGTATGCTTTCAGGGAGTGGCATCCACAACCTCTCTGGGCAACCTGATCCAGTGTCTCACCACCCTCACAGTAAAGAATTTCTTCCTCACATGTAGTTTAAATCTACCCTCTCACAGTTTAAAACCATTTACCCTCATCCTGTCACTATATGCCTTTATAAAAAGTCCCTCACCAGCTTTCCTGTAGGCCCACTTCAGGCATTGCAATGCCGCTATAAGGTCCCCCTAGAGCCTTCTCTTTTCCAGGCTGAATAGCTCCAGCTCTATCAGCCTGTCCTTGTAGGCATGTGCTCCAGCCCTCTGATCGTCTGTGTGGCCCTCCTCTGGACCTGCTCTGGACTTGCTCCAATAATTCCATGTAATTCTTGTTTTGGGGGCTCCTGAAATGAATGCAAGACTCCAGGTGGGGTCTCATGAGAGCAGGGTAGAGGGGCAGAATCACCTCCCTCAAACTGCTGGTCACACTCCTCTTGACGCAACCCAGGTTATGATTGGCCTTCTTTCTGTGAGCACACATTACTGGCTCATATTGAATCCTTCATCCATGGACACCTCCAAACCTCGGTACTGCTCTCAAGCCATTCTCTGCCCAACCTCTATCTGTATTTGAGATTGCCCTGACCCAGGTGCAGGACCTTGCACTTGGCCTTGATGAACTTCATGAGGTTGTCATGGGCCACCTCTCAAGCCTATCCAGGTACCTCTGGACAGCATCCCTTCCCTCTAGCGTGTCAACTGGACCACTCAGCTTGGTGTCATATATTATATTTCTTTGTTGGAACCACTTGTTTTTTGTTTATTTTTTCTGAGGGTTCAGATTTCCCCCAGAACACAGATCTTCAGTTTGTGCCAGCTCACTTATGTACTTTAGTCTTTTGTAATGAGTATGAATCTACTTCAACAAAGAGATAAAAAGCTAGGAGAAAGCAAGAGAAATCTTACCACCTACATCTCTCTGGAGTTGGAAAGAAAGTTGACAAGAAATATAACATAAGAAACCAAACTGATCATTATGAAAACTACTGAGATAACAGACAATGATGGAGAGCAGTGTATTTTTTAAATAAATGACATTGCATAGGGCATACAGATATAGTCTCATGAGAATGTCAAACATAGAGAGCAGCCGACAGAACGACAGTAAAAGGATTCAATATGTTTTAATGCAAATTTTTTTCCTGTACCTCATGCAGCAAATAACCACCAAATATGTAACTGTCTCCTCTGACTAGAAAAGATCATGGAAAAGATTGTCAGGATGCTTTTAATTTATTTGAAATTGAATCTTTTGAATGAGGATGGTTAGTTTACTTGTTCCATTTCAGGACTCCGGTAGATAAGGAGATTGCCTTGCTTGACTTTATTCTCTGCTTCACCAGAGAAAGCCAGTGCATACACACCTGAAATTAAGAGTTTTATGCTTTGATTGTGAAGACTTATTGCTATTTAGAAAGGAAAAAAAATAAAACAAAGCCTGAAAACAGAAGGGGTAGGAATTTTGCAGTACTTATAATTTTTTTACAAAGATGTGTTTTTTGAGGGATAGCTACTTTTAGATCAATCAGACATGTCTGTTTTCAGAGAATGGTACCAAGATACAGACTGTTTTTACCTACACTTACATCAAATGCCACTGATTAGTCAGAAACTACTCACAGAAGCTTTCCAGGTTACAACAGCCAAAAACTAAACATCCACAAAAACCTCAAGGCTAACAGCTGAAACCGAAGCCCTCCTGTATCCAGCACACAGGCCATAGCATTTTTTCTACTCAGGTGATTTTTTGGGTGCTAGCTCAGACTAGGAGCCTCTGGAGGTCTTTGCATAGAGTGGAATAGCTTCAACTAACAGGTTGAAGGACCACCACTGGGACAGTCCATTGCTTTCTGGATGGTAGAAGGATAGTTTCGTCTCCCGAGGCTCAAAGGAGATAACTGTCTGCTTCCAGAGCCACTGGCTTAATTATGGGGGATCCAAGAAATAGACCCTCTTCCCATCCTGCATTTTAGGATAAAATATGAGCTGCTGTTTTATATTTTTGTTGTTGTTGTTTTCTATGTTTTTTTCTTTGTTTGTTTGTTTGTTTTTGGCAAGCATGAAGTAGGCTTAACCCTGAAGGTCTGTCTTGAAACTTCAGATCTAATTGTAAAATAAGGATGACACTATGGCTTTCTCTAATCCTTGTTCTCTGTGTACAGTCGGATCTGTAAATTAACATAGATTTGAGGGATCAGACACAGTAGTGCTGATGACAGCTTCGATTGTTGGTATGGCAATACCAACTCTTATGCATGCCACTGAAAAATAATACGTGAGTTCTATGTATCATTTTGTAATCTGTACATCTCAGACTGTTTTTCACAAGGAAATATTATGATTTTATTTCACAGGTGAGGAAACCAAGAGTCAGAAACCACGCCTTTCATGGCTTTGTATGTTAGATCACATCAAATAAAACGACCTGTAAAAAAACCTGTAGTTTTGTCAGTTTCTACCTCCTGTAGTGTAGGAAAACCAACTGAACAAAAAATCTAGAAATGCTTTTAATTGATATGAATACAAGATATGCATTAAAGGTAACAAATGTTTTTGAGAGATGTGATACTTGTAGATATCTACTAATAAGTATGTCTGAATAATTAACTTGAATTTAATTAATGTGCAGTATCTAGCTTAATCTAAATGATGTGCTAAGTATATTTAAAACAATTTAACATTCTACTATATGGATTGTTTTGGGAGCAAACTTTACTAAAAGTTTTTTGGTTATTTTATTGCTCAAGGAGAACACATTAATTAGGCAACAAGTTGTAAATTAACAAGGTATTTCTATCATTTTTGTTTTTTTCTTTTTCTTTAACAGTGACTATGTGGTGTGAATGGATACTGAATGATGGTGGTGTTACTAGGACAAGGGAGAGCAAAGATTTAGGAACTGAATATCTCACAGAGTCAGATTGACTTTGCCAGCATGAGTCTAACAGCCACACCAGCCAAACCAAGGAAAATCAAACCATTATCATTGAGGGAGACCTTTGATTGAATAGTAAAATAGCACCACATTCATTCCACCTTTCAAAAGATTATCACAGCAGTTGCTCTAACTACAGTGTGGTTTTGCAGTTACAGTTGTGCTGCTTTTTGATAAATGACGGAGGGGAGAGAGCAGTTTGAACAAATTCTGGCAGCTTCAGCATAATGTAACTTTCTCTCTGACACCTGGACAATGTTACAGTGAGTTTAATAAAGGAGACCTTTATGCATAAATGTGCACTGTCATAACAGGCAACAGCTCTGCAAATGAATGAGAAAGAGCATGAATGCACAGGGTGTTCTGGTTCATTGATCTCTTTCCAAAAAAGCTTTAGTCTCAGCTATCGGCAGAGATTTTGAATATAAGCTGTAATTTTCCATCTCCAGCTTTCTCAGTGATTAAACAGT
The DNA here is from genome assembly GCA_030625065.1 of Alectoris magna. Lineage (NCBI taxonomy): Eukaryota > Metazoa > Chordata > Aves > Galliformes > Phasianidae > Alectoris > Alectoris magna. The sequence goes on from CM060564.1 coordinate 37,436,514, forward strand.
GTCCAAAATTTTATCCAGCTATTAGTAAAAAAACACAATATGCAGCTTATCTCCCTAGATTCTGTCCTGTAGTCTTACTTACAGTCACAGTGATGCCAGTGTTGCAGGAACCATCTGAGATGGCCTATTAGCAGTATGCTTGCACTCATTATAAATCTGCTTGGCAGCGATTTTCTTTCAAAAGCATTAAATGCCTTCTTGTGCAGTCTTAGGGTAGTTTTACCTGCTTGAAATGTTCAGTATAAACACTCCTTTTCCGATCTGTTGGAACAGGGAAATATGTAACTACATGTAGCATTTACCAAATTCCAGCTTGAATTCCAATTCCCACTTGCTGAAACTCTGATACAGGTGCAAATATCCTCTGTGGGCATAGACATTATGTTACATTTAAAAATGTATATATATTAATAAATGGAAAGTTACTGAACAACCTGTAAGCATCAGGAAGATTTTGTGTACCTTTGCTAATGTGTACCTTAAAGAAGAGAGTGTCTCATTAGTGAAAATGAGTTATCTCATTGAAATAACACTTCACAAATGTCCCTTGTAAGTGCTCAGTGAACATTATATGGGAACAGAGGCTAGAGGAGTGTATGGAAAGAATAAGGAACCAAATATACAGAAAGATGCTCCGCATGTTGTAACTCAGTAGTCACTTGTCAGGATGTCAATGAGGATCGGTGTCTGTGAAGAAAATCTGATTTTCTCCATTCTATTCTATTAGACATCTTCAAGTTGTATAATCTTATTTGTGATTTTTTTGTGATTTGTTGCTCCACAGAGCAACATGCCCAATGAAATGCTATTAGTGGGTAAATCTGAGATCTTGGGAAAGTGAGAAGCCTGGTTCTGTTGCCTTGAAATCAGTAGACACATAGACAAGATTGAGCTTTTAGGTTTGCAATTTAGGGATTAGGTAGAATCAAGAGTCCTACTTCCATTTCATTTCAGCTAAGCTACAGTTTCTCATTAGTGTTTGCTTCTTTTGTCTCAGACAACCTATTGTGCCATTCTTATAGCTGAAGTCTAGTACAATAAATACTAGACTAGTAGTGCTAGTTCCTCTCCCAGGGGTGTGATCTCATTAAATGACAAATAAAGCTCGTGCCACATAGAAGGTTTCCCACACCTACTAATATCAGAAAGTTTTCTCCACACATAGACTAATTTTACAAGTAGTTCCTTTGCCTTCCTAGCACGTTGTGCAGAATTCATTTACAGTGCAGATGCAACCTTTTTAAGTGACTGAGAAATAAGTGTGAATGCTGAGAATACATTGTGATACTTTGACTTTTTCTATGAGAAAGTGCGACTGCCACAGATGGTGTTTCAACTTCAAACCCTACTGGTGCTGAACAGCACTGTAATGTTAATTTAAAACAAGAATATGGAAGTCAAATTAGGACTTTCCTATGCAGCATTGGAAAATCTTGGCTATCCTGAATGAAAGAGCTTGACTAAATTGCCGTGCAAATCTTGGTTTTAGGAGAAAATTTTTTAATTAAAGAGTTGGTTGATTCCTTTTAATTATGTTAGTTTCTCTTTTTGAAATGCAATAACTAGGAAAAAGAAAAGAATTGAGGTCTGCTTGTATCTAAACATATTTAAACATGATTACAAAAATAAGTTCATATCTATTTAAAAGGGTGTTATTTAGATATTGCAGTCAATTCTGTGAAATGTCTGTATCTGTATACTTTTCTGCTTTTTTTTTTTTTTTTTTTTGTAAATTCTGTAAATGTTTCATCATTTTGGTAGCATTTGACATAAAAATGACACCAACTGAATCCTAAATTAGAACTACATTTAAATCATTAGGAGATACAAGGAATAAATTAGACCATTTTCATTTCCACATCAAGCAATAAACTGCGGTGAAGCTTTAACTTGCATAAAAGGAAGGGCACTCACCATGTTTTTTTGAGTGTTTTAAAAAAACTGTTGTAAAGCACTGCTGTACTTCAACAGATGGTGTGAAGTGATGCTTCATTATTAAGGAAAATAAGTTACTTTTCATGCACCAAGTTGAATGATACTGTTTCTTGTTGTCATCTTTTAGGGACTTTGAGCAATCAGAAGTATGTGGCGTTCATGAGGGAAGAACATCAGCTTAGAAAAACTTTCAGCATCACCAGCTTTACAGCATTATAATAGCCAGAACAACATACTGACTGGCTCTCATTTTCATCTCTTAGCAACATGTCCCCAACTTTGTGCTGAAATAGTTGTATCTCTTTAGCTTGGTTTCTGAAAAACAACAGGTTGGGATCTAAGAGTGGCTACAGGAAGAGCACTAACAGAGAGACAAGTCATAGGGGAAAAACTTAAGAGACTGTGCCAGAGCTGTGTTGCAAATTAAAAGGTTTCAGTCATATCTTCTTGAAGAAGGCACATTTACCTTAGGCTGATGCTTACAAGTTCTCTGAATGTATTGTTTTCATCTGACGTTCGATGGTACACCTTCATTTGTTTGCCTCTAAGACCCCATTCAAACTCTACCACCTCATTTAAACCCTCAGATGAGGAAATGGTTAACCTCATGCTTGTGATCTACATAATTTTCAGCTAAAGAATATTGTAGTAGTTAATAGGAACAAGACGCAGAAACATCCACTTTTGCTACTTGGAACTGTTCTCAACACAAAATTTTAATTTTGTCTCTCAGATGATAATGCTGTATTAGCCATATCCAAAGTAATAACTGCAAAACTACAAACTGGAAATAGATTTTATGTTGAAAACAAATAAGTTGTTGTTGTTATAATTTTTATTATTACTATTACTATTATTATTATTATTATTATTATTATTTCAGTGAAGAGCAGAAAGTAGTTGTGTTGACCATACAGCAGGATTTTGCAAGTGTGACTTCAGCTATTCCATTTCCATTCATGTTGGATTACTAAATTTAGTCTAAATAATTGCAACTGTATTTTAAGTTATTGAGGTAATGGAAATATAAAAAGGAAGGGAAAATAAATTTAAAGTGTTTACAGAATTTTACATCCGCATTCAGCTTTCTTGTTGAGTGTGTTTTGTATATGAGGAAGAAAGGAAATAGAGATGTGTGATTCTTATGATAATATTTCAAAACCAAAGAATGTAAAATTGCACATTACTGTAGAAGTCAGAGCAAGATATAAAAATGTTCTCATGATTGGAAAAAAGGTATTAACCTAGGTGCTTCCCAGCATCTTCCTATGCCTTGGTATTCTAAGTATTCTGCCTTAGAATATGGCAACATTATGTTTGGGGCAGGAACGTGTGAGACAATGGACAAAAGTCTCTTTACAGTGTCAAGAAAAGAGAGCAGAGTCTTTTCATGCTTTAAAACAGCAATTATGAAAATCTGGGCTGTGAGTTTGGGGTTCGGAGGGACTGAATGGATGTAGAAAGAGGAGAGGGAAAGCTTTATACCTAGTTAGAGTATTGGCAGCTTTCTGATTTTTCACCACTACACAGACCTGCACAAAAAAGTGTGTTACAGTGACCTTTTGACTCTATTTAAGCGGCAGGCAGTAGCATAAAAAGAAACCTTAACATTTTCCTTTTGTTAGTAGTGTCAAAAGTTTAAAAAGCTGTTATTTTGAGTCCTTTTTTCCCACCCTCAAAAGATTCCAGTTGTGTGAGAAAAAGTGTTTCTTACCATGAGAAACACTATACTTACTATTTCTCCTTATTAAATTTGAAAAATGTTGCTCATAAAGACTAAGCACCAATTTCTACTGTCTGCATTTTAAAAGTGTAGCCAGCAGTGCTTCAGTTAGGTCAGTTTTCAGTCATATGGACATCTCTCTAGAGATACCTGGGCAATGGAATTCAGTGTATTTGTGTTTTCAGAAGAGAGCACATCACACTTTAGAGGCACCTGAGGAGGTTCTTCCATATGACTTATAGCTTTTCCAAGAAATGTAGAATATAACTGTGGTATAACACTATAAGGGAAATATAATCAGTTGAACTGATGATATTTTTAATCTACACTGTAGTAAGAAGGTTTAGACAAGTAGGGTAATTTTTTATTATTATTATTCTGTTTTGTTTGTTTTTTTTTTTAACTTTAGTATCTGAAAACATGGATAATTTACTCTGTCTAGCACCCTGCAGTGCCTGGTCACTCAGCTTCCAAAACCCTCATATGCATAGGTCTTTCTTTCACAGCAATATTTTTTTTCCTGTAACAACTGTATAGCTACTTACAGAGCAAATATATATATTCCAAAGGGAATAGCAATCCCTTTGGACATCAGGAAATCAGTGCTTTTACACCAGCCAGATACTGTGCTTTAACTTAGAAATTAAAGCTTCGTTTAACTCTTTCTTCATTTAAATTTTCTGTAAGCCACCCATGAAATACTTTCTGAGTGGAATATTTTTAAGTGCATTAAATGTGTTATTGGCATTATTGTACCAAAAGGGAAAAGGAGGGCTCCTCAAATGCGGAGGACACAGCAATAAAGAAGTATGAAGACATAGGAGGTATGTTTGTCAGCTTCAATGCTAATAAGCATTAAGACATGAAGTTGGAATAGAAAAGGAGTAGGTTAGATCTTTTCATTTCATGTTATTCTCCTGAGGCAGATCCATTCAATCCACATTCAAGCCTGGACTCAATAAATAATCAGATCCAGGTTCAGCATCTGAACAGTCCTGCTGGTTTCTTTGGAAATATATTTTCACTTCTCTTCATCTCATTGAAGGAAAGTTTCAAAACTTTACACCTTCCTTTCTCAGCTTGGCCACAAAATATTTGGACATATAGAGAAGTTTTATTCTGTGATTTGGGCCAGATTTCTCTCACAAAGCCAAATGCTTCAGAGTGATTTGATAATATTTCTATGGTAGAAATACTTCTTAACTATGTATAAAGGAACTCAGTCTGTTCCATTAATCAATGTAGAGTACACCAAAAAGAAACATATTTGTGAACAGCTTGTGAGGCATATAATAAAAAATGTTGTAAACTTAAGTAATCAAAAATGGAAATATTTTTTTTGTGTATCTGGTGTTGAAGGACCTTTGAATTAGTCTGGGCAAAGAACGTCTATCCACATTTTGAAGAGACTGAGTGTTATTTTGGCAGTAATTTGATGTTACTGATGAAGGCCTTGGAGCTGGAATAGCAAGAGAAAAAGGATTTTGCATATCTTTAAGTCTTTATTATTATTTATGCAAATAATCATGCAAAATGAAAACAGCTGATGGTTCCCACTTGTCATGTAGTCAGCATTAAAAAGAAAGAAAGATTTACCTGTAAACGGAAGAAATCCTCCTGTAATTTATTTGTTTTATTTAAGTAGCAAGTTTCAAATAGATAGAGTAGAAAGCAACTTGTAAATTCATTTCCTAAAAAGAAAATAGGACACATTATCTTCTGTGTAATGGTACCAGCTTCAAAGTGAAAGGATTGAGAGTAAATTTGGCAAAAACGCACCACAATGTTTTATGACATTTATCTTATATCAGAGACTTTGAGCTTGGTCTTGTTTGCTGCTATGAACTTCAGCAGCAAAACATGGAAGGCAAACCTGAGTAAATCACTGCTAAATCGAAGTAGTCTCTTCAGAAATTCCAATAACCTGTTATGCTTGTGATTTTAATGACTAGGTAACATGTTTATGAAAGTGTTGCAGCCTGTTCCAACTACCTTCTCAGGAAAAAAATTGTTCTTTGAATAGTATGGACCTGATTCCAGGAGTATGTAAATCTAGATTTTATCTTTACCAGTAGAGTTAAAATATTTTGGCAGCTTCTGAATCATTCAGAGTAGAAGGGTTGTTTTTATAGGCTCAGGGGCACACTAGAGCTAAATTCTCATCTGACATTAACCAATGCGATTGCATAGAAACTAGTGAAATTTTCTCAATTTATACCAATGAAATCTTTGGCCCATTGCTTCAAAAATACACAGGAACAAATTTACACTGTTATATGGTAGAGGCTGTGTGGCTTTTTAACATCAGTCTCTATTGTATTGTTTACTGCATGAATCGCAGAATCAGTGAATGTTTGTTGGGTTTTTTTGTTTGTTTGTTTTTTTGTGGAAGGGACATTTCAGATCATCTAGTTGCAACCCCTGCTATAGGCAGGGACACCTCCTACTAGACCAGGTTGCTCAAAGCCCCATCCAGCCTGGCCTTGAATGTCTCCACAGATGGGGCATCCACCACCTTTCTGGGCAACTGATTCCAATGCCTCATCACCCTTATTGTAAAAAATTTCTTCCTTATATCTTATCTAAATCTAATCCCTTTTATTTTCAAACCATTTTTCCTTGTTCCAACACAACAGACCCTGCAAAAGAGTCTATGCCCTTCCTTCTTTTAGTCCCCTTTTAGAGGTTGAAAGGCCTGTCTCAGGTCTCTCTGAAGCCTTTTCTTCTCCATACTGTACAGCCCCAATTCTCTCATTGTGTCCTCACAGGGAAAAAGTTGTATCCCTGGGATCATTTTTGATGCCTTCCTCTGGGCAAGCTCTAACAGTTCACTGTCTTTCCTGTGCTGAGGACTCCACATCTGAACACAATATTCCAGGTGAGATCTCACCAGTAAAGAGTAGAGGGGCAGGATCACCTCCCTTGACCTGCTGATCATACATATTTCTTCGGATGCAGCTGAGGGTACCGTTGGCTTTCTGTGCTGCAGGGGCACATTGCTGATTCATGTCCAGTTTGCTATCCACCAGTACCCCAAGTCCTTTTCAGCAGGACTGTTCTCTGTCCTTATATCCCCCACTTTGTACTGATAGTTGGGGTTGCCATGACTCAGGTGCAAAACCTTGCATTTGTGTTTATTGAACCTCATGATGTTCTCCTGGGCCCACTGTAGAAGTCTGTCTATATCACATCTATTTCCACACTCATGTGCTTTTTGTTTCTTTGAAGATCTCTTCTGTGCATCCTTATTCTGTCACACTCAAATGCTAATTTTTGATTCAGGGGGATGGAATTAGTTCATACTGGGCCAACAGTTACTTTCAGATGTTGCTACAATTTTTGGCTCACCACTTGCTTCACCACATAGTTGGCAGAGGATACCTGGCTCAAAACTATGAATTAAAAATCAGTACAGTTTTCAGTGTGACTCTGTGTGTATCTTAAAGTACAGGCTGACAGGTTTGGTGTATCCTGCATTTTTAAGGTATTTGTACTGAACTCTTTTAATTTTATTTGAATTATTTATATCAAATGACTTTATTTTTCTTTAATATGAAAAGAAAACTTGTATTATTTAATATATTTCTCTGAAAATAGAAACAAACTTGAGTTAATTTTTGGGAAAGTTTATCTTTTACCGGAAACAATCCTTATGTGAAGAATTTTTATTTCAGAAAACACCAGAAAAAAATAGCACTTAACAGTAATACTTCCCAACTATATTTGCCAAAGAGTCAAATGCCGCAAAAGCTCCATTAGGATAAATACACTGAAGAGAAATTTGGTCTCTCTTCCCTAAGGTCAAAGATTCAGGAGAGGTTTCAATATATTTGGCTTCCAAAACAGCAACATATTTGCTTAAAGGCTATTCAGACTGTTCTTACTTGTCTTCACATTACCTAGCTTCTATTTCCATTGCAATTTTGGACTCTAGGTCTAGCTGAAATCAGTGATTTTTTGTGTGAATCAAATCTAGGATTTCTCACCACATGTGATGTGGTGCCTCTTACCTATTAGGTAAAAACAAAAAAAGAAAAGAAAAAAAAAAAAAAGAATGTCGTGTATAATTTTCTCTAGGCATAATTAACAGAATACAATTGAATTTTAAATGAAACTTCTAGTTTGATATGTGACAAGCTGCTCAGATCCCAAGGAGATCAGCCAGTGCGTTTCACCTTGCAGTGAAATAAAATTACATCGATTAAAGCTCTTGAAATTCAGCCCAGCCATTAAAAAGGCACTGAATCTTTTTAACATCCACTTCCTTAATACAGAAGGTAATACATCTTTAAATAATTTGTAAGTGTGTTATATCTGCCATCGTAGTTATTGAGAGCTTTCCTTCAGCAAAGTGCTGGCTGCAAGCTCCAGATTTCAGCCAGCTGTCACATATTAAATATTTTAATATTGAGGGAAATTAACTTTTAAATGAATAGCAAAGAAGAAGGACAAAAAAAAAAAGAAAAAGAAAAAAAGAAAGAGCCAGAGCAGGAGATGTCAGTGTATAATTTGTCAGTTTCTTATTCAACTCTTTCCATTTGGTTTTGATTTAGCACCAGACCTCGGAAACCAGAGAAGGCGTCCTCACACAAAAGCTGTTTCAAATTATATGCAGCAAGTTTTTAAACACATTAGCAACGAGAACAAGCTGTCCTCATGCTAACTGGTCCTGCTTTGTTCTTGATTGTGGAAAATCTCACTTTAACTGCCCTCTAATTTGTTGCAGATAGCTACTGCTCCAGCAGCTGTCTTGGCATAGGATTAAACAGACGTGAAAATGTTATTTTCCACACAAATTATTGACAATGCCAGAAGTCAAAAAATCACTTCTGGAAAAAGTCTTCTTTTTTTGTCTTCCCCTCTCCACCCTCCCTCCCAACACCTATTTATTTGCTTATTTACATGGGTTGCTCTGAAATTAATGCCCCCATTTATTTCCATGGAAACTACAACAGAGACAAAGAGCACAATAACACTATTTGATAGAGCAAATTCTCAGCTACAAAGTAGTATTTTTTCAACAAGATCACCACTAGTAGCTATACATTTTCACCATTGATGAACCAGAGCCTGCATGCTGTGCCCATAAAATTCTTCACCACTGGAAGTGAACAACTGTTGCTGTCACTACTGCTGAAACACACCACCCACCACGTCACTATAGTCATATCAACTGTTTTGTCTCCATAAACACACAGCAAGTATCAATGAATGTCAGTGAGTGCCATTTTTCCCTCCTGGAGGAAATAAGTTCCACACCTTTTCTTCATACGCACTTCCATGTCAGACACCATTATGTCAGACTGCCCCTCTGCTGCCACCTCTCACATGGCAACAACATGTAAGGTAATATTCGCAGGAAGGTTCAACCTCTACTGCCATTCCACCAACATCTGCCTCTCACACTGTGGGACTATATAATAAAGTTGGAGGCATTATTTTTTGCAGCAGCCCTCGTATATTACTGTATTTATTTCTGCCATGCATATTCTTATCCATAAGTATTTCTCCCTCCTATCCTTTAAAAAGTATTTAAAAAATTACAAAATTATTTGTTTTTCAGAAGATGGGATTTGGATTTAAGTTTTTACTGTAGGTTGGTTGGAAAGACTGTACATCATCTTACATGAGATGAACATCTGTCTATCAAAATATAAAATTATTGAAGCTTAAAGCAATTTCTCAGAAGATATAAATTCCAAGGATAATGATCAGACATAGACAATTGGACAAAGTTTATATTCTGTTTTAGATATTTTGAATTACTTTGAACAAAAATATGCTTGAATAGTACAGAAAATATTAAAAAAAAAAAAGAAGAAATAAATAAATTCTTCATGATTTGCTTAGTGAAGAAATGAAGAAATATGATTTTACTTTTTATTCCATCATTGGAGAGTACCTTGGAGAGGATTTGGCTGTGTCAGTGCCCTTATGTGTGTAAACTTTTCCTTTATTTCATTTCTCTGAAGTCTAGTATAGGCTTTTGACGCATGTTACTATACCATCACCTCTAAAAATGAAGCTTTCTGATAACATGATTAAAAGACCGGTTGTTTGACAAAGATGACAAATTAGTGACAAGGCAGTTGATAAGGCTCATTGGTTCTTCCTTGAATAATTTCGTCAGCTTTTGTCCATACCAGACAAAAAAAAAAAAAAAAAAAAAAAAAAAAAAGTGTTGCATTGGCTCTAAGTGCCTCTTATTCTGGAAATACATAAAAGATTTGTGGCCAAGATTTTTCACTCTGATACAGTAATGTTCATCCTTACTATTTGAAAGTAAACATCTGTTGCATAGTATAAATACAAACTTGTTTCCTCTGCATTGTTTTTAGTCTCTGTGTATTAACTATCCTAAAGACTGGTAAGGGGTCACAGAGACAATAGCAATCTCTCTTGCTCCCATAAGGTGAGATTCCACCAGTTCATTCTACATTGTCTGCTGGGTTGTAGCTCCTTCATTTCTTGTGGCTTTCTCTTCTTGTTTGAACCGAAAGTAATTCATTGTTGCACAAAGTAATATCTGTTTGGTTATGTTAGAATTCTAAATGACTTCAACTAATTCTTGTATAATTCCATTCTAATTCCCTTAAACTCTTAATTCTTTGTTATTGACAGTGTTTACTACCTCACTCTCAGTTCTGTTTCTGTTAGTTCACCAGTTTTTAAGTAGGCTACATAAAGAAAGGTACTCTGGGCTGAACAAGCTTTAGAAAATTTTTAGGAACTTAAACCAACTTCCATTTCACTAGGAAATGTCTTCTCTTGTTCAGTTACTGATTTGACTGTCACTTAGCTGTGCTTGAGTATTGCTTCCAGCTTATACAGATACAGATAATCACATACATAAGTGGTGACTGCTACCTGCTGTTAGCAGCTTCAGGGAAGATGGGGGCAGTCAATCATTAGGAATGAAAAAAAAAAGTTCAGATTGGCTTTTGATTGAGTACGATTAAGAAAGCCTGAGATGTCTGGCAGAGCTGAATCTGTATAACCCTCAAGCTTTTGGAAATATGCAAGAAAAGGTGTTCTTATACCTAGATTCTTCTCTATCAATGAATGCAAAAGATCTTGGGGTGTGCTTGAGAGCTAGATAATTTTATTTTATTTTATTAATTAATTAATTAATTTCCAGCAATAGTTAAGACAACTTTGCCTTTCATTTCTGACTACATATTTGTTAAGATTTGCAATTTGTATGTTGGAGCTAATAAATAATTTATTATTGTTGTTATTGTTGAGGTTATTATTGTTATGTTTAATATTTTTATTGTTAATGTCATTATTATTGTTATTTTTATTATCATTGTTATTATTATATTTCAATTAGTTAGACCTATATTAATGATGATTTCAGAATAAATAGAAAGCCAAGAATCATCAGAGAATGTCCCACTCTTTTACAGCTGCTATGATGACATAATTGCCCACAAATTTCATCTTTCATTGGCCCAAACAGATGGAAGTCAGAAAATGTCAAACCCAGACTACTCAGCTGGTGTGATAGTACAGTCCAACCAAGACTGGCAATGTGCCCCACAGTCTTCAAAGTGGTATGGGGAGTGTCATCACTGTTTCGCAAACGAAAGGTTGTTTCCTTCTCTGGACTGACTTTGAGCCCGCTGAGGGCTGCATCTCAAACTTTTCCCTTCATGGAGAATTCACATGTTGTCACTGTTTTGACTCTGGCTCATAGTGGTGACACCATGTCTCGTCACTGGTAATGATGCAATTCAGGAAACTGTCACCTTCAGCTTCATGTTGGTTCAATAATTCCTGACTGACTTACATGCACTGTTCTTCTTGTTCAAGTGTGAGCATTCGTGGCACCCACCTGGCACAAACTTTTCAATATTCCAATTTTGTCCCCATGATTTCCAATGCACTGAAGCTGACATTCAGCACCAGACAGAGTTCCCTGGTTACAAATGAATTATTTGCACAGATAAACTGATCAACACACTCTTCATTTTGTGATGTGACAGCTGTACATGGCCATCTGGATCATGGCCTGCCTTTTACATTGTTGTCATCACTGCTGAAATGTACTACCAACTGCCTCATTGTGCTCACATCCATTGTTTGGTATCCAGAAATGATCAGTAAGCATCGGTAAATGTCAATTGGTGCCGCTGTTTCTGCAAGGAGGATTTCAGTTCCACCTCTTTGCTCTATACACACTTCCATGTCAGATGCTATTTTGTCAGACAGCCTCTCTGCTGCTGTCATCCAGCAACAAAACGTAACAGAATATTGTCAGGAAGGTTCAACTTCTACTACTGTGCTATGTACCACCCATAGTGATGTAGTGGGCCAATATAATGAAGTAGGAGGCATTACTTTTGAAGCAGCTGTCAGATTTATGTAAAACATACTATTTATTACTACATCTTTATCTGTTCCTTCACTATTCTGAAATGCATAAGAGCAACACTTCATGGTAAAATCTATTGTTGTCTCAAAATTTTTCTTTCAGTTCCATTTGAGTAATTTCTCTCTTCATACTTTATCTCAATTTTTGTTCTCTTCGCTGTTGCAGCTCTTAAAGAAAATGGAATTAAATGATCAGTTGTGTTTAGGGCTTTATGAAGAGTAGGAGAAATCAAAGCAAAGAGGTGTATTTCTGCATATCTAGTACGGTCTACTTCTCAGAGTAATTCTGTCTGATCTTAACAAGTTTCTAATTTGACCTCAGATGCTCCTCAGACTGCAAAAAATTATCTTTCTTGATTAATTGGTTCCTTTTTATGTTCCCAAAAAGATCTTTACTTATTTCTGATATTCCTCCTCACGTCCTTCTGGAGGGTTTATCTGGAGCACTTCCTATGATTTTTTTGTTTTCCTTCTTCAACACCTTCAACTTCACCATATAAATTTAAAGGTTCAACATTTTTCTTCTTAATGTTGAAAAAGTCATTATTTTCCCAGCTCCATTACCTCCTGGCTGCCAATTCCAGTTTGGCTCCAGCCTGCAGTCTTGCTTCCTGCTATGAACACTGGGCCACACAGCAGTGGCTGGACTTCAGCAGTGTGGATCTGTTCAACTTTGAAGAACATTTTGCTCTGCAGGTTTTCATTCCAATGTTAACTACCTGGGCAAAGTCCTGAGACTGGCACTCAGAGAACAAGGAGCTTGGCTGCAGCTTTGTGGCCTGAACCAGACTCCTTGGCAGTTGAAATTTATTTGTATCTCAAGAGTGGAGGTCCTCCTAGAAAGAAGACAGAGATCTGCTCATCCCTGAGGTGAGATAATGGTAACATGGTAACTGTATCGGAATTAGCAGTGATAGTTTTATCACACAGAGGTCTCCTTGGCTGCCTTCCACTTGAAAAAGCTGAGCTAGAAAGGAATAAAACAACTCTCATTTTTCTCCTCATTTGGCATCAGAGCTGCTTAAGAACTTCAGAAAATGAGTCGTAAAGCAAAGATAAGAATTTTTCAGCTGTAAGATCTCATTTTTCATCTTTGCTGTTCCTTCTATTAGAGGACACTGTGTGAGCTGTTACTCTGTGGAGGTCACAAGCTTCTCTGGTGTCTGTGGGACAGATCATATCTTCTAGGTCTTTCTATCTTAAGAACTACTAAAGCTGATCCTTTCTGTAACAGAATATGTACAGCCCCACTGCCAAGGCTAGTTTCTAAAATAACACATTCTTATTCTCAATTGGAAGGAAAACAACAACAACAACAAAACAACAAAAGCCACAGGGTTTTTATTCATAATATATTTGAAGAACCACCAAGAAGGAGATGCAGAGAATCTTAGTAGAAGGAAGACTCTTCCTTTTCCGAGGTTTGAAAGGAAATATGGAAAAGGTTCTCAGTCTAAAAACTGACATCTTAGTATGAATTATTCACCATTTCTGACTTGTATTTTCAGAAAAGATAAGGTTGTGTCACTTAATTTAGCAATGGCCTACATCCCTGAACCTTTATTTGAATCACAGATTTTTCATGAAAACCACACCCCAGGCTTCTCTAACTTCCACTGTAGCTTTCTCTAACTTTACTTTCATTAAAATTTCAGTACATTCTTGGAATAATTGCCATGTGAAGATTTTGAATATGTCTATGTGTATACTTTTCCTTTTAAAAATTTATCTGAATCCTGAGTGAGCCTGATTTGACCTCTGATACTCTTAGTTTTGTGAACTACATTGCCTACAGTTGTACTGTAAAGGAGAAGTAATATTTTATGAAACCTAGGAAAGATCTCTGAGGCTAAGCCACATCTCCAGTTGTTTGTTCAGGTGGTTTGTTACCAAGCATTACGTATTTTTTTTTGACATTGCTCAGAAAAGTTACTCTCACCAAATGAAAAAAAAAAAAAAATGAAGAAAAAAAAAAGTGGTTTCATTCAATAATAGGAAACATAAAGGATAAATTTTGGCTCTTCATTATACTATTAGAAATCCTGAATAAACTTGCTGAAGCTACTTCAGCTAGTTTGAATTTCTCCCAGATGTAGGAACCTGCTTCTCACTGCCTTCTTTAGAAATTCTCCTGCCTTGACAAGCACTTACCATGATAAAATATATATGTCTTCAAATGAACAAAAAAAAATTAATGGTATTTCTTGGTTTGTGTGTTTTCTGTATAAAACTGTTTCCACTTTGTGTTTAAGGAATACATTTCCAACAAAAGTTTACCAAAAGAATTACTTTTGCCAAGAGAATGAAGAATATTTTCCTTCCTTTCATTCTGCTCCATCAATTTCTGCAAACTCTTGAAATTAATCCAATACCTCCCACAGTGTTATTTGACCGAAGAATAATAAGAAGAAAATAAAATACAGAATTGTTTTTCTTTTCTCAACTACTTTTGGTAGATGTCCATTTTATCTATCTGCTGGAAGAAAACTGGATAATTGTTTTTAAGTACTCACATTTGAGCACACTGGCAGGGAATTTTTTTAGTTTTTTGTTTGTTTGTTCATTTTACGTAAAACCAAACTTGCACAGCTCAAATGTATAACACGTGGTACTACAGATAGAGCAAAAGCATATTATAAGTTCTAATTGGATGTTAAAAAGAACAGTTAGCATCATAGAATAAAGCTGAAAGGGACTTCTAATATTCATCTAGTTCCATTAATTACTAAAGCAGCTTTACCCCAAAGTTAGATCAATTTACTTGGAACCTTGCCAGCCTGCCTCAGTGACCTACCACCCTCACTCTGAACATAGTTCCTTATGTTGAGCTGGAATTTTTCTTGTTGCAGGTTGTGACTGTTGTCCATTTTCTGGGGATCTCTTTGAGAAATATGACTCCATCTATAATCTCCTGTTTTCGTTCATTACAACAACTAGACCCCTATGGCTTTCTCTTCTTGGATCTATATATACACAACTTCTTCAGCCCCAGTTTTTATGCCATGCACTTCAACTTCCCAGCCATCTTGGTTGCATTTCAATTCCCCCCAGTTTTTCAGAATTTTGCAGATGTTTGGATGTAATGCCTTTAATGTAGATCAATAAGTGTTGAACAGAAGGATTTGGTTTGCTTTGTTGACTTTTCTACACGTTGCTGCTGCCTTGTGGCATACTGGTTTGTAGCTCTGAAGTTCAGGATAGATTTCTGCTCATTTTAAACTATGTCTGCAATGAAGAATTTCCTCCTCAAGTTATGAACTCAAAATATCAGTAGGCGCTGAGCTTTGATATACTATACATCCCATTGAAATCAGTCAGCCAGTTTGAGATGTTCTAACTGTGCTGTGTTTTTCAGCGCAGTAACATACAGTCCAGGTTTACACTTTCCAAGTTTGAAGGAAATTTATCTGTAGTTTAAATGGTTGTCCCATAAGTACCGTGTATGTCATAAGATACAAACATTCTTATGTCAGCACAAATATAGTGAGGACTTCCTTAAAAGTCTTTCTTCTACATATCTGTGATGTAAGATTTGGAATAGAAAAAAGAAAAAAGGAAAAAAAAAAAAGGTAATTTGTCTATTACTATTTATCTCACCATTTTTAAAGAGTTTTTAACTTACTTTTGTATTCTGAAGCAGCAGGAGTTGGGGACCAGATTCCTATTTACATTCAGAGATTAATCCTTTTCAATAAATTACTCACAATGCTACATCATTAATATATATTTTTAACAGCTGTATGGGCAGACATTCACATCTGTGAT
The DNA here is from genome assembly GCA_030625065.1 of Alectoris magna. NCBI lineage: Eukaryota > Metazoa > Chordata > Aves > Galliformes > Phasianidae > Alectoris > Alectoris magna. The sequence continues at coordinate 37,452,313 of CM060564.1, forward strand.
CATTGTTACACAACTGAAATTAGGATTCTTATAACTTCAGTGCTTCATTCTTCATTACCAAGGCTCTTGGAGGATACGCCACATATATTCACTTCTTTAATCAATGGGAGCCTAAGGTTAAAGAGATAATCTGACCAACCATTTCATAAAATTATTTTTACTAAGTTAATGCAAGGAAGTGGGAAGCTGTTCTGGAAGCTTTCCAGTCTACAATAGCCTCACCTAACTTTCATTCTGGTAAATGTATTTTAATTTCAAACTAACTAAATTTTGAATCTAGAACCAACGTTTCAATCATGAAATAGTTTGGAAGTGTTACTGAATATTGTGTCACAGGCGTATAGCTAATCCTTCAGAAACAAGGGCTTCTCTGCTGTAACATACATACCAGTTCTGACACTGAGGATTCTGGCATTTCTTACGGCACTGTTCCCAACTACTTTCTAAGACCCAAACTCAGATGAAAGTACAAATAGATATTTCAAATGAAAATATCTTCTTCCTTATTCACACTCCAAACAGGACTTTTTATTCCGAATTTACAACTATGCTGTCCAAATTAGCTTCAGTAAGCAAATCTGATTTATTGAGACTTACTAATTTATTATCTAGGCTCCACTAATGTGGTCCCTTACACTTTCTCTCATTTGCTTTTTTTATTCATTTGAAAATATTAAAATATTTGAAAGAAATACAAGAATGATGAGGTGGTGCTCATACTAAAACTTGAAAATATCCTCTCCACTAAGAAAAAGTGTTGGTTGGACAAGAGAATGTCATTTCAAATCTCTCCTCCTTTTAGCTTCTATAATGCTTCATTAATTATCAATTTATATTTCTTCTCTATATTAGAAAGAGTCTAAAATATTTGAAATATTGGAGCATTATTAAAATAATTAGCAGGCAACGTGGTGAATGAGTTGCTCATTACATCAGAGAATGAAAATTTTGTTTGGTCTTAGTCTGTAACTGTCGTACATAATAGGAGGATCTCAGAAGGGTTTGCAAAAACCTAGGCAGCCACCACTTCCAGTGTACATCACATTCCAAAAGTTCCACTTGCTTCAGTGCAAAGGTGCAGAATTTCTGTTTGTTTCCACTTTTCTCTCTAAACTTTCTAAGGCAGCATGTAAGTGAAAGTCCTGGCTTTATATTTATTTTTATGAAAGTCATATCTTTGTCTGGGAATTAAAGCAATTGTGGCCTTGTTCCAGGTAAGAACCTTTAATAGAAAATAGTAGTTCTGATAATCTGTACTAAACCAAATGGAGACAGTGAAATCCAAGGAATAAATAAAGTAAGGCCTCTGAAAAACTTCAGACGTAGTGAACTTGATTGACAGGGACTCCTGAGAATTAGACTTCACCAGATTTCGATTATCTGAGGAGAAAATAGAAGAGATGTCAGGCAGAGCACTAAATAAATGGCTTTTTCGTTTGTTGTTTTTTTTCCCCTAACTCCCTGGTTTACTCTTTAATGGATTGAAGTGTACATATTTATTATTGTTATTAATATTATTATGATTATTATTTCTTAGTTTAGGGTTTGTTTTCAAGTCCAAGTTCAATTTTATTTGAAATTTGATGTGTAGGGTGAAGAATTTTTGTTATTTGTTTTATAGAGAAGTAGGATAGCTTTCAGAGGCTGCTATGTTCAGAGTAATTTTTCCATCAAGGCCAGGGAAAGTGGAAAAGTCATTCTTAAAGTTCCAATTCTACCCAATTTTGCAGAAACTAGAAAAATGTTCATGGAATAATCCTTTCACTGGGTTTACCAGACTTTCACTTGAGAAAGAAATGCTTGTTACAGCACCACAGGGAAACCGAGAGACCAGATTTATGACCATAAACTGTAGCTTCAAGTATCTTGTGCAGAGTCTCAGAAGGATATGCTGAGAAAATCCTGACGCGGAATAAACTCAATCTTAAACTCAAACTTAAAACTCAACTGTCAACACTAATCTGGAAGCTTGAGTTCCAGGCCCTAAACCAGTTAACCTTCACTCCTTCCCTTTCCTACCACACTCTTACAAACTGAAACTTCTTCAATGAAGATTGAATTATGGAAATATTTGTCAATTACTTAGCTAAGTAATATCCCCCTGCAATGTGAAAAACAGGTTCAGATTCATGATGCATGCTGATGATTGGTATTGAACCTTCCTTCAATTTCAGAAAACCGTCCTAGTCTCTCACTTAATAAGCCATCACAGATCATCACCGAGGGACCAAATGTGAACTGGTGCCTGTCCTTCCAAGCTGAAAATTTGTGCTTCAAGAGAGAAAATTCTTATTGCCTGTAGATGTAAACATAACCATTTTGACATTTTTAGTCTTAATTATTCACCAGATTTCTGAACAATTCAGATCCAGTCCACTTTTTTGGCGAATAAATCATGTACCAACAACAATTCACCCAGGCACATTAAAAAACATAGTTCAAAATGAATGTAATGTAGAGCTGTTACACAGACATCAGCAGAATTATATACATTTTCTCCAATGTAAATTTGATGAAGTAGTCTTATATTATCCCATTATCCTAATGTGAAGGCCTTGCAAAATGTAAATCTATATTTTTTTCATTAATTCAAAACAGTATGTTATTTTAATAAAATAATTTAATATCTTTCATAAATTATAAACAAAAATAAGTTAGACATGTTCATTATCACAGTGAGTGTACTATGCAGCGTATGGAGTTATCCCACAAGTAATGAACCTGGTAAAAAAGCTACATTATTAAGCAATGCTGATTCCCTACCAGAAAAAAACAAACAAATAAGCAAACAAAAACCCAACAACCAACATTACTTTTAATGAAAGGTCAAAAGAATATACAGTGGGATATATTAGAGATTTATAAAATACTAAACTGTTTCTTGTTTCTACTTTGTACACAGAAAGTAACATGCATAGTCAGGCCAGTGTGCCTACAACTTTCAAATCTTTTTCAAAAATGGAAAAATTTGCAAGAAAGAAAATACTTTAAAGTACTACAGTTTTGTCTTCTTGTCAAAGAGTTTTTATTTGCCTGTAATCTTCTTAAAATATTTAATTAAATACTTCATTGTTGAAAATGTGTAGAAAACTAGATTTCTTCTTATCTGGTGATATTATCTAAAGTATTTCACCACCTTCCTTGCACCTTATATTAAGATATGTCAATTTAAAATCTTTGGATAATAGTGAAAAGAGTATTGTTCTTTATGGAAATCTGCTATTCTCAACTTTGTTATTATTCTCAAAGCAAAATGTAGTAGTCTTGAATTGAGATTAAGTCTCTCTTGTAAAAACATATGCACTTATTTTATAAGTGTATTTCATATACTCTGAATTGTCCCTTAAACTTTTGAAGAAATTGTATGTGATTTCGATAGAAAGACAAATCAGGACAAGCCAGAACCTGGTAAATGCAAACAACTGACTTTGGAGACAAATCCATTAGTTGGTAATATATGACCAGTCAGGCAGATGGTAAGTCATCCTTAGATATATACCTACCAAGATCAGAAAGTAAAAACTGGAAGAAAATAACAAATGGGAAGCAAGAAAGTTACTCACAAGGTTGAGAAGGATTCAATAATGGTCATGAGACAAAAACTAAACCAAAACAACAACCAAACAACAGTAAACAAAAAAGCCGACACCCCAGTAAGAGTGAGACATATAGGTTATATGCTCCAATTTACCAGTATGATATTTTGGAAAAATTTCTATGCTAAAAATCAAACATTTTGTCAATACTGTTAATGTGCTGAAGAATAGACTTCTGCACAATGTTCAACGCGTCTCCACAATCTGATTAAAAATGAATAAATAAATAAAGCAAAAAAATTAAGCAAAGAACTTCAAAAAATCAATGCAACTTGTACTGAAAAGATTAAAATTTGTCTAACCAGCAGACCACAAAATGTAATACATAAATGAGGACTCTTCTTCCTTTTGGCATCGCTTCTAGTTTCACATACAATAAACTGTCCTTGCTCCATTGATCTTCAATACTTTTGTAAAAAGCAGTTTTGTACTTTTGATCTGGAATAAAATATGAAAGCATTGCTTGTAAAATGTGCATGTGATATAAAAACTGGTGGAGAGAGAAATCACAAGTCAGTTATGCAACAGGCTCATCTGAATTACACGGTGAAGTTAGCTTATTTGATCAAGGCAAACACTACCACACACCAGGTCACAAATACAGAAAGAAACAAATCAGGTTAAAGAAAAAAATAAGGTTGTGATTACTAGACGAGATTCTTTAGTATTCCTCAGTGTGTTGGCATTGGAAAGGCTTGCCATAAATGACCAAAAAACATGAGCTTTTCAGTGCTGGTGTAACAAACAAGGAAATAATGTTAGATTTATAGACAACTCCCACAAAGAATATGGCTATGTTATGAAATCACTATTGTTTGTTAACAAGAGTGTTGGCAACTCTGTTTCAAAAAAGAATGCTAAGCCATTGGAAAAGAGTTTGGAAAGAGCTGCAAAACTTGTTCAGTCTGGAAAGCACGTTTACTGAAAACCAGCTTATGTGCTCAAATCGTGAGGTTGATTGTGTACAAGTCTGTGGGGCTAGACAACAAGCATCCTAGGGTCATGAAAGAACTTATGTTGTTGCCAAGCCACTCTTCATCATATTTGAAAAATCACAGCTGTCAGGCAAACTCCCCAGTGGCTGAAAAAAGGAAATATCTTACCCATTTTTAAGAAAGGGAGAAAGGAATATCTGGAGACTGCAAGCTGTTGACACTGACCTCTGTGCCTAAGAAGATCTTGGAGCAGATTCTTCTGGAACTTACAATAAGTCTCATGGAAGACAAGGAGGTGAAATGAGAAAGTCAGCTTGGCTTCACCAAGGAGTGCCTGACCAAGGTGCCTGACCAATCTGGTGACCTCCTATGATGGGGTGATAACACCCGTAAACAATGGAAGAACAACAAATGTCATGCACCTGGACATGTTCAAAGCCTTTCATGAAGTCTTGAACCACATTCTGATCTCTAAAATGGAGAAATATGGATTAGAACACTGGACTATTCAGTGGCTAAAGAACTGATAAACGGTCACAGCCAGAGGGTGGTGGTCAAAAGCTCTACGTTCAGGTGGATGCTACTAACAAGTGGTGTCCCTTTGGAGTCTGTGCTGTAGACAATGGTGTTGGGTATACTCTCAGCAAGTTTTCCGAGTGGTGTAATTGATACAACAGAAGGAAGGATTGCCATCCGCAGGTGCTTGGATAAGCTTCATTAGACTCATGAGAAGCTAATGAGGTTCTACAAGGCCAAGAACAAGGTGTTGCTCTTGGATCTGGTCACTCCCAGGTATGCATACTGTCTGAAAGAAGAACTCAAGAGCAGCCCTGATGAGAAGGTCCTGGAGGTCCTAGGACTAAAAGATGGACTTGACCCAGCAATGCGCGCCTGCAGCCTGGAAGTATCCTCAGCTGTATAAAGAAGTGACCAGAAGGACAAGGGAGGTGACTGTTCCCTCTACTCTGCCCTCATGAGGCCTCACGTGGAGTACTGTATCCAGACCTGGGACACCCAGAGCTAGAAAGACATGGAATTGATGGAGTGGGTTAGGAGGGAGGCCACAAAGGTGTTCAGAGGGCTGGAATTCCTCTCTTATGAAGAAACACTGAGGGACACAGTCTTTTTTAGTCTGAAAAAGAGAAAGCCTTCCGCATGCTACTTGACAGGAGTTTATAAACAGGAGGGAGAGTGATTTTTTGCACAATCTGGTGATGATAGGGTAAGGGGGAATGGTTTAAAACTAAAAGATGTTAGATGCTTGGGAGCAACTCTTTACTCAGAGTGGTGAGGAACAGGCTGTACAGAGAAGTTGTAGATGCCCCTTCCCTAGAGGTGTTCAAGGCCAGACTGAACGATGGGTGGCAACTTTGTCCACAGCAGGGAGGTTGGAACTAGGTCCTCTCCAACACAAACTATTTTATGATTCTATGATTCTCAGCTTCCTATATTTACATTAAAAAGCTTGAAAATATTTTTCATTGTCATCTACAAGTGTGCACCTAAGGAGTTTTTTATAGTGAATGACCTTTCAATTCAACAGGAGAAGCCATGAAATCATAATTTTTGGATAACTAAGCTTCAAAAGTTTGTAAAAGGCAAGAATTTAAATTCAATTTTGTTATTTAAACTGTTATTTTTATTTCATTTTTTCATGCACTGCCTGAAAAAATTGTTCAGAGGTTTAGTAATTTCATTATTACTAATGAATTAACATTAATTAATTAAATATTATTAATTAAAATTACATTAGGATACCAAGACATCATACTGTCAAAATATTTTGTGATTAAGCAGTAGTTAGAAGATTCTTGAATAACTTACCCAATGGAAAAAAAAAAAAAAATTAGAGACAAGATTATCATAATTGTCCCTTCAGACCTTAAAGTATTTTCTTATATTCACCATTTCTCTCTCTCTCTCTCTCTTCTTTTTTTTAAATAATTTTGGAGTCAGTCTGATGCCTCATGGTTACACAGGCCCTGGGACATTGTGATTTCCCGGATCCTAGCTGTGACAAATTTAGGAGCTAGGAAATGATTGATAGGTGCAGAGAATTGGAAGAAATGCTCTGGAGGTCTTAGACTCATTCATTCCATTTCATTTTGTTTCATTTTCATTTGGAATCCAGAGGGATGTTATAATATTGTTGCTTTTTTTTTCTTTTTTCTTTTTTTCCCCCGTTAATATTTTTAAGAGTAATCAAGCTCAGACTTTATAAGCTAAAATAGACTTTATGCTGAAATAAGTGCATTCTGAATACCATGTTGAGGTCTAGACCTTTTTTTATTCAGCGGAATTTGCTGTCTACATTAAAAATAGTTGAGTTTTGATAGTGGAAGATCACAAAAAATGCACGCTTTTTTTTTCCTTCTGAAAGATTTTTTTTCTTCTGCATATGAGAACAACAGCTGGGATTTAGCACCTTATCTTTATTACATAAACCCTATTCTAGAGAGTATTTATGTATGTGTTTTCATAGATTCCTCAATCATGGCCATTAGGACCTGAATCCATATCTAAAAGATGTGAGGATCTCGAGTGCAACCTGAAGAAATGCCAAAGTCCTTCTGAGTTACCTACAAAGCCTTACTCAAGCACTTAGGTACTTAATACTCTATAGGTATGATTGTGTTTGGTAGGCTTTTATCTCTCTTTCAAACATGATTCACTTAGCACATAGCATGGCTCTTTAATGCATAAGCAATCTCTAAGCCAGAATCAGAAACCTAGGACACTCCTATCTCACAGTAATGGTTTCCTCAGTCAATCGAATCTCCTTACGTTCTCAGCCTTTATGGTTCCTTGAAAACTATATTGTTTTCTAAGAATTGTTTTCTAACTTCAGAAGGCAAAGTGGAAGGTGCCTTTCCTTAATGTAACTTACAGTGTAATGTTTGGCATTTTCACAGATGTGGCTTGAATGCCTTCAGATTGGAGGAGGTCTAAAAGTCACATCTTTCATTTTCTGGAAGTTCAACTACTACCATGCAGCAATAATTTTTTGAAAGCAAGAGTGGGACACTTTTCTTTCTATCCTGTTTCCATTATGGATGGTATTAGCAGTTTTTTGCCTATGAACACTGGTCTTCTGCATATTCTCTGGAATAAAGTGAGAGTACATGTGTATTTCACCATACCCTGTGACTGATTTAGACACCTCTACTGCTTTGTGGACAGGTTGGTTTCTTAATGTACTGCATTCTAGGGTCCTGTCTCTCCCTGCATGTTGCTTCAGATACATAGAGGATTAACTTTATGTATATTGTCTCCTGAACAGAAAGGGAAAAAATGGGCGAATATTGCTATGACAGTTCTTCTGCATGAAATGGAATCTTTGTGTTGCAAGTCAATGTGTACATCTTGGTTAGAAATTGAATGTTCCACTTCTTTTCAGCAGGGCCAAAAGAAACTAAATGGGACACAGAATTTAGAATTTACGCTGTATCAAACATGTAGGTGAGTGAGATGGTTGAAAGATAATTCCACTCAGGCTGTTTAGAAGGCATCTATAATAAACTGAATTTTAGAAGTATAGTGATGAAGAAAAGGTATCTGTGTAAATAAAATAACATGATACAAAAATCTGAAGTTGTAGTCTGGAAATTAAGAAATAAAGTTATACACAACACACTCTTTAAAACAAAGTCAAATTTGTTTTATCATTATCATTGTCAGGATAATGTAACAAATGGATGGAGGATTTAATGTAATTTGATTAGCTAATTTTACCAAGCTTGGCTGCAAGTGTTAACTTATTTTTCTGTTTGATTTCTACTGTATTTGCTGTAGCCCAGCTTGTATGAATAATAGCTGGAATCTTCACACAAATACAGCTGGTGAGATAATGATGTCAGCAGAATAAGAAGAATTTGTCTTTCTGTTTCAGAAAGAATTTTCAGGCTTAAATCGTTGATGATAGTAGGTATTCCCTACTTTCAAGTAAATTCCACGCAGTATGCATTATATTACATGGAATAATTTCACTTGCTCATCACTAGTAGCCAACTAGTACTTAATTGAGAACCTATTTCCCATCAAAATTGGCTATTAACTTCGATTGGCCAGTGGTCAGAACTTTCATTCATAGAATTAGAATTCATCTACAAAAATCAAATATTCCTTAATAACTACTGCAAGAGCAGGCCACAACAAAAAGCCTCCTCTGATGACCAGATTCACTGTAACAATAAATTTAATTTTTCAGAGCAATTTGACTTAAGAAACAGAGATGTTGAATACAGAAAGTAGGATGTTACTCAAACTGTTTTAAACTGTAGCACCTAGTACCACTGAAAAAGAAGCACAATGATTTGACTTCAAAAACTTATTTTTCTATCTATCTATCTGATTCCTATTTCAGAGACAAATATCAGAGAAGTTTTCCACTTATTTTAGTTGTATGCAACCTAGATTTGCAAATATAGAGAAGAGCTAAAATATTGTTTGCTTGTTCTTTCCCAGTAGGTATTCTTAAGGATTATCATTATCTAGCAGTCATTATAGTAATGATTTCCATTAGTCAATAAAATACATAAAAATATTTAACCCTTGAAAAATTCTTGAAAGTCTGCAGCATGGTACTGAAATTTTGCTTTTTACGCACTTGTAGGAAGTGAAAAATAATCTGATGGAGACCATAGTAAAACACAAATATGCTGTTAATAGTGTAGCTAAAGTCCTGTGAGAATTACATTTGGCAGAGGTATCAAAGACAACAAAAAAAATCCTCTGTAAGTCAGTTAGTTATAAAAGGAAGACTGGGGAAAACATGTCTCCTTTTATGAAGGTAATTGGAGACACGGTTACCTAGGATACGGGGAAGGTTGAAGTACTCAATGACTTTCTTTTTTCAAACATCACTGGCAAGTGCTCTTGCCATAATACCTAAGTCACAGAAGGCAAAGACAGGGACTAGGAGATAAAGAAATTTAAATTTATGCCAACAGTTAAAGAATTGCGAAAACACAAATTAATCACATTACACTCACTGTAGGAGAAGATCAGATTTGAGAACAGCTAAAGAACATGAACGTGGCCAGTTTGATGGCATTCGCCAAGATGCATCCAAGGGTCCTGAATGAACTGGCAGATGAAGCTATTAAGCCAGTATCCATATATTTGAGAAGTCATGGCAGTCCTGTGAAGTTTCCAGTGGCTGGAAAGGTAGAAAAATAACCCCCAATTTGACAAATGGGAAAAGGAAGACCCAGGGAAGTACAAACCAGTTAGTCTTACCTCTGTGCCCAGCAATATCACAAAGCAGATTCTTCTAGAAACTATGCTAAGGCACATGGAAAAAAATGTGGCTTTATTAAAGCTGGACAGATTTAGTAGCCTTCTGCTGTAAGTTTACAGCTTTAGTAGATAAGTGAAGAGCAACTGAAGAGATCTATCAGGGCTTGTGAAAAATTTCACCCTGTTCCACATTACATCCTTGTTTCTCAATCGTGGAGGCATGGGTTTGATAGTTTTCTTACTTAGTAGACAAGGAATTGTCTCACTAGATGCACTCAAAAGTGCTACAGACAACAGTGAAACGACACTGGTTAAAACCAGTGGTGAGTGGTATTCCTTGGAGCTTAGTACTGGGACTTGTGCTCCTTAACATCTTTGTCAGTAACACAGACTGTGGGACTGAGTGCACTCTGCAAGTTTTCTGATAACACCAAGTTGTGTGGTGCAGTCAACATGTTGGAGGGAAGTGAACCAAGAGGGACTCTGACAGACTTGAGAAATGGGCCCATGAGAACCTTGTGAGGTTCAACAAGACCAAGTTGATGTTCCTGCAACTGGGTGAGGACAATCCCAAGCACAAATACAGGTTGGGGAATAAATGGGTTGGCAGAGTCTTGAGGAGATAGACTTGATAGTTTTGGTTGATGAGAGACTCGATATGAACAAGCAATGTGTGCTTTGTCCCCAGAAAATCAACAATATCCGGGGCTGCAACAAAAGATACATGACTAAAAAGACAAGGAAAGTGATTCTTCCTCTCTTTTCCACTCTTGTGAGAACCAATCTGGAGTAATGCATTCAGGTCTGAAGCCCTCCACAAGAGAAGAGCATGGACAGGTTGGACCAGGTCCAGAGGAGTGCCATGAAGATGATAAGAGGGCAGGAGTACCTCTCCTACAGAGAGAATCTGAGAGAGTTGAGGTTATTCAACTTTGAGGAAAATCTAAACCTAAATCCAAAAGAAAAAATTTAAGAGAAGGTAACAATAGAATTATCTTTGTAAGTATGTTTTGATTAGAAAGAGGTTCTTAGGAAAATACAGCAAAGAAAATAACCAAGTAGATTTTAAGAAGATTTGATGTGTATTGGTACAGAACAGTGGAATGCGTGGAATAGAAGTCTTGCTTAATTTTGCTATATTGCAACCAGGGCTTTAGCACCTAAAGGTCTTACATTTCACTGTATAGTTTTACTGTTGCTGCTTTATGCATGAAGTCATTGTCCTCATAGTGATGTCCATACCACTCTAACTTATGCATACTCTAGTGATTTTGTACTCATCTGCTCATTTCTAGATTAAGAATTAATCCAACTTGTAATTAAATTTTATAAATGTCAGCCTAATTATGGGAATAGAATGAACTAATCAAAAGAAAATCTGTTATTGCAAACATCACAGTCAATGAGTTCACACTATGTCAGATGTGAATCTGAGAAAGATATAAGGCAGTTGGAGAATTTCTCTCCAGTTTTTAGTTTAACTAAAGAAATAGTAGAGCATGACAATCCCAGTACAATTAAAACGAATCTGTTATAATAGAGAAAGAGTGGAATATGGGTCTCTCATCTGCTGAGAATGATGTTGTTTTTTCAGATTAGATAACTACTGAAAGTTTCGTGTGGACAAGAGGTCACAGAAAATCCTTACCTATAAAAAAGATAATAATAATAATAATAAAAAAATCCAGAATCACTCTCATTTAACTGTTAATCTGCTAAGATGAGGATATGGTGCCACAATATTTACAGCAGCCATGACTTGTATTCTGCCCTCAGCTATACTTGTATAACTTTGGAATATGCAGACAGTATCACAATAATTGAATCATTCTATTTTGTTATGTTTTAAATTATCCTGCCCGTTTTTCAACATTTTCAGAATTTTCTTCTCAATCCATAAAAGTTGAATAGCAGCCCAAAGGTATGCATTTTTTCTACAACTGCCAAAGATGAACAAATACTTTTATCAATCATCTTCATAACTTAATACTACAGAGGCTAGGAATTTTTCTATTGATTTTATAAAGCTATCTTAGCTCTTAAATAGATCATTGAAATGTCTCCAATTATTAGTTTGCTGTTCCTCCCTTTTTACATATAAAAAGTAAACTGAATAACATCCTAAATACAAAGAAGAAATATCAGATATATACAAGGCATATAGTGGCTTTCTGTGTAAAGAATATTGCCTATTTTGTATATGTCTTTAAAAAGATTGTAAGATAAGAGGGACATTAAATGTTTTAAAGTGTTAGGCTTATGTAAATGTTGTATAAATATGAAGAGTACAAAATTATTGTTATCAGTAAATAATAACAGTTTGGAGGGTCATTTTTTAAGTTGCCTTGTACATATACCTATACTATAGCTGCACTATATCTGCATGTATCTGCATGCATCTGTACTATATAGCTATACTGCATGCAGCATTTCCTTTTTCTGTTGTTGCTACCAGAAGGAAGCTAATGTAGCACAGCCTGCCCTGAAATGCCTGCATAATTATTTCAAGGCAAGGAATTTTGAGGCAAGGTCTAATAGATACTACAACTGAACTCAGCCAGAGTGCGGCTAGATGCATTATTGATTATACATGCACTTCAGGGTCTTGTAGTTTGCACATCAGCACTTGCACTAAGTAATAAACCTAGAAAAGTCTCCGCATATCTATTTAAACCATCTAAGCAGAAGTCATTTATTCCAGCAATTAAAAATAAATATGGTCATGAAGTTACCACAATGAAGGTTATTTATTTGGTTCAGTACTTAAGGGCTTCTATTAAACATTTCATTCTCAAGATGACCTCTAGCTTCTACTCATTAGATAGTATCAGAGAATTTTTTATTAGAAATTGATGTTTCTTCTGCACATCAGTGCACAGTATTGGTTAGAGGAATAGAATAGAAAGCTGCCAGTCTAGCGGATGCTAGTATAGCCAGTATATATATATAAAAGAAGATGATACCTCTATGTCAGCACTATTTATCTCAATTTCAGTAAGTCTTCTCTTTTGTATCAGCAGAAATTTTGGCTCGTGAGATACCAATAACTCAACCTTCTTTTCACATTTAGGTTATTAGGAAAAATACTCTTTTCCATGGAAGCCCACTGAGGTATTCTAAGAATTTTAAATTTTAAGAAGGCACTTTTAGGAATAACCTTCCGAGGCTGGAGAGTTAATGATTTTTCTGTAAAAGTACTTGCTGAAAATTATTCTGAGGCTTTTTCTCCAGGTTACTGTTTTTTCCCCTTTCTTACCACAGATTATTATCTCTTGATGAAGCACATTTAGCTTTGAACAGTTAAATGATACCTGTTGCTTGAACCTAAAAACAGCTAAATATCCTTGGAGAACACTAGTGGCAGGCCCTGAGGATCACAGAATCTGAGGGTTTCCATTGAGATGGAAGAGTGCAAATTCAAGGAGTTTTCCTGAACAGAGAACATGTGGTAAAACTAAATGTAAAATGATGAAGTAATGAACCTATGTGGTCATTCTAATCTTTAAGCTGATGTGTGAAGTCTTTAGGTAGCTAACGATGCCTAGTGTTCCATTGCAGAGGATCTCTAGGCAAAGTAATCGTAAAGACTGGTATGTGAAAGAAGCTTGCCAAGTCTACTTAAGGACCAGGATAGACACACTGTAAGGAAAAAAACATTTGAAAACATCTCAGCCCATTATTTTTTGTTCTGAGTGATAGTGTTTTACTAATCATACCACAGATGAAGTCTGAAGTTTAGTAGTCTCAAAAAAATCTGAATTCACTTGCTCTAAATTGATCTAATGCCTTTTCTCTTGTTCTTCCTTTTCAGCATCTCTTGTATATCTCCCAGACACGTTTTTGGTTTCATGCTTCCAGACTGTTACACAGAATGTCCAGAAAATGTTTTTTTTTCCTGTTTGCTCAAAAGAAAGCAGAAGGTGAGTAACAAGATTCCAGGAAAACGTGTTTGCTCTTTACTTGATAGATGCATGTAAAATCAGAGATTACAGATGTAATTCATGTATTGTCATAGAATCACAGAGTAGAACACTCTTTTTTGGAAGGGATCCACATGAATTACTGAGTCCAATGCCTGGCTCCACACTGGACATCCCAAAATCAAACCGTATGTCTGGGAGCACTGTCCAAATGCTCCTTGAACTATGGAAGCTTGGGGCCATGACCACTGCCCCGGGGAGTCTGTTTCTTGCCACCAGCCTCCAGTGAAGAACCTTTTCCTACCACCGAACCCTTCCCTGACGCATCTTCATTCAGTTCTCTCAGGCCCTGCTGCTGTCGCAGAGAGCAGAGTTCAGCGCTGCCCCTCTGTTCCCTATGAGGAGCTGCAGCCACCATGAGGCCTCCCTTCAGCCTGCCCTGCCCTGGGCTGAACAAACCAAGGTACGTCAGTGGCTCTTCACATATTTTCCCCTGTAGAATCTTCCCTGTCTTTGGGGACCACCTTGGGATGATCTGTAATAATTGTGATGCCCCAAACTGCACACAGTAGTTGAAGTGAGGCTACATCAATGCACAGTACAGCAGGACAGTCCCTTTCCTTGACTGTCTAACAGTGTTAGCTGAGGACCATATCTAGATGAAGGGAGAAGTGAACAGATAGGGATAAGCTGAATATAGTTTTTATGCTAGAAATGGGATCATTCAGATGTTTCTATTCCCTTCACAACAGATGTTCACAAATAAAGCTGTTAGCTGTGCTATTTTGCTATGGGTTGCGTTCGTACTCATTTTTGTAAGGTCTTAATGTTTCTCACAGAGAGCTCTAGAACTAGCAGGGGTGTGGCAATAGGAAAGAGAATTTGAAGAGCATTTGAAGAGACACAGACAAGATGGTGAAAATCCTGTGGCATCACAGGAACAAGAATCCTCTATAGTGGCTATGTTTGTGTTTCAAACACTTCATTTCTTTGAACTTTTACAGCCTATTGCAGAACCCAGGATGTTTAAAACTCTTGACCACGATCTTTCCATAGCTGATGAATAAGGTTTTTCAAGGTTAGACGTGAGTTTAGCTGGGGAACGTAACAAGAAGATGCACAGCAGGTAATCGGCATTGCCTGATGCCAGCAGTATGTCCAACTATTTGAAAACTAGCAACGGTAACATCGTGTCTGTTACCAGAGACTGTGCACTCTTTGAAAACCTGTGACAAACTTTAAATTAAGTTAATTTTAATTAAATCTGGTTATGTCTGTTCATGATAGTTATTGTGGTCCCATATGAAAGGATTAGCTGAGACACAAAGAAGGTGAAAGCTTGATTTTCTAAGGTATTAAGACAAAGGTTAAGACTCAAGTTGTCTTACAGGGGAGCTGACAAGTGCCTAACTACTTTTAGAGCCTTTTAGATTTTAAGAAAAATTCTGAAAATCCCATTTTGTACCATAGATATTTAAATATTTTTTGACAACTGTCTTCATCTGACTTATCAAGTTCAAGGTATTCAGACTGGGGGAAGTCTGTCTCAGAACAGCTCCACTGATAATGTTCCCCAGCATGTCTAGGGATAAGCCATACCCTTTCCAAAGCTGATATTGGCCTGAAATGTTCCACAGAGAGCATCTCAAGTAGGCTCAGTACAGCTACTCTTAGGCTGCAACTATCTACCTGATAACTTAAATCCTTTTTAATACGTAACAATGCTTTGAGAGTCTAAAAAAATGCGTTTCTTCCATGTCCACTGAAATGACATTGACAATGCCTAAGTTCAGGCTATGAGTTTCTTGCAAATCTATTGGGACTCTGCAATTTGCAAGCCACGAAGCAAACTGTTGTCAACCAGCATTCCTTGCTCCTCAACCACATCAGACTTGCCCCACTGTCCTTGTGAAGGAGTTCCATTCTCATGTTCTCAAATGCATCAAACCTTTTCTGCCTGAGATCTTATTTGGCTATAATATGTTTCATGTAATTGATCTCTTCTCAGATACCTGTCAGAGAGACTCATCAGGTTTTTCAGAGGAGTAGGCATGTGAGTAGACAGTCATCAATGGAATATCACAGGTCATCTGGATGAGCTTACTGCAGAATTCACTGCTTGACCCACTGCATGCAGAATTTGTCTAGAGCTAAGTAGACCTAACCCAGACATTTGCATCTCTGGATGTACAGTAATGTAACTGTTACATGAGATACAAATACCATCAGTGTTGTAAATAGTTCCATGATAGACACAGATAATATATTCCTCAGTCTTTTCTCCAGTTTCTCCATTTTTTATATCAGCAACTAAACATAAAACATCTAAGCACTGCTCAATTGTTAATTAAAGAAGAGAACAGATAGCCCTTGATTAACTTTTTTATAGAGTGCTTGTGCAACATTTTGTACATTTCTTGCTATCCAGCTGGAATCAGTTTAATGTGCCCCAAACTCAGCTCGGTAACAAACTCATAACAATTTGTTGATAGGAGACTGGCTGATTCATAAGCTGCTTGTCACCATTTCATAAGTGATATATGAGTCACAGATTTAAATAAATTCAATATAAGAAATATTGGGAGCCAATAAATCTGATTTTTGCTTATGAGTTTGGCTCAACATCTCCCACACTGTCATTCTGCTTTTTCACATTTTGCTAAGACCATCTTCTTAAAATTTACTGTATATGCAAAACCAGCAGTGCAAGCAAGATGGTAATCAGAGCATAAAACAGAGACACATGCACTCTCCTATATATTAATAAGTTAGTGGGGGTGGGAGGGAATGAAATGGAAAATAAAACAGGCCTCAGATAATGTCAGAATGACAGAAGTGATGTAATGCTCAAATTATAGTCCTTTGAAGTAGGCTCTGAGTGAACTAAATACGCAGCACATGGCAAAAAATGTGTGGTAACTGCTGTGGTAGAATTTGTCTTGATTAAGGCTCCATATGAAAAGATAAATCTTCCTAAGTAGGAATAGGAGTTCAATGAATTGAAGCCAAATATTCAGCATGCCATTTGAGTTCAGGAAGTGAACTAAACATGAGTTTGCATAATGTATTAGAAACCACTGTATTGCATTAGGAAAATGCACATTGTCAATATACATTTTGAAAATAAGATACAGCTATTGCTAAATTCACTATATAAATTTCAAAAAAATCTGAATTACATTTATGCAAAATTTGGTGTTTGCATTGCTAAAATATATTAAGATATTTTGGTCACTGTTGAATACCTGGGCTGCATTTTGGGACACCATTTGAATCATCTCTATTCAGAATACACTGTGGAAGCATGGCAGTGACTGATTTTTCCAGACTGGCTTTACTGTGAATTGACTTGTTCTTGCTGACCAGACAAAGAGTGAAAAACTGCTTTTGTTTACTGTAGCTTGTAGATGGATTATTCCTACATGAGAAAAGGATTTGACCAAATGTACCAAGCCCTTAATTATAAAAACAAGCAGAATCTCCATAATGATTCATCAGCAGGACCAAAGCTGGCACAGCTTCATACCTTCTCCAGACCTGTTGTCTATGAATTACAACACAACAGATCTTAGTTCAAATTTTGAATTTCCATAAAATATGTTAATTTAAATGAATTTTTTTTTTTCTATCCTCTGGAAGAGTTATATCTAATAATATATAAGCACTTCTTAGTTTATATATAATAGGAAATCCAAGGCTAGTCATACATTTTGCATTCAGTTGTGCAGGCAAATAGAACTAGATTTACCCTGTCGTAGCCAGTAGGTATAAAAATCAGTAGCTCTTCCAGAGGTTTCATTTATTCTATTGATGTTATTCATGGACTGTGTGGTCCATTTTATTCTTTACAATGCTTTTCAGATTCATCTATTAGTTGATCTGATTTTAATCAAAAAAGTTCTGCATTTTTGTTTCCCTTAGGTACAGTTCTATTGAGATGACTGTATTCAAATTTAACATAGAATAATAGAAACATAGAATCTCTAGGATTTGGCTAAAAGACTGACATGCGACTTACAAAGCTAAGTCTAAAAGGAGTGGAGAAGAGGTATGGTTGTGATCTGGAGCAATCAAAAAAAGATGAGAAGGTGAAAAGCCATCATGTACGGTTCTTCATGAGCTTTCAATCTGCATGTTAACCTGTGCACAAGTCAGAATCAAAAGATTCTGTAAAGATGTCCTTTGTGCTGAGCCTGGAAATTCAAGAGAAAATGGAATATCTGATCCAAAAGAAATAACATGCACTAATCATTAATTCTAGGAACTTTGGTAATATGTAACTCTCTTTTTGGGAAATTCTTCTCTTTATCAGCTTACAGCTTGTCATGGCTCTCCATAGGGATTTCCTATTGTGACAGCATACAATGAAATGACAGGCAGCTGCTAAGGAACTACAGTTCGCAGTACTCTCTGGTTCTTTCCATGTGGTTTCCAGGAAGGAAGTGATGTGACCTGAGAACATCCTTTTCCTTCACGCCTGCAGCACAGTTAGGAGATATTTTTCCCATTTGTTTTAATTATTATTCTTGATTCTTTTTATGTAGTGTTATGTCATATTCCTTTACTGTTATTAATAAAATAGTTTATTTCTATTTAGCATGTTCCCTTTCTCACTTTTCCACCTATCCTGCCCTGTCGTGGACAAAGGGTTTTCAACCCAGAACACAGCTGAAATACAAGGACTTCTCCAAAAGTAATTCCTTCTATTTTATGATGTCAGCCCATGATGTTAGAGGTGGATGCTGGTGATATGGAGGTAGAGGTTGAACCTTCCCACCAATATTCCCTAACACTTTGTTGCCATGCAGAAGAAGCAGAAGAGGGGCAGTCTGAAAAATTGCAGCTGACATGGAAGTGAATATAGAGCAAATGTGTGTCACTGGCACCCACTGGCATTCATCAATGCTTGCTGAACACTTATTGAGACCTAACAGTGGATGTGAGTGCAGTGAGGTGATGGGTGGTGCATTTCAGCAGATGCAACCATAATATGAAAGACTATTTATGTTCCAGACAGCTATGCACATTTGTCACACCACAAAATGAAGAGAATCTCAATCAGTGTGAATCAGCTAACTGTGATGACTATGTTGCAAAATAGTATTTTGAACCTGAAGATTTGCTCTATCAAACATTGTTATTGTACTCTTGCATCTGTTGCTGTTTCCATAGAAATAAAAAGGAGATATTACTTTCAGAGCAACCTACATACATTTTAATGATAAGAGACAAGAATATAAAATTAATCCAGAATTCTTCAAGGTAGGTCAGAACTAAATACTTAGGTAAATTTTGGTAAAGTAATGGAGTAAGCTACTTCTTTCTCCACTTTGTACAGGTAGGAATAAGTCTACTTCTGCAGACAAGCTTTGGTCAGGCAGCTTAGATGGTGTAGATAGCCTATTAACGGAAGTTTGGGTGCTCTGTTGTGCCATCAAACCTCTTCTGCCACACTCATGGCACTGTGAGTGCAGAGATTTCCCTCCATGTGCCTGCATTCCTCCTTGGCTGTGCTGCCAAGAACTGTTGTCCTCCAGGAGATGACAATTTCTTTGGCATATATTGCTGGCTGCAGCCAAGCTGGGGGAGAAACATCCAAGGTTTTATGCCTAGAGGCTTCACACAGTCAAAGGAAAATGCTGTTTTGTTTCCAAACCAGCAGCGGCAACAAAGATTAGAGCTAATGCCCAGTCACCATAGTGGCGTGCTTAGTGCATATGTGTGACAACAATATGCCAATTCTTAATGAGAAGCAGGAATTTTTGGCTGAGGTGGTACTGTAACACTTTCAAGACTTTACAGCCACTTTTAACATGAGAGGACTATGTGATGCATTCCTTTGTCTATAGCTACAAAAGTACATGCATACATGACAAGTCTATATAAAAGAGGAAAGAAATGATGCCTGAAGAACAAAATAGACAGAGTGCCACTGACAACTTGTAGAGTACATATTGAATTTATTTAATCTAATAGACAATAGCCTGCCCTAATATTTTAAGCCAACAAAGTCTTCCCTGGCTCCCAAATGTTTGCTAAAATAATGTCTTTTCCTTGTTAATTTCCAGTTCTTGGCTGGATTTCGTGCTAATTTCAAACATATGTCGTATACAAAATATGTTAATTTTGAAAGCCAAATCTGGCAGGAGATGATTGTAGAACTGGCATAGAGAAGCTTGGGACAAACAAACAGATGAACTCAAAGCTGGCAGGATGCATTTACAATCCACAAAGTGTTTCTTTCTTTCTTTCTTTTTTTTTTTTTCAAATTAAACCTTTTCCAGCTATTTTCATAGATGCACAGGAAGGAATAATGAAGGAAAAGCAAATGGTATGTGATAAAATTAATCACATTTAAAATTAATTAAATAAAATTAATAAATTTACTCAAATTAAAAATGCCTTTAACTTAGATATCTTCTGCTGTTTAATTTGTTAAACATAAAAAATTAAAGATCAGTTCATTCCCACCTTCTGGTCCCTAAGTATTGTAGATGAAATTTATAGTACATTAAATGTGAAGCTGTATGTGATACATGTTTTTTCTTTACTGAAGCAGTAGATAATGGAACTGGTCATAGAAAGGCAGCAGTTTTGTTATGACTTTTGCAAAAATCCTTTAGTTTTTTGTCAGTTGATCCTTTGCAGTTTTTTGTCTGCATTTTTTTAATAAGTTACTTTTCAGAAGTGGTATCTTCTCAAACACACTCCATAGAGCATTCAGATCAGTTAAGACAGTTGAAATCTCTTTCCTCTGTACCTGTCTCTGTATGAGCTTAATCCCTAGCATCAAATTTATTAGTGTACATTTTCATTTTTGTCTTAAAGACATTTTTATATTTGGGACACTGTGAGTATTGTTATTTCCTAAATTACTACTGTATTTAATTGTGTGCTTGCACTTCTTGATCTGATAGTAGCAGTAGTACTTGGTATTGCTTAATATAATTAAGTAAGTATTTTAGCACAAGTAAATTTGATAATGGTAGTCTTGTTTCTTGCAGGTAGACCTAGAAATAAAAATAAATATGCCTACATACAAAACCTCCCCAAGGAAATGCAATCAAAAACATGAAAGAATTATAAGGAGAAATAGAAATCTGAACATAAGAATACAACTTCAATTTTCTCTCTTTAGGAGAATGAATTGCAGACTCAAACTGTGGGATCCTTTGTCCGTAGCTTTTCCAACTGTTTAGCTAAAATTTCTTTTCTATATAATTTGAGTATAAGTTTGTTTGTTCGTTTGTTTGTTTTAATTGGAACAAATATAAACCTGTTAAAATTTTCCTTGATTGGGCATTTCAAAAACCTGTAGTAAGGAAGTATTACGTAAATGACATCTTCTGATGTACAAATGAAAAGACAGTGAAAACAAAATGTTTTTCAAACTAAAAAAACTTTTCTTTATCAGAATGTTTTGAGAGTCCCGATAATGTATTTTCAGGCATAAAGTATTCTATTTTGAAAAAAAAAAAAGAAAAAAAGAAAAACACTTCTGATGTAAACTAATCCATAATCCCCTCTGATAGCAATGTTACAAATAAATACAGAAGGTGAGCAGCCCGGGGATTATTTCTTGAAGTAACTGATCTCCAACTGTCTCAAACAGGTTAGTTATTTCTCAAAATGCTGTAGAGGAAATGACTGCAGATCTGACCTTTAACATACAGAAATTTCTGCAAAAATTGTTTTGGAGAACGGTAATTCAAACCAAACTACTCATTCTGGAAATTAACATAATACATTAACTTCATCATAGGGGGCCTTCTTCTGGATCATATACTACCAAATGAAAATAATGTTAAAGTCAGAATAATTAAAATAAATGATGGGGGAGGAGACAGTGTAAATAAGCTTGATTACATAGAATGTTTGTAATGTGCAAATAGATTGAAAAGGTACAAAATATGCTTAAATGCAATTCCACGTGGTTTAAAAAATCATACTGATAGAAAGTGCTCCCAGCAGACTGTTTGAGATAGTTATGCAGGATCATGCTGTCTGGCTAGGAATAATACATATACTGATCCTTGAACCATATCAATGAATTGAAATAAGGCAATAAAAGTGGGATTCGTTCTATATATCTTTAACTACCCAAGAGTTTAGGCCTTTTAGACTCCTGTGTACTCAGGGGAAGAACTACACTCCACTGTAAGATTAATGCCATCCCTCTTGGATTGCTACCCTAGACTCATGAACTGCCTCTGGATTTTCATTTTTATTAAATGCAAAAAGATAAGTTAATTGTAAGAATAGACTAGGCAAGTAATTTGCATAGGTCAGACTTCTATTGCAGATACAAATAGTCAGAGGAAAATTGTCCTGTATGGAATAATGGATGATTTGTAAGAGGGGAAAAAACGTTCAGCCAGTTAGAACATACAGCCCGTAAGAACATAACATTAAAAAACAAACAAACAAACAAAAAACCACACAAAAACAGTGGAAGTTTGTTCTCAGGAATATACAGAAGATTTCAGTGGTTTAGCATTGAGTCTGTGCACTGTGGAAATAACAGTAAA
Source organism: Alectoris magna (assembly GCA_030625065.1). Taxonomy (NCBI): domain Eukaryota; kingdom Metazoa; phylum Chordata; class Aves; order Galliformes; family Phasianidae; genus Alectoris; species Alectoris magna. Next base: position 37,474,530 of record CM060564.1, read on the forward strand.
GTCATCTCTGGCTGCACAAAAGTCTGTTTATAGACTAATTCTCTTTCTACAAACACTTAAAAAGCTTTCCAAACATAGTCATTTTTTTCCTCTGTAATTTGCACTCAGAAGTAATAATTGAGCTGGTGTATTGTTTTATTATATCTTACTTCTATTTTATTTTCTCTCCTACTGGAAAGATGGAAGGAAAATACACAAAATTTGAAAACAGAAACAGAACTTAGCTGGGCTTGTTAGTTCAATGCTTTATATGAAGAGAAATGCTAGAGAAGTCAGATTTATCACAGCTTGGTTTTTAAGCTTATAGAAATTATTAGCAATATTTGAATTTGAATAAGAGAAAATAAGCTCATTCAAATCTTGTTACTCCAGAGAAAGAGTTAAAACAGAAATTTATCTTACAACTGTTTAAAAATAAGATTTTAATCCCATGGATGCTTATTTCGTAAGCTTAACTTTACTTTTGGGTATAATGGTACCATGCATTATAAACAAAACCGATAATCCTGCCAAATATCAAGACTGTCCAAAATTTTTCATTACTAAGCTGTTCGCATCCACCTGTATGTTTGTTAAAATTTAAATAGATGGGCTGGAAGTTTACATGTTGAATAGCTATTGCAGAGTGAGCTCCCTAATATGTTACTCATTATTCCGCTGAAAGTAGTTCAGATGTTCCCAGTATTCCAGTGGGAGGTTCTCCTCTTAAAGCATGGTTAATCTTCCCTTTGAGAAACTTTATAGTCCCACTTTTCAAAGCAGACACTTGAATCTGGGAGTGGCCTATTAGATCTTGGAAAAGGCAGAATCAGGAGTGTTAAACAGCAAAAGTAAGAATTGCACATTTGGTTTTAACATTGAGATATCGCTTTATGCTTGACTTTACTACCTTAATAATTCTGTTTCATCATAATGTTGTTGCATTTTTATTTAATATATAGAAAAGTGCTTGTTCAACTGTTATATGAGTAGTTCCTAGAATGTATAGCTGTGTCTTAGGAAGACTGAGACTTTGAGAAAACAAATATGGAATGGTGCTAAGCTTACAAATTTGCAAGATAAAATCCCCCACTCCCAACCAGTTGTCTAACAGAAATATTAAAAATTCAAATGTTAATTTCATTGTCCTTCAGTATAAAAAATCAACCTTGATTTTATTAAAAACAGTACCTTCAAAGATAAATAAAAATCATAATCAGAAAATGGTTTGGGTTGGAAGGGACCTTTAATATGAACTAGTTCCAAGCCCCCTGCTATAGGCAGGGACACCTCCCTCTAGATCAGGTTGCTCAAAGCCCCACCCAGCCTAGCCTTTAGTGCTTCCAGGGAGGGGGCATTCACAGTCTCACTGGACAACCTCTTCCAGTGTCTTACCACCCTCACAGTGTACAATTTCTTCCTCATATCTAGCCTAAATCTACCCTTTTCCAGTTTAAAGCCATTTCCTTTTGTCCTGTCACTATCTGCCCTTATAAAAGGTCCCTCCCCAGCTTTCCTGTAGGCCCCCTTCAGGTACTGGAAAGCCGCTATAAGGTCTCTTCTCCAGGCTGAACAGGTCCAGCTCCCTCAGCCTGTCCTCATAAGGGGGGGCACTCCAGCCCTCTGACTGCCTTTGTGGCCTTCCTCTAGACCTACTCCAACAGCTGCATGCCCTTTTTGTGTTGGGGACCCGAGAACGGGATGTAATACTCCAGGTGTAGTCTCATGAGAGCAGAGGGGCAGAATCACCTCCTTCAACCTACTGGCCACGTTTCTCTTGATGCAACTGAGGATACGGTTGGCCTTCTGGGCTGCTAGCACACACTGATAGTTCATGTTGAATCTTGCAACAGTCAAGACTCCCAAATCCTTCTTCTCAGGGTTGCTGCAAAGCCATTCTCCTCCAACCTGTATCTGTTCTTGAGATTGCCTTGATCCAGATGTAGGACCTCATAACTAGACTTGTTGAACTTCATGAGGTTGGCATGGGTCCATCTTTCAAGCCTGTCAATGTTGCAACATTGAGAAGATAGTTCATAATGTTAAACGATAATGAATGATAGTTCATAATAATAAACAAGACTTTAGGTGTCCTATCTTTATTCATTCAGAGTGAATCCATTTTTAATCTCCTATGAATAAGTATTGCAGAGAGTTATCATGGGAGAATATACAAAACATTCAAAATTTTCTATTCCATGTCAGTCCCAGCATAGTTGACTAAGGAGAGATCTTTCACAGCGTAGAATAAGCTTTATTTGGACAATTTTACACTCATCAAAACATACAATCATTATTTTTCATGGTCTCAACAAACGAAAACACAATATTAAAATGTTATTAATAGAGAGCTATCAGTGACCTTTGAATTTCAAAGAGTTTCCACCAAAGGTGATGTGTTTTCTACTTAACCTTTTTATGTTATCTCTTCTCAGAAATTCTACCCAAAACCAATAGCTTTCAAATTCCTTTAATAGATAGATAAATAAATAAATAAATAAATAAATAAAGAAAGAAAGAAAGAAAGAAAGAAAGAAAGAAAGAAGAAGTATGTATAAAGTAATAAATTCATATAGATTCAATGAGGCATGAATTGTACAAGACATTACCTTATGACTATATTCATGTACACACACAGACACACACACACAAAAAAAACCCACAAAACAACCTCCCACAGAATATTAGCATTAGAACAAGACAACTTTTACACCCAGTTTTGGTTGAAACTTTATACATCTGTTTTAGAGCACTGGTGAACTTTTCAATAGGAAATGGCATATTATACATGCATATTTTATAAGAGATTTTGATATGCATATATACATTATACATATTAATTTGTGCATATCTGTGCATATGTAATGCATTTTAATGTGATAGATTCTGGTTGCCAAGATTCTGTTTCTACTTTTATCTCTGCTTTTATTAGCTTTTTGCTTTTTTAAAATGTCTTCTTTTCAAACCAAGGTCTGAAAGACTTAATCTGGATATGTTTACTGTTACCTAATTGAATATGTTCTCAACCCCTTGTTTGAAAATTAAATATAATGTAATTTATTATTTTTGATTCATCTTTAGCAAGAATTTGTTTATTTTTATGAGAAATAACATTTGCTGCTCAAGAATGGTATTAACTCTTAATTTAATTTTGTCTTTTCTAATTATCTAGGTTTTTATTTTCATAAATAGCATGTAAAAGCATCTGTAGCTCTTGCAGTGAACAACTGCGTGATGCACTTCCTTCTTTTGGAAAGATTTCTCCTTTTGCATGCTGTCTTGCACAGAATGATGCTATCTTTACATATTCCCTGTCTGAAATACATTTTTTTGTCATTTGCCTTCAGAGGAGTCAAGGGTCACAAACCACTTTTATAGACTGAAGCACAGAGAGCAGTGGTGATTTGCCAGAGCAGAACAAGATTAGATCTCAAGAGTCCAATTCACAGACCATTCTATTTTAAGGTACATTGCCCAGTTCCTGCAAAAAATACTATTTGTTCCTTGAGATTTGTGAGGGCAGTATTGTACTGGCAGGCCAGCATTAGCAGCGAGAAAGGTATCATCTTTGTTCTCCTTTGTCCCGGGAAGAAAACATGAGATTTTCCGGTCATTATCTGTATGTCCTGAGAAGAAAATACGAGAGATTTTCTGATCATTTTCTATATGAACATCAGAGATAAGTTTTTTTTTCCTAGAAACATGTAGTGAAGTTCTCTAAATGAGCACTAATATTGTCTTTTGAGACTGTTAATAATTTTATGGAACTGAGCAACTGCTTAATGCCATACATATACTCAAAACATGAAAGCATCAGATCCTTGGTCATCTTTCTTACACTGATGTTATTTACAGCAGCAGTCAAAAGAGTGGTATACAAAAAGATGCAAATTTTCTCTGAAACTGAAACCAAACACAGTCTTGCAAACATATGCCTGCTTGTTATTCATAACTTTCCTTGCTAAACAAAATAAAACTCCAGAAAATTAAAGAGAAAACAGTTAGATTACACCATTTCTTTCTAGGGCATTATTTTGGAAAAACCTAAAATAAAAATGTGTTTGATAAAAATTAGTTAGGCAGAACTTTGCTATAGCATGCAATCCTACTAGATGAGTTTGATTCATGACTACTATTGAAAGTGCAGAACTGAAGTTCATTGAAATCTATTTCAGTTTCTTAAACAAAACATAAGAAGACAGATATTTGACAGTATATGTCTTGCATTTCAATTTCAACCATGGTTACCACTACCACGCTGATAGGCTTAAATAGTTGGACATGAGGGAGGAATTTGACTACTGTATCTCCCCAGATAACAAACAAGTTTAAAGTGTTGAAGTTACATGGGAGAAAATGTTGGTGCAAGCAGTGTAGCTGCCAGCTGATGTTCACATTGCAGCTTTAGTGTTCAGAAAATGCACAGAAGGTGAAGACTGTTACCAAATGTGCAGTAGAGGATGTCATTAAACATATTCAGTTGTTGCACACCAGTTTCTCTCTCCCTGAAGTGAAAACTTTGTGTGTAATGAGAGTTCATCTCTCTCAAGTGGTTCTCTTGAAATCTCCTGTCTGTGACAGGTCTGTGTTTTACAGGAGCTTATCTTTATCCTAAATATCAAAGTAAATGAAATCTAATACATTTGGGAGAAGAAATCTGAATTACCACTTAAGAAAACAATGGTATACAAAAAGGCCTATTATTTTTGTGTGGTTTCTTGAGTTTTTTACATTATGTTCTGCAGACTTGGAGTTTGGTGGTGAACTTCAAGGGAGGCAACCTTCGCAGATTCCCTCCACTCTTGTCATTGTTATCCATTAAAGCATATCTTCTCAAATGAGAACAGTAAAACGCAAGCAAACAGTTGGAACATTTTAGCATGTCCCTGCTATTTTCCTGCTGACTATGAGAATTCTTGAGAAATTAGAAATTTTGTTCACTGAGAATTTTTAAATATAAAATTCTGGATTTCCTATGAAAACAAAGTGTTTAAAATTTTGTAGCTCGGGAGAAATTTTCCATTTTTTCCCTTGACTTTTTAAAAAATGCAGTCTTGTTTCAATTTTGTCAAAATGTTTTTGATGTAGATATCTTTAAGTTCACGTATTTTTACATTTCAAAAGACAAAAATAACAAAATTATTGCTTCAGATTGTTAAAACAAGATCTTTCTCAATCAAATAATAATTTTGTCTTATATTTGTTTTTGAGTTAAAATCTGCCACAATATCTGGTGCAATCCATTTCTGTAAAATATTCTGACGTAGGTTTCTATACAAATTTTTTCTCTAAGGTTTCTGTATAGGTAAAACATGGATAAAACTTTTACTTCCTACCATATGCTTTCAAAAGTAATTATCCATATGAAAAGTATTATATTTTCATTACACATATACTCTGATCCAAATGTTTTTCAGCTTTTTGTCTGCCAATTAGGTAATACGCTATTAGGATAATTCAGAAATGCTCTGTTGTCATACAGAATACATTACAATTTTCCACTTCCCAGATGAATACTGAGAATGAACGCTTTAAATAATTTGGACTCATCCCCTAGCTTCAAGGCAAAATAGCAGCTGTTCAAGATGTTGGTCATTCCTAAAAAGCAACAGATTGTATCTAGCTTTTATTCAAAATGTGGAACTTCCTGTGAGTCACATTTAGGCCATGCTGCTGGAGCACGGGCAGAATAAGTGTTCCTCAACAAAAAGGTAAAGAGAAAAGAAAAACCTTGAAAGCTTGAGAACAAAGAAAGGACAGATTTCTGTATAATAAGAGTTCTGCATCTGAATTTGGTTAAGAGTTGACAATTTTGAAAAAGAAACATCGCCAGAATTTCTCTTCAGAATTTACTAGGGAGTGGAAAAGTTTCACTTTTCTTCTGTTAAAACTCCTATGAGGAGGTGGATTAAATAAGTAAATATTTCACATAGTGTGTAAAAGCACATTTGTTTTATGCTCTAACTTTTTTACACAGTCTCAGTGCCTCACTCAGTGAGCAAGGAATTTGTGTAAGAACAGTGTTAACTGAATCTCTAGCCAGTAGTCTATGACGGTATTCAAGTCCTACTTTAGTATCTTATATTTCTCAGAACTGGAGTACTAAGCCTGTTCTACATTGATTTACATCTTAGTTGCTATTGGACCCAGAAGAGTTTATACAGAAGCTCAGAATTAGTCCTTGAAGACAGAATTATGAGAAAAGCTTTCTTTTAGGAGGAGTGATGTTATGTAATGATAAGCCATTTAAAATTATTCTAAAATCATCTGAATTGGGCATTAAGTACAAAGGATGCTGAGAATATCAGTGCTTTGTCATAGTTGGTTGTTTTTTGTTGTTGGTGGGGGTTTTTTTTGGGGGGGAGGGGGGTTGGGTTTTTTTTTGTTTGTTTTTGTTTTTTTTTTTTGTTTGTTTTTTTGTTTTTTTTTTCCAGGTATCTAATTTATGTGCAGCACCTCAGATACTGAAAGAAGACATTATGGCCCACAGTACTTGTTAATATTGGTTAGTATTGGTATTAGGGTCACACAGGAATTTCCAACCCAAAGAAGATTTGATCAATGATATGACAGTTTTAACATCTTCGTTTTCTTTTCTGTGACCATGACACCACAGAAAGACACTTTATGAAATGTTATGCATATTTAAACTTCTTTTTGGAGATAGTAAAGACACAAATATGCGTATGTTTCACCCATGTGATTTTGTAGAAGTGAGATTTAAAACTCAAAGTTTGCAGTATTGTTGCAATATGCAGTGGAAAGCTGTTAGCAATGAGATAAGAGACCTATGGAGGAAACGTAAAAAAGGGACTGCTGAGGAAAGAAAGTCTACAGAAATGTCAAGAATATCAGGGTCAATTTAAAATTTTGTCATTAATGTTTTTAAGCTATTTTTTGTGTGCCTTTTGTGCAGTGCTATCTCAAACATGAGTACTGAGATTTAAAGATCAAATTGTGTAAAACGTGTGTAAAGTCAAGTGCAAAATTAAAGCACATGAAAGTTTTGTTCAATGTAATTTGAAGCTTAGTGGCTATAAGTTTACCAGCGGCTGCACACATCTTCCAGCAAACTCCACCTTACTATATGTGTCATTAATAAACACAGTATAAAATCATCACAGCACCTGCAAGGAATAAATTATTGTAGATTTAGTTTAGTAACGTTAACCTCAATATATAAGAAGTAAGAGAGAAAAGGGGCCTTGTGACTGATAGTCCACATCTTGTACATATCTTGTATTTAAGCATTTCAGGTGAACATATATCATGACTGAGAAAGAAATCCTACAAAAGAAACCTGATTTTCTGTGTTCTGATTGCAGTTCAGATCAGGTCATTTCTTATACAAGGAAAGATGAGATCAGATTTAATTTCGGTGGAATCACTCACCCTGTCTGATTACTGTTTTCAACTGTCAGGAAGATTCAAGTGCTGTCTAAAGCCAGCTACTTGTGAGAATCAGAGAGAAAGAGTAAGGACAGAAAAGAAAATGAAGATTGCCAGCTGTACAGAAGAAAAAAAAAAAAAGTCTGCTGTGCAGAAATGGAAATGGAAATGGAGAACAACTGACACCACAATGCAGAGAAAAATCCACAGATCTGAGAAAATTAGGATTACAGCTTGACTTACAAGACTAGACAGACAAGAAGGATATGATTACTGCATTATTCAGCAGGAAAGATAAATGGAGCAAAGCAGGGTCAAGACTAACGCTTCAGATTGGTTAAGGAACAAAGTTACTCAATTTGTGAGTATCAGGCATCAAGCTTTTAGGGTGACAGATATTCATGTTAGTGACAAGTGACCTTCAAAGCCCACTGAATGCTGGCTGATGTTTATTTCTTTTTGTCATGCTTATATATGCTTATGACTATTTACTGTGTGTGTGTTTAAATGAGATTATGTGGACTGGTATGCATGCACTCCTTTTCAATTCCTTCCACTATAAATAGCTGTTTAGAGAACATTTCTCAAGTAGTCATTCTTTTGCAGTTTTGAGCTGTAACTAACTCAGTTTAATATCCAGAAAAAAAAGAGAAAGTATGGCTCATTATTCTGTTCACTGGAAGACACATGATTTTCCCTTCCCCGGATAAATTCCCTGAAGATCAAAATTGCTCTTCTGAGAGGAATGGAGAGGCCTGGAATACTTTAATTCCATTTGTCTTTCCTTATAACCTGTACCAGCATAATGGACTACATAGGCAGTGTTGGGCAATAGTATTGCTATTTTTAAGCTGAATTCCAGTTTGGTTTCAGGCATCAAGAAAAGATTCAAAGAGTTAGGTTCAGAATATTTGCAAATAATTTCAACATCAGAAATAGTCAGAATTAAGATCATCAAGTTTATCGTTAATTCCCAGGTAATTTATTCATATACCACAAGCTTGAGATATTTGATTATGTCAAAGAAATTCTACTTTGAATTTTACAGGTGTTTAGAAAATCTGTAATTATAGGCTTAATATTTTTTAAAGTCATGCAGTTTCGTCCCCTGAGAGTACTGCTTAGTCATTCCTATGCAGTCCAATTCTACGTTGTTATGACATTCAAAATACTTGTTTTAATGATTCTTCAATATTTCCTTCAAAAAGGGACTTTTCTTGTCTACTTTAAGACAATACAATGAAAAATTTATGTATGCTGTATGAATACACAGGGCATTTATATTGTTCTGAACAGTACAAATGAATCTGAGTAGTTTTTGTGAGATGATTACACCAGATTTTTGAACTCAAGAGGTGCTACAATATGTACAATATGATATATTACAAATTAAACATTGGAGGCATTTATTTATAATTTTGGCTCTTGCTCAATCAAGTCACAGTAGATAGAGCTGTAGTGAACTACAAAGTGATTAACTGGCAGGGAGAAATATGACATATCTTTAAATCTAGTACTGTATTTGCAATTGCCTTGCACTGGAACTTTGATGTGTATGTCAAGGTTATAATAATAACACTCTAAAGGTCCATTTACTACAAGGCTGAGCAGTCAGTTCATGTTCAGTTTGCATAAAACTCAATTTTTCTACTAGTAGTGAGAGTATGGATGTTACTGGCACTATGAATAGAGATTCCTGCTGACTGCTCACAGAGGTTTTCATCAGTTTCCTTTTAGAACAGCGAGTCTAAGACTTTTCTATGGCAGTCGTAGGACGCATAAGTATGAAACCTAGTACATACAAGTGCTGTAGGTGAGGATGAATAACTATAAATGCACACGGAACAAAATTCTAAGTGTATAATCGTAAAAAAAAAAACCAACATTAATAGTAGGTTATTTTTCAACCTGCCACTAAGAATGGGACTGACACTCTTTCCCTCAACAATTTGTACAAGATCAAATTGTGTTCGAAGTCACAGAAACTCAAGAGTGTAAAAAAAAAAAAAAAAAGAAAAAAGACAGAAATGAAGACACCTAACATCGCATCCTGCAGTGAATTTAGAACTGAAATGAATTCAATGTTGCATTAATTTTTATGGTTTATCCCAAACTTCTTAATATCCTCCACTCAGAACACCTCAAAAATAAATTTATCTTTAAAACCTGAATTTTATAAATAGTTAATTGTAGATCTTTGCTTATTTTCTGACTCACAACTTTCGGCATTTGCTTTTCGAACTTCAAGGTATAGTTTAGAAGGCTACCAACTTTTCATAATTTTAAGCCATATTTTTAATATAGTGGATTTTTTAGCATCCCTCTATGAGTCCAGGATTTAAATCACCTCAGCACATTACAGTACTGCAGAAAAGACAGATCTCACTACGGGTTGATGATGAGTTAATACTACTATGTATATAATCTGAAGACCTGTGTTGTGAAGCTCAGTGAGCAAAATATTACAGCTCTAACAGCACAGTAGCCTCACCACAGCTCACACAATGATGGGTTTCTTTGAGAGATACAGGACATTTAGTCTTCTCAGTGATGCCTATGAGCACATTCCTAGTGGTGGTTCCTCAGCCACCACTGAGCCACCACAAGAATATTTTTCTTGTTTTTTTCCACATTCTGACCTAGTAGGGCTGAGGGAGATGGACTAAGCATAATAAATTTTTTGAGACACTGTTGTTCCATGACTGAAGCATTAAAGTAGCACACCTTGAAATAACTATCTCAAGCAATCTTAGATTTTCATACAGATATTTTTCTACAAAGAATCATCCTCAAAATCCTTGTATTAACAAAAATTTATTAACATGAGCATTCCCAAGTTGGAAATATCAGAGAAGTGGACTAAATGAATACATAACTAAAAATGAAATGTCTTTTTACTCAGCATTCCTAAAGAGATACCCAAATGCATTTCTAATTGCATGTACATGACATTCAAAATAAATGCCAGTTGTAGAGTATTCCACCAGGAAAAAAAAAGAACGTAGGTAAAAATGAACATTCTTTATTGTGGTTTAAGAGGTTCTCTTTCTACTGCCAGATAAGATAAATTCAGGATTACTGAAAATCTAGTGAGAAAATCTTCAGATTTTCAGAACAGACAAACTTTCAAAGAAAATGAAACTCCATCATATATTAATCTAAGCATAATGGTGAATCTTGGGAGGTTGATATATTAGTATTTGTGACTGCAGGTACATGAACATGTTGGATTAATAAGGGTACAGAACTTACAATATTTGCACTGGTTTATCAACCTGTCAGGAAACACATAAGAGGTATATCACATCCAGAAATACTAAATTATCTATGGATAAGGGTTTTATTGAATCACAGACAGCTGTTATGCGTACTTAAAACACCTAGAAGCTTTTTTGGAAATCGACTTTTTCAATAGAGAACTACAATAAAAAAAAGTCAGATTTTCATTCTGAGTAATTTTTATTCTATAGACACTAAAGAACTAGTGTCATTGAGTGGGAACTGATGCGAGTTAAACCAGCAAACTATTTGTTTTTATCCTCCAATGTCTTCCCTTTTTTTAAACCATAACTGTGTGATTTCATTACTTATATATTGTTGATTTAACTGCAGTTTAATTAAACTGCTTTCCTACACAGTGTGCTTGTCCAGACTGTTAACCACTACATGATTTATAGAACAAGTAGAAATTTTAAAAAGTCATGCTTAATTACATTTACAGGATCATTTATGTTACAAACTTTACAAAAATATTCCACATCAAAGTGCAAACCTGAGCAGTGCAAGTCAGTGACTGACAATGACTGGCAAAGTACTATCTGAGGATCAACAGTTTTGGTGCTTAAGTCTTACTTTATATTAAACTTATATAATTTAATAACAGCTGGAACACCAGAAGGGTTCCTTTTCACATTGAAAATAACTTTCAAATGTACTTGAGTTTATCTGCTTAGAAAAATCTAGTGTGTGACCCATCAGAAGAAGGAAGGTATTGGTGCTCCAAAAACACATGTGATTGTGACATTGTCTATTTTGTATAAATTTATACTACTCTCTAAGAATGAGGGTTAAGCTGTCAGTAAAGCTGAACTGCTGTAGATCTCATTTTCTTCTGTGCAACTTCCTCCCTTCGTGTAACAGCCAGCAAGACAATAGGCAGTGCGCCTGGCTGCCTATTTTACTACAGTATTTACCTTGGATGTTTCTGGTTCTAAAGAAATTTTTCTATCACAGTGATCCTGGATCTTCCAGTCTCTAAAAGTAAACAATATAAGAAGAGAAAATGATAGAAAACAGTATTTTGGCTCTCCAGGAAATAAAGTATTTCTGAATTGTAGTGAATCACATCAGCCGCAAGGAAGTACTTCTCCATGTCAACATTTTGCAAAGCAAAAACATAGTTTACTAAATTTTTTATTCCTACTATTTGTTTTCTGTAACAATAGGATAACACAGATTTCAATCCAGTCAGAAATATTTCTTAAAGAAAGTTTGTGGTTTTGCTACAAAATTTTCTTGTTATTGTATGATGAACTCACTTAGAATTAGAGATGGAGTGAAAAGAAGAAATTTCTTTTATTTTAAAGGTATTATTCTCACTCTCCTGCTAGCACATCTGTAGATAGTCATCAGTAACACCTTCAGAATCTGACAAGTTTAATTGATCTCTATGATCATGTACCATTGAAGAATGAACTCACTTGTATTTCACCACTGTTCTTTGTACAAAGTACAACTTCTTGATTGCATCAGTAATAAGATAATGTCATGTAGTTCCAGTTGTGAGGTGCCCCATTTACCAAGGTCATAAAGGTATGAGCTGAAGATACTGCAATTAATTCTTTCAAGGAAAGACAATCTAAGGTGAGAGAGTGAAGCTGTTACTGGGCTCTGATAAAATGGGCTACAGGTAGTAAAGGAACAGTAAGCAAGAAATTTAAAGGAAAGTATAGCTGGCATATGTAAAAGTTGACCTTTTCATTGTGATTATTATAAATGGGACAAAATAGCTCACTTCTATGTGGAGCAGAAATTGAAAGAAGCATTTACAGAACAGGAAGAGGAGGTGAGAGCAAGCCTTAAGAATCCTGTTATCCAATGTCCAAAGTTTTTTTTTTTTTTCTGAAATTCCTTGATGTATCTGCTAAATAAGAAAAAGTGTATGTCTACCACAAATAACAAAGATCACTTCTAATAAAAGTAAGAAACCACTCAGGATAACCTGATTTGGGAAAAAAATGGCTCTCCCCACCCAAGCATTTAGACAAACAAATAACTAACATGGTAATATAACTGATTTTAAGGAAACAAGTTAAATGATACATTTAATTTCAAAGTGTTTCCTGAGTGCTCTAGTACAGGCAGCACTGCAGCATCAGAAACCACGTGGCTGCTGGTGAGAAGTTGCTGCAACTCCAAAGCAATTTGGAAAATCTGATCTTTAATATTTAATCTACTAAAATAATACCAAAAATGAAAAATTCAAAAGTAAATTTCAGCCTTTTGGAAGAATGTTAGTTAGCTCGGACTAACGTATAAAAAAATGTGGAGATACAGTGAGCATGTAAGGCACCTGACTCCATTTTAATTGTTATAAATCATAGACCATCTAGTCAGTGGAACAGTACATATTTTAGTGGTGTCACTATAATTGTAGGGTGATATTGTTTTACATTATCAAAAATACTATGTTAATATTGATTAATGGCAAGCATGGTTCATACTTTTGTTGCATAGTCCAATAAATGTCTTTCAGAAAACCAAAATACCTGACTGTAAGTAAGAGTATTATAATGCTTTGAGTTCTTTGATTAATTTTTGTTGTATATTGTTGTATATACATTGTATATGTATTTTGTATATACACGTGTATGTATTATATGTTGTATACTGATCGTACTAAAATGATACACGTCTTCAAAGTCTACTAAATAAAAAATACACAATTTGAAATACATGTAAAGTCTCCCCTTTATGTTAGCTGTATCAGTATTACTTGTCAGAGTTCCAGCTCTGTTTAAGTTAATGAGTCATTCGTACAAGTTACATCAGTGCAGTGTGAATGCTCATGCAATACTGCCTTCATCCAAATCTATTATGTACCTCACTTGCTGAAAATTTTAAGAATGTTTTAGCGCAGCTTTCTTGGTTGCCAATTGCTTTTCTTAGAACTGTGTTGAGAAGTTAAATTTTAGTGTGTGAAGTTTAGAAATAGTATCCCCACTGCAGTCATGTAAAAGATATACTTCAGGTAAACTTAGTCTTTGTGCTTCATTATGTAAAGGGAACATTGGAGTAAGAAGGAAATGTCACCAGTTGTTTGCAGATATGCTGAATTGCTTCTTTTTGTGTACAAACAATGTTAAAAGAGCTTTGGAGAGCACAGGAATGCTTTTAAAGTACCTCTTGCTATTGACTTACTGACTCTTAACTCTCAGACTACTGCAGTAGATTCTCCTTTGCCTGTAACTTTCAAAATCAAAATCTTTTTTTTTTTTTTTTTCTTTGTTTGAAGTATAGTTAAGGACTAGCAGAAGGAATAATTTGGAGAAATGTTACACATTCTATTTTATACAAAAATTCTGATGATTGTACTGCAGCTGTCCATTCAGGATACATCAATATGTTTTACATTCTTTATGTTTAGAAGATTCAGTTCTGTTTTCGACAGGATATGTTTTCGACTATTGACAGGATAGTAACTGTATTTCAATTGGGATTAGTTTGTATGTTTAGTATTCAGATCTGCACCAAACTTCATTAGTTTATTATTATTATTATTATTATTATTATTAACCACAAAGGTGGGGAACCAGAGTATGGATAAAATCCACAACTGTATTTCCTCAGGCCAATTGCCACGTCTTTTTTATGCCTGGTTACGGGATATTACTAGAGTAAGTGTTATTAACCATAAAATATCTTTGAAAGGCTAATCTGGCCCCAAGCAGAGAGAGCATGCTATCTCCCATCCCTTTGGTAGTATCAAAATTAGTACAAATGAACAATTGAAACAGGAATTCAATAAATGGTGGAGGCTCAAATTACAGTGATCTTCCCTCCTGGGTTCGCTGTCCATAATAATGACATTATTTGGGACAAAAATGTTTAAAATTGCTTTTTTGAAACACGCTCTCTCTCTTTATTTTGATGTAAAGTTAAGCAGATACTTTCTGGTTTGATGGGATTGTTGGAATGCATGTACCCGTGAGTCAGAGATAAATTTTTAGGTCAGGTTTTGAGTGTTCATTATGAATTTAAAAATGTTAAGCCACAGGCTGCTCTCAGCCCACTTTAACCCATTCTCTAAATCCTCACAGGGTATTTCCAGGAGAAGCAGCTGTCTCTTGGAGGAATTATGGTGTCCAAACCTCACCCTGATGCAATATCTGATGAAGGAGGCAGAACATATTTTTCAGTAGCTGCAAACAACTTCACAGAGATTCTTCCCATGCTTACATGTTTTCTTTAAAGAAATGCAGTTTGCCAGCTGGGTTCCTCAGTAGGACTCTGGAAATAAATCATGACTAGTATGTGTTTTCCTTCACTTGTAGAACTACTCCGTGAGGCAAATATAATGCAAGTAGGTGTACTACAGATAAAAATTGTGTTTTGTTTTTTTACTCTGTTTTATTCTTTGAAAGACCAGTGAAGTCATCTGTAAAAGACCATTCTCTGGTTTTCTTCTGGACAGTACTTTGATGTATGTAGGACAAGCTAAATTTAAGAAAAGAAAAAAGAAATTCAGGGTCTTGTTATTTACCTAGGCATCTCAGCATGGTTTGCCCTGGTCCTGTTAAAAGATTGTGTCATTTCTTTCTACTTGCTTCTAGTTACTGATTTGCATCTGCTACTTTGTGAAAGCACAAAGACATATCTATAATACAACAAAAGAAAAAGTCATTAGCCTAGCAGTTCCAAGGAAGACATGCATACTCCCATTGATTATGTTTTCTTCATAGATGAAAATGGAAGACAGTAGGGTGAAGGTTTTTCTGCCAAGCTGGAGTGTCTGTATATCTGTTCCTGCATGTGTAGTGAAATAAATTAATACTTGATTTTTATCCAGCATATAAAATAGACGACCCTTTGCTTCCACATAAATATTCCATGGAAACATTGAAGAGCAACCTGCATAATTCAGTGTTTCACCGAGCCTTCACCATTATTTCTTAATTTGTCTGCATGCTCTTCTACTATCCAATGATACTGATAGAGAGAGAAAAGTTTAAGCCATCACTGTCTTTTGTTTTTTGTAAAGATTGTAAAGATCAGTCAGATAATTATGTGTCTAGAGTATAATACATTGAGTTCAATTAGAATCAAGATTAACACTGTAAGAAATGCAGTGACATTTTTAATTGTGTATCTTACTTATGTCTATTTCCTAAGGAATTCAAAATTTTGAGATGAAATCTCTTTGCCCTGAGTACCAATGTGTATATTGATTCAGAATAATTATCTTGGGTTATGCCAGGCCTTGGGCACTTAGAAAAATTAATAGACAGTTTGGTATCTCACTGCTTGAATATTCAGGCCCTAAAATTTAGAAAATTTATTCCGGTAGTTCTGCTAATGGTTCTTCTTCTGTAATTCTACCAGGGAAATAGGTCACATTTTTTTATCCTTTTTTTTCCCCCCAGATGTTGCTGAGAATAGATTCTGCCTCCTCAGTTGACTCAGATCTCAAAGTTTAACCCCTGTCACACTGTGATAAATCAAAATAAAGCAGCATTGTCAGATTTGGAGACAAGGGACTACCATGTGGTTTAGACACAGGTAAGCTCTGAGATAGTGGCAGCAGTAGCAGCCTGGCCAGAGCAGAGCATCCCTCACCACAGGTGAGCTGACTTCACAGAGAAGTCACCCCTGCTATGCTCAGCACTGAGATTCACTGCTCAACAGAGCTGTCAGCTTAGATCACCTCCAACATGAATGGCCTTAGAGGAGGCAGAGAGGTGGCTGCCACAGCCAACCCAATGAGCGATGCCCGTTTTTGTCATTATCAAAGCTTTACTGAACATTCTTGTGTTTTTGCCTGATTTTCTGCATCTGGATCTTTTCCTCTACTTGCCTTCTGAGTTGCATATAGATACATTTGGTAGCAACTGCCTTGATATATCACTGTGCAAGAACTTCCTACTTAAAATGAAATTGTCAGGTATTTTTCTCATTGGTGAATGTATCCAGTTTTTACTGACTTTCACAGAGATACTGAAAAATGTAAAAGAGAAGATAAAACATCGAAAGGAGAGTTCAAGTGGAAACAGAAACATAAAAAGAATATTTATTTTCAAATCTGAATATTAAAGGTTTTATTAAGAAAAATCTTCATGTTTGATAAGTAGCAAACAGAAGACAAAGAGGATAACACTCTTCTACTTTCTGTGAACACAAAACCTAAAATACTTTCAATGAAATAAAAATGCATACTACATGTATCCCAGTACAGTTTTGTGTGCTACTTACATATTGTGGAACTCATTGCCACAGGAAGTTATTTATGTAAATTATTACGCATAGAAATATGCATTTGATTTAGATAAGCTTCCATAAAATTACAGAATTGTCATCTTCTTGCTTTAAATCAGGATCTGAGTACCTCATCTCTGAAGTAAACTCCTTCCTATACTGTACTACTACAAAACTAGTTATTTTTTCTTATGTGCATTCCTCTTCTTCTCAGACAGTTATATTTATTTTGAGACTACCAGAGCACATGAACTCCTGTTTTTGTTTTTGTTTTTTATTTTTTTTCTTTTTCTTTTGGTGGTGGATTTTTTTTTAGGCTGTTGGAATATCCTTTCATTCCTTGATTATTAAAATAATAAAGTCAGTCAGTGAATACTGTGGGAAATAAGAGCCAGTAAAATAATTGATTAAATTTTTTAATAAACTTATGCGTAAAATGGAACTCTAGATGGAGCAGTTCCCTTTGTCTGAACATACTTTGCTGTGCTGATAATGATTACAGTAAGTTAGTAAATATTTACTAGATAATTGGTTGGCATAAATGTATTTATACAATTCTGTAGAAACTTTCAAATACGTTGGGTTTCCTTAATAGGTATCTTGTGTGTTAATATGGGATGAAAACCTGTAGCAATTGCTCACTGTAACATATCTACTGTTCAAAAATATTAGCTAACAACATTTATGAAATAACAAGATTGGATAGTGTAAAACAAACAAACAACAACAAAAAAAAAAAACAACAAAAAAAACCCCCACAATAATTATTATCTTTACTGTGTTTTAATATATGAATGATAGAATCATAGAACCATAGAATGGCCTGTGTTGAAAAGGACCATAATGGTCATCTATCATCTTCAACCCCCCAGCTTCATGCAGGATCTCCAAACACTAGGCCAGGCTGCCCAGGGGAACATCCAGCCTGGCCTTGAATTCCTCCAGGGACGGGGCATCCACAAACTCCTTCGACAACCTGTTCCAGAGCATCACCAACCTCTGAATGAAAAACTTCCTTCTAACACCTCCCCTGTCTCAGTTTAAAACCATTCCCCCAGTCTACCCTTGTAAACAGCTGTTCCCCCTCCTGTTTAAATGCTCCCTTCAAGTATTGGAAGGCCACAGTGAGGTCTCCCTGGAGTCTTCTCTTTTCTAAGCCAAACAATCACATTCCCTCAACTTTTCATCATAGGAGAGGTGTTCCAGCCCTCTGATCAGCTTTGTGGTCCTTCTCTGGACCCATTCCAAAAGCTCCATGTCTTTCTTGTGCTGGGGACCCCAGGTGTGGCCTCAGTACTCCAGATGGGGCCGCACAAGAGTTGAGTAGAGGGGGACAATCACCTCTCTCTCCCTGCTGACCACTTCTCTTCTAATGCAGCCCAGGATACAGTTGGCCTTGACTTGACATTAATTTCTAAGTAATACTTAGAAAAGACAAATACAAAAAATAAGTGATTAACACCACTAATGGGAATGAAGTTATTGTGTTATTTGTCAGTGATGTAGGCGTTGACCTCATTTAAAGTATCTCAAAGCTCTGCTTGTAGTGTTGTGTAGAAAGAAGCTACATGTGGTCTACTATCTGTCCTATTCAGGGGAAAGAGGGGAGAGTGCTGCCAGTGGTCAGGCCTTCCCGTTTGAGTCCCAAAGTGCTTATTAAACATTCACAATCAAGAGGGCCAGAAAAAGGGAAGGGAAGGGAAGGGAAGGGAAGGGAAGGAAGGGAAGGGAAGGGAAGGGAAGGGAAGGGAAGGGAAGGAAGGGAAGGGAAGGGAAGGGAAGGGAAGGGAAGGGAAGGGAAGGGAAGGGAAGGAAAAGAAAAGAAAAGAAAAGAAAAGAAAAGAAAAGAAAAGAAAAGAAAAGAAAAGAAAAGAAGAAAGAGAAGAGAAGAGAAGAGAAGAGAAGAAAAGAAAGAAAAGAAAAGAAAAGAAAAGAAAAGAAAAGAAAGAAGAAAAGAAAAGAAAAGAAAAGAAAAGAAAAGAAAAGAAAAGAAAAGAAAAGAAAAAAGAAAAAAGGAAGGGTCCTTTTTACATTATCTTTATAGACACTTTCCTCAGAGCATCCGCTTGGGCTTCTGAGCCACATCAAGATGCATTCACAGGTGATTAGCACACTGTGAATACCACTGTCATCCCCACAGATGTGCTACTGTGTAGTTTTCTAGTTGGGGAAGACTCCTTAAACGTACTTTTGGAGGAGTAGTCCCATTTGTTCAGCTGTCCTTCCTGTAGCAATATTTTGGGTGCTCCAGTGATAGTAAAATTAAAGATGCAAATTACAAAGGAGTAAGAGTAGCTTCCTTTGGTCTGTTTGTCTATCCGTTCTCAGTGCAAAGGAGAAGCAAAAGGGCAGATTCCAATTAAGCTCCATTTCCTAATTAAAATCCCCTCCCATAAAATTTGATGCAAAAAAAATGGCCTTTCATACCTGATCTCCTGAAACCAGAGTGAGTGCTTGAGGCAACGCTGTGCATGTTAGCTTAATTTTCACTCCCTTCGGAAAGAGACCTCAAGGAAAGCAGGACTTGGAGTCCTGCCTTTCGTTAGCAGCCATTCCTCATTTTGAAACTAGCCCCAAGGTACCAGAACAAAATAATATCTGATGTGCTCAAAGATTAAGGGATGGGAAGGTAAAAGAGCTCACTCTGTAGAACACACAATTCTTTCCATACACAGAATAATAAATACTGTAATTCCTTTGTGCCAATATGTAAATTGACAGAATAACAATATGACTTCTCATTTTCTTCTCTGTCCTCAACCCCTTACACGGTTTGTATCATGGGCCATGTTTAGTTTCTGGAGACCCAAAAGAGATGATAAAATACAGTGCTTTCTTGATGTGGTTTTTATTTCATATGTAAGAGTCTGTGACTTTCTCTATTCTCTCTTGATCTTTGTCATATACTGCTAACAAAGTGTTATAATGTTGTAATAAATCTGGAAGCAGCTTCAAGACTCATGTATTCTCTCCAAATTGATTCCAGCATTTCTCATCAAGCATTGTAAATGGGTATGTAATGTAGCATTGACTTTATTGCCTCCCAACCTCTTGTGACAAATTACCTTGCTTCATAATTCTTTTGAAACATAATTTCCTAATATTTAATATATTACTTTTGAGATGCGTTTTGTCTGCTCTTTTTCTCCCCATATTTCACAGTTTATCCTTTACCTCCATTCCACTTCATACTGCCAATCAAATTACATATATCTCTATATTCTTCAGAACTTGTTTATATAAAAAATTACTTAAAAATTGACTGTTTAAATGGAGAAAAGAAAAAAAAAAAACAAAAACACCTTTTCCTGCATTAATTGAGAAGATACTCTAGGGTACAGAATAACGACCTATTAATATTCGTCTTCGATGGCTTAAGCCAATTACATTTCATTCCATCCTGCCTGACAGCACACTACAGATATGAACCCATAGACCACTAATAAATGCCTCTCCAAGATTTTTCTGCTAACTGTTAGCCATTGGTAGAGGGAAAGCACAAGAATTGCTGGACTACTGGAAATAAAAGAGCACATTAAATCTGGAGATACAAGATACTGAACCATATTGCTAAATGGGATATTTTAACACAAGACAATTCATGTGATAATTCTGTTTGCCTATGATCAGAGGTCTGAGTCAACAAAAATATTTGCTACCTCTCTTCTGATCTAGATGAGTTGTCTCATTAAATATGAATAAATGATGTGACCTGACTTTATGTTTTCAGCATATTAATCACTCCACATTCATCTGCAAGATAAAATAAAGTGGGACATGCATTTTCTAATGGGGTATTTCTAAATCAATATTCATTCTACAAAGGGCCTATGTTAACAAATGAATATGGGTGGTTGGCAGAGAGCAAAATTATGCCTTTAACAGCTTACAAACCACAAAGAAAAGCTATCAATTTCTGCTGAGCAAGTACTAGGTAGCGTGACAAGCACCACGCTATACCAGTTTGGATGTGATCAGAACATAAAAGAGGTGAAAAATGCATGCAATGTAATGAAATGTAGCAAAATATTGGAACATTAATTGCAACTTAAATAAATAGTGCATTTGTTTTTTCCCCCAAAACATAGTACCTAACATCAGACCAGTGACAATAAAGGAAGTAAAAGTATTTTAAGTTCCCTTGGAAAACTTTGCCACTGACATTAATAGCAGTGAGAGACATCTCTTTGCTAAATTTAAGCATACTGCGCTGCAATGAAGTCACAGTTAAAGTAAGTTTAAAAGATCGTTCTAACTGCTGAACAAATTAGATCTAGTTTAGGAACTAAACTGGCAGTTGAATGAAAATATTGGTTCACAAAAAAAATATCTTTTACGCTATTCATACAGAAAGAGCAATCTATGTATGAGGCCTGCTCCAAAAGTACTGCCTCCTATTTTATCATGTTGGCCCATGATGTCAGAGCTAGCAACAGAGGTTCCACCAATATTCCCTTACATTTCATTGCCATGCGATGGATGGCGGCAGATGGACAGTCTGACACAATGGCATCTGACATGGGAGTATGTATGAAGCAAAGCTGTATCACTGAATTCCTCCATGTGGAAAAAATAGCACCCACTGACACTCACTGGTGCTTGCTGAACCTTTATGGAGACCAAACAGCGGGTGTAAGCACAGTGAAGATGTGGGTGGTGCGTTTCAGTAGTTGTGACAGTGAGAGTGGGTCACCTCCACTGATGCAGACTTTTATGAGCACAGCATGCAGGCTCATGTTCATTGCTGGTGAGATTGCATAGCTGATGCTGGTGACTATGTTGAAAAATAGTAGTAGCTGAGAATTTTCTTTTTCATATAGAGTTATTATGTCCTTTGTACATGTTATAGTTTCCATGGAAATAAATGAAAGGCATTATTTTTTGAGCAACCTATGAAGAAGCACTGAATCTCCATTAATTATCAAATGACTTTGGTCTGAAGATTCTGAATTTCCACAGAGTGAGTCCTCAAAAGTCTTAGTATAAATCAGTGTCTGTTAGAAAATTATTCACCTGCTCCCAGACTCATACAAATCCACACATTTATATGTGTACTAATGTATATTTTCTTTATTCTGAGAGTTTTTTAACAAGCAAATAAAAGAAGGGGATGAAGATGATCCTCACCATAGGATCCCAGAGTAATACAGAAAAAGGTGTTTTCAGAACACATCTAACTCAAGTTTAAAAAAATATTGATATGAGATTGAGAATATTCTCATTCTTTCTACTGAAACAATATCCTATTTTCTTCACAGAAAGTGTTTGAGATTTAAAATAACTTATTGAAGTAGAATCTAGCTGCCATCACTTTATTCCAGGGTTCATGGAATCCGCTAAAAAATCACTTCACATAACTCATTGTAGTACTCTTTAAAACCAAGTCTTGCCTCCTAAAAATAGGCTTATTTTCATTGCATTGCTGTTTCTGTGCAACTTTATCTCTCACAACACCAAGTGTGTATAGGATTTCTCAAGGACAAACATTTTAAAGAACAACCATCTCACTGAAGACCGTACACTAAACTTTCTCAATAATTTTCTCACAAAAAAATTTCAACACCCAGACATACTCTAAATAAACCCTTATGAGCCCCTTGAGGCCATGTTACAGTAGAAGCAGAGTCTAGAAGTTTTGTCTATGCAAGAGCAGGCATAGTTCAAGGCAAGAAAGTAAAATGCATCATAAACAAGCTTCAGATTTCATGCCTTATGGAGTCTGAAACCCTGGTGGATAACTCCTGGTACTGTAAAGCTTGTTATGCTATAAATTAAAATGAAGTGATCTGGCTTTTCTGTTTTATCTTTTACAGTAAAAAATGAATCTCACTAAGATAGATTTCTCATAAGATAAGTGTATGAGCCGTCCCATCAAAGCTGTTCTAATTGCACATCCCAAAGCCAGAACCACTTCTACATAATAATGCACAATAATGTTCATGCTTGTCAACATACCAGGAGATATTTGAAGTCTCTCCTGAGACCTTTAAGATCTACATCCCTGTACTGAACAGGAAAAATATGAGAATACAGTTGTCCTTAGTTTACAAGAACTTACTTATGTGGGGAAAGGACTCCATGACTTCTGCTAGTTTAAGCACAGTTTATTTCTAAGTGCTTACATGCTCAGTGTCTGCTCAAGAAGGAGAAACAGCTAAGTGCTATTAACAGCAAAGTAGTTAGCATTTTCTCTGCTAGATCTTAGCAGCAGTTGTTTTCTGATTGCCAGCAATGTTATCCCAGCAGTAAGAAAAATAATCCTGGCTTTGCAGATCACAATAGCAAAAGTCAATTGCTTCAGTGGGCTCAGGCTTTCATTTAGTGTCTTTGTATTTCAAAACTTAGAAGTTTCCAAAGGCATAGACATATAGTACTTCAGAGATAAATAATATTTTAAATAGGAAAAAAAAAAAAAAAAAAAAAGGACAAGACAAATTCATTATTTTCCTAAGAGCTAAAAAAACTTTCATTGCAATGAGTACAAGAGCAAATAATCTTTCTCACTGTACCTTAAGGGGATTTATAGTGTGTATGAAATGTAATCTCTCTGTGAATCACAGCAACCTGCTTGTTGTATTGGGGTGAGAGACACTATTCCTATGTATGCAAGTAGATGAGATGTATTAACTGTTGTCTCAGAGTTTAACACTGCTGATGGTTCCAATCCCCAACAGTGAAGTTTCACGTAACCTGGAAGAGGAAGATTTCATTTTGCTCTTAGGGAAAATTCATTTACTTTTGGTTACTATCTCCAGTTTAACTTATTCATACATATATATGTATAAAAGGAACACCGTTGCAAAATTAAAGAACAAGTTCAAATGCAACGTTAAGATTAACGGCTCACTGTGTAATTTTATCCTCTCATATGCCCAAGGTATATGAGGTCCAAGATGCTGACAGCCTCTGTCAAATCATGTGGCTGTGGCTTAGGCAGTTTGTAGGTCCTGATAACAGTGTGCAGAAGAGAGCGTGAACCTACACCCTACTACAGTTTCAGAAGGTGTATAAAGGATTGTCCAGGTGGGGCTTCAGTTTCATTCTTGGGTACAAATTTTTGGCATGCAAATAGCCATCTATCCAAAACAGGAATAAATGCTTCCTCATTCATTTTGAAATATAAATATAACATCTGAGGAAAGAAAGGGGAAATGCATTTTTTTTCCTCTAAATATTCAGACCTCCTCAGCAAGGATCTACACTGCTACAATCAGATGTCTCTTTAGAGCCCCAGGAGTTGTATATACATGAAAGCATTTGGCTGCTCATCTAGAACGTCAGAATTTGAATAGACGAAGTGTAGTATGAGTTGGCAGCATTGCTGAAATGCTTGTGTAGGGAAACATTGTATGAAGGGAAAAGGAGTGGGTCAGTCACATCCCTCATTTACTTCCTATGTCTGAAAGCAAGCTGATCTTGCAACTGTCCAGTATTTTTCATATTATGTATATAATGTCATTCATTACATAGATTTAAAATGTTCAGTGTACTTTGTAACAGGTAAGAGACTAAAACAAAGTCAGGTAACCGCACCTTTCATGTACCAGATTCTGCCTCTGAGGCAGAAAAAAATATTAAAGCTTTTTCATTATTGTATGTTGGCTGTATTTTACACTATATGGGGCTGCTCTGAAAGTAAAGCTTTCTATTTCAGTATGTGGGTCCATGATTTTAGAGGTGGATGTTGGTGGTATGACAGAAGAGGTCAAATCTTCCCACAAATATTCCATTAATTTTGTTGCCATGTGATGGATGGCAGTAGTGGGGCAGTCTGACACAATGGCATCTGACATGGGAGTATGTATGAAGCAAAGCTGTGTCACTGAATTCCTCCATGTGGAAAAAATAGCACCCACTGACACTCACTGATGCTTGCTGAACCTTTATGGAGACCAAATAGCGGGTGTAAGCACAGTGAAGATGTGGGTGGTGCATTTCAGTAGTTGTGACAGTAAGAGCGGGTCACCTCCACTGATGTAGACTCTTATGAGCACAGTATGCAGGATCATGTTCATTGCTGGTGAAAATGTATAGCTGATGCTGGTGACTATGTTGAAAAATAGTGATTCTGTAGTGATGAAATTGCTTAAACAGTGTTAAAGTGTTATTTGATGTAGTTTCCATGGAAATAAATAGAAGGTATTACTTTCGTAGTGACCTCAGTAGGTTTGAAGACCACAGCAAGGTGAGTACAATCAACTGGGCATGAAAGAAATACAGTTTTCTATGAAACTGTGTCTTTTAATACCTTAGTGTTTGATTTGGCAAGAAGTTTCATTCAAATTGCATGAGAAAAGTAGAGGAAAATATAGTTTGTTCCCATCTTTGTACATGGTAACATAGGTTTTTGTGAATTTTATTTAACTTTTTATAAATTTTATGCTATAAATATGAATTTGTTACTTAAATTCATGTTGATTTTGAATTGCATCCAAATTACTCATTTCTGTCATGAAGAAATACCAATCAATTAAAAATTATAAATAACTGTACTTGTAAAAACTCCAGCAATCTTCACAAAATACATTTGCTTCACTTCATATTAAAATCTTTGTGGTTTGAGTGTATAGTCCTAGTCACATAGCATAATGCCCCTTTCAATTAATTTTATATCATATATTGAGATTTATTTTTAGTCTTTTCTGTATGAATTGCATGCACCTTAAATTATTTGGCTCATTATTTTCCTCTCAAGAATTTCTATTTCTTTTAATCTGTGTTTTGTTGTTGTTGTTGTTGTTTATTTTGTTTGTTTGTTTGTTTTCATGTATATAGAGAAAATAAGAAATAAACCAATTCTCTCAATTCTTTGTTTGGCATACTCTGATTTAGCAACAAAAACAGCAACAACAAATCAGGAAAATGCTCATCTTTAAACCACGGGAAAATTGAATAACGTGCATGACTTTGGGTGAATACAACAGATGTTAGTTCTTCCAACCGTAATCCACAGCATCTAGTCCATAAAGACTCTGCAAGGAAGTGGTTTCCAAAGTGCCTGGACTGTTATGATGATATTATGTTTGAATTCTGACTATTACTCATTTCAGTCAGGCTCAGTTTCAAGAAATCTGAGAAACAGTGAAACATATGTGTCGACATTGCTAACTGTCTCTTCTTTTTTTCCCTCTCTCCCTGTTCCTTTCATTATCTTCTCCTCACAACTTTTCTTCATTTCCTTTGAATTCATTCAGCTTTCTCCTGCTGGCACCCACAGTGAATAAATTCACTGGTACGACTAGGAATATATTACTGTTGAATATTCCCTGCAGCAAAGCTCCATCAACATTGTTTATCAGTGACAGATGCCCACCCGGAGTTGCAAAACTGCCTGATTCAGTTCTTCCTTTCCTACTCATTTTTTTGGGATGTGTGTGTAAAAAACTGAGGTAGGAGGAACACAGCCTTTGCCTTTAAGGTACAAATCTTTAAGTCTTCTAATTATTCTGATTCTTATCCAGGCTGCTGAGAGCTTACCTTATCCATGTGCACTGGCATCCATTAGCCAGTAAAAATAAGGCCAGCTTGAATAATCACATTGTTTGAACTGCTTTCCAAAATTAATACTCCCAGGACATACTTTCAAGAAAAAGAAGCAGATGGGAAATAACACTCAACTTGTATGAATTGTTCCTGGTTCACTCATGTCTGCACACACACAATGCAATGGTAGCACTTTCCTCAGTTATTTGTTTCCATTAGCTTTTTCTGTAAAACAGGAAAGTTTTCCTTGTTTAACGCTACTAAACTGTACTACTAAAGATTTGGCCATCACTTCTATACGCACAGTGCTTCAGTTGCAAATCTAAACTAAATGTGTTGCCTTTAGAGGATGACAAAATGCTTAGCAAATTTGTGCCTCAGAGAAGGCAAGAGGATGGCAGTACCTTTTCACTGTCAGTTCTTTTGTGACTACATTGTGTCTGCAGTAGGTGCATGGGACGTTCAACAAGTCAGCAGCAAATTTGCCCAGGATGGACTTTTTAAAAAGTTTATTTTTATCCCAAAACACTCAGCAACTAGATTTGTCCCAGCTTCCCCTTGAACATCCATTGTTAAGTCCATAGTAGGGCATAGCACATCCTTTTTGTAAGGCCCAACCTAGACTGTGTTTAGAACTGAAGATGGAGGTATGAAAGACCACTTTATCAAAAGTCACTGAAAAAAACATGTTCTAAACTGCAAGTCTCTCTCTAAAAACTACCAATCATCTCTGCCCTACTGCTTAGCAAATCTGAGTTGCTTTGTGTTTGTTGAGTTAGAGGGTAACAAGATTAGAAGCTTTGCAGGGTTTTGCTGTGCACAAACTGCATTGTCTCATCATTTTTGATCCTTTTTTTCTATTTTTTTTTCTTGATATATGAAAAACAACTGCATACTGTTTGTGGAAGTATATTTTTTATCAAGAGAGCAGTGCAAAGAAGTTTCCATAGAGAGCAAAGCACCAGTATGTCTTTTACTCTACTGCAGAGACTGTATCTCAATAGATGGAGATATCTCGTTCCACTGAAGTAGTTCCTACCTCTTTAATGAAGCATTTTCAGGGAAGTAGACAAGACTGCTGAAACACCTGTAGATTTCAACCACACAAAATAAATAAACAAATAAATAAATAAATTCATTTTTTTTAAAAAAAGACTAGCTGTACTGTTTAGTCAAAATGAAGGAAGGGGTGTAAACTGAAACTGAAAAGCTTTGTATCTGCCACATATATCTAGTGGAAAATTTTGCATTCAGAACACTTGTAACAGTGTTGGTTTCAATATGCTGTGTACCTGGGTTCAAAGTGAAACTTGTGCCTTTATTCTCATGCCAGAATTTTTATTCTCTTCCAGAAGACTACTGCATGACTCCCTCATGACTATAGATTGTCAGTATGCATCTTATACTCGAGCTTGGCAAAAATGTATTTTAATAGGCAGGCAACAAAAGAGAGATTTTTAAAAGAATCATTTCAGGCTTACAGTATTGCAGACACATAAAAGAAATATGTGAGCTCTTGTACTAGTAACAGTAAAGTCTGATTAAAAAGCAATCCTCCAGATCAACCTTCTGCAAGAAAGAAATGTTGAATATTACTGAAAATAGCTTTCCCTTTCCCACTCCATTTCTCTTCTTTCCTCCCCTCTGCACCCCTATGCTGTTAATTGAGCTCAAAGATATTTTGCACAGGTGTTTATGTAACTGTGATATGCTGGGAAAATTCCAAGTCAAACTGATTCAGCTCCGAGATCCCCTAACCACACTTCCATCACTGCTGTGGGGTGGCCTAGCTCCATCATAAATGGCTACTTCAAGAATTTCTGCAGGCTTTCTTTAACCTCCAAAACCAGGCACTTTAGCATTGATGTGTATCAATGCATCCATTGCTAGTAATGAATTTCCTGTTACAAAAAAAATATTTCACTCCTGATACAACCAGGGTAAAAGTTTAAGTGACTGTCTTGCTTCTTATTTTCCCTGTGGTTTACATGGAAAACACATCTCCAATTATTCTACCATAGGCAGAGTTGGTTAACTCAGTGGCCACTACATAATTTAGGGTGACTGTGGATTTATTTACGCCCCATCTTTTACAAAACTCTGCTCCGCTATGTTAAAAAAAATAACTTTAAGAAATAAAATTGGCCTGTGTAACAAGGGTTTTTAATCATAATTAGAAAAGGAAACTGCTGAATCAGTTTTTTTGATAATAATAAAACAGGATATACGTATCCTGGGAAACTGCTGTCTTGGAAAAGTTACATACATCCATTTGAAACAAAGGATCATTTAAAAACAAAATAAAGGAATCTGCAGTGCACATAGTCATTGAGAGTCTTTGGCTGTGAAAGCTCCTGCCTTTTCCTTGTGGAAGCACATGTCTCTGCCTGCTGTTCATCAGCCCTGATTTCGATGGGGTGATTTTTAGTCAGCTGTCTCTATCATTTTGGCACAGACAAAAATCCTTTAAAAAATGTTACACTTCATCAAAGTGTATCATGAGACTTCACGGTCATTATCTCAATGGCCGCTCTGATGTGCTACAATTGGCAGGGCCACAGACGGTGGGGGGTGTATTAGAAGAAAGCCAGTGTTTCATGTGGAAAGCTGGCAAGCCTCTCCAAGCTTCTGTCAACAACTCAGCGGTCTGATCCGATGCACTGAGTGCTGATTATGCTCTTGTTTCTGTAGGAAGTAAACAAGAAAATGAATTCCACAGCACAACACAGCCTCTTTGTATCTTCAAAATGGTGTGGCTGGAAGCAGGCCAGACACATTGAAAGTCTGGCCATTTGTGTCATCAGGGTGGTACTGATGGAGGCTTTGATTACACTTGGATTCAGCACTGAGACCTTTCATGGACATCCACTCAGCAAATAAAGGCATTGATAGGTTGTTGGGTCAATTTAGTCATAAGGGTGCAGAGCAAGGTCTTTTTCAAAAGGCTAACAGTTTAGCTGCACAACCAGTCCCACTGTAGGATCTTATTTCTCAAGTAACTGCTTTCCAGTTTGGCAGAGGCTCTCTTTCCCTAAAGCTAGCTTCAGCACGTTCTTGTTATCAATAGTGCAGCTCAGAGGATTAGACACAAAGAGCTTTACGATTTAATGAAAACAGCTGTTGAAACAACAATTAAGGCAAACAATAGTTTGCATGAAAAACTATTAATTATACAAAGTTATGCAGAAAGTAGAATACTCTTTTATTCATAACCACCTGATGTGACTGACAGAAAGTTAGACACTTTCTCCACTGTTGATTTAAAGGTGTCAGCAAGTGGTTCTTCTTATAATAAAATTCAACTTTTTTTTTTTTTTTTTTTTGTCTTGTTAATGTTTGAGCAGCTAATGGTTTGAAGCCTGATATTCTCTGTGGCATGGCTTCAGTAGGAACAAGTAAAGCAGCAATCTAATGCTCTAATATTTCATGTCAAGGCTGTGCTAAGCTCTGAAATTTACAGTGCTACTTTACTAAGAGCAATGCTTTATGCAAGCAGTATATACCACATCTCATTTAAATGTATCCTTCTGCACAGGCTCTTTCTTTTGCAGCTTTCCCTGTTTGCACAGTCTCTTCCAGCATGTAACTTTTGGCCAAGTCATTCACCACAGGTTGCTCCAGCAGTAGTCACTTGACACAGCTTTTACAACAATGGCTTACTTCTTCCACTGAGTTATTAGCACCTTACTTTCTTGTTTCCCTTCTCACTGACTCTCAGAAATTCACTGCTTCTCTATTTGCAGACTCCATCCTTGATTAGCAGTGCTGAGAATTGACTTACGGTCTTTTGAATACATTATGTTCCACATCTTGCCTTCTTACAGTACCATGAGCCATTGTACCAAGCAGTCCCATTTAAAATGTTATTAACTTTGCAGATATAAACACCGTCTTCTGCCTCCAACTACTGTTTATTTCAGGCTGCCAGTTAATTGGCATGCTCTAACACCCTTATTAAGCCAACTTGAAAATATTGCTTCAGAATGCCATGGGAATTTAACTAATTTCATGCTAGAACTTAATAAGCAGGATCCAGCACTCTCTTTCATATCTTCAGTAATCCATTAGGTGACTGTAGCTTCTTTCAGTGACTGGATGAAAGCCTTATTAGTCATAGGGTCTCTACTCTAAACACATCACCAGAATTTAGTACAGTATCAGCACTAAAATGCAGTTGACTTTCTGACTAAATAGTCTTTCAATGATGTCCTAGAAAGTAGTTTTGGATAACTACTTTGAAAGCTTTCTGCTAAACAGGATTATAATTTTATTCAACTATTCATTTCTGTTTCCTTGAGCAATTTTAGTTTACTGATAAATATATAGTAGTTCCATAAAATGAAGTGAAATAAAATAAAGAGAAATAAAATCAAATTAAAATCAATCTATACTGGATCAGCTTCTCAAATTATATTAATAGATCTCTGCCAAATTATTGTATTTAAGGTTCTCACTTGATACTTAAATCTATGTCCTGTAAAGCTGCTTCCTTCTAAAATTCATTGCATGAATTTTCTTTCATCCCTTGCTTCATCTGTTAAATATCTTCCTTTTCCCATTTTTTTCACACAAGTTTAATAAGTGAAGAGTTGTTTTATCCACACTGGCTGAAAAATTAGGATGAGCTCTACTGTCACCACTGTGTCTCTCGAAGGCTGTGAAAGTTCATAAACACATTTCCTAGCAGTCAATGTATATTTGTTTTAAATCTCCAATATAGTATTGTTATGAGAAAATGTAAACTCATTTTCCAGTGGTAAGTTAGACAGAAAGCAAATGTCCTGTACAGAAAGTTGCAATATATATTTTGCACTAGAGATTTCTTAACAGCATTTGAAATTCGAAAGCAATTACAGCAGTTATCCAGATGTGATTCTCAATATATATTTTTTAAGCAGTTCTTATTCAGTGGTACATCTCATAGCTGTCATGCTGGCATAATGCTCCCATTTCTTCATTACTCATTCAGCTCATGGAGCTTAATTGGACAAGGCTAGGGTGAATTTGACAAACATCACAGCAGCAGAAAAAGCAATCACTCTTTCAAGATGAAAATTTGTTTGATGTCTTACTGTGTAACTCATTTACTCTCCTTGGGCATCATGTGACATGAATGTTAATCAGCCATTGATTGGCTTCTCTCCGTGGACAATCACATGGCAGGAATATTAATGGGCTGGGACCAGTAGAAGTACTGGTAGGCAACCTCTGGATTGGCTGCCAGGTTAAGATAAGGAGATAAGTGGGTGCTTGATGAACACTTGACAGAACTTCACAGAAAATTAAGGCCCTAAAATAGCATGAGAAAGTCTTGTCAAATCAAGCATGATTATCATGGCATGCTTAAGGAATTCATCATCTGCATGAAATTGATACACTTCAGCACCAGCAGGCCCTGCAGTCAGCAGGGACTCATCAGACTTTTATTTATATGTGTTCACCAAATCACATTAATTCTGAGAGCTAAAACATGCTAAGGATGAAGGTTATTTTCTGTTCAATCTAATTTATCTATGACAATAATCATCACTAATAATATGTCAAATTAGATTGCAGTCATTTTACACGTGCATGCTGATTTGGAAAATAGTGTTAAACCACCCTGCAGTAATTAACAATCGGTAAAGGTACGCAGGGCCTTAAGTCATCAGCCTATCTAGATGGAAAATTACATTGTATAGAAGAGATTTATAGATACACATCCTTGCTTAACTCTGAAAATAAGTTATAAATTTTAAAGCACATGTAATTTTTTTATGATGCTTTAAAGGCTAATTCTCATTGAGAAAGGTGTGTCTCTCTCTCCAAATTATTGCAGGTCAAAACAGAAAATAGTTATACTGTGGCTTCGTAAATACTACTGATTCTTTCCTCTTCAGGCTTTTCTTCTTTTTTCCTGTGGGCTTATATTCTAATTTACCAGCAGTCTCTAGCTTTTAGTACAGATATAGAAAGGTTCTGTAGGTATTTGTACATAAGTCCATTCACTGTATAAGCATCCACAACAGCACTGGTACTGTAACTGCATGTATTATAGCAATGCACTTTCTGTAACACCTGCCAATGTTATTAGTTTAATACACATAGATCATGAAGCAGTGCTAGTGTCATTTTTGTTTGTCTGTTTATTTGCTTTTGTTGTGTTTTGGTTTATGATTTTTTTTGTTTTTACTTTCATTTTTTCTTTTAGATGAAAGAAAGATCAGAAATTGTGCAGATAACACACAGAGAATCCTCTATTCTTAGGGAATCATTAAAGCAGAAACTGCTTCTGCTGGAACACTCTTAAAAGAAGTTCTTTTTTTCACAGTAGATATTTCACGGTACTGATTGCTTTAATAACACTTTTATAGTCCCTTGACTTATAAAGTATTACTGTACTACAAAATACTTGGTTTAAAACTGTCTGCTTGGTAATGAAGTTTTAAGGGAGCATTTACTTTGTTTTTGGCTGCTGTGGTTACAAGAATTTACACACACACACACACACACACACACACACATACACACACACACACACATACTTTGGCTTACAGAATTACATTTTAAAAATAAGAGAAAAATAATCTCTTGTTTCTTATTTTTCCTGCCCTAATCTCTTGTGATCCTGGTACTGCTTCTCTCTCTCTTTGGAGGCCCTCTTTATTGATTAAATGAATCTGCTTGAAAGGCTGGTTCCCAGGCTCTTTGATCTAATCCGATCTGATCTTATCTGATCGCTTCAGCAGGACATTGGGGAATTAACAATAAGCAGCTTTACCACAAGTGTTTAATAACTCAACACAATCTCCTTATGGCTCCGAGCTGCTCATGTTCTCATCCAGTCAACAGCTCGCTGTGTAACAGATTGGACATCCCTCTGAACCTGAGGAATTTTCATGCACTGTGAAACTAATCACTTCAAGTTCCTTCATAAATCACACAAAGCAGATTTCAGCATCTTAACAAATTGAAAAAAAAAAAAAAAAAAAAAAAAAGGAAAGAAAAGAAAAAAAAAAAGAGGAATGGGGGAAGGAATTCATCCACTGAGCTAAAAACCAGTCAGGGGCACGAGGAGGGGAGGAGGTATAATCTAAATTCTGTCATCTTATTTAATGTATTTCTCATCTGCTTAACTTTCACAAGCATAAAATAATTCAGGCATGCTAAAGCTTTACAAACCGTCAAGCCCACACTGACCTTATTTTTTCTATCATAAAGATAGAAAACGTGTTTCCAAGAGCAGTTTTTTTATTCTTATTCCTGAAACAAACTTTTAGATTTTTGGCATCATGCAATTAATCAGGTAACATGATACGGAGTGGTGAAGTATTTTAACTTCCTGTTATATGTACCAAGGTTTGAACAGATGAATGGAAGGGATGCCTTGATGCTCACAAGACAAGTAGGGTTACTATTTTGGAATTTAAGAGCAGGGGGAGCACCTTCAGAATTGATCCATTGTGAGGGCTGTCTAATTCTTAGACTTTTCCATGTCAAAGCACTTCAAAGAAAATGAGTTTTATTTCCATTCTCCAAAACTCAGAAGAATCAAAGCGAGCTGTGACTATCATCTCCAAACACTCAGACAATTGAGTCTGCACAGAAGATAGGGGAAGGAGAGGGATGAGTCAGCAGAGAACACTGCCCTTGAGAAACAGTTCACTGTTAGACTTGGAAGCCAGGATTTTTAATCTCAGAAAGAAGGAAAACCTGGCAGTTATGCTCATGCAGCCAGTGACTTTTTAATTCAACTCAACTCCTTTAAAATGAATCCAACATCTCAGTGTGAAATTCTCTGTGTCCTTTTATGCAGCCAACAACATATTTATTAAACTATGAAGACTGAATTTGTAACAGAGATTCTAAGCATTATTTACTCTAAATCTTGACCTTAATTTAGCACTTTACAGCAGTTATATACTGTTAGAATATTCTTTATTGAATTCCTTGTTCTCATAGATTACTATTTATGTTGTGATTTTTAAGAAAGAATGGGTGCCCAGCTCAGGTACTGTAAAGGTATCTCTTCTTGCTCAGATCTGAGCTTAATAGGAATCTTAAATTAATGAAGTTGCAGTTCAAATTCATTTTGAAATTCATTTATTAGATTCAAATATACTACAGAAATTAAGATAAAATTAACTTACTATTTTACTGCTTCCTTGTCAAGGGACTACTGAAAATAGCTCCAGGAAGTATTTAAGGTCAATAGCAAATTCTGTTGATCTTTAGTTAGAACACTAAGCATTACTCAAATCTTGAAGGTTACTTTATGTATGTATCATTGAAGTCATTTCAGTCTTTGGGATGGTGGAAAGAAATGGCCAAGTCACCTATAAATTGCATGTTTTTCTCTATGTAGGCTTGTTTTCCAAGTAACAACTATTTGTGTCTGGTTAATGTCACAGGACCACCATGAAAGGAATGTTTAACTGTTATTTCTTGTTCAGTAGCAATCAAAAGTGATCAGAGACTTTTTTATTCTGCTTTTTTTGACTTTGATATTAACTAATGATGTCATGTCAGCCATCAAAAACTTTGCTGAGAATTATGACATGCTGATCTTTTCAAAACTAACCACAGAATCTCAAAAATATGTATTCATTCAGACGAACGCTGGAAACAAGCCCAAGGAAGAAACAAAGCACAACATACCTCTTTACACAAATTTAGATGGAGGTATTTTCCTAGCAATAGTGTAGTATTTATAGAATTTACATATCACGCGGACAATTCAAGAGGGGGATTTTTTCTGTCACTGTTGTGTTTGGTGCTCTTGGGGTTTATTATTGATTTATAAAATTTTGCACCTCAACATTTTCTGAAAAACATTGTTTCAGTTGAAGGCTGCATTCTTCAGAAGTCATCAAAGTAACAAGATTGCCCTATAGAAGTGAACTTAAGAAAACCTTTTTAAATTATTTCTTCTTATAAAAATAACCACAAAACAAAGTGAAAAACAAACAAAACAACAGAAAAACAATACTGAACCTGAAAAATACTATTGTATGACTGACAGTTTGTAACTCTTATGACATTGGCTGAGAACTTTCGAACAAAATAGTTTTTCAGAGCACCAATTTCATTGAAGTTTTTTTGCATCAGAGGAGACAAAAAAATTCGTTTTTATGAACTTGTGATGAAATATAGGTGTTCCTTTAGAAGATTTATTCTCCTGATATCTCTCTCACCTATCGTAGTCCTTTAAAGCCTAAAACCAAAGAGTTTCATTAGAACACCTATTGTACAACTTGTCCCTAAGGCTGAGGACGATGCCACTAGACAGCTTGAATTGTAGACCTCATAATGTAGTGAAAAAAAGAGTCTGGAAGCCTGAGAAATCTTAGCATCTTGGCAGGAAGCTTGAAGACCTCAAGAAAGATGGTTTGAACTGAGGCTCACATGACTTCCATGCTTCCTTAAAGGGTTGAGCACCAAATCTCTTCTGTTTTTATGTATACCAAATGTTTTGAATAATTCAGAATAATTTTTATGAGTGATTTCTCCCTCTTAAAAAAAAAAAAAAGTTTATATTCCATTTTTTATTATGTATGTATGTATTTATTTATTTTAGAACAACTCCTTTGTGTTAATTTGGGTAGTTGTTGTTTTGAAGTTTATATTTTATTTGACCAGATTTTCCAGCAAAATAGAAACCCTGACTTTTGATGCTGTGCTCGTAGCTGTTGTGATCCAGTGTGATTGTGGGATTATGTCATCAAATATTGTTTGGTATTCTCATGCAAGGCAGTAATTCCAGTGTATGATTGCCTACAGCTGTTTTCCTTCTCTGTTACAAAGAAGATGAAGGAAGAGCTAGTATTTCGCCTTAATGTTATGGCCAAAAGATACGTAAAGCCTTTTTCTCTGTATAATAGACTCCAAGACTTACCAATTCTCAATCCTGACTCAACAGAAGACAACCTAAAAGTTAAACCACACATCTAAGGGCATCATCTGCATGGTTCTTGAACATCAAGAGGCTGGCAACATGACTGCTTCCCTGGGAAGCCAACTCCAGCCCCCAGCCACTCTCTCAGTGATGAATGTTTTACTAATCTGAGCATCCTCTGATGCATTTTTAAACTATATCCTCATGTTCTATCATTGTCCACCAGAAAGAAGAGGTCAGTACCTCCTTCTGCATGCCCCCTCATGAGGAAGTTGTGAGCAATGGGGTCGCTCATCAGGCTGCTCTTCGCTATGTAAGTCATGCCCATGCATCCTTTTACCATATTTGTTGCCCTCCTTTAGCCACATTTTAATATTTTTATATTCTTCTTATACTGTGGCACTCAAAACTGCGCACAGTGCATAAGCTGAGGCTGAACCATTTCAGACTAGAGTGGGACAATCCCTTCAACCAAAACCCCAGATTCCTCTCCTCAGGGCTGCATACCAGCTGCTTGTCCCTCAACCTGTATTTACAGTCAGGATTGCACCATGCTGGGTGCAGAATCCAGCATTTGCTCTTGTTAAAATTTTAACAGTTGGAAATTGTCCAGTCGTCCCGTCTAGTAGTATCTTTCCACAAGGCCTCTCTACCCTCAAAGGAATCAGTAACTTCTCCTAATTTACTATTGTCCATGAATTTAGTGTGCACACAAATCTTCTGACCAGTTCATTGATGAAAATACTGGAGGAGAACTGTCTCTATAATTGAGTCCTGAAGCACAGTGCTACTGACTGGCACCTGCCTGATCTTATTCCATCTGCTACAACATTTTGAGACAGACCCTTCAGCCAATTGTTCACTCATCTTATTGTGTACATGTTGAGCTAAATAATAGACGTTTTGTCCAGAGACAGTACTAAAAGCTTTGCTAAAAGCCAAAGAAAACACATACCTCAAAAGTTCAGGAAAGATCAAGACAACAGTCTCAGGAGAAATCTGTCCTTTAAAAAAGCTACAGTGATGTCCTTAGCTGCACTGGCCATCATAAATATATCCAGTGTACGGTACTCATAAAGTTGGTTTATCAGAGAACATGGAGACAGGCTAAAGATTTAGACCTCAATATTTATCATACCCAGTGCTCAAAGTCACACTATAACTAAAAGATATGTGTCAGGATAAAGACCATGACTAGTGAGTACCCCTGGAACAACAGAAATTCACACTTGAAAGTCTAACAGTCACTACAGAAACATTTTTTTTTGTTCTATTTGGTGTAACAAGAAAGGAAACTAAAGGTTTTCATAAATGTTAGTATTTTCAATTAGTATTTCCAATAGAAAGTGCTTTGATTGCATGAACACAACATATTTATTGGAGTAAAAAATAAACCCTGCTTAAATGAAAGATTGCATTGTGTTTATAGAAGGAAGGGAAAGAGGAAACTAAGCATGCTAATTAATATTCATGTTTTGGTTTTTCTATTTTTTTTTTTTTTAATGTACATCTGAAAGCAATTCAGATATATAGTGATGAAAAAAAAAGTGTAAAAACAAGTTGCAAAAATTGTAGGTCATTTATCCAGCTATGCTGACTATTTTTCCAGAAGCTATGTGTCTGCCCATAACCTATGGATGTACATAAATGCAGTGCAACAGAGGACAAATTAAAATCATATAAGCCTAACTGAGTGGCAATGAACACGCTTCTTCCAGCACTGGTAAAGCACCAGTTAGGTGGGACTGCAAATATGAGACAGTGACTTGCAGAGATATAATAGATAGATATGATATCTGGAACTGACTGAAGCAGTGCATTCACATCCTTGCAGCCCAGCCTGTGGCTAAACAACTGTTACACAAGACATGCCTTTGAATATGACACAGATTGTCCTTGCATACCTATTCAAGGATTGTAAAATACCATATAAGCACGACTTTTAGCCTTAAAGATTTTTTAAAAAGCGTACTCATTTCTGTTTTTCTCTGCACTTAATTCATCCATATTCAAATCATTGAAATACAGAGAATTTCTACCAAATGTACTGACTGTTGCATCTGAACTGTATATTCCTTAACACATAAATCAGTGTAGTGCTTCTGATTTTCCCTTTTTTCTTCTGTAAGCCTCCATATGAAATTACCATAGTATAAAATCCATCATGGATTTCGTATTCTGTTGTATTAAAAATACATCTTTTTAATTTAAAGTATCCTGAAAGATTTGAAAACAGGCATTCTTTTCAGAATAGAACACTGGGCTTTGTCAATTGTTTCGTATTTAATAAATATAGCACGAGAATTGTAAGAAAATTCTTCCTTCCAAAGTCACCAAATAAAACAAACAAGGTAATTGTGCAATGAGTAATTGAAATCTAAATTCAAAGCAAGCACCTCTGCATATATCAGAATTGGTAGTGAACTGTACTCAGAGTTGTTAAAGCTGAGTAACAGAAAACAGTGAATTGAGACTCTACCTATCAAATATATTTCACCGAGTCAAACTTAAACACTCAGACTGCTATATTGGTAGGTTATATTTTCTTCTTCATTAACTCTATTTATGTAATTTAGGTCAATGATTTTTATTTATTTATTTGTTTGTTTGTTTGTTTATATAATGAGATGCAAGCTCTAACATTCTGTGCTGGGGCATTCACCTGACTAGTAAATCCCAAGTTCTGTTGTCCTTACCAGGTCAGGAACCATGGTGCTTGGATGCTTGTCTAATGCCAATGCAGCTACCTAAGAAAGCTCCATGGAAGTTGTAGGCTAGATTCTTTAAATGTGCATAGATGTCTAAAAATTTGACGGAAATAAAGCACACATTCACAGGGTATTAATGTGAAGAACATACAGTGTTTTAAAAGCAACCTAGAGATGGAATTAATCTGTTTGGATTAAGATGTCTACATATAAGCTAGCTTTCCAGGTTTTCCTTGTATATAGAGGCAACTCTAAATTGTCATTTCCCTCATGCTATAGAAAATTTTTAAAATAGCTTAAATGAATCATGTTCTAGAATTTTTCATTTCATTCCATGGACCATAAAATGTTTCTAAAGCATAGGCATACGCAGCGTAAGCCATATATATAAACTGCTGCTCACCTTCAGTGTCCACAGAATCTCTTCATGCTAAAGATAGTCTAAAAATAATCCTTCCATGTTTTAAACCCTTTCTGAATCTTTACATTCTTAATAAAAACTGACACTACTATCCAGTTTCCAAATTCAGAATCATTACAGTTTATCAAATATTATAAACTGATGATCTTAACTATAACAGTGATATTCATGATTTTAAAGGTATTGTCATAGCATGTAAACACATCCTTGCCATTAAATTTTGCAAAAAACATTCTTTCTTAGAAGGCCATTGATATCCATATGTTAAGGGGAATACTGTGTTATTAAAACATAAAAAATAAAGAATTCCTCCACAGATGTAAGCCACAAATTGGGAAAGAAGCCTATAAAAGTGCATGATGTTTTGTCTGTTTTGAAAGATAGCCAAACAAAACCATTAAATGGGGATTTTGTTCCACAAAGTCTGCTGAATCTAACCATGAAGGCACTACACCAAGATAGTATTGCTAAAAAAATATGTCAGAATCAGTTATGCTCAATAAAATCTCTAAATCGAATGAATGTTCGGTATGCTTAGATCACTTGGTATTTCTCATACTGTAAGTCTGAAAGATTATAGAATAAACACTAATGGCAGATATTAATAATCTATTTTCAATTAACAGTGAGTGTAATCACAGAATCATAGAATCACAGAATTGTAGGGGTTGGAAGGGACCTCTAGAGATCATCGAGTCCAACCCCCCTGCCAAAGAAGGTTCCCTACAGCAGGTCGCACAGGTAGGCGTCCAGGCGGGTCTTGAATATCTCCAGAGGAGACTCCACAACTCCCCTGGGCAGCCTGTTCCAGTGCTCCGTCACCCTCACTGTAAAGAAGTTCTTGCGCACATTCGTGCGGAACTTCCTATTCTCTAGCTTCATCCCATTTCCCCTTGTCCTGTCCCCACGCACTACTGAAGAGTCCGGCCTCACCACTATGGCCCGCATACCTCAGGTATTTATAAACCTGGATCAAATCCCCTCTCAGCCTTACTTTTCTCAAGGCTGAAGAGACCCAGTTCACTCAGTCGTTCCTCATAGGGGAGATGCTCCAGGCCCTTCACCATCTTTGTTGCCCTCTGCTGGACTCTTTCCAAGAGATCCCTGTCTTTTTTGTAGCGGGGAGCCCAGAACTGGACACAGTACTCCAGATGAGGCCTTACCAGGGCAGAGTAGAGGGGCAGGATCACCTCCCTTGACCTGCTAGCCATGCTCTTTTGAATGCACCCCAGTATGCCATTGTCCTTTTTGGCCACGAGGGCACACTGCTGGCTCATGGCCAATCTGTCATCCGCCCAGGGATACTTAGGTCCCTCTCCGCAGAGCTCCTCTCCAGCGGGTCTTCCCCCAGCCTATACTGGTGCATTAAATTATTTCTTCCTAGGTGCAAGACTCTACACTTGCTTTTGTTAAACCTTATCAGGTTTCTTACTGCCCAGCTCTCCAGCCTGTCCAGGTCTTGCTGAATGGCAGCACAGCCTTCAGGCATGTCAGCCAGTCCACCCAACTTTGTATCATCAGCAAAGTTGCTGAGCGTGATCACAATCCCCTCATCAAGGTTGCTGATGAAGATGTTGAACAAGACCGGACCCAGCACAGACCTCTGAGGGATGCCATTAGTTACAGGCCTCCAGACAGACACTGACGTGCCAACGACGACACTCTGCACTCTGCCAGTCAGCCAGCTCTTTATCCACTTCACTGTCAATTCATCTATCCCTTACTTCCTCAGCTTTGTTATAATGAGGTCATGGGGGACAGTATCAAAAGCCTTTCTGAAATCAAGGTAGACTACATCTACCGCTCTCCCCCCATCCACCCAGCCAGTGACAACTTCATAGAAGGCCACCAGGTTGGTCAAGCATGACCTCTCCTTTGTGAACCCATGCTGGGTACTCCTGATGACCTCCTTTTCTCCCAGTTGTCTGGAGATGGCATCCAGCACAAGCTGTTCCGTCACCTTCCCTGGGACAGAGGTGAGGCTGACTGGCCCATAATTACCTGGGTCCTCCTTCCTGCCCTTTTTGAAGACCGGAGTGACATTGGCTGTCCTCCAGTCTTCAGGCACCTCCCCAGTTCTCCAAGACCTCTGAAAGATTACAGAGAGTGGCTCAGCAATGACCTCCGCCAGCTCTCTCAGCACCCGTGGATGCACCCCATCAGCTCCCATGGATTTATGGACCTTAGTGTTTCCTAGGCACTCACAGACCTCCTCTTTCCAGACTAAAGGGAAGTCTCCCATTCCCCAGACTCTCTCATTGACCTCCAAGGTTAGGGATTCCTGAGAGGGATCCTTTTCACTAAATACAGAAGCAAAGAAAGCATTCAGTATTTCCGCCTTCTCAGCATCCCCTGTTACCAGAACGCCCCCCTCTCTAGCCTTCCTTTCGCTGTTAACGTACTTAAAAAAGCCTTTTTTATTATCCTTTATCCCTTTAGCTAGATTCAATTTCAGGTTGGCTTTGGCCTTCCTCTTCACGTCCCTGCAGGCCCTGACTACATTCTTATATCCTTCCCAAGTGGTCAGACCCTTTTTCCATATCTCATGAGCTTCCTTCCTTCCTTGGAGCTTGCTCATGAGCTCCTTGCTCATCCATGTGGGTCTCCTACCACCTTTTCCCGATTTCTTAGTCACAGGGACTCACTGATCCTGAGCTTGGAAGAAGAGCTGTTTAAATGCTGACCAGCTCTCACAGGCCCCCTTACCTTCTAATACCCTGGCCCATGGGATAGCGCCAAGTAGGTCCCGGAAGAGATCAAAGTTTGCTCTCCTGAAGTCCAGGGTAGCAATCCTACTTTTTGCTTTGCTTCCTCCGCTCAGGATCTTGAACTCCACCATCTCGTGGTCACTACAACCCAAGCTGCCCCCAACCTTTACTTCCTCAACAAGTCCTTCCTTGTTGGTGAGAATGAGGTCCAGTAACGCCCCACCCCGCGTCGGTTCCTCGACCACCTGCGTCAGAAAGTTGTCTTCGACGCACTGCAAGAATCGTCTGGACTGTGCATTCCTAGCCATGTTGGTTATCCAGCAAATGTCTGGATAATTGAAGTCCCCCATAAGTACCAGTGCCTGGGAGTGTGACACTGCTTCCAGTTGCTTACAGAAGGCTTCATCTACCTCCTCTTCCTGATCAGGGGACCTGTAGTACACACCCACAATGGTGTCACCCTTCCCAGCCTGCCCTTTGATTCTTACCCACAAGCTCTCCACTGCTCCATCACTC
The DNA here is from genome assembly GCA_030625065.1 of Alectoris magna. Classification (NCBI taxonomy): domain Eukaryota; kingdom Metazoa; phylum Chordata; class Aves; order Galliformes; family Phasianidae; genus Alectoris; species Alectoris magna. Next base: position 37,517,079 of record CM060564.1, read on the forward strand.
ATATGATGAAACTCATCCCCCGGGTGGAGTTCAATACAATCTAGCTGCTCTCTCACATAAAGAGCAACTCCACCATCCAGCCCTGCCAGTCGATCTTTCCTAAAAAGCACACAGCCCTCCATGACAACATTCCAGTCATGCGAGCTGTCCCACCACGTCTCCGTGATCGCAATGAGATCATGACCTCACGACTGCACGCAGAACTCCAAATCTTCCTGTTTATTTCCCATGCTACGTGCATTAGTATGCAGGCATTTAAGAGAAGCAGCATCTCCCCACCCCTCTCCAAGCCCTTGAACTCCATTGTCTCCACCCATCAAGCTCTGTTTTAAGCCTCAAACTGCCTCCTCAGACCCAGTGGCCCTCATTTTATCCCCTTCCCCCTTCATACCTAGTTTAAACACCTGTCGATAAGTACCAACAGTTCCTCAGCTAGAACCCTCCTACCCCTTGGAGACAGGCTGCTTCCATCTGCAGCCGTCATGCCAGGTGCCAAATAAATTGCCCCATGATCAAAAAAAATCCAAAACTCCTGTGTTTGCACCAACTCTTAAGCCATTTGTTTAAGAGGTGGGTTTTTAGGCTCAACCCAGTATCCTTCCCTGCCACTGAAGGTACAGATGCACTAACCACTTGCACACCTGTTCCTTCAAATACCCTCCCCAGTCCCCTGAAGTCATCTTTGATAGCCTTCAGGCTTTTTTTACCAACTTCTTCACTGCCAGCCTGAAATATCAATAAGGGATAGTAGTCAGAAGGGCAGATCAGACTGGGAAGTCTCCTAGCAATGTCCCTGACCTGTGCTCCGGGGAGGCAGCACACCTCCCTGCGGGTAGGGTCAGGTCGACATACAGGGCCTTCCATTCCTGTCAGGAGGGAGTCACCTACAACAACCACCCTTCTGTCCTTTCGGGTAGAGGCAGTCTTGAGGCATGGGGGCAACCGCTTTCCCTGAGGCAACCTCATGGGTAGACCTCCCCCCACATTCGCACTGACCCCTCCATCAATTTCCAGGGCCTCAAACCTATTATGCAGAGGCACCTGGGGAGCCAAGGATGATCGGGATGGGGGATGCTTCCTTTGCCGAGCCGGTACCTGTTTCCACTCCTCCTCCTCTCTCAAATTGCTGCTAGGGGGAAGAGAGGACAGGGGGCTCACTGCAGCACTGTCAGATGGCCAGTTCCCCTCTACCACCTGTTTGCAAGGTGGCAGGGGCTGACATGCTCCATGTGGAGCCTCGGGTATGTGCCAAGATCTTGAGGCTGACAGGGACTGGCATCACCAATCAATCTCCGTCTCACATTCTTTTATGGTCCTCAGCCTCTCCACCTCCTCCTTCAGGTTGATCACAAGGCAGAGTAAGTCGTTCAAATGTTCGCACCTTATACAAGTGCTGCCTCCTTCGTGTGACATTGCAAAGGCCAGGCTCTGGCACAACTCACAGCCAGTGACCTGCATACCAGCATCTTGTGATGGGACCTCTGTCTGAATTGCCACAGATTTCATACCATTATTAACCCCCTGGTGCATGCACCAGACCTCAGTCTGGCACTCTACTGTCTTCTTACCTACAGTCTTCCTGCTACATGTGCAAGTGACCTCTGCCCGTGTCTTCACATTTGGTGACTGTGGCCTTTTGCCGGGGTGCACCCATGGCAACCAGCAGGCTCACAAACCCTATGAGAAAGCCCTAATCTAGTTAACTGTTTTCTTTAACCTTGAGAACACTGGGACATGCAACTTCCCTATGTATGTGCAGACATCAGAGAAGCTAGCTATTCACTTAGCAGATTTTACAACTTTGTATTAAATGCATCAGCAACACCAGTTTTTCCTCATGCTTAGAACATGAGTAAATGTGTCTTAGCTTGTTTAGATGTGAGGAAGTCATTTGTGTCACTCTGTAAATCAGGAAAGAAAAGGAGAAAAAATGTTCAAATTCAACATTTGTACCAGTCAGGTGTATGCATGAGCTGAGGGGCTGCTGTAGATAAGTCAGATTCTCCTTCGCTTCTGATTAAACTTTGGGTCAATTTGAGGCCGAAAAGTAGCAATTATGAGCTGTATGATGGAATAGTTTTTTATGAATATATATTATACCAAGTCTGAGAAGAAACCAGAAAGCCTTAAATTTGAGAATGAATATAAGCAACCTTCTTGTGTCATGACCTATAACACAAATGTATGTTTTTAAAAGACAAACATTTTCTATTTCTCCAATAGAAACATATGTGACCAAGAGAGTAAGTAAACACTTTAATAGGTATAGAGGGCTGACTGATCAGAAGCCAACAACCCACACAGTCGTTTGCTTGGTTCCCTCTTCCCACTTGGAGTGAGAGACAGCAGCAAGCACAGAAGCAAGAAACCACAGGTCTCAACCACAGGCTGAGAGAAAGACGTAATCCTTCACTGGTGAAAGATGGAAAGATTTAGAAGAAAAAAAAAGTGATGTAAAAACAGCTAATCAGCGTTCCCCCAAATCAGTCTGGTATTCAGCCACTTTGAGCAACAGCCACCCTGGAGAAATAAACAACAGAATCTCCTTTTCTGCTCCAGCTTTATTGTGATCACAATGTCAAGTGGTATGGAACGTCCCTTTGGCCATTTCTTATTGGCTTTTCTGGCTGTGCTCTTTCCAATTTCTTGCCAGTCTACTCACTGTGGTCTAGAGGGAAAAAGATAAGTCCTTGACACTGTGCAAGGTCCACTCAGTGGCAGCCAAAATGTTGGTGTGTTGTGAATGCTTTTAGTGACAAAACTGAAACACAACTCTGTACCAGTGGCTATGAAGAATATTTCTACATGCAGCCAGACCCAGAACAAGCACTGGAACAGAGAAATGGAACAACTGATAATGCATTCAAAAAATTTCTTTCTTTGCAATATGTAGAACATTATCAGTCTGGTCCAAAGATTTCTGCCAATTATCTAGACAAAGATTAATAAAAGCATGGATTATATTATATGCTGTATCAGCCTTTCCTTAGTCTGTTTCAAAAATACATTAAGACAGTTACAATATACTCATTCTGACAGATTCTTATTCATCTGCTTGTAAAATCCCTATTCCTGGCAGCCAGACTGCTGACCTTCCTGCCTTTGCAAGGTGTTAGAATGGCCAATAGATTGGTTGCAAGTGGCTGGTAAAAGAGAGCCTACACTTAACATCATCTTTTTCAGAAAACTATTTGCTCTTCCAGATATCATAATCAAGGCTGTCATGTCCAACCATGCTCTTGAGTGACTTTGCTTGATTTTCTGTACCATCACAGGTCAGAAGAAACTAATGATAGGTTTGCCATTGAATTTCGTTGGTCATTTCATGTTCCACTGCCTCTGCAAAGAAAACCCTAAAATACATAACTTTTTATGTACTGACGTAACTATTTAGGAATCACGTACGTCATGTTTGATTTCCCTTTTCACTTTATGAAATAAATAATTAAAGACTGACTGCTTTTTAAATCATTAAATCATTTAAGTCAGGTCTTTTAAACTTTTTCCTCATATAATTATACTTAATGAAGTAAGAAATGTTTCTGAAGCAGAATTTGGAAGGTTAGGATTTACTAGGTGCATGGTGATTGTATGAGCAGTAAAAGTTGGCGGTGTCTGGCTGGAGGCTTGTAACTAGTGGCATCCCCCAGGGGTCTGTACAGGGTCCGGTCTTGTTCAACATCTTCATCAGCAACCTTGATGAGGGGATAGTGACCACCCTCAGCAACTTTGCTGATGATACGATGTTGCGTGGACTGGCTGACATGCCTGAAGGCTGTGCTGCCATTCAGCAAGACCTGGACAGGCTGGAGAGCTGGGAAGTAAGAAACAGGATGATGTTTAACAAAAGCAAGTGTAGAGTCTTGCACCTAGGGAGGAATAATTGCATGCACCAGTACAGGCTGGGGGATGACCTGCTGGAGAGGAGCTCTGCAGAGAGGGACCTGGGTGTCCTGGTGGATGACAGATTGGCCATGAGCCAGCAGTGTGCCCTCGTGGCCAAAAGGGCCAATGGCATACTGGAGTGTATAAAAAAGAGCATGGCTAGCAGGTCAAGGGAGGTGATCCTCCCCCTCTACTCTGCCCTGGTAAAGCCTCATCTGGAGTACTGTGTCCAGTTCTGGGCTCCCCGCTACAAAAAAGACAGGGATCTCTTGGAAAGAGTCCAGCAGAGGGCCACAAAGATGGTGAAGGGCCTGGAGCATCTCCCCTATGAGGAACGACTAAGTGAACTGGGTCTGATTATCCTTGAGAAAAGAAAGCTGAGAGGGGATTTGATCCAGGTTTATAAATACCTGAGGTGTGGGGGCCATAGTGGTGAGGCTGGACTCTTTTCAGTAGTGCATGGGGACAGGACAAGGGGAAATGGGATGAAGCTAGAGAATAGGAAGTTCCGCACCAATGTGTGCAAGAACTTCTTTACAGTGAGGGTGACGGAGCACTGGAACAGGCTGCCCAGGGGGGTTGTGGAGTCTCCTTCTCTGGAGATATTCAAGACCCGCCTGGACGCCTACCTGTGCGACCTGCTGTAGGGAACCTGCTTTGGCAGGGGGGTTGGACTCAGTGATCTCTAGAGGTCCCTTCCAACCCCTACAATTGTGTGATTCTGTGAAAAGGAAGTAGTGATACTTCAAATTCTTGAAAGAGATAGTGGCCAAGACACACTAACTTTCACAGGTGTCAATTAAATAATAATTGTAACTCTATTATATAGATGAAGCTGCCAACAAGCAGAGGGAAAAAAGCTGATTTACACAAGCTAAATGTACCATTATATCTGTGAATCCTTTACTGAACTAGAGTACAGTGAAGAAATTCTGGCATAGCTTCCTTGCAAATCAGCAGATAAATAAGTATAGTAGTCAGTTTGAGGAATAACTTCCATGTTGTTCTCAAGAAAGGGGATGAAATATTTCTAGAGAATATACCGTAGTGTTGGAAGTAAAATTCCCACAAAATATTTAGGATACTGATATTTTTTACCTTAATCTAGGAATGAAAAACTATGTAAACAAAAATCTGAAGGAAATTAATTATAAAATCTATAAATCAGAATCTGCTTTAGACCACTCTTGTGAGATGTTTGGTTTAACGAATAGAAGACAGTATAGCTGAGGTTAAAAACTTATTTTGCAGTTAGCACTTTGAGAACATATTTATTCAAAAAGCAACAAAAGTTAACATTTTCCCTATGATGGCTTAATGCACATTCTGACATCTTCAGTTTCTCCCTGTCTCTACTCACATTCTACTATTGATTAAAAACAAAACAAAACAAAACAAAACAAAAAAACCCACAGGAAAAAAAAAAAAATTTGGAAAGGTGATTTCCTTTTATTTACTTCTTCTCAAAAATCAGAGCATGAAATTCAGTTTTGATAATAAATTAACATTTTCTGAAGTACTTCAGTACTTTTAGGTGCCCTCATGGAGTCCCTAGGCAACTTGAATATTCAAACAAGCATACAGATATCCTGTTATCTCCTTTTTGCATCTGGAGGGAAACAATCCAAATGACTTCCACATTCTCCTGCAAACTTCTGTTACAATGAATTAGGTGGAATTTTGATCTGACTCATCAACTTCTCATAACTTCACCATCACTTGACCACGTGTTGTAAACTCCAGATGACTGTGGTACCTTTTGATTTCTGAGTGGAGGTGATTGTGGGTAAATTAATCCTCTAAGGAATCAGCAGGTATTACAGAGTTTTAAAATCTAGTTTTTCAGTTCTTCCAATGCAATAACTTATTTGCTGACACTTTAATGTTTCTAAATCATTTCAATTCTTTTACAGTAATTGGAAATACATGAAATTTTGTCTTAATATGGACACAATGGATTATAGAATAATTGTAATTGATTATAGATTAATTAAATAGATTTTAAAATAATTGATTATAGGCTAGTAGATTATAGTCTAATTGAAATCACCAACCAGTAAATATTTCTAATATGATACTCATAAAAACGGGATACTTCATACAAATATTTAGTCGAATAGGAGAAATTTGGATGAAATTTTGCATTGAATTAAGTGAAATATAAAGGTCCCTTCTCTTCATTGCATAAGGATTAAGAGGTAGTACCAGGCACCAGAAAAGTAAATGAATTTGAACAACAAGATCAGGGCAACTATGAATCTGGAGTACTATATATCTGGAGTACTGTGTCCAGTTCTGGGCTCCCCACTACAAAAAAGACAGGGGTCTCTTGGAAAAACTCCAGCAGAGGGCCACAAAGATGGTGAAGAGCCTGGAGCATCTCCCCTATGAGGAACAACTGAGTGAACTGGGTCTGTTTAGCCTTGAGAAAAGAAGGCTGAGAGGGGATTTGATCCAGGTTTATAAATACCTGAGGTGTGGGGGCCATAGTGGTGTGGCCGGACTCTTTTCAGTAGTGTGTGGGGACAGGACAAGGGGAAATGGGACGAAGCTAGAGCATAGGAAGTTCCACACGAATGTGCGCAAAAACTTCTTTACAGTGAGGGTGATGGAGCACTGGAACAGGCTGCCCAGGGGAGTTGTGGAGTCTCCTTCTCTGGAGATATTCAAGACCCACCTGGACGCCTACCTGTGCGACCTGCTGTAGGGAACCTGCTTTGGCAGGGGGGTTGGACTTGATGATCTCTAGAGGTCCCTTCCAACCCCTACAGTTCTGTGATTCTGTAATTCTGTGAATACAAGAACATGCATAATCGTATTGCTCTTCTTTGGTATCATTAGCAACTTACACCATACAAAAAATAATGGTCATCTCTGGATACTGCAATAGTTGGTAGTTAGAGGCAAAATGCAATCATGTTTTTCTGGCCAATATTCCTAAAAATATTTCTATTTCAGTGTATATCTGTTAAGTCAAAAATAATGTTGTCAGCTTCTTCTTGGTATACTGCTGCTTACAGCTTCTAAAAGGCAGCAGGTGGGATGTGAGATTAGTAAATTTGCTAATTAAAATAAAAATTATTTCTTTCATAGGAAATGAGTTTTTTTCCTAAGAAATATTTTTTAACTCTTGTGCTTCTGAATATTCACTGTGCTTTTAGACAAGATGTGCATTACTATGCATTATATGAGACCAGACAAAAGTGGCAGTAAAAACTGCTCAGCATTGACATAACTTTGAAACCCACTGTACTTTTTTTTATTCTGCACATTTTGTAAGATTTTTGTACTAAGATAGCAGGCACTTCTAACACTAAGCTAAAAAAAAACAACCAAACAAGAACGCTCTAAATGCTGAATATACAGTAAGGCATCAGGCCATCTTTCTGCATTGCCTACAGCTTGTGTCCTCTGCACTGCCAGCCCCAGATGGTAGAGCTAATGCGCACATTCCCCAAAGGTAGGATATTACATGTCTGGACTAAGAAGACATTGACCTGACAGGTAAACACTTAACACTGGAGAATTTTGGAGGGGAGAGTGGGAGGGGAAGTATAAATTTAGTCATATTTATGTCAATAGGTTGCTAACTAAAGCAGGATGATGGACACGACTTAGCAATATCTATAGTCTTGCTACTATTTCATGCATTGGAGTAGCCTGCTGATATATAAATGCTGGAGTATGAACAGTCTTAATATAATTAGGAAAAAGCAATGAAAATGATTGGCTACTGATCTTGAAAGCAAGGAGATATCTGTGAACCAAGAGCTCTTGACTTTATGAAAATCCTAGCTGTCCAGTGAATGGCTGTCAGAATGTCGTGGATTAGTACCCTTGGCATACAAGCCATTAGAGTTTGTACAGGGAGGTGTAAATTGGCTGTCTGTGAGTTTGCAATGGCACAACATATCTTCAGGCTGAACACCCACTGGTGTTTCCTGTCTACAGCCATAGATGTTATCCTTGTTTTCTCTCTGAGACTCTACCATCACCAATACATGCTCAGAAGCAAAAGTATTACTGACTTGTAGGCCACAGATAAGATTTTCCTCACATCTGTACAAACTTCTTTCACCTTCATCTTCCCACATAGCCTGAGTCATTTCTTAATGCACATAGCTATGAGATGTCAGCAATCTGCCAAAAAGCTGAAGACTTGGCCAGGGTAACTTTGGTTGACTAATTGGTCAGCATGTGTTTCCAATATGTATGCTATTGGCTTAATTAGGATTAATTAACAAATGTTTATGTCTGGTGTAGGGGACAATGCCTATCTAGTGAAGGCTTATTTACTGGCACCAGATGGCATTCTGGTGATAACTGCAATGAAATATTTAGAAGATATTGTTCAGTTCTAAAAAAGTCTTTTTGAATATTAAAAAATGTAAAAATATTATTCAGATATAAGCATGACCTGGGAGGTACCTCTTGGTGCATTTCTTTGGAAATGAGCCTGGCATTCCTCTCATCATCTTGTGACCTATGGAGATGGGAGGTAGGAAGAAACTGTCTTAGAATTAGAATAAAATAAGAAAAAAAAAATGCATTCAAAACAGGATAAGTGCCAGAAAGTGTAGCTAGTATATATTTTTAATTAGCTAAAAATTCTTCTCTATATCTTAAAAAAAAAAAACAAAAAAAACAGGTGTCTTAGACTTTACACTGATAACAAAACAAGTAAGAAATTCATTCAAATGACATTGAATGTTAGCATTAACTTTAATTAACTTGTGAAGTAGGTCACAATTAGGAGCCTATGCTGCTCGTGGACTCCACAAAGCCACACATACTAATTTTAGTTTAAAAGATTTGAATCTAGAATGTATTTAAGAAAAAAAACCAAACCAACAGATAATAAGAGATGCTGGTTTAAGCAAATATGTATTTTGTAATATAAAACTTTTATATGGAATGGGCCACTAAATCACCAAATTCAGAATGGGTTGCCGTTGAAATTTATCTTCTGATCCAGTGTCAATGCTGACTACGTTTCTTTTGGGACTTTAGCAAAAGCTAGATGGCAGTTTAACTGCCCCAGAATAAAAATACTGTTTATTTTAAGGATTTATCTTGAATTTTTCTGGAAACAATGAGTGTTAGTCTTCATCCAAGCTCTCTTTATTACATCTTTGAATTCTTGCTCTCAGGCCTGTATTTGCAAAACAGCAATGGAAAAAGAGTCACATCAGTTCTGACACTCCTGTGGCATAATGTGGCATTCAAACTGAATTCATATGCTTCTGAGGTGATTGCTTTATGAACGGAAATTTCCAAGAGCTATTCTTCATTCTGCCTTAGTATTCCCATTGTCAGCCACATCTCTGACAATGCTTCATGACATGACCTTCCCTACACAAAGAGATACATCTCCTGTCAGCAGGCAGCTCCCACAGCTCCTCTCTCCCTGGATCACAAAAGCATGTGGTTAGTCTCTGTGGCTCCTAGGAACAGGCAGATTTTTGCATGCAGCCCATGAGAGCGGGATCCTTGGCCACCAGTGCATCACACAGTATGTCTCCGAGTCTATGCTTGTACTTCTGCACCTCAGCAGAAGGTATACATGACCCAGCAGTGTGCCCTTCTAGGCAAGGAGACCAATGAATGGTATCCTGGGCTGCATTAAGGGAGAGTGTTGCTAGTAGGTCTAGAGAGGGGATCTTCCCCCTCTGCTCTGCTCTGGGGAGTTCACATCCAGAGTACTGGGTCCAGTGCTGGAGTGTTCAGTACAAGAGAGACATGGAGCTTCTGCACAGATGCCAGCAAAGGGCTATGAAGATGGTTGGGCACCTGGAGAACTCTCCTACAAGGAAAGGCGGAGACACCTAGGCCTGCTTAGCCTCTAAGAAGAGAAGACAAAGAGAGGTCTTATAAATTTATGCTAACACCACCAGGGAGGGTGTTAAGAAGTTGGGACTGGACTCTTTTCAGTGGTGCCCAAGAGCAGAATAAGAGGAATACAGGAAGTTCCATCTGAATATGATGAAAAAATTCCTTACTGTGAGGGTGACTATGCACTTGCACAGGTTACCCAGAGAGGCATCCAGCTTGGATGCAGTGCATGTATAGCCTGCTCTGAGGGTCGCTGCTTGAACAGTCTGTTAGACTAAATGAGCTCCAGTGGTCTCTTTCATCTTCTAACATTTTGTATATGTATACCTCTGAGCTGATTTGTAAGAGTTTTAGATTAAATTTGACCAGTTCTTTCAAATCAAAAAGAAGCACAATCTCACTCTGTGGTTTGAAATACTGTAGTTAAACATTTTACAACAAGAATGCTCATGGCTTATTTCATGCTGCTAGTGCTTGAATACTATTATTAGCTCTAATTTGAATGTAGTTTAACATGATAGTATTAAATGAGACTGTGTCTTTAGATTTTATTATTGATTCATGCTCCTGTACTTACAGTTTTTGTGTGTTTGTCCCCTTGAGCTATTCTTTCAAAGCTGCTCTCCGAAATTGCTTCATAAGTACAGAATTCTGTGGTTCGCCTTGTCTACAAGTAAGAAAAGAATCTTAAATAAACTCTTTAATGGAAAAATCTTTACCCTTCTTGAGTCACTGCTATTTTACACACAAAGAAATACAGGCATTGTAAACACCTGTTGGGTGTTAAGAAAGTAGGAATTTTAAAAGGTAGTTTTTGGTTGTAGGGTGAAGAAGGGTGATTACTGCTGTTTTACCAGTTTAGTAGTCAGATTCTCTTCCCTTCCATACATATATGATCACAAACCATTTTTTCCTCTCAGACAAATGTTACTATTCCTTTATGTTTCTTAAATACTGAAAGGCCAGAATGAAGTCTTCCCAAAGCCTTTTCTTCTCCAGGCTGAAGAAGCCCAACTTGCTGAACTTTTCTTCTTAGGCTAGCTGCTCAAGCCCTCTAGTCATCTTTGTGGCCCTCCTCCAGACCTGTTTCTACAGCTCCATGTTTTTTCTGCACTGGGCCCCCAGACTTGGACACAGCACTCCAGGTGGGGCCTCATTAGGGCAAAGTGAAAAATAGGTGATCACTCTCTCCTCACATTGTTGGCCAGTTTTCTTTTGATGCAGCCCAGGATACTGCTGGCCTTCTGAGCTTCAAGCACACATTGCTGGCTCACATCCAGATTATAGTTCAGCAGAGCCCAGAGTTCCTTCCCCACAGGGCTGCTCTCAAATTCTTCTCCCAGTATGTATAAGTATCTGGGATTGTTCCAACTCAGGAGCAGCACCTTGCACTTGGCATCATCGAACCTCATTAGGTTCACACAGACACACTTATCGAGCTTGCCTAGATCCCTCTGGATGGCACCACTTTCTTTCTGTTGTATCAGCTACACCTGTCAGCTTAGGTGCCATCTGCAAACTTGCTGAGGGTGCACTTGTCCCTGATAAAAAGGTAAGAGAGCAGAAGTCCAAAGACTGATCTCCTCCAAGGGATCACACTAAGATATTTATATTGTTTCTATACTTTACAGATAATTCCACTGAAAATAGAGGGGTTGTTTGAGAGGAATAACTTCATTCAATACGATTCAGTATGTCTAATTACAGTCTAGCAAACTGTAAAGTTATTTTCAAGAGTTAAACAGTGTCAAAAACTGGAATGGTATCTGCAAGTGACAGGATACATCAATTTTAAGAGCATGTGTGGTTCTGAGGCATGTCCATAGGACACAGAGCCCATCAACTTAAAGATTGCTGGTACAAATGTGGACGAAAGGAGCCATAGGATCAGAAATTCTATGTGGTTATTTCTGTAAAAATATTTTATCACTATAGCACTTACAAAGAGATGTCATAAAACACCTAAATCACAGAAATTCAGCTAAGGCTATCTAAAAAAAGATGGCATTTCTGTTTCTTGTCCTGCAAAAATACTACGAATATTTACTCCACAAGGGTAAAGCCCACAAACTAATTTTTATAATGCTGGCAATGTGCTTTATAGAGTGAAAGGAAAGGAATATTTTCTACTAATTGAAGTGCTATTATTCATACACAATTTTAAAACTATCACAGTCTTTCAGTGTTTTAGGAGCTACTGAAGTATGTGAAATTTACATATTCAGGGACTGAGCAGAGCTAAAAAAGAGATCCTGTATCACTATGCTTGATTTTAGTTTACTACTTATTTGTTTTGATAAGTAGATCTGAGGCTTGACTGCAGTCACAGGAAAAACAACAACAACAACAACCACAAAAACCCTAAGAAACATTTAGAAAACTAAAAGGTAATTTAGGAGAAGAATATTTTTGTCACTACTGTAGCTTGGCATCCAAGCCACTGTTTCTGTATTTTTGTTTTGTTTTGTTTCATTTTTTTGCAAATACACTCAAAAGAAAGCAAGGACAAAAAGACATATAAATTGCTCTCCCTCCCCCCTCCCCCCCCTCCAAAAAAAAAAAAATCATAATTGAAAGCAACATTATAGAAACCTTATCATGGAAACTCTTGTTGCCAATGAAGTCAACAAGCTCCAAGCCAAATCTGTCACTACCACGGTCTCTGTCTCCACTTCTGAAGTTTGTTGAGGATTTCATTATTTATAACTAGTTAACATACACACCAAACTTACTAACTCATACATTGATCATTTTAACAGCAGAAAAAAAAGAAAAAGGAAAAAAAAAAGAAAAAAAGAAAAAAAAAGCAAGAAAAAAAAAAAAAGGCACTCCTTTCTGTTCTAATATGCTGATCAATGTGTCTGAGAGGTCCTCTGTACCTGAGCAAAAATGGATAAAAGGCAGAAGAACTGTGACACGTGAATGGCTTTGAGTCCCCCAAGGCTGGAGCTGAAACTCCTCCCAAGGGAGCTCACCAGTAACTGACGTGAAGCAAGGTGCTATTCTGGAGGGGGAAAAATCTGCCTCTTCTTCTCCAGCTCTTTTCACCCAATAAACTAAAGGCAATTTCCTTGCCTACTTCTCATGAGAAGAGGTTGATGCACTCACTCTCAGGGCTGTGGTTGCAGGTGCTCCATGAGAGGAATATTACCTTGCTGCTCTGAGCCAAAGCATTGACAGAAAGATCAATTAAAACTTATACCATGCTGAAATCTTTCTGCATCCTGGTTCAGGTAATACTACTGTTTACCTAGTGCCATCAAGCAGCCTCACTCTTCATGTGTGTTATGCTGGTAGCCTGCATGCATAATGCAAACATGGAACAAATGCCTTTTGTTAAAAAGACAGCATCTAGTGCTTATCAAAACTCCTAGATTCCTGCATGGACTATGGCCTCAGCAAGTGGCTTGGTCATATCCTTACCCAGCCCAAGTGAGGACAAAGGAGCACTACTAAAAGTAGGGGGAAAGCGGGGAAAAGGACAGTGAAAAAAAATATTGGAAATATTATTATTATTACTATTTTTTTTTTTTCCCACAAGGCTTTTAAAATCATTTTCTTTCATACATTCCTCAAAACTTCTGTGATTGCATCTTTCATCTCAACACCAAGTACAACATTGCTTTAAACCAGGATCAGTCTTGTCCCAGCAAAAAATAACCAACTGGCAGTCCTGATACACTGTAGCAGTGTACTAATTTGAAAAGAAACAGTTCATTTTAATTATCAGCAATTAGTTTCATGTGTAATACTGTTACTGACTTAGGAAAGAACTCGAGTTGTTATTCCTCCCCTAAGGGGACTGGTGACATTTTTCCATAACAAAGTGGGTGGTGACAAATTTGGAGGACTGTGTATCCAGTCAAATGTCCCGTCAAAAATTCCTCTTACAGAAAATTATGTTTAAAAAACAACAAACACACACACACACACACACACACAAAAACAACAAAACAAAACAAACAAACAAAAAAACCCAACAAACCTAGTCTCTGCCAGGAATTTGGTCCCAGGTGTCAGATTTCTGCCTCAGAGCAGTATTTCCATTTACCACTCCTCTTCTGAACATGTTAAGCCGCAAGGCAAGCACTGATGCTGACATGACCCTGATATACTGGCATACAAACAGAAATAAAAAATACGATGTTCAACCTCCAGCTCATTGCCTACACACCCTTGCAGAGATACTATTCAGAAGGAGTGTTTACTGATGGAAAAGGTTGTTTGCTCTGTATGTATTATAGAAGACTTCATCACATTTTCTCTAACGCAAAGTGACTCTCGGAGGTTGTTTTAAACCTAGGAGAAGCAGAACTGTTACAAGAAGGCAGAGCAGCAAGGACTGAGGTGAAGGATGAAATAGCAGTGAAAGGGAAAAGGATTTGCTTACCTCAGGAAGGCCCATACAGTCGCTGGACAGGTGGAGATATCCAGATGTTATCAGTAATCACATCCAGTGATGACCCAGTCATCATAAGGTCTGAAGTTGTATGAGATCTTATTTACCTGCTACAGATGAAAACATCTGCAAGAAGAGATAAGATATAAAGTCTAATTTCAAATTTTGAAATTCCATGGCAGGAAGCATATTGTATATTACTGTAGTACAATGTTGTTCCTATCAGAGAGGAATCCCAAACTTCTTGTGGGGTCACTACGGTAAGGACATATTAATGTTTTCTTTGTAAGACACAGATACACAAACATATGAGCATAGAATTTGAAGGGGAAAAAAAAAGGCTATCATACAGGGAAGAATCCTTTTTTTTTTCTTTTCCTTTTCCTTTTCTTTTCCTTTTCTTTTCTTTTCTTTTCTTTTCTTTTCTTTTCTTTTTTCTTTTTTTTTTTTTTTCAGCTTTAAGTGATTTAAAGTTTCAGAAAACAACAGAAGAGTATCATAGTTCAAGATGCCCAATGTATTGCCTAAAATATATTCACAACATGTATGAATTTAAATATGAATTATACTGATAGAAATTATCATGGGCAACTGCAAATTCATGAAAAAAAAAAAAAGTATAGGTTTAATGTTATGGAAATGGTAAATGTGAAGCTACGATGATTATCTTAGAATCATAGAATCACAGAATGTTTGAGGTTGGAAGAGAACTTAAAGATCATTCAGTTCCAGCCCTCTGCTGTGGGCAGGATTGCCATTCACCAGATCAGGCAGCCCAGGGCCCTGGCCTTGGTCACTTTCAGGGATGTAGCATCCAGACCTTCTCTGGGCAGCCTCTGCCAGTGCTTTACCACACTGAATAAAGAATTTCCCCCTAAGGTCTAATCTAAATTTTCCCTCTTTTAGTTTAAAGATATTCCCCTTGTCCTATCATTATCATACCAAGTAAAAAGTTATCTCCTTGTTTATAAGCTTCTTTCAAGTACTGGAAGGCTGCAAAGAGATTTCTCTGGAGCCTTCTCATCTTCAGGCTGAACAAGCACAGCTCCCTCATCTTGTTTTCATAGGAGAGATGCTCCAGCCCCCTGATAATCTTCTTGGCCTCCTCTGGACCTGTTCCAACTGTTCCACATATTTCTTTACTGGGACCCCAGGCCTGGATGCAGTACTATGAGTGGGGCCTCCGGAGGGTGGAGTGGAGAGAGGCAAACATTTTCTTCATTCTGTTGGCCAACTCTGTTGATACTGCTGGTCTTCTGAGCATGCAACATAGACCACTGACTTCTGATCAGATTTCATTCACCAGAACCTAGAAGTCCTGATCTCAATGAGTTTTTTTCTCCCAGTCTGCACTCATACATGGGGACTGCCACAACCCAACTGTGACATCTTGTAGTTGGCCTTATGGAACTTCATTAGGTTCAAAAGGGCCCACTTCTCAAGCCTGTCTAGGTCCCTCTGGATGGCATACCTTCCTTTTGTCCTATCACATGCATCACTCAGCCTAGTGCTGTCCTCAAACTTGCTGAGGTTGCACTTAGTCCCACTATCTATCTATGTCATTATAAAGATATTAAAGAACATCAGTCCCGAGATGGACCTCTGGAAGATCCCACTTGTCACTGGCCTCCTCCTGGACATAGAATAGCTGACAACAACATTCTAGCTATAATCATCCAACCAATTCTTTGTCCATCAAATAGTTCACTTTGCAAATCCATTTCTCTCTGATTTAGAGATAAAATTGTAATGTGGGATCACGTCAAAGGCCTTGCACAAGTCAGGGTAAATGGCATCTGTAGGCCTTCCTTTGTCCACTAATGCTGTGACTCAACCACAGAATACCACTGGATTGGTGAGGCATGATTTGTCCTTCATGAAAGCTGTCTCAGATCATGTCCTCACCCTGCATGTAGCTTAATGTATTTTTACAGGATGATTTCTTCCATGACCTTTCAAGGCACAGATACTAGTCTCACTGGCCTGTAATTTCCCAAGTCTTCTGTTCTCACTTTCTGAAAAATGAGACTGGTGTTTTCCTTTCTCTTGCTATGTGCATGTTCACCTGACAGCCATGATTTTTCACATATGGTGGAGAGTGACTTGGCAACCAGCTAGTTTCCTCAGGACACTCACATGCACATCATCCAGACCCAAAGACCTGTACACTTTCAGTGTCATCAGACGGTCTTGTACTTGTTCTTCTCTTATAGCGGGAGGGATTTTGCTCCCCTAACCCCCACGCAGAAGTTCAGGGATGTGAGAGGCTCAGGAAACTTGTTTGCCAGCGAGGAAGGAGGCAAAGAACATGTTGAGTACCTCAGCCTTCTCCATATACATTGTTGCCAGTTCTCTCTTATTTGTCAGGGGGCTACACTCTCCTAGGTCTATTTCTTCCTATCAGTGTACCTATAGAGTCCCTTGTTATTTTTCATGCGCCTTAACAAGTTCAATTCCCTCTGTGCCTGGCTTCCCTATTTCATCTCTGCAAGTCCAAACATCATCTCAGCAATCTTCCTAGGCCACCTATTCCTGGCTTCCACTGCCTGCAAATTTCCTTCTTACCCCTCAGTTTGGCCAGTAGGTCATTGCTCAGCCATGCCATTTCCCTGTGTTTTTTGTTTGTTTTCCTGTTCTGGGTGACAGAGGTGATGCTTCTGAAAGCTGTCCTTCAAGAATTTCTGGTTCCATTCCTATGTCCCTCAGGACAGCTCCCCAGGAGATTTGTTTCAGTAATTTTTTTTTAAATGAATGAAATTCATGGTTCGGACTGTGGTCTTTGCCAGGCCCATAGTTCTTGAGATCACAAACCCAACCAGGGCATGATCACTACTACATCCAAGACTGCTATCAATCTTAACCTCTTTAATGAGATCATTTGCACTGATGAGCACCAGGTCCAACAATGCTACTCTTCTGGTCTTTTTGTCTAATACATGCACCAGAAAGTTCATAGAATCCGAGAATCGGAGAATCAAATAATGGTTTGGATTGGAAGGGACCTTTAAGATTGTCTAGTATAAATCCCCCTGCTATAGGCAGGGACACCTCCCTCTAGACCAGGTTGTTCAAAGCCCCATCCAGCTTAGCCTTGAATGCTTCCAGGGAGGGCGCATCCACAACCTCATGGGCAACATGCTCCAGTGTCTCACTACCCTCAAGGTGAAGAATTTCTTCCTAATATCTAGTCTAAATCTACACTCTTCCTTTTAAATGTCATTTCCCCTCATCCTGTCCCTATATGCCCTTATAAAAAGTTCCTCCCCAGCTTTCCTGCAGAATCCCTTCAGGTACTGGAAGGGCACTATAACGTTCTCCCTAGAGCCTTCCCTTCTCCAGGCTAGAGACCCCCAGCTCCCTCAGCCTGTCCTCATAAGGGAGGCACTGTAGCCCTCTGACCATCTTTGTGGCCCCCCTCTGGACCCACTCCAACATCTCTATGCACTTTTTCTGTTGGGGGTCCAAGAACTGGATGCAGTATTCCAGGTGAGGTCTCATGAGAGCAGAGTAGAGAGGCAGAATCACCTCCCTCAACCTGCTAGCTACTCTTCTCTTGATGCAACTCAGTATACGGTAGGCCTTCTGGGCTACAAGTGAACACTGCTGGCTCATGTTGGCTCATAACTGACACCCCCAAATCCTTCTTCTCAGGGCTGCTCTCATGCCATTCTGGGCCCAACCTGTATCTGTGCTCACGATTGTCCTGGCCAGGGTGCAGAACCTTGCACTTGTGTATCCTGAGTGCACTCCAGGAGTCTCCTCAATTGTTAACAGACAGCTGCTTTTCCTTTCCAGAAGACATCTGGGTGATTAGAATCCCTCACCATGATAACTGCCTGCACAGTTCTTCTCATAGTTGAAACAAGAAGGCCTCACTTACAGGCTCCTACTATCTCCAAACAGAAACCAGAAATTAATTGCAACATTTACAAGAAAAGTGTTTAAAATAATAGATATTAGGAAACAAATAATAGTAATGGATAAAAAAAAAAATAAATAAGGTAACTACAAGGCTTGTAATAACTTTTATAATTATTAAACCTGTGTTTTAAATTAAGTCATCTACCATTCTCAAAGACTGACTCCTAGACAGGCTCAAGTAGTGGGCCAAGGTGAACCTCATGAGGTTCAACAAATCTCAGTGCAAGGTCGGGCACTTTGGTCTTAGCAACCTCCACCATCAATACAGCCCAGGGGATCTAATGATAGTGCACAGCCCTGCCAGAAATGTCCTGGGGGTTCTGGTGGATGGCAAGCTGGATGCAAGTTAGCAATGTGCACTTGCAGCCACAAAAGCCAACCATATCCGAGGCTGCATCAAAAGAAGTGTGGCCAGCAGGTCAAGGGACATGACCCTGCCCCTCTACTCTGCACTGGATATAAGAATCATTATTATTATTATTTTTTTTTTTAAGATAAAGGCAGTGAAGCACAGGAACAGTTTGCCCAGAGAGGTGGTGGATGTTCCTAGAGACATTCAAAGCCAAGGCTCTGAGCAACCTGATCTTGCTGTAGGTGTCCCTGTTTGTTGCAGGGGAGTTGGACCAGATGGCCTTTAAAGGTTCATTCTAACTCAAATGATTCTATAATTTATGAATTCTGTTTTCTTTAAGTAAATTGAGTTTACTTCAAGGATTAATCAAATCTCCATTGTAATGGAGCATGAAGAAATTCCATGCTATAAAAAAGAGCTGAAAGATGCATGTTGGCATTTCAGATATAGACTTGTCAAGGCAGAGAGTTAAATCTTATGATTTACGTAAAAATATTTTTAGGCTGTGGCACATGTGGAAGCAGGAAACTTCTGTCATCCAAGCAGTCCCTTTCGGTCTGATTCACCTTCCAATCTACCTTCTTCTTAGCAACAGCACAGGCTACCCCTCTCCTGTTCACTCCTCCTCCCTTTTCCACTCTCCTAAATCTCAGAAAATAAATGTTTGTGTTTTTTTTTTTTTTTCCTTTTACACTCACAGTCAGACTTTAGGGAAATGTCACTAGCCACTTCCTTTTATACACTCAAGTATATGAAAATACGCACGCACACACACACATACACTTTTTATTTTTCAGAAGAAAAATGTAACACAGACAAACAATATAAATAAATAAGTATTATTATTTTAAAAAGGCTTTGAGCAGAAAAGAAGTTAATTCACTTTCTATAAAGGTAGGATATTTTAAAAACAGTGTTTACTCATAGATGTGGATTACTGGAAATGAGAGACAGGTAATTGTTTCTTTCAGTGGTAAATGTGAATTATCACTTTGTTTTCCAGGCAGCTTGACATGCTCCCTAAAAGCTGAACAAGGTGTAAGGTGAAGTCCAAGACTGGAAAGGTAAAAAAGTTGGTTTGTTTATTTAAGGCTTACTGGTGAAGACAAAGGTACAATAGAGGCATATGCTGGCATCAGGCACGAACAGCTCAGGAACATTAGTCAAGTAAACAAGGGAAAATAAGAGGATTAACAAGATAAATTATACCTTAGTTATCTCTACCTGAAAGTCTGGAATAAAATATTCTATTTAAACAGCAAGTTAAATGTTCCACAAACAATGATAAAATGTGATAGTCTAGCTAATAAAACAGATTCTTACATCTAAGGTACTGATTAAACAAGAACGGAGTAGGTGCTCCCATTTTTGCAGTGGCATATATGTGTCTGGTTGCCTACTGAGGGGTGTCTCTCTGTTGAGCAAAAATCAGTTTCCTCATCCTAATCAAGAATTTTTAGGCATTAAACCTATAAAGAAGCTCTTGTGTGATTTGAAATTGTTGTGATATGACTTACTGATTGTTAAAATCATCTGAACCAGTTTATCATAATATTTTACTTGCTTTCCTAATGATCACATTGGATGTGGAATGTGTTCACATTAGTTCACATTACAAACTATTAAAGTTTAATCATAGTATCATACAATCATAGAATCACAAGGTTGGAGAGGACCTACAAGATCACCTAGTCCAACAATCCAGGCCAAGCCCCTCCTCATCACAACCTCCCTTCAAGAAGTTGTAGAGTGCAGTAAGGTCTCCCCCCTTAGCCTCCTCTTCTCCAGACTAAACAATCCCAGCTCCCTCATCCGCTCCTCATAAGACTTGTTCTCCAGACTCCTCACCAGTTTTGTTGCCCTTCTCTGGACATGTTCCAGGGCCCCAATGTCTTTCTTGTAGTGAGGAGCCCAAAATTGAACACAGTACTTGAGATGCAGCCTCACCAGTGCTGAGTACAGGGGAATAATTACCTCTCTGCTCCTGCTGGCCACACTATTTCTAATACCGGCCAGGATGCTGTTGGCCCTCTTGGTCACCTGGACACACTGTCAGCTCACGTTCAGCTGAGCATCGACCAACGCCTCCAGGTCCCTTTCCCCTTCACAGTCATCCAGCCACTCAGCCCCAAGCCTACAGTGATGCATGGTGTTATTGTGGCTAAAGTGCAGGGCCTAGCACTTGGCCTTGTTGAACCTCATCCCATTCACCTCAGCCCACTGATTCAGTTTATCTAGATCCCTCTGATGGGCCTCCCTACCGTCAGGCATATCGACACCACCTCCCAACTTGGTGTCACCTGCAAACTTACTGAGGGTACACTCAATCCCCTTATCTAGGTCATCAATAAAGATATTAAACTAGATGGGCCGCAGTACTGATCCCTGGAGGGACACCACTTGTAACAGGTCACCAGCTGGTCTTAACTCTACCAACCACTACCCGCTGGGCACAGCCCTCCAGACAGTTCCTTATCCAAAGAAGGGTATGCTCGTCCAGGCCACGGGCAGACAGTTTCCCCAGGAGAATACTGTGAGAGACTGTAACAAAGGCTTTGCTGAAGTCTAGGTAGACTACATCAACAGCCTTTCCCTCATCTACCAGTCTGGTCACCCAATTATAGAAGGAGATGAGGTTGGTCAAGCACAACCTGACTTTCATGAACCCATGTTGTCTTGGCCTGATCCCCCAGACATCATGAACATGCTGTGTGATCTCACCCAAGATGATTTGTTCCATAACTTTCCCTGGTACTGAGGTCAGGCTGACAGGCCTGTAGTTCCCTGGATCCTCCTTATGGCCCTCCTTGTAGATGGGAGTCACATCGGCAAGTATCCGATCCTCTGGGACCTCTCCAGATAACCAGGAACTCTGGTACATGGTGCAAAGCGGCTCGGCAATCACCCCCACCAGCTGCCTCAGGACCCAAGAGTGGAACCTGTCTGGTCCCATGGACTTGTCCAGATGGAGGAGGAGCTCTCTAACTGAGGAGGAGCTCTCTAACTCTTTTTTTTTAACCTAAATATTTTATCCCTTGTGCTTGAAAACTACTTAACACATATTGCATCTTCTTTAAGTTATTTAAGGCCTGATTTCTCATCGCTCAGTTAATACGGTATTTTGTCATTAACTGTGACAGGCAATGGACTAATCCATAGATAAAAATAAATGGATTTTCTTGGCATGGGATGCCTACAAGATGATACTCTTAAAGAAGAAATTCCATCAGTGCTTTTTGCAGAGGTTTTGTTGAACAATGTTTGAAAGCAGTCAGGATTGAAAAGAGAGTAATTTTTCTTCTCACTTTTTTTTTTTTTTTTTTTTTTCCCTGTGTTTTAGGAAGTATTTTGTTGAGAACTTTCACCAAAAACAAAACAAACAAAAAAAGAAAACAGCAACAGCAGCAACAACAACAACAAACAACCCTAACAAAAAGAAAACAAAAACCACATGTAACCTACTTCTGTTTTTCAAGGGAAAGGTGTGCCTTCAGTCATATAGGTTATGAAATCCTAGCCACAGAATGGACATTCTGTTTTTCACTTAGCTTCAACTACTGCATAACATTTTGCCCCACCCAGCAGCAACCCTGGGCTACCTGTCTGCCAGGTATCCATTTAGCCTTGCAACAGAGTCAACATGTTCTGACACAATTGTTTGATTTTGAAGAATGAGCATATTGAGATGAAACACTCTTCCACTTGAAATTTTTTAGGGAGCTTTAATGAAGGCAGTTCTAATCTCACAGATCTACCACAAGAAACCAAGGCTATTTTTCTGCAGGTCATACTCCTGCGTACAGGCTCTGTGGCTTCATCCTGCTCCCAGATTTTCCACAGACATATAAGCAGTTTCAATGTTGCTTTTCATTTTGACCAGGACTTTTCATGTCTCATGCTACTTTCTGAGGCCTGCCCATACAGTCTGTCTTTGGGACTAAGCCACCTCTCTGTGTGAAACCTCCTGAGCCCCTGTACAGGAGTGTTTCTGTCTAACAAGCAAGGCCTGCAGAAGTGGGCGCCATGTGTTTCACATTGCCCAGTCAGTAGCCAAACATGTTGCAGTAGGCGACAGCGAGGATTCGGGATGTGACGTGGTAGGACCCCCTCTGCTTGGTGACGAAGGGTTAATATATGCATAAGGGGCATAGACGAAGGAGCATAGGTATATAGGTAAATCGCACGACGCAATAAACGCCATTTTTCTGCTTGCCACATTGGTATGCACGTGCAGTTCTCTGGCCCGGGTAGGTTTTACCCGATAGTCCAGCACAGGCACAGAGCTAAAAGAACATGGGTTGCCAGGTGCACGGCAACACAAACAGTTATTTGTCCTATTTTAGGAAGAATCTTATTCTGCATAGCTATTTTTGTTGACAGTCACTGTCTTGAAATTCTTACAGGGTGCTCTGAGGGACCCGATAGTGGGAAGCATGCTTACTCAGCCTCCTGCAGATCTGGATTGGCAGAAGTAAGATTCTTTGAAGTAGCATTCAGATGTGGCTCTAGACCCTTTTTGAGTGAATGACTTTACACTACTTTTTTATGATATTCTGGGATCCTATATGTTTGTTCTTCAGTGTTAAAGACACATGACATTGCAGTAAGATCCCTCCTCCAGTGACAGGAGTCTAGACAGACCATTAGCACAACAGAAGACATGCCTAGTGACATATTGGAATAAATTGGAATTTTCCACTTGCCAAAGTTGTAAAACTCATGTTTAAATTTATAGTCTCAAATTACAACTATTATTTTTCTGAATCAGACTGACTACAACATGCTGCAAAGGAAACATAATGCACTATTATAAGTATAAAAAAATAAGACAAAATTTAAAAACAAAAACAAAAAACAACTTACAGGGAAATGCAGAAATAGCATATGTTTCCATAAAAATATATATATTTATATTTATTTCCAGAAACTTTAGCCCTTCAAAGTAAATAAGTCTTTCAACAGAAAACATCTTTTCTGGACTACTGCACAACAAAAATTGTGATTTTAATTGCTAGTGAGTCATCTGTGCATATTTCTACATGTGGATGTGTAGCAATGATGCTTGGATATAACAAGCAGTAGATTACTCAAGGGAACATCAAAGTTTCTGAGAAGTTTACCAGATTATTTTCATTAAAAAAAAAATATTTTCTTTTAGAAAAAGTGATTTTTTTTTCACTATTGAGTTTTACATTTTAAGTGGTTTCAGTATATTGTATAAATCTGTTGATAGGCACAGCAGGAATATGTTATCAAGAAACAGAGATATTACATTGCAAGATAGTAAAACAGAATATCTTTCATTTCAATAAATTTGAATGTATCAGCATTTCTGTAACAAACTGTTACACTGCTTATAAAAACTATCCAAACAGTTGATTACTGAAAGACCAGAAAGTAAGATTTAAATAATAGCAATAATATGTCAGAAAACACAATCAAGGTCATTGAGTACTTCAAGCTGTGTCCATTTACTGATCTATCCACTAATGCCAGCTGAAAGTGTTGTGCAAAATGTAGGTCTCGGTCCTGAGGAAATATCATCCATGATTGACAGAGAATTTTTTCCAATTAGAAAGAGTCAGATTTCCTGATTAGTACTTTGCTTTCCCTCGCTATGCTGGATTTCAGAAGTAAGACTCTAAACAAAGAAGAATGGTTTCATGGTAGATAGAGAATTGTAGAACTGAAAAACAATTGAGTTTGACTTCTACCACATAATAGTAACTCACAATCATTAGTATTCTTTCTTACTTAAGCAAAACTTATCAATTCACACTGAGCTTCATTCACAGGCTTGAGAAAGCGGAGATAACGCTTGTAAAAAGGATAATACGAAAAAAAATATTCTGGAAGTTCCCTTTGTTAAATAATATATGACTTGAATATCAGCATAAAGAGAATTATACATTAAATGAACTTTAATATTTTAAGTGTATAAGCACATGGGAATGACTGTGACTTGCTGTTTATGAAAAAGTCCAATATATATCTTACTTAAAAGTTAGATCTATTTTTTTTCATACTTTCCATGATTTTTATTAAATAAGTATTCCTAAATGACAGTTTTTAAACACGAACAAATTGAATTTTGAATTCTTTATAGAAATGCCTGCTTATATTCTCAAACTTACTGTGAATTACTGCAAAAGGTTGTTTTAAAATTCTTTTTGCACAGCAATGGGGTTAAACTCTTTCAGAAAAACAAAACAAAACAAAACAACAACAAAACCATAGGAGCACATGCTGGCAATGTAGCTTGGGGTTGGGGTTGCTAGCATGAAACCTGTATGTCTGTTGATGTGGCTTTCTTTTTTCGGAGGTCAATTAGATCTAGTAGGATAAGTGCACAAAGCTGTTATCCTTGATAAGCCTGGGGTTCTTCCTTCTTTTGTTGGCTTTGTTACACCTCTGGCTACAACGGTTCTTTTGCTATTTCTTCAGTTATATCATTTCTTCTATATTGAATTTATGTCTAAAATCTCAAAAACAAATGGAAAATAAATAAAGTACCTTCATTATCATACTTGACTATGAACCTAAAGCTTTTCAAGTGACAGAATGAGACTGTGATAGCACAGGACCTTTCCCCATCAAGAAACACTGCTGTCTATTCCCAGTATCTGATAATGACACCCTCTGTGTCATAAGCAGAAGGGAACTACTTTCAGTCTTCTTTGAAATGGGATGTAGACATTACTCTGCTTTGAACAACCATACTTTTGATCTTGCTGTTTTGCAAATTGGATACTCTTACATTCTGTGGGAAGGTAGTGCAGGGCCCTGCCACCACAGTGATGGCTGTTGTTGCTTCTCTCTCAGGTTGGCACAGAATATAAAGGTATTGTGCTGATGTCATTGCAGCAGTTTGCACTGTTCAGCATAGAGGAGGTGTACTTCCCCACTTTATGTCAGAAATCATAAATGCTCAAATAAAAAAAAAAACTTAAATTTCCCTTCCCTTCCCTTCTCTGCTATTTGCTCTTTCATTTATTTTTTCTTTTTTTTTCTTTTTCCTTTTCTTTCTGTACTATTGTCTCTCCTTTTTTTCTCTCTTTATTTATTTGTTTGTTTGTTTGTTTGTTTGTTTGTTTGTTTTCCTTCCCCTCTCCAGTCTGCTGTGAGCTAAAAACTATATATTTTGAAGCAGAATCTTACATGGAGTTTGTGAATAACTGTTGGGTCACATGAATCTATGTTTCTGCTTATTGAAAGAGCAGATGAAAGAAAAAATATCTATTTTTTAGTGCTCCAGGCCTATCCTCAGTTCTTAGTCACACAATACTCAGATGGGAAGGGAAGGGAAGGGAAGGGAAGGGAAGGGAAGGGAAGGGAAGGGAAGGGAAGGGAAGGGAAGGGAAGGGAAGGGAAGGGAAGGGAAGGGAAGGGAAGGGAAGGGAAGGGAAGGGAAGGGAAGGGAAGGGAAGGGAAAGGAAGGGAAGGGAAAGGAAGGGAAAGGAAGGGAAAGGAAGGGAAAGGAAGGGAAAGGAAGGGAAAGGGAATTAAATTAGAAATCAAAAGGGATAAAAAGCAGTTTTTGTTAAGTGATTGCTTCCCTTTAATAACCTTCAGCATGTACAGATATTATAACTGGAATCCTTCTAGTTCACTTCAGAATTACAGAATTCTTCTTTTCACTCCAAAAGGAGGGCTCTCTTGGTAATTAACAGCTGCCACATCTTTAAGCCCTTATTGAGCTGAAAAAGACCACTAGACACATACCCAGACCTTTCCTACATAACAGAGACCACTCAGAAATTCAGATACTTGTGGACAAAAAGCTGACAGGGGAAGGACAAGACAGACAAAAACACAATTTTGAATTTGAATACCTTTAATGTAATGAAAAAATGTCTATTTTTTTTCTTGCCTAACAGAAACCTTCTCACCTCCATTTACAAGAAGTGGGTTAGACATCAAGTCAAAAGTCTTTTTCAGTCTGGAGCTGAAAGACTGAACAAAATAGAGCTGCATAACAGAAACCCATGGATGTTAACTGGCACATTAAAAACAAAACAAAACTAAACAAAAACACCACCACTGGCAAATCTTCACATAGTGATGCCTTTGCGAGATCAGACTAAGACAGCTAAATTAATGAAACAGCACCATCTCTGTACTGACTGGCTGTCTTGCTCTTTCATAAAACCAGGTGAATATGCCATGCTGGAAGTTCCTGGATTCCCCTAATACATCCACTGACTTTCATTTTGGGGTATGGCTACTTTTTAGTACACCCAGTTGTAGCACTCTGCATGTTTGCACCTCTTTTTCCCTCTTTCAGCAGGCAGTAGGAGTAATGCAAATGGTAACCAAGTGAACAGTGTGTGGAACAGAGTTAATGTTGCCTTTGAAAAGGCATCATATGTTCCAGAGTATTTGAGTTTCAAATTAACAGAGAAAATGTGGGCATATCACTGTCCCATATACAATCTCTAATATGTAATTATACCCTATTCCAAAAACTCAGTCTGGTTCCAAGTAGAGTAGACACAGTCACCTTGCTTGTGCCAAGCAATTCCAGTGTCAACTATACATAAGCCACCTCTGTGGTCTTTCCCCTTAATATAGATTAAAAGTACATATGTTTTCATATAACCCTGCTCAAGGATGAGTATAAGTTCACAGCTTTTTTATTTCCTACCTATAGATGTCAAACATCACATCAGACTTTATCTAATAAATTAAGGGAGCAAATATGTATCACCTAGAACAGGCTTTTCAGCGGTATGTGATCAGATAATCTTCATGATTTTTTCTATCCTGAACACTTTGATCACAAATCTTGGTGGCTTTTTGTGAAAGAATTAAGTATGTTTTGATCAGTGTTGCATTAATTTTTGTGAATACAGATATGGGCATGAGTATATGTGTATGTGCTTATGTCTACATACGGAAGGAAAGACAAAGTTGAACACCACATATTCATATTTAAAAACATGAATATTACACTATAATAGGAATTTGACTGCAATGTATTACTCCAGAAAAGGACAGACTGACTTGAAAGGAAAGCAGGGCAATAAAAGAAAATAATCTAGAGAACGCTTTAGAGTCAGCCTAGTAGTATTTTTACATCTGAGTCTGCATTTAGTAAGATTTAGTAAGATTAGATCTTTTGCTGAAAAAGCAGCAATACAATTTGTAATTTTTTTTTTATTTTAAATTTTAAGAAAAGAAATGAGTGTTCCTACACAAGAAGAATATTTCAAATTTTTGTGTCGTATGAGAAATCGTTAAGGTCCTTTGTGCTATCTAACATTTATCTATGTTGAAACTACTTTTAAAAGTTTTTTTTTTTTTTTTTTTTTTTTTTTTACCTGTTTTAGGCTCTTAATTACAGAATTATCTGAAGGAGACCTTTGTTCCCCCCCCCCCCCCCCCCCAACTATTCTTAGGCTATCAACAGATACTTACAATTTCATTTAAATATATTCCAAAAGTATTGATTTGGTGGTAAGAGCTACATTAATATGTCTGTGCTTATAGATAGACACATTTGAAAACAGATGAACTAATGAAGGTGGTGTTCCTTTAGGCAGGCTGTTTGCATTTATCAACATCAGTCCCATACCTCCCATGTGTTTCAACACCTTCTCAGGTGCCACTTGCAGTTATTTGTTTATACTGGAGAATAGAAAGTATAAAATGGTGAAACCAGAAGACAACTGCATTCCCTGGCATCTAATAGCAACATTTTAAACATTCTATTTTGAAGAGGGATGGGAAAAAATGTGATTCGCTTTGTCTTGATTTTCTGCTAATGACCACATGAACTCAACTTTTTACTCATCTGAGTCAGGTCCTCTTTTCCCATAGCTTCAGATTCATTGAAAACCATGCCCATGAACTGATCAGATATAGCCTCATGATGTTCATGAGATACATAGTTCACAAACTACTTGATTGTATGTGTATGTGTCTGTAAATGCGTGTATTACCACTGTACATGAGGACTGCTCCAAAAGTAATGTTTCCTATTTTATTATGTTGGCCCATGACATCAGAGGTGGTATGGCAGTAAAAATTGAACCTTCCCACCAATGTTCCATTATATTTTGCTGAATGTGACAGATGCAGAGGCAGAAAGGTGCCTGACATGGAGTTGCATATAAAACAATGGTGCAGAATTCAATTCCTCCATGCAGAAAGAACAGCACCCATTGACATTCACTGATGCCTGCTGAATATTTATGAACACCAAGCAGTGGATGTGAGTACAGTGCAGCGGTGGTTGGTGCATTTCTGCTCTGGTAACAGTGGTATGAAAGATAAGCCATGTTTTATATGGCCACACATAGCTGTCACATCATGCAATGAAGAGCATCTGCAAATCGGCTAATGGTGATGACTATGTTGAAAAGCAGCCATTTTTAGCTGAGAATCTGCTCAATTAACTAGCTTTATTTTGCTCTTTATATCTGTTGTATTTTCCATGGAAATAAATAGGATATGTTATTTTTGGAGTAACCTATGTGTGTGTGTACGTATAAAATAACTTCCTGATGTTTAGTACCAAAACAATCAAGAAACAAGCCTCATGCTTTTCAAATACTTACTATCCAGATTATTCTTTCCTTTGCTTTTACCCGTGATTTACTTCAGAGTTTCAACTTCTTGCAACAATGTAACAACACATTGAGACTCTGCCAACCTACCCGGCTGTCTGATGAGAAGATTTCTAATTCTGAAACTATATTTCCATTAGGAGTTAAAAATTCCAAGGCATTAAAAATAATAATAATAATAAAACTAATCTAAGCATAAGTGATAGAAACATGCTTTTTTTTTTTTTTTTTCTTTTTTTTTTCTTTTTTTTTCCCCCCTGAGTTAAACGGAAGCTGATAAGGTATTTTCTTATACTGTATTCTACATGAACTATATCACAGAACTTCTTAATGCAAGTAAGTAACAAGTCCCAGAAGTACTTACCAGGCAGCAAAATTATGAAAGACTTTACAGTAAGAAAGAGTGGACAGGAGGGACAAATATCCCCTACTGCAAAATTCAGTTTGTTTGAGAAGAAATTTATTCTTGACATTTTGGTTAAGATGGATAATTCTGGGTACCTGCTTTTTCTTTTCACAGAGTCACAGGCATTGGGGTTGGAATGGACCTCAGGAAAGCATCTTGTTCAACTCCTCCGCTAAAGCAGGTTTCCTACAGGAAAGCATCCAGGTGGGTCTTGAATATCTCCAGAGAACAGGACTCCACAACCTCTCTGGCCAGCCCCTTCCCATGCTCTGTCACTTTCAAAGTAAAGGTTTTCCTTATGTTCGTATGGAACTTCCTGTATTCCATTCCTCTTCATTCAGTTGCTGGGTACTGCTGGCATGTGCCTAGCCCCATCCACTTGGCTACAATCCTCCAGGTATTTATAAGCATTGATAAGATCCCCTCTTAGTCTTCTCTGTGCTGAACAGCTCCAGGTCTCTCAGCCTTACCACATAAGGGAGATACTCCAGGTCCCTAATCACTTTTGCAGCCCTCCACTGGACTCTTCACAGTATTTCCCTGTCTTTCTTGAACAGAAGAGCCCAGAATGTTCATATTACATACCCCAAGCAGAAAAACTCACAGAATGTCTTAGGATGTTCAGGTTACTCTACTAGAGGTGTCAGGTACCTGGGATGAAATCCTACCCCAGCTGAGTCAATGGGACCTATCAAATACGTAGAGCATGATACCTACACAGTTAGGAAGCCCATATTATATGTACACGTCATGCTTTGACAGCAGTTCTCACACTATATGAGCCAAAGGTGAGCCTGGTTTGTGATATTAAATAACGTAGGGTGATGTGCACGACAGGAATAGGGAGACAGGTGTTACAGCTGTGCTGCATCTGGCAGCCCGCATTCAAAGCAAATCTCTGGAAGACAACTGTTTCTGTGCTGCAACCCCTCTTGCTTATATGAAATGCTCCCCTCATGTGGCCTTCTGTGAGGTGCCTTATGGCTTGGGACAGAAGTAAGTTAGGAAATTCAGTTCTCGTTCCTATTGTTTTCAAACGTAGGAGCAAAATGTGCCAGGCTTTGTTGAGTGATTTGCTTGTGGGAGTTTCATTCAACTGAGGATTCAGAATTTGCCTTGTGGTTTGGCTGGCTAGCAGGGAGACAACCAACCAATATTCAAAAATTATTTAAAAACATGCACGACCTTCTCTGCACCATCTGGCCAGTTCAGCAGGAGCCCTGTGTGAACCACTTAAAAGTGAGCTGTTTTAGAAGATGGCCTTTTCTCTCATCATAGATCTTATCTCAACCTATGACAGACCTTAAGTTGAAAAGCAAACTGTGATTTTTTTTTTCTCCCCACACTAATTTGCTTTATAAGTGGAATTGACAGTATATGAAAAGAAATTGTGCAATCCTCTAGTTCAAATTAGAGTACATGATTTTAAAAAAATAAACAGGCAAAAATCTACTCATTTAAATGGCAAATTGCAATAGACTTTCAGGCATCTGTCTACACGCAGATGTATCAAAATTTGTAAGAAAGATAGGAAGAATAAAGCTCATAAGAAAAGGACATAAATGAAGAAAAAAATGGTTGAAGTTTTATGCATCAAATACCACAATATTTTTAAGGGAGATGAATGGAAGTTACTACCCTCACTGTATGCCATACTTGCCACGTGAAAATTAAATAGTATTTTCTGAACATTCACACATTGTTCTTCAAGACAGCAGAATTTTCCCTTCAAAGTGCACATAGAAAGTATCTGTAATTTTTTACCTGTTTCTTCCTTTCTTTACAGGAACATTCCCTTGCTTTGTTAAGCCAAAACAAAAGAAAGATAGGAAAAAAAAAAAAGGGGGGGGGGGGGCAGAAAAAAAAAAAAGAAAGAGGGAGAAGAAAAAAAAGCATTTTGTCAGCGTGTTAAGAAGCAACAACTTTTTTTTTTTTTTTTTTTTTTTTTTTTTTCTCCAGAAAAGGTGACCAGCTTTGTGGGATCCCATTAATAATGTTATGTGCAGCCAGGAGCTTCTATAAATCCCCCAAAACAGTTTTTGCCTTTCAAGGACATTTCACTCACAGATGTAGAGAGCCCTAGTATAAGTGCTCTCGGCTTGAACCAGTTTCAGAGAACTAATCATATCTCTCTTATTTCAGTGAAATACCTTAATTCAAAAGCAAAACACTGACACTTAACAGCTATCTGCCCATGTAGGCAATATAAGAACACTTAATAGATAATCACACTAAAAGGTGCATATGCACATCTGCATGCCTTTACTGTGTACTCCATGCCTTTCATGGTTTGCACCGATCAGTTCTGCAAACTGTTTTATCTTAAATTGAATGACAATGTAATGATTTCGTTTATGTGATTGAATTCATTCCCAAAGTACAAAACAGTGCCAGTTTCAGGGCACAGGCATTCTCCTGGTCTGTGCTTCTGAGTCATGTAACACAAAGATTTTCTTCTGTAAGGGTGTTCCTGAACCAAGACAGCAGCCGTGCACCTGAATATGCACATATACATTAGTAGGCAGAAAAGCTAGAGCATAACATAGACCCCAGAGTCCTTCCCTCCTCACCCGAGCAATTCAGCAGCAACAGCCTATCTATACTGTTGTTACTGGACCTGTGTTTTCACACAAAAAGTTACTTAAAGGACTTTGGCAGCTCTTTCCTCAGCCACCAGTATTAATCTTGACTCCTCATCCTATTTTCTAACTGGTAAATGTGGAAATATTTGGATTACTAGTGTATGGTTACTCTGCTGTCTGTGTAATCATGGTTTTCGTGGGTAGAGTGCTTACTGACTAGTTAAAGACTTCAATACATAAATCAAATTGCAAGGGTTGTATCCATTTTTTCCTTTTCTTTATACTGTTTTTATACCTGTAATGCCACTGACTGATTACAAGCATTACAGTTGTATCAGTTAATATCAGTAGTTGCAAGATAATCATTTTTGGTGGGTGTTTCATCTGAGCATTCACTGGAGCCATATTAGAGATAGTTCTAAGTGTATGTAAACCAGAATGACTGATTTCAACAGACTGAAATCTGAGGTCTGGAGCAGAAAGTTGGCATGAAAGCAGCTCTTATGGGGCTTATAACTTCAGTGTAGACAAGAACCCAAATTCTGAAGGATTGATGTAGAAGTATTAGAGCAACAGCTTCCAAGCCAACTTCCAGTTGAATCAAATTCCTGTTGACTAACAGAGTCATGATTTTGCACAGAATATTTCTGCATCACATCTGTAATTAAACAACTCCCCAAGGAGACTGCTTTTGTACATGTATGGAGAACAGACACCATAGTGAACAGCAGGGCTCCTGCTGTACCCCTGCAGTAGTGGTTAACTGTTCTCACCCTGAAATGCAGCATACCTGGCAGCATTTCTCCCTATCTCAAATAGTCCTTTTCTTTCTGAGATGAAACTTCCTGTTTGGAATAGATTGGAATAGATACTGTAGAAGCAACATTTTCACAAGACTGTCTCAATGGTATTTATGTTTGTGAGTGTTTGGTGCTCTCTAAACTATTTCTAAGACATTGACAGCTTGGGAAAAAAATCAGCCTACTGACAATATCAGATGACATCATTTGGGGTACCATAATGTCTTAGAAAAGTTTTAGGAATTTGCAAGTCAAAGATTAACAAAGTATGTACTATTCACTGCAGTTGTATTATGCGTGAGTACTCCACTGAAGTGAAAAGGTTAACTGAATTTCTGTTGCATAATTTCTTTTCAGGTAACTCCCAAAAAAGAAAGTAAAATCCAATCTCCTGTGCTTGGAAAGCTGTTGTAGTAGGCGACAGCGAGGATTCGGGATGTGACGTGGTAGGACTCTCCCCTTGCTCGGTGTCGAAGGGTTAATGTATGCATAAGGGGTGTAGATGAAGTAGGATAGGTATATAGGTAAATTGCACATGGCAATAAATGCCATTTTTCTGCTCACCATATTGGTATTCACGTGCAGTTCTTTGGCCCGGGTAGATCTTACCTGATAGTCCAGCACAGGCACAGAGCTAAAAGAACATGGGTTGCCAGGTGCATGGCAACAGAAAGCCATGTTATTAAGAACACATATTTTACATGTCACCCACAGCCAACATGCGCAGAACAAGGCCAAGTCTAATACCGAGTTACTCCTTCTCATGCAGTATTTCCATTGACCTCACAATGATGATTTCCCTGTGATGATAGGATGAGGAAAACACACCCACCTCCCCTCACACACACTAGGGAGGCTGCTGGCACAGCCCAGCAGCTTTCAGAAGGTGACATGGCACCAAGGTTATCGGGCCAGAGCCACAGAGTGTAAAGCAAAGTCTTAGAGGATATTGTAAGCAGGTAGTTGATCTGGTCTGTTTTCAGACTTAACAGTGCATGGGAGATGAAAGTGGCTCCACGCCCCTATCCCCCACCATCCATCAGCACACACCTCCCCTGTGCTTTGTCTGGGAGCACCCTGCAGAAGCAGCAAAGTTGTGAAAGAGCTACCTTAATTATAAGTGCTTCAGTAATGAATTCAAGTACACTCATTTATCATAGAGGGCTTCCCCATCTGTCTCTAAAGTATGCTCAAAAACGCTGTGTATTTGATAACATGAAGGTTGAGAATTTATCACATTTTAGCTTTAAACACTCCATTTTGGTTAGCATTTTCTAAGACTGTGCAACTGCATTTTGACTGAAAGAACAGATTGGTGTGTGTGTGCGTGCATGCGCATGTGTGGTCTCTTTCTAATTTATTTGCACTTCAACCCATTGGGATCAAGCTGCAATCCCTGTAGGCAAAGGAAGATTAGGGAAAGCGACCGACTGTTTTTTCCCAGACACAGAAGGGAAGGCGACTTCTCAAGTACCGCAAGTTTTTCTGGCCACGGTACAAAGTGTTCCTGAGCATGGAGAGTTTCCAAAAGACCTAATTAGCAACTCGCTGCAAACATTTCTTTGCATTAGCTAATGATCCGGCTACACTTGTAAGCAAACAGTACCAACATATCTAATCAATGCAGAAAAACCAACAGAATGCCTATTAAACATCTGGATGTAATTTTCTAGTTAGACTTAGAACAAAATGAAAACATATGCAGGTTTCTTTGATCTATGCCTCAACAAAGAAATTGTCAATAAAAAAACTCACTGGCCAGTCAATGTGTCATTTTCATAAAGCCTGGTCATTTCTCTTCAAATGTTCCCAGTTTAATTTTGTTGGTTTCCTGCAATCTCTAATTTTACCATATTGTGCGAAACCACAAGGGATTCTTCGGACTGGATTTTATTTGAGGTTTTACTGCTGCACGATCTGCTACTGACTTTTTTTTTTTTTTTTTAAGTTCAACTCGGGAAATTTTTTAAGGGTGAAAGAATGGGAGGAGGGAGGGAATTGCAGACACAATGGTAAAATGACCTTCTGCAACTTTTTGAACATTCTTGCCTACAAGGAAAACTACTAATTAAAAAGAAATCAAATTACAAAGAGAGTATGTAATGGCTATTATCCAAAAGATAGCGAATAATTAGAAACGCAATTGCTTTACCCGGCTCATATCATCCGTACTCCATAAATAAAGAAATATTTTAGAAGTGATATTGTTTTGCATGCCCTCATAATAATTATTCTTCTTCCAGCTGTACAGGTTGCTCATTACTCTATCCTGTATATTGTGTGACTCAGATGCTATTTTATTCCACCTGTGCTGCTCTGACACTGAAAAGGGCAAAAATAGAACAGACCTTTCCTCACCGTGCACATATATGTCATTTTAAAAGGCATTCTCTGGTTTTCTTTTGGTTGAAAACCCAATGATCTCTCAATATCAAACTTACAGACATAAAATCTATTGAATTTTGTAATTGCTTCTTACACTGATGTGCTCTGACTACATATGAAGAACAATGAGATAAATTACAAATTTACTAAATTGTTCCCCAGCCCTATGCTACAAACTTGATGATTAAGACCATCAACATTTTTACTATGTGTGCCAGTTTGGGGGACTTTGAAAAATATTGCTTGTAAATAGTATTGTTAACAGTGAAGAAAAAAAAAACAACAAAACAAAACACAACACTATGATAAATTGAAAGTCAGACAATAAATCATTTCCCACAGGAGCAGATGCTACATCTCAACCCCTTTCATTATACTCAAACTAGATTTTGGTTCTGATACTGCTCTTTTTCACTCAAATCTCCAACTGCTTTCAGTGTGAATTTTGAGTACACAGTCAATGCAGGATTACGCCTTCTGATACAGGAGGTAAGAACATGATGTTAAAATCCCCACAGTGAAAAAGAATTGGTTCGAAGAGTAGAGCAGAACTGAAGGTTAATCAGAAGGGTTGGGAGGGGGCGATCTTCCAACTGTACTTTAAAGAAAAAAAAAACAAAAACAAAAAAACCCCACAATGTAATGATTTAAGAAAAATTGTTTGTAATTCAGTTTGAAAACTGTGTAGGGTAATTACAGTAGGATGGCAAAATACTACCTCAAGTCAAACACAGCTCTTTAGAACATGCTTGGCCAAATTTCGGCCTATCTTTCACCTGCATTGTGTGCTACCATGAGTAAGGATGTTAAGTTTTCTGGGAATAATCCAGATTTATACCTATCTAACAAAAATGATTTATTTTTTTTTTTTTGTGTGTGTGATTCCATCAGCTAATGATGCCAAAGTATAAATTAGTTAATTATCAGATAGTGTTGATTACTGTTGATGCTATGTAACCTCAGTTACCCACACTTGGAAAAAAAGAAAATTGGGTTTGATACCGTCGGTACTCTTGCAGCTTTTCTGTCTTGTTTATGATGGAGAAGATTCAAAATGCCCTTAAGTGACTGATTCTAGGATTGAAGGGGGTAAAAAGCACTTGTTAAAAGAAATCAGGAAAACAGAGCTTTTTTTTTTCTCTGTTATGACATGCCTTGGACATTTTAATGATGACAAATAATGATTACAAGACATTTCAACATTCATGTAGGTGATTATTAAAAAAACAAAAAACAAAAACCCCTTTGTTTATGTTCCAAAGCACAGTGTTGTTTCAATGTCGTATCTGTTAATATCTCATTAACAACCTGTGCCAGCAGGTTAAGCACAGTACAACCAAAGTTAGGCAAGTGCTATGTTATTACAGACTCCATAGCTGCTAGGTACACATGCAAAGTATATAATAATGGCCTGCATATTTATGGTAGCTTTCATCTTAGGATCTGAGTACTTCATAAGCATTAATTAATTAAGCTTTCCAATGCCATGAGCAAAGCGGTGAACTGGCTTGTCCAAGGCAACAGGGGAAGAGCTGGGAAAAGAACTTACAAGGAGGAGCTCCAATTATGTATCCGGAGCACCAGACAGGTTTACATTCCCACCTTCGGAAACACCACCTCATAGTAAAGGCATTTTCACTTTTGCCTTAAAAGCAGTGAAGAAGAACAGTCCTCACGTATCTGTACTTATTTATGTATTCACAAATGTGCATGCTCATGCACATAATCTAAACGCACCCATACACATACACACGTGGGTGCCCACAGGCCCGCGGGGACGGCAGGACACGGGCAGGCGATGCAGAGCCCTGTTCCCAGAGCCCCGCAACTTCAGGGGAAGTGCGGGTTTCAGCCTGAGAGCACTGTACAGTTCCACGTCCTTTTCCTTTGGCCATTCTGACACAGAACTGTGCACGGCGCAGCACTGTGCACAAGCTCCTATCCCGGTACCGCCTCGCTTCAGGTTTCCTAACTCCAAACTTCATGTTCCTTACACAGCTCTAAGTACCAGTGAGAAGCATCCGAGGGGCAACAGTACAGAGCGTACCGCAGCCACCCCGTATAACGCTCCGAGACATGAGACATCCTCCGTCCTCCAGTCTCACGATACCTCACGAAACCCCACTCCGGACCTTCGCACCGCCCCCGTCCCTTGGCGGACAGCCAGCCTTCTCCGCTCAGTCTCCCTGCCCCCCAGGACCGCCGACCCCATGCGCGCAGGCGCCGCACGCTGGGCGAGAAGCAGCCTCGCAGCCCCGCCCTCCCGCCCGGCCGGCCGGCAGCCCCACGTTACTTTGACTGACAGCTCAGCCTCCCCGCTCCCCTTCCCACAGACCTTTCCCTCCTCCCGGCACTCCGAGCCCTCCCATTGGCCGGCACGGAGGGCTCCCGCCGCTCCGCCAGAAACGCTTCCCAGCGAAAGGCTGAGAGGCGGATGGAGCTGCGCTCGTTCCATTGGCCCTCGGCGCCGTAAGCGTCACGCACCCACGTTGGTGCGGAGGCCGGCGACTGGCTGCTACCGCCATCTCTCCCCCCGCGCTGAGCTCTGTGGGAGGGGTTGGGCGGCTGGTTAGCCGGAGGAGTGTGAAACCGCGTGTTAATGCAAACGGCGCGGCGAGCACGGAGCATCCTGCCCGGTCCGGCTGTTCCCGTCCCGCCGAGCGCAACCCGCGGGGCTGCCCCGCTCCGCTCTCCCGCATCCCTGCATCCCTGCGCAGGGCAGGGCAGGGCAGGGTCGCGCTCCTCGACCGGGCGGAACTTCACCTCGGCGGGGCAGCGCCGGGAAGAGGAGAGCGACGGCGAGGAGGAGGACGAGGATGGGGAGGAGATCGCGATGCGCCGCGTGCTGCTGAGGCGCGGAGCCGCCCGGTGCCTGAGGCTGTCGCCCGCCTGACCCCGCGCGGAGCGGGCGCTTCCCTCCCTTTGTTGTGGTGTCTCCGTCGCTGCGGGGCCGCCCCGCGCCCGCCCCCCGCGGAGCCCCGCTCCTGCTACCCCATGCGCCGCCGGCGGTCGGGATCAGCGCGGCCGCCCCCGGAGGCTTCCCGCCCGCCCTGCTCGCTGTGACGGCCCCGCCCGGAGCCCCCTAGAGAGCCGCTCGCCCTCACGACTCGAGTCGCCCGTCCCGTCCCACGGAGTTACAGCGACAGAGCGGCCGCGGCCGGAGGATGTCCCCGCGGTGGGAGCACTGAGCGCCGCGGGGCGGTGTGAGGCGCGCTCGGAGCCATGTTCCCGCAGAGCCGGCACCCTGTGAGTACGGCGCCGGGCGGAACCGGCCCTGCGCGCGGCGGTCACTTTCCGCCCCGAGGCGCGGGGTGCGGCGGGGAGGAGCCGGGCAGCCCCGCGGCGGGAGGAAAGCACTGGGGCCGGGGTCGCGGCAGGGACGGGGCGGGCGGCGGGACGGACCCTTGCTGCGTCCCGCCCCGTCCTCGCGGTCTGACCGTGCCTCTCTCCCCCGGTCCGTCCGCCCCAGGCGCCGCACCAGGCTGCGGGGCAGCCCTTCAAATTCACCATCCCGGAGTCGCTGGACCGCATCAAGGAGGAGTTCCAGTTCCTCCAGGCTCAGTACCACAGGTGAGCGGCGGTGGGGTCGCGCCGGGAGCGCTCCGATCCGCTCCTCCCGCCCTGGGCACGGGGTTGCAGCGAGCGGACGCGTCCAGGCGGTGGCGTGCGGGGCCGGGGCGGCGCGGGGCCCTCCGGCGGGAGCGCGGCTGGAGGCGGCCGGGCCGGGGTGCGGGGTGGGGGGATGTTGCGGGAGGAGAGCGGCGTGGCACGGAGGGTGGCGGAGGAAGAGTCCTCCTCCGTTGCGTGCGGTGTACTTGCTAAGGTGGATCCGACGCCGGCGTGCAGTGCTGAAAGAGTCGGGTGGGTGGCAACTTTGTAGCGCAGTGTTAGCGTCAGTCTGCTGAAGCCGTGAAGGGCACTCTATCGCGCTGTGCTGCGGGATGCTTTGGTGCTCGGAGCCCCGTACGGCATTCTTGCGTGCAGAAGGTGTTCGGCAATAAGAGGCATTTGTCTCTCGATTCTGTACTCCCTTGCACCTGAACTGTCAGGATAGGAATAAAAGCTTTGTT
Organism: Alectoris magna; assembly: GCA_030625065.1. Taxonomy (NCBI): domain Eukaryota; kingdom Metazoa; phylum Chordata; class Aves; order Galliformes; family Phasianidae; genus Alectoris; species Alectoris magna. Next base: position 37,556,279 of record CM060564.1, read on the forward strand.
ACTTTCCATGAAGGAAGTTAGCCGGCTGTGACTGAGGCTCCCTTTTCCCACTGTTGTCTGATTCTCACTTGTGATTGTTAACTTGTCTGAGCCGTTGGTTACTTAGAAATGTGGTATAAACTGTGAGCATTCAGTATTGTAAATGAAAAAGGCTGCTTTCCACAGCGTCTGTTCCATAGAATGCTTTCTGGTGGCCCTAAAGAAAACAAAGGGAATATTGCTGCTTTTGCTTTGCTCAGTCAGAGTCGTTAAAGCGATGCTGCTGCTTGTGATGAGACAGACAACTTTTCTGAAAACAAACTTGCTAGCAAATGGCGGTCAGAGTTACTGCTGTCCAGCTGCAGGCAAGATAACCCAAGCTGGAGGCGCCTTGAGGTTAGTAGGTGCAGATAGGCCCAAGATGTAATTCTAACCACAAATGGTGCCGTTTGGCTCTGACTCTGAATGTCACATGTGAAGAAATACTTCTGGCTGCTCAGAGGAACTTTGGGGAATGTCTGATCCTGTTGCAGCCCAAAAGCCAATGTCCTTTGCCCTGTCTGCATAGCTCTGGAGGCAGCTGCAGCTCTCAGGCAGCACCACAAAATGCCTTCTGAATTTCCTGCTGAACTCTTGTGTTTGAAGTATGAATTAAGCCTTTTTCTCTCTGTTTGCATGTGTGTTATGAGGCTTTTTAATTAGCTGTTTTTGTCAAAATTCAAATAAAGTGGGTAGATGTCAAAACAAATGACATAATAGTTACATTGAAGTGTGATCTATTTTGTAGCCTTAAATTGGAATGTGAGAAACTGGCAAGTGAGAAGACAGAAATGCAGAGGCACTATGTGATGGTAAGTTTGCTTTTTTTTTTTTTTTTTTTTTTAATTTCAGTAAATATCTTATAATACAATGCAAGCCAATATAAAAACTAATATGTGCTCCTTTATTTGCAGTATTATGAAATGTCATATGGATTAAACATTGAAATGCACAAACAGGTAAGGCATTTTGTTTTCTAAACTACAAAAATCTGCGGTCAGTCTGTGTTTAAATGTAGCTGATGTGTTTGTATTCACATGACTGCATTGCATGTCTGCATAGTCAGATTGTAGCTGTGATTAGCGGACCTATGCCTACCTACTGTCAAGTGTGGTGTAGATTAGGTTGAATGACATGGCTGTCTTGCTGTTGGTTCTGAAAGGTGATGTCAGAGGTAGGAAAGGTCTTGTCTCTGTTTTAAAAAGTATAATTCAGTGTTTTATGTGGTTCTGTTTTGTTGCTGGTAGGAAGGAGCCTTTGGTGATGACTTTGTAGCATATGTAGTGACAGTTGCTCCAATACGTGCCATTTAAAGGTATGAAAAGGTTAGTGACTTGGAAAGCTCTAGTTATGACTATGAATTTTCAAGTTCCCATAAAATTCACACTTACAGCCACTATAATGGTGAATAAAAAGAGTGCTGAAGTAGAACAAGACACTAAAGACCTCATAAGAGAAGAAAAGCTAAATGATTGCTCAGCCCAGAGGACCCTCAACTAAGTAGTCATTGTCTGCCAAATAAAGCATTAATGGCAGGGTGTAAGTATTCTGTAGATATGCTGACAATCACTTTTTCATCAAGATGCTGGTACAATAAGTCTTTCAGAAATCGATGGCCTCTTAAAAAAAATTATCATTAGATGAAGTTGCACAGTTGGACACATTTCAAAGTGCAACAATACAACTCTTTCTTGAAGTGTATGTGCTATTTCATCTAGAATTCTTGTTTCATTAAATTAAAGAGCATGGATGACCGGTTAGGGCATAGCGAGTAAATTGATTAGTTCAGGCTTCGGATCTTCAGTATATTCAAAGACTTTCATTAAGTAAGTGAATTGCAGAGTAGAATTCTTTTGTAACTCTGAACTCTTTGATTTTTATTTTGTTTTCACTTAAAAATATTATATTTGGTGATGTGGCATGGTGGTTCCCTGATAACTTCGTTTACAAAGCAAAGCTAGTGTTCCACAGTGTTTTTTAGAGTTATACTTGTTTGAATCCAAAATGCTGGTAAAAGCAAGGATGTTAGACAGCCTAGTTGTTTTGAAGCGATGCACTGAATAGGCAGGTAGAACAGTAGGAGTGGTGGCTAACTTGGTTCTGTGCTGTGGTGTGTTTTTGTTCAGTCTGTGTTAGAAGAATGATACTTTCTCAGTGAGGTAACTTTTTATCCTCTTCATCCTTTTGATCCTGATTTTTGGTTTCTGTTTATTTAGTCTGCTGTAAAGCTCAGAATAAGTAACTTGTGAGGAAGGCAGTGTCCATACAGGGGGTTGATTTGGTGCAAAATGGATGTTAGCTTCATAAGATCTTGACAAAGTCAGGTGACTTCAGTAAATGTACAAGGAATTAACTTTAAGTAAAATCAATTAAGCCCATGAGATTAAAGAGCCTCAGAACTGAGGTTTCCACTTTGACCTTAACATCTGTGCATTGCAAAGGTTTAATGCTCTGTATATATGGCAACTATAATTATCTACCCGGTATGCAGTGATACTTGGGAAGCTTTTAAGATTTATGGCAGAGCACTATATCTGCATTGATTTTAGTGGAGGAGAACAGAGCATGCTTACTCCCTGCGTACTGTTAAGAAAAGAAAAAGCATTTGAAGGGGTAAATAGTTTTCCTTGGTTATGAGTTTTAGATACTATGCATTTACATGTTAAGCAATTCTGAAAAAAATAGCACCTTCATATTAAAGATTTAGATGTCTGCAGTGGGGATGCATAGTGTGGTTAGAATTCAGCATGTAGGTGGTCTCAGAGGAAGGAGACAAAGAAGCAAAGGAAAAAAAAAAAAAAGCCACCAAACATTCTTCTGAATTTCTACTGCTAATGATAAGTTCTGAGGAGGCTTTTGTCAGATAGTAATCATAATTCTTATTAAAACTGGTGACGTCTAGCCCCAAGAGTGTAGCCAGGCTCAAATTGATGCTTTTTGCTGGCTGATCACCAGCATGGCCTAAGTGCTCATTATGTTGTAGAGAGGGCCTTTGGAGCTCTCATTACGTTTGACAGGAATTCTCTCTAGGGGGAAACTGGGCATTAGCTAGACTTCTGACAGGCTGAAATTATTCCTGCTTTATGGCTTATAACCAAATGCTAGCAAGGCATCATCAGGGGACATGAAAAATTGTCATTTCTGACAACATCTTTGTTGCTGAAAAATGCAGTGATGGGGAAACTTTCCACTGAACAAGCTTTAATGTTCTTAAGACCTACCTTCTATGTGGATGCCATACTCACCCTGTGTGCAGCCCTTCAGAGTGCTTGGGCTGCTGATTTGAAAATAAAAAATCATACTACAGTGGTGTTAGCTTGTGCAGTGTACTGTCCACATCACTGTGAAAAGTGGGGTCACTTCAGTTAGAGGAAGTGGTTGTAGTCTCCCTGCTGATGAAAAGGTTGATTTCTTGTGCTGATACATTTGCATCAGTTACTAAATTCTTCATTTAATTCTGTAATCTATTATGATTATAATTTGGTGAAAACAGAGTTAGGACAAGAATGTTGCTATATGCAGATACTACTGAGGCAAACTCACCAAAACAAAAGCAGCTGTACTGCAGAATTTTCAACTTGAATACTCCGCATTTGTGTCAATGAACGCTGCAGGAGGGCTTTCTTCACAGCTTTAGCTTTGGCTCCTTGTAGTGTTTAACTTTGTGACAATTTGCTTCAACCCAGGTACTGCTATTGCATTTCAGCTTGCTGGCTGAACACAGATCAGGAAATAATTATTGACATACTTGTGGCTGGTTTGTGTTTTCTTGGTTTGTTTCTGTTCTTATAAAAATCTCAAAGGTTAATTCTTAAGAGGATGTTGTGCCTGGGTTTTTGTACTGTTTTCAGGGATAATTATCTTAAGGTGTATATAGTTACTGATAAACATTGCTGCCTGAGACAGAAACAAGTTTGAGGATTTGCTGAGGATAGGTGGGATTAATTCAGGTATCATTTTCATGTGTGTCATGGATTGAATTAACAGAGGAGAGAAACTGAAGACCATACGAGTCAGATTTTCCCACTGTGACATCCGTGGCTGGCAGAGCAGATGTGTCAGCTGCTAGCGCCAAAAGTCTTTTGGGTGTTAAAAATCCCACTGTACTTGAAGGGTTACTGCCCTTGGCTATTAGAGAGAGAGAGGCTGAAAATAAAGAGGTGCTGCCCTGTCATCTTCTGTCATAAGTTGAGAGATAAGACTTCCTGTGTGTTTAATGCCTAGATTGTTCAGGTGCAAGATTAGCTCTTGTTCAGTGGCAGGCAGCCAAAGAAAGAAAAAATCATCACTGCTGAACTAACTGACAGACTGTATAAACTACTACAGTATTTGGGTGTCTGCAATCCCAAAAGTGACAGCTGGTTTTCCTTCTCTTTGGGTGGGTTATTGTGATCTTTGTGACCTGCCTTGAGGCTGGCATGTCATTCAGTACTTTGCCTCTTGTAGACAAGTATACAAACTCCTAAACTGCATTATTCTAGCCAGTTGTGCAGCAATTAAATGTCTGCTTTAGTCCAGAATGTTTTATGAAATCATTTATAATGCTCTTTTTTCAAGGACTGAATCTTCTACTGGTATCTCATTAGAACATCAGACTTCAGGAGTGGGTTAAATAGAAGGGAATTAAGAAGCTTAGTTAGCTCTCTACAGCTCCTGAGTAGGATGTCTGTGCTGTTGAAAGGGATTTAAAGATAAATTAATTTTTTTTTCTACTTGCATTTTAATTACTGTAATGAAAAACGTCATGAATCCTAAAGGTTTTGGTGATGTGCCGTGAGTATCTCAAGAGGATTTTACAGTTGGATCTGCCACATAAGGCATGCAGAACCTGTATTTATTTTAAAGGAGAAAATGATAAGAATGATTGGCACATTTTTCCCTCAACAGCAGTATGTATTCTACAAATACCGGATTTCTAAGTGTTTACAGTTTCACCACCAGTACAGCCATTTAAGCCACAACTACAGTTCCTAAATAAGGAAAGCCCAGAGTAACGAGCTCAACTTTCTCAACTTCAAAACCACATTCAAGCTCGAGACTGACATTAAGGAGTTATCTGACAGATTCAGGGCACTGTGTGAAATATGTCTCCATGTGGCTTTTAGATAACCATATTCAGATACCATCTATTATGTCAACTTAATATACAACTTAATCAAAAAGTATGTTGCAGTATAAACACTCTACATATGCTAAATACTGTCAGATCATCTTGCATTTTGGAATGTATCTGCCAGATTTCAGGTTCATCTCAGGATCATTCAGGGAAAGGAGAAGCTCTTTCTATTGGTGGTGTTGTCAAACTTCCTTTGTATTTCTGTAACTTAATTTGCTAAATTTCTGTTATTGTACTTTATGGATTGGCTGAAGCAGGTTTGTTTATTATTATTATTATAATTTTTTTAAGAAAGCTACTATTTTTGGGAGCAGGGAGTGAAAAAGAAAGGAAGGGTTCTTCTCTCACAGTGTGTTCTGGGGTGAAAGGTAAATGCCTCTTTCTGGTATTTGTAATACAAAGCAAACAGGATGAGAATTTGAGTTGCCTTTCAGCAGTTTTAGTTTTGTAGCAAAGGGATAAAATTGCATTTCATCTTCTGTGCAAAATGGAAGATAGTGACTTCTGGATTTGTGGTTAGGTCACCACTGGTGTACAATGAAAGCATCTAAAAACAACTTCATGTTAAGTTGCACTTGTCAGAAGACTACACAGTATTTATTAATTTAAAAATGATAACAGCATAGAGTAGAGCTAATGTCATCATTCCACTTATAAGAGTTGAGAATATATAATGACAGCTCTGTTTACATTGTAACTGTATACTCAGCTCCCTCATCTCATTGGCATCAGTTACTTGCTCCTTGCTCCAACTAGTCGTCCTTATTAACAAACATGGGGAAGGAACAAAAAGGGGAAGAATTGATTTTTCTTGATCAGCAGTTTTTATATTCTTAACCATTTCATTCTCGTCATCAATAACAGTGTGAGGCTGATGCGTGTTCCACTAGTCATCTTATGTAAAACTTCTTTGTAGTGGGTTTTTGCCATTGTGTGGGGAGGAAGCTGTTGTGGGTGCAAGATAAGTAAGGCAATTGTGTTTATTTTGGGGGGGAGGTGCTTAGGGGCTGGGGATAAAGAAACTTCATTCGTGATGTTATTTTTGTTTGATGACCCTTAGTTCTCAGCAAACACACATAATTGATGTCTAGTTGCCTGTTCATGCCGTTGGAATTGTAGACCTTCATGTACATTGTTTGTGACTCACTTTCATGTCGGGTAGTCCCAGCCTACTCAATTTATAAAAGTACAAGTTGTTCTACAGCTGTGATCATCTGATTTGCCTTTGCTTGATATATATATATATATATATATATATATTAATATTATATATTTATATTATATTATATTATATTATATATATAATATATAATATATATATATTATATATATTATATATATTATATATATTATAATATATATTATATTATATATAATATAATATTTTATATATTATATATAATTATATATATATATTATATATAATATAATATATTATATTATATATATAAATTATATATATATTATATATATATATATTATATACATTTTATATATATATTATAATATATATATTATGATATATAATATATATATTATATATATTATATTATATATTATATATTATATTATTAATATATAATAATATATAATATAATATATAATATATATATTATATATATATATAATTTGCTTGATGTATATATATGTATATATATAAATATATATATATATATAATTTAAATTTATTTTTTCCCCACTTTCAGTCTACTCCACTGAAATGAAGGCACAAGAACTAAATACAGTTGTCAGGATGTAGGCAAACCAGAGATTTATGTAATGGCATAATTGCTTTCTTTTTTCTTTTGAAAAGTTCTCAATATTTGATTTCTTTCCTTGGCTACCAAGAAATTCTGGATTGTTGTTATCACCTCTCAGGTTTGCTCACATCTGAGTTCTTGCTCATGAACAATGATGGCTCCATCAATTTATGCTGAGGCTAGGGGTGGTTGATCCTGGTGTGTCTATGAGTGTGTCTAAGTTGTGTAAGTACACTGTTTAACTGCCCTCTTTAGCTTGTAAGGCTGCTTTCCAGTTCTTCTGTCTGTCATTGTTTCTACTTTGAATCCTCTTGTGGAACTAATGTTCTTACTCACTGTCTTCTCCAGACTGTTGTTGAGCATACTCGTAAACCAGATTGCAGTAGAAGTCCCTGAGATACTACTCTTGACATTCCTCTTTTGCGAGAGCTGATGGTTTTCCCTTGCCCTGTTTCCTATTTTTTGACAATTATTTGTCTGTTTATGGCATGGTGCCAGAGGCAATTGAAGGGTAGGTTAGAACTTACTAAAACCTTGCCTGTCTGAGCTCTACTTCAAATCTGACTAAGTTTTTAAAAGGTGTTATTTCCTGAAGTCATTTATTGTAAAGGAAGGCATAGTGATGAAATTTCTTTTAACTTCTTTTTCCTCTGTATTTGGTACAGCGCAGAATGGGTTCTTCTTCTTTCTTTCTTTCTTTTTTTTTTTTTTTTTTTTTTTTTGCATGAACAAATGGAAATAGCATTGAATTCTCTTAGAAACATTGTCACAGTATGCTTAAACATAAGTGGAATGGAAAAAGGATTATAGATTTATTTTATAAAGTTCTGGCGAGGATTATTTTAGTTGTTAGCAAGTCTAGTATTACCGAATATACTTTCAGTGTGTGGAGAAAACTGTTCAAGAAATTAATCAGTTTGGTAGGTTTCTTTGAAGTTTTTATAATGATAATAGTGTTTTGTGGCTAGTGATAAATTGAATAGCATTTAAGAAGCCTGTAATCTCTAATTGGGGATTGACTGAGTTGCTTTCACCTTTTCTTTATGTTTTTCAGAAGCGTGAACAAATTAGCACAGATGATTAAATTACAAATTAAATTTTTTGAGAGGTGTCCGGTGGGTTATCTGTTAGGTTGCTTATCTGGAAATATCTTTTACTGCTTAAGTGATCAGAAGACCTAGCTAGCCTTTTAGGCTGTGTAGTCACATAACAGAAAACTGGTTTATTTGTGTTCGGTGCTGTTCTTTTGTTGCTGGTGTCGTGATGGTGATGGTGCCTCTGCCTTCCCTCACCCAGCATGGATTTTTCTTCCTTTTTGTCTTTGTTTTTTTTTTTTTTTAAATCTTGAAGATTTTTTGATGTTTGTGTAAACAGTCAGTCGAAGTAGCTTACTTGTAAGGTGACCAGTCAGTGTATTGACAAGAACAGACACAATAGGAAAGTGCATTAGGAGGCAAGCCATTGGGATTTGCAGTAAATATATTACAGAACACAAGTGAATTGCCGATACTGCTTGTTTAGCAGTTTGCAAGGGCAATGGTAGTATGGATTTTTGAATTAGAAGGGAAGGACTGTTCTTTCTCTGTGCTGGAACATCTAGTTGATGGCTGAGGATAAAATTGATTTAGAGAACAGAATGCTGCCACCTCTTTTTTTTTTTTTTTTTTGGCCATTTTAGAGGCTTCTCTGTGGATTAGTAAGCAAAAACAAAAGGATAGCTTTCAGTTTTGGAGAAGGGAGCAGCAAAAATATGTATGCTTGTTTGACTGGATCTTGATTAGGTACTAATTCTGAGAAAACATGCTTTTGTCAGGTCAAGAGAAGAAAAAGACATCTGAAAGCAGACAGGTTTTTTTTTATGATCTGTGGCAATCTGCTTATTTATGAAGTTGTTTTTAAATATGCTAAAACCCCTGAGTTGCTGTGGTCTTTGCTTCATTATATAATGATCTCAACCTCTTTTAAGTGCAAAATTTGAATTAAATCTCAGGGAAGGCAGGGAGAAAACCCTAATTTTCTTGGGAAAAATAACAAATAGATCATTCGTTTGTGGTTTTGCCTTAACAGTTTTCATTTACAAGAAAACGTGCTTTTGTTTGGTGTGCAGCTCTAATTGTATAGCTATAGATAAACAGAGTTTATGCAGATGTTTTGTATGAAAGATTACTGTGACAGAAAGATAATCAGTGATAAATGGGAAATGCTCACCAATGTTGAAGGCTCGCCATAAACTCCACACAGGAGCGATCTCCAGAGAAAGAGAAACCTGCCTTAGTGGTAGTCAGCCCTTGAATGAGATCTGGGAGGGGTGGAGCCTGGCTGGAGCCTGGGAATTACCTTCACCTGTGCTCCCGCAAGTGACTCATTGTTCACCTCATGTGATCAACAGCTTCCCATACATTTGGTTTTATATTGAAATGTTTATCACTGTTTTTACTTTATATGAGTCTGAGTCTGGGCATAAGGTCATTTTGAATTTCTACTTTGTAACTGATTATAAGGTTGCCAGCCATTACTTTGCAGATATCTAGCTGTCTCAAATAAGGGACATAAATTGCAAGCTAAGTAAAGAAGAAAAAAAATCTTTTTTTTTTTTTTTCTTTTAACAAGACCTATGGGGGAAGCCTTTAAACTTTTTCATTACACTGAAATAGATACTGTCAGGTGGCAGTTCTAGGGAGGACTTGGCACCTCCCTCTGGCCTAGCAGAATCAGTTGTGGCAGTGCCATTTCTGACAGGGTGCTTGTCTGATCTGCTGCTGAAGATTAGCAACAGCAGCCACTCTCAGGCTGTCTGAGTAACAGTGCCTTTCTGTGACTGCAGTGCTTCTCAAGTTACAACTCCATTTTTTTTTCTTGTTTTTTTTTTCTTTTTTTTTTAGTTCGTCTTTTTTTTTGTTGTTGTTCCTTTTTTCTTCCGGAAGCATTCTGTGGGCTATTGCAGCCTAATGCTCCTTCTTTGAGTGGTTTTGCCCAGATGAAGAGCAGTGCCCAAAATAAGCACAGTACTCCAGAGGAGGAATACCTCTGAGTAGCTGAGTAGCACAGAAGATTTGCTTAGTTTACTGTTGACTGTGGTGGCAGACTTTTACCAGCAGCATACTGCAAAATAATTTCAACTTCTGATCCATTGTGACAGAGAGGTTGATTGCTTTTCTGGCCTCTTTTGTCCTTACTTCTTTTTACTCCTGTCTAGGTATGCTATGGTACTTTATGCCATTTTTGACCCAATTCTTTTTGTTTTTCCTAGTCGTTTTTTTCTTTTTCTTTCACTGCAAAGTGAGTTTTGAGGCTCTCCCCTAGCATGTTATGCATTTCTTTGCAACTCTCTGTAAAATAAAGATTAGGGCAGGTAAGGAGATTTTTATGCTCATTAGTGCAAATGTTGAAAAATATCAGTCCTGTCATCCATGCAGAACTTCTTAAGTCTTGATACTTGGTTTAATCATCAAGCAGTTTTGCACATTCTTGTGAAGTTCTAGCAGAATTGTGCTGTTTGCATTGTTTCTAAGAGTGCTACACTACTAGAGTAAAATTCTAGTGAAGGAGGTAGAGCACCTGTGTCACTTAGCCATAGAGGATTCCTTGTTGGAATTTACTTGGTTTAGATACTACTTACTGTTGTAAAATCTATGCAAGTTGTCGTTTGTCTTCCTGCTTCACTAAGATATTTGTAGTTGAGAGGCATTTTATTGCCTCAAACTTGAACAGTTGAATGAAGCTGGAGTATCTTTGCTCTTTCACTAGCTGTTTTCTCTCTATCAGGCATTGTCCTTTTATATGTAGCTTCCTTTCTGCCTGACGCAGGTTCTGCAAAGTGTTCACTAGCCCAGGCTTCACTGGCATGCTCTTAGTACACTTCACTGGCATGCTCTTAGTACACTTCATTTGTTATGGTTAAAAAAAAAAAAGTTTCTGGTAGCCTCAGTGTCTTTTGACCATCTTCACTTACAGGAGGAAAGAGGAATTGAACCTTCTTTGTTTTCTTCTCAGTATGTCATATGGCTGAGCACCAGCTTTGCTTTTGCATAACTTAGTAGTGGCACATAATTATGTAACTAAGTGCTTATGCTGCATATATTTACACTGCCTCACCTGGCATAGTTTTCACTTCTCTCATGCTTCCTTGTTTGTACAACCTCAGCTAGAATCTTGTGATATAGGTTCTTGGCACAGTTCCTCCTTACTCTTCTTCCTCTGTCCATTCCTATTCCATTCTCAGATGTCTTAACTTTCATGCATATCCTGAATACTATTTCATAAAGAATTCATCAGCTTTCCATAATGCATTTTATCTTTCAGTAACAGATCCTGTAAAGATGAATGTAACCAGTTGACATCTGATTTCCAGAAGTCTTGATTGTCTTATTATTCTGCCTTCTACCAGTACCTAGAAACTGCATTGTGATTGTCAATTTCAAATAACTACTTGTCTGGTCAGCTTAAATCAGTTCTTGTCTACAAGATGTAATCTAGATAGCATCTTCACTGGCTTTCTGTATCCTGTTAGCAGAAGAATATAACCAGAATGTAATGAAATAGAGAAGAAATTTATTGGTACATCTCCAAGATTTTGCTGGAAGACTTCCAGATCTCACTTTCCCCACGTAATGGAAGTCACCATTATTCCTTCAAAATTCTGTGTGGCAGTTAATTCTGATAACAGCTAACAAAATTTGTCAGTCCTCTTAACTTGTTATTGATTAGCGAATCACCTGATTGCATCTGAAGCATTGATATGAGCACACCACTAAGGCTGTGAGTTCTTTCAGTTACTTGAGGTGTTTGAATCTCAGGTGTGAATATAGTAAATATTGTAAAACTGAAATGGCATCTAAGATGCACAAGCACATGTGATATGTTTGATTAAATTCAGCTTAGTTTGATAGTTGTTCCTGAAGTGAACTCTAGTGAATGTAGTGTATTGTATTGAATTTTTTTCCCCTGTATTTCTATCCCTTGTCTTGATATGTGGTACTGCTTATTTTGTCAGTTTGCATGCTCTTTGTTCTACTCAAGAGCAGATTCTCATGCTGTTGTAGTCTTACTTGATTGTTGATAAGGACTAAATCCCAACTGAGACTTTTGTTAGTGTCTTGAGTACTTTAATTGTATGTGCTTGACTTGAGGTACATTATGCTCTAAGGTTTTCAAAGGTACATAGCTCTAGGCACTTCCACAGTTATATAATACCTCTGACATTGTTTGGTGATGCCAATAAAGTGGCTCTCTGTGGTGAGTTCTTTAAGGGTGTGTGCAAAAACCTGGTTGTAGCTTGTGGGATCGAGAGCAAAATAGGAAGGCTTTTTGGAGTGTATCCTAAACCAGATGAAGAGCCAGGGGGATGGGATTCCTTTCTGTCAGGTGTAGCAGTTATAAAAACAGTTATGCTGTTTTTATGGCTCCTTTCTTTTACTCTTCTTATTGTCTCTTCCTTTTTCTTAAATAGTGCTATGTTGCTCAGCTGTTCTTGTGTTAGTTAAGTTCTTAATACTCCAATAGTAATAATGCAAAATATGTTTGATAATTATGAAGAATGTGCGGGATGGGAGGAGCTCATCTGGCTTACCGTTTCCCTCTGCTTTCAGTTAGGTTCTTCCTGTGCTTCCCTGAACAGCTGTTAGTTGGTGGATGCTTCTTGTTAGCCTACTTAACTTGCTGATCTGCTAAGCTGGTCCTTTTCCTTTTTCCTGTAGAAATGTTTTCTGCTCAACTAGTGAGCTGAGATGTTGGACGATTCTGAACATCTCCAGGAGTGCTTTTGGAATAAGGTGATCAATGCGTGCCTCTGGAAATGAAGGCGGTGAGACTTTCTCTTTTGGATCAGTCAGCCTTTGACTTGCTCTGCCATCTCATGAAATCTGAGTAAATGGGAGTGGTGTGTGCCCCAAAACAACTGGAAAGTAGATTAAAGCTCTGTGCTGGCTTCAGAGATTTAAACAGTTCTGTGTTATTGAAGGTTAGCTTAGGCATGGAAACAAAGCTGTGGAATTAAGATTTGAATGAATGCAAGATGAACTAAAGTAGTATTAAAGGAGAAATGTTATAATGGCTCATTTTAGCCAAGTTTAGCAAGAAAAGTCTTAATGTAGTGAAGATGTGTGAAAGGATCACTTGAACATCCTGACAACAGCTTTGTTGTTGCCAGTTGACATTGGTTCAACAGAATTTACAGCTGCAGATGGGATGGGCATTTGCTGTGCAGCTCTCATTGAATCACTGCAAACATCTTTGTTTTAATAGAAAGGATTGAAATTTGACATCTGAAATACATCCAGTCACTTTACAGTTGAACAAAGTTCAAATCTATAGTAGATGTTCATTAAGTGTAGCTATTGGCTTGTGCATCAGATCCAGCTTATGTTACAGAAAGGTCATGTTAATTTAAACATAAACTAACATCTAAAGAGGCTTCAGATAAATGTAGTTTAGGTAATAAATGCAGATTTGGAGATTATCTGTCATTCTGCAACTTTGTCATTTTGAGGTTTTCGTTCTGTTAATATTTCTGTTGCTTCTTCCTTTCTGCACTCCCACTTGCAATATGGTAATGTTTTGTTTTTTTCATAGCTAAAGATTTTTCATGTCAGTCTTCTGGGGTTTTAATATCATCATCTCGTGGGTGGCCAAACTCATGATTAAAATGAGTAGTACAAACGTGGGGCAGAAGAAAAACTGTATTTGTTAATGATATGTCATGTTAAACTGACAGCTTATCCCCAAAAACAGAGATTGTTCTTGTCACTGAAGTGAATGCTACCCATTGCTGCTTGTCAGATTGAATTTCAGTTATCTGTTGAGAATAAACCTTCCCTGCTCCTCCCATTGGTGCGAATGTTAGTAATGACAGTGTTTATAATTTAAAATACAGTTTGAAGGCCAACTTCCACAGTTTGTCTCATGGTGGTGAATATGGCTGTAAAGGGGAGATGAATGTGGCTACTTCTCCCAGTCTGTTACTCAGGAGACCAGTAAATTTGATTGGCTGCTGCAGTTCTAGCAAAATCATTCGATTTGCGAGCAATAGAAAGATAAGATATCCAATTACCCAAATGATTTGCGGGGTTAGCCAACGTTGTCATGGAGACGCGAGTTGGAACAAATTAAATTTTAAGCAATAAAATAATCTTAAAGCACGTCTGGGAACAAGAAAATTTGGCAGTGGCACTTACCTGAATTGAATCTTAGCTTGACACACTGTTGTTTGACATTGATATACTATGGGGGCCTAAACTTCTAAATGGCATATTGCCTTTTTTTTTTTTCTTCCTTCTTGCAACTGTTGCCAAAACAGATTGTGGTGTATTAGTTTTAAATAAAAGGGTATTAATTTCTCAGTGCTTAATGTGGATTCAGTAACTCATGAACAGCAAAGTTCATAGAATGCTAGCCTTAATCATTTGAGACTTTTGAATATTTAAATTTTGAGATTTAATCATATGTCCGACATCTTCCCCATTCCCAAATTGTTAGCAATGCGTTGTTGGAATTTCATAAGCCTTACTGTGGCAAAATTAAAAGTTACGCTCTGCAAAATGTTGGTTGTGAGGTTTTTTTTTTTTTATGTGCTCTGTGAATAGGTGTGATTTTTGTTGTCTCTGAAGATCTGAATCACATTAAGAATAAAGGCTGCAGCACTTTAGTGCTGGCTATTCCAGTGTCCTCTGCAAGAAAATGAAAATAAAGAATGGGTACTAACAGTTGAAGACTAAATTGTGCACTTGCAGTTTCTCACCCAACGACTTCGTAGACATAGTTTTCACCTGGTTTCTGGTTTGCAGCGGGAATTAAAAATGGTAAAGCATGTTCCATAAAGAGGGCTTTTATCCACATGCCTGTTAGACATATGGGGATGAAAATTGGTCTGAGGTCAAGTGAGTTGAAACATTCTCACAGCCATCGATTTTTCTCCTCATCCCTACTACAGATCATCTCAAATAATTCAGTAATGACCAAAAATGCAACATTAACCTTTACTCCCTACTGGATTGCTGTGTTACATGCTATAAATGTCAAGAAGTCAATTTCCTTCTTCCAGAAGGAATTCAGTGTTGTTCTTGGCTTCCTATGTGTTGAAAGTGTAAATGGTAGCATAGTACTTCAGAATTAACTTGTAAAGCTTTTGTGAATATGATTTGACAGTATATTCTTTTCTGTGAATTAAAGGCAGTTTGGTTTTTATTGAATGGATTAGGACTTGCTTTTTTGTTATCATAGTAACTTTTGATTTTCATATGTCACTTTTCTTGAGTTTCCTTTTCTGATGCTTTCTCAAGTTTTCTCCTAAGTTGTTTTCCTCCAAATGTAATGACAAATGTGATTTTTTATTTTTTTTTTAATTGGTTTGAAATCATTGAAGTAAGGAAGAGTGTAATGAAGGTGCAGATACTTGACCTTAAGAAATGGGGAGAGAGATCTAACTTTTGGCTCTAGTAAAATGCAATCTGCAAGAAAAAATGAGCTTCAGTGGCCTATTTTGGCTTAGTGTTATTTGGTAATGCTAGGCATGGACAGCTTTGTGCAGTCTCAAAACTAAAAAAGCAACTATTGTCATAGTATAGCTGATTGTCACAATAATGTCTTTTAAGATTTAATTTTTGCTTTGGGTTACTGTAGTTGCTATAGCTAGTCCTTGCTGTGACAAATATGGGAGGCAGTGACTTGAGCGAAACCATAGCTGTTGTTGAAAACTCTGAAACTGTGAGTGATAAACTAATTTTCCTCAGGTGAAAGTTGCATTTTTCAGTCAGAACTGAGGGTGCTGACTCTTACAGGCTAGGGCTTCTTTTTTGAGTAATAAAATATGTGTTACGTGTGGTGAGAAATCTGAGTAGAAATAGGGTTCTTGCTTCCTTCTGCACCAGTGCAAAAATCTGTATTTGCTTAAGAAATTGTGTGAAGTATGAGATCTTACATGGTACTTTGTAATGTACAGGGTGTCAAAACATTAAATGATCTGAAGTATAGACTACTGTACAGGAAAACACTTGATACTGAAGTGAATATTGTACTTAGTTACTAGCCTGGCTGCTTGGTTCTGTATCATTATGTTAAGAATTTATTTTAGCAAGAGACATATCTAAGTATGAATACTTGAGTTTGGCAATGTTCGGTCAAAACATTTAAGTCCTTAATTATGGAATGAAGGCAAAAAAAATTGGATGAGTAAAGCCAAAAATAAGGCTCAACCTAGTTTTACAAAATGGAGCTGAATTCCTTCATGTTAGTTTTTAATGATACTTCAGAAAGGAGGGTGGCACTTCAGTCAGAGGTCTGACAAGCTTGTCATTTGCAAATAAATCAAAAGACAATCATTGCAACAGCAAGAACCAGTGAATGATGTAGTTCTGTCATTCTTTGATAGGCCCCACACTCGAGCCCTCTATTAAAAATGAATGCATTCAAGAGGTTCTGCATTAAGAACACAAACAATTAAGGGCTCTTCAGTTGACTTGCTGAGAGCTGCTGTAGAGCTAGGAGGGCTTTCATGAGAGATGCAGGCTTCTACAGTCTGCTTTACCAAGGGGCTGAAGAACATATACCATTAGACATGTTTGTCTCTGCTTCATGCGACTTTCTGCAGAACTTTCTTTGTTTACTTCTTCTGTCTGCTCTTCATGACTCAAGATCAGCAGTTAGGTAATAGGTATGTTATACTGTGAAGCCTCTGAAAGTAACTTAAGAAGTACTTTTAAACTATTAAGTTATGAGCCCTAAATTAGAAAAATACAGCTTGCTTTAATGTCACCAATTACATATGTTCTATCTTGATTGACATATATACTTACACATTCCCAAAAAACTTTTGAATGAGACTAGGACAACTTGATTGATCAAGACAGAACGTAAGTAATCATATGTATATAAATATATATATACACACACACCTATTCAAATTTATTTCATCTTGAACGGCGAAAGTTCATTTTTAACAACTTGATTTGTATTTAAATTTATGGAACTTTTTTTCTCAGTGCTGAGGAAAAACTCTTGCAATTCTTATTGATGAAGATTAAGTGAATATTGCTGTAATACCTAGTTTAAGCAACTCAGTAGAGAACAAAGATATTTTAAAAACATATTTATCAGTAAGAGTACTTTTTACTAGTTATTTGAGTTAAAAAAAAAAAAAGAAGTTGTAGAGATCTGCTAGTAGATAAATAATTTTAAGTACCTTATTTAATTGTGTGTGGGAAAGAGTGCCAGCATGCAGACTGCCTTTTAAAAGCAAGCAGATTTTTGTTATGAGATGTGGAATAGAAAATTTTAGTTTTCTTCCGGAATGAATGCCTATTACCTGACTCTTGTAGCATTAGCAGCACATCTTTAAACAAGCACTTGTTTATGATTTGTACACTTAAATTTATCCACAACTGTGGGTAAACAGGATATAAACAGGAGATGCTGTTTATATATGATAATGAATCATCATTCAGAAGATGTTGGGAAGAAATTCTTCCCTTCAGGTGGTGGTGGTGAGGCACTGGAGCAGGTTGCCCAGAGAGGTAGTGGATGCCTCACCCATGGCAGCATTCAAGGCTGGTCTTGTTGGGTTTCTGGACAGTCTCATCTAGTGGTTGGCAGCCTTGCCCAAGGCAGGGGCTTAGAACTAGATGGTCTCTCAGGTTCCTTCCAACCCAAGCCATTCTGTGATTCAGAGGGATACTTTATTTCAGTGCCCCTCTTAAATTAGTTATTTGTTGTGCTCACACAATCACAGAAAGTTTAACTGAGGAGCGGGTGCGCCTCTTTCAGGGTTCAACAGTAATTTATTGATGTACCCACAGTCTCTGATGAATATTGCAATGCAGAGCAGAGGCTTGTAAGTGTAGCTCTTTCTTTCTATGTCATGTTTGTAATTATGTGATGAATTATGTGCCTTTCTTCTCTTCCAGGCTTGTTTGATCCTTTTTGATAGGATTATTATAGAAAAGAAATAATTTTAGAAGTGTAACTGTTGTGCCTTGGAACTGGTAACTAGCACATGATGTTATGTGCTGTTGTATTAGTGTGCAGTTCTGTATTTACATAATCACAGTGAAGCTCCGATGCTTGGGACCTTGCAAGAAAACTCAGTAATGTATATGACTTGCATGCTTTCTTGGCTGTACTGAAAATAGACTTTTCACAGCTACAATAAGGATACTTTTCAAAATTGTGGAATAGAGAGACTCTTTTGTGTGGCTCATACAGTCTGAAACAACTTTTTAGGATAAACCAAATTACTTCTGTCCTATTTAATTTATTTTCTTACTTAAAACCTGCTACAATTCATCTTAGCTTCTGAAAACAAAGCTAAATCTGTTGGCCTAAGGCTAGCTTATTGGAAATTAACCACCTCATCTCAAACAGTAAGGCTGCTATGTAACAGTCTTTTTGTAGCTTGATGTCTGTATCCTTTAAGCAAGGTATGTGGAAAAATGCCTTTTAATATACAAATTGTCACGATCATCAAATGTGTCTTTTTTTCCTTGAGTTAAGAGAGACTTAAGGTACTAACAGATTTGCCAGTAGTTTGGTCACGCCGATAACTCATATTATTTTTGGTGGTAGTTTATGTGTTACCAGTGAACGGAATGATTAATTGTTTATGCTTGTAGACCAAAGAAAACAGAAGTGGAGCAAAGCTGCTTATTGTTTGGTGTTGTGTAAGAAGGTAGATATTTCTGTTGAGAACAGAGACGTATCCACATTGTTGAGGGGAGAGAAAGGCTTGCTGGAAAGCAGCTGTTTCTTCATTGTCCATGCATGAGGGAGCCACTTTGCCTAGAAACAAATGATCTCTGAAGTGTTCAGGTGATCCACCAGGCATGTGGACATGCCAATAACTGACTTAGGTCAAGTGGAATACTTCAGCTTGCATCTGAGAGAGTTTTACAAGTCTATCTGATAGGAAAGAGGTGTTCAAGCTTGTCTGCTGTATTTAGACCTCAAGTCACATGTCTCTGGAGATACAGAAGCACTGTGCGGCTTTTGTTTTCTAATTACTGATTGTCTGATATGTAAGCATCAGCACATCTCAGTGTCTTTGCGTGAAATCTGGAGTGATGGGAAGGCTTGGAGCAAAGGCTCCACAGGTAACTTCTAGTTAATCTCTGTTCAGGTTTTATCATGACATTTGGCCAACAATTCTCAGCAGCAATTTTCCCTGCTTGTATCCTAAAACAAAATGGAAAAATAAGGAAAACTGTATATGGCTTAGTGATAGCAACTAGTTAGAGTGATTCTGTGCTGCTCTTAGCACAGGACTGTTCCTACATGGGTTTATTGTTCTCCTGCTACTCACGGTTTCACTAATTTGTTGTCACTGACTACCTTTGTCTTTTCCCCCGGGATGTCTTTACTTTAATTCTGTCTTAGTAAGAATGTTTTAGAAGCCTGTATCTTTCTTACCCATTCTTCATTGCTTCTCTTGTAGTATTTTGTTTCCTGTAGTTTTCTTTCTGTCAACAAAACCAAGATTGTCTTTTAATTGGCAGAAGAAATTGATCATGAAAGAAACGTTATTCTTGCATGCCTGTCACCTCCATGTTAGGCTTGGTGATTTGGGTAACAATAAATCTTAGTTTTAAAAGGCCTTATTGTGGACTTAATGTTTTTAAAAATGCTTTTCTTGTTAATTAGCTATGTACAAGGACCAGATTTGTGCCTAAATTTGTATACAGAGTAGGTGCTTTAGACATAGCAGATGTCCCAGGGTAGCTAACTAAATCTCTGTCCTCATTTAGGCTGAAATATTAACTATTTGTATTTGTAGTGGTACGAAGACATGGATTTCTATGTTATTTACTCCACAGTGTTAATCTAATACAATCCTGTACAGTAGCTGATATGTGGGAACTAGTAGAAAACACAATTTTAATCAAAATGCTTACTTTTCCTCCATAGACAGAAATCGCCAAGAGATTGAATACAATTTGTGCACAAGTCATCCCATTTTTGTCTCAGGAAGTAAGTAAAACTGTTCAGCTGTTAAAGTGCAATTATGTTGCTTTTCTGTTTGCAAATTAGCTAGTTTTAAGATGTTAATTTTATCACAATGCGCAAGTGCAGGGAACATCTGTTATAGCTGAAGTGTGCAAACCCCCTGCTAATTTGGTTTAGCAAATCTGAGTTCAAACTACTGACAATGGCTCATCCTTTTTCATTCCCAGAGGAGAGGGGAAGTATGGTTTGTTGTTTTTTTTTTTAATTAAAAAAAAAAAAATCAACACAATAGAATGCTTTCGTTTCTGTTCGTGGTGATTATGTATTTGATATTCAGTTGTCGAATGTGCTTCCAGTGAAAATAAGTATGCTTATTTTCTACATCATTTGTATCAAAATTTAGTGTAAAAATGGAGCAGTTAGCTCAAATGCAAAATGCTCTTTAAGTTTACAGACCTGCACCTGGTCTGAATGACTGTGATTGTAGCATATTGTAGTCAGCTGCTGATGTGTTCAAGGGTGTTATTTTGGGCATGCCTTTTCAAACTCTACAGTTTACAAAGGGTATTTGAAGTTTCAAGTTAGAATTCAGTGAAGCATTTATTCTTCCCGTTTAAGATTTCTGTAGGTTTTGCTCTGTGGGCACAGTATATAAATGTTGAAATTACTTCTAG
Source organism: Alectoris magna (assembly GCA_030625065.1). NCBI lineage: Eukaryota > Metazoa > Chordata > Aves > Galliformes > Phasianidae > Alectoris > Alectoris magna. The sequence goes on from CM060564.1 coordinate 37,576,774, forward strand.
TATGAAGTTGACGTTATTGTCCTGCTGACTCTATTAGAAACTGATTATTCATTTTTCAGAAAATTAATTTTGAAACTGGGGGAGAGATGAACTGGCTACTTTCAGGGCTGTCATTTGCTTTTGATGGAAAGGATGGGAAATGGAGTACTGTTCCCTTTTTACCTGCCTAAGGTGTATCTTGCAAATAGCTTGAGCTTCTCCAAAGAAACTGCTTGTTCAGATATTTTTGTTCCTGGTTTTATTTGGTGCGCAAATTCCTCCTCATACCCTTTCTTCTTTTAATAGCATCAGCAGCAAGTGGCTCAAGCTGTAGAACGTGCCAAACAAGTGACCATGGCTGAACTGAATGCCATCATCGGGGTACGTGGCCTTCCAGGTCTACCTCCTACAGTGTGTATAACTTGCTTTCATATATTATTGCTTTACTGTTTTTAAAATAAGCCTAATGTTTTGACATCTAACACTGTTTTGATGCTCAGTGTTGCTCAAGTATGTTTGATTTTCTTGCACAGATTTTAGCAGGGATAAAGTTAATAGTTTGCTTAGAATGCTGTGTGGAACAACTTTTACTGCAAGAAATGCGGTGATTAGGACAGTTGCTTGTTTATTTGTAAGTATTGTTTGTCAGTTGATGTAGTTACCTTTGCCTCATTCTTTTAGTCCTTACAGCCTGTACAACTAGTCATTCTTCTTTCTTTTGCCTTCTTGTGAATTTTTCATAAATTTTAAATTAGCAAGCTACTGAAAAGAAACTTCACTTGCTTTTGAAGTAGTATTAATTGACTGACACAGGGCTCTAATAGCCTTTCACCAAGTTTGTGCTTCTAAATATGCTGAAATGAGTTAATGCTACTTGCTTGTGACTGATTGTCAATCACAAGTCATTTGTGTTGCGTTAATGAACTTTCTGAACCACACATTCCTTCCACTGCATGAGTTCATTTCCCCCCCACTAAGTCTCGAATATTTCTCATGTTTTCTGCCCTTCCAGACTAAGTGAAAGAGGTAGCTGAAACAAGAAGCCGTCCTTTCTGATTTTATTCATATATGAGCGCCTTGAGCAGATTCAAATTACTCATTTATCAATTTATGTTAATTGCTTGTGAGAAGATGCCCTGCTGGTCTTTATGGTTCCCTCAGACACTTTGTAATGATAATTAGACATGCTGCTGTATGGATTAACAGTGCCATAGTCCAGTGATGTCTACAGACAATGGAACCAGTTAATCCATCTGTGCTTAAAATTACATCCCAACTGGAGATGGGGGGGAAAAAAAAAAAATTAAGAGCAAGGGAGGATTAAAAGAATGAGCCTCAGCTTGAAAACTCTCCTTTCATCAGTTTCTCAATTGCAGATCTGCAGTTGGTTTGTCTGTGGTAAGCTATTGGCAGTCAATTAGGTGAAATAAACTGGGAGGGTGACCTTCATTTCCTCTTAATAGCTTTTCCTCCCTGAAATGGGGAGCTTCAGTGGATTTTCAGCTTAAATTTTATTCAAGCTGCTTTATTACACTTGACAGATTAGCTTTGCATAAACATACCCCTACCTTTCAAATATGAGCTGTTTTTTTCCCTTCATATCAAATTTGACTGTTACTTAGTTGATTTGCTAATCACATTCTAAAAAACCACACAATTACATCTGTATTTGTCACAATTTCCTCTGTTCTTTGCTTGTGTAATGAATTGCTTTATTTCAAAGATCAAATCAGGTATTCATACAGCACATGTACGTCTGTGATATTTGATTAGCAAAGATTAGAGAACTGTACTTTCTTGCATTTTTTTTAAACGAGTCCTTTACGACGAAAATTGAATTGAAAGCTCTTTTTAATGAGCTACTTTTAAAGATTATATGCTTTAAATGGAAGTATGCATTAAAAGTATATTTAAAAACAATTCTACTGAACTTAAGGTAGTGCTGCCTAGCCAAACCAAATCTTATATCTTGATGATGTCATTCACTTCTTTTTAAGTCTGCATGAAAGTCTTATTAAAGCAATAGGGATCTACAAGTACCATATGCAATTAACAGGAGTAGCAGCCTCAGCTTTTTCACTTTTTTAAATAGACTAAGATTCATCAGAGTAAACACTTCACTGTGTCTTCTGAAAGACTTCTGGGTGATGCCACATCAGCCCAAAACTAAGTAAGGAAATGATCACATCGGGTACGATTTCTTTGGCTGTATCTATGTATGCCTGTGCATTTTACTAAAATTAGATGTGTGTCACAATGATCTTTTACAGGCTTATGTGGTCAGTAATTATCTTGTGCTGCACAATAAGTTTCATGCTCTTGACATATGCTTGATTTTGTTTGAAAGGGGCTGTGTGCATCCTGAAAAATCCGAATAGCATAAAATTGGGTTGACAATTCAGTGGACCTTTGCTCTCCCTCACTGAGCATGCAGTGTGTCAAGCCCTCTCCCCAGAGGGGAGGAGACATCAGAAGCCTGTCTGTTCCTACACAAGGCAGCTGCACTGGAAGTAAGCATGGCCTGGCCTGATAGCAGCTGTCAGTATTGTTTAGGGACCTGACTTAGTGTAAAGAACAATGGAAGGGCCATGCTGTTAAAGTGCAATGTCTTTCAAGATGAGAAAAGAAATAGTAATTTAACGGTTTAGACGTCTATTATGACCATGAAAGATCACAGAACTTCTTTCAGAATGCAAATAGGCTGCAGCATTCTGTAACAGAAGAAGATTGAGCACCCTCTGGGGTCGTACTACTGAGGATAGTTGTGTATAGTCAATTTTGAGAATAGAAAGAATGCTGAACTTCTGTAGCTGGTGTCCACTTGATTAATTTCTCCTGACTAGATAAAACTTGCATTTTTGTTGGTGTTTAACTTTTTTCCTTCATTTCTGTCTTAAAGGGCCATTGTTTTCTGGTACTAAGTAATTCAAGAGTTTCCCAGTTAGCTTGCCTAAATTAGAGTGAAACACAGTTGCTGCTGGGCCCTGTTTGAATTCTAGAAGATAATAAAGCCTTTGATTAGTAAGAATGGTTTTTTAATTATTTTTTTTTTTCAAGCCATCTTTATTTTATAATTGTCTTTACAGTTGAAAAAATAGAATTCTATTGGAGGACAACCTGAGGTTAGGGAGTGTTTTCCTCGTGGAGCAGTCAGATTCTTTTTGGGGTATTTGCAAAGTCAGAAGTCAAATTTTTGAGTCAGTGTACGTTAAGGGTATATATTTAAAAAGAAACAAGCAACAAATTGACACATTAGAAAAAATTGTGAGTAATACAGTTGGTCTTGATTATCTTATGAGTACTATACCTCTGGGTTGATTAGAGCATGTGGGAATGATATTTTGGTCTAAATGGTTATATCTTTGGCCTTATGCTTTTCCTACATGTTCTTTAAGGCTTTACTTTCCAGCTAGCTGTGTAGCAGTGTAACTTAAAGACAAACAAATAAAAAACAATAAAAAAACACACACACACAAAAGCTTATACTTTTTTTGTAAATCATGCTGTTTAATATTTGTTGTATTTAAATTTGAAAAAGTAGCAGGCTTACTGTGTAATTGAATAATGGGGGTGAGGTGGGGAGGAAGAAAGGCAATGCCACAACAATGTAACACAAAACCACTTTGGCTTAAAGGTGCATCTGTAACTGCTATAGTAGAAAGAAGGGTTTAGGGAGAATCTAGATCATAATATGAAAGAGTTAATTAGGTAATCATGGTTTAACTCGAAGTGATTTTTTTTCTCAGATATGATAGCCTGGAAGGGTTCATGCTGGGAAGGGTAAAGGTAATTGATCTGTCTACCTAGATGTAAACAATGCAAATACGTTAGATTTTTCCACTTTAAAATTAACTAGAACAATTTCAAGGTAGAATATTATGCAAATATCTGAAATGAGAAATGTAAGCAAAAAGCTGGAATACTTTTTTGCATTGCATTTTAGATGCACTGTTTCAGTATATCATCATGTGTGTCTTTGAGATTTGAGGTGGGTTGCTAATAGTTCTGTGAAACGTATACCTTCTGGACTGACAGTACTCCTGAGACTGATTGAGTTATAGGTCTCTTTGAGGTCCCTCCACTGTTGCATGTGGTGATTGGCTAAAGGATTAGCAAGATGCAGGATTATTTTTTCCTCTCTTGGCTGTGGTTGCCAGCTATCTCTGGGATTGTAGTGTGTGAAGCTTAAGAGGATGAGGTTAACCTCTTGAGGGTTTATTCTTATGAGTGTGTAGTTAATCCTTAGAAAGCCTATAAATAACTAGACTGTATGTTTCATTATAAAATAGAAATACAGACGAGAGCAGAACTGAATGCAGAACTTAGTGCAAGGGAAGAGCTAAGCAGCTGTAGCATTACTTCAGATCCTCCTCAGCCGTGATCTGCATTATGCCTCAAGGGGAGGGGAAACTGTCTAGTTGCTTTAAATTAAATAAAATGAGATCTCAAGGTTACGTACTGAATGATATAGGGCTATAAGTAGGACTGTTTTGGAGTTGGAGAGAGAAGCAATGGGTGAACGAAGCATACAGATATAAAAAGAACTAAGGATGTAGTTTAGAGAAGCAAATACTATTGTAAAAAGGTGAAGTCAAAGGGGAAAAGTTCTGTTCTGAGGGGACTTTTCAGGCAAAATAAAACTGAGTGACTGACAAAGGCAGAGCCAGTATGAGCAGAAAACTGTACATATACTCTGTCTTCAAGAACCTCAGCACTTAAGTGTTAAACATCAGAAGTATGTGGGAAAACACCAACTCGCTATACTTTTCTTGGAAGAGAGATGCAGACAGTAGAGGCAGGGATCTCTAGGAGGACTGCCTGGAAAAGAAGGGAAGGCTTGATTTTCTTCTTGGGTGAGAAGACTAGCATGGATGGTTAGGGAAACTTTAGGAACTACTAAAAATGTGGCAAAGTTGTGGCTCATTTACAGCAGTATGCTGTATGTCATCACAATGCTAAAGAGTTTTCAGGATTCCTTTTATCTGGTGACTCCATTTATTACTAATTTTTCAGTTATCAGAGCTGCTGTCTTCTGTAATGTTTAATTTCATGAGAACGTCCAGTACTGTTTCTAAAGGTGCTAGTTAACTGTAGCTCTTAAATAAAACAACAACAAAAAAGTAACACTAGGACAGCAAAAGCAAGGATTAGCAGAAGTAGTGCTTGAATATGTTTTCTGGTAGGAGGGAGTTACTGGGGGATGTATAGGGAATTTCCAAGAAGCTTGTCCATGGATTGGAAAAGTGAAATGAAAATGAATGTGGTGCCATTTCTTATGACTAAGAAACTTTTCATTGTTTGGTGTCTCTGAAATGTGTTTATAGTTGCTAGTAGCTGGGAGAAACAGGTGATGTGTCATTCAAAAAACTATACTGAACTTTGGATTTTAATTTACCAAAGATAAATTTCTGTTTAGATTACTATCTTTGTCCTCAGCAAGATTAAAATTTCTGAAGAAAAAAAAAGCCAGGAAGAAAACTAAATGCTTTGTTGTACTTCTGTATTAGTCATAAAAAATCACACTGAGTAATATTTCAGTCATTTTCAAATTGGTGTGTGCTTGAATTGATTCTTTTTGGCCGTTGTAGCAGTGGGAACATGCTTTTGAAGAGTGTTTGGATGGCAGTGGAAAGCTACTGCTAGCTAGAAATGCAAATACATAGGTTTGGGGTTACAAAGTGAGTGATAGAGGAAACTTATGGTTTCTCCCAGGGGAAAAAAAAAATGTGTTGGCAGTTTCTTCAAACCAGAAGCAATGTGTGTTGACAGCTTTGTTCTAGAGACTTAAGGTTTGCACGTGAGTCTTCATAACAAGAAATATGTGCTTGTCTAATTAAAAAAAAAAAAAAGGCCTGTCTTCTCTCACTTAACACTGACGGCAGTGAGAAGAAAATAACTAGTTTCAGGAAAACAGCCGTTCTTACCTGAATCAAAAAGTGGGGATTTTAAGGTTATCTTCTGTGTTTTTTTGACTGCAATTTTGAATTAGTTGCTTTCCTGCAGAACAGGTCATTTGAAGACGTCTTCCTCCACAAAGACTTTTTTTTATACTCTGCCTCTGTCCTTCTAGCCCATGCTACACTGTGGCATCAGCCTTGTGGTAGATCTCTCTGAAAATAATGCCTCCTATTTATTTTCATTAGAACTTCTACAGATATAAAGAGCACAGTAACAGTATTTGACAGAGAAAATTCTTAGCAACAAAACACTGTTTTTCAACATAGCCACCACCATTAGCTATGTTTTTTTTGTCAGCAATGAGTAAAACTCTGCATGCTGTGCTTGTAAAAGTGTGCAAGGCGATGTGGAACGTGGCTCATCTTTCATGTCACTGTCACCACTGCTGAAATGTACCACTCGTCACCTTACTATGCTCGCATCCACTGCTTAGTTTCTATAAATGTTCAGCAATAGCTGCTGAACATTAGTGGGTGCCATTTTATCTCCAGGGAGGAATTCAGTGACACACCTTTGCTTCATACACACTTCATTATCAGATGCCACTTTGTCAGACTGCCTCTCTGCTGCCATCTGTTGTATAGCAACAAAATGTAATGGAATATTGGTGGGAAGGTTCAGCTTCTATTGCCATGCTACCAACATCCACCTCTGACATCATGGACCAACATAATAAAATAAGAGGCATTATTTTCAGAACAGTCTTTGTAAAAGCTTCTGATTCATCCATTGTTCTGTTCTATTCTTTCTCCAGTACTAACTTCAGTTTTGCTGTTTGGCTTAAGGGAGAAAAGAGTCATTACTAGTGAAGGGGTCTTTAGAACTTTATCTTCTGTGACTTATTTCTAGTTTTTGTTATAAACTGCTTGAGACAGGGTCTGTTATTAATCCAGACTCTTCATAAACATTTTCAGAAGAATTGCTATCACTGGAAAAGTTTACATATAATGAATATGCACAGGAACTTCTATATTTTTATAATTACATAATTGCATACACAAATATTTAAAATAATGTGTGTGTATGCCTATACATATAAGGCTATGCTAGGTAGCAGAAGAGCTTCGTTTTTATGATCTTGCTATTTTGCTGGTATAGCTACTGATAGAAGTGTTAACAGTGCTTCTATCAGTCTGTACTTGTTATGAGAGGAGTTTTGGGCTTACTTGCTTACTTCCTTACTTCCCTCCTCTGTGAAAGCATGAAAGAGAGGAGGGAAGGGAAATCCTCTCTTCTGTTCTCAAAAGCCCTTGTATGGATGCAGCTTCACCAATGGAGTGCTAATGTACCTTGGGGAGAAGATGCTGCTGAACTGAAAGAATTCCATCTGCTGGCAGCATCCTGTGTCCTCACTGCAGAGCCCTGCCAGCCTGGAACAAGCTACAGCGGCTCCCCAGAATAGCTAGGCTGCTAGTGCAGGTTTGCTCTTGTGAAAGTGACAGATAATTATTCTCTCTCTGTCAACGTGATGTTAAAAAATATGCAGTTTATAATTATCACAGGATTTTTCTTAAATAGCTAATTGATGGTGATTTTAGAAGAAAAACAGCTGACTGTTTGCTGGGTGTGGTAACAAATCCATTTGGGTGGGTCCACCCACATCTGTCATTCCAAAAGTTATCTTCTTGAAGAGCCCTGAAGTGTAATATCTCTTTATCTTTTTAATTCCGGTGCTTGGACTTGTCCTCTAAAATGCTAGAAGGAAAGGCAGAGAAGCCTAGCTGTTTAAAGTGAAACTGAAAAGAGCAGCAAATATTGAAGTTGCTGCTCAGCATAGAGCTAAGGAAAAGGTGAAATACTTCTTTCTCCTCCACAGTCTGTGTGTCTGATCTATAACAGTGATGTGGGAACAAATTAATGGTTAATAAGCTGGCCTTTTAAATTACTTTTGTATTTTCTATTTACATTGTATTGTAGAGCACTGAAAAGCTGTTTCTTCTTATGGAGCTAACTACTGTATTAAAAATGGTATCTTGTGATTTCACAGGAATACTCTGTGTGTACTTGTAAATAGGCTGGTAATGACTACAATACTTGAATTGATAGTAAGCCAAGCCTTTCTTGTGATGAAATGTCATTTTCCATATTAAAAAAAAAAAAGAATTCTTCATGAAGTGCAGAAGGTATTATATACTCCAGTAAATATTTTATATTTGATACCTGTTAACGGTTTTAAGGAGCTCTCAAAAACTCTTTCAGTTACTTTAGTGGACAGCTGAATTTAGAGTTTTGCTACCTAAGTTCAGGTTTCAATGTAACTACTTTGGCCCCTATTGAGAATTGCTGTCCCAGTTCCATTCTGCCAGTGCTTTAAAGGTAAGCTATGTACACAAATGGTTTGTTTGCCACAAGTGAGAATCTGTCTTTTCTTGTGTGTTTTAATTTTTCCATGGGATAGTTTTTCTTCTGAAATACAGTGCTATTCAACAGATATGTATTATTGTTTCAGAGAAGTTGGTATGGCAGCTTTATGACTGCGAGTAGTTTTTTTTCTTCCTTTTGATAAAAAATAACTTTCAAACTTATAGAGTAAGCATATGGGGAGTTAACGCTTGTTAACTTTCTTTACTTTAGGGAGATTAAAGGATGTATTTTGATCTTTGTACAAGAGGAGGAAGGAACAGGCTCTAGAGTTGACTGTGTTCAGTATTTCATGGCAAAGCTGTGCAGTACAAATCTGTAGAAGAAGTACATTTTACAGTGGAGCAGGTATGCATCAGTGTAAAATTGTAGTTGGAGCACCAGTGCATGAAGTGTGGTTGGCTGGTTTTTTTTTAGACTTCCTGAATCATTTGAAATCAATCTTGCTTTTCCTGCTTAAAATTTCCTGAGAACAAAGAGGAGAGAAGATACAATTTTTCAAGGAGGATCCCATAGCAGAGAAATGAAAATGAATCCTGAAAAGGAGGGCTATAACACTGAAGGAAGAGGGAGTCGGTAGGAGGATTTAAGAAAGGAAAACAGAAATAACACAAAACCATATACTTAATACTCCTTTACAGTACTTGAATACTTCTTAAATGCTAAATATTTTGTATTTGCTTTTCCGTGGTTTTTATATATAGATAAAGGTGGCAGAAAGTCTGAGTTTATTAGTGTGCTTGAAGTTGCTCTATCAGCAGAGTAGTGAAATACAATTTCTCAGCCTTACTTCTGTTATCTTAGATGAAGTGTGGGAGGGGAAAAGAAGACTGCTTGAGGCTTGTGTGTGGGGAAGCAACCTTTATGTCAGTATATCTTGCGTTTTCTGTTTTGTGTGAGGCAATTCGTACGGCCCCATACTGTTTCAAAAAACTTGGTAAGGTGCACAATTGAGATTTATTAGTATACCTAGAGCTATTTGAAAAAGTGGAACTAAGAACTGTGAACATTTTCTGAGAGTATTCTGTTCAGAAGTCTGACAGTTTAAAACAAATTCCTGTAATAAAAAAATAGCAACAAAGAAAGAAACTTGAGTTATTCATATTCTTTTGTACTTTGATATTTGCGTTCTGCCATCTATTCTATACTCAGTAAGATGTTTGATTTTTAGAATAGAATTTGAAGGTGAGTGGTAATACTCAGACATTATCTAGGCATTTTCTGTAGTAAGCATGAAAAAGAATTTTTTTTTCCCATGAAACAGCCTGGTCTTAAAATAGTTATGTCACTGTCACACAGATTTTTGTCTGAAATATGTTTTTGGATAGATTTTACTAATCTGTCCCTCTGTGGACTTAAATCTCTGTTAGAAAATGACATTTCATGTTATATGTAGATGTAAGAGTCTTGCTGAAAGTGCTTTCTTTATTGTGAGGGGACCTTTTCTTCCCTTATCCTAGTCACTGTGGCTTGTTTACATAATGGATAGTTTCCAAGTGATTGTGCAAACCTTTGAAGACTCTGTTCTTGGCTCACAGGCTAGAGGTGCTGTAGTGGGCACTTTCAAGCTTGTATAACATAGCTTCCTATCTGGCAAAATTAAATCTGGACCTTTAGAAGAAGAGGAAGTAAAGAAATCTAATGAACCAACATAAACACAGATGTTTCAAAAGAAAGAATATAAAGCAGTGACAGTAGAAGCTGACTATTTATTTATTTATTTTATTAAAAAAAAAATAAAAAAAATTCAATTCTAAGAAACTCTTAAATTGTGGAGGGGCTGAGATTAGCAGGGACCTCTGGGTCCTTCTGGTCCAGCCTCTCTGCTGAAGCAGAGGCACCCAGAGCAGGGTGTCCAGGCCAACGTCCAGGTGGATTTTGGAGATCTGCAGGAAGGAGACTCTCCAGCCTCTGGGCAGCCTGTGCCAGTGTTCCATCCCCATAACTGAAGTGCTTCCTGCTGTTCAGGAGGTACTTCTTGTGTTCTAGTTTGTTTCCATTGCATCTTGTACTGATAATGTGCATCACTGGAAGGAGCCTATCCGTTTGGATATTTGGGCATCTTGGTGAGATCCTCCTTAGCCTTTTCTCTAGGCTAGTCATCGTTGTCATCTTCATGACCTTTCATTGGACTTTTTGCAGTAGATCCATATTCCTCTTCCTTGCATTGTGATGGGAGCCCAGAACTGGATACAGCACTACAATTTTATCATCACCAGTGCTGAGAAGCCTTGAAGGCAAGTGTTACTTCCCGGGACCTGCTGACTGTACTTTGCTTAGTGCAGGCAGGGTTATCAATAACCTTCTTCATGTCAAGAGCACTCTGCTGGATGTGTTCAATGTGATGTCTTCCAGAACCCCTGAGACTTTTTCTCCTGAACTGCTTTTGAGCTGTGTGGCTTCCAGAATGTATGTGTGCCTGAGGCTGTTCCTCAGTCCTGCCAGATGCAGGACTTTTTACTCCCTTTTGTTGACCTTCCTGAGTTTCCTGTCAGCCCATTTCTCCAGCCTGTCAGATTCTGTCTGGATGGCAGCATGGCCCTCTGTTTTAACAGCCGTTCCTTCCAGTTTTGTGTTACGTGCAAAAGGAGGAAAACTTGGAGTTGAGTTTTGCAGGTTACAACTATGTTACTAAAGATTAGGATTCACACGGGTCAGAAGGAAACACTGGGGGACATTCAGGTTTGATATTGGTAAAAATTTCTCTCTGAGTGGTAATGCTTTGAAACAGGCTACCTGGGGAAGTAGTGGGGTCCACTGTCCCTGATGGTTTTCAAGAGAAGTATAGATGTTCCACTGAGGAACATGGATTTTAGAGGGTATGGTGGTGCTGGGTCAACAGCTGATCTAGATAATCCTAGTGGTATTTTCAACCTTAATGACTCTATCATCTTAAAGGAACTGGTAACACATCTTGCCATTAGTTTGTCTAATGGTTGATAATATTAAAGAAAAGAAAGCATTGAAAAGCAGAGAAGAGGAAACACACCATTACTGAAGTTAGAAAATAGAGCAATAAGTAAGCAATTCATGTTGGATAAGTATTGTCTAAGTATGCTTCTGTATAAGTCTTCATTCTTTAGAGAAGGATGTGGGTGTATCTTTAAAGGAAAGTTTTGTCATCTTTCAAAATGTCCTCACCTGTCATCAAATTTAAATGCAATTAATGAATAGGCGGGTTAGGCTGTCAAATGAGTACTGTTATAGGTTAGGCTGTTGTGAACATGAATGATGTGTTCTGTTTTCTGTTTGTTTGTTTTTCAAAGTGACACAGAAAACCGGACCTGGCGGGAGCATAATCTTAGATTGTTTCCATTGTTGGAAGGTTACAATTATAATGCTGTTTCTAAGATTTTTTTTTTTAACAGTGAGAGAAAAGATTGTTGCTTGGTTGTCTGGCTGTAGCTGGCTGCTGTTTGTGTTTTAGCATTGGGGCTCATGTTCTTCAGCCATAAACATCTGATACTTGTTCTCACCTTCTTCTACCTGAGCAGGCAAATGAAAAACCTGAAAATGTTCCTTTGGGAAGTGAGAAAATATGGAAATGAAAATGAATGCAGTAACGTTGTTTTTTTTTTTGTTGTTGTTGTTGTTGTTTTGTTGTTGTTGTTGTTGTTTTTGTTTTTTTTTAGTTTTTCTTATATGTCCTTCACCTTGCTTGATTTTAACAAAGTCATGTTAATTCTGTTCTACAGAAGTTGACGTGAAATAGTATCCCTTGCATTTTAGATCTCTGAATCATTCTTACACTCAATAGCTGTTTTTTCAGAATGCCTCTATGGATCTGGAGGTTCTGTTGATAATATTTGCAGAACTGGTGCTGATAAGGATTTCTAGAACTCTACTTTCAGACTGATAGTTCAGAAGGGCACTGGGAAAGTCATCTGTTATACTTCAGGACCATATGTAGCCTTTTTCCACTGTTGGTTTGCATTTACATCTGAATTTTGAATTCGGTGGTATTGAAAAGATACAGAACAGTGCATCACATATCAGTGTAAGAATAGAAGACGTTTCTGTTTTAAGAGCAGAGGAATGCTCTAACTTTTCAGAACTAGGAATTCAAAGCTAGCTTTTTAACTAGGCCACCAGAGTTTCTAGCATCAATGGAACTGCTTCAAGATAAGAAGTGGGACTGCAGGTTGTAATGGTCAGTGTTAATAGACAAGGAGCCAAAAAGAGGTGTGTTGCTGTGACATAGATTTCTTATACATAAACAAAGAAATAACTGCTGCTGGAAGCTTGCAGTAGAGACTAAAGTGGTTAAAGAGCTCATTATAGCTGGAGCTAGAATGTTGGACATGAAAAAGTTTTAGGATTGCTAGGAGGTGCTTGCTTGGAGAAGAAAGGGCTGTATTTTTCACATGTTAATTTTGGGGTCTTCACAGTCTGGTTTGGGGATACTAGGAAAAAAAGGTAATACAATCTAATTCTAGACAGCTGAATGCACTATTTCTTTCCTCCCTCTGAAAATACAAAGAACTTCTGTTTTTGCAACAAAATGTTGAGTGAACTATTGATGCTTTTAAAATCGATGCTCTGGCTAATTATCTCAGTGCAGTTGCTTAGATATGCATCATTGCCCTCTTCTCTGCTTCCCATATCCCTCTGAAACTGGAGACAGCCCTTACTCTGCAAGTAATGATAATAATTGGTAGTAAGGCAGACCTGTTACTCATCCTTCTTTGAGCACATTTCTTATGGCAGGTGTCTAGTTTTTAATTAAGTGCTAATGAATATGCCTAGTGGACCATGGTACTGCTGCCAAGTTCTTCAGTTTTATATCTCACTGCTACTAAGCTCTTAAAAGGTGACAGAGCAGACATTAGTGTCTTTGAAGTGACAGGAAAGTCATTATATGCATAACATAATTGTTTCTAGGATCTACAGTGGCAAATGTCTGGTTACTAAATACGTCTGGTGAGCGCTGCTGTTATCCATCTCCCCAGTCTTCAGCTTTTCTCTTTATGTACAGCAGATTTTCCTTTTTCCCCTCTAAAAAGAATGCAATATACTCTTAACAATTCAAGATATATAAATAAGAAAATAACAGGGCAAGAGCTCCTGAAAAGGGTCATCTTTATCTGTGTGTTAGGAAGAACATGGAAGCCTATTATAAATAGACAGGATATAAAACATAAGTCATATACATCAATCTTAACAGTGACTCTCAGTTAATAAGCATTGAACCCAAACTACGCCGTTGATAATAAAGACCATGATCAGGTTTTCAGTCTTTGGTCTGTTAAGTGTCGTGCATTTCAGCATCTTTGTGGACCATTTTTCACTGCTGCCCTTGGTGACCATTTTGGAAAGCACTAAGGTGTTGTATGGCACAGGGATGCATTTTCCCCTTGGAGCTCTCATATTCTGCTCTACACATCAAATAGAGCTTTGCTCCCTGGCTAACATATGGAGTCCTATCAGAGAAAGCAGTTGTTGCCATTTTTGTCACATATTTTCAGCTTCAAGGGACTTCATTAGAATAAATTAATCTGTTCCTTCTTTCTAGGGTTTTCAAAATACATTGGATGTGTGTAGGCTACAAAGCAGAGCTGGGGTAATTGCAGATAACATGTCCCTAGCAGTTTGGTTTCTAAAGACATCAAGCAATGCTTCCTGTAATCATGTGGACTTACTTGTTTGCTAATTAAACTGGGCAGGAGAGGTAAGAAAAAAGGGAATCTTCTTGAAGCCATAGGGACAAGAATGGAAATAATTTAACTTCATTTCCCTGTTCTGATTTTTTTTCATGCCCACACTGTGAAAGATGCTAATTTGAGCTCGCTGTTGGATAAAAGAGTTGATTTCTCTCCACAAAACTGTTTAGAGGGACAGAAATCACCTTCTGTTCTAAGCGAATTTCATACCACAGCTAGGTAATCTAGTATAATAGTGCACCTGAGGACAAGGACAAGGCTATGAATGTATTACAGTACTGCTGATGCATGTTGTTTCATGTCTCAAAGGGCAAATGTCCATGTGGTTTGGTTGGTCATGAATGAAGTGAATGAATTAAGTTCCATCTCTCTTAAAGAATCAGAATCGTCAAGGTTGGAAAAGGCCTCTAAGACCATTCAGTTAAGCTGTCCACCCACCACCAATATTTCTCACTAAACCATGTCCCTCAATACAATGTCTATAAACGTTTCTTGAGCACCGCTGGGGTGATTAACTCCACCACCTCCCTGCTTAGTCCATTCTCCACTCTTGGAGAAGTATTTCCTTAATGTCCAACCTGAATCTCCCCTGGTGTAACTTGGGGCCATTCCCTCTAGTTACTTGGGAGAGGAGGCTGATCCTCAGCTCACTGCAGCCTCCCTTCAGGTAATTGTAAGGAGGGATATGATCACCCCTGAGCTTCCTCTTCTCCAGACTAAATAATGCTGGTTCCTTTGGCTGTTGCTCATAAAGCCTGTGCTCCAGACCCCTCACCAGCTTTGTTGCCCTTCTCTGGATGTGCTCCAGAGCCTCAACGTCTGTCTTGCAGTTAGGAGCCCAAAACTGAACACAAGTACTCAAGGTGCATCCTTGCCAGGGCTGAGTACAGAGAGATGATCACTTCCCTGCTCCTGCTGGCAACACTGTTTCTGGTGCAGGCCAGGATGCCATTGGCCTTCTTGGCCACCTGGATGCACTGCTGCCTCATGTTCAGCTGAATGTCAATCAGTACCCCCAGGTGCATTTCCTCTACACAGTCTTTCAGCCACTCTGCCCCAAGCCTGTAGCTTTGCCTGGGGTTGTTGTGGCCCAAGTGTAGGACCTGGGATTTGGTCTTCTTGAACTTCATCACACTGACCTCAGCCCTGTGACTCCCAGGCAGATCAATGCTTCCTCCCTGCTTAGTCTTGTCTGCAGACTTACTGAGGGTGCACTCAATGTCCTCACCCAGGTCATCAATAAAGATATTGAACAGGACAGGCCCCACTACTGACCCATGGGGAACACAACTGGTCTTCAGCTGGGTGTGATTCCATTCACCATCACTTGCTGGGCCTGACCAGTTCTTTACTCAGCAAAGACTGTATCTGTCCAAGACAGATACTGCCAGTTTCTCCAGGAGAATACCATGGGAGACAGTGTCCTTGGCTTTGCTAAATTCTAGGTAGACTACGTCAACAGCCTTTCCATCATCCACCAGGCATGTCACTCAGTCATATAAGGAGATCAGGTTGGTCAAGCAGGACCTGTCTTTCATGAAACTGTGATGGCTAGGCCTGATCACCCTGTTGTTCTGCATATGCCATGTGATTTCCTTCAAGATGATGTGCTTCAAAACCTTGCAAAAGATCGAGTTGTCCCCTGATTTGAAGAATTGTGCTGGAAATTACTGATATAGTCTGAGAGGATAAGTTCTCTTTTTCCTCAAAGCCTGGATGAAAAACAAAATGAAACAAACTAGATTGCATTTCTGTCAGACTGTTTGTGCTCTTTATGGATTCTTCTGAAGAAGAAGCAGTTGAGTTTCGTTACCACTAACTACTTGATTTTGTAGGAGGTAGTAAATGTTTCAAATAAAATACTCTAAATACTTGCTTCAAAATGTTATTTTTTAAGTTCTTAAAAACATCAAAGTAAATAAGTAAGAGTCTTGTCTCTTGCCTTTAAAAATTATCTAAGGGTTGGAAAGAATAGAGATGAGAATGTATGCATTCCCATGAAGACTAATTAAACCTTTTATACTGTGTTTGAAGAGGAATTTGTGAAATTCTTGTAAGAGAAGCCAAAACATTCATAAAATCATGGCTTTGTTGAATAGCCTGAGGGGATTGTGGTATTTTTCTGGGGTTTATACTGTGTATCAAAAACAAGTAAATGATGGCTGCTTTGCAGATGGGGACAGCAGAAAAGTGAAAGCATTTCAAGTTCAGTCCACAGTTCTGCAATGTCAGCTGTTTATGTCTACAGACATTCTTAAGCAGCTCAAGGCATGTCTTGGGAGGGTGATGTGAGAAATGAAAGCATAGAGTACGCTCATCTGAATAGTAATTACATTCTTATACTGGTAAATATTATGCAGATGTTTATTAGATACATAGAGTCTCAGAACCTATGGAAGAATATATTTTAGATTATTTTGGGCAGGGTATTTTGGAGTAATTTGTGAATTACTGTGAGTTTTATTCTACTTTTATTCTGGGTGAGGTTTAGTACCTCACTGCAGTACTGTAACAACGTTAGCTACTCTTACAAGGATAGATGGCATTCAGTAGATCAAGCTCTTGTGCCTAGTTGAGAACATCCTGTTCAGATACTTGTCTGACATCTGTTTTGTCCTATAAGTGGGGTAATATTCTTTGGTGGTTTTTTTTTTCATGCTGTTTGTTTTCAGCAGAGGAATGGTGGAGAATTGTTAAGGGAGAAAAATTTGTTGTCTTCTGTTCATGTGCCAAGGCTCAAGAAAGCAAGAAAGAGGAAGACTTTCTCTTTTCCTATAGCAAACTAAAGGGGAGCTATGATTTAACTACGGGTGGTTTTGAAACCTAATTTTTTAAAGAATCTGTGCTGAGCAATTTGGACAAAGTTGAATGGTTTGCTGATCTTGGAAAACGTTAGTAGAACCGTAGCAACTTCAATTAGAAAGAATTACATTGGGTAAATACTAAGATGGTACATTTTAGAGAATTTGTTTCTAAAATTGCTTCAGGTTCATTTTGCCAGCTTGGTTGCTGGGTTTTACATCCAATCTTTTGTACTGGTGTTGCCATCTGAGTTTGAAATAGGTTTTAATTCAGTACTGTGCAGTTGTAATTGTACAATTGTAAAGTCAATGGAAAACCAGAGGTTATGTAGAAAAGAAGATAGATAACAAATGCTCACCGATGTTGAGGCTTGCTATAAGGATTGATGCTCACCAATGTTGAGGTTCACTGCAAAACTCCACCAAGAAGCAATCTCCAGAATGAGATCCTGCCTTAGTGGTGGTCAGCCCTTAAATGAGATCTAGGAGAGGTGGAGCCAAGCTCCACCCCTTCCGGGAGCACAGCTGAATTACCTTCACCTGTGCTCCCACAGCTGACTCGTCGCTTGCCTCAGATGGTTAATCAGAGGTTTGGGCTGTGATCAACAGTTTCCCATACAAGTACCATGTTTGCTTTTGGAAGTTCCATTATCTTATTAATGCTATTTGGAATACTGGGATTTTAAGCTCAAAATTTATTCCAAAGTATAGTGTTTGTTAACAATTTTCTTCAAAAGCTTAGCTAGAAAAAGGTATAGATCTAGCTATAAGAAGTATAAAGTTGTTCCCATTTGCACATTTGGGTAGCATGGCATGGCTTGGATTTTGCCAGTGTTCTTTTTTTTCCCATAAAGCAGTACTGTGCCTCCCTATAGAAAGGCAAAGGTACTGAAGCCTTCTTAGGAATTCTGCAAGTTCTGCTGCTGCTCTTTGTCACTGGTGATGTTATGACAAAAAGTGGCTGTCCAAAACAATAGTAGTTTCATGTCTTTCTCAGACTCTAGAACAGATATTCAGCTAGCCTTCTTTGCTCTGTGGACTGTGATCAGAAGTGTCTGCAGACAGCATGATGTAGTGCAGAGTCTAGTGTGCTGGGACAAACAGGAGAACCTATATTAAATAATTACAAAAATCTGCTGTTGCTTCTCAATAACTAACCAAATCTATTCTCCCTTCTCCTTCCCAAATCATATGCTATGCATTATTCTTCTGGGGATGATGATGCCACTGGGAACAGCAGCAGCAGTTGCAGGCTCAACATCTCTCCCATGGCCATGGACCTCCAGTGCCTCTAACACCACATCCATCAGGACTTCAGCCTTCAGGAATCCCTCCACTTGGAAGCAGTGCTGGCCTCCTTGCCCTTTCTAGTGCTTTGGGTGGACAATCTCACTTGGCAATAAAAGATGACAAGAAGCATCACGATGCAGAGCACCACAGAGGTGAGAGGCATGGCAGACCTGATTAGGACACTGTCAGGTTTGAGCATTGCTGCAAATTATGTGCATCTCTAAAGAAATTGAGTTTTATAGAATGACAACAAACTGCTGGCAAACTTAAAAATGTCTGCATATATACCAATGAAGCAAAATTCAGCTTGGAAATTTTCAGTATTTTAAATGGGGATCACTAGGTGTCATGTGCTCTGTAGTTTGCAGGGCATTTTGACGTCCTGGTAAATGTTTAATGTAACACCAGTGGCCTGCATCATATTGTGGAAAACTGTTAAACTGCATAAATGGGTAATTTTTCAAAGCAAGTAATGTTGTTAAGTGGGTGGGTGGGATGGTAGGAGGGAATGAGGATATAAATTTTGAAGTGAATGTGTTCAAACAAAAGATTTAGGTAATTGCATCTGTTACTTTAGTTTGATAGGCTTAAATTCTAGTACACAATTAAATATTGGGCAAAATTGCACTTGACTAATTTTTGAAAAGAAAATAATTTATTCTGTCATGAAATAAAACTAGGCTTTGTGTATGGTTAAACTGTAAATCATGTTTACAAAATACTGTAATTTTCAGGAAATCACTGTATTAGGAATGTGCAATGACTTATATAAATAAAAGCCATTTTAAAACTGTTCGCGGCTTGTGTTCTAATTTTTTTTCCCCCCTTTTTTATTTCTGTTCTTGCCTCTGTGTCTGAACGGGCATGTCTGTGCATTTCTTGGTTACTACGGGAGCAGACAGAGAGCCAGGCACAGTAAGTACCAACACTCCTGCTCATGTTTACACTTCTACATTAAGTAATAATCAGAAGTTTTGTTGTTCGTCTGTTTTGTATTCCATTTTGTCATTTTCATGATACTGGGCTTATTTGTCTACAATTAAGATATCTCTTGGTTTATGCAGAACGTTGTGTTGAATGTTTTGGTAAGATGAATGTAGGAATCAGGTATCCGAGCAGAATGATTTTGGGGATACTTGATCTTTATTTTGTTTTTTTTTTTTTTTTTAAAAGATATGCTTACAAATCAAACAGACCTTTTACTGTAACTTAGTTTGTAACATTGATTCAGAGTTAAGGTGTTTACTTTAGGATTTTCAGGAATAGAATTGCAGAACAGGTGGGAAATCTAGAACTCATTTGTTATGACCATATTTGGCCTTAGCAGTTTATTTAATTGAATCTGTGCAGACTCCTTTACTGCCTAATATGTGCTTTCCTGCTGGTAATTTTTTTCCTTTAGACACAAACAGTAGTACACTTTGCCTAAGACAGTCTTTAAAAATTAAAAATAATAATAATAAAAAAAATCAGCAAACATCATTGTTACAGCTTTTTAAATGGTTATGTCTTGAATGATTATTGCTATACTAATGTGTTAATCTGTTGGAGATGGCCACATGTGGCTTTCACATTGAGTAACAAAGCTAGCTCTACTTGTTGATGCCATAGGTGAATTTCAGTTCTCTTTGTTTTTTCTTCTCAATTAGAAGAGACAAGAAACAGTTATAAATTAACAGATAAGTTAATAGTACTAAACTCCTGATTTTATTGCTTGGTCATTTTTGGTTTTGGTTTGATTTTGGTTTGTGGGTTAGTTGGTTTTCTTTTTGCTTGCTTGTGTTTTAATGGAAAGATATGGCAATTGCTTTACCAAAAGCTCCCTGGGTATCTTTTGAGGCAGTGTTTTCAGCTTCTGTAACTGCTCAGAAACTGTTTCCAGTTACTAAAAGTCTTTGCCAGCTTAACTGTGTAACTAATTTCAAGCTGTGTTTTTCTGAAGCCTTGGATCTATGAGGGCATATTTCTTTGAGTGATACTAGCGAAGAGTGGGATTCTTAATGTCTTTTTTAGGAGATGAGGAAGGAGATCTGCAGTGTGTGTGTGTGTGTGTCTGTGAGCATATGCATATGCAGTTAGGAGACACAGTGGCTTTGACATTTGGTTTGGTGGTTGTGCTGTGTTTCTTGTTCTTGCTCTCCCCAGCCTTGTTTGTGTACATGATCATATGTAGTATGCTATAAGATTTCATTAAGTAATATCTTTAAAAGGATAGCACAGGCTGCTCTTACGCCCCTTCTCTCCCTGTTTCTCTTCAATAGCAAAATATGCCAAGTGTTTTTGTGTTCCAAACTTTTGTATTCCACAGTGCTGTGAAATTTGGACTCAAAATATATCATCAAGCCGAGGATAGATCTTGCCTTTGAAAGAACTTTCAAAATTAATTTTTCTTTCATGTTGTGGGAGGTTTGTCATATCAATTTGCTTAGTTTAGTCTATGTGTGACTTTTATTTACAGAACATAAAATTCTTACTTCAGATACTTCTTGTGCATTTGTGTAACTTATGCTTGGTTATTGTCCGTATCAAATATGGTAATTGTTTTTGTTTGTTTGTTTGTTTTTGTTTTTGTTGTGTTTTTTTTTTTTTTAATTCCGTGTTAGTACTAAGTGACCAGTGAAAAACCTGAAGCTTTTTTTCATAAAATCTTTCATTACAGATATATTGAGTTCAAGCTACTGTGTTACTGTGCCTTTCTTTTTGGTCCCAATATGGATTCCTTTGTAATTAATTGAAATAGTGGACTACAGGTCAACTTAAACCTGAGTCTAAAATTGTTTATATGCAGTGTTGCCTTAGAATTTTGATGTAACAGAAAATGAAAGATGAAACAACAGTGGCATTCAAACTTGTGGCTAAATTGGTTAATTGGAAATAATTTGATCTTTGA
Organism: Alectoris magna; assembly: GCA_030625065.1. NCBI lineage: Eukaryota > Metazoa > Chordata > Aves > Galliformes > Phasianidae > Alectoris > Alectoris magna. Next base: position 37,597,713 of record CM060564.1, read on the forward strand.
GTTTCTCTAATTATCTTATATCTTCAATGTATTTGTTTATTATTTATAATGTATCCTAAGGGTAATATAAAATTGATCACGAAGCTCACTAGTACGTCTGCCTAATTATTATGTCTAATTCCATCTGAGCAGTGGGCACTTATTTTGCTGATTACTGTATAACATCTGGTTCCTCTCAAGATGAGATGAATTTGATTTTTTGGGGAATTGCATGTTAAGTGCTCGTGCTGCTGTCAAAAGTAGTGAGAAAGGCTTGCTTCCTTCATAGAAGACAAAACCTGTACTGTTGGTTACCTAAAGCAACCATAATGATTGGTATTATATTTTAATGATACAGTATGATGGCCATTGAATATTGTTGGTGCAGCCTTGCAGTATCAACTTTAAAGGCTGATAGTTTCAGATGTGCAAGTTTGAAAGATAGCTGTTTATAGCTCGGTTGGTGTCTTTAAAAAAAAAAAAAATCAAAACAAAGCAACTGAGTTACATCGTATTATGACATCCTATTTGTTATTTGTTTTTTGTTTTGTTTTGTTTTTTTCTAAAGTCTCCTCAGGCAAATATGCAGTTAGTAATTTGTACATATGGTATGTTTAGCAATGCTTCATAATAGAGTGACATTTGTAAATGAATATAAATTAAGATGTAAAGGTGTAGCAACTGCATTGCTGTTGTCCTTGATCTGCGTTCATTTTACATAGAATCATAGAATGGTTTTGGTTGGAAGGGACGTTTAAGATCACCTAGTTCCAATCCCCTGCCATAGGCAGGCACACCTCCCTCTAGACCAGGTTGCTCAAAGACCCATCCAGCCTGGCCTTGAATGCTTCCAGGGAAGGGGCATCCACAACCTCACTGGGCAACCTGTCCAGTGTCTCACCATCACAGTAAATAATTTCTTCCTAATATCTTGTCTAAATCCACCTGGACCTGTACTTTTGCTACATTTTTTTTTAAAAAAGTTATGCTTCCACTTCAGAGATAGTATGCTAATTTGATCAGAATGAAAGTATAAAACTACGTTGGTAACAGCTAGAGGATTTTGGCTGATGCATCTGTAACTGTCCAAGCTTGGGTTATGTTATTACAGAAATGCAGGCTCTCCTATAGTTCTGACACTGTCTGAATGCAGTTAATGAAACCAAGAAAAGTGAGCAAGTTTAACAGCTGAAGTTCAATAAAATTTTTGGATACATCAATGCAGAAGAAATTTTGTCTGGCTAATATAGTGGCAACATCTGTCAAAGTCCTTACAGATGTTCATTTCACTTTTCTTCCCATCATTCTCATACTTTCCAAGCAGGACATAGAAATGCAAATCTTGTCAAGTGCACTGTTGTATCAGTAATTTGTAGATAGTGAAGTCTGACTTCATTATGTGCTTTGGATTTACGTCAAGGTTGGTGTTTACCTTTTATTGGCATAAAAAAAAAATGTTGAGCTTGTTTCTTTTTTTTTAAGACTTCAGAAGTACTCTTAAAATTTGCAATAATTTTTCCTACCACTGATGGTAGACCTAGATGCTACTGTTATGTTCTAAACAAATGCTCTATTCTTGAAGCAGAAAAATATTCTGTCCTTGGGTTTCTGTCCCACTCTTCACCTCTCAGTAATGGAGGAAGGAGCTATGCACAACTGAATGACTCTTTTAAATGAAAAACAACAACAACAACAAACAAAAACAAACAACAACAACAAAAAAACCCAACCCATCTCAGAAGTAGTTCTGGAAGCCTGGAGTAGTTTTTGGTGTAATAAGTATATATCTTGGACTTTATCAAGGATGTTGCATTTCTTGATAATGGCTTGTAATTTAGGAACTTGAATTTCTTTAATAAATCATATATTTCATTTTTATTGGCTTTGATAAGTCAGGTGTTACAGTCTCTATGGATGAAAACCACAAATTAGTTTCAGCAGGAGTCAGTCATGTAGAAGAGCTTGTGATGCTCTGCTTCCGTTCAGTTTGCAGTTGATGTAAAATAGCATAGAGCTGGGGACAGAAATCACAAAACGGGCTGAGAGGATTGGGGTGATCTGGTAAAAGTTCTTAAGTATACCTTAATTTTGACAAATATTTGATAGAAAATACTGAAATCATTAGAAGCTGTATTCTCTCATTAGTCTCTCTTAATTACTGAATCAGTGTGGAGAGTGATGCAAATCCATTCAGTCTTCCAGCTTTCCACATTCCTAACATGAACATAATAGCTTAAATGTAAGTTGAAATAATATGGTGGGAGAAAAGAGTTGACAGTTACACATTGCCAGTACTTTAAACCAAAACCCACTCACTTTACAAGTGAATTCTTGCTTGGTTGTGTGTTTGCAAGAAGCATATTCAGCAAAAGGAATTCAGTGGTTCTCAAGTAAGTGTGGTCATTTTGTGCTTTGGGTTAGGTACTAGCCTCTCCATGGTTTTCACCGTATTCCTGTCACCGAGTCTTGGTGTGGAGTTTGGCACTACTGGGTGACTGACGCTTTGGCTGTAGATGTTCGCCTAGTCCTGTCTTGCCTACTGAGCAGAGGGTTGGTTTTTTTAATCTTTGTGTATATTTGTATATGTATGAGGGCCACTCCAAAAGTAATGCCTCCTAGTCTTTTGTGTTGACCTATGACATCAGAGGTGGGTGTTGGTGGCATGGTAGTAGAAGTTGAACCTTCCCACCAATATTCCATGACCTTTTATTGACATGGACAGATGGCAGCAGAGGGGCAGTTTGACCAAATGTTGTCTGGTGCGATAATGTATATGAAGTAACGGTACGTCACTGAATTCCTCTGTGCAGAAAAAATGGCACCCATCAACATTCATCAACACTTACTGAATGTTTATGGAGACCAAACTGTATATGTAAGCACAGTAAGGAGGTGAGTGGTGCGTTTCAGCAGTGGCTGCAGTGACCATGGGTCGCCTCTGCTGGTGCAGATTTTTAATGTGCGCAGCGTGCAGGCTCTAAGTTGTTGCTGGCAAAAACGTATAGCTTATCTTGGTGACTCTGCTGAAAAATAGCATTTTGTAGTGTTTTGTAAATTTGCTATCAAATAGTGTTTATGTGTGCTTTGTATCTGTTGTAGTTGCTATGGAAATAGATGAGAGACATTACTTTCAGAGCAAACTACATATATCTGCAGATAGCATTTCTGCATTGTGCAGCAGCCCTGTGGTGGCTGTACTGGTGTCTGAATATACAGCAAGTCAAGTGAGTGTGCCTGTGCCTGGAGGATAGGGGGGTGCAGGGGCAAAGAGACTAGCAGCAGAGAAAATGTTGAACCAGGAGCACAGGTGTTATGTCTGTGGTGCTGTTTATATGCTGTTTGTTATCATGTCCATATAGTCTAGGAGTTGCCTATGTGGTAATAACATAATAGAATGCTGTATTGAGATCTTGTGGGCTTAGTCTGTACCTCTGACATGCATACGTCTCGTTCCTAAGGGGAGTTGCATGCCACCTAAATAAGTGTTTTTGAATACTGCACATTATATTCTTATTAAGAAAACTGAGGCAACCTTGTCACTGTACATCTTAACAATGTTTTTCCTCGTTTTGTTATGTTTTGTTTTTTTGCTGCTGATCGTTTCAGTGTTTAAGTTTTGTAGACATGAAAAGTTGCTTTGAAATCCTGAGTTTCCTGTAATGCAGCTTTTATGCAGGCTAATAGCACTGAAAGGAAGAGGAACTAGATATATGTAACAGTATTTTCTTTGGAGACTTTTTTTGTAGAACGCGATCCATATAAATAAGCTTTGAATCTTTGGAGGAAAGCTAAAATATCGGTATTATATTGATTTTTATCTTATGTTCTAAACTAAGATTCATGATCTACAGATGTTTCATTGTAATCCTTAATAAATTGGACTCCTAGAATGAAAGTGGAACTTATCCTCAACTATGTGTCTAGCATGTTGAAATTAAGACAAAATAAAAGTGTTACATAGTTTCTCTTTAGGAAATGCAAGTATGTATGTAGATATGTACACTTTTTTTTTTTTCCCTGACAATTTGATTATCATTGAAGAACAGTTACAACTGATAGCTTATGTAGTTTTTAATTAAATATTATAGCTAAAAATAAAATTAAACCCTACTTTTGACAAGTCAGATGTTACTAGACCTAGTAGAAGAATTACATGGATGATTTTTCCTTTCTTTAAAAAACAGAAGGTAAGCAAAACTACCTCACAGTGTGAAGCTGTTGATGTTTTCTAGCTGGCCCTGTGCTTGATAATGAACATTCAAGAAATATAAGCTGTACCCGAGCTGATGTGTAAAGGTGGCTTTTTGTAGGCCTTACATCTAATGTTAGATCTATCTGAAAGAGGTATGAGAAGATCAGGGCTTGTAAGAGTGTCACTTTCCCAGTTAATGTTTGTATTTCTGTTTCTTACTATTGTTACTTTAGTTATCTGGGTATACTAAGCACAGCTTTAAAAGATGAGTATTTCTGAATGAAGTCTGTTGCAGCTGTAAGCTTTAATAATTGTAATGGCTTAAAGTAGCAAGCTATTTTTTAATCTAAAGTTACCCTTTATCTGATTTTGGTCACAGTTGTTAACACTCATGGCAGGGTTTTCTGCCCACTTGACACTTTTCTACTTAGTTATACTTAATTTTGACAGTTTAAAATGGAGAAGTATATACATTTAGTACAATTCCATTGTTTTATTCCAATCAATACATTAGATTTGATTATTTTTTAAATGAAAGTGTCTCTTCAAGAGAATACTTCTTAAGAAGACGAATTTTCAGTACTCAAATCTGTGTTCAAGTCTGACTGTACAGTCTGTTTAAGATGTTTCTACTGTTACAGTCAAAATGGATTCTATGTTAATAAGCTGAAGATGGATTTTAATGTTTTCAAACTAGTGAATCCTTGAGTTTGTATGCATCTGGGAAGGAGATGAGGGGTTAAATTCAGACTGTTTGTCCAGGCAATTAGTTCAGTGATCCAACAACCCCATTTTTAGCCAAAGAACATTGTGGTAAAGACATTATTTTGAGCTTCTTTATATTCAATTTCATTAGACCCTCCTACATACTTTATGTAAGCCCCTTGGCATTTGTTTAGCTTGAATAGTCAATAATAAAAGAGCTTAGAGTTGGCTTTAAAGTGCAGCTTCTGAAGTAGGAAGAAGGGGATTCAAATTGCCTTATGTACTCAGTTTTGTTTTGTTCTCCTTGAGATTGAATACTGATGTCAGAGCAAAACTACCCTGCTGTCCTTAGGTCTTAAAGGGGAATACATTCAGTGTGCAGTTCACTGGCTACTATTATATGTTGATGATATATTAAGAGTAGTATCTCTGTCTCACAGGAAAACAGAGGTATTTTCATGGAGTACTTACACTTATGGCATGTGTGTTGGTATTAATCTTTGTGAGATACACGTGTTTATGTGTAAATACCTGTTAGTATATTTATATGAGCATATATTTATGAAAGCATGTATTTTGCTTTTAGTAACTAGGCTTACCACACCTTTGTGAAGAGAAACTTTCTTTTTTTTTTTCCGATTCATTCAGTATTGTTAACAGCATTAACGCATCACTGAACAAATTGCCCTCTTGCATATGCTAATCCTACAGTTAAAAGAACTCATTGTAGCACGTTTTAATGCTTTAGCTGGAATGGAGGTGTAGATGAGAATTGCAGGCATGTCAAATAATCATGTGACTGAAAAATGTCTAAAATGCCTTTCTCTTTGGGTCAACAGTTTGTACTTACCATATCTGAATGAATGAATTCTGTGTAGTTTGAGGAAAAGATTAGTCTGTACTTTTGTCTATTGTGTGTGTGTGTGTGTTGGCCTCAGTTTTTCCACACCAAGTCTGATTAAGCAACATTTCAGCCATAATTTCACACTAGCAGTAAATGTTATGTTGGAAGAAAAAAATTTTGATAGTTATTTGCAGTGCATCTGTTGAGAGTGCCCAATTGTATTTTGATACAGTGAACAAATGAGCACTGTGTAACCTAATTTGGTAGGTACTAATTAAAGAGTAGAAGGCAAGTTGCCATATATCTCTCTGCAAGAGTAAACATACCGAAGTCTTATGCTTATGATGGTTGAAAAGTGGGAGAGTCTTTTATTTGTAAATATGATAGTTAAAAAAAATTGTTTATCTTCTGATGAATAAACAGCAAGAGTGATTTTCCTAATATATAAATAAATTCAATTGAACTGAGTAATTAAATAGATGGTGGCTGACTACTGAACTAAACTTTTGATGGATGAAAACCCAACCTTCTTAGAATGCATGAAGTTGCTTGTGTTTGCCTGGAGGACTTTGAGTTGAATTAAATGGAATGAAAGACTATGTATTTATCACATTTCTAAAGCATCTATCACATCCTGTTTGAATTTTTGGGCATATGTGAAGGAATCTTGAAAGGAATTTTTGATTGACCTTGTTTTTTGTCTTTACAGAGTAATTCTCTGTTGGTCCCAGACAGTCTGCGAAGCACAGATAAACGCAGGAATGGCCCTGAATATTCCAATGACATCAAAAAGAGAAAGGTGGATGATAAGGATTCCAGCCACTATGTAAGCAAATCTGTGTCAAAGAAATGATTAATTTATTTGCAGATGCTGTGTTTGTAAGAGAGGTAAAAGAGCTGTGAAGAACAAGGCACTGTATTTCCTATGCCTGATATAGTATGTGAATATATATGCTGGAGGGACAATTATTCATACTGTGGAAAAAATAGTTACTCGCTAGTTCAGGCTGTTATTTGGTAATACTCCTTAACAGTGGATAAGGAGCCATGAGTATCCATTTGGGATTCACGAGTGTTCTAGGACATTTCTTCCAGCAAGGCAGCATTTCTGGACTGCCCAAAAGCCTACTGTTTTTAGGTTTATTTGAAGTGGTAGGACTTGTTCTTTTGGGGAATCTAGAAAATTTTTCTCATGCTATCTATCGCCATGCTGAAAAACAGTCACCACTAAAAACTGAATACATTCTAAGGCCGTACCAACTTCCTAAAGCTAGCTTTTGATTGATATGGCACTTACAGCAGAAAGCAAAGAAATGTAAAAGTATGAAGTTTATGCTCTACATTTTTTACCAGATTTAGGTACTACTTGGTTTGAAAGAAGCACTTCAGCATAACAGTGTGGTGTATGTGAATCTGAAAAGGTTTGTGGGCTTTCAATTTCAAGGCTAAAAAGCTCAACCAAATCACAGGGTGATTCTTGAACAAGCCATGAATAAGGATGTTTTGAGAAAGTACTGGATAGCAGATCTTCCATCTAACAGAAGATGTTATTTGACCTATCAGTAGTAGGGTAAAGTATCTGATTTAAATGAGTTCAGTCACTAATTAATTCCTAGTTACTGAAATCCAGGTGCCAGGTGCTTTTTTATTACTCAGTGTTGCCCGCATAGTTTCTCTCGTCTTGAGCCCAACATGCGCTTTGGGTAGAAAGGTCTACTGTCAGTAATCCTTAAACCAGAGCTACCAGTACATGGTCTTACCTTCCCCCTTTCTGCCCATTGTGGTGGTGTACTGTTGAGAATTTTCAAGTCCTATTCTCACCATTTTCTAATAACATAGTTTTGATTAAAGGAAGGTCTGGCAAACTTCCTCATGTTACTCCCTCATCTTTGAGGGTTCAATATTCTGGGAGTATTTTTTCTTTAAAATTTGTAAGAAGTGTAATCAAAAAAGATGAGCTTGCTTTTCTTGTTGTTCTCGTGGAAAGAAATGGAAAGGATATTGCACAGGAGAAGTATAGTTTGTTTTAGCCTGCATTTTAAATATGCCACGTAAAGACAGTAGCAAAATAAAGAATTGAGCGAAACAAAGGTATCTGAAAGATTCAGATGTATTTTGATGTGAAAGAAGGATTGCTTCTTTTAAGATTTCTCAATCCAGCAAACGCAGAACTGCTGAGTTCCAGCTCACTTTAGAGGAAGGTCTTGTAGGGTCAAGAGGTACCACATTTGTCAAAAGGGAAGGACATGAGTTGTAGGAATTTTCACTGTGGAAACAAGATACAAAACATATTCTTTTTCCTTTTCTAACTTGTCTAATATTCATGTTAAAACTTGGATAGTTTCAATCTGTGCATTTGTTAGGGAGGAGACTATTCTGATATGAACATTTCCTCTGGGAGATGCCTTTGACACAGTAAATTTCTGTTTCTGAAGATGACCAAGTCAAATGAGTACATCCAAGTATAGCCTTTTGAGCATCTCACAGGTGGTGAAGTCTGGTGAATGCATCTCCTGTGCTCCTACATGCTATAACCCATTCTTGCTTGCTGTATACTTAGTACTTTTCAAGTGATAGCAGGTATTGGAGCTTTTCTATTCCTTCACCTGTTGCATCCTTTGGTTGGCCAGCTTCCTGAGTGACGAGCAGAGTCACAATTCTGTCTTTAGTGGTGCTCCTGTGTACCTATGTGCATAGTATTTTTTAAAGCAATATTACTTACCAAAACAAGGAAAGGCGTGACACCACCTGTGACAATGTGTATGAATCAAAGGTGTGGAACTGAATTCCTCCATGTGGAACAAATGGCACCCACTGGCATTTATCGACCGACGCTTGTTGAATGTTTATGGCGACCGAAAGTGGATGTGAGCACAGTGTGGTGATGCATGGTGCTTCAGCATTGGCAGCAACGGCAGCATGAAAAAGAAGCCCATACTAGACAACCATGCACAGTTGTCACACCAAAAAATGAGTATTTTGAACAGCTCATCTGCAGAAATTGGCAAATGGTGGTGACTGTGTTGAAAAATAGCGTTATGTAGCTGAGAATGTACTCTATCAAATAGTGTTGTTTTGCTCTTTGTATCTATTGTAGTTTCCATGGAAATAAATAGGAGGCATTGCTTTTGGAGTAACATACATATTAACAGATAGGATTGGCACATTAATGAGTTTCCTTTTTTTTTTTTTTTTTTTTTTTTGGTAGTATTTATAATATAATATTAGAAGAGAGTCTTGGACTCTCTTGCGCTTACAACGAGACCACCACCACTCAAATAGTTCTACTTTATTTAGATTTTATTACTGAAGCAGAAGTAAAGGGTTATGTTCCTATTTTCAGTATTTGCCCTATTGCCAATAGGTAATGAAACGCTGTTTGTTTTTCTCTAGTAAAAGCAAAAAGTATTGGAGTACACCTCTTTCTCATTCTCTCTTCCCCTTCTTAACTCTTAATGTACTAATTGAACTATTTATTTGTTTTTAATAGGACAGTGATGGGGACAAGAGTGATGATAACTTGGTTGTAGATGTATCCAATGAGGTAACTTTTTAAAAATTTTTCTAGTTTTAATATTGACCCAAATGCTGAAGGAAAAATGCATTTAGATTAAAAAACAAACAAGCAAAAAACAGTGGAATATAGTAAAAATATGGAACAGTTGTCCTTTTTGTTAGTTCTGTTATTCACTATGTCTTCCTCCTAGCTTTACCTGGCTGTGCTCCTAGCCCTTCCTTCCCCTGCTTTATCTAGGTCTGTTCACTCTGCAGCTATTTTCTAACATTTCACAGCTGTTCTGTAAGGGAGAGAATTGTGGTGAGGTGCAGGTGGCTGAAGTTTGCAAACTGCTGTCTCCAAGGGAAAATGTTAAAGAATACTTGATCCAATATTTAATAGTAGGAATGTCATTGAAAACATTTTTGGGGGCTTAAAAATTACTAGTATTTTGACTGCCTACTCTGAGGGCAGCGTTTTCCATAGAGGCATACTAGGATGAATTCAGTAAAAATCAGAATGAAATCAGTCTGCAACATTTCCTAGTGATAGTAACCGCTTTGTTGTTTGTAGGTTTTTTGTTTTCCTCCAAGACTGAGATTTGTCTGTGCAGTCAGGGTGAAGGAAATGGCTTTCCATTCCTTCGTCTTTTATTTCACACAACAAAAAGATGTAGGAGTCCTGACCATGCTGGAGAAACTCCTACACTGTGAAAAACACAGGAAGAAATGCTGTGAGGGAATGTCTTCAGTAGCTCCAAAAGCCCAAATGATTTCAACCATGTGTATCCTGTTCAGGATTTCAGTAATGATTTCAGAAGTCCTGGTTAAAATGAAACTGCTCAATAATCAGCCAGTAGACTTAATACTTTCTAGTGAGGACTGCTTAATTCCTGCTGCTATTCTGATAAGCCAGAGGACATTGGAGAACCTACAGAGCTGATGTTGTTGTAGCTTGCTGGGCAGCCTATTTTGGAATAGAGTAAATGCAGAAAGTGCCTCTGGAAGACAGAAGGAAAATCGCTTGAGAGATTATTGCAGTTTTTATGTAGATTTAAGGAGTGAGGTAATGGAATTTAGAAGTAATAGATATACTCTATGGATATAGTTTATATACTGTTATGTAAAGTCTGCATCTCCCTCTCTTTCCGAAGAAAGAGATGAGCAAGGTGTGTATTCCCTAAAAGATGAAATTAAATGAATGTTATTCCTATTGTAATGATTGTTTTCACTAGCAGCACATAAAGAACATACACAGAAGCAGTGTAAGCTTATTGCAGTTATTGTAGGTCTTTCTTCTTCATATCAGTTGTCGTGTATGTCTGCAATCTGTGTAAACCTAAGTACAAACTAAGGCAAGTTCTATGCTTGGAATCAATTTATGATATGCATTTATGGTTTATGTAGTGTAGAATGAGTCCAGATTGCACTTGCTTATGTCTACAGTTGATGAAAGCATTTAAGGGCTTTTTTTGTTTGTTTCTGTAGAGATGGAAAGCAAACTACTGCTTCATTCAAATATACTGTTTGAGTTCTTGGGATTTTTTTTCCCCAAAATTGATTCTTTAGTTGTGTTGAGTACCTGCTCCTAACGGTTCTGTGTTGCTCTTCCTTTCCATTCTTTTAGGATCCTTCATCTCCACGGGCAAGTCCTACTCATTCACCACGTGAAAATGGCATAGATAAAAGCCGCTTGCTGAAGAAAGATGCCTCTAGCAGTCCAGCATCTACAGCCTCTTCAGGAAGTTCTACTTCTCTCAAATCCAAAGAAATGAGTTTGGTGAGTATTGTAAGTAGTCTGTTCTCTACAGAAATGTTCTTTTTCCTGCAAGGTCTAACTCACCTTTCTTCAGCAACTACTTTTTTTGCAGAAAGTGTATGGCTTGAAGAATCTGAAGTACTGTTATTCTACACCACTCCAGTACCACTGGGCTTTTTTTCTCAGGAATAATTTTTTCTTCATGTTGATTTCCTGTATCTCCTGCATTTCTGTCAAACAAGCTGTGAACTTATTAGAAAACATAAGATTCACTTGAAAACATGATTGTGCTTTAAGTCTTTTATAGATCTGAATGTAATCACTAAGATGTTCCCCAGGCTTTTATTAAATTCTTCTAAATGAACTGCTGCTGATAAATTTTTCAAGGAATAACTAACGATAAAATTTTATGTCACAGTTCCTTTGATTCTTATCAGTTGTGGTGGTACTTTGATTTCACTTTGATTCACTGTGTCCAGTAATCATGATTTCACACTAAAACAATGGGGTGAGGCATACTGTATTGTCCTGAAAAAAAAAAAAGTCATGTTTTTTTTATGCCAGTGGAAGAAAGAAAAATAACATCTTAGCTTTTTTTTTTTTTTTTTTTTCCCAATTCTGGCAGTAATCAAAAGGTCGGCATTTTTTTTCACAAGTTAATGTTGTCAGCATTGCATGGATTTATGAAAATTGGCTGAGGGACTAGGTAGTAGGTGCCCAGCATCCCAGCTGCTGTTGTGATAAATTGTGTAATATGGCTCGGATTAAAAATAATACTAATTTAATTTGTTTAATGACACTAGCATGAAAAAGCCAGCACGCCTGTTCTGAAATCCAGCACACCAACTCCTCGAAGTGACGTGCCAACTCCAGGCACTAGTGCAACTCCAGGACTTCGCCCAGGCCTTGGCAAGCCTCCAACAATGGACCCTCTGGTTAACCAGGCTGGTAATGCATTACTTCTCAAGTTTTTATAGTTCTAAGATTAGTACCTTATTTAAATATGCATTTCCATGCAAATATTAAACAAGTGCTTTTTTCTTGATGTTAAGAGAGGACTTGATGAGATGCAGATGTTTGGATTATCAAGAGTTTGAATATCTTTCTATCTTTCATTCTTCTTTGTTTACTTTGTTCTTTATCTTTTTGGAAATAGTCTGGAGACTGTATGCATTGAAAGATTTCTGAGAAGCTTCTAGTACTTAGTCTGAATGCAATTGCTTCCCCAGCTCTTTGTTTGGATCTACTAATATTTACTGCAGTGTAAATCTTGACAAATGCAGAGGGAAGTTTACTTTTGCTATTCAGGCTGGTACAGCAGAGTTGCTTCAGACATGAGCTGTGTAAACCATGTCTGTCAGCTTTAGTGCTTAATTTGGCAAAGGAGAGATTAATGTAAACAGGGAAATATTACAGAAATGGAAACGGGCAATACTGGAAGAGGTTGCTAGAAGTAGTCACTGAGTTCAGATCTCAGTAAACCTTATTTACACTGATTGAAAAGAGGTGGTACTAGCGATAAATTATGGGAATGTTTCTTAGCTGTGTGTGTGCATGTTTGTAAGGGGAAGGTTATATACCATAAGCTGAAATAAAAGGTCTTTTTCTCTGTGTGCAGGGAAATCCAATAAAACTACTTGCTTTCATTGTTCCACAGCCGCAGGTTTGCGCACACCTTTGGCTGTACAAGGGCCATACCCTGCTCCATTTGGAATGGTGCCTCATGCTGGCATGAATGGAGAACTAACCAGTCCAGGGGCAGCGTATGCCAGCCTGCACAACATGTCACCCCAGATGAGTGCGGCTGCCGCAGCAGCTGCCGTGGTTGCCTATGGAAGATCTCCTATGGTAGGCCACATATTGCATGCAATCTCAGTTGTGTGAGTTGCAGGCCACTGAGGAAAGCTACATGCTTCATTTAGCACAGTTGAATTCCCAAGTTATAACGGTGCCAGAGGCTTGGCTGCTTCACTATGTGTTTCACTTCGCTTTGTGGATGGAGAAACAAATCCGTACCTTGAGAACAAAGAATCTTAGTGTATTGATGTATGTTTCTTTTTTTCTCATCAGTGCTTTGTCTAATTAATAAATGCCAAACTGTTTGCTTATGCTTTAAATGAAAAAACAGTTTCAGTAGATACAAATCTCTTCACTGGTGCTCTGAACATCTGCTTTTCTTTTGCTGTACAAGATTTGTGATCTGTACAGGCACACCAAATTAATTTCAAAGTGTGTAAAAGTCTTTTTTTGATCTAATTCTCTCTCCTTGTATTGTGTTCTTTTTGAGTAAATCAATGAGGAGTCTTAAAGCTCTGTGATAAGGTGTATTACAAGTTGTTGCTGTGGGTGTAGTCACTAAATGGATCATAGCAGTTATTGCTGCTATCAATCAGAATAACCTGGGAGCCTGATCCCACAAACATGTGCATAGACCTATCCACTTGTGAGTTTGCAAGATTGGTCTTAAGCTTGTAATCTTCTGTAGATGAGGCTACTTTCTCAAACTGGAAAAATTTTTACATGAAAATGTGGAAATCCCGAAGTGCGTATGCATTTCTTAAGGTAATAAGAATTTTATCTTGAGTATAGTGGTCAGAAGGAAAATGTGTGTTTGGTTCAGAATTCCTCTTTGGTTTATTTGGTCTTCATATTCATTCTGGACATAACAGTTTAGTGGAATTGCAGTATATAAAAGGAGCCTGTGAAGTCGTGTTTTTAAGCTGTAGACAAATCTGTGAGCACGCTGCAGTGTAACTCACTGAATCTCCTAGCTGATGTACCCATGCAGCACAGAGCCAGCAGTGCTACTGGTGGGGGCCTGAAGCTGCTTCTGAGCCATGCACTGTGCCTGCATGGGTCAGTGATTGCTGCTAGCAGATACAGAGTGTGGCTGCATGCAGCACGTGAGCTCTTCAGCTCCAGGGCAAGCTTCATGCTAACGTGCCTGTCTGTGTATATGATGCTTAGTGTTGTGAATATGTGATATGCTTTATGGGTCTCTCTTGGAATATGAGTACTCCTAACAGAAGAATGTTGGGAGAGAACATCTTGTTTTGTCCATCCCTACTCACTTAGCTATTAGTGTAGCTAAAAGCTGTATTTTGGTTAAACGCATATCCTGGGGGAGAAGTAGTGTTTGCTGAATGAGAAATTTCAAGTGTGATTTTTAATTTGTTTTTCATTGTCAGGTTGGGTTTGATCCTCCACCTCACATGAGAGTACCTGGAATCCCTCCAAATCTCGCAGGGATTCCTGGGGGAAAACCGTAAGTAACTTTTTAACACTTTGGTAACAGCTGCAGTATTTACAGAGAATACAAATGTCTAGTGTCTGTGAAGAAAAATTCCAAGGGACACAGTGGCTGCTTGTTCCCCTGAGATTTTTTTTGGACTTCTTCTGGCAGTAGTTACAGCATACAAATTCTAGAATGGTAGTTGTCATGCCCCCAAACAGATGTGCATGTTATTTCTAAGGAAAAGCTGTTGAAGGTAAATCCTGTTTGTTTGTTTAAGTTTCTTGTTCATAAAGGAAGTTAAAAGAAACACAAACGGGAAGACAGTGGTAAAATGTGTGAGGAAAAACAGTTTGAAAGTCAAATTCTGACTGTACCAAGCATGAATGTGTAGTATCAACTCACAGACTCCTTGTCTGGCACTTGTTTTAAAGGCATGAGCATCTGAAATGGTTACTTTTGCAACTGATGCACAGCTTGTATAATGGACCAAAGTTTAAAAAATGTTTATATAAGTATGCAGCTGGAGAGCAAAAAGATGAGGAACCCTATGTGCAGTAGGTGTAGGTTAACTTACACAACTACTTCTTTTTATTGAAGAATTTTAATTATTAGTGAAGGGATGTTTAAATAAAATGCTACTGTGATGTCCTGACGTACAGAGGCAACAGAAATAAATTCATGAAAAACTATGCATCACTGTATTTATTTATTTTTGCTAGTAATTTGGTTTTAGTAGGATGGGGAAACAGAGCTTATCTGTTTTCTTGGAGACAAAGGAGCAGAGCGAATTAAAACAATTTTTTTTTTACTTTGTCAGGACCACCTTGTTTTTTGGCCTACCCGCACTCTTGTTATTCAGTCCTGACTTGTCTTTCAGGAAAAAGCTGCAGTTAGAGTAGCATCTCACAATCTAGGTGCATCAATTTGAAACCAACTTAACAACCACTGCAAACAGAGCTCAAGTGATCTGCTGAATGCTGTCTTCTGTACCGATCTTTTACGAGATTTTTGGGAATTAACTGGTTTAACTTTTCCTTCTGCCACTTTGGGAACAAATCAGAAACTACTGTCCAATTTATAAGATGCATAGTGTTGAAAGTCACATGTATACACACACATATTTGTTTGACTTCATATTGGACTCCTATTAATAAATACTTATAAGTTGTAATGTCAGCAATTCAAACATCCTTGAAAGTGTTCACCACTTTGCAGGCAAAAAGACGTGTGCTTTTTTGTACTCTTCTTCCACAGCAGTATGAAAGCAGAAGACTTCTCATATTAGAATAGTCATCCTAGACATGTCTTTATTGTTATCCACCATGCTTCTGAGAACTGACGTAGCTAACTCTTGGCAATGTAAGAAACCTGTTAGATCTTGGGTTTACTTGAAGAAAAGTTCATGGTATGTTGACAAGACTACTGATGTGAGGTGTCTGAGTTGGTGTTATGTATCAGATGGTAGTATGTTTAAATTTAGCACAGTAAGGAACATGCTTTGTTCTTAAAATATTCTCCTGTTAAGGGTCAAACTCATTCTTGCTGACTTCTGTAGAACTTGGCATCCTTACATAAAATATTTTTGGAGATCACATAATGTGATGGCTGTAAGCTTTTACTTCTAACCAAGTGTATTCACAGGCTTTCAGTGGCATATTCCATTATTCTGCGCCCAGCCATATAAACTATGAAAACCTAGTTTTGTTCAGTGAGGTCTGTTCTGTAATTGAGTCCTAATTTTTGCACTTCTCAAGGCACAAAAACTGTGCTTGTATAACATTGAACTTTGTATTATGTTATTTTATAGCCAAATTATAGTCTGTGTGAGTTTTTAAATTTAATCTGTTCAGCACTTTATTCATACTGCTTTACAGAGTTTTGCAGTCTGTTTTTTGATGCATTTAACTATGCCATGTGCTGTCAGTTCTTGGTATGATGCTATGAACATGTTTCTTGCTTTGTGTAGCCTTTCTATGAAAATAATTTAGCTTTTAGTGTTCTTTGGATTTCCCCAGAATGTGAAGCACATCTTACATTAGTTGGATGAGCAACTGAGCATAGCTTTCCAAGCTCATTGATGAGATTTAAGTCCATGGCATTGCCCACCTGGTATCAGTAACTTTGAAGTAATGGTAGTACTGAACAGTCGTGTTTCTCAATATTCATGCTTCAAATAATATTACATTACAAATATTTTACACAGACACCGACAGAGATAAAAAAAAAAAAAATCTTTCCTTTTAGCAGTAAAGGGAAATTTCATTTGGTAAACATTAGCTCTTGCTCAAGAGAGGAAAAAAAATGGAATTTTTCTGTTCACCAAATCATTCAATTTGTTCAGTGAATGTACAATGAGAAATATTTTAAAGGAATGTTAATTTTATTATATTCTAGAATAAAAGACAGGTTTCACACTTGCTTTTTGACACTTTCTAAATGTTTCTAGAGACCAGCTGGTGGATGTGAGCACAGTGAGGGATGGGTGGTGCCTTTCAGCAGTGATGACAGTGACAATGGGTTACCTCCACTGGTGCAGATTTTTATGAGTATGCCATGCAGGCTCTTGTTTGTCACTGGCAAAAATGCATAGCTAACAGTAGTACCTATGTTGAAAAAATAGCATTTTGTAGCTGAGAATTTGCTCTTATCAAATAGTGCTTCGTGTTCTTTGTATCTGTTGTAGTTTCCATGGAAATAAATTGGAGGATTACTTTCAGAGTGACTCATCATTCTGAAAGTGCGTTCATCAACAGAAGGAACTGTCTGCTTTTGTGTTCTGCAGCTAGAGTATTTTTGTGCTAGCTCAAGAATTCTGTTTGAATTCTTGAATAGAGAGATGAAGGGGAAGTCTTTTTGTTTTTTTTGTAGCATAGTGTTTAAGCGCATACATTGTATCTATCTTTAAGATAATAGGTAGGTATTTTTGCTGTTCTGCCATGTTCTTGACCAATGAGTTAATGTGTAAGCCTGTTGTGCAAAAATTTATTTGAAGAGGAGGAGAAAATAGTTCTAACTCCTGTCAGCAGGTCAGAGAATGGTCTTAGAATAGAACTGTTCTTTCTGTTCTAAATCTCGATCTAGTATTTGTTCTTCACACCAATGCATTTCTTCTATTGTATTATTTCAATGTTTCTGTAATACTTAATTAAATATAAGTGTAAATATAGATATCAATTGATATATTCTTAGAATCTTGGAATCATGGAGTGAATTCTTTGGACTAGAAGAGATCATTTATATCATCTAGTTCCAATGCCCATGCTGTGGGCAGGAGCTCCTTCACTAGATATATTTGCCCAAAGCCACATCCAACCTGGCCTTGAACACTTCCGGGGACTGGGCATCCACATCTTCTCTGAGCAAACTGTTCCAGTGCCTCATCACTGTCATAGTGAAGAATTTCTTCCTTATATCTAATCTAAACCTACCATCTTTTAGTTCATAGAAACATTACTGCTTGTATCTGCCCACGTAAAAAGTCACTCTCCATCTTTTTCATAAGCCCCCTCTAAGTACTGAAAGTCTGCAATGAGGTCTCTTCTCCAAGCTAAAACAGCCTAGCTCCCTCAGCCTGTCTTCACAGGACAGGTACTCCAGCCCTCTGATTGTCTTTGCGGCCCTCCTCTGGACCTACTTTAATAGCTCTACGTCTTTGTCATGCTGGAGACCCCAGACCTGAATGCAGTACTCTGAGTGAGGCCTTACAAGGACAGTGCAGAGGGGGACAGTCACCTCCCTGTCCCTGCTGGCCACCCCTCTTTTGATGCAGCTGAGGGTACTGTTGGTCTTCTGGGCTGCAAGTACACACTGCTGGGTCATGTCCACCTTTTCATCTACCAGAATCTCTAAGTTGATCTCCACAGGGCTGCTTTCAAGGAATTATTCCAGACTAAAGGCCCTCCAAAAGTTCAGGTAAATGACATAGATCAGTATTATCAACTGATGCAGTTCTCTATTATACAGGGGCACCATGCATGATCTGCCCTTGATGAAGGCATGCTGGCTATCTTAGATCACCTCCATATCTTGCATGAGATTCTAGGAGGATTTGTTCCATGATCTTCCCAAGCACAAAGGTGCAGCTCTCCACCCTTTAGTTTCCTAGATTTTCACTTCTTCTTTTCCTAATAACAAGAGTGATGGTTACCATTTTTCCAGGTATGGGAAGCTTTACCTGACAGACATGAATGTTTAAATATGACAGTGTGCCTTGGCAACTACATCAGCCAGTTCCTTCAGGACCCTGGGATGAATATCATCAGGTCCTATAGGACATACATGTGTTCAGTTTCATCAGATGTTCTCAAATCTCATTTTTGCTTTTAGTGGGAGAGACTTTGCTCCCCAAAGAAAAACTGTGTTGACTCTTCCAAGGTTGGAACAGCTGAAACACCAAAACACTTTCAGGGATACAGATGTATAAATTATCTCATTAAAATTCAGTTAATTCTTAATTGTTTGGAAGTAGGAGTGTAGTAGGATGCCACACTGAACTTGAGCCAGTAATACGCCTTTGCTGTTAAGAATGCTAATGGTATCCGTGGCTGCCTTATTACCAGCATGTCAAGAGAGGTGATTCTTCCTCTCCATTCAGCATTGATGAGTTTGCATCTGAAGTATGAAGCACTGTGTCCAGTCCTCAGCCACCCAGTACAAGATAGACTTGGACATACTGGAAGGAGTCTGGAGTCAGTTGCCCAGAGATATTGTGTAGTCTTCTTCCTTGGAACTTTTCAAAAGCTGCCTGGACATGGGCCTGGGCAACCTGCTGTAGGTGTCCCTGCTTGAAAAGTGGTGTTAAACAAGAGACTCCTTTCCAACCTGAAGGGTTATGTGATCTGATGGAAAGGTAACCTAGGACTGTAGCACTTAAGCAGCAGATAAGTCATTTGCATTGCTGCCCCTGTTAATTTATTCTTCTGAAAGAAGCTTACTTCATCTAGAGAGTGTTGGTCATGCAAATTATACAAGTTTCCTTTGGGCTGAGTTGTGAAGGGGAAAGAAGAGAAAGGCATTTGAAATGAAAATTGCTATACCATAGTATGTAGTAGATGTTACTAGACAGTGTTGATGTTAGCCTGACATACCACATACATTTGGGCAAACAGGAACATTTATTTTTTTGTGTGTTTGTATTGACAGAGGAATAGGGATTTGGCAATGTGTAGCCTTTTTTCTTAAGCAGTGAGTTGCTGATAACTTGCACTGTAACAAAAGCTGCTTTGACTTCTAAGAAACTACCACTGATCTCTATGATGATTGCCATTCTGAGGGCTGATGAGTCTTGGAAGCAAATGCCTGACCATGATGATAAAAATGAAGCTACTAATATGATACATAATCAGACTTCAAATGTAAATATATTGGTAAGGTTATACTTACTTAAAAATGCATTGGGATAAATTTCTGGCATTTCAGAGCAGAAGAGCCATCTTAATGCTACAGTGTGCATGGAACACTTAAAAAATGTTCCTATTGTCTTCATCCCACCCCATTTTAACAAAAGATGTGAAAGATGTGTATATGCTCAGAATAATTTCAAAACACCAATTATTTAAGTGCTTTGAATTGAACAGAGCATTTATGTTGCAGTCATCTGTAGGATGTTTAAAAAAAATATGTGCAAGTGGATTATTCATCTTGAATGTAATGGGAAGAATTGCTCAGTACTTGTTTAATTGTTTTTCTTATGTCCATGATAGAAACAAGGGCAGGCTGAAACTTTGGAGTTTTGCAGTTCTGTGTACTCTTATTATCAACAAATAACAAATTGATCTGCAGCCCAGAATGGGGCCTAGCTTTTAAGCCTCACAAATGCTGTGATTCTTTAGTTATGTACCTGAACCTGAGCAGGTTCAGCTGTGAGCAGTTTTGTTGCTAGTCTTCTTCTTCCTCACTCATCCTCTGTCTCACCTGTTTGGTGAATAGCTGCTCTGGGACAGTTCTCTCTTAACTTCTCTTTACAGAAATGGTACAGAGTCCTCTGACAGCCTTTATTGTTAATGTAATTCTTTATACAAAAAGGAAAAAAGGGAGGGAAAAAAAGGAAAGGATTCCATGGGAAGAGAGGCATCTGATACACTTTGCAACTTGTATACAAATAAGGGAGTAAATTTCCTTATCCAGCTTTTCTCATCAGTTTTATTTGTCATCTTTATTGTTTCCTTATTCTCTATTTGTGCATTCTCTGAGCATATCTTCAGTTCGCTTGTCCAGTCACAAAACATGAATAAAGTACAGGAATTGCACTTGACTTCTTCTTTGGTTTATAGCAGTTGCTGTCAACTACCTTTTGCCCTTCCCCTGTGGTGAAGACTATGGTATTGCTTTGTGTGATGCTGCTGTTATCTTCTGTATGAAATAAAAACAGAGCCTTCTCTATTTTCTTCTGACTCTGAACATCTTCTTCTCAGCTCCTAGGCATATTCAGTTGCTTTAGGAAATAAGCCCAAGTACACTGTGGTATCTATTGCAGATACAGCTATCTTACAGCCTTTGTTCCTTTCTTTCAAACTGTGCAATACTTGTAAACATGCAATAAAATACTTGAAAACTACTTGCTTAGAACAAAAAATTAGATTGAATTACCTATTGTTTGGTATGTTGAAGATCGATGCAATGCTTTAATTTGAACTATAGTAACCGAAGATTTATGAGGAAGAAGGTAGATTTGGAAAAGAGTGCACAGTCCTGAGAACAAAAACATATTAGAAAAAATAATGGTATAATTGGGAGAAGGTATCTTATTAGTAAAAACATTACTTGTTTTTCACCACTTTGCTCTCTTGAATAGGAATGCAGTGAGTGTAGCAGCAGTATCTCACCAGTATAATAAAAACAGCTTTTGAAGTAGTATTTTCATTATTTTTGAAAAACAAAAAAATACCACCCTGAATCTGAAACCTTTATTTGTTGCTTTTTCTGCCCTGGTCTTTGTGTTGAACTGATTTTAATCATCGTAGTGAACACAAATAATTCTGTGTTCTTTCCCTAGGGAGTAATGGTTTATCACTTCTGGGACTCACTTCCTCAACCTTGAGTTTTCATATACTTGAAATCGTGCAGTGTGTAGATGCAGACATTGCAGAAGTGCTAAAACCACCTGGGAGACAGAGCCTTTCAGCTGTTCCAAAATACTTTTCCAAGATAATATAATTATGAGAAGATGGTGTCAGCTTTCTGATGAAAGAATGTACATGCACTCCGTGTCTTGCCATTTTGTGTACAAAACTAGTTCCCAGCTGGAAAGAGAGACATACTAGCACAGCTGGTGCTGATGTTGAAGATGAGGCGCTGAAATAGGTAGAGGACAAGTTGAACATTGAGTTCATGGTAACAAGTGCAAGCCTCGTGGAACACATTTGAAAGATGGTCAAGAAATGCTGCTGCAGGACTTGTGACTAGAAACCACTGACTAGAAAGCAGCAGCTGAAAACTCTTTTAATGGTCCAAGTGGCAGTGTGATGGCCATGACCTTGATACATAGAGTTAATAGGAGATTTTAATGTGATTCCCCACTGCACAAACGGTTTAGGTGAAACATGAAAGTTGAAAATGACTGTTGTGAATCCTGTTCTTTCTCTGAGCTTTCATGTACCTCATGTTACTTGGCTCTGTAGCTTTCCCAGTCTTTTTCTCATGAACATTAAAGAAAGAAAACACAAAGTACTGTGTTTTTATGTCATTTTAGCACATATCTTTGCTGATATTTTTTTTCTTCTCCTTTCTTTCCTTTCTCCAAAAAGAGCCTACTCCTTTCATGTTACTGCAGATGGCCAGATGCAGCCTGTTCCTTTCCCTCCTGATGCCCTCATTGGTCCGGGAATCCCTCGCCATGCCCGTCAGATCAACACTCTGAACCATGGGGAAGTTGTGTGTGCAGTTACCATCAGCAACCCCACAAGACATGTGTACACGGGTGGCAAGGGGTGTGTCAAAGTCTGGGATATCAGCCAGCCTGGGAACAAGAGCCCTGTCTCTCAGCTTGACTGCCTGGTAAGTGAACAGGAACTAATGTAGAAGGGTAACTTCTCCTTGGAGACTCAATAAGGAAATAGCTGTCCTTGTCTGGATTTTGTTCATATTATAAGGAAATAGCAGGCAGTTCTGTTTCCTGCTGCATGTATTTAACTGACTTTTTTTTTAAACACTGAACAGGTGGTGTTTCAGAGAAATGGACTGGTTTGTTTAGCGATGAATGTCACTACTAAGGGTCATATAATAGATAGGACTTCTGAGAGTATACCTGATTCTTTCCCCAGCCAAGTCATGCTGGTGATTTTTGCACAGCATGGGTTTAAAAGGAAGTCTGGCTGAGACAGGGACATTCCATGGTGTTTCACTCATGCCAGAAATCACGATGTCTTTTTTTGTAAGAGGGTAGTAGCCATGTAAAGGAGTAGTGTGACAAGGTAGCAAGGTTGCTTCGTATTGCTGCACTTTTGCTGGTTTCTGTTTGTATCTGTCAGGTCCAAGCTGATCTGTTTGCAATTAGTTGAAAAGCTAAATAAAAAATCTGTTAAATAACAGATGCTTCTTAGACTAAAGCAGTGTAGACATTTGGAAAGAGGCAAATCAGTGTAATCTTAACTGAGTCTGTATAACGTCATAAAACACAATAATGTATATTATGGATGAACGTAATTCTTACATGTTGATCATAATAAATGTGCTCGTTTTTTCAAGCCTTAACTCTCATTTGCTGATATGTCCATGTCAGTTGTCCAGTAGTAGTATATATGTGGTTAAATATGTATTCTGTTTTGTGGCAGGTTGGTCTCTGGATGCTCAGTCCTAGCTGCCTTCAGTTTAGTTACAGATCTGTATGGCTGCCAGTAGCTAAGCTGACATTCCCATAGCACTACTTGCTGCTCTCTCTCTGTGATTTTAAAACAAATAAATGAGAAAAAACACAAACAAAACCACCACCACCACAAACAAAAAACAAGCAAACAAAAAAAAACAACCACAAAAAGCTCATAGAAGTAGAAGTGCCTTTGATTTCTTCTTAATGTTGTGGGTTTTTTTTTTTTTGTTTTGAGTTACTGATCCTATCCATGCATTTCCTAGAGAACTGTTACTATGTTGGACAGCCAATATGCTTAAGAAGTCAGTTTTGTAATATACAAAGGTTGCAATCTTTTCCATCTCTAAATCTTTGGTAGTATCTCTGTCAGCAGTAGTATCAAAAAAGTGAAACCAATATGAGTATGACAGGAGTGATGCTGAGCAGGAGAACCAGCATAAATCCAGGACTAGTAGGGAAATATTATAACTCAACATTTTCACTTTAAAATGATGAAAGTAAGATATCATTTAAAGAGAACTCTAAGATCTGAAAGACATGAGACTTCAACTGTATTTTCATAAGTGGTTGCTTAGATATCACGAGATAAATCACTTTGTTTTTTGCAAATATTCCAGTGATGCTGGTGATCGTAACTGGAGTGCACTTTCTCAAATGCAAACTTACTTTGGCACTGTCTTAATGTAATGAGATGGAAGACTTGCAATTCATCAGGTTTGAGAAAGTTAGTAGTGAGAAGTAGGCTGGAAAAAAATTGCTTAGTGTTTAAAACTTGGATGCAGTCAGAATCATATTAATGGTCATTACTGGCAGGCATGTATTAATGTAACGGAGGTGATTTGTGTTGTACAGAACAGAGATAACTACATTCGCTCTTGTAAATTACTGCCTGATGGATGCACCCTAATAGTTGGCGGGGAAGCCAGCACATTATCTATATGGGACCTGGCAGCGCCAACTCCTCGTATAAAAGCAGAGCTTACATCCTCAGCTCCTGCCTGCTACGCTTTGGCTATCAGCCCTGACTCCAAGGTGTGCTTTTCCTGCTGCAGTGATGGAAACATTGCTGTGTGGGATCTGCACAATCAGACACTGGTCAGGTGAGTATTACTTGTTTTCTGTAAACATGAATAAATTAAACTTAGTCTTTGAGCAGCTAAATAAATATTTACCTCCCTGAATAATGGTTCAGGATAGCAAAGCAAATAGTCTTTTTTATCCAAAGAATTAGGTTGGTGTTCAGGTTGGGATAGAAACTAGTTCTAGTAGCTTCGGTCTGTCCTAGAAGATGTTCTTCAAGGGCCTTACAGGTTGTTCTACAACCTCGGAAGTCAGTGTGAAAGTTCTTGCTAGCTTCATGTATTTGGATTTGTCTGCAGGTTTCAACAAGCTAGATCGTGATTAACACAGACTGAACTTGCTATGTAGGGAACTCTCAGAGGTTTCTTGTTTTCATTTATCTTAGGGCTTACTAAGTAATAAGGAAATTTTCCAGTTTGTAATTTGTGACGATAAGTAATAAAATTAACCTTCCAAAAGTAATCAAAAACCTGGATCATTTCAGTTCTTTAGGAAAGTGTAAGGGACTGATGTTTGGTGTCTTCATAAAAGAAAGATATTTGAGTTTTGGAGGAGGAATTTGATCTCTAAAGCCATCAGAATGGTTTGTGGAGGCTATAACAAATATGTATGCTACTTCTGAAATACTTCCTTTAAACCTTGATTACAGTGTCTGGTGTGTCAATATTTAGCATCAGTGCTATGACAGGAAAAAAAAAAAAAAAAAAAGGCAGATGTGTGAAATGACTCTTGGGAACTGGTTTTGTGATTTTACTAGAAGGTGAATTTTGGTTTAATCTTGCCAAGGTTGCGATGGCTTACAGTATCACAAGAATGGAGAGCTTAGGCTGGAAAAGACCATGATGTTTTAGAGGATTTGAATGCATACACCAAAGAAGCTGCTTTGTCTTCTGTGGCTTAATGAATTTACTGTATATCAATAGTAAGGCTAAATTTATGTGCAGAAATCCATGTTAATTTATGTGAAAATTTGACTTTCTGCTGAATTTCAATGATAAAGAAAACAACCTTAGTTATGTACAGTCTTCAGTCTGCCTTGTAAGTGCTTAGGCTTTGTAAAGGGCTCTTTCTCCATCTGTGACTATCTTGAATGAGTGGTACAAGTTACTTTTTCTCCCACCACTTGCTTTCTGATCGTTCTGATTGATAACAAGTGGAAGCTGTGAAACACAATGTACTGTGTGACTGTCATATGGCAACTCTTAGTGAATCATACCTTTCACTCCCAAGCTACTTGCCTTCTTCTCCCTTCCCTCCACCTCTGACACTGAGGCATAGAGTTTTCCTAAATTTAATTGCCTATGAAAAACATGGATGTCTTCTGCCAAAGGATTAAGGAAAACTTGTTATGACCTTTTGGTTGCTGAAAGCTGGAATTTCCTAATGAGAAGATTTTGAAACAAAATGCATTGTCTAGTTATTTGTGATCTCCTGATCTCCTGCCAGAGAATGCAACTTTGCTGATTCAGCAATGCTTGTGCATGACAATCTGGGTCCTTCTCTGGATCCCTTCACTATTTATCATGTTGACGTACAGCCAAGGAAAAATACAGTAGCTGTTTTCTGAAACTGGAGGAGTTTTATTCCCTCAGCATTTTTTTTTTTTTTTTAACTATGCTGTCCTTAATTGCTTTTTAACTGTAGTTACTGCACTCTGCACTTTAATGCACTCAGAAGCATTTCTTAAAAAACAAAACAAAACAAAAAGCAAACAAAGAAAACCTTCTCAAAACACGATAGAAAATATTTGTCCATCTATCTATGATGCAGTCAATTTCTGTAGCACCTGGAAAATATTTTTGTTGTATTTCATGCCAAGTCAGAGGGAGGGGCTGATATTTGCCCATCAGCAGACACAGATGACACACAGGCAGAATCCAAAACTAACACCACAACAGTGTTTACCTTGAGCTCTGGCAGGAAATCATTATTCAATCTGGTTTGTTTTATCAGGCAATTCCAGGGCCACACAGACGGGGCCAGCTGTATTGACATTTCTAATGATGGTACCAAACTCTGGACAGGAGGTTTGGATAACACTGTCAGATCCTGGGACTTGAGAGAAGGGAGACAGCTACAACAGCATGACTTTACATCACAGGTAACTGGATTTTCCTACAACTCACAGGGGAGCGGGACAGGTGAGCGTTTAGGAAGAAGGCTGAGAAACTATCCCAGTGCAACTGATGAACTTTAGATGGTTTGTTTTGCTTGCTTTGACTATTTACAGCACAATACTTTGGAGCTTTCATATGTTTAACTGCTTTGGAACAAAACAATAGGCTGACTCTACTTTCTGTCCCTATTTTTCCAAAGCTAATATGTAAGAACAGGGGTTACTTGGTCACTACAACTTTGACAAATAGTCTCACTATTGAACTTTGTCAGTTCTATTTCACCCTTCCTTCTTCCCCTCCTCATTCATTTGGCCACTATAGGAAAAAATAAAAACTGTAAATGTTGTTTGATTTTTCAGATATTTTCCCTTGGTTATTGTCCTACCGGTGAATGGCTAGCTGTGGGAATGGAGAGCAGCAACGTGGAAGTGCTACATGTAAATAAACCAGACAAATATCAGCTGCACCTTCATGAGAGTTGTGTATTGTCACTCAAATTTGCTTACTGTGGTAAGTTTCCACGAAGACAGAACAGGAGGTCTGGATTCTTAAGTCATACTTCATTAGTTATTGCACAATCATAACTTCTGATAATCAAAATTTATTTACTGTCTCTGTTTCTTAATTTATGTATAAATAGCTCTGTTTTATGAATATAAACATACTTGGATACAAAGAACCGACTTTTTTATTAATTTATTCAAAGTCTGAGGATAAGCTGAGATGCTTGTAAAAGACTGTTTCTACTTCATATGGGGATTTCTTGTATGTAATATGTTACAAAAGCATGAGACATCCATGTTGATAGTAAGAAACAATACTGTATTGATTAGTGGTGAGAGCTTTGTGTAGTTGCAATTAGCCAGCAGATTTCAGTCTGACCCCAAATCCATCAGATGTCTGCTTCACAGGTTTTCACAGTTCCTCTCCTTCATATTCTAGGTAAATGGTTTGTGAGTACAGGGAAGGATAACCTTCTTAATGCATGGAGAACTCCTTATGGAGCCAGTATATTCCAGGTGAGGATGATATTGCTTTCAAAGAAATCACTAGTACTCTGCAAGTCCCAAGAGTGGACGCAAAACTCTTTACCTATGTGATCTACCCAAAATGGGGTGCTGAGATGAGGGTAGTAGACTTTTTTTAATCATGTAATATATTTCTATTTTTCTTCTAGTCCAAAGAATCTTCATCAGTGCTTAGCTGTGACATCTCTGTGGATGATAAATACATAGTCACTGGCTCTGGAGACAAAAAAGCTACAGTCTATGAAGTTATCTACTGAAAATATGATGGGGATATAACTTTTAGAAGTTGAACTGGGCCAAAATTGTTCTTAATTGTAGAATTAGAAAGGTTTTGCCTTTTAAAAAGGAATTAAAGTATTGAGGTTCCAGACCTTGCGATGAAACTACTACGGTTTTTCAAAATAGAAGGCAACATCCAGCAACTTAAGTATTGGCTGTGTGGACCAAACAGAACACAGAAGCAAGATGGACAGATGTAGCCTAGGTTTTTGACATAGTTTTAAAAGCCGAGTCTGCTAAAGAATGTTGAAGCCTTTTTATTTTTTTTTCTTTCTTTATGACCTCATGCAAATTGTTCTCATTGCCTGAATATGGGGATAACCTTTCTGTTCCTTGCAATTCAATTTGCATCCTGTCCTGTGTAGAGCAGTGGTGTCTCAGATGAACTTGTTTCCTGGTTTTGCATCTTGTGATATGTTTTTGTATTTTTGTTGAAGGTCAAACATTTGTATAAATTGTAAATATATTTAGTTTATTACAGTAAAGGCTTTAGTATGAACAACCACTCTTCTTCTCCCCTTCCTCTTTCCACTCCTCTTCCCTCCCACTCCTCACCCTCGCTTATTTAAAAAACCTTTTGGGGATATAAGTACCTTTTTAGAAGCAAAAGCAAACACTATGTATAGTTTGAAAACTGTGTCTTATTCTTTATAACTCTTCCTAGATTCCTTTATCGTACTTCAAAGTAGTTGTTTTGACATATTAGGGTATCAAATCCAGTAGGTACTGTCTTGTGCTGCAGGAAAACTAAAAGGCAATTTTGTACTAATTATAGTGTAAATATAAAAATCGAACATTTCATAAAGTTGTGCAGTTTAAGTTTATTGTGATGTCCCATGTATATGCTCTTTGGTAGATGCATTAATATGTGCCTGATCATAATTCTTTTGGTCATCTCTAGAAGAAGAGATGAGTTCCTTCTCCTTTCTCCTTCAGCTGAACAGAATTCATGAAGGACTGCACTTCAACTAAGTACATCAGAGGCTTTATTCATTTAACTGAAGATGTCTGTGATTAAACAAAGCTAGATAAGTTGTGTCCTTAGTATTTTACAGAAAAAAATAATCATTTCCTTTTTTTTTTTTTTTTTTTTTTTTTTTTTTTTTTTTTAATGGCTTGTCTATACATAGATACTCAGGTAAATATTAAAAAATTACCAAAGTGTGGGTTTCAGGGGCGGATCACTTAAATGATGTTAAATACTTGCAGAGCTGCAAGTAAAGTGAATTAACCTAAACTAAGTTAAACTTGCTTCTTAATTTCTTGAGACCACATTGACAGGATTTTTCTTTTTAATTATTTTTAACTAATCTACTGTATAAATAAATTAGAATTAATTTTCTAGTGCCCCATATTAGACAGGCCTATACCCTGTACTCCTACTGAGCAGTCTTTAAGTCCCTTCTACTGTTGCATCAGTGTGTGACGTCTCCAAAGAGCCATGCTGAGCAGCCAGTTACCAAAGTTGTATATCTTCAAATCAAGCTTTTTCAATGTACTCAAGAGAAATAGGTGAGGAGAGAATGTGTACATTTTATTCTAGCAATGTGTTTTCAAATTAGTGGATTCTACTACCGTGTGCCGGACAAGCCTAGTTATTGTGCCACTGAGGACCATACGTTTCCTGTGTTCTGTAATTTAATTAGAATTTATGTTGCTTATAGAAAGTACAGATAAACAGAAGGATATCTTCAAGCAATGCTTAAAATTGCACAAACTGGCAGAGAGGTAAAGACTCACCTTTGAATAGCTGCTTTTTCATTTTGCTAGCATTTGACAGTGACTTATATCTCTGCTCTTTCAAAGACTCAATCCAGGAAGAAACAAGTTTGACTGACAGATGCATCATCTGGATATGGAATTTCTCATTTTGGGTCAAATTTTCAATCCAATTTCTAGTCTGAAGAGACATCAGTTTTCTTTTCAATTTACATGACCATTCTACTGAAACCATTTCATAGCATCTAGCATTACAGTAGCATTAAAATATTAACTTAGCATTTGGAATGTGAAATTCTAGATTATCCATTCAGGATAATCTAGTTTCCTAGACATACAAAATTACTATTCTGTCAATTGGTATCTATATAGTTGTCTGTTGCTATTTTGTGAATATATATCAGTATGAAAATTATAGACCAACTTTAGGTGGTGATGATGTGCCTTTCGCACATACTGAGGCAAAAGCAGAATCTTTTCAAGGCTTTTCAGAAAAATAATTGTATTTGCTACGTTGAAATACTGTGAAGTGTTTTGCTATTTTAAAATGGGAAGGCTTAAAAAAAAAAAAGCAATAAGTTTCTTGATTTTAGGCTGGCCCTGTTTCAATTTTGAAGTTCTTCCAAACATCTGACTCTATCGATAATAATTGACTTTGCTTAGTAGTGCTGGCTGAGGCCTTGGCAACCATTTGCTCCAGTTTGGAACATTTGATTGTCTTCCAAATTGCCATCTAATTGGCTTACTTCATAAATATTCTTTTGTCTTTTCTAAAAGCTGATAGTAGAGGATCCAAGAATGCAAATATGATAACGCCTTTATGTATGTTTTGAAATTAAACATGTATATGTAATGGTTCTGCTCATAACTTGCACCATCGTGCTTGTCAGTGAGACCACATTTTGGCAATCTAAAAGATTCAAAATGACAGTGTCAAGAAAATCATGATGTATCTTGTCCTTCTTGTTAACTTTTAGAATGTACAATGAGTCAGCACCTTTGGAACAATACATTATTTATGCATGTGAATGAATTTAATCACATTTGTACCTTGTTTTTTATATTGCAATCAATTTTCTTTCCCCAGTCAGATCTACTTCATGTCTTGGATCTGAAAACATGGGGACTTCTCCTATTTCTCAAGTTCTCTCAATTTCCCATTTCATGTGTTTCACCTTATATTTTGCAAAACATTTTATTTTCATTTGTCACAGTCGAGCCTCTTTCATATACAACCACATTTTTTAATGGAATGGTGCACTGGGTGGAATCTTGGCTTGTATGTCTGTTTTTGCTATTGTCTACAAGACTTAAAACTTCAGAGCTTCTGTAAATTCTTGTAGCCGTGTAGAAAGTAGTGGGTGGAAACAACTGCTTTTTAAATGAAGGAGCAAGCCAAATCAGACAAGCAGTAACAGAAAGGGCACTGGGAAAAGCAAATGGAAAAAGAGGGTGCAACAATAACTATGGGGTAGGTAATTTTTATTTTCTGTTAGTTTAATTGCAATCCTAAAACTTTCCTTTGATTAGCCCCTTTCTGGGACGGTCTTTGTTTGCTGGGTGGCCCTCAGTATTCAGAGACGGCTGAATGCCACTCTGGCAAAAAGTAATGCCAGACAGAGCAGAAGCAGGGAGTCCTTACAAATGACATATTGGATGTCAGTGCAAACAATAACTGATGAACTGGAGATTTGCAGTAATATCAATTTAACTGAACAAAATTCTTTGCTAGTTCTTAATACAATGCTGTGTATGTATACTAGACAACAAGTTTATAAGTCAGTTGTACATAAAATCATGGTAGTGTTCCTTACAAGACATTTCTCAGTGTGGCAAAGTACTTTTTTTTATAATAATTCCAAGTAAAGATACTTCCCCACATCAAATCGCAACCTTTTAATCCTTGAGAGAGAATTTTCATCTGCATTCATTCTTTTCAACTCATTTGGTGTTTCAAAAGCTTTTCCTTTTTAAAGGGAATGTTCCTTTCCCCTGAAAGGAACATGAAGACCATATTGTTAAAATATATATATTTTTTGTAATAGAAACATCAAAGTGGAATTTGTCATCACATGCATATTTTTGTGTATAAATAACTGGCCATATTTTTTCCTGTCATCTTTGGATTAGTGATGGAGATAGAATTTTCAGAAGCATCCAAGTAACTTTAACATAAAACTAGACTGGCAAATAGATGGTTTCTTTTTGTTTTGTTTCTTAAAGAATTACCCACTAATTAACTAGTAGAATCATGCCATCTAGTTGCAGTCCTTCATATTTTCTGTTGTATTGATGCAATTTTGAGTTGATGTGAGAAGTTCTATAGTTATATTAAATAAGAAACAATTGCACCAACTAGCATTTTTCCATGAAGTTGTTTAGATGTTTCTGTGTGGTAATTCAAGGACACACCTAAGATGGAGTGGACATTTCTATGACATTCATAAGCAATCATATAATCCTAAGAGGAAAGAGTGTTAAATCACACCCAGACTCAACATTTCCCATTACCTAGTATTTTTGTAGCATAAACTCAACTTTCCAGCAATTGATAATCCCATTTTCAGCAACATGCTCCCAGGCGTCCCGTTGCAGCTTAAGTGCTTAGTGCAGCTTGGTAAATTTTGCTAGGGAAACAAGACATACAGGAACTGGATGCTTTGAAAATCTGCATGGTGGATCTAACTTAATGATATTTCTGAGAATTCTATTCAGTTTCTCTTGAACTATATAGGAGTACTCAACCACTCATTTAAAATGAAACAAAGCATTTGCTATGACAGCCAAAACAGTGCTTTGTACACATTTCAAGCACGCAGCTGTGGGGATTTTTTGGCTTTTTTTTTTTTTTTTTTGAGTTAATTTTTTTTTTCTTCATATTTTAAAAAAATAAACTTAGGTTCAATATAACAGGAAAACACAAGGGAAAATAAAAGCAATGAGTGAGGAGTATTTTGTTTTCAAAATGAGAAATATTCTTAAAAGATGCCATGCCTCGAAACAAAGGAACCTATTGCTTCTACACTATATTAATTCTTGAGAGAGTATTTTTGTTTCATTGGAGTGCTACTCTTAGAAAACTGAACACCAAAAAGCAGGTGATATTGAGACTCACATTAGTTATCCTTTTCAAATCTGAGTATTTTTTTTCCCCTCCATATTCTTTACTGCTATGACCCACGGTTGGCTCATAGAAGCTGAAGATTAGGCTCTGCCCTTTCTGGCTCATCCACCAGGAATAATTTTGTCTAACAAGTCTGCTGGTGATGCATAGACCACAGGAAAGTCTGTCTGAATCTTTCTGTAGATAGGTGGATGGACAGTATCAGCCAATATGTTGCAATAATTTCCTTTACTAATGCAAGCATCTGGAGATAGTATCATTGCTCAGTACTCATACTTTCATTGTTTGTGGAATTGATGGTCAGTGTTGTCGACTCACTGTGGAAAAATCCTGTGGTGTTTCCTGAAGTAAAATGTTGATTTTGTGATCGTTTCTCTCCTAAAATTTCATATGCAATTTTATCTGTGGTAAGATTATGTTGATTCATAGGGAGCACTAGACAGATGCTGTTACGTAGAGCTTGGCAACAACTTTTTTTGTTATGTTCACAGTACGAAGGTATAGTATATCTTGAACCTCGTTTCTATCTCTGTTTTATGCCAAGAATGTGTTAGAGGCAAAGATAACACGTAGTTTGGAGATTAAGTAATCAAACATACTATTATCCTTATCCCTTTTGTATACTTTGTCATTAATATGAAAGTGGAGATGATAGCTTGTAACTGAAAAATAATTAGTGCCAGTTTTCCTTCAAGGCCTGATTTTAATGGCAGTTTAAAAAAAGTTAACAAGCAGAATGAAGGGGTCATAAATGGAAGTTAACCCATAGCTCTGAGAAACTTAGAAATCATTTGTTACTTCCATGGTAGTGAGCCTAATTTGTTTAAAATAAAATCCATCTGTTCATTTCACAGTCTTTGTTCCACTTCTTTAAAGCAATCCACAGTGGATTACTCTATTACTTTAAAAATTGGCTACAATTATGATAAGCTAATAACTCTTTATTTTGTGGTTTGCTGTAGCAAGATATTTTGGAGTACAACCAAGCTTTCCTTTATTCTTAAAAATAATCAAGCTGTTGGTCTGATGCTGGAGTTTTTTGTTTGTTCATTTGGACCTGAGTATTTTCTTAATTAGATTCCAAGTAAATATATAATCCGATGGCTTTACAAATTGAAAGCATTTCTTAAGGCTGATGGATCAGCCAAACATTGCTGTTAAATATGTAAATGACCCTTATGTCACTTTGGTATTGGCTTAAACATGCTGTGTGTGTGTGCCACAGGTTTAGCAATGGGTTTAGCAATGCAACTTGCATTGGCACGTGAGGTTTAGCAATGCAACTTGCATTGGCACATGAAGTTTACTTCCTGAAATACTTGCTTTTTGTACGGGGACCAGTGTACTGCTGTGCTCCCCTGTGTTGCCTCTTGAATATGTATTAGTCCTCTACAGATGTTTTAATGTCTTTTGCATGAATAATGGTCCTGCTTTTTTGTCTTTGATTGTTAATTATGGGAGATGTGCATTTCCAACATCAATTGAGTCAATATTTACTAATTTAGGATATAGCTGAGTTTTCGAACGTGTACCTCATGAAGTTTATAAAATCGTATAGAGAAATCATTAATTTTAGTTTGCTAGATTCAAGACTCTCAAGTCCTGGGAATCTTTTTAAGGAAATACTCACAGTTTTTGTATTGTTTTGATAGCTTTTTGTGTGTGTGTGTGCCTGTGGTTTATGCTGATAATCTTCTTTGTTGAGTGCAAATTACTGATCTGGTACTCTATTTATAATTTTTCCCTGGCTCTACAATACTTTTAGCTAGCGGTAACTTATTAAAAACCACAAATATTAAATGGGGATATTAATGACAAGTGGTTGAAATTTGAGAGTTTGAAAATGAGTTTTAGGGAACTTTAACACTTCATTCAGCATAGTTTTACATTTTTCTGTCATTCCAGTAATTAAAAAAAAAAACCTTACTGTTGAATTACAGTAAATTTTTATACAACTCTGTACTCTACACAGACTAATTTTATCTCCCAGTAGACAGCAATAATTTTGATGGAATTTTTTTTATTCTACCTAATTTATTTGCATTGAGGGGAAAAAAAATTGCTAATTATAATAATTTCGTGAATATTGTTGGTAGTTTTTAACTATCACCATGTCTTCATAAACTTGTTCTTCTGTATTTTGAAGTAAAACATACAGATATACAGGGTACCGTAATGAAACATGTTTACAGTATTTTTCCCCCTGGTTTTGCTGTAATAGAAAGGGGGAATTGTAGTGACAGATATAACTTGCAATAGTTGCCAGTATTATGTGCCTTTGAGTCATTGTCTTTTTTTTTTTTTTTTTTTTTTTTAATCTTAAGTGAAGGTTAGGGTTAGTAGATTGGAATCAGTTTTGTTTTTATTAAAATAGGTATGGTGATACATTCTTTAAGCCTTGCTAGTTTTACTAATTCTAGAGCATTTTAAATCTGTAAGGTAAATGGTTATATGGCTGGTTTTTAGTTGTCTGTCATCTGTTAAATTTCACTTTTTATGTTTCAAGCCCTGTTAGAGTAGAGGGAGAAGTTAGTGATATTTGGCTATTTTATGCTTTCATTTTATACTGTATGTGATTATGTGATTACTGGAGATTTATTTATATGTGGTTTTTTCACCACCATGGGTGTGTCCACTATAGTGGTTTGTGGGTTTTTTTGTTTTCTTTTGCTTTTTAATGTTCTCATAATTTGCACTGCATAATTCATTTGAATTGAGCTTACAAGTCAGTCCCTTTCCTTGACAAGTATGCAAATAATCAAAAATATCACGGAGCATAAAAGTGAGATGGTGTATTTCTGTTTCTGAGCGTGAATTATGTTTAGCAAGACTTGTCTAGTTAAAAGGCAGTTAAACTAGTAATCACACACTATCCATTTTTAGCTGTCATTTGAAGAAAAAATGCTGCAGAGTGATATGTGGTGATAACAAATTCAGAAGGAAAGGAATATGAAATTCAGAAAGCAGCTTGTGTGATTTGCTGTTAGCATGGGGCCCAATAACACTACAAAGCTATAAACTCTGTCTTTCTAGATTGCCCAGTTAGGTGGCAGAGATGCAATTTGTCTTTTCTGAAGCCTCCTGCTGCTTGCTAGCTCCATCTCCTGTCACAGCCTATTAGCTCCCCGAGAAAATTGGTGGGAAATTGCCTGCAGATTGTAGGAAATTGCATCTCCAGGCCCTGGAAAAAATGTAGGATAGCACAACACTGACCCTCCCAGAGCAGCTATTAATACAGCAAAAGCTGACCTTTGGCATGATGTGAAACGACTTTGCTATTTGCTGAATAAAGACTATATTATATGTGGCTGAAGGAGGGTACAAATTATTATCCTGGCTATGCCTGTAGCCAGCCTGCTCCGGGAAGTTTAAGCATCAGTGACAGGTTTTGCTTTCCTCGCTCTTTCTTTGTGGAAGATGGGAGATGAGATGTTAGAGGCCCATCCAGAAATTCCATTGTAAAGATGAGCAAAAGCTACCACATATTTAAATTATGCTAGCACAGCTGGTATGTAAAGGCATACTGGCAGAACTAAAAGGTGGCTTAAAAAGCTTATCTTGAATAAATTGATAATTTCCTCCACTTGCCCCAGCCTTGGTCAGAATAGGAACAGCTTTGTGGCCATTTTCATTCTGTGTGTATATCCATAATGGGCATTTGATCTGGGGGCAGTTATAATGCAAAGGAGATAATCTGTACTGTAACTGCTGAGTGTAAAAGTCTTGGGATGTATTTTAGTTCTTACAGATTTTTGCATGCAATTCCTTGCCACTAGGAAACTCATCCTCGTCTTGTTTAAACAAACCCACATGTCCTTTATGGTGTGATATTCTCATCCTCTGTCATTCTACTGGAGCTGCCTTCTAATCTTGTACTTGACCAGTTTTACAGAGCCTTCCAATAAAAGAGTTGACTTTTCTGAGGGGGGATATGTAGAAGTAGTTTGCGAAATTTAAAAAATAAATAAATGAAGGCCAACATTCTCTTTGAGCTTGTGATTTTGCTTAGCTGGTACAAAGCCTCATGAAGAAGGTGTATGGGCAAGTTGGAGTGACATATTGATCAGGAGAAGTGAGTGTGTGGAGGGCTTTAACTGGGAAAAAGTCGTTTTGCAATCAAGAGCACTACTGTTTTCAAACTCAGCTGAAATTTGTTGGTAATTCATGGCTGCCCAGGGATCTGAGTGAAATCAATATTCTCATTTCCTATTTTATTAGTGCCCACTGATGTAAATAAGCTGACATGGCTTACTAGCACTCACACAACTGATTAGGGAAAATGAGTGGCCTCACTGAGGGAGTCAAGGCAGAGGAGCAGAGACCAAACAGGTGCTGCCACGTGATTTAAAAGTACACTTGAAAGGGATCAAGAGCACTTCACATTACAGAACACTCTGGGCCTCTATTTTGAATGCTGATAGTCATGCATACACATGTATATATGTCAGTCTGGTACGCCAACCTGTTGGGGCATTATCATTCTAATTAGTAATAGCACCTTTCCTGTAAATTATGCAGTTCAGTACCACATGTCTTTTCTTGTGAAAAGAAAAATGCAAGAACTGATAAGCCAAGATGCTTGAGCCTTTATTCTATACTGACAATAGTTGTTCATCTTCCAAAGTGTTACAAACTCTTGCATTCTCAAAATAAACCTTGCCATTCCAGAACAAACTTGGGTTTTCTGTACAGATCAATGCCTGTAGTGAGCAAAGAACATTAAAAAGAGACAGAATGTGCCCTGGCTTAATCACTGAGTTTGCCTTTTCAAACAAACAAACTAAACTGGGTGATACGGTATCCAGAAATGACTGCTTCTGGCTGATGGGATTGTGAACACCCTTACCTGAATGCCTACTCCAGCATTAATGAGGCCAAGCCCATTATACCACACAGCATGAGGAGGTAAGAAATTAATCCCGTGTGAAAAGCAGAAGCTTCTCGTCATAAATTCAGAGTTGCAAGCTCTTGTTATGGAAAGAACAAAAATTCAGACTGGTTTGTGAGGCATCCAGAGGACACCAAATGTTGCTCTGGGTAGTTGGATGGTATGATGGAGGACTGGTGGGGAAAAAACAACTCAGAGAAATCAGCTCTCAGCCAGCACTTCATGACTGGAAAAGATGTGCAGACCATAAGTAGCACCCTTCATTCTGGAACATTTTATGAGCTCCAGCAAAGGACAAGGCACCTAGCTGTGCTTGCTTTTTATATAATTAGTTCAAAGACTTCATTGTATACCTAAGCTCTGGTTAGTCTGAGTCAGGTCACATTTTTCATATCACAGAAATACAGCCAATAACAACAGCAGAAAAACAAAATCCAAGTTCTTTAACCAGTCTGGATCTTATATATATAATATAATAAATAAATAAATACGTAATAAAACTATATATATATATATATATAGGGTTTTTTTTATGTATATATATATAGCTTTTTTTTTTCCCCTACCTTCCTTTGCAGTATTTCTCACCATGCTAGGAAAATACAGGGGTATTTTTTGTTTGTTGTTGTTTTTTGTGTGTGTGTTTTTCTTTTTTTTTGCCAGTGTTCTATCAAATTTCCAATATTTCAGTTGTCATAAAATGGTTCTAATTTACTGCAGTATCCTGTTGAATATCAATGGGCGGTGAATTTTGTGGGTGTCATTTTTCCTAGCCTCAGCAATTATTTTCTTTAACCCTGAGTCATGTTCACTGTCATTCATTGAAACAGTTCAGGATTTTTTTTCGTACTTTCCATTAATTGTTTCCACTGGACGTTGGATTTCATGAGACAGCTAATCTGAGCATTCCGAGATTCTGCCAAAATATCCTGTCTCCTGCACTCTACCTTCCCAATACTCCGTGTGAGAGCAAACCAGCCTAGTCCCCACCATTTGCTCTCAAAAACCACCTGCTATGAGGCAAAATCTCACAGTGCTTGGTCCAGTTATCCAGAAAGCTTTTATTCTCTGAAATATCTCACAGCTGCTCTCAAGAGTAGCTCTATTTATAAGCTTTTTGCAAATTTTTGTGTGCTTTTTAGGCTCCATGAAGGGCTACAGCAAGAACATGGCCCTTCTTAAGGCTTTTGATGCTGGAACAAGTTGGAAGGGGGACAAACTGAAATAAGGGGCCTTGGGGGGAGATGCAAAGCTCTTCCTTTGGACAGATTTGTTGCACAATTGTCGTGAGATCGGAGGGAGCTAGCCAGGGTCCCTCTGACTGCAGGAGTGGCCTTGATGAGTCTGGACCTGTGGACAGGTCCGTGTGCTTTGTCCCGGTGGGTTCCTGGTGGTGTTGGCACAGTGAATAAGACATGCCCACTGGGTGGAGGTGTTGGTTCCTGCGTGCAGCCAGCCCTGGGGAGAGCTGGGGTGCTGGATGCAGTGCGGAGGGAGAGGGTGACCTTTGTGTCCCATTAAGAGAGGATTCACCAAGGGGATTTCAGGGAGGTGGGTGTGGGTAGTGGGAAATCATGGTTGGAGGTGTGGTATAAATAATCTCTCCCAGAGGTGGAGGAGAGGATGAATGGATAATTTACATCCCTATCTGGAAGCGATGTTTGGAGACTGGGATTGTCCAAGATGCTCCAGAGGTGAGTGAAGAAAGAAAGGCCTAGAAGAGAGTGGTTTGTAGTGTGGCATCAGGTGTTGGATTGATATGGCTACTTCTGCTCATGAAGTGTCTGCTAATTTAATGGCAACCTTGTCATCTCCCTCACCTCCCTGCAGCAAGCTGCTCTGCTATAGATTTGGAGCACGTCAGGGGAAGAAATGAAGCACCCCAGTTCTACTGCCTCCCTCCAGCCAGGGCAAAGAACTGCTTTATATGAGGTTTATTTGTTGAAGAGGAAGGTGACTGGATTTGACTGGAGAGAAACATTATATTTCTGCCTGCTGGGAAGACTTTTCCATTTACAGAGGAAATGGAGATATGTTAGAAATAGCACACTCAAGCAGCAATGAAGACCTAAAACCAGAAAGGTAAGCCAAGACTTTATACTTGATTGAAGAGAACTGGGTGGAATATTACATTTGTATTATACAACCACATACAGCGAAGCCAGGACACACTGTTGGTTGTTCTGAATTTTTCTTAGTACCCTCAGGAAAGAAGATAATGAAAGAGCAAATATCCAAGAAAATGTTTATCTGCATGCTTGATAAGTTCCTGAGAAATGGTCTTATCCAGCCAGGAGATGGCTAACCACTGTGGTTAAAGTGTAATGGGTTTTTGGCAGAGATCTAGGTGGTCTGGTTCTCAGCCAGCTTGCTTGGATTGTTCTAATGAAAATAGGCTAAAAGTAGGTGCAACGAGAGTCCTCCCTGTTCTTAGGAAAACAGCTTTACTAGTAAGGAATTTTGCCTTTCTCTTCAAGAATGCAATATCTATTAAAAAAGAAAATGAAAACTTCCAGAGCAGATATGTTGATGATTAACTCTTTGTATGTTGTGCTGGAGACTTTGAAACCTGGATATAGATAATGGATGAGGTTTTTGCCCAGGTGAAGCCTCTATTTTTGCAGCATCGAAACTGTAATGCCAAATGAGAAGGTCTGAATTTTCAAGCCTGCTTTGCCTCACATGGGAACAGTGTAAATTTTTTGGTCTTTTGTTGCTCTGGACAAAGCTGAATATGAATGTCAGGCTGTGACTTCAGTATGTTCTTTTTTTGGAGCTAATACAAGCTGGTGTCACAAACTGTTGAATATTGTATGGCATTCACTTTCAGAAATACCTTTAGTAGTCCTGCGGAAAATGCTTTCCCCCTTATTCTTTGCAAGCTGGAAAATCATACAGAAAATTGCAGGTATCACTCAAAAGCGCCGTAGCTTTTCTAGGGTTGGTACTATAGACAATCTCGAAAGTGGGTTTCATATTGTGTGGGTTCTGTTAATCTCATGTACAGTGACAGAGTCTTCTTCTGTCAGGAACAGTATAGGGCTCTGCCATGTTACTTTGAAATGTTCCACAATACGTGCTATCGTGTCTTTCCCACTACACTACTACTTTAAAGTCTGAGGCTTATCATAGCAATTTCCCATGCTTTCATCCAAAGCCTGAAAATATGCCTCAAGCAAGACATTCAATCAAAAGTAAAACATTGCCAGTTATTTGACTGTCTCTCCGGCTCCTTGGGAGGTAGCGTGCTGCTGTGCCAGTGTGAAGAAACTCATGTTACAAAAGCCAAATGAAAGAAAACAGAAATTAAACAATAAGAACAGCTTCAGCTCTGAGCAGCTGTCTGAGTATCCCACAGCAATCAAGTTTCCCCTTCTTGATAAGGAGCTTTAATTTGATCTTTTACTGATTTGTTTTCTGCTGCAGATTTGAGCTTTTTTGAAAACTGAAGAATTTCCTTTTCAGATGTCCCTAATCAGAGGTGAGGAGTTTTTTTTTTTGTTTTTTTGGTTTTTTTGTTTTTTCCCCGGCTTCTGTTTGTTAGGGGATTGCACACAAGCACAATATCCACTCCTCTCTGATCCAGTTCCGAGGGATCAGGGTGATAAGTGGGTTGGGCTGCTGGACTACTCTGCAAGAATTCATAAATTAGGACTGACCTCCTTAGATGAAACTAGTTAGAGGTGGTATGAAATCCCACTCTACTAAGCTTTGGCAGCTCAGGAAACTACAGTTTTTGGTATCTTGTGCTGGAAGAAGGAGGTACTTTGTTATTTCTGTTAGCTTTGCAGTGAATGTCATGTTGTGCAATCAATATGTACTTGATTTCCTGCTGTGGGTAGAGAGCTGCTGCCTCATAACTACCCATTCAGGCATTCAGTGGGAAATCTGTTCAGGAAAAAAAATTAACCAACTGGCAAAGTCTTTCTTGTTAGCAGTCCTATTTGCTTTGCCAAGGGGAGACTGACATATGTACATCCACCAATGGTATTCTCCATTCTCCTTTGTGCATTTTCGCCAGCCATTGCTGACATGTATTTACTCTTCAGCCTCTTCTCTTGTATCAGTCCCATAAAACCACCTCACTAGTTCTGTAGCTTCAGACTCTCTTTTTTTTTTTTTTTTTTTTTTTTTGCATCCTAGGCTCGATTCATGACCGCTTCATTAAAACTTAGGAAGAAGCATTATCCTATTAAGCCTTATTATGAAGGCTTCTGGCATCCCATTAGCTCCTTTACTCACAAAACGATTTCTTTACAAAATTACTAATTGAGACTAAGAGGTCTTAGGTAATCTGACATTTTAGATCAAAGGGGATCTCTTTGGTGATATTTTGTGCATCCTCTGCTGAGACAGGGTCAAGTTCTAAAATATGCTGGATTTCTTAGTACCAATCCAGATGAGTTCTGACTAACTCCAAGCATGGATACCACTGTTTATCTATATCTGTATACATATATGTCATCGGTTGGTTATATAACAATATATAACCAGTTCATACAAGAATGGTTGCTTTTTCTCCTTTTACTGTGTGTTCTTGGAAAGCTGTGTGCTGTCCTGATAGGCAGAAGTAGTTTGACAGGCCAGAATGATTTGTGGGTGGCTCTTTCTCCTGAGGACTACCTTCTTGTGACAAGAGACTGCCCTTCTCTTTTCTTCATTGTTCCTCTTGTAGTCCTTGTTCAGTTTCTATTATGTACTCCTCATCTGATGTAGTGGGACAAGCGGTAACCTGCGTTAACTTATGATAGCTAGGTATATCACCTGCCATCAAGAGTAGTAGTATAGAAATAATTTGAATTAGAAGGAGAGGAGATTAAACAGGAAAGGGGAAACAGCAGTGAAGGTGCCAAACAGCTGGGGTGAGAGGAGCTGGAAAAGACAACTTTATGTAGAGGAAAAAAGAAATGGTAATTTTGACTTTTCTGTGAGTATGACTCATCTTGAGTGGGCTGTAAATTCCTTTCATGTTTTTTCCCTCTTTGTATGAAGGAATTTATACCTTAAAAATACCATTGTGGTTTCCAACCTCAAGAACTCTTAAAGCTCTGCTGTATAAATCACTTTCTCAAATGCAGAAGCTAGGATGCCTTTCCCCTAACTGCAAGCACAGCACTTCCACACAGGACTGACTTTATGGAAGATTTATTCCTGGGCTCTTTGTCTAACCCGTGCAATCAAAGAAATTACTATATGCACAGGAATGAACCTGCTTAGTGGCAATTCTAGGAAACACAGAATCATAGAATTTCTCAGGTTGGAAAAGATCTTAAAGACCATCAAGTCCAACCACAACCTAATCATACTACCCTAACTCTTAACAATCCTCTGCTAAATCATGTCCCTGAGCACCTCAACCAAACAGTTTTTAAACACATCCACGGATTGTGACTCAACCACCTTTCTGGGGATCCTATTCCAGTGCTTTACAACCTCTTCTGTAAAGAAGTTTTTCCTGATATCCAACCTAAACTTACCTTGGCACAACTTGAGGCCATATAGAGAGCACAGGCTTGTTATGAATGTTAAATTACAATGTGGATCTCAAAAAAAACATGCTAATGGTGATTTTAATGTTTTTACTTTTTTCTTTCCCTAAAATTAAATGTAAATTTTTGAAGCTTCTATAGGAAATGTGCGGACAGTTATTTACTTTTCTTTTTAATTTATCAAAGTGGAATGCTATAGTCAATTAAGAATGACACTTTTCTGGAGGTAGATAAAATAAGGATTATTTATTTTCCTTAGGCATGAGGATAAGTAAATAGGGACATTTCTGGTCTAAAATGCTATACCAATAGAAGCATAGAATGGTTTGGGTTGGAGAGGACCTTTAAGATCATCTAGTTCCAAACCCTCTGCTATAGGCAAGGACACCTCCCTCTAGATCAGGTTGCTTATAAAAGCCATCCTTGCAGGACAGCTTTCCCCTGGCCAGACTCAGTGGAGAAGACCTGGGAGGACTCTAGCCCTGCTGTTTGTGGTGTGTTTGTGTCAAGATGGAGTGCGTTGGACTAGAGGAGATCCTATGCCTTATTCAACCATTTTAACTACAGCTGTCATAACAGTCTCACTGTTTCTTGTCTAAATAGACAACATATGTTCTACTATAGCACTGAGATACATAGATTAAATTTGTTAGTTATCAATTGTAAGTCAAAGTTTCTCTGAGGCAGAAACCTTCTTTCTCCAGATCAATGACTGTAGGCCAAATACTATGCGTGTATACTGTCAGTAAGATAAAGTGTGGCCTAGTAGTTGAAATGTGGCGCTTAATGCGGCTTGTAGACACAGCTGAACAAATTACTCCACAAGCTTCAGGGGTCACTGCAGTGTAAACAGAAAACAGGGGTGACCTATGCTGTGTTCTCAAGACATAATAAATATATTCCTTGTGCTGCTGCTTACCTTCTGCTGAGTCAGGTATTTTAAAACACTGTGGGATTCCTTCTCTGGGCAAAGATTTTAGACTCAACTTCCCATATTTCAAGCC
Organism: Alectoris magna; assembly: GCA_030625065.1. Classification (NCBI taxonomy): domain Eukaryota; kingdom Metazoa; phylum Chordata; class Aves; order Galliformes; family Phasianidae; genus Alectoris; species Alectoris magna. The sequence goes on from CM060564.1 coordinate 37,641,456, forward strand.
GGATTTTTTTGTTATCTTTTAGAGGTTGCATTTAAGTGTGCTTAGAGCCACAAAGTATTCATGTGGTGCAGTAAGGGTCTGCTTATTAAATTCCTGCTTTCTGCAGCTGGCAAACCCAGCTTCTAGTTCCAGGAAGAAAAATGAAAGATTTTTTAGTGATATGAGCCTTATGTGGCTGTAAAGTGTACATAATCTCATTGTTTGGTAAAGAGCAAGTAGCTTATGGTGAATGAAGATCTGAGGTACTTCATTAGCCATTGATCCTTTTCATGTCTTATATGCTTTCTGGGTATTTTTATTGGTTGGTTTCATAATTGTTTATTAATTTTAATATAAAAGCCATAGTTTGTTCCGCCTTTCAGTGAAGAAGAAAGGAAAAAAAATGGAACATGCATCTGTCTTGAGGAGAGTGGAGAAAGTGTGATGAATTCAAATAAGCTCCTCTGAATTATGCATATTTTGCACTCCTAGAAGCTCATGAATAATTGTAGTCTTATGGGCAGGTACTTTTTCTTTGTGTAAAGTGCTCATTTTAGACACTAACTGGCCTAATATACAGACTTGGCTGTCCATGGGAACTACTTGCTAAACATATGTTGCAGCATCAAGAAAAGAAGGAACAGTAGTAGTGGCTATCTTAAACAGAATAAAATAGAAAATGATGCTTTCTTTGACTGTCATTTATCGTTACGATTACCGTCTGACTTCTCAGGTTTGGAGCAGGTACCAGCAGGCTTTCAAAAGAGCCACGGAGCCTATCACAGGTTACTGCTGTGCCAAATATGATATTGCTAGACATATATGTGGGACTGAAGGAAGAGAAATACTAGCAATCTGCTATAACTTAATCCAGATGGTCAAGTTTATGTTTTCTTCAAAATGCAAACTGTCTCCAGTGAATTCATTAGAACCATATTGTAGCTTTCTTCTTCTAGTACAATTTTAGTGGCTAGGTTAAAAAGAAAAGTCCAGGACTGCCAAACTAATCTCAAGTGCCTGATTATTTTCTCTCTGAAGAGTTTAAACTGTTCAGTAATTCTCTCCTCCCCCACTCTCCCTTTTTTATTATTATTAAGCCAGTGCGTAATCCTGTGAAATATTGGCTTAGAGCATCTAGAAATAGAAAATGTGCTGGTTTTGCATGGGAATAATTAAGATGTTTGAAAAGCATGGATCTGTAGTTGTGATGCATTCAGCAAAGGTATCTGCCTATTTTATCATGGATGGCTCATTTATTGAAGAATAAACGTTTGTCCTAAACACGCAAAACATGTGTTCTTCTACATGTGTTTCCAGGCAGCTTTTTCCTGTACCTCTTCTGATATGTTGTGGATTTTCTTCATTTATTTGCATTAAATATTTGCCAAATTACACAGTTCCTGAAATGGGTATACTTTGATTTTTTTTGTTTGTTTGTTTGTTTTGTTTGTTTGTTTTTTGTTCCACCAGAACAGGCCAAAACTGAAGGAATTGTGAGAAACATAACATCTTTTAAATACAAAGTAGTTCTGTTAGAATGATTTCCTTAAAGAAACTCTTAAGACCTGCCACCAGTGGCTTTTTTTCACTCAAATGAAAATTTCAGTGAGCAAACATGAAACCATCAGACCATCAACATCTAGATATCTCATGCAAGACCAACACATGTTATTTTCTGATCTTTCTGATAGTGACCTTACTTAAAGAAACCAGGAAATCAAATTTTTAATGAAACAGAATAAGCATACATTGGGACAATAATAGGATACCAACAGACTAATCTGCAAAGTGACAGTGTTAGTTTTTATACTTAAGAAAGAAAAGGGTAGAAAAAATATCTTCGTAGGATTTTTATTACTTATCCAATAGAATTAGCTTTCACCACTCCACCAGATGAAAGATGAAGGAGCTGAAATCCTGCCATTTACAAAGAGAAGAGATCCTCCTGGTGGCTTTTCTCAATATGTCAGTAGCAACGTAGCAACACACTGCTTCCTTAATTTCTTTTCGGAATTCAGATAGTAAATTGCTTACAATAAACAGTATGACTGTTCCCTGAATATGGGAATATGCAGGAGAAGTGTTGATGTGAAGTTAACTGTTGTTAAATGCAGCCTAACAACAAGGAATTGAAGTAAATACATTGCTCTTTTTTTCTTGATCTTTGCTTATGAGAAAGTGGTTCTGGAGAATGGAATTTAAATTGATTGTGTCCTTTGAATTAACCAATCTGAATTTTGACTCACTAGCAAAACTTGAAACAGATATATAAAAATTGAAAGTCATGTGATAAAGTTTCTATCTGTTTATTTAAATAGATCAGGTACTAAGGAAAGATGTTGAGTGCTAGGAATAGAGTTGCTTTCACCCCTCTTGAGACAAATACAGCAGCTTTACAAAATATCCTCTTTGAAGATGTCTGTCAATCTAGTTTAGAATTGGCTACTGTCTGCTATTATTTTGCCATACTGAAAGCGTTTGAATATACAAGGTGCAAAGTTGTGATGCTCCATATGGATCATGCAACACAGCATCGTCTCTAGATTGCTCACAGCTCTGTAAGAGGCCAAAAATCTGATCTGTATTATGTTCTAGTAGCAACACATCTGGAAAATAAAGCATGGTAGTGCCCAGGTCCACATAAACTCTGTCACGTACATGGTACCACAATAGCAAGTCAAAGATAAAAGGGAGGGAACAAGTCATGAGTAAAGTAGCCAAACTGCCATAATATAAAACATATTAGATCAAATATGGCTGATTTTGTTATTATATTTTTTACATTATTACTTACAGATAAAACAATGTTTCCTGAAATGCTTAACTTTTTACAGTGAATTTGTACTGTGTGCACATGTGGTAGTGAGATACAATTATCCACAGTAGTGTTAAAACAGTGCTTTCTTAGCTGGTACAATGAGTTCATGTTTATAAGATGTTGTTTTCAGTTTTAGAGTAATGTCCAGCAGGAATCAGCACTCTAACTTCTACTTATTGAAACAAGCAAACATAATAGATTCTATGCTAAGCATCACAAAGATCCACACTGGAAATCTTAAACTAGATGTAGTGAGAGAAAGGGGGAGAGGTGGGCTAGGTTAATCATATTTTAACAATGGAAGTGTGTCTTTCCATAGGAATAAAAAAAAAAAAAAAAAAAAAAGGATAGGTTTCAATTTGTGAGAGTGGCTTCTCTATAATGCAAGGGAAGTAGGCACTACTGTGGGAAAGACATTTTCTCCTATTGGTGATGTAGCAAAGCACCCAAGTAGACCACACCAATGATGATTCAAGAAAGTGTTCTTCATATGTAGCTGGAATGAGAGCAGAAGCTGGATATATCCATATGCAGCCTGCTTCTGACCAAGCTTATTGTGTAAGAAATTGAGCGAAACTTTAAGGATAGAATGAAGAAAATTACCATTTGTTCTCAAACTTGTACAAGTGCATTTCTGATGTCATGGGTTGGAAGCAGCTGAGATGTTGAGTAATTTGTCTCTGCCAGCAGGTAATGTTTTCATTTCTTCGTGTTATGCCTGGTGTTTGCGTTAAACAAGAAAGTCCTATAGGCACAAGATAGAAGCATGAGGTAGACTGCGCTTTGCAATAAGGGGCACTCCCAGAAGCATATGGGTTTCAAACACTGGGCAGCTGAAGGAGAGATTTTTTTATTATTATTATTATTTATTTTTTTTTAAAGCCTGTGAGAACTTGCATACCTTAAACCTTATGGAGATGTTCCTATTAACTTCAGTGAACCTGAAAATCTACCACATTTTCTATTCTGTTGTATTAAAAGTCAAAATCAACAGTACTTACTGTATCTTCAGTGTGCCCTTAGGACTGTACTGTAGACATGCGTGAAATATTCAGAAGTTTTCAAATAGACACAAGAATATTTTTCCTTCTGTTGGAATGTTTTGGTTTGTAATAAAAGGAAACGTTCCACGACGATGGTATACCTGAGATGGTCTAAATTCATTGGAGCACTAATCAACTCACCCAGTTAAACTTTTAGCAGACCTCTATGCTGGAAATGACATTGTGAGCCAGGTCTTGTGATGGAATCTTAAAACACGCTCTTTTCCAACTGGGTGCTATTTTGAAGCCCAACAAATTATGTTTTAATCAAAACATTGTTGGACTCAGTTCCAGAAAGCAGTACCTCTTTTGGTGAAAGATGTTCACCTGGAGACTCTTTGTAGGGAGCCTGTTGCTTTCTCTAAACAGAAGTGTCAGCAAGTATAAGCCAAGCAAAGGCTGGGTTTGCTGTATACCCCGAGATGGCCCCAGGCAACATGAATGCTTTTTCCCACTTAATGATCTTCAGTTTTCACTCTGGCTCCATAGCCTGCAACTCTTATGTGAAACAGCAGTATAACAAAGACTCTGATGGCACAGCTAGTGCTTTTCATTTACAACTGTACCCCATACAACTTCATCCTTCTGCCTTTTTTCTTTCCTGCCAAGAAAAAAAAGCCTGAATAGCTAGAATTAGTGCTCCTTGAGTACCAGTTCACTTGCCTAGCAATTTTATTCAGAAAACAGATGGTTCAGTATGTGAAAGAGGGCTGGTAAAGACCTCTGTGTGAGGTCCTTGGCAGAGTAATCTCATTCCAAAGATCTAGGTGGCTGGCATTCCCTCCCCCTCTCCTTTAATACAAATTCTTAAGTGTTAAGTCAGGCAGAAAATGAGTCTAGTCTACATTTATCTTACTGAATGGCAGTCAACTCCTGCCTAATCTTTCAACATATATTTGTTCAGTGGATCAACAGATTGTGTAAGCAGCATGACGGACGGGTTTAGAAATATGTCTGCTTATGTTTGGTTTGTGCTGAACCATTGACCATTTTGTTTGTGAATCCATCATAAATTACATCTCCAGGTTACTCAGTATGAGTGAGGAGGGGAAATACTTGTTCTCACTGTGGTGAAAGGCATCTTACACAGCTGTCAGGCTCCAGAAGGGAAGCAGAATTGCATCAGTAGTAGTTTTAGCTTTGTTTTCCAAAATCTTGATGGATATGGCTCTTCTTTCACAAGCCTTTTGCTGACTGCAGCATTACGTCTTGTTGGAGATAAATAAGGCAAGAAGCAAGAATAGTTGTTGCCAGGTAAACATGTAATAATTTGGGAACAAATGTATGATAGAAATTGTGGATGCCATTTTAGCTACATTTGACAAAACAGAGGCCAAGAAACAGCAGAAATATATGATTATAAATGGCAATATTCAAAGATATCAAATAACATAAAGTGATTTTTTAGAAGGGAATCTGAATATCTGGAATTGGCAACATCTTGGAGAACATATATGTCAGCTATAAGTGGAAATGCCCCTACTGATCATCAGCTTCCTGCATTTCACTTTTATATTTGTAACACAAAAATACACTTTTAGACACTTCAGTCTTTTTTTTTTTTTTTTTTTTTTTTTTCCTGAAGGAAAAGTTCTTTCTTGAGGTATGATATTGCCAGGTTCTTCTTGGCATGAATGAGCAACACAGTGTACTGAAAACATAGTTGTGAAGGGTTGTATTTCACAAGATCTGAAAGCAGGCCAGGAAGATAGCATTCTCACTATCATGACAACCTATAATAATATCTCTCAGGACAAAAGTGTGGGCTGAGTAAATGCTTCAGTTGACTCTTTGCAATCTGAAAATTATTTCTAACATAGTTATGTGACAGCTGCTGCCTCATATGGGAGATGGAGGAAAAGAAGGAAGTTCTGCTCTCTCTTCTGCATATGAAAAGAACTTGCCTGGCAGCTGGCAAAGAGCAGGGGACTTGTGGCAGCTGTAGACAGACCCTCCAGCCAAATGTACCTTCTCAGCAACCAAAGGGGCACAAGATGAAATTTGTTTTCTGCCATTCTTGTTGATTTTGTTGGCTCCTGCCCGCCCAGGAGGTACAGGCTTCTAACTGAGTTAGAAGTTCTAACTGAAGTTCCTTCCCAAATGGGTACCCTCACAGGAGTTGAGAAAAGGCTTTTTTTAAAAATATATATATATGTGTGTATATGTATGTATGTATATATATATATAAAGATATATATATAAAGAGCCAATTGTCTTCATTTCCTTGGGCTACCTGAACTTTGGAAAATAATCCTAAACAAGAAATTTCATGCCAAAGGGTCTCACCTTGTCCTAGCTACATATCCAAATGCAGAGAGCCTCAGATGCCTACTTTAAGATACATTTAAATGAGTTTGCACTGCAACTAAGTGTATCTGATAAAGAAAGCCAATGAAGCAGATTTGCAGAAGAGATGACAGTTGGGAAAGGACTACATTTCTTTATGCAATCAGAAGGAATGAGCTATGGGGGGGGTGGTAGCTGTTGCTATTTCACTGTTTCAGATTGTTATGTTTTCAATAAGAAGGCAAGTTCTTAAAGTTGTGGATTTAAGGGGATTTAATTCTCAACGCATTGAGTCCTGGTGATTCATAGAAAATGATTTAATTTCTTTGTTTGGAAGCTTAAACTTCCAAACAATTATATTGGGAATTATATATTCAATTCACTATTTTTTGGTCACTATTTTAAAGAAAGCACAGGAAAAAAAAAAAAAAAAAAGCTATATTTTGTGTTGTGTACAATTACATTTTACATACCTTTTTCTTCTTTTTTCATCCTTTTTAAAATTTATTTTTCTTAATCATAGTCCTACAAGAATGAAAGAAGACAAAAACAAGAACATAAAAAAAAACAACCTATGTTTATGTGCATATCTCTTCAATATAGTAATCTACTGATTTGAGTATCTGCTTAATAATTTTACTTAATGCATTTATTTTATGTTCATCATGATGCTGAAAGAAATTTCCCTTCCTTGTTCCTCCATTTTCTTAAGACAACATAAATGGCCTTAGAAATTGCTTCCAGAATACAGTATTTTCTAAGTATTAGTTCAGGGAATAAGAGCACTGGGAACTGCTGCATTTGCTGAAAAAGGTTACATTGCACAGTTGTATTTTATTGTCTGTTTACTTTTGATTTCTTTTTTCTCCCCCCCTCCCCCCCCCCCCCCCACACACCCCCCACACCCTCATTATTTCTTCTTTAGACAAAATTAAGACCGGGATGGTCTGAAGGTACCATCTAATGTACCTTTAAAGCTTTTGAATGACACAGTCTTATTTTTATCTTTTATTTTCTGCTTTTCCTTTCTTAGACAAAAAAAAATCGTCTGTTTCCTGAAGTTTTGAAAAATTGAAGTCATTTATTGTAAATCAAAACAATAGATAAATAAAAAGACAGTGTAGCAGCAAATCATTAAGCATAGCATTTTATGCATACAAACATGGATAGCTATATTCACTGCTTCTGTGACGGCTAGTGCTTGCTATGTGAAGTTTAAATCTAGTTTGCAGAATGCTTCCACTTCAATGCATTTGTATGTTATAAGTAAATTTCAAGGGGAAAAAAAAAATTACTTAGAAGCCAAAATTCATAATTCTCTGGGCGCATTATATGTCATACTGACAAATTAAAAGTTATAGTACAAGGCATATAGTAACTCAATCATTTGCAAAGTAATTCATTTAGAAGTATATATTTCTTCCACACTGGTATCAAACTAGATAATGTTAATTGCTGTTTCACTGACTAATTGCAGAAATTTGTTTAGAATAGCTGCTGGCTCTCTACCAGTAAAAAAGAGGTCTGCTCATTATAACTAAAGCTAGCTGAAAATCTGTTTTTTTTTTGGTGGTTTTTTTTTTTTGGGGGGGGGGGGGGGGGGGGCAAATAGGGGAGGGGAGGGGAGGGGGAAGTATTCTTCATAGGAAACATTTTTACTCCAAGATAGTTGTCTGGGTTCTCAGATTCTCCCATTTCCTGTTGCTCGCAAGTCATGACTGTGCTTCATTGTGGGGAGGGAAACACAACAGCTGTAATGTACAAATGATGCACCTCAGGAAAGCTTTGGCTAAATAGGGTTGAACTGTGAAGGAAGATAAGAGAATGAAATCCTCTAACTATGAGCATTACATGGCATAATGATAAAATAAATGTTTTTTAACTTTTTCCCCTTAAAAATGTGTCTCCTCTGTGCTTCTTTCCTGATAAATTATTTCCAAGTTGTAAACATAAGTTCTGTTTTGAACTCTGCCATTTCCATGAAATTCTAAAATTCAAGGACTCAAAAGTATATTTTAGTGTTTTTCATTTTATTCTCTCTGCTCACTCTGTGTAAGTTATAGTTTTTATTCTCACCCCACCTACTTTTATACCAACCAAATCAGCTTGAATTATCTCTACAACTTGAACTAAAAGACTTAGTCTAAGCTATGTCATATATACCCTTTCTCCAGCCTCAAGAAATGTATAGATGTTAACAAGACAGAGGCAGAAGTACTGAAGCAAACACACCCATGTGTAAAGATGTTGGAAAGTGCTATGGTCCTCCCTGAGATTTCTTTCAACTGTTCTTCAAACGTATCAAATTTCCAGGAATTCAAAGCTTAGTGATGGTTCCCTGTGTGCTATGAATTTTCTTCCTATCATAAGAAGCCAAGAGTTTTACCTCTGGATATCCAAATCTGCTTTTCAAATACTTCTTCAAAGCTGTAGTTGAAATTGTGTTTGTTCTAAACCTTTTCACCAAGATGGCTTGATAGAAACCTTTTAAAAAGGTGGTGACTTTGGAAAGCAGAGGTTCAGCTCTTTGCCTCCTTATGGCTATAGTGGCAAGAAAGCATGGATGACATTTGCAGTGTTCTCTCTAAAGGATATCTGAATATGGTTTTGTGTTTGCTCACTTAAGCTGCCTGTTATGAATGCTAGAGACTTCATGATTAGTAATGAATCAATATGCTCTAATGAAGGAAGATACAGAATATCCTGAGTTGGAAAGGACCCACAAGGATCAGCAGGATCAAAGACCACCAACACCTGGCTCCACACAAGACCACTCAAAATGCAGACCAGATGTCTCAGAGCCTTGTCCAGATGCTTCTTGAACTTCGGCTGTGGGCAGTCTGCTCCATGCCCACCACCTCTGGCGCCCACCTGTCCCTAACCCCCAGCTGCACCTCCCCTGACACAGCTCCATGCTGTTCCCTCCTGGGCCCTGTTGCTGTCACAGAGAGAAGAGTTCAGCACTGCCCCTCCACTCCCTGTGAGAAGCTGCAGCCCCGTGAGGCCTCCCTCAGCCTGCCCTGCTATGGGCTGAACAGACCCAGAGACCTCAGCCATTCCTCATGTGTTTTTTCCTCAACACCCTACACAATCTTCATAGCCCTCCTTTGGACACTCTTCAATGGTTTTATGTCCTTCTCCTATTGTGGCACCCAGTGCTGCACTCAGTGCTGCAGGTGAGGCCGCACAGCACAGAGCAAACAGCCCCTCCTCTCACCCGCTGGCAGTGCTGGGCCTGGTGCACCCCAGGTGCGATTGGCCCTTTGTACTGCCAGGGCACACTGCTGGCTCAGATTCAAGTTGCCATCAGCTGGAGTCCCCAGATCCCCTTCAGTGGGGCTGCTCTCCAACTTCTCATCCCCTACTCTGTGTATATATATTAAGGGTTGTCCCATCTCAGGTGCAGAATCTGGTACTGACTCCTAAAGTTCATGTGGCTGGTGAGAGCCCTCTAATTTGTAAGGATCTCTCTGCCCTCAACAGAGTCAACACATCCTTGTAAATCAATATCTTGTGCGAACTCACTTACTTAGTACACATTTGAGTTTTTATAAAAACATTGACAGTTTATGCAGAAACATACTGCGAGAGACAGTACTGAAAGCTTTGCAAAAAGCTCCCTCCAAAAAGTCACATCTACTGGATTCCTTGGTCACGTAGATGAGTAACCTTGTCTTACAAGGAAATTAAGTTAAATGGGACTTTTCTCTTATGAAACCATGTTGGATATGACCATTGACTGCACTGTCTGTCCAGTGTTTTTCAATAACTCAGAATAATCTTTGTAATTTTAGAAGGTACTGAAATGAGACTGGAAGGCTTGTGATTAGCAGGGTCATCTTTCTTACACTTCTTAAAAATTGGAATATTTTTTAACTTGCGGTAAACTAGGACCTTTCTAGGTTCCCAGTGCTGTTGAAAAATGTGGTACAGAACAGTGGACCGAAATGAGTGGCTAAAATCCAGGTTGGTTGTAATTACATGCTAAAGAAATGTAGAGCAGTTAAAAATACTTGCATTTTCGTATGGAGCACATTATAGGTTAAGAGTCTTGGTTTGCACAGAAAGGTCGAAAAGTTTCCAGTGATTTCAGAAGTAGGATGAGGTTTAAAAAGGTTTCAAAATATGGCACTAGGGTGTGCTGAAACTGAAAGCATTCCAGGTGAGATATCAATTGAAAACATTCTAGGACAAGGCCAATGTGGGGAAATGTATTCCTGTAGGGAGCATTGTGCATTACCTTGTCTCCTTTGTAGCACCAGGAGCTTAAAGGCCATGATGTGACATGAAAACTGTACTCTTAGGCACAGATGCAAGGTGCTTGTGAAAATTTACTGGAGTCTAGGAGAATTTGTTCAGGATGTTACTGACCATGTTTTCTGTGGCTGGGAACTGCTTTCCTGAGCAGGCTCTGGCAGGCTGTTTTTTAACCATACCATCTTTCAGTCTTTCCTGTCTGCTAAATGGCATGTTGCTTACCATCCTCTGTTGCGTGTTTTGAGATTCACAGCTAAAACGCCATGTAAAAGCTAGGTTTACTAATCTATGTTGGCAGGTTGTTAAAGTGTCATGGTTTCAGTGATGCATTTGTAACCATTCTAACATAAGATAAATGTGACAAGTGCTAATTTCAAACACCCACGCTATTGAAACTGAGAAAAGCTTAGCTAAAGCACTTTGAATTTCCTAGGGACAGCTGAGGTATATAGCTACATCACCTCAGGCTGCTTTTACCTGAAAAAATGAAAATGTTACTTTAGAGATCGAAGATTGAAAGACAGTGGTTGTTTTAAAAGGGAGTAGGGGAAAAATGAGTATGCACTCATTTGAGAAACGCACTAGCAGTTTTTAATCTTTGGAGGAAATGAAGAAAACAGGGTTAGAATAGTTGTGCTTTAGCACAGATTCATTTGTGAGTGTCCCTCACCATGGCATCTTTCCTTAAAAATCTTGTGACACGAAGAAGAGAAATGCCTGTGTGAGAAGGCCAGCCTGCAGGAGGAAAACTGTTCTTCATTGGGTGTGCTACCAAAAGGCACTAAGTGATGCCCTTCTCTGGCTTGATCTAGGAGTCCTGTACAGGACAGTGCTGAAAGATAACCTCATCAGAGTCCACTGAAAGCAGTGACATTCACTGGGATTTGTAAATTCTTTGTAATTTTCTTGTTGCTGTTTTTTGTTTGTTTGCTTTTACAAAAGAGAGACCGAATCATTTACAACTCATTTTACCTATGGGTTTTCTGTGTGGAAAATGGGAAAATACTGAAATGCTAGATGTTTAATTATAAGAAAGTACAAAATGTAAATCAAGTACGGTAAAGTCATCGACCAAACAAGTACCTAGCTAGTGCTGAAGTCTCCAAGAAGGTGAAAGATCCCTTTGTGATAAAGAGCAGAGAGTGTTTGGGGTGGTAATATCACTGTGCAGCAGTAGAGCAAGCGTGAGGGATTGACAGAAGTGAAATATGAGAGCTGAGTGAGCAGTCCACAAAGAAGACAGGCTCAGCTATACTATGAAAGATTTGCAGATAAAATTGTGGTGTGGACACAGCTGCCTGAGAAAAGTGCAGAGAAAACTACTGCTAGAGTACAGGAAAAGAAAAAAGGCTATATAGTGGATGTGCAAGTCACACCATCTGGGGCATGCATTTCTGAAGAGGCTGCAGAATCTTCTCCTGAATGCTGGGACTATGTGCGAAGCAGAATTCAGTCCCTATCACTAATACCATACCTTGATACTTTTTCATAGAATCACAGAATTGCAGGAGTTGGAAGGGACCTCAAAAGATTATTGAGTCCAACTCTTCTGATAAAGCAGGTACCTTGCAATATGTTGCACAGGTAGGTGTCCAGACAAGTCTTGAATATCTTCATAGCAGGACTCTCCACAGCCTCCCTGGGCAACCTGTTCCGGTTCACCATCATCCTTATCATAAAGAAGTTCTTCTGCATGTTAGTACAGAACTTCCTATGTTCGAGTTTTAGTTCATTAATCATTATCTTATTTCTGTGCACCACTAAAAAGAACCTGGCCTCATCCATTTGCCTCTCACCTCCCTTTAGATATGTATAAACATTAATCAGGCTCCCCCTCAGTTTTTTTTTCCCAAGGCTGAAGAGACCCAGGACACTCAGCCTTTCCTCATATGGTAGATGTTCCAGGACCTTAATCATCTTTGTGGCCCTCCACCGGACTCCTTCTAGGAGATCCCTGCCTTTTTTGAACTAGGGAACCCAGAACTGGACACCGTAGTCTAAAAGTGGCCTCACCAGTGCAGAGTAGAGTGTGAAGTTCACCTCCCTCGACCTGCTGGCCATGCTCTTTTTAATACACACCAGGATACCATTGGCATTCTTGGCCACCAGGTCACACTGCTGGCTCATGGCCAAGCTGTTGTCCACCAGCATCTCCAGATCCTTCTCCACAGAGGTTCTCTCCAGCAGGTCATCCCCTAACCTGTACTGATACATGCAGTTATTTCTCCTCATGTGCAAGATTTCTATACTTGCTCTTGTTAAACCTCATCAGGTTCCTCCCTGTCCAACTCTCCAGTCTGTCTAGGACTTGTTGTCCTTTACTTCCTTTGCAAGGTTTAATTCCAAGAGGGCCTTAGCCTTCCTAGTTGCATCCCTGCAGGCCCTGACAACATTCTAATTCTTCCCAGGTGGACAGGCTCATTTTTCACATTTCATGGATCTTCTTCTTTCCTTTTAGTTTATCCACAAGTTCCTTGCTCATCCTGGCAGGCCTCTTGCCACCTTTTCCCGATTTCTCACTCTTAGTGATGCACCAATCTTGAGCTTGGAAGAAGTAGTATTTAAGTGCAAATCAGCTCTCACGGTCCCTCTTACCTTCTAACAGTCTAGCCCATGGGATACCTCCAAGTAGGTCTTTGAAGAAGTCAGTTGTCTCTCCCTGAAGTCCAGGATAGCAATTCTACTTACTGCTTTGCTTCTTTCACACAAGGTCTTGAACTCTGCCATCTCTTGTAGTTGCGTCCCAAGCTTCCCTCAGCCATCACATCCCTGACCAGCCCTTACCTTTTAGTCAGAACAAGGTCAAGTAACACACTCCTCCTCACTGGCTCCTCCACCACCTGCATCAGAAAATTATCATCAACGCAGTGCAGGAACTGCCTGGACTATGTGTGCCTCACCATGTTTCTTATCCAACAGATATCAGGATGGTTGAAATACCCCATCAGAACCAGTGCCAGCAATCGCAAGGCTACTTCCAGCTGTTTGTAAAGGCCTCATGCACTTCCTCCTCCTGATCAGGTGGCCTGTAGTATGCACCCACGACACTGTCACCTATGTTAGCCCCTTAATTCTTACCCATGTTACTAACTTATATTCAACTTGCTGCTTATGAGGACTCCTGGTGTACTTTATGCAAAATCCACTTTTCTTTTGATGTTATAATGAGCTTATCTCCGTGAACCACTAGAGATTAGCCAGGCTAAACTGTTGACATGAATGTCTACCTAATGGTGATACTGTTCACTATAAAACTGTTTAGCTGGACATGCTGTCATATACAAATAAAATGTAATAATAAATGCTTTAAAAAGAAAGTTCAGTCAATATAGTTTACATATTTTTAAAGCAAAAAGAATGGATACATGGTCAGAAGCCAATGTTTTTCTCTCATGTAGGTATTTTATAATTAAAAGTGCTGTGAATATTTAATGTTTTTCTGAAATAATATTTGTATTGAAACAATGTTGGCAAAAATGCAAGGAACAACAACAAAAAAATCTGAGAAATATCTCAGAAACATACAGCATAAAGAGGGAAAGGCTTGAGGAGCTGCACTTACTCAAACTTAGTTTGAAATTGTTTGGTTCTAAATCAGCTATAACTTTTCAACTCATATGATTTCTAATTGTAAATAGGAACAGGAAGAAGAGAAGTTACTTTCCTTGGATATGTTACAACAGCAGGAATCTTCAAATTCAATCCTCTGTATCTGGAAAATGATTCTTCTCACACCTTTCTAATGCATTTCTCTGTAGAAACTAATTTCTCTGTAGAAACTAGATTTTCATGATTCTGGTTCTGTTTGGGTGCTTAAGAGATAAAAGGCATGCTGTGAATTGGCCTTTTGTTCTTCTGAATTTGGAGATGCCCTACAGAAAGATGTGCGTTGTCAAGGGCAGGAGTGAGGGGTGGGAGAATTTGAGGAAACTGCAGTTGAATAAAAGGCCTCAGTCTCTTCTTGAATTCCTTCTCAGAACTAATTCTAAAGCTAGAGAAGTATGGAAATTCCTCTAAGAGCATGTCTCCAGGCTGATCAAAATCTCTTAGTAAGATTTTGGATAAATACCTTTAAATAAATCTATCACCAGTTCTCTGGTTGTAGCTCTAGTTGCTAAGTATTCTTGCTTTGTACACAAGCTATTTTCCTTTCAGCTTCAGTGTATACAATGCAGTACTTGTTTGTATAATCCCCTGAAGTTTTATTGTGCAATTAGTGCACAGCTTTTTCTTAAGCTTAAAAGCAAACTTGTTCTATTATATTTTCCTCCCCTTATTCTGCTATTTACAAATCTGGGATACAGTCATTAAGATCAGATAGAAGCAGTGTACCATGGCCATCACTGGAAAATACCATGTAATATCACAGTTATCAAGGAGACAGACAATGAATAACTCTGTTTTTCAAGGGAGTTCAGATTTTATGACTTCAGCTGTGGTCTCTGCTGCTGACTTTGAACACATCACTTAATTACTCTGTGCATCTGTAAAATTATAGTAAGAATTCCTTGTTGCATCACTGTTGAGATAAAAGACAGGAGTGTTTCCAGTTGGCCAGGTAGCATGGAAGTGAGGTGGGATAGTGGAAATGGATCAGATTGCATCCTGATTAGCAGATGAAAAGTAAGAGTAGCATAATATGAGTCCTTGAAGAACATGCCACTACATACAGTGTTTCCAGCTGTGCACACAGTAAGTAATGTAGATCTGAAGATGTGTCTTGGCCTATGAGTGAGCAAGAGAAAGGCTGGATGTGAGGGAGTGAAGCACTGGGGCAATTTTCTGGTCTGCACAGAGGGGAGAGTTGTTATGAGTCACGTCTAGGCAAAGATGAAATGTGTGCATCTCCCTTCCCAAACTTAGATTTATTTTTTATTGTTCTGGGCTTTGCTATAATCTTGATCTCTTTTCTTTTGGCATTACTTGTTTCTCTGAGTAATGCTCATCACAGACGTATGGTCATAAACACCAAAATTATCTATGACTAAATCTAGCTAGCCATGGATCTCCTCATCTTTCCTGATAGCCACCTCTGGCCAAAAGTCAGCTTCGTGCCAGCTGGCAGCTTCTCATCTCTTCTGGCAAGTGCAATGGCAGCAACAGCAGAGCAGCCTAAATATCTTTTGCAGGCTGTAGACCAGGAGAATATATAGCCAAATATCCATGCCCATGTACACCACAATGAGGTGACCCTATATGTGAGGGGACTACTGCCCATTATGCCTTCTAAGAAGGTGAGCATACTAGTTGCATCAACATGCTGTGGGCAGATGTGGAAAGCCTGAAAAATAGATGCCACCTTTCCTCTAAGGGATCTGGGCCAATCAGTAACACAGCTAGAGCAGCTCTATTTTTCCAAAGACTTCTGAGAGTTGAACTGTGCAAGCAACCTGTGTGGTTCTCTTTGTTCTGATGGTGCTGGTAGCATGTCGCCCTGAGGTGCAGCAAGTGCTGCTGTTGGCCTGCCTCAAGGCAGCTCAGCAGCGCAAAATCTGCCTCTTCCCTTGCATTCAGACAGAACAGCAGGTGAGTGGGTCCCAGTTTCCCTGTTCATTAAATGAGAGCTCAGATCTTCAGGTGCTATTACCAGTCTTACAGCTTTTGGAGGGAAGTAAATAAGCTCACAAAGTGTGGTCTGGCCCCTCTGTTAAATTTTAAGAACATCAAACAGACCCATGAGAGAAAATAGAAGGAAACAGTGGTTTGCACAGAAAGTAGTTTCCTTTTCTGATGATGCTCATGATACTGATCTGACTACTTTAACAGATGACAAGATGATGCAATTGGTGAAAATGGTTGGAAGTTCTGACTTGCTGGAGCCAGAAGCAGAAATTTCAACATTTCCCACTGAAGGAAAAGCATCTTAGGAAAGAACTCATTACTTGGAAAATTTCAGGATGAAATGATGAGTGTGACCTCAGCCTCTAAGTTATCCTGTCGGCCACAGCTCCTACATGCCTTCAGTTTCTACAGAGTTGTACAGTGCTTTCAGTCCTGGCTGTACAGTTTACATGGACCTCTTGTTCTGTAGTGAGTTATAAGGGATGACCTTTATCAGTGCAGGCTGTGAAGGCCCGCCACACAATCTTCATAATGACTAACAAGTGTTTTTGATTGTAGCTGTGAGACAGCTCGAAGACTGGAACCCCAAATCTCTTTCGTGTCAGGGATATGCTAGAAAAATGAATTCCTGAGGCCTAAGCTCCTCAGCAGGGTCCGCATGGATATAGAGAAGAATTCACAGGTGATCAAAGTGTCAGAAGAACTTCTAGTTCTTTTGCTTGTTTATAGAATTGGTTTGTGGGACAGAAAAGTACTCAGAAAAGCTCTGAACTAGCTCTACCATATAGTTTTTGTCTGTTCAGATGTGATCCCAGTCATGTTTGCTCATGAAGAAGAATACAGTGTATGAATGTCTTGAGTGCTAGGTGCAGAAATGACCAACAGATCTATGGCATATTGCATCCTTTCAGAGCAGATGAGGTCTGTTCTTGACCTGAAAGTTCTGAGCAGGACTAAAACTAGAATTAATCATACCTATTTTAACTGGTAGTAACGTACTCGGGGAATGTTAATGTCAGAGAATTAGACCTCACTGGTTGTCTCAGCTTCATTATCCAAGTATTATTTATGCTACTTTGCTTTAGCTGAAATACTAGTAAATAATTCAGCTGGTGAGCTGTGGTCTTTGGTAGTTGTGCAAGTAGCTGAACTTTTTCACAGTATGCTGCCTATGTACTGCAATTCCCTGGAGGTTTGTGGAAGTTTGTTAATGATACAATGAGGGCTGGCACTCAGAGGAGGAAGGAGTATTGATGAATCATCTGAAGCGCCAAGAACAAATTATACAAATAATGTATTATTTAGGCATTGCTGAGGACATTCTGGGACAAGAAAGTATTTCCATAATCAAACCCCACAAAAATTGGAGATAGATAGAAAAAGTAATAACATCTTGCGTAGTCCACTCTTCTGTTGGCTCAGAACAGATTTCTTTCTCTGGCAGATGTGGCAGACTAGCTGCACTATTTTTTTGAAGACAACCAAGTGCTGTATTCAGCTACCAAGTGGGGGGAGGAGGGCAAAATAAACATTAGAAAGATAAAAGTTGCATTTGCCTGCACGCCATAATTATTGTATTGTGTGTTTCTAGAATCATATGTTTGCATGGTGATATGTAGGTTATTGCAGCTGTGCTCAGAGGAAAAAATGAAATGAAGTCTGTTCTTCTGCTCTCAGTTAAATAGCGTACTTTGTGTCTGAAGGTGAATTGGATAAATACACAAATTGGAAGAAAGCATAATGAACCAAGATCTTTTTCAGCATGGTAGGTATTTCTGCTTTCTGCTTTACCACTTCTGATTTTATGCTTTCTGTCCACTTGCTTTCTCTGCAAGCAGAAAGGAATTGCTTATGCAGGACAACAGCAAGGAGCTGCCAGACACCATCGCTTTCTGTGTGACAAGGGCCCTGACATGGTGGGGCTTGGGCTGGAAGCAGTGGTGTCACACCCTGCAATTACAAAGGCAAACCTTGGGAAGCACAGCTCCCAGAAGTGCTGTGAACAGAGCAGGCAAATCTGCTGGAGTGTAGCACTGCAGTTTGCACAGCAGGACAAGCAGGGAGGGCAGAGTGTTCCTCCCCACTTGAGAGATCAGCTCACCTATCTGCTGCCTCCCAGAGAACAAATCTGGACACAGCCTGCATTAGGTAGAAAGCTCTTGCTAAAAAGAATGTGGCTACCCAGCCTGAGTGCCTGCCTAGAAATGTGGCCATTCAGGTCTCCGGCTGCAGAGAGCACCTGAGCCTATTGCTGCCACTGGAGGCTGGCAGAGATACCACCTGCACAAGGTGTGAGCAGGTGGAAGATCTGCTCAGAATGGTGGCAGAGCTCAAGGAGATTCAGGGGTGTCGGGGAATATGAGCAGGATATCGACTGATGGAGAAGCTCTCCACCATACCTACGAGAAAGGCACCGGGGTGATGCACAACATGTAGTGGTGAATCCCCTGCCCTGTCACCACTGGGCAGAGACAGGGAACCTAAGAGATGGAGAGCAATGGTAGCAGGTCTCTGCTTGGCTTTGCAGGCAAACCCTCCCTACCTACTTTGCCTTTCCAGGTGCCCTTACACAACAGGTTCTGGAACCTGAGGAACAGGTAAGGGAGAATGTGGTGGAAGATCCATCCGGGAGGTTGTCTAGGGCAAGGAGGTCAACTCCACATCTCAAGACTGCCTCTGCCAAGAAGAAAGAAAGGAAGGGTAGCTGTCAGAGGCAGCTCCCTTTTGAAGAGACCATCTGTTGGCCTTACCCTTCCTGTAGGCCTGGGCCAGGGACATTATGGGGAGACTCCTTAGCCTGATTTGCCTTTCTGATTATTTTCCCTTACTAATAGTTCAGTTTGGCAGTAATGAAGTGACAGAGAGAAGCCTGAGGGCTATCAAAAGGGACTTCATGGGTCTGGGGCAGTTAGTGGGCAGAGTGGAAGTACAGGTGGTGGTGTTTTCCCCTATCCCTTCAGTTGCAGTGAGGGATACTAAGAGGACCAGGAAAAGCTAATCCAATAAACACAATACTAAGAGGTAGGTGGCACCACAATAATTTTGTCTTTTTCAACCATGGGGAAGTTTACTTGGTACCT
Organism: Alectoris magna; assembly: GCA_030625065.1. Taxonomy (NCBI): domain Eukaryota; kingdom Metazoa; phylum Chordata; class Aves; order Galliformes; family Phasianidae; genus Alectoris; species Alectoris magna. Next base: position 37,660,481 of record CM060564.1, read on the forward strand.
GGTCTGATCACTGCTGATGGTGTCCACCTGAGTCAGAGAGAGAAAAGGATTCTAGCTCAGGAGTCGTCTGAATCCATTAACAGGGCTTTAAACTATGTTTGAAGAGGGAAGAGGGTGATAGCAAACTTACTGGTGACAAGCTGTAGAACAGCAGAACTATGATGGTAAAAGCAACAAGGAGACTAAAGGTAAACACTTCAAAGGAATTAAGGAGTTATCCTCCAAGAAGGTGACAAGACCAGCTGCTTGGCTGAAGTGCTTCTACACCAGTGTACACAGCTTGGGAAACAAACAGGAGGAGCTGGAAGCCACTGTGCTACTGAAAAACAGTGATGTAGTTGCCTTCACTGAAACCTGGTGGGATGATTCCCATGACTGGAATGTGGCTTTTGATGGTTACAAGCTGATCCAAAAGGACATGTAAGGAAGGAGGGGAGGAGGCGTTGCCCTTCATATCAAGGAAGGAATAGAGTGTAAAAAGCTGTCCCTGAAGAAAGACCATGAGCAAATCAAAAGTCTGTGGATGAGAGTTAGAGACCAAGATAACAAAGAGAGTCTTGTGGTTGGGTTTTACTAAAGGCTACCTGATGAAGAGCCTATTGATGAAGCCTTTTTTTTTTTTTTTCAGCTAAAGGAGGCATCACAATTGCAGGTTCTCATCCTGCTGGGGTACATCAGCCACCATGACATATACTGGAAAAGTAGAATGGAGAGCTGTAATCCAAGAGGCACCTGGAATGTATCTTGGATAACTTCTTGAGCTAAGTAATAGACAGCCTCAGCTGGGGGAATGCAGGGCTGGACCTGTTGCTCAACAACTCTAGTGAATTGATTGGTGACATCAGGATTGGGGGCTGCCTGGGCTGTAGTGGGGTAACACTGTAATGGTGGGGTTAACACCCTTGAGGAATATTGGACAGGCAAAGAGTAAAATCAGGAAGCTTAATTTTAGGAAAGCCAGCTTTCAGGCCTTCAGTGAGTCATGTCAATTTCAAGTCTTCAGTCAACAAAATCCCCTGGGAATTTGTCCTGAAGGACAAGGGAGCAGAGCAAAGCTGGCAAAAGCTTTCCTTAGGCCAAAAGACTTCTCCATCCCCAGGTGTAGGAAGGCAGGAAAGGAAGGCAAGAGACCAGCATGGCTGAACTGGGACTTGCTTGTCAAACTGGAATACAAGAAGAAAATGCACAGGCAGTAGAAGCAGGGACATGTAACCTGGACGGAGTATAGGGTTGCTGCTAGGCTGTGTAGGGTTGGGGTCAGGAAAACCAAAACCCAACTGGAACTGAACTTGGCAAGGGTCATAAAGAAGGATAAGAAAGATGTATCAGCTCAAAAATAAAGTGTAAGACAGGTATGTCAACTGCAAAAGGAAAGTGCAGAAGGGCATACCCCTCCTAGTAAGCAGTACAGGCAGGCTAGTGACAACAGACAAGGTGAAGGCTGATGTACCATCGACTTGTTTGCCTCAGTCTTCACTGGCAGCTTCTCTACACAAAGCCCATGCTTGAGTGGACGGTTCAGAAGGCAGGAAACAGTGGAGCGATGCCCCACCTGCTGTGAGCAAAAATCAGGTTTGTGACCACCTGAGGAACCTGAACATCCACAGGTATATGGGTTGCAATGAGATGCATCCTAGAGTCCCGAGGGATGTAGTTGCCAAGCCACTCTTAATGTCATGACAGTCAGGTAAAGTCCCTGGTGACTGGAAAAAATGCAAGGGCACATGCATTTTTAAGAAGGGTATTACCCAGGGTACTGCTGACATGTTAGCCTCTCCTCAGTGCCAGTTTTTGCAGTAAGAGCAATGAAGCACATGTTGCCCAGATAGGGGATGGAAGCCCAATCCTTGATGAAATCCAAGGTCAGGCTGGATCTGCTGGTTCCTGTTCACTGCAGAGAAGTTGGACTAGATGACCTTTAAGAGTCCCTTGCAACTCAAAAGATTCTGTGATTCTATGATACTTGGATTTCCAGATTTTCTATACAAGCTCAACTGTCAGCAACAGTGTTGCTAGTTTACATGACATAATTAAGAGAAATGCTTTTGGGCTGAGGTTGCACATATGGATATATGAACTGTTTCCTATTTACCTATCATAAAAACAAATTATTGTTGTTTCTGCATTATAGGATTCTGTAATTCTATGATATAATGGTTTTATTGTTAATGGTCTTTAAATTTATAATATGGTAGACTTTTACTGACAGGCTTTTGCTATCTGAGATAACAGCTTTCTTTAGCAGTGCACCACTATTTGAGGGATAACTGAATTTCATACCAGTTTAATCTGAAGAAACAATCAAGTAGACTGAGATTAAGTATACCTTACAAACTTTAAAAACAAACAAACAAAATCAAGAATCTGATGGATGCTGATATCAATATTTTTCAGGGTGGAAAGGCAGACTGAAGAATGATAGAGGAGAAAAAAAACAAAACAAAACAAAAAACCACCACAGAAGAACACAGACATCTGATGAGTTCATTCAGTTCATTCATGTTTGCAGATATTTGTTTTTAAGTCCTCCAAAGGATGCCAAGAGTCATCTTGCTTGAGGCAAGCAATAGCTGAGTATATTCTAATTTCAAGAATTAGATTTTTAATTTGTTGGGGGTTTTTAGTGACTAAAATATGAAGTATTTTGTACCTGAGATTGTCATTTTGAATGAGCAAGAATAATTAGATACCTTTTGCTGATGCTGTTAAGAATTGTTACTCCTCAAAATGAATGGTTCTATATATCCTCTATTTATACATGTAATTACTTAATCTGACAAAGAAAATAGCAGTAAACACAAAGCCATACTTAAGTATTCAGTTGTGTAGAGAAAGCAAAACAACAACTCCCCAGTCTTCCAAACAGTGCATCTATGATACACGTTCTGGATAGATACTTAACATTGCAAAAGTGTATTTGTATTTCTGACTTGGAAAATGTTTTTACCAGATTACCTCTCTAGTCACCACCAATGCACTCCCAGCTTGGGTAACCTGAAAATGAAAGATCTCCTAATACAAAAAATACAAATGTTTAGTTAACACCTAAAATCCAGTTTTGACCAGGCCCTCTGACATACTGTTCTGTTTGATTGTTCTCTACCTTTCTCTCATTCTGAGGCAGGTCTCAGCTGTGCCAATGCCATAATCCTACTGCATCCGAGAATCTTCTGCAGTTTACAGTGATGGCATTTGCACTTAATGGGTTAAAATGCTGATGCCTGCTTATCACTTTTGTAAATTTTGAGGTTGAAGATATGCAAGGTCACCATGCACAAAAAGTAGCCAAAGGAGGGAGTGGTGAAGGGGTGGCCTTGTTTTGGCTAAAGGCTGTGGGAATAAGCAGATAACAGTTTCAGGGCAGTATCTTGAAGGCTGCAGTGCCTGGCGTGAGGCCTTTTGCTCTGCTAACCATGAAATTAATAGTAAAGTTAACACCTTTCAGTACTCTAATGATCTCTAAGTACATGCTAAACACATATGACTGTAGTACTCAACTCTACACCTAAACCATGTTAAACATCACCCCAGGGAGAAAAGCACGTAAGGTTAGAATAAACGGGAAAGTATATTAGAGAAAAGGGGAGGAAGAGAGAATAGAAAGGAAGAGAGACTAAAGGAGTAGAGAGAGACAATATATATATATATATATTTTTTTTTTTTTTAAGAATGTGTTTCCTGTAACTGCTCTCCTAGCAAAGTTCATTATCTCTCCCACAAAACGCTGGAAGAGAGCTGTAGCATATTAGATGTGAAGACATGAAAGTGTAAGCCGCTTCTTATCCCTTGCATACTTGAGCTGAGAATAATGTACTCTGAATGCACGTGGGCACAAAGTCTTTGTTCACTGAAGACTATTAGTAAGGTGGCAGAACAACTTACAGCTGATTCTGTTGTTTCTTTTTACTTCTTCCTTCCCACTATCAGACATAGGAACCAGTTATATTTTAACTGACTTCTGAATCTAGATTGCTTTCTGATGTTACGTAGCATTTTACATTTGGAATAATGTTGCTCTGGGATTTGATGGCTAATGGACAAAGAAAAAAAGAAAATCAAGTATTCTGCAAAGGAATTCTCCAGTGCAGATCCTGTAACAACTTTTTAGCTGCTTTGCATGTGTTACTTCTCTACCTAGTTCCAGTGTTCGAAAATTGTATATAATGAATAATGCCTTGTAATATGGCATTAGCTGTAGTGTAGGAGTGTAGAAGAAAATGATTTATTTAAAACTTTAAGATATTGTATGCATCTTCTCTCCTGTGTAATCTTGTGTGCTTGCTGCATGTAGTGAATGTGCATCAGTCCTCTCTGACTTGAGTAACAGTGAGGATGTTCATAAGAAAAGTACGCGTGTATCTATGCTACTCACGGTGCACATGGGATTTTCTTGAACAGAAGAAAATGTGTCTTGTGTCTCTCTGGGGAGACACTCTTTATCAGGGAGTGAGTGCAGCAACAGGACAAGGGGAAAAGTTTAAGATGAAAGAAGGTAGATTTAGAAAAGGAAATATAATTATTCTGTGATTCTATAATAAAATATCAAGTCAAGACCATTAATTAATTTTTTTTTTTCTGAGTTTGCCATTAAATTCCAGATCAGATATTTAGATATTTTGAATCATTATGCATTTCATTTTTTTAAGTCCAGTTTGGAGATGTGCCCTATTTCTTCATTCTTCTGTTGATTTCCTCTTTCTGCACTCTAGAGCTGAATTTTAAATAGTCTTGCTTTCTGTTGGCACTGCTTACCAGTTCAATATAAGACTATTTTTATGGAGTAAATCTATGCAACTGAAAACAAGGGAAAAAAAAAAAACAAAAACCAAACCAACCAAACAAACAAAAAAACCACCACACAAACTCTTTAGTAGGAAGAGCTGAGAATGGGTTCTTAGTTTTTCCAGCACAGTTCCTGAAGACTGGTTACACAAATTTGTGCTTAATGCCACTCTGATTTAAGGCAGATGGAAGCATCATCACTTTTACATCTCTGCAATGGCATGTAAATTTCCTCTGGCAATGATTCAAGTGGATGTCTTTGAAAGAATGGACATTTTTCTCACTTAAGATGCTTTATGAAGGTCTACCAACATGAAGTATCATCAGGCATGTTTTCAAATCCATTCCGTGAAAACTTGGCTTCCTCAGTAAAGTTTGCTCTTGAGAAATATGTCAGAAACCTCTTGATAAAAAGAACACCAAAATTTCATACATTATAAATGTTTTCTGGTTAATTAGTTTCAGTTTTACTGCACCAGATCAACTAGCAGAGAGTTTGGCTCAAAGATGCAAAGATATAAAAAGCTGTAGCGTAACCAGTAATGTTAACACTTATGTATAGGCATGTCTTACTGGCTACATGAGTACCGCATAATTTCCTTCTAGTCTCAAAACTGAACTTCCTACCGAATTCTGTAATGTAAAAGTCATGAATGTTTAAAGAAAGAAAGGACAGTTATATCATCTATTTCAATCCACATGCAATGAAATACTGGCTTTCTCATTTTTTTTTTTTTCTGTTTCTTTCATTCTTAAATGTTCTAGGTGTTCAGAAAGGGCAAAAAACTAAATGATCATACTAGTTGATGGTTTTTATAAAAGCAGAATGACAATCTTTTTCTTGAAGAAATACTGCTAATATTTAAACCTGTTGTTAGTACTAAATGTAGGAGAATATAAGTTGACTGCAAATAAATGTTAGCACCATTGTGACCTGCAGAGGTCCTGTATCATTTATTATCCTGTAATATAACCATACATTATCCTGTAGATCATTATACATGTAAGCTGATACGGCAGTTAGAGTAGATTTTCTATATGAAATCACATCCTTAACAGCTTTTTAAAGGATTAATATATTTAAATAACTTAAACTGTTCTTTTATTTTTTTCTTAACTATGCGAACATGTTTATGCTGATTACAATTGTTATAATTGTGTGTAAAGGTAGTAAGTTTCAAATGGTTCTTTGAGGTAGCACAGGAGCTAAATATTCCCCACAGTGGTTTAAAGGGATGGTGGTGGAATTTGTCTCTACAGACGATCAACACATTACACCTGTGGTGAGAAAATGGTACTTGCTGCAGAATATCTTCTGTGCTGTGAGTATTTCACAAAAGTTCTATTCTGCTGACTTAAGTTGCGTCTAGTTTTATTGCCACTCTTAGGTACTAAGTTGTAAGTTCAGATGGTGCCAGTCCTCTTTCTTCTATGCACCCTGCTGTTTTAAAATCATAGCTATAGAGTTGGGGCTTGCCAGTGCTTTATGCAAACATATGTTGCATTTGTGTTTTTCCCAGAGTATTTCATTAAAAAAAGAAAAAAAAAAAAAAGAAAAAAAAAAGAAAAAAAACTACCTCTCACTTTAATTTTGGCAGTTGATTTGATTCTGATCTTACTAGTGTAACTTCACTGGTGTTAACATGCCTACCGTATGGTGGGTGGATGAGAATGTAACCATATCTTTTGATAAATTTCTCCTGTGAAAGTAAACTGTCTGATAAATGCCTTACAACAGACCTTCAGTCTCAGAAATGTTATAGCACTCATGAACATCCTAGACGATGCAAAGCGTGCCCTTCAGTTTAGGAACAGCTCTATAATGTTAGGAGACAAGACACTCTGGTCCTTCTCCAGCTCTAGTAATGCTAGGCAAAATATAGACTTTTCCCTCCACACCATAAACTACAAACGCAGCTGCATAATAGACATAGTCAAATGCCAAGGACCTAATAAGATTTTGCTTTCTAGAAATATAAATAATTTAATCAGATTAATGACATTGTTCTACCTGAGGGATTCTATAATTAGCAGATTATTGGAGCAGCACACAAGTTATCTACCATTAGCACCTGGAGGAATTCCTGTTGTTTTAAACAGGAATTCAAATGATATGAATATTTCTGTCATGCAATCTGTAAAGATAACAAGCCTCTGGCTTTTTGTAAGCTATATAAATCCATGGATTTCACATTAAATATTTAAAGCACAGGAGGTGTTATTTGTTAGAATACTGATAAAGAGAGTTCAGACATTACAGCTGCCTTTTCCATTTGGTAAATCTGTCTTTGTTTGAGTTGTTTTAAAACCTTTATAATTTGTTTTCTTTTTTAGTTATTTTTTTTCAGTTCCTTTGAAGATATATTTTGGTCTTACATGATAAACATTCAAAATATTTTTACAGAAGTTTTATCCTTTTGATATAGAGAGGATATTCTGACCAAGCATATAAACATATATGAAGCGAGCAGATCTTTATGGAACATCAAGGAAATTTTGCTTGAAATACTTGGAAAAGGCTGACTTTCTTTTGCGTATATTTGCAAAGGAGAAGGTTCTCCCCCAGTAATCCCCCAGACTCATTCTAAGAGTTTGCTTGGGATAATATTGGAGACAGAACTCAGAAAGGCCAACATGTACATTAACGTATAATAATGAGGATATTGTATAATTCTTGAAAAAATACAGGCCCTGGGGAAGGTGACTGATGTCTCAATAGATGCAGAGTTGAACAGTAGCTTTTAAAGATAATAAAAAAATGATGACTATTTGTCTGGGAGTGAGCATTTAACAGTTCTAGTCATCTGGTAATTTAAAGTGAAAAAGTTTGTTGGGAAAAGTGGCGTGTCTCTGTTTCTAATGGATTACCATGTCAGGATGGAGATGCAGCGAGTATAACTGATGACCTTTGAAATCCTTATAATAAATTATGGTTTGTGTGTAGGAGATGATAATGCAGTTAAAAAAGATTTATGCAGTAGTTCTTCAAAAAGCTTGGGGCATTAACAAGGGGTCATAAATTAGTAGGATTTACATGTAAGAAATTACCTTACTGGAAGAGTCCTTTTATCCCATATGATTTTGTCACCAAACGCTGATGTTTAAGTGAAGAGTTACCTGACAAGCCCTCCAGGCAGCTGCAGGGACACCTGTGTTGTTAACAACCCATCCAGCTTTAATAGCAGCCAGGTACTTCCCCCTGTAGACAAGTTAGCTCCTATTTGTAGGACATATGTCAAAACCTTGTCAGAAGGTGTTTCTAGACCTCAGGCTAAATAACACTCTGAAAGCTTATTTTCGCTCTGCTTGGCTTTAGAGGTGGTCTAAGTAAATGGTTTTTGGATGTTCTGAAGTAAAGTAATGACTCTAGGTGACTTTCTCAGTATCAATGTATAGATATTTCTTAGTCTGTGAAAGAATCCCATATTAGACTATAACATTCTTGTCTAGGTGATGTTCAACACCTGTGCAATAAATGGAGGACGAATTATTGTATTACCATGACTGATATCAGCTATTTTTTTCCATACTCCGCTACAATGATTTAGACCTTCTTGGAAAGAAGAGACTTCAGTAATTGTATCAGAGCAGTGATAAGAAATATTACATCCATCTCCTCAGCACAGTTCCCATAAAAATTGGAAAAGGTATTACTCTTTTTTCAGACTTTTATCTGGAAGCCTCTATTATCATTTCGCAGTCTCTTTCACTGAGTATAGCTTGGCTTAGAGGCTGTATCACTTTTCTGGTGGGGTCAGCAACATGAAAGCCTAAAGCTTCAGGTGTTCAGAAGCCTTAGTAATGACCTTTTTAACAGACTGGAAACTGATTATTTGCGAGATTTGAATTGACATTTCTGGCATTTACTCTTGTTAGTAGGCATCAAAATATTTAGAAAACATGTAATATTTTTTCCTTATGTTACCTCCTTAACAACAATATATTGTGGTACACTTAAATATTTGCAAATGATGTTTGCAGTTTGACATCATGTGACAACATAGGGAGATCATATGCATTGTTTGGAATGAAAGAAGGCCATGTGAAACAACAAGTAAAGTATGCTGGACTCACCTTTTTTGTGTATATCAGCATGAAAACCTACCATTCACTTTCTTCCTACCTATGGAAACCATTCCTGTTCTCTCATAACTTTTCACACTTGTTTAAAACCTGTTTATAATGGGTGGAAAGATTAGAAGCCAATACAAACTCTAAACCAATCTTAATACAGCTTTTCATGCATTTAATAAACTCTCTTCAAAAGCAGTAGAGTGAAAACATCTCAGTTTTTCTTCTTAAATGGACATTCACTGACACCTGGATCAATGAGGTGTAAAAGGTGTACACAGAAGACAATGAAGACCATGACTCTTGATTATTTTGGATGTTGATACTGTAAAATTTGTTTCTTTTTTGGCCTGTAATTTGACAACTGCAGAAAGAAAAGAACTGAAGATTATTTTTAAGGAAAAAATATATTCATGGCCCTAAAAGTTGTTTCGAGCAAGATACAGAAGAGGATGAAGTTTTGGGAAATATAAGAACAAATTAGACAACTCTATTGTCATTCTGAGTAAGCTTTGCAAATGTCTGTGCAGTGTACTCTGATTATCTCTCTTGGTCTGTTTCTCCACCACTTGGTTTTATTAGCTCACTGGTTAGATAAGCCCCCTTGTTACATCTTCAGTTTGGATGCAATTAATGTTTTTCCTTTCCTTGGCTAGCAAAAGATTGTGATATTTTGTTCTGTTCTTCTGACCTGATTTCTAAAGCTTTTAATATTCAGTTCATAGACTATAGGAGACAGTAAATTATGCCTCTATAGTTATTTGCCTGTGGTTTTGTACAAAGGTGTATATATTGACTTTTCTCCTGAATTTTGTTTTAGCAACTATGACAGCCTGCTTATTGACAAAGGGACCGTTTTTCTGACTTGCTAACTGAAATACGTCCTTCTGAGCCACAGGTTATTTGATCAAACTTACTTTAAATGTAGTTTTACATCTGTACCATTTTCATTTTCATTTCTGTTTTGGTCATCTAGCCATCCCATTTCCTGAAACACAGTGGCAGTACTTTATGCTGTAACTCCCCAACTAAATGCACAAGGAGGCAGCACCACAGTGTTCTGAGTGCAATGAATCATGTTATTCCGCTGATTCAGACTTCGGGAAGCAAGAAAACTGCAGTGTTTCTCTGACTTTACCTTGTGTTCCAGAAATAATACTTAGCTGTGTTGCACTGTGCTGTAACTTATTTGAGTCTACACTGCTGTGTTTGGCCTAAGTTTTCAGCTAGCAGGGGATTGTTAGAAATAGCCGGGTGAAGGAGGACTATTATGTTCCAGCATCGTGGTCACATGTGTGGCCATCCCATGTAGTTAGTTGCTGGGTGTTAAAGCAGTGCTTGCATTTGCTCTTCAGCTGTTGAATTGTTGAAGATTATTGTTGATCCAGGCCCCTGGCAGCTGCTCCTGACCTTTGGCTTGCATCTTTGCTGTGGTTTCCAACCTTTGGATCATATCTTGGCTCTTCTTCCTTACTTTTGGCAGCTTTTTTGATTCCCGTTTTTTGACTCAGACTCAGCTTGTACCCTGATCCTGGCTCCAGACCTTTGGCCATTAGGTGGGTTCCAGATTTTCAGTGTTTATCCCAGTTCCAGGCTTCAGTCTGAATTGGCTGTGCCCTCATCTCCTGCAGTGAATAGTCTGCAAACATTTAATAACGTTTGAATTGTATACAATTGTGTAATTGTTGAGGAAATGTGTCTCTGGGAGTTCAAACAGCATCATATCTCCCTGAGATCCATAAATGCAAGGCCTTACAAACATGGAGGTGCTGTTTCCCAGACAGTAAACTTTAAAAATGCCAGATATTTTTCACATTTTTGGTCAGTATGCATAGTCCAAACATATGTGTCCAACCTATTGCCCATGGGCCACATGCAGTCCTGGACAGCTAGTAATGTGGTCCCACAGTATCTTAAACTTCTACCATTGTTATATTATTTTTAGTGACATTTTTCATGAGTTGATTCTGCATAGCTCAAGTGCAGACTGCATAGAGGACGATGGAGGGGAAGGCTCAATGTAGTGCCAGCTCTACTTCTTGCACCTACCACACACTCTCAGTCAGCCTGAAAACCACATGTATTGTACTTTATATGCACTTGTGCCACTTGGTGAGTAAAATGCAGTGATTGCCCATGGTAATGTTTCAATATGCCTACATTTGTTATTAAGGAAATATGTGCATTTTCTTATTTAGTTATTAAATTTGGGCTTGTGTTATCCTATAAAATAATGTAACAGGTTAACATGTTAACAAGTTCATTAGTTTTACAAAAATGATGTCGAATGTTCCACTATTATTATGTTTTTGTTACCATCTTTCTTTATGTTTTAATTAAAAATATATTTTAAAAATATTTTGTTAATTATATGCATTAACTACATTATATATTTTATGTGCAGCCCAAGGCAATTTCTCTTCACTCAGTGTGGCCTAGGCAGGCCAAAATGTTGAATAACCGTGGTCTACACACTGGACAGAAAGCAATTTTCTGCATGGTCAAGAATGAAGAGAGGAGAGAGGGATGATTTTTCATAAGGTGTGCTTGCAAAGTATCTTGTTTCTTATCTTTTTGATCCAGAAGAGAAAAAGAAATAACATTGGAAGGAGTAAAGCTTTGAAAAAGAAAATCCTTCTTGATATGTATCACCATTTATAGTGTTGGTTCTTTTTGTTGTTGTTGTTATTGTTTCTATCAAGCATCATGTGATACTTAATCTTAAAATACTTAATCTTAAAAGATTAAACTATATGGACCTGAATGTTAATCTGCTTTGAATCCAAGGATCTGTGATTCAATGCTGTTGTTCAGGGAATAAACAAGCACTATTAGTACATCCATAGTTAGGAGCCAAGGGCATGCAATACCAAAAGTAATGCTCAGAGATAACTAATAGTATTGAGAAAACTCACATACTGGAGATTGTGCAGTGCTTATTTTCAGAGCAAGGGCTGATTCTGATTTCCATCTAGATAGGAGTGTGACATCAATCATGGTTTGAAATCATTTAAATCAGGAATAGTTTCATCACTCAAACTGTCCAGTTCCAGACTCTTCTAGATTTTGTTTTCATCTGTATAACACATAACAAAACAAAACAAAGGCTTTTGACAAGGTTGAGGATGACAGTTAGAAGAAAGAGGAAAGGAAGAGTCTGGACAGTGAATGAAGGTGTATATTTCCAAGAGTGTCATAAACTTGGGAAATCTTTTGGAGTGTAGGGTGTAAGGCAACAGACCAAGGGCAAATTAGATGGAGGACAGCATAAAAATAAAGAGAGCTAAGAAGTACGGGAGAAACTCAGCTCATAATAATGGTTTAGAAAGATGATAGTTTTCCTAGAAGGAAGAAACTAATGTGTAGAATTATTAGCAGTCCAGGAAGGCACTGATAGTTTTAATTGTTCTGGAAAGCAAGACTGGTAGAAAAAGTGAATGATTTGTAAGATGAATCTTTCCTTATCCCAATCCATTATACTCAGATCTCTTCAGAAGACGGAAATTTTGTTTTCTATTTCTTGTCCCAGTTTAAGACCCTTTTTTCTCTTTTTTTTCCCTTTTTTTTTTTTTTTTTTTTTTTTTTAAGCAAAGCGTATTATTAAACACTTAAATAGAGAACAGATTGTGTTTATTTTCTCAATAATTTCTTTTTTTTTTTTTGATCACTTCCAATGTAAATATGGACTTTGCCATTGGGCAAACAACTTCCAAGTCTGATCGTTGTAAGAGATAGAGGCTAACTCTCAATTTAACTGTTTTCCAGTCAGGAAAACAGTACAGTACCTGTACTTTTTGGTCTCTTCTTGACCTTGCATCTTATCTTCTTTAAGCTTGAGAAGTGGGACCACATGAACTGAATGAGATTAAGCAAAGCCAAGTGCAACATAGTGCAGTTGGATCAGGGCAATCCCAATTACAGAATCATAGAATCACTCAGGTTGGAAGGGACCTCAAAGACCATCAAGTCCAATCACAGCCTAACCATAGTACCCTAACTCAAACAACCCTCTGCTAAATCATATCTCCAAGCGCCACATCCAAATGGCTCTTAAACACATCCAGGGATGGTGATTCAACCACCTCTCTGGGGAGCCTATTCCAGTGTTTAATTACCCTTTCTGTAAAGAAGTGTTTCCTAATGTCCAACCTAAACTTACCTTGGTGCAACTTGAGGCCATATCCCCTAGTCTTGTCACCTGTCACCACTGAGAAGAGACCAGCCCCGCTCTCACTGTAAGCACCTTTGAGGTACTGGAAGAGAGTAATAAGGTCTCCCCTCAGCCGCCTCTTCCCCAGACTAAGGGAGCTGCAGCTCCCTCAGCCTCTCCTCATAGGACTGATTTTCCAAGCCCTTCACAAGCCTCGTTGCCCTTCTCTGGACCTGCTCCAGTACCTCCACATCCTTTCTGTATTGAGATGCACAAAACTGAACACAGTACTCGAGGTGAGGCCTCAACAATGCCGTGTACAGGAGCAGGATGACTTCCCTAGTCCAGCTTACCACACCATTCCTGACGCAAGCCAGGATGCCATTGGCCTTCTTGACCACCAGGGCACACTGCTGGCTCATATTCAGCCGACTATCCATCAGTATACCAAGGTCCCTTTCCATCCGGCAGCTTTCCAGCCACACCTCCCCAAGCCTGTAGGTTTGCGTGGGGTTGTTGTGATAGTCATGGTTGTTATGTCTGTGTACTGGGAGAAGAACTCATTGAGAGCAGCCCTGTTGGAAAGGAGTTGGAGATTCTGATGGATGAAAAGCTGAACATGAGCCAGCAGTGTGCACTTACTTACAGCCTAGAAGGCCAAACATCTCCCGGGCTGCATCAAAAGAGGGATGGCCAGCAAGCAGGGGGAAGTGATTGTCCACCTCTACAGTGCCCTCGTGTGGGCCCATCTGGAGTACTGCATCCAAGCATGGGGCCCCCAGTACAGGAAAGATGTGGAGCTGTTGATGTGGGTCCAGAGGAAAGCCATGAAGATGATAAGAGAGCTGGAGCACCTCTCCTGTGAAGAAAGGTTGAGGAAGCTAGGCTTGTTTAGCTTGGAGAAGGCTCCAGGGAGACTTCACTGAGGCGTTCCGGTAATTGAAGAGAGCTTATGAGCTGGAAGTGAGTGACTTTTCACATGGTCTGATAGTGATAGGACTAGGGAGAACCATTTTAAACTGAAAGAGAGGAGATTTAGGTTAATGTTAGAAATTCCTAATTCAGAGGATGGAGAGGCATTGGAATGCCCTATCCCTGGAGGTGTTCTATAGCCCAGAACGGATAAGGCCCTGGGCAGCATGATCTAGTGGTAGCACCCCTGCCCATGGCAGGAGGGTTGGAACTGAATTAAGATCCACTCCAGTCCAAGCCATTCTACAGTTCTATGATCTTATCTCTGTAGATCCACCATTATATGTCATATTGTTCTCAGCGAGGTGTTAATAAAGTACTGGCTTCACAGCTGTGGACTTGCACTGTCTAAGCTTGTCTGAGCTCAGTGGTTGCAGCTTATTCTTTTTTAGGTGAAGATTCAGGGGAGTGAACAGCAGTTCTGGTGGGGTTTCTTTCATTCTTGTGACTCTTTTGGGGAGTTATTTAATTTCCTAGCCATAAGGCCAGGAAATCTATCTATGCCAACAAATAAAGGCTACGTGCTTCTGATTGTTTTCATGTTGAGATAGTTTGCTTGCTGTTACTGAGTATTGGTAAATGTTGATAGTCTAGGATATAGCATCCGAAGAAGTAAAAATTCAATCCTTTTGAATCATCGGTTGGTTTTGTAGAAATCAGTTCTTTGACCTATAAACTCAGTCTGATGCCTGACATTTAGATGCATTCAGGCCAGGAGGCCAAGTGTCAGATGTTGTGAGTCCCAGGTATGTTTCATGGGGAACTGGCAAATCTTGGTCAAATCACTCCAGTGTCCATATCTGCTTTCCTGTTCTCAATCTGCCTCACAGATGTGTAGTGTGTTTTGTAAAATCTATATCAAACCTATCAATTGCTGCTGCTTATTTATTGTTATCTATATTTTCTCTTTTGCTCCCAGACACTTAGTTGGATTCTCATCAAAACCAAAACACTTCCTTGTAATTAAACAGCCATAGGACATTTTGTTTCTGTAAATATCCTGGTGCATTAGGGGCCCACACTTTATGGAGTAATTTAAGCTGGAAGACATCTTGGAGATCACCAAGTTCAGCATCCTGCTCAAAGCAGTAATGTCCTTTCCCTGGCTAGAGCTACTCCTGCAGATCACTCTGTTTTCTGTGGTTAATAGACAACAGACTTAGAGGCCAGTAAATATTTTTTTATCCTGTTGGTTTCATCAGATTCCTCAGATCTTACCATGCTGAGCTCTTACACAGCAGTTGTTATGGCAAATTTTGCTGTCTGTGGTCAGTTCTACTAATTCACTAAATTAACCTTGGGAAAATTATTATACTTAAAAGTATCTGTTAGCCTCAGATGCCATGCCTGTTAGGCCTCAGAACATTATTATGCTTTCTGTTTCTTCCATTTTTATTTAAAAAGGAACTTCAGAAACCTAATTGCTTAAGGACAAGAGCTATGCATTTAAAAATAGTTATTACTTTGCCATTACTGCAAATTATGGTATAACTACAGAATGTGCAGTCCACACAAGACAAAGGTCAGTGCTTCAGATCCCAATGGATCCTTAGACTGCTTTTTTTTGTAGTTTTGTTTAGTTGCTTTTTGTTTGTTTGTTTTTCAGTGGTTTTTTTTTTGTTTTTTTTTTTTTGTAAAATAGCTCTTTTAGGGAGTTTAAAAACCTTTAAGATTTTGGTTTTAGAAAGTTTGCTTAAAAACAAATGCAACCAACATACTATCCGATTAAGTGTACACTAGCATCAGCTGCTCTTTTAGCCTGAATTGACTGGATGAATCAAACAGCTACATGATTAAAAATCAGACTACAAAGTGGCACATAAACACTTGGTTGTTTTAAATAAGCCTGAGTTGGGAGATGGTGGGGAGAAAAGAGGAATTGTGTCAGCACTATGGCAGCTCTTTGGCAGCTACATTAACAAGCAGCTTTTCTTTCGTTGTCCAAATAAAAGCAAAACAGCCTTTGAATTCCGTACTCAGAAATTCCACTCATCTGCCTAATGTTCTTTTTTTAATTAGAAGGATACACATATGACTTAATTAATCAAGCCTGTCTTAGGGAATTATGCATTTGTTAATGGTTTCTGCACTCGAACACATTATTAAGGGATTTGTGCTAAGTACCTGACATAAAACAGCCTAATTTTGCTTGCTTTGCTTAATGTATCGAGAAACAGCTTGTTGATCAGATTTCAAAACATTCATGCTATGAACTAATGTCCTATTTAGAATGTTTAAAAATGCAGCAATTTGGCAGTGGTTTCTATGTAAAATAAAGTCAGAGCCAGGCAAGAAATGAGAAGACTGGAACTTCTTTGACCACAGTGGTGATGGAATGATAGAAGCAAATTTAAAAAATATATATATATATCTATAAATAAAAATTAAAAAAAAAATCCCTATTGTTTTGAATTGGATTTACTTTTTTTTTTGGAAAAACTCTTCTCGTTTTTCTAGAGATATTCAAGACCTGCCTGGATGCCTACCTGTGCGACCTGGTGTAGGGAACCTGCTTTGGCAGGGGGGTTGGACTTGATGATCTCTGGAGGTCCCTTTCAACCCCTACAATTCTGTGATTCTGTGATTCTAGATGTTAACTTGAAGCGGATTATGCCCACTGGGCCTATATAGTCACATGGAGTACTACAAAATAAAGTGCTTTTTTAAGCTTTAGTCTTCTCAGTTCTTGTAAGTATTTAGTACTTTCTAGTTCCATTTTCTTAGGATGTCAGGTCCTCTTTCTTTTTCTGGCTGCTTTGTGCTCCTCCATAAGAACCTTACTTCATAGAATCATAGAATGGCTTAGGTTAGATGATACCTTAAAGATCATCTGGTTCCAAAATCCCTCCCATGGTCATGGCTGCCACCCACCAGATCAGGCTGTTCTGGACTCCATCCAATCAGGGTTAGAACACCTCCAGGGATGGGGCACCCACAGCTTCTCTGGACAGCCTGTGCCAGTGCCTTAGTACCCTCTGAAAGAAGGATTTCTTCCTAATGTATAACCTAAATCTCCCCTCTTTTAGTTTACAGCCATTTCTCCTTGTCCTATCGTGATCAGACCATGTAAAAAGCCAGTTCCTCTCCTGCTTGTAAACTCCCTTCAGCTATGAGAAGGCTGCAGTGATGTCTCTCTGAAACCTCCTCTTCTCCAAGCTGAACAAGCTCAACTCTTTCATAAGAGAGGTGCTTCAGCCCTCCGATTATCTTTGTGGTCTTCCTCTGGACCTGCTCCAATAACTCTACATCTTTCCTGTGCTGGGGGCCACAAGTCTGGATGCAGTACTCCAGATGGGTCCTCACAAGGGCAGACTAGAAGGAAATAACCGTTTCCCTTGCTCTTCTGGCTACTCTTCCTTGCCCTGGTGGCCACCATTCTTTTCTCATAACTGGTGAGTGCACTTCTTTGTAAATTTGCTGTTACTTGTATGTTGCTAGGTGACTTGTTACTGAAAAGTTCCCTTGGAACTACCAGACAGTGACTGCTAACGTATGTCCAGTGGTATCTTGGGGTGTAAAGAATCTAACCCTCATTCTTTCGTAAGTTCAGTTAAGTCTATGAGAAAGAGAAGGCAGAGTTTGAAAGGAATGTAATTCCACACTTGCACTTTGGATGTCATAAAGTGTGACAGTTTTTCCAAATTTTAATTGAAAGCTTGGAAAAGACATGGATAATTTTGATAAACAGAAAATTACCTTCATGGTGCATGGAAAGAGAGGAGCAGAATAGGGAAAGAAAAAAATACTTGAATTATTTTCTAAAGGTCAAACCAGACATTTTGAATTAATGTTGAAGTCTAATTTCAACCCCTCTGATAGTTTGGCTGTCACTGAAGAGGATTACTGTTATATGGTATCTGAATTCATGTAAATGTTAATGTATTGACCTTATCCTGCTTACATTTTTTGGAATTAAAAAAAACCAACAAAAAAAAAACCTTTCTATGGTAGAACAACTAACTCTCTGAGTACTTCAGAATGGACTCTTCTTCCATGTTCAGATTTTTCAGAGGAAAGTCAGAATGAGCCAGTGAGACAATTTGTAAGCTGGAAGGCTTCTTAATGAGTTCCACTTAATTTCTTTTCTTTCTGGGGCAACAGTAATTATTATTTTTTCCTTGCTTTCAACTAATTGTCTATAACTTTTTAATTTATTTTGTTTATACATTTATTTTGAAATCGTGACTTTTTTTTTGCAAGGCTGGTGAGGAACTTAGTACAGAATTCTGGTGAAAGCTATATTCACATTTGTATGTCACTCCAAAAATAATGCCTCCTATTTATTTCCATGGAAACTGCAGCAAATACGAAGAGCATTTTGGCCATGCAGTCCACTTTTCATTAGCTCAAACAGCTGGAAATCAGAAGGCACCAAATCCAGACTGTATGATGGGTGTGGTAGGACAGTCCAGCCAAGACTGGCAGTGTGCTCCACAGTCTCCAGACTGCTATGGAGCCTGGCATTATTGTGTTTTAAGGGAAAGGCTGTCATTCTCTCTGGCCTGATTCTGGAAGTCTAAGCCTTCACTTTAGTCAGGATTGCAGTGTAGCAGTCAGAGATGATGGTTTGTCCAAGTTCCAGGAACTCCAGTAGGAACTTCCCTTTCCTATCCCTAAAGGCATATCATTTTTCCGACAGAGGACTGATCTTGAACTTGTACTTCGCTGGAGAATTCACATCTTGCCACTCCAAGGACTGCTGTTTTGACTTCGAGTTGCAGTGGTGACACCGTGTATTGTCAGTAGTGATACAGGAAACTGACGTGTTCAGACTCATATTGCTTCAATACATCTTGGCAAACTTGTGTGTGGTATTCTTTCTCTTCCAGTGTGAACATTTGTTAGATTAACTTGGCATGAATTTTGATGCTCCAATGTTGCCACCATCATTTCCAACACACTGAAGTGAGTATTCAGCTCTGCACACAGCTTCCTGGATGTAATCTGCAGATTCATGTAGATGAGCTAATCAAGATGCTCTTCATTTCGTGGTATGACAGCTGTCTATGGCTGGCTGTATGGAAGATGGCTTGTCCTTCATATAGCTGTCACCACTATAGAAACGCAGCACCCACCACCTCGCTGTGCTCACATCCAGTGTTTGGTCTCCATTCCCGTGTCAATGAATGTCAATGGGTGTAATTTTTTCCACCTGGAGGAATTAAATTCCATATCTTTGCTTCATATCCTCTTCCATGTCAGATGCCATTTGTTAGACTGCCCCTCTGTTGCTAACTGTTACATGGCAAAAAAATGCAATGGAATATTGGTGGGAAGATTCAACCTCTACTGCCATGTCACCAACATCCAGCTGTGGTGTTGTGAGCTAGCATAATAAAATGGGAGGCATTACTTTCAAGAAAGCCCTTGTAGAACCAAATATTGCTTCTTCAGTCTGCTTGTCAAAAGAATTAAATCTTCTGACAATCTTGATAAGATGCTTTTGGTAATTTGCATTCTGAGTGGCATTTACTTAATGGCAAAAGCAAAGAAATAATGGATTTTTCTTTTTATGTTGCTTGAAAATCATAGTATTCAGATGGAAATGATTTCAAAAATTAGCTTCTAGAGCCTGAAAAAATATTTTACAGGCAGTAGCCAGTGGTATCCTGGGGCGCATTATAAAGAACGTGGCCAGAAGATAGAGGGAGGTGATCTTCCCCCTCTACTCTGCCCTGATGAAGCCACATTTAAACTACCATGTCCAGTTCTGGGCTCTCCAGTTCAAAAAAGACAGAGGGCACCTAGGAGTCCAGTGGAGGGCCACAAAGTTGATTAAGGGCCTGGAGTATTTCACGTATGAGGAAAGGCTGAGATTCCTGGGTCTCTTCAGCCTGAGGAAAAGAAGACTGAAGGGGAATCTGATTAATAAATCTGTTTATAAATATCTAAAGGGAGGTGAGAGGCAAATGGATGAGGTCAGGCTCTTTTTAGTGGTGCGTAGCAACAGGACAAAGAGTAATAAACTAAAACTTGAACATAGGAAGTTCTGTACTAACATGCGGAAAAACTTCTTTATGGTAAGGGTGACGGAGAACTGGAACAGATTGCCCAGAGAGGCTGTGGAGTTTTCTTCTATGGAGATATTCAAGACCTGTCTGGACACCTACCTTTGCGACCTATTTCAGGGTACCTGCTTTATCAGGGGAGCTGGACTTGATGATCTCTTGAGGTCCCTTCCAACCCCTGCAATTCTGTGGTTCTGTGATTTTGTAATTTAAGATTTCACAGCTACAAAAATGTGACAAGACTATAACAGGAAAAAAGGAGACTATAATTCCTCTAATTTCATAGAACCATCAAATGGTTTGAGTTGGAAGCAACCTTGAAGACTATCTATCTCATTCCACCCCACTGCCATAATGCAAAGACATAATGCCACATGCAAAGACAGCTTCTGCTAAATCAGATTGGGCAAAGGTACATCCAATCTGCCCTTGAATTAACCGAGGGGCAGGGAATCAGCAGCTTACCTGGGTCACCTGTTTCAGTTCCTCATTGCAGTCACAGTAAAGAATTTCTTCCTAATGTCTAATCAAATTCTACTCTCTTTTAATTTAAAGATGTTCCTCATTCCCTGGAATTCCTCTCCTGCTTTCTTGTAGGTCCCCTTTAGGTACTGAAAGGCTGACTGGTCCATCTGACAAACCTGTGCCTCCCATTTAGAGATAAGGATGTCATTTGGGAAAGTATCAAATGCTTTGTACAAGTCCAGGTAGCTGCCTGTTGCTGTTGCCTTAAACACCAATGCTGTAACCACATTGCAGAGGGCCACTGAATTTATCAAGCACAATTTGCTTTTAGTGAAGCCATGTTGGCTGTCATCAGTAGAAACCTTGTTTTTTTTTTTTTTTCTTCTCATGTGCCTTAGCATAACTTCCAAGAGGATCTGCTTCATGACCTTGATGAGTACCAAGGTGAGATTGACTAGGTTGTAGCTTCTGAGGTTTTTTTTTCTACCTTATTAAAAATTGAGGGTATGTTTTCCTATTTTCCAAGCACTCAGAATTTCACAAGAATGCCATGACATCTCAAATATGTAGATAGTGGCTTATCAACTTTATCTGACAGTTCATTTAGGACCCTTTGGTTCATCTCATAAAGTCCCATGGAGTTGAGCACCTTTAAGTTCCTTAGATGAATCTTGATTCTAGTCTTCTACACTGGACATTCATTCTCTGTCTCTGCCTTTGTCTTCTGCGGCTTAGGCAGTATGGTTAGAACACTTGCCAGTGAAGTCTTAGGCAAAATAGTAATTGAGTTCTCCATATTCCATGTAACCAAGTGTCCTGTTTCCTTCTGGAGTGAGCCCATATTTTCGCAGTTCTTCCTTTTGTCATTTATGTACTTACAGATGCCTTTCTTCTTGCCCTTGATATCCCTGGCTAGATTTAATTATATTTAGTTCTGAAGTTTAAGCTTTCCTAGCCTCAACCCTGGATGCCTGGACAATGTCTCTGTACTCCTTACAGGTTACCCCTCCTTCCTGCTATCCTCTGTAGTTTTTTGTATTTGAATTTGTTCAGGAGTTCCTTCTTCGTCCATGTAAGTCTTCTCACTGTTTTTGCCTCCTCTTTGTTGGGATGTATTACTCCTGAGAATAAAGGAAGTCATATTTGTGTATTAATCAGCTTCCTTGGGCCCCTCTTCCTTCACGGACTTTATCCCATGGTACTCTACCAAGCAGATCCCAGAAGAGACCAAAATCTGCTCATTGGTCTGGATCACTAGTAATCATTTTGTTGGTGCTGCTTTGAAGTCTAGTAACATCGCCATAATGCAGAAACGATGTTTTATAAATGATGCTTATTTTTCCTGTTATGAGAATGTCTTACGTATCCAGTGTAGTTGATATACTATCCTTCGAATATTATAGCTTATGTTTCAGTCATAGCAAAGGACAAAAGCCTCCATTGCCAGGATATTAAAACTCTTATTAAAATGAAAGTGGCACATGAGGGACTCAGAGATTTTTTTTTTTTTTTTTAAGTTAATCTATAAGAAAATTTGCATCAGTCAAATATTGAAGAAATTATTACTAAAACTTATGGCTCTGTTAAATAATTTCAGCTAGGCTGTTTACTTCAGAGAATAAAAATGATAAATATTTAATAGCTTATCTAAAAGATGAGATAATGGTAAAGCAATAGCATGCGTTTGTGACTGTGGCAGTACCCTTGAGATCTGGAGGTCTGCATTCCTTGTCCTGTTTGTGCTCCTAATTTGTTATATATTCTTGCAGAAATAATTTTGTAGTTGGCTTTCCCTGGACTGTTCCACCTGTAATCATGTATTGATAAATGTGTCATTGGTCAAGCAGTCCACAAACCTCCTCAGAGCGTACCATAACTTCCTCTCAGTTTGTATCTCTGGGTTTCCTTCCCAAGAATTCATTGGAGTGTTCCATGTACCTTTGTTGTATTTTGGCACTTAGTTGATTTCTTGCCTGGGACCGTATCTGGGATTAAGCACTGGAAGGTACTCCTGAGACTTGCAGTTTGGATGCCACTTATATCCTTGCAACTGTTTCCACTATTTAATTTTTAGTCAGTACATGTAGGAGTGCTCTGCCCAGAAGATTTTACATGGTGTTGGAGAAACTGGTATTTGTACTGAGTGGCAAAACAGAGTTCTTGTAATTGTGATAGGTAACTTGAGGTTTTCTGGAAGAAGTTAGTAACTGTTCAAGTTCAATAGGTAGCTCCTTGTATGTGTTCATCCTAACACTCTAATTCCAAACAATGCATCTGGATGTGCTTTTGAAGTTCTTCAGAAAAAGATTTGTGTTATTTCCCCCCATATTAGAAATACCTGAGTGCTCTTTTTCTATGGCTGTAGTCCCTGAAGACAGCTCCCTTTCTTTCCTTCTATTTATTTTCTCTTTTAACACAGCCATGACCTGTACTGGAGCCAATTAGCCTGGCTTCTGCTCCCTTCTTCCAGCTGTTTCTGCAGGCGTCCAGGCTCATCTCTATAATAAAGTTTGGACATCTGTGGCAGCAGTTGAGAGCAAGGAAGAAGAGCCAGGTCTGTAAGGCTTGCCAGCTCTCTGTGGAGAACCAGAGTGGTCTGCAGGCTCCCCACACCATACATGCCAGGCCTGGAGGGAAGGCTACCTTCAGCTGTCAGAGCCTCCTCCATCCAGTGCTGGCTTAGGCCTGCCCAGTAATAGTGCTGTGGCTGGCTTCGTGCATGGGACAGGGCTGAAGCAGTGATTTCATTAGTGTCTGGTTCAGTCTGGCCTCAAGAAAAGGCATTTTCATCCTCAGATACAGATGTACACAGGGAAAAAAAAAAAAAAAAAAAAAAAAAAAAAAAAAAAAAAAAAAAAAAGGAGAAATAATAAGGCTCAGTAGAGATGCTTCTCTGCATGTTGGTGGGACTGGACTGAGCCTGCAGAAAGTGAAGCACTGCCAGTCTTGGCACACCAATTGTCCAGGTACTTTCATAAGTAGATCCGCAGGTATAGTATATGTTTCCACGTATACAAATGTTGCACAATATTAAAGTGCAAATTACTTTTTTTCTTTTTTTTTTTTTTTTTGCCTGCCTAGGCAGCAGTTACATTTCCACACAGATACAGCAATATTGGTGGCTTCCAGCAGAAAACAGTACTTCCTTCTCTGCTGCTGGAGGCTTGACTGGTTCAGGTGAGAGTAGCAAAGTTTCAGGAAGTGCTGTAGCTCTGATGTAAGCAAATCAGTATGCCTGTTTTGCTTGCCTACCTCTTCATCAACAGAGAGGGCTGCAAAAGATTTTTAAGGCCTCTACAAGAATTCTTCTATATTTCAATTCAGTGTATTTGGACGCTGGCTCTTACTACCCCATGAATTTTGCCACACTAAATGCATTATAGAGGTACAATTTTTGTTCAAATGAGTTTCTATAAAGTGTTGTCATGATAGTAAGTAATACCAATGTCTTGGGTCCCCTGCTTAGCAGGGGGAATTCTCAAGACAAAGGAGTTTGAGGTAGAAGGTGGATGTCCTTCTTCTGGACCACTAGATGAGGTTTGTTTGGAATAAAATTGTAAGAAAATTGTGTAGGTGCATACTGTTGAATTACTAATCAGCCCTTTACAGACTATGGAAAATGTCATTGCAGTTATAGAACCAGTACTAGTTTTGAAGCCCTCGTTCATTTTACTCTTCATTTTCTGCAGCTTATACTCGGTGATGTGAGAACCGTGTTGTGTCCTTTACTAACAAAACTTTTAAGTATAAGAACAGGGAAAAGGGTTGTAGGATGCAATGGTTTCTTAGTGTATTTGTCCTTGCTCATGTTCAGAAAATACATGGTCTGGCTGCTGCTGTTTGTGAAAATAAGAAGATTGACAAAGACATCTATCTGAGAAAAAAACATGGCTGAATTGAGGTGGCTTTGCAATTCATAGCTGATATTTGCAAACAAGACCATGTGGTATTCATCTAAAGTAACAATAAAGCCTGCATCTCAGGATGCTGTTAAGTGTTGCAGAGAATTAATTTCCGTACCTGTTGAATAAGATATTTCTTTTCCACTTAGATCCTCTTATAATATATATACGTTCAAATTTCCCAGTCTAAAAGTACATCAAACCAACTTTCATCCAAAGGGCCAAAGCTCAAAGTGTTTTTTAGAGACATTTTTAATGCACTGATTTTCTGTAAGTGCTGGAAGAGTTTTGCTTGGGAATTCTTTGAGAACCCTAAAGCAGCTACTAAGAATATTTTGTCCCCTCCCGCAGTAAAATGTTTTTGAAACGTAACGTGATTATATTTATTTATCTCTCATGTTCTTCACATGGAAAAACATAAATTTAGTCAACACATATCTGCTGGATATGTCTGAGAAATGGTAAATTGCCTCTATAGTGTAATGAAATTGTTACTCTTTACCTCCATGTATTTGATGTTGATATTTAAGGAAATAATTGGTTAAATTACCAAGACTTGAGAAGAAAAGAGATGCTTTTCTGTTCACCAAAAAGTTTCTCTCTTCCTGATTTGTTTGGCAAGGCTTTTAAATCAGTGTTTAAATGAGAAAATGTCCTGACTAGCTGAAATGCATTTATAAAGGAGAACCTGAATATTTCAAAAATAAGTGCATATTGCAGTTGACTATAAGTAGCATATATATTCTTGGGGATTAAGTTTTTACTTCTGAATACTGAAGACTAAACAGAATTGCTTTAAGTAAAAGAAAGGGCATAGAGGGAGAGAGAACCGGGACACCGGTTTTTAAAATAATCAGATTGTCTGAAAATACATCATTTATGAGGCAGTGTGGGAAAAGGGGTAGGAATCATCCTGAGGGTGGGGTGATGGCAATGATCTGGGGTACGGACTATGAGTCTGAATTATTCCACTGCAAAAAGTCTTTCCAAATCACACACCTGCCAGGAACATTTCCATTTTACAGACAAATCAATTGGTCACATTAGGTTGATTTTCTTCTCAGGTCAGAGGCCAGCCAAACTTCCCGTCTTGTGGTTTCAGGTTGCCTTTTTCCTGTGTCTGCTGCTGTTGCCCACTGAACGATCAGGTTGAGCTTGGCAGCTGCCCTGGGGCATTCTTGGCCATCTGTCCTGCTGAGAAGCATTACTCTTTCTCCTCTCAGCCTACCTTCTGCTCTGTCTTTATTAATTTGTGGTAACAACCAAGCAAGTGGAAGTAAGCAATGATTTCACACTTGGTTGTTACGCTGTGGCAAAGAAGTTGGGCAGATGTTAAAGAAGTTTACAAAAGGAATGATGGAAGGCTATGAATAATCCTGGGATGGTTTTCTTGCCCCACCATTTCAAGTTTTCACTCAACTGTTCTTCCAGGCTTACTGCCAGCCAAAATTTGTAATTGAAATCCAAGCTCCTTAATTGAGAAAATGAGAGGAGCAGTCAACTAGTTCGTAATCATTTACTGTTAGTGTCTTGGTGGAATAAGCAGTGTATAAAGTTCAGCTGATTGGCCATAGCAACAGCACTTCAAAATAGTAAGAACAAGGATGCTTTTTCTTCCTCTTTTGTACAATATGTTATTATCCAAAGTGTAGTTATTTCACATTCATATGAAGTTTATCCAGTATGGTGGTCCTTACAGTGAATTTAACTGTGCTACAAACTTGTAAATCTCCTCAAAATCGAAGCCTCATTTTTGAGCATTGGCTCTACATGCATGAATTGCAGAGTTAGTGATTGGATGTCAAGGTAAATTTAAGTATCTTGGGTTTGTATTGATTTTGCTTTAACTGCACAATATTCATGTGAATAAGGAGAGAAGAAAGAAGGAACCTTACTCAAAGAGGTGTTGCTGCTGTTTTTTATTGTGGTCTTCACAGACGTGTGAGTGTCACCTTTAGGTATTTGGGAGTACCTATTGAATCTTTTTGTTTTAAATTTCAGTATATTCTAGAAAACTGGTTGGGGTCATTATTCTGGATATTTTGTTTTTATTAGAGAGGAGTGTGCAGTTCTTCTGCACGTAGTTATCTTCACGAAAGGCTTCAGACAGACAAACTCTTTTGGTATTCGGGGTTCATTTTACAAAGTACATTTGCATATGATTATCTGAAAATTTTGTTATAGATCTTGGAGCCTTGGAAGAGCTGAAATCTGGATTCATCTCATCCTTTCACTACAAAAGTTTGAGCTGAAATATGAATATTTTATTTGCCAGTAAAATTTTTCTCTCTGGGTTAGAGGAAGAAAGGAAGGGAGAGAGAGAGGGAAAAAAAAAAAAAAAAAAAGTTACCTTGTGTGTCTGAGTGTTGAGTATTTCATTACCCCAACCTGACATCTGAGCACTTCTGAGCAGAAACATTCTGGCAGAGTCAGAAGCACAGTTGGTATTCAATAATGTGTTATACTTGTGATAACTGATCTCAAGTATGTCAGTGCACAATTTCAAGCACTATAAAAGTAAGTAAAGACTAAAGGATATTCATAGGACTTACTGACAACACAATTTCAGGGAAATCAGAAGATGGTTATATTCTCAGAATCATCTGCAATTAAAATCTAATTATTTATTTGATGAACAGTGTAGGTTTTCTCAAAGCATGAAAGAGGGTATAATATTAGCTTTCCTTACTCCATTAGAGGCGTATTGTCTCTCTTAAAGGTATCGTATCATTCTTCTTCCTCTGACCCTTGAATGTTGAAGGGCTAAGTAATTTTCTCTTAGTTTGAGAAGGAAATTCACATGCGGAAATTTCTGGCATCTCCCTGTGGAAATTACAGAATGGCCAGAGAAATTTGTTATTAAACATACAACCCGGATTTCCAAAAAACACATCATACCTTCATAATGAGCTTACTGCCCCCTTTTAATGTTGTAATGTACTGCAATATTTAACACAACCATTTCCATAAATATTTTGTAAAAATATTTGAAAAAGAACAAATAAGCAAATAAAGCACACAGCTCTAACAATGACTTTGAGCTTCAACTATTTTAAAAATAACTACAAGTCTTAGGTTTCTTTAAGGGGCATAGATTTCTTTGAGGGGCTTCTAACTTCATTCTAATGGTGAGAAAATTACAGCTAAAGAATTACATAGTTCAGCTAGAGTGTACCCCCTTCCTTTAGTGGGTGCAATGAAATCAACATTCCAAAAAACGCTACTATTTCTACACTACTGCTTAAAGTATGGCAGCAATGAAAGTCTAAGTTTGGTGTTGTAATGTCAGCCTTATGGCAGAAAAATTGACCAGGGGTTTAATCTGTGTTTGACAGCCTGGATTGGACATTGGTCCAATTATGAGTACCTAAATGAATATGCAGTGGATCCTAATAATCCAGAACTGATGAATTGTAATTCTGGGACTAAGCTGGGGAAAATGATGCACAAGCAGGTGCACACCTTCTTTGAACTCCTTCCAACTTCTGTCATCACATCTGAAGCAAATTTCAAATGTTAGGGAAGCAAGATTCACAGATTCACAGAATTGTAGGGGCTGAAAGGGACTCCCAGAGATCTAATCCAACTCTCCTGCCAAAGCAGGTTCCCTAGATAAGGTTGCACAGGTAGGCATCCAGGTGGGTCTTGAATATCTCCAGAGAAGGTGACTCCTCAAACTCCCTGGACAGGCTGTTCCAGTGCTCCATCACCCTTACTGTGAACAAGATCTTATGCACATTTGTGCAGAAGTTCTTATGATCCAGTTTGTGGCTATTTCCCCTTGTCCTATTGCCATGCACCACTGAAGAGTTTGGCCTCATCCCTTGCCTCCTGCACCTTAGATATGTATAGACATTTATTACAGAACTTCTGAGGAGTGAGGGTAAGGATCATTGGAGACGGTAGGAATGACTGAGGGAATAATATTGGACTACTGTGATTTAACCTTGGTAGGCAGGTTAGCTCCACACAGCTGCTCACTCAGTGCCACCCAGTGGAATGGGTGAGAGAATTGGAAGGGTAACAGAAATCTTGTGAGTTGAGTCAAAGAGATTAATAGGTAAAGCAAAAGCTGTATGTGCAAGCAAAACAAATTCACTGCTTCCCATGAGCATGCAGGTATTTAAACATTTTAAGGATAGCAGGGCTTCATTCATGCATAGTGGTTACTTGTGAAGATAATTGCAGCAACTTCAAATATCCTTCCTCCTTTCCCCTAGATTTTATTGCTTCACATAAAGAAATATGGTGTGGAATATCCTATTGGTCAGCCAGTGTCAGCTGTCCTGATTGTGTCCCCTCCCAGCTCCTTACGCACGCCCCACATCTGGTGTGACAGAGTGAGGAACAGCAGTCATTTACTCAGTTCAAGCACTTTTCAACAGCACACATCAGTGTTTTATGAACACTATTTTAATCAGAAATCCAAATCATAACAACATACAAACCACTATGAAGAAAATTAACTTTTTTTGCCAATACCAACACACAGATGTACAAATACAGGCACAGAGATTTCTTAATGGCATGAAGCATCTTGAGGTACCAAATAGCACAGGTCAATATGCTGTGTGTGCTTTGGGTGACATCATAGGGAAATTGCTGTTGAGTGATGTAGATAGTTTTCTTCTCTCTTTCTTGTATGTTCATACTTACTGTCTGCATTTCCCAATCTGTATCGTGCATCTTTCAGACATGAATTTAAAAATGGGTTGTCTCTTACTAGATTTGTTCAGTTCCCCAGATAATGTTCTGCAATATAGGAAGAGTATTAAAGAGACTTTCAATAACAATAATAGCTATCTGTGATAAAAACAAGAGGTTTTTTTTTTTTTTTAAGTACTGCCTAAGTCAACCAAATATTTACTGTGGAAAATACTATTTACGGAGAAAGATCAACCATTCTATCTGAGTAATGTGCAGATTCAAATTCCTGAGAATCATTCCTGTCTGCCGCCATAGCTTCCAACCCTTCTTAAAATGTCACAGATGAAGAAATCCCAACTCTCATTTTACCTTATTGATGTTCACCTTTTTCAAAATTTGCAAGGATTCATGTTTGTAGTCTCTAATAATAGTAGCTCCCAAGGGTGATTAAATTTGGATTAATAATCTGTCTTTCAGATGTGCCAAGTGTTTCTGCAGTTAGGGGTCAAATATTAAAAACAAAACAAAACAAAACATTTTCTATTGTGGTATGGACCTTCAGGCATCTTATTTTCCTCTCCTAGCAATAGTTTAATATGCAGATATTGATCATCCTTAGAATCAGCTATGTTCAGTACTAGCTATTGTTTTTCTGATCTTTCCAT